>OX392468.1:10032500-11374111 GCA_947623365.1 Achlya flavicornis
TAACATTTCTTTAAGCCCTCCGTATTATTAGACATTGTGTAATATTGAAGAGCTCCAGTCCTGATCACAACAACACCATTTTGGAGGTATTAGCATAGGTAACCTACTTATTAAATAATCATAAATTTACATAATTGAAAACTGTTTTACAAAAATCTTAAACCGACTTCAAATTACACTAAAAAAATATTCAAATCCTGACCTGATGACAATGGGACCAAACGGGAAGTGTACCCTTCGAAAAAAAACAAGAATTTTCCAAATCGATAAATAAATGACGGAGTTATGAGGTAACAAACATAAAAACACAAGTCGGTTAAAAATAGCATACTAACCAATTCTGCCTGTCGATGTAATAATCGCCTATACTACTATACGCGTGTCTTATTTGCGCTTCAGTCGTAGTAGGCGACATCTTCATTAATTCCACAACACGAAACCAATGACCTAAACGCTTGCGAAGTGCTATTGCTAAATCGCTGAAACAAATGGATGCATTAATGACAGCCGGTTAGCATGATCTTATTCGCATTATGATAATGCCTTCGCGCAAATACTCCAGTGACATTTTAATTGTGTTTAGGGGATGTTTGACCGCTGAGATTGGTCTGGCTGCTTGCAAAAAGTATTCAAATAGTTCCCTGAGTAACATATATAAAAATCAGCTCTCAGAATTTAATCAAAGTACGTAATATACATAACATACCATTCATGCCTGGCACCTGTAAATTGGCCGACGGGACAAGTTAGTTGGTATTCATAGGTTTGAAGTACGTACTAACAGTACTCAATTCTATACATTTCGTCCGTCTGAAAATAAGTAATGTCTGGCGGCACTAAGAGATCCCTTACCATGAAGGCTCGATAAAACCGCAGGTGGTGGGTTCAATTCACACTCACGACGAACCATTCCTTTCTTTCAATTTATTACATTCGTTTCTTTAACTATACAGTTAGAAAATGACTCGATGTTTCTTTTAAAACTACTCACGTAAAGAAAATAATCTAATACGCTCATATAAAAATGCTCCATAACATTCTTGATCCGATTGCGATTATTATTGCTTTGACGAGTTGTTGTGTGCGGGTCAAGAAAGGTTCCAGACATTAGCAAAAAGAGGCGTTGCAAATTACGCTGGATATTGGCTAGTAGTTTCTCAACAATATTTTGATAAATATACATGCTTGGCTAGCCCAAGATATGAGTAATTAGCACAGATTTACAGTAGGGTTAGTTCCATAAAGCATTTGACTCACCGTCTGTCTTCATTGTGATATATTTTTTCAGCAGCATCGAAATCCTTAAAGTAAGCTAATATTTCCGCTTTCTTAAGAGCATTGGAATGCAAAGCATTCAGACGGGATACAAATCTGATTCCGGCGTAATCGTTTCGCCTTACGAATGCTGCCTCTGCCGTCTCCAATGCTGATTCTGACTCAAAGTTTTTTAATGCAGCTTCTGCTAGCAGCATCCTGCAAACAACAGAACAAGGCATTAAATTGGCAACCGTTACTGCACACTGTGAGCTGCTAGCTGGTGTGGGTCCGAAGCATAAAGTATCCTTATCACAGTACCATCCATATCAGTGTCGATGTATCAAGTGTTATCCAAATCTCTTCAACTCAACCTGTTGTACATAAAGTCGAACTTTTTTTTATAGAAGATAAGTATTCACTTGTTAGGGAGGGCTGTATATCCACCAGAGATGCGTAGCGAGGATTATGTTTTCGTTATAGCGCTAATGAAGATCCTATTTGTCAGCTAAAACTCCTCTTCTCACTACACATCTCTGGTGGATATCCTATTATTAGCCACCCTAAGACTCCAAAGCAAGATTGAGTGATATTTACAAGATGTCCCACCGCTGTGCGATATAGTACGAGAGCTACCAACGTTTTGGAGAAAGAACTTTAGTATGGCTGATTTTTTTATATTTCCTTGCTCATAGAAGCCTGATTGAGATGCACCAAGTCTGGCAGCCGGAAGTGGTTGCGTTTCCTTCTGCGCATCCTGTTTGTACTGGTGAAAATGTAGGAGTTTGAAACATTTTAACATTTCTAATTTTTTTCATCATTTTCTCCGACCTTTTAGTAAATTAAATTTAAATTGATAGAGCGTTATGTGCTTACCAGGCCTGTCCCACTCCCATGTTTAAGTACGATCGCGCGCACGCGGACTACCGGAACAACGCTAGTCGGTTGCAACGCGCACGCAGCGCAAGACGCGTGTGGGTATTAATACCTATATAAAGTGTTTACTGTTCTTTTTTTAACACTATCTTGTGTAGATATCGTTGTTTTTATAGTTCTAGATATTTTGTTGTTGTTTCATTGTATTGTCCTAAAGTCCTTATTATAATAATAGGCCCGTTTTGATAACATACCAGTGTGTTAAAAAGAGACAAAGATAGAGCGACCAGAAGAGACCCTCTTGCATAAACGGGCCTCTTAGACCTCGAAAACTCATGTGAATGATTTTTAACCCACTTCAAAAAAAGGAGGGGTTTTCTCAATTCGACCGTATATTTTTTAACCGACTTCAAAGAAAGGAGGAGGTTCTCAATTCGGTTGTTTTTTTTTTTTTTTTTTTATGTTTGTTACCTCATAACTCCGTCGTTTATTAACCGATTTGGAAAATTCTTTTTTTGTCTGGAAGGGTACACTTCCCGTTTGGTCCCATTGTCATCAGATCAGGATTTGATTACTTCTTAGTGTACTTTGAAGTCGGTTTAAGTTTTTTGTAAAACATTCTAATTATTTTTATGTGTGTTCGCGGATAACTTCGTCGTTTATGAACCGATTTTGACGATTTTTTTTTAGAAACTGTTAGTACTTCCAGTATAGAGAGAGTTCCCTCTTTAAATATACAGTAATTCTACCTTACAACTCTTAGAATAACTAAGATTTAACATACCACTATTTCAAAAATCAGTAGAACAATATTCAGAAAAATTTAACAATTCTTATTGTTGTAGGTAAGTAACTCAATATATCCTTTTTTTGGTTAATTCTTTATTAATTTTTATATAACAAACTTCTTTAATCAACATGAAGATTATTAAGAACAAATATTGTGAATTTCGGCTAACGGCTACTGGACTAGGTAATCGTGCCGTTTCTTGTCGCGTCGTCAGTCATTCCAGATTTGATAAGCATGTATGTTACTAAAACCCTTCCCCAAAATAGTTGTATTCAGTTTCGTAGACAGAATACACATTCAGTATACAAAGTACGTATAGGTCTAACAACTTAGATTAAAGTATGTAGATATTTTAAAATAACTTTCTGATCTAATACTAGTTAGCTAGGATATTTTAAATGTCATTGTTCACGAAAGGAGAATAGCATAGAAATAAAATAAACACAGAGAATAGTAATAAGACATACATAGGCGATAAGGAAATATTGAAGATTCATAATACGTCATTAGACAACCCTACCGTAACACGTGCCGCGTCATACAGGATAGAGTTATACGATAGAAAGAGAGGGAAGTTGTAGGTGAATATAATTTTAGGCGCGCAGCGCTGCGCGAACTGGATTGCGCTTTATTCTGTCGTTCCAAGAGTCGATTTTTGTTTAAATGTCGTTTTCGAAGTGGGTTTTCTGTACGTAGTACTATTAAATATTCTGTGCTAATACGTGCCAGAAGCTATTTTAGTTGTGAAAAAAAAAGAAAACATTTTCTATAAGCTGAAATCTTAATATGAAATCTGATTGCATAAGAGTATACAGACCAATACTGTTGGTTCTCGCGAGTGACGCGCGTCCTATAACAACAATTCTTTTCGTTGTTATCATTTAACCGCGAACCAAAGATTAAGTACGGTTTAAGAATATATTGTGTTACTCGAATATCTGTTTAGATTAAGCTTCGACCAAGAAGTATGAGGATTCCATCACTGCCTAAAAATAGACAACGAACTGCTTTGTCAGAGAAAATCATGAAAATTAACGAATGACTGTCAAAATATTTATATTAAAAGTTATGACATATTCTGGATTCTTCATTATCAAGCTCGTCAAAGCCCGAATCAGAGAGAATATTCAGAATGAGCTATTTATTCGGTAACAATTGAAACAAAAATACATACAAAAAACAACTTGGTAATAAAAATCGAAATATTTTAGTTTCATTATGAATTATTATTAAAATTTTACTTCTAACACTGTCTAGAAAAATGTTGACTACCCCTGAGGCGTCACTTGGTTGTCACTAATGACAGTGAAATTTCTTTGTTTATATTGTTTAGACACCAGAAATGAACTATGCTAACTTGGAATTTTGGAAATTTGCGTTTTTAATGCCAAATTGTTTATCTTATGGATCTAAAAAAATTATCAAATTACAAAAGAAATAATTAAAGCAGTTCCAAGAAATGGCGCAGCACTAAGTAAATTTACTTTTTGCGCTCGCCCGCTATATTACGCTAACTGGGTTGAAAACGTGTATTCAGGGCCTTGCAATTATAATCTTAAGGCGCCGATGCCACTTGGAGAGTTCCAGAGTTCCGAGTTCAGATTTCTGAGTTTCGCGTTCACGTACACACAGCGAGCGAGCAGTCTAGATACCTAAAAGAAAATGGGCAAATTTGTATGGAGCTTGTCCCATAGGAAGTGAGTTTGTTTGTTTGTTATGCCTTCACGCCTCAACTACTCATAGGATCATCATGAAATTTGGCATGCAGATAGCCTATGGTATGGAGAAGGACATAAGCTATATTTTATCCCGGGGACGCGGGTGAAACCGCGGAGGACAACTAGTACAAAATATTTTCGGAGATTTCTTAGTTTAAGTGTATTTCGAATCGTCGATAGATTCAACTGTAAGTGACTGTAACGTTCATAAGTGCCTTATCAGGGCCTAATCTGAATAAAAAAAAAATGTATTTTGATTTTGAAAATAAAGTTATCTTATTTTTTCCTTCAAATAGCTCTTGTTTAAAATTTACTTTTTCAAGTTAGCATTTTATTAATTGCTGCTATCGATAGATAGATAGATAGCCTTTATTGCTGATAATTAATTAACATTTACATTTCATTATTACTTATTATAATTAACAATTTATTTAATCTTTATTATTGCTGCTATCGATTGGATCTCAAATTCTATTTCCGGTACATGGTTCTGACATTAGTTTCGTAGCTTTATGTATAATCTCGCTCACTGCTTAGCTTCCTCCCACTTTTTTGGTGGAAAAAAGGCAGTCTAGGTGTTTATTTCAGAAAGTCAACCAAAGCTGGGGACTCGAGCGGGACGACCTCCCACCAGGTGGACCGACAACCTGGTCAGAGTCGCTGGGTGCGGCTGGATGCAAGCGGCCCAGAACCGTTCGTAGTGGAAATCAATGGGGTAGGCCTATGTTCAGCAGTGGACATCCATGGGCTGATATGATGATGATGAACCAAAGCTGAAGTAAAATTGTGGGTTGAGATCAAACAATTGAATTTGGAACCTGGCCCGATGACATAAGGTTTATTTTCGATTAACACAATGTTCTTGAACCGATCTTAAATTAGTCTGTGTACCCTTATGCAACCAGATATCCGTCTGGCAAATTAATTTTAGGTTCCTTGATAACATAACTATATAATGTTAAAATTTCAGCTTTTAGAAAATGGTTTAGAAGAAAATATATCTTTCACAAGATTCACAACTAAAATAGCATCTGGCACCTAGTTAGCAACCTCATAAAGCTCTGTCGATTTAAGTTTATGTTGCTAAAAGGCTGGAGAAAATGGTGAACAAAAAATTATTCGTGCTAAAATGGTTTAATGGGTTAAAACTCCGAAATTTTCACTAGTACAAATAGGATGCGCAAAAGCAAACGCAACCACTCCCAGCTGCCAGACTTGGCGCATCTCTATCAGGCTTTAATGCGTAAGAAAATATCAAAAAACCAGCCGTACTAAAGTTCTTTTTTTCGCGACGTTGCTAGCTCTTATACCAATACGGACTCTTCCATCTTATTTACAAAGTACGTCCAATTTAAATATTGCAGATAGGAAAATGATACTGGCAATATTTTTTTTAAACTTTGCGGTTTCTATTGTATTTTAATATATATTATGAATAGGTGTATTCATAGATTTTAAAAAATGCCAGTTTTATCTGGACCTTTTAAAATTAAATGAACTCTTCTATTAGTGTAATATCCTATCTACAATATATTTTAAGTACTTTCCCTCCGCTAGGCAGCCTTGGGACGTCCTGTATAAAATTTAACATTCGAGCGAACATCGAAAATTTCCGTAAGTACATAGCGTTATTCATCATCATCATCATCATCATCATCATCAGCCTACCAGCAGTCCCACTGCTGAGCACAGACCTCCATTCACAAATCAGGGTGAAAGGGAAGGGGTAGATACTCCACCACGCGTGCCCACTGCGGATTGATGGAGGTAGGCTAGTGGTCAACCTACTGTTGGAGTTTTCAAGCCGCCTGCCTAGTCGACCTCCAACTAGCTTAACGACTATCACAATTAAGTGATAACCAAGACCAACGGCTTTACGTGCCTTCCGAAGCACTGAAACGCTCGATTTGGAATACCACTAGACGGTCACCCATCCAGGTACCGACCACTACGTTGGTAGCTTAACTTTGTCGATCGATTAAGAACAGCTAATCATGCTACACCACGAGCGCTTCTACCGTTATTAGTACCTATTTATTAATAACATAAGCCATTGTGTAAAAAGCACCTATGTGAATTAGCGGAATTGACATACCAAAGTTGTGGATGCGGATTATCTTTGATAAAATTCTCTGCTTCTTTTAATCCCACCTTTTCTATAAGTTGGCGTGTGTCTCTCAACGATTTCACTTCTACTCGTACGATATTTTGGGGTGAACACTTATCCGTTATGCTGTCCAAAAGCGCTGTTGTAATCTCCAACTCCTTAAAATATATAGAAGAATAAAATATTTAATGTTAAAAGTTTTATTATTTTCATGACTAATAAAACTTATGGTTGATTCCATGTCCAGATAAGCGGTATCTAACTGTTAATTAGAAATGAGAACCGTTTTTGTGTAGACTTATTAGCGGAATAGCTTATCCGAGGTTTATCTAGCTATTGAAAAATTGGTCCTTGAGAATAAATTCACTTGAAATTCATAAACAGACTTGTAACTTGCTAGGCGAATATTGAACAGTAGGTCCGATACTATTAATCACTATTTAATACTGAAACCTACCTTAAACTTGCACAAATATCCTTGCATAGTAAGTGGTTCCTCGGGCTCCATATCTCTCATGACGTAAAGTCTTGCCTTTTCCGCCACCGCCAACATCTGCGGGTTATCAGAAGCCCACATTGCGCTCCACACATCTTTACGTAACGCTTGACCTATGTTTATGTTATTCGCCATGTCTGTGTCCAACAGGTAAAGAGACCCGGGTTGATCGATTACGAAGAATTTGCTGCAACCACGACATGCTGTTACAAATATACGATAATATTGTAGGTAGTAGTTAACTTATTTTATGCAATTAATTTGAACATAACTAACAACAGTTATTAACAAGAATATCTCGAAACTTCATTTATTTTTTTATTATTATTATTCTTAAGTACCTATAGTTATTATTACCTGGAATTGGAATTCAATCCCAATTTGTACGGTTTTGAATTCATATTAATAGAAGTAATTTTCTTGAAATTCACTAAAGAAAACAGCAATATAACTCCGGAATCCCTCCCAATCAGCAGATGACTGTCTGAACATGTGATACCACATATTGTATCGTCTTGAAAACCGCCATCAGCGCATGTGACGGGTGATCCATCAGAATGATACAGTTGATCAGAACTCCCTGAAATATTTACAGGCAACATTATACTTAACACAAAGGTCAAAATGTGCAACGGCAATACATAAGAAGCACAATAATGACAAGTAGTCTAAGCAATAATAATATAGTATACTAGCACTAGCTGTCCCCCGCGGTTTCACCCGCTTTCCCGGGATAAAAAGAATCCTAGCACTTGGGGATAATGTAGCTTCCTGTTAGTATAGAGTAGTAATCATCTATACATATAATAAAACTGTAGAAAAGTCGTGTCTGTACATTGAATATATTTACCAAAAACTGATTGGGGGTGATGTAGAATGACTAACACAATACATAAATACCATTTTAAAAAAAATTGTCTGTCTGTCTGTCTTTCTGTCTGTCTGTTTGTCTGTTTGAACAGGATAATCTTCGAATCCACTGAACGGATTTGCATGGGGTTTCCACAGGGTGATTGAGCGTCGCTTGGCGCTTCAACTAGGCTTTGTTTCATGAAAATCGGCTCACGGGAAAAAAAGATATCTCAATTTATTTATTTACAGGCCGTCTCACGGCACAGACACAGAGGGAGAGAACTACTAGATGGCGTTGTCTTTTTCCTGAATCGCACTATGGTTTTGTTCTCACAATTTTATGATAGGATCAATGATTTTAATATAAGTTTTCTGGTTGATGAGAGCCATCAGCGCTCTCCCGTTTGACCATTTAGTTTTGTTCACTACAAAAAAAGCTACAAATAAGTACAGCTGCATCCGATGCAGCTGTACTTATTTGTAGCTTTGTTTCAGCTGCAGTGCATCGACGAACTTATGAAAAAGGCTTACCTAAGTAAGAATCGAACCTGCAAAACTTCACGATGTGTTCTCATTTAAAGCTCTTTGCCTACATATGGCATAGCTCTGGGTCGAGTAACTATTCCCACTGTACCACCCTCGCGGGAACTCTCCCGTGATAAAAGGCATCCTATTTTTAACCGACTCAAAAAAGAAGGAGGAAACTCTAAGTTGGACGCGTATGTTCTTTTTTCATGTATGTTCATCGATTTCTCAAAAACGACCATGAACAATTCAGATATGATGAAATTGCTTGATAGACTAAGTGGGAAATAGAAAACAAACAGAACACAAATAAAAAAAAAAGAGACCAGCAGTTCACAAAGAGAATATAGCTGATCTAATTTGCTGCCAGTTGGTAGTGTGCCCAAACTTTGCAGGCGGCGGGCGATGCCATTTTGTATGTTGATGCTTATCTTCTAGCTGGCCCTTTGGCTATAGGAACCGTCAATCAGACGCCTCGATATGTCGCGAAAAATACAATGAGCTCCAGGACATTAATGTCAGATGGACCTCTTATCATCGTTACGCTTCAAGCTACTCGATACCTACACGAATAGCTGACACGAGAGCTCTGGCAAGAGCCCTATGAATGATGTCATTAAAGTCGGAGTGGAGCGGAATCCTGCCTGTGCTTTTTACGCACCATAGTATGTGGTGGCCAGCCTGATCGACAAAAGTACCATACTGGTAGCCATATGCATATATAGGGCATATAAATAGTTACACTTACGACGAAGACAGGACAAATAAAAACTTTTTGTACGTCTGATGGCAAGCAATTAACGTTGCCTAATGACGCTTGCAACACCAGGGGTATCACTCACGCTTTACCGAATCTCTCTCTACACCGTTCTTGAAAAAGTGTTTGAAGGTTGAGAGGAGTCGCTGTGCCGGCAGCGGTAGGTATTATTTGGTGCCCACTACATACTGGTCACCTACACCCAGCTCTGGCGACCTTACTCACCGCAGGAACACAACTGCGATGTAAGGGGGAGGAACCTCCCTGCTCGGGCTGCTCCAAATTAATAACGAGAGAACCTGCTTGCAGCCAGAGTCCAATTTCTCTTTCAAGTGGTTACGTTTCGGGAAATCCTTTCTTAACGTGTAGCCTATACCTACTCTATGAGGCATCTACTTTGCCACAAATTTTTAGTATATTGCTTGGGATATCGTTATTAGTGACTGGTATTTCGTTTTTATTTGGGTTCCGAACTAAAAAGCTAATAATGAAACCTTTATGCGGTAGGTATATTTCAACAACCAGTAATGCTGTTGATTTAAAATTTGGAATAGTTTTAAATATTGCTTACCCAACCTTATTGCAAATATATATTTTTTTACATTTACGGTTGTAAAGGTGAACAGAGTGGGCCCTGAAATTTCAAAGATGGGCTACAAATTTAAGTGAGGTATCATGGTAAAGGGCTTTATTTGTACATTTTAAAACATGTTTCTATTATTTTTTAAGACTTTTTGACTGTTGATGAATAATGCCAATCTCCGAGGTTCGCAATGCGAAAAATCTGGAAAAAGTATAGGAAAAATAAAACAATGTTTCTAACTAGCACAGTTTTTTCAATATCATCCAAATTCCTTCACAAACAAACTTAATTATGTGGTCCGGTTTTAAACAACAGTGATGGCCCAATCCAATAAATATACGTCCAAGGAAGGTCAGAGCCCTCGGTGCGCGAGTGAGACTAAGTCTTGAGCTTGGCCGGCTTTATATAAAAGATTAAAATTACTCATTTAAAAAGCAAAATCCTGGCTGATTGATGATTGATGGATGGGAGCACGTGGTCCTCCACCAGCTGTCGCCGCGCCGCGCTCCCATTATCGCCACATCATGGCCACAGAGTTCACAAGAACAATTAGGAATCTTCACGAAATTAATATCTTAGCGTTTATTACGCGAACAAATCTTATAGTCTACGCGAGCGAAGCCGCGGGCAAAAAGCTAGTTAATAATATTATAGTTATTAGGATAGATTGCACCCAGCACGGCACACCTAATCTTGATTAAAACTCATGCCAATAGGATATTTTTTATCTCGGGAAAAGATTACATCCCGCTGTCTCCCGTATGTCTCTGTCTCTCTTATG
The DNA here is from genome assembly GCA_947623365.1 of Achlya flavicornis. Taxonomy (NCBI): domain Eukaryota; kingdom Metazoa; phylum Arthropoda; class Insecta; order Lepidoptera; family Drepanidae; genus Achlya; species Achlya flavicornis. The sequence continues at coordinate 10,043,240 of OX392468.1, forward strand.
TCCATCCCATACGAAACTTGTTCACCCATCATAGGAGCTGACTAAACCGATGCCTAGGAAAAAAATATGAAATTCTTTTCAAGCAAAAGAAGAATCAATTCACCTAACATAAAGCTATCAATGCAGTTATTCACTCACTTGGTCTAGATGGCGTTGAGAATTTCCATATGAGAAATGATTCCTTTGATGCGGCCACTACAATTGCTTTACTGTTGATTCCCACATACACTACAGGAATATTTGCGGCTTTTGCTACAATAAAAAATTATTATGAGCCGTTTCTTTTTATATTTTGAATAGTAATATAATTTCTCACTATCTCACCATCACATTGAATTCCTTGTTGATTTAAAATTAAAATTGTATTGAGTGTGGCGATCACACAGTACTCATCGACTCCGTACATGTCGATGACGTCAGGAATATGATTGATCCAGGACTGGAAAATGAACGTATATGTAGAATAGGAAGTTGGGAAAAAATAAATGAATAACCCGATTGTCTCGAAACATGGTGTAAACGTTATGGCAATAGGTAGGGGTATATACCTTCTTTCCGGTATATACCCCTAGCTAGGGCTTGCATCAAGGCGATAAACATAGGTCTGTTATTATTGAATAACGCGAGTAGAACCCTATTCAAAAAATTCAAAAAAATTCAAAAATCATTTATTCAAATAGACCTTCGCAGGCACTTATGAAAAGTCTGACTCTAATACTCTAATACCGGTTCGGAAGGTTGCATTTGCTGAGAAGAGCCGGCAATAAACTCAGCAATTACTCTTTTCAAAACAAGCTTAGATTCATTACATAATATTTACATTCTAATCGCACTGAAAACCCATCGATATGACCCATCAGTTCTTAAAAAACGTAGAAAGTATGCTGTTTGTAAAATAATGCAGGAAAACAATACAGCATTCATACAAAAATTCTTTTCATTTTTAGGACCCTTTATATACAATAAAATTAATAAAACACTTAATATTTACAGTCTTAATACAACAGTTTGTAAAAAGAAAATTACATCTTACCTGGAAAACATTTCATACAATGAAACTGAGAATCTACTTAAAATTTTACAATAAAATGCTTTATCATATCCTAAGCAAAAAATCATTAGCATCAAAATCATCCCCTCTCACTCACAGACATACACAACACACACACTCCGTCAGACACACAGAACTCATACAAAGTGAGAGTAAATCTTGGTAGGTACAGTCGAGGACATAAATATGTATACACTTAGTAAAATTCAACAACGGTTTCCTCTTAAACTACTGATTGAAATTATGAGATATTATAAAGGCAGAATCTTCTAACATATACTATTATGATTTGTGTAATAGTTTAACACTTAAATGTTAAACATGCGAGAAAATAGCTTTTGAATTTCAAAAAGTGTATACATATTTATGTCCTCGACTGTACACTATACACAATAACACTAGGCATAATATTTTATTTCAAAATTAAAAACTTTTAGTATTTTCCAATTTGTCATACTTAATATATGTTTTAAGATTTTATAAAGATAGGCTAGCAACTTATTTTATAAATTCTGAGGGGATTTGGCACTGTTTGTCGAAATACAGGAATTTTATTCTTAGTTCGGCAACAGATGCTTCTTTATCTAGTAATCCATGTATCTAGCCTTACTTATCAATAAGAAAATTGTGAACTAATTTCTTTAAATAAACAATTATTATTATTATTATTATTATAAAACAATTGCGTGCCCCGGCGCGGCGGCAAAATTACAAAGAAGACTGAATAAATATTTAATAAGTAAATAAATAGCAAACTTAAGCAGACCAGCCCCCACAAGCAGCACCTGTTCACAAGTATGACGCGTGTGGCAGCCATCGCCCTCCTCGCCATATTGGAGGGAAGTGAGCGACCCACACGACGCTATATAAAAAGTAGTAATATATATAGGCACTGTAATGCTACAACTAAAAAATGTGTCAATTTACCTGATGAGTAACAGTGTCCCAAAACGTAACTGTTTCCGTACTCGACATATACGCTAACGTATTTCCGTAGTAAGCGTACTTGTGGTCTGGTTTAACATTTGCAAAGTATATGAATGAATCGATAGCTATGGCGAGTCTTAGTGAGCGCTTCTCCCACGATAAAGCCCGCATTGAGCCTCCCGGTACGCGTAATGTTCTTATATGCTGGAAATATAAAATAAAAATAAGTAGTGAACATTCTCCTTGTATTAAAAAAGATGTAGGTACCTACGTATGAGTTATAACTTATTTATATTATGAATCTGTCAGTCGTTTGCTTTCCATAGTTAAGTATATCTCTCTCACACAGATCAGAGTAGATGACCTTGGAGCATGATTATTTTTTATACGACGGAGTCGGTAAACACGCGATCGCCTCGCCTGATGGTAAGCGATTACCGTAGCCATAAGGACGCTTGCAACATACAAGGCATCACTCACGCGTTACCGAAACGCACGCCCCACCCCAATGTGCCCTGGCGAAATTACTCACGCACAGGAACACAACATTAAGAGTAGGCATCCCGCTATACTTTTCATAAAAAAACTCTGCACTTATTATAGCGTTGTTAAACATTTTTCGTTAGATTTTTTAAGCAAATATGTATCTTGTGCACTATATCTAGGCCTGTATATAGAAAAAAAATATAAAATATAACAATTTCAGTAAACGCCTCCGAAAAACAGCTTTTTTGCCTAAATTTTACCTGAACTATGGCCATATCTAATGTATATAATAATAATATCTATAAATTGTAAAAAGTAAATAAAACATCTCGTTCCGGCATTGCAAAGGTATTGGTGATTCAAAAAAACAAACTTTTTCTGCACAAACTTGTAAGATTTTTTCCCAAGAAGAATACTCCTGGAACAAGTATTATGTTATGCGAATCATGAATGACGACCTAGCGAAGCGGCCGCGAGTGATCAGCGAAATTTACCGACTGATAACCGACGGCTCTCATGCTGTCTCTCTTTTTTCGCAGTCAAACATTACGTTGGATGAAAGTACAAACTTTTAGGCTTGCACATAAGGAGGCAAAGTCTCTCCTCAGACTTAGGGGCACTAAACCGCTTGTGAGCTCGGGATCTTCTACAATTCTAGCAGCACGTCGCTGAACCGACACAGATGCCCCCGCCCACAGATGACAGAAGTACTCCAAGTGAGGCCGGACTTGCGACTTATAAAGTTGCAGCCTTTGCCCCGATATGAAGTCATCATCATCATCATCAGCCTATAATGTCCCACTGCTGAGCACAGGCCTCCTTTCACAAATCAGGGTGAAAGGGAATGGGCAGATACTCCACCACGCGTGCCCACTGCGGATCGGTGGAGGTAGGCTAGTGGCCAACCTACTGTTGGAATTTTTCAAGCCGCCTAGGAGGCATCCAACTAGCTTAACGACTATCACAATTATGTGATAACCAGGACCAACGGTTTTACGTGCCTTCCGAAGCACGGAAACGCTCGATTTGAAATACCACTAGGCGGTCACCCATCCAGGTACCGACCAAGACAGACGTAGCTTAACTTTGCCGATCGATTAAGAACGGCTAATCATGCTACACCACGAGCGCTTCAATTCATCATTCAACTTCGATATGAAGTACTGCTTCACTTTGTTGAGCACTCCGAGCATTTTGGATGCCAGCTTAACCTTGTCTTCTAAGTGACTACGGAACAAAACGTCGCTAGAAATGTCGACGCCAAGGATTCCGATGCTTTTACTGATGTTCATTGGAATTGTGGAGCTACAGAAAATTGGGTTTTCTTAGCGGTGAACGCGCAGGCTTGTGTCTTAGTGGGGTTGAAATGGACTAGGTTTAGTCGACCCCAATCGGAGACAATAGTAAGTGTGCTCTCGATTAGCCGTTCGCGGCTTTCCTCCACCTCGGAACGAGGGATATTAGCACCCCCCGCATAATGAGCGTCCCCTGTACAGTCGTCCGCATAACAATGGATACCGTCAATAGACAGCAGATCATTGATATGCACTGAGAACAGTGTTGGGGACAGCACAGACCCTTGCGGGACGGCTGCATTTATGTCCATGCTATCGGAGCAGCTACCGTCAACGACGGCTCTTATGCATCTGCTGGACAGAAAGCTGGCGACCCATTTGCATAGTCCCTCGGGAAGCCCGTATGCTGGTAATTTCGCTAGGAGACCCCGGTGCCAGACCCGATCGAACGCCTTTGCCACATCTAAGCTCACTGCCAATGCCCTCGATGGCGACGGCGAGAGACCAACGGTTTGTGAGATACACTAGAAGGTCACCAGCCGACCGAATGTGGCGGAAGCCATATTGTCGGTCGCTCAACAAATCGTGATCCTCTAGGTATCTCAGAAGATGCGTGTTGATCACTCGCTCCAAGACTTTGGAGAGAAGGGAGGTGATGGCGATAGGCCTGTAGTTCGACGGGTCCGATCTATCGTCCTTTTTGGGCAAAGGGTGCACGTGGGCAGTCTTCCACGAAGACGGGACTTTCCTTTTGGTGAAGGAAAGCGCGAAATGACGCGTCAGTACAGGACACAATTCAGGAGCACACCGCTTCAGCACCACTGCCGGTATGCCGTCTGGCTCCCTCGACTTATGGACGTCCAGAGAAAGCAATTCCCGCCGGACTTCCCATTGGGTAATGCTTATCTTCGGCATGAAGATGTCACACTGCGGGATGGCAGGCGGTGTGGCAAACCCCGTCATTCAATGTCGAGTTCGAGGCAAAGAGAGCCCAAAAGATCAGCTTTCTCGCTCTCACTCTCTTTGCACTATGGGCCAAGTTTCCGTCCGGCTTACGGAGTGGTGGCAAGGACGACTGGCAAAAGTTTCCTTCAGCAGCTTTAGCAAGAGACCAGAAAGTGCGACTTCCAGAGGGAAGGCTAGTCAGTCTCTCACCAAACCTGCCGACGAAACCGAACTTAGCCCTGACCTCGCTTACTGTCCAGTAAGCGAGGTCAGGGCTCGAGCCAGCGTTAAATTTGAGTTTTGCATCAGAGATGTTAGGGTCCTGACTAGTTCGTGCCGTGGTCCAAGCCTCATACAAAGTCTGCTTATTTTGTCTAGCATCTTTGCAGGGCCGATTAAACCACGATCGTTTCTATATATTATACCATTTATAGGTTGGAACTTTAATTTAAGCAATTACTGAAATAACTATTCTTATCCGTTTATACATACATACCTCCCCATATGCTGTGAAGAACTGAACGACATTCGTTTTGTCTGTCGTGCAGCCTGCAGCAGCCAGGACTATTCCACTGTGGTTCCAATGGCAATCAATTACTGTCATATTGGTCTCCACAATAACACTATCTGCAATTTCAAATAACATTATGATGATTGTTCCTATAGCGCCAACGTGCCTATTCAAAAAGAGGAAACAGTTCTCAACACCAATGGTTCTTAAAGTCGTAAATGTAGTAGCCATAGATCGATTCCGATGAAACGCGCGATGAAAAATTATCGTATCTGTTTGATAGAGCCTCCAGTTTAGAAAAGGAGGTTTCATAACCAACTTCTCTGCTAGGTTCACAGCCGCCAAATACACCGTGGTCAAATGAAATAACAGAGAAATCGATTTAAAATAAATATGCTGGGAACTAACAACAAAGATGGCATCAGAGAGGTAGAGCGCAGCGTTTATTCGCTAAAGCAGCTCGACTGCGGAAGTAACTCCACCATACAGAATACCGCAGCCAAATAACTTTATGTTCTGTTCATGCACATGACTAAGGTCGCCAGAGTCGGTAACGCGTGATCGATGCTTCGTTTGTTGCAATCGTCCATATGGCTACGTTAACCGCTTACCATTTACCGACTTAGTCGTATAAAAAATAAATAAGTTAGGACTAACAAAAACAAACACCAATATTAAATCACCTTCTTCTATGCAATTTTTCATCAATATTATTATTCCACTTCTGTAGCATATTGCTAAAATGGGTCTATTGGCTGGAGCAGTCCCAGAATACCAGTCCATGGAAACAATTTCCATTGATCCTGACACGCCGTGAATTGCAACGGGCATCTATAATGATAAAACATAGTTAATTGGAAATTGTCTGTCTGTTAATCATACGACTATAGTGCTGGTACAGGTATATAGCATCTTTGAAGAGGTTCATGGGGTAACAAGGTTAGGAGGTCAATCGATGAGAGGACCCCACGCTTATTCATAACCTATCCACTTGAATAAATCATATAACCACACACCTCCTTCGCTACTCAGATACGAACCATGTTTGAACAATGTGCATGACACACAATAAAGTAACCAGGGAAAAAAAACCAATAATGTAAACTTACTGTGAAGTTCCCTTGATTATCATATAAATGTAACTCTCCATTAGTGAGAGCAAATAGTAGGAGGGAATTATCTGGTGACCATTGAACAGCTGACAATCCAGGACCTTTTATATCTTTTCCCCACACTCTTGATCCATCTACAGATCCAACAATAACGGCTCCTGAAATATGATTGTGGGTTAAAATCATCATCCATACCTTATAAGTTATGACATTTAATTCTTAAATGTCGCTACTCACTAAAAAGGTCAAAAACATAATAATAAACCTTACTTGCTTCCCCAACAAAGTCACCGGAAATTTATTTATTGTTGCCAACTGTAGCATTTTAGGGTCGGCAACGCGCGAGTGATACCCCTGGTGTTGCAAGCGTCCATAGGCTACGGTAACTGCTTACCATCAGGCGGGCCGTACCTATGCTTGTTTGCAACCTCAGTGGTATTAATAAAAAAATAAAAATACATGTTATTTTAAGGCTGAGAATTCGGCTGGCGCATGTGGACTCTGATGGTAAGTCGCCTATGGACATGAGCAATACCAGAGGGATTGCCAATGGGTTTGGCGACCTTTTTTTGTATATGACTCCGACAAAGAGCTCTTTTTAACAAAACGTAGGTAACAAGTATCATATATAAATTACTGTTGAAAACATCCCATAAATAGGTCATTACCATCTTCATATGCTATACAAATTTTCTGTCCATCTGAACCCCAAGCCATACTTGTCACAGTTGATTTGTTTCTATTGTTTATCATTTCTTCGTACCAGGATCCCTAAAAACAGGTGTAATGAGTTAGTTAACTGCATTTTTTGAAATTGCTTTTTTTATACTCTAATGGTGCCCACTAAGGACGCTTGCAACACCCATTACTCAAGTCACGTGTCACCCTTCCTTCTCCCCTCCCCTATGAATTCGGGCGATTTTACTCATGCGCAACAAATATTTGACTCCGGTATTCTGTAAGGTAGATGTACTTCCCCAGTCGAGCTACTCTTTGGGCAAAAACAGACTATGGTTAAAACGATTTTAAAGGTTTCTTTCAGAAACTACCTTTCTGAAAGTTGTTTTACTTACTTTATATAGCATCCAAACAATGATAACACCATGTTCATCACTGGTTGTCAATTTCTGAAACACTTCATTCCATATTGCCACACACACTTGGCCAGTGTGACCCTCCAAACTAAGGTTCATTGATAGATTTCCTCCTCCACCTGAATTTTTTTTGTTATTTAATTACATTACACTAAGGCCTGTAAAACTTAAGTCAAGTTCCATGAATCATTCGAAAATAAACCATATGTTATCAGGGGCATGTCTCAAATTTCATTGTTTAAATCTCTAATTTATGATATAGACCTAAGACTCTTGTGACTTGGTATACAGAAGATACAATAAAGCCTTACTCAATAGCAAAAATAACTATAGTCTTTGCTAATGTGAGAATGTGAAGGAGTTTATTAAAAATTATTGGACTGTTTTACACTAAGAAGTAATAAAATCCTGATCTGATGACAATGGGACCAAACGGGAAGTGTACCCTACCAGACAAAAAAAGAATTTTCCAAATCGGTTAATAAATGACGGAGATATGAGGTAACAAACATTAAAAAAAAACAGCCGAATTGAGAACCTCCTTTTTTTGAAGTCTGTTAAAAATACATTATCATGACTGATTTGTATGAAACTTGGCACATTTAAGTAAGCATGGGATACCTACTGTTCATCCAATAGGCTAGCTAATGCCTGATTGAAATTGGATATAATTTGACATACCTATAGCTGGACCAAACCCTAAGGTAATATTTTAGATGGCTGTTTATTATTACTTTACATTTACAGTTTATTATATTTTCAGACTTTTCAATAATGCAGGATGTTTGTTACTCAATTACACTATAACAGCTAAGTAGGTTTTATTAAAGATAACACATAAAGGATAAGTGCTCTAGTATCATACAGGCAGGATACTTTTATCCATAGGTATATAATTATTTCATCTCAGGAAGATATGATCCCTTTCCAAACATGGGTCAACCTGCAGAGCATAATCTAGTATAATATAATTGAACTACCTGACTCTAGCTTCAAAACTTTTAGCATGCCATCCTCGCCACCAACTGCAATATATCCTGATGAGTGATTCCATGATAAACAAGTTACATTTGATTGTTTTGGAATAGCAATCTGGAAACAATTCAATATGATATAATACAATTTACAACTATATATTCAAGATATCAATGACATTAAGAAGGCAAGCCACCAGCACTGTTAAAAGTAGGTACTTAAAATATAAACAACTTTCATGATTGGAATAACTCTGTAATGAAAGATCTGGTGTCAAGAAGGTTGGGTTTTGTATGAAATACAAATAAAATGTTCTTAGCGTTCCATAGTCTAGCAAGGAACCCTTATAGTTCCATCATGTCCATCCATCTGTCTGTCTGAAAGTCATGGGCATTTATACTTATTAACCATAAGGTCTATGGCACACTATAACAATAAAACAGTTATCACAACAAAGTTACGAATTAAAATTAAGAAACAGTTTAAAAAAAATATCATTTGACTCAGACTTTTCATAAGTGCCTGCGAAAGTCTATTTGAATAAATGATTTAGAATTTGAATTGTAATGCTAAAAAAAAATATTATTATGTGGCCAATATTCACAGCTAAAATAGCAGTTGTACAAGAGTAACATGTTCTCACTCTCTACAGAACAACTTACGTAAACATACAAATGGAGGTCAAGGAATAAGTTTACAAAGAAATTATAGTCTTCTTGTTCACAAGTTGCGGAAATATACCCTTTCTCGAATTTAAAGTAGTATACGGAACCCTATGGTATGCATGATGGACAGCGCCGGCCCCTGGGGGTAGAGCAAGATGAGCGGTCACTCTAGGCGCCAGGTGGCGTCCAAATGCCATATGACCATATGCGATAAACAGTTGAGTGAAAACCATGAGTGAACAATAAAAAATCAAGGCGCCTTTTGAGAACTGAGCGGGCGGAACGTGGTAGGCGGAGGGGCACACTTGCGTTTAGTAGCCAGTCAAGTCGATGGGTTGACCAACGGGCGCCAATAGAGAATCTCGCTCTACCCTGGGCTGCGTTCAGTAACTGTTCTACATACCGGGCGACCGGTGCGATCGTCGGACCTTTGTCGGACGTCGTCCGACGATCGCACCACATACTATTGAATTGTTACTGAACGGTACGATGATCGTCGGGCGATCACACGGCGTTGTTACTGAACGCAGCCCTGATCAAGGGCTAGGGCCGGCGCTGATGGTGGGTGGTGGTCCTATAAATTAAAATTAACAATATATATTTGAGTTTAAAATTAACGATTATGGTGTCTCGGTTATATTCACAAAGTACATTTTATATAGTTATATTTACCGTAGTTACCATGGTAACCATTTCCAAACTTTAACATAAGAAAGAAGTTACCTTTTTACTCATATATATGAACATCTTCAATGTGCTAATGATGGTAAATCCAATAATAATGTTTAGTGAATGGATTATTATAGTCAATATTTTAAATTATTATCACAAACCATCATCATTTATTTAAAATTAAAGATTAAGTCTCAGAATTTAATTTATTTGTACTAAATTTCACTGAAGTTCACAACAAACAAACAACTGACTGACAGACTGACTGACTGACAGTGTGACCAGATTAAATTTTACGAAAATACCGAGGCACCTCAAAAAAATACTGAAATATACAGGTCGGTTAACTAAAGCTGGCACGTTTCAACACATTTACACCGTCTCTCTCGCGGATGTGTATGAAGGAGACAGTTATTGTTTTGCTTTTGCTACTGCTCATAAATATAGAGTGGTCTATTTTTGCATTCGTCCATTAGACTTGACTGATTGCAAATTTATGAGTACTGTGAACGTGCCAGCTTTCGTTAACCGACCTGTACCGACTTACATAGGACATACACACATCAACAGAATCTAGGGATATTTTATATTTCATCAAATATCTAAAAATCTTGTTTAGGGCCTCAGCAACGACGCGTCGAATAGCACCATTTTCTAACATGCCCACGGCTCGTAACATTTCATCTCGACTCAACAATCGATGTCGATGTGTAATTAATGTAAGAGGTGGCAACACTGATTAGCATTTCATATTATATTTTTCCATTTTAATATGATCTATAAAGGCGTAAAAGAACCAACTAGAGCATTACGTACACTACTCCGGGCCTTGTACCTTGGTAGCTCTCTGAAATAATGGTTCAAAAATGTATTTCTACTTCTCCAATTCCCTCTTTTAAGAACTTCTTCGATATTAAAATGGTTACTGGACCAGATTTCGGAGGCTACTGCGGCTCTGAAGCTACCCGCAGAAGCATCAATTCTTCAAATCAAAGCTTCTCTAAAGAGAGATCGAATCCACCCTGCTATTACAGAGCGGGAAGCAGCCTTGACTACTCCTCGCGTAGTGATAAACAGGTTATGAATGTTTTTGGAACTGCGTCGTTGAGCTGAGACAGTTATAAGTTTCCTAATCCAAAACACCAAGTCAAGGCGTTCCACTCGTTCTTTTGTACTCCGTAGTGACCATCCTGACTGTTGATAGGTAAACGTGTCGGTTTTAGAACCGTAATTAGGCCAAAATATAATTTCGTCCCCGTTGTCTTCGAACGCGCTTTCTTTGATACTCAAAAGCGTTAGATCGTGCACTCTTCTGCCTGAGGCCAGGAGTAAAAGAGCACTTGTGTGTCTGGAGACACCAAATATACTGTCTTCGTTAAAGGTATAACTTTTTAGAAAATTTACTAGATCATCTATTTTCCAGGACAATGGCTTTTTTTCTGGTGACTTTTTAGCAAAAATACCTTTTAGCACTTGTTTCACGAGCGGGTGCGAGCTCAGTGCTTCTGATCGATTGGGGTCGGCAAACGTCGCTACTACAGATTTGTGTAATGCCACTGTTCTTGGTGCCAGCTTCTCATTGACAAATAAATAACATAGGTATTTGGCTAAAGTTTGAGGACTTGGGCTATTCACCTGGATGTTTTGCACCAGAGCCCACTCGCGCCATCTTGACCAAACTGGCTTATAAGTTTTTAAGGACGATGATCGCCATGAATTTTCCAGTACCTGGATGTCGGATTCCGACCAGCCCTCTAGTTGGCTTGCCCACCCTGAACCTTCCATACCACCAAATTTAGTTTGTCTACTTCTGGCGGCGGCTGGTTGGTCCGTAGGTCGACTAAGTTCGACTGCAAATTCTGTATTCTGAATGGAGGTCCCATAGCTCGTCTCCGTACCTCTGGTTCCCAGAACGCTCGAGACCATGTTGGAGTTACAAGGAGATAATGGCCTTCTGATAATTTCAAGTGCCGTAGTACTTGGGGGATGAGTGCAGGCGGAGGAAAGATCCAACCCAACTGGTAGCGCCATGTTCGGCTGAATGCATCGGTGAATTGGCTCTTTTCGTCTGTCGAGTCTTCGCTGACGTAAGCTGGTACGATCGCAGACCTTTTGGAAGCAAACAAATCGATTTCGGGATAGCCCAATTCCTGAAAGATTGCTTTCAACGCTATTTTGCTGAGATGCCACTCTGGGAGGGCTCTTGCTCTCGATAGCCCGTCCGCTATCCCGTTGTACTGACCCGGTATGTAGCGAGCTGTTATGTGACACTGTAACTTTCGACAGAGTTCTAGTATTTTCGTTACTGTTTGTAGCAGAATCAAGGATTTTGTACCTCCCTGTTTCATGATATAGGCTACACTCGTACGATTGTCGGTTTGTAACATTAGCGATTTTCCCTGTATTTTGGGTCCCAACCGACTTAAGACTTCGTAAACTGTCCAAAGTTCCTTCTGGTTGCTGTGCCACTTTTGTTGACGAGGGGACCACAAACCCCACAGATGTTGTCCGTTCGCTATTGCTCCCCAACCCTTGTCGGCTGCGTCTGTTGTTATAAATACTGTTGGTGTAGGGTAGTATATTGGGGAACTCTGATCTGCGTTGTCTAGCCACCAGCTGAGCTCCTCTATCGCAGCATCTGGAAGTGGGTATTTCACGTGTCGTTTGTTCTTTGGTAGCCGGTTTGACAATCTTTGCAATACTCTGCAATGGAGTCGTCCCATTGGTACTACGAAAGATGCGAAATTGAGTTTGCCCAATATTACTTTTGCATCGAACCAACTCCACCGTTTCTTCTTCATCAAGTCTGCCAGGTGTTTCTTCAGTTGTTCTATTTTTGCAAATCCTAAGCCCTTTTCGTTCTTTTCCGTATTCCATGTTACTCCCAGATACTCCAGCTGCCTGGTTGGTACTGCTGACGATTTTTGATGGTTTATCTGCCATCCCAGCTTTTCCAGATAATTTGTAGCATACTCCATTTGGCTTGAGAGAACTTGAGGATCTTTGTGTATGAGAAGGAAATCGTCCAGGTAAACTACAACTTTGAGATCTCTTAGTCTGAGTTCTTGTGCGACCCAGTTTATCAATTTTGCAAATGCCGATGGTGCGCTCGCGAGGCCGAATGGAAGGCAGGTCATCTGGTATATTTTCCCCTCGTACACTAGTGACAGAAAGCGTCGGTGGCTTTGCGTGATTGGGATATGAAAGTAGGCTTTCGAAATATCGATTTTTGCCATATAGTCGCCTAGTTCTAAATGCGAAGGTACCTTTTGCAGATTTAACAGCCGAAACTTTGGTACAGCCACGTAATGATTCAGCCTTTTCAGGTTGAATATTGGCCTGTTTGATCCGTCCCCTTTCTTTCTTAGGAAGAGAGTAGATAAGAAACCTGATTTCTGATTTGTTTCCTCTAAGGCTGTTGATTTTAGCATATCCTCTATTTCTTTTGTCATTTCCGGAGAAGATTTTGTTTGAAATTTTAGGGCAAGATCTTGAGAGAATATCGTTATTGGAGGTTTTAGGCGAAATGGAATTTTGTATCCTGTAATTATGTTTAGAACATTCTTGGGCGCTTGACTCCAGTTGTTTGCGTAGTCTCTTAAGCGCCCTGCTTCGAACGAGTCATTTTTTATCCTCGCCCCCCCTTTTCTTGTGATGATGATTTTGTGATCGACCTGGGAGGTTCCCTTTTCTCCCCTTAGTCGAGGTGTTCCATTTGGGGGCGTTCTCGTTACCATGTGTATGTTTATTTTTCTTCCAGGCGCCAGTGTTCGAGGAGAACTCTCTGGATGTATCTCTTTTCCCTGGCCTGTCATAACTTGGTTTGCTAGTGAAAGGCGTCTGCCGTTTCCTAGTTGGAAAAAATTTTTGGATACCGCCTTGCTCCTTAATCGTTTCGACCAGAACCCTGTCCGTGAATAAATGGGATTCAGAGGGTGGAATGTCATGTAAGATTTGTCTTAATACCCTGTTACTTGGTCGGTATAAGTCTCGCCGTTGCTGAATAACTTCTGCACGACGTCCGCATACATATTGTAATAAATTGTCTGATGTTTTCTTAAAATTTGAATTGGCATCTAGAAAGTCTTTGCCCACTTGATGTCTCATAGATTCTGGCATCTTGTCTAGTAGGTTTTGGAAGTGCTTCCTTTGTTGGAGTAGTCCATTGGATATCGCTCCTAATGTCATGTCAAACTTTTCCAGTGTCATTGCAGATTTATAATTAGGCGATGCTCCTGCCAATATATTATTTGTTTTTAAAGAAAAGAACCCCGGAGTGGCTTGGAACATTTTTTGCATGTCCGCATACCGCACGTTTCGCCAACCCTCCTGACCGAAGCGTTGGCAATCGATAAGTTGCTCCAAAAGATCAGCGTCAGCCTTTGACACTTTCGGTTCTTTCTCTACAGTAAACGGGGAGAAATCAAAAGTTGGTTCTACTATCTCTTTCGAAGATCCAGCGTTTTTTTAAAGCTGCCAATTTTCGTTGAGCTTCTATGATTTGACCCCGGAGGATATTCTCCTCGGAGCATGAATCTTCTAAACTTCTTCTGTTTTCTGAATTAATAGACATTGAAGCTGTCTCCGTTTCTACATCAGTATTTGTACTGTCTGGTACCGACTCGAACGATTCGTCCATGTCAATTGTCTTTTTAGATTCCGAATCTTTACGGTTAAGTAGTGTTTTAATGTTCTCGTTCTGTTCTGTCGATGTGGTAAGTAGTTTGTTGAACATTTCTAATTGCTTGTTTAAAATCTCTATCAACAATGGGTCATCATTTCTTTGCGAACTGACTGGACGTTTAGGAGAAGAACAGGCCTCCACGGGGCTGCTGAGACTAGTCCTCTTCCGATTCGATGCTGAGATACTGCTCGAAATGGACCCCTCGCATTCTCGGAGTAGAGAAGATTCACGTAGCTCAGACAGCTCTCGGAGCTGAGTGGAAGCTTTATGTCTGTTTACAAGTTTAGGCTTCAAATCTCGAACCGTATTCATAAAGCTGTTGTAACTTGGAGCGTGTATTTTCTCCATAATGCTGTGAGGGGCATACAATAATGCTCTTCCCAATGGCCATTTCCTGTAACGCCTTTCTGATAAGGTCGGTGACGATGGGCTGAAAGCCGTTGCTATGTCAGTAAGTGGAATAGCAAATCTCAATTTTGCATCAGTTTTCTGAGAGATTTCTTTTCCAAAAACATCCTCGAAGGAATAGTTGCGAACATTCCAAGATCTCCAGGTTGTAGGAAAGTCCCGATCAATGGTTGATACTGTATTCATCATAACAGGGAAGGGAAGCAAGCTCCCCCATTGTAGTTTGTTCTCCCATAACCTGAAAGAGGTTTACGATGTTAACATAACCTCAACAAAACCGTCGACCCGGCAATTTATGCGTCGTCGAGTCATTCATGCGACATGACATCAAGATCTTTATCGCGACGTCGAGTTACCTTTACACGATGTCGAATTATTGACTCGACGAGATGTCGAATTACTGATACGACAATATGTCGACTCGTCAATAGGACATCAAATGGTTGATGCGACAATAGGTCGAGCCGTGAATACGACGTCGAATGATTTGATACCATGTCGAATGGTTGATGCGACACGACGTCTGAATCGACTTAATACATGACACCTTGATGATGTGCCGTCGAATTATATGTTGCTTGTACAACAAGAATAGGATAACTCCTATGTCGTCGCTGGGCCCATGGGCGCCGAGCGGAATAATTTCTGCGTTACATCTTCAAGAAAATTAATGCGACTCACCGTAGTTATTCCGAATCAATCGGTAACCAATTTACACCACGGTGAACGCAAGTTGACTTCACGAATTCTGAAAGCGTACTGAAGAACGAACAACCGCGCGCTGCCCCGTCAAGGTTAGAAAGAGATAGCAAAGGTCAATACAGACAAGGATAGACAGATAGATGGAACAAATGTGGGTGAGTTGACGACGAATTTTGACAGTGTAATCTCAAAGGTGGTTCAAGCGAAGGCTCGAACACCTAAATAACACAACCTCCTTCATCCTTAAGTAAGGCGACAAATAGCCGCATAAAAATTATACAAGCGAGGTTTCGCTGAACGGATTCATAGTTATAAATCTATGTTAACTGTCAAATTCAACAGCTTGTAAATAAACAATTAAATTTAAATCATCAATTCGACTCAAAATTGTATAGTAATGTCCATAATAAGACAGCTAAGTTTGTGATGCTTTACTTGGATCATGCCTTTTTAGAATTATTCGTACCTTTTTAAGGGTGTCGTCCGTACGATTTGCCACCTATGATTTGGCAACGCTGTTATGTCAAATGTCAATCAATCCCACCCAGCAACCAACCAATCACTGGCTGGGAAAATAATTGGAAAAATCAATAACAAACAGCCATAAATAAACTAACTACAGAAAGGGCGATATATTACTATACTCTTTGAGAAAGGGATACTTACTACGATGATACTACGTATCAAACAGCTCACTGAATCGCTGCGAGAGAGAGTACCATTTATCTAAACTTGTTTTCATTACTGTGTTTCGAAGTGCTTATGCTTTTTCCAGTTATCATGTTTACTAGCCAGTAATATAATAAAAATAGCCAGATCACATCTAAGTTTAGAATAGAAGTAAACTATTGAATCAGACTGAAACCTAATAACTGGCTAATATATTAATAGTTCAGTGATCATATTTTCTTATTTTGAAAAGCTGTAGAAAGATGCAACAAGGCAATCTCAAAATTGATGTTCGGGTAATGGGTGATGTTCTAAATATAATTTTTAAATAATGAAAAATATGTTTCGAAAATTGTTTTTCAAACTATTAAAATGTTGGGGCGAAAGCAGAGTTTAAAGGGAGAACCTGTTCTCGCAGATTATGGGCCAGAAGAGTCATTAAATGAAAGTGCAGATATAGAGTGGGTAAACAAGGTAAAAATTCATATTTTTACCAACATAATCAACTAAAAACTATACATAGGTACATAACTACTTATGTTTTCCAGAAGTATATATAATGAGAGCTTTTAATCACTTATAGCAGTTCCTGGATTTTGTAGTGTTGTAGTGGGGAACAGTCCCATTCGCAAGCCAATGGGTTAATAACTAAATATTCATGTAGGTGTTTTGAATATTTCCTAATGTTTAATTATGTCTTTTATTTTAGCTATGGGTTAGAAGAATATTAAGGCTTTGCGCCCTTTTAAGTTTGATGTCAGTTTCTTTAAATACTCCAAAATCATTTGAAAAATACCCATATCTTCAAACTATTACTTTTGCTGTTGATTGCTGCGTTACATTATTATTTACTGCAGAAATGATTGCCAAAATGCATATAAGAGGTATACTCAAGGTTTGTATGATTAAATGTGTTTTAATGTTTTTTAATTATAATTATGTCTATAATAAAGTTCCTGGTTCCTTAATTGTATACAAATCACAGACTTATAGTAGTTTCTGCCCCATTGTTACTTGTTAGTTGTTGTGGGCTCTTCTTTTCCGCAAGTAGGCCGCTTAGGTGGGCCCTTTTTGCGTGAAGAAAACGCCGGCTGCCCCATTGTTACACATCTATTTTTTCACAGAAATGTCTGTGTTCAACCAGAACATATTCTATCTGTGTGGCAAATTTCACCAAATCCATTTGGATATTCATCCACAAATTTCTGCATTTATAATATTAGTAGGATATCTACTTTGAAATTAATATTTATGTTACAGGGAGATGTAGCTTATTTAAAAGATCATTGGTGTCAATTTGATGCATCCATGGTATTCTTCCTTTGGGTGTCAGTTCTACTGCAGATGTTTGAGTTGACTGCCATTGTTCCAAGATATAGTTACTTGAGCATACTACGAGCACCTAGACCTTTGATCATGATAAGATTTCTAAGAGTTTTCTTAAAATTCTCTATGCCAAAATCCAGGATCAATCAAATTTTTAAGTAAGTTCTATTTCATTTTATTGACATTCTTTGTTACTTAAATATTGAGTAAGTAGTAATGAAAATGAATTATTTCAAACAATGTTATCACAGGCTGTAGCGACTAGCAATATGCTAACTACCATGTATTGCTTGATTCCATACAACATTCTATGCATTGATGGGTGTATTTTTGTTTCCAGGCGATCAAGTCAACAGATCTACAATGTGACCCTATTTTTCTTGTTCTTCATGTCATTATATAGTCTGCTTGGAGTACAATTTTTTGGAGAATTGACTCACCACTGTGTTAGGAATAACACAAAACCAAAGTAAGTTGAAAATGTAGCACCTATGGGTTTGCTCCGGATAGTTCCAGCTGTATTTGAAAGTTGTTTTGAGTTTGTGTGCTTACTACATTTGGCCACATGATGACTTACAGTGGATGTTTTTTTTTTTTATACAACTTAGTCGATAAACAAGCATACGGCCCGCCTGATGGTAAGCGGTTACCGTAGCCATATAGACGCTTGCAACACACGAAGCATCGCTCACGCGTTATCGACCTATCCCCCCTCCCCTATGAGCTCTGGCAACCTTACTCATGCGCAGGAACACAACTTTACACAACATAAAGTTATTTGGCCGAGGTATTCTGTAAGGTGGAGGTACTTCCCCAGTTGAGCTGCTCTTTGAGCGAATAAACACTATGCTCTACCTCTCTTGATGTGATGAAATAAGCTTCTTTTATTATAAAAGAAATGGAACCAAAACATGGTGTCATTGTGGTCAAATGCCAGCCTTACATTAAGATTATTATAAGTTCAAATCATGTTCAAATATCTATAAATATAATGTTTGGTATTTTTTATTTCAGTGAAATCACAATAAATTCTTTGGCCATACCAGATACATTCTGTTCACCTGATCCAGACTCAGGATATCAATGTCCAGCAGGAATGAAATGCATGAAACTTAATTTATCTAAATATATTATGGGCTTCAATGGTTTTGAAGAATTTAGTAAGTAATTATAAGCTCTAGCAGTATGTACATATCCATACTTTTATTCAATACTTTACACTCTTGCATACATAGCTCTAAATGTATGTGTGAGTGCAAAGGTGATGTAAAAATAGTTGTGACGTCGAGTGCCGAGGCGTAGGTCATTGGCAGTAATCCTATGATGAGCATGACCATGAAAACCATGGCACGGTGGCTCTGTAGTATCCGACAATAGATACTGTAAACTATAAGATATGTAAATATGTTTATATCTTTCCAGCAACAAGCTTATTCACAGTTTATCAAGCATCTTCGCAAGAAGGTTGGGTGTTTATAATGTATCGAGCCATAGATTCCTTACCAACATGGAGGTCAGCCCTTTACTTCAGGTAACACCATGGATCATACTTAATTTATTAATTATATATTCTGAGTTTCACAAATGTGTCACTTGACACTAAATATCATATTCTATCAAGCCCTGTTTCCAAAGTTATAAGGGATAACATGTAGATCCACAGCAAATTGCCTTGTTGTCAGTGACTTATTAGTTGTTTATATTGATAAATACCATACCTATTTATTAATTGAATAAATTCATTTTCAGTTTATTGAAAAATAATGTATTTTATATTTCAGCACAATGATTTTCTTCCTGGCCTGGTTAGTAAAGAACGTTTTCATAGCTGTAATAACGGAAACTTTTAATGAAATAAGGGTTCAGTTCCAACAAATGTGGGGGGTGAGGAATCCTATAACGAAAGGGAGCACCACACAATTCTTTACTGGAGATGATAATGGATGGAAATTAGTTACAATTGATGAAAATAAACACTCAGGTAAACATTTCAGGTGTATTCGAGAATTGTGAACAAGCCTTTTAATTTGATGATTTATTTATTTATTGTGAACAAAGAACCTACTATGTCGTGCTCAGGCAGCTACTCTTCACTACAAAAACAGAAACATATTCTATGTGTACACACATAAATACCTGCTTATAATTAATTAGTATGTTGCGTGGGGTTAAAAGGTCCCTACCTCAGCACCCCTCTAATGTGACCCCTATATTCAACATTTATTTATTTACGACTAGCTGCCCGGCGCGACTTCGTTCGCGTGCTTCCCTACCCTGTGGTGCTACCCTACCCTTCCCTACCCTACCCTACCCTGCCCTGCCCTGCCCTGCCCTACCCTACCCTACCCTACCCTACCCTACCCTACCCTTCCCTTTCCCCTACCCTACCGTCAAGCCGTTTTTTACAAACACTGAGCCACACGCAAAGAGATTGACTCCCTCCCGTACGGCCCGTACCCGTGACGTGATTTTTCTGCTAATACTTATATTTTTAAACTCGTGAATGGAATGTCCGAATTGAATAATTCAAAGAGTTATATAAAGGTATTGAAACAGTCTTGAATATGAAGTAATTTATTTTGATAAGGATTAATACCAAGATACAAATAGAGAGCCATTTCTAGCGGAGGCATTGCAATAATATTTTTAAAATAGAAAAACACTTATTGTGGCATAACTATAATAGTTAAACATATGGTATCGCGACACTTTTTGTAAATAATAATGTGTTCTGCAAAGTCCTAGTGCATCATGAATGGTTTTCGCAGCGCACGCGATTTAATGAATATTTTAGGTATTTTTTTTACACCTTGGGTTACATTATTGGAGTTTTAGTAAGGATCCCTAATTTTTTTGAAAATATAATATATCCTATGTCACCCGGGGATAGTGTAGCTTCCCAACAGTGAAAGAATTTTTCAAATCGGTTCAGTACTTTCGGAGCCTATTCAATGCAAACAAACAATCAAATCTTTCCTCTTTATAATATTATTATTTCGTTTATTTATAATTTTTACATATTTAATTCATTTTTAAATATTTTTATAAAAATAATAAAATAAAAACATTTAAAAATATAAAAAATAGAAAAGTTTTCCGCCGGTGTCGGGAGCAAGGTCCAAGCTACCGGTGGTTAGGGCTGCAGAGACAGGAACCTCCTCACAATACGAGCCGTGTCGAGGAGTACTGCCTTCTGAATCAGGCTCTTGATCCAACCGCCTAACGAGAGCCTCGAGAGATGTTGGTCGAGGCTTTCGGCCATCAGACCATTGGCCGTTACGACAATCGGCACAATGATAGCCGAGCTCACATTCCACATGTCGACAACCTCGTGTGCTAAGTCGAGATACTTTATTTGTTTCTCTTTCTCAGCTTTCACGAGGTTCTCGTCATGCGGAATGGTAACATCGACTATCATTGCGCGGCTTGCTAATTGGTCTATCACTACTATGTCAGGCTTATTGGCAACAATAGTTGATATTATTATTATTATTAAGTATAGATACACGTCCGTGTTCGGGTCACAGAAATTCATATCTGTACCAAGTTTCAACTTAATCGGTCCAGTAGATTCGAAGCAAATCGGCTGTGACAGACAGCCACACGAGTGATCCAATAAGGGTCCTTTTCTCCTTTTGAGGTACGGAAACCTAAAAAGTGTAAAGTGTAGAATTATCTATTTCCACGCATTTGACCCGCTACATGTGCTTATGAAATTCCAGGTAGTGCACCAGAGATATTTCACAAAATGCTAAGATCCGCATACTTCCGCCTGCTGGTGATGGGCGTGGTCCTAGCTAATGGGATAATAACCGCCACTATGGATTTCAAACACGACGGTAACCCTAGGGAGTTTTTCTACGAGAAGTATTATTATATTGAGGTAGGTACATAAAATCTTATGAAACAATAAAAAAATGTGAATAGTTTAAATATAACACTTTAACTGCAGAACTTTTTGTTCAATTCTATTTGTAATGTGCAACGTTTTTCAAACGTACTCCACAAATAGGGAAATAGGGATATTCAAGGAGTAGAAATTACGAATTCAATCGTTTGACTTGCGGTTAAAAAATAACAGTTGATTTATATTGTTTTCCCCGCCCGCGTGGATCGCCAAACAGTCAAAGGATAATCATGTTTTGGTTCAAGTCACGACTTGGTCGAAACACTCTGGGGTTTGAAGTGTATGTGCAAAACTGGCAATTGTATTGTCGCGAGCGAGCACACTGAAAGAAAGCAGAAGATCAGCTGTATATCTTCCCAAAAGAATAAAGAATCATGGCGAGCCCCATACATTGATTTGTACAAAAAAATAAAACATTTTAGAGGGTATTTAATCACTTCCAATGTTGAGATTACATTACCAGCAACATGTTAATATATATGAAATATTTTATAAACCCCGCAAAACATAACAACAACATAATGGTTTTGGTCGCAAATAGTCGCGATTCGCCGGCTTGCCATAGAAATTCGCATTTTTATCCCGGGGTTCTAAAAATATTTTAAATGGCTCAAATTGTTCCTTAGGCACCAAGGATCAATAATAACGTCATTCCAACGTCTCTAAAAAATCTTTATTTTTTTGTACAAATCTCGCCATGATCCTTTGGAAAATAACTTTCCTAATAGTCAGATGTGTGGGGTGAATCCCTCGGTGGGTGGAGTCTACGCAACCTCCTCCGTGAACTTGTATCTAGCACCCTTTGGGAATGAGTAATTTTTTCATAGTCATTGAAGTTGTCAAAAATCAATATTATTTATGCAAATAACTCTATAACGTGGCGTTTTAGGACATCCGACCCCCCGTAATTTTTGTTTGTATTAGTGTCCCATTGACACCCTTTGGGTACGGAACGCTACAAATGAAATAATCCTGTCTGACTGTAGAATGCTGATGATGATGTATTTCATTTCAGATCGCATTCACAATATTTTTGGATTTAGAGGCATTGATAAAGATATGGTGCTTGGGATTAAAGGGTTACTTCAAACACTCTGTTCATAAATTTGAATTGCTTTTAGCAATTGGAACTACAATTCATATAATACCTCAATTGTACATGTCAGGGTTCACATATTTTCAGGTAAGTTGACCAAAGTTCAAGACAAAAATTATTATTTTATTGTATAAACAAATGAGGTATCAAACTTAAAGTCTTAATAACCCATTTCAAGATTTATTCGTATCCACCCAGAACATATTTTCACAGAATACAGCCATTATTCGTTGAATTATGCTTAAATTAATAATATTCTTTCCAGGTTCTAAGAATAGTGCGACTAATCAAGGCATCTCCCTTATTAGAAGGATTCGTGTACAAGATCTTTGGTCCAGGGAAGAAACTCGGCAGCCTTATTATATTCACCATGTGTTTACTAATCATCAGTTCTTCCATATCAATGCAGTTGTTTTGTTTTCTGTGCGAATTTACTAAGTTCGAAACATTTGATGAGGTGATATATTACTTCTTTATTTAATACTAGCTGCCCGGCGCGACTTCGTTCGCGGGGTGCCCCCTTCAAATTCAAAATTATTTATTCAAATAGGCCTTCGCAGGCACTTATGAAAAGTTTGACCCTACATTTAAACTTTCCCTGGACTTCCACAAATATTTCAAACCCAAAATTAGCCAAATCGGCCAATTCGCCGTTCTTGAGTGAGCGAGACTAACGGCAATTATCAAAATCAAAGTCATAAAGTCATTTATTCAGTTTTGGCCCTGGTAAGGCACTTATTACACATAGTTGAATTTACCACCGAATTCATTTTTATATATATAGATATTTTATTCCCTTAAGAGGCCGTATGCAATTTTATTTTATTTTTATACAAGTTTTAATTGAAATGAATAAGCTACCTCTTTATTTTCATCATTTTATTTAATGCGAGATTAAGGTTATTTTAAAAGATTTTTTATTGCCAAAGTATTTAACTTTTAAAATTCTTTTTCAGGAAATGGATAGTTTTAATTTAAATGAACGAGTGTTCTCTAAGTAGCCGAAATCAAAAGCAATTCTTCACATATTTTGTCTAAAATTTGACGAAGTTAAATATTTTTTTACTCAAAATTATTATATTAAAGTGGTAAAAAGTGCTCTATTTATTGTATAGATGACTTTCATAACAATATACTGTAATTTTTTCATACCGTTTAGACGTCAAAAACGAGAAGTAAATGTGTGATATTCTAAACCGCTTATAGCAAAAATTCAAAAACAGCCACCAGTTTGAGGTCGATTAAGCAAAATTAAATAATAAAATTAAAAAAGTAGCTCATTTATTTGATAATAATTAAAATGATCTTTCATGTTGTGCATTAAAACTTATATAAATACAGTATTTAAACCGTAAAATCACGTAAATCAGCGAAATCGACGAAATTTAGTAAACAGCCTCTCAATATTTGTTATAAGCATATTGCATAGAAGAAAGCACTGCTCTATCAAATTTACTACTATGGAACGCTTTCTCTTTTGGGGATGTTTCCGAATATCTTAAACATTCAACTAAAATAAAAATGTTTCAGGCGTTCATGTCTATGTTTCAAATACTCACGCAAGAAGCTTGGGTGGAAGTAATGGACGAGACTATGGTTCGAACAAGCCAAACGTTAACACCTCTGGTTGCCATTTATTTTATCCTATATCACCTCTTTGTCACATTGGTAAGTAAAAGCATTATATATATAAAACCTTAACAGCCAGTTTCTGACAGCCAAATCAAAGATACATTTAAAACCTTAACAGCCAGTTTCTGACAACCAAATCAACGATCCATTTAAAACCTTAACTGCCAGTTTCTGACAGCCATATCAAAGATACATATAAAACCTTAACTGCCAGTTTCTGACAGCCAAATCAAAGTTAATCTCTTGCTGAAAGTATACCTGTCATTGCCAATGACGTTTGAAATGACTAAGATGGCAATCGTTTTGAATATAGATTAACTTTGATTTGGCTTTCAGAAACT
The DNA here is from genome assembly GCA_947623365.1 of Achlya flavicornis. NCBI lineage: Eukaryota > Metazoa > Arthropoda > Insecta > Lepidoptera > Drepanidae > Achlya > Achlya flavicornis. The sequence goes on from OX392468.1 coordinate 10,067,738, forward strand.
GACAGTAAGTCAGTAAACTTATAATGAAAGTATTAAATTGTTGTCGTTAATTTTAGATCGTGCTCTCGCTCTTCGTAGCAGTAATTTTAGACAATCTGGAATTAGACGAAGATATAAAGAAATTAAAGCAGCTAAGGTATCGCCAACAGAGTGCAGAAATCAAAGAGAGCTTGCCGTTTCGCTTAAGGATATTTGAAAAATTCCCCGATAGTCCACAAATGACGAAATTGCACAAAGTTCCGGGAGACTTTAATTTACCAAAGGTAAGAGTCGGTCTAAGAATCTTTTCGTCGCTTTCTGGACTATTTTACTCGTATTTATTCGTATTGATGACGCTTGAGGCGAGTTTGTATCAAACATGAGTGGAGGAGTGTAGTGTAATGTGTGTCAGGTTCGCGAATCGTTCATGCGTCAGTTCGTGTGCGAAGTGGAGGGCGACGAGGAGGTGGGAGTGGGCGGCGTGGGGGGCAGCGGGGCGGGCGCGCGCGGCCCGGGCGCCGTGGAGGTGTCGCGGCGCGCGTTCGAGTACATCGGCGTGGCGAAGATCGCCTTCCCGTACCGCAAGCGATGCCTCGTCAAGACGCTGCTCGTCGCGCCGCCCTCGCAACGACCCAGCTCCGCGCTCAGGAGACACGTCGTCAGCTCTATTATTGAGTGAGTCTCATAATTATAAATAACTAATGGCTCTAGTCTGTGAGCTGTATGTGTGACCTGGCGAGTCTCTATAATTACATGATTTTTATTTTCGATTCAGTTTATGAAAAAATTTCAAATTTACGAGATTCGGTTGGGAAATGCGACCTGTAGAGGAGAGCAGTCGGATATCTGGACTGATATTCGAAAGCATTGAAGCCCAAGCCGAAACAGAGACGCTTCGCGCTCGCTCGGTCAATAAATGAAATATCCTAGGACACTGATCACACACGGTTATCTGATAGCAAACTAAGCAGAGCTTGTACTATGGAGACTAGATAACTGATATACTAAATATACAAATGTTTTGTTTGTACATACTTAATATACACAATTAGTAATTAACACCCAGACCAGGCCTGTCCCACTCCCATGTTTAAAATAGGTACGATCGCGCGCACGTGGTCGAACGGAATCAATGCCGGACGGTTGCCATGCGTTTGTGGGTAAAATATTCGTCAAGTACATAAACATCGTGAACAATTATTTATTCTGTGCTAGTCTGCTAGTATGCTAAAATGAAGGTAGAAATATACTGCATCGAGTTTGTCTACTCAAATACTAACAAGGATCCGATCCTCTCGTTTTAGAAACCATATCTAGCTACTTTCGATACTTGCATATCTTCATAGTCAACTTTCGTTTAGAATAAGTTATTTTGTGATTAATTACATAATTATATTCTATTCTTGGCTAACTATATTATTATTATTTTTCTTTTATAAATTTTATTATTTTTAAATAAAATACTTATCGACCGGCATGAAGGTAGTTAAGAACTAATATTATGATATTCGGTTAAATGTCATTGTTGGAACAATAACCTACATAAAAAATGCTTTGTCCTGAATGACTGACTGAGAATCAACGCACAGCCTAAACCGCTCATCGTAGAGATCTGAAAATTGGAGTGTGTGTTTGTTGTATGACGTAGGCATCAGATAAGAAAGGATTAAGTTTCAAAAGAAGAACATTGCTCTCCCTTTTTGCACAGATTTTGACACGCGAAGTACATACATTCGCGTATATCTGTGATTGCATTGCACCAAGCTTTTATGTGACTTCAACTTTTTTTTGAATAAAATCGGATTAAGTCTTCAAACATTTTTGTCTGTCTGTCCCGGTTCGTAGCTGATGTTATAAGTCTCTTATTTTTGAAAAATACTTGGTTTTCCGCGCAAAAAAATTCAAACCTACGCGGGTGAAACCGGGGGCGTCTGCTAGTAATAGGTATATAACTGGTAAAAATTATTTAGATTATTGATTTGTTACAAGTTGACCAACCTTAACGTTTCACGTGCCGCGTCATACAGGATAGAGTTATACGATATACAGAGAAAGGCGTTGTAGATGAATATAAAATCGCCACCTGGCCCTTCAAATATAGTTAGTTTACAGATTGTCCTAGATGTCATTATCCTATAGGGAAATTACTACTGATTCATTAATTAGAAAAAATATATACGAGCCGATAAATATATATTTAGGTACGATTTAGATTTAAAGCATTCGGTATTATCGATGTGACCACCGCTGTTAAAAGTGTATGTCTTTTTGTTTTTTGATATTATTTACCTTTAAACCTTAATTATTTATTATTACTTTCAGGTTTTATGCTGGAGTTGATCGCCTAAGCTTTCAGGTTTTATTTTCTTTAAATTTTATTTGCATAATGGTTTTTTCGCTTCCAACGATATTTTTATTTTAAATCGGTGACTCTTTGCTAGTAATGTTTCATCAATAAGTTCTTTATTCCCCAGAGATTCGAACAATCATCGACCACTGTTGGGTGATTCAGCCATGTTAGCAACTGGTGGAAAATCTGGATTAAAGACACAGGGGACCATATCCAGTGCGAAGCAACTCAGAGTCGATCAAAAGAAGTATGATGTATAATTATTATTTTCCATAACGATACGTAGTAACTCCTTTACCAATGAATAATCCATAATAAAAAAAAAACCTTATTTGTAATCATTATAAAATTTGAGAAATTATGAACTTGGGTGGAACATTGAGAATATTGAGATTGACATGTTCGTGTCTATAAAAATCTCTAAAGAGACATAAAAAAAAAATTAAGTACATAGTCACTTACTTACTAATGAATGCAGAAACCTCGCTTATAGATACTTGTATTATTTCAGTGGAATCCACGCTTTTTTTTTATACAACTATGTCGGTAAACAAGCATACGGCCCGCCTGATGGTAAGCGGTTACCGTAGCCATATGGACGCTTGCAACACAAGAAGCATTGCTCACGCGTTACCGACCTTTCCCCCTCCCCTATGAGCTCTGGCGACCTTACGCGCAGGAACACAACTTTACACAACATAAAGTTATTTGGCTGAGGTATTCTGTATGGTGGAGGTACTTCCCCAGTCGCTGCTGCACTTTGAGCGAATAAACGCTATGATCTACCTCTCTCAAAATTACGCTTATTAATTTGAAGGTATCAAAAAATAACTTTATACAAAATTTACATATACGTCTAACGTGCAGAGATATCAAAACTGGGTAGTATTATAATAGGTATCATTGCTCTTCCATCAGACAGTTGTGACACAATGTGGAGATTGCACATACATTGATAATTACTGATGATGGTATTAGTTATTGATAGTATTTGAATGAGTATGTGTATAACGATATGTGTAGTGTAGTGTAGTGTATTGTGGTTGCGTTGACGGTGGGTCAGGTTCGGGTCGCGGTCGATCCGGCGGTCGGTGCGCAGCGGGTCCATCAAGCTGAAGCAGACGTACGAGCACCTGCTCGAGAACGGCGACATCGGCGCCGCCTCCCGCGTCGTGCCCTCCTCGCGCGCGCGCCCGCCCTACCTCGACATCCGGCTGCTGCAGGCCAAGAGGCAACAGGCTGAGATGAGAAGGTATACAAAGGGCATACAAATAGATATAAATAAATAAATATGATGGGACATTCCTCACTCACGGTCATCTGATCCCGAACTAAGCAGAGCTTGTACTATGGAAACCAGATAACTGATATAATAGAAATATACTACTTTTTGTTTGTAAATACATACTTAATATACATAATTACACTCAGACTCAGGACATACAGACATGTTCATGCACACAAATGTATGTTCTGTGTGGGAATCGAACCCACGACCTGCGGCGCTATAGGTTAAGACTCCACGTCTTAACCAACTGCGCCAACTGGCCCGTCAAAGAATAACATAGAAAGAGCGTTGCCAAACTATACTACACGACTATATAAAATAGGCCAACAAGTTTAGGCTGGTGTACGTGACAGCTACGTTTTACGCTCGCTCTGCCTCATTCTGCTTGTCATAGTGACGTTCATAATGATAGCAGTTGTTGAACTATTCCAAAAATATGAAACATTATATGGCATTTTTATTTGATTAAAATCTTAACAGTTAGGGGCTATTTATATGACGCATGAACTGCTTCGGCGCTCAATCTAGATACCATTAATCAAATCATTAGGGGGTAAAATAGGGGATGGCAGATGAGCCTTTAGGGCAAAAAACTACTTATTAGATAAGACTGAATGAAGAAGAAAGAAGTCCCGCGTTCCGCCCCTGTACTAATATTGCGTGAAAGTGTCAATTTTTGCCGATAGCAAAACAGTGTTGTGCAGAGGTTATCTTAAATCACAAGTTTACAATAAAACTTTTATATTTTGAATAAAAATTATGTATGTAGGTATATCTTAAAAGTGTCAAATCAAAACCAGAGAATGCGAGGGAATGTTCGTGAAATTCTTGTGAAACCTCGAGGCGGAAGCCAATTCAATAAATACTGTCTAAATTAGTTTTCATGTATAATGAAAAAGAAGACACTCGGTCTAAATATAAAAGTAATGCTACCTATATTGGTTATTTGAATTATACATATCAATTTAGAAATCAACGAGAAGAAGACTTGCGTGAGAACCATCCGCTTTTCGATACGCCGTTACTGATCGTGCCCAGAGAGTCTCGCTTCAGGAAGATTTGTCGCGCCATCGTGGACGCGCGGTACGACGCCAGGCTACGAGACCCCGTCACTGGCAACGAGAGAAAAGTACACTATAAGGGCTTTCAGTGAGTTACACTTCTTTCACCAATCTTGTATATTATTCTTCTTGCGTAATACAAATCCATTTATTATTAGTAATCATTGATATAATATATAATAATAATCCAGGATATTCTTGACACACGGCGCTATCTGCACCCAAACTAAGAACATTAAAAAAATATACCAAATTAATCCAATAGCTTGAATAGCAATATTTTTTTTATAGTCAGTGGGAGACAATGAACTGAAACAACTAGAATAGGATGATTGGCCTTTCAGTTGTTATTTAAGTGGAATATTCTCTTGATAATTTGTAATAACTTTCAGCAATTTCCTCGGGCTAGTGACTTATATGGATTGGGTAATGATAATGGTGACGACTCTCTCCTGCTTGTCGATGATGTTCGAGACGCCATCATACAGAGTTATGGAGAATTTCGTCTTACAGGTAAGGACTGAAGTGGGGTTTTATTTTCACTGACCTAGAAAAACCTCTTGCTTTTTAGGGGTCCATACCCAAAGAGTGGTACCCTATGATTAAGTACGTCCGTTCGTCTGTCTATCAGTGATTTGTATATCATAAACCGTAATAGGTAAATAGACATTTTCACAAAATATGTATTTCTATTACCGCTATAACGACAAATAATAAAAAATGAAATAAAGTTGTTAAATAAAGTTTAAGTTAAGGTAAACATACAAGAAACGTCTTTTGTTTGTTTTTTTTTTTTCATAGCAAATTTGACTTAAGGCGCAGACTCCTCTCCAGCAGATTTCAGTTTTCACCCTTGCGCCACATTTTCACATAATATTAGCGGAAATTACCGGAACTAAGCAAACAAAAAATACTAGCTCCCTCTATTTAGAAGTGCGTCATTGCAAGCAAACAATAAAACGTGACAAACCGCCATCTATACATTTCCGCGAGAACGAAGCTGTTTGAATTGGACACAGTAAAAATGTTAACAGTAGACAAACTGTAGACAAACATTTAAAAATATAAATTCTGAAATACCTTAAAAAAAACTTTTGACGGGCCAGTTGGTGTAGTTTGTTAAGATTCCACGACGCCGCCGATTGTATGTTCAATTCCCACCAAGGATATGCATCTGTGTGCATGAACACGTTTGCATGCCCCGAGTCAGGGTGGAATTATGTATATTAAGTACTAGCGACCCGCCCCGGCTTCGCACGGGTACAATGTCATAATGTGGTGACAGTGGAGCGATTTGCGCGGCAGCCCACCCGGTCACGGTATCGCGTATAAAAAGTGTGGCCGAATGGCCTCACTTTAACGGAACATAGTTGTGACGTATGGCGTCTTTTCTATGCGTAGTAATAATTTTCTATCTGATGGTTAAAACTGCATCGAAATACATTGCGTGGTTTAGAGTTAGCGGATAAACAGAGACACAAGCTGACGCGGAAAACGAATTCGGAGAATACAGGCTGTGACAAATGGACAGACAGGAGAGGACCTCAATCGAGATATTAGATGTTATTTGACAAATAAACAGGTTTTCTTCCACCACTTTTTGCAATAATTGTGGAATTTCTCCATAAAATGCCCTCTACTTTACCTACCATTTTTATTCATCATTATCATATCAGCCTAAGGATATCCACTGCTGAACATAGGCCTCCCCTATTAACTTCCACTTCAAGCGGTTTCGGGCCGCTTGAATCCAGCAGCGCCCAGTAACTCTGACCAGGTCGACGGTCCACCTGGTGGGACATCCACGTACGGTGTCCCCTTCCAGTACGTGGCCGCTCTCGAGAACCTTCCATCCCCATCGGTTATTGGTTCTTCGAGCGATGTGGCCTGCCCATTGCCACATCAACATACTAACTCTACGAGCTATATTAGCGATGGGCGACTGTTAAAAAAAAAGTTATCGAAAGAATCGACAATTGTAAAACTTTACATTCGATTGTCGATTCATTCGTTCTAACGAATAAACAATCGAATAACAATCGACCTTTCGAATGAAAATTGACGCACGCCACGCAGGTTGCAATAGTATGCACAATCGACGGGTGAGCGCGGGGGCGAATAGATTCATTCATTCGGCGGGTGGACAGCCAGCGCACGGCACAGGCCACGCGCGGTGCCGCACGAAGCGTATTATGAACAATCGAAAGAAGTCAATTGTTATTCGAATGAGAATTAATTGGACAATCGAATAATTCGATTGTTTTTAGTAACAATCGCCCATCGCTAAGCTTTATCGAGAATTTTTGTTCTCCTACATACTTAAGTCCTCGTTTCGGATCCTGTTTCGTAGTGAAATTCCGAGCATAGCTCATTCCATAGCTTGCTGAGTGACTCTGAGCGTATTTATTAGACCAGCAGTGAAAGACCACGTCCGTGTTCCGTATTTCATCACTGGTAACACGCACTGATTGTAAACCTCTGAGGTATTCTGGACTTGAAGATATGGCGTAGCTTCCCGAACGCTGTTTTTTTTATTTTATACAACTTAGTCGGTAAACAAGCATAATTGTGCCTCGAAGAGGGGGCCTAGCAGCGAGCTCTGCGCCGAAGTGGGGACTGATCTCTCGCTGCCGAGCATGGTTAGCGCTGTGGTTGAAAGCGAGAGATCGTGGGACGCACTCCACTCCTTTTGCGAGCGAGTTATGCTCGCTAAGGAGGCGGCGGAACGTGACAGGGAGGACACTACCACCCTGGCTATCCGCCGCAGGAGGACCGGGCGTCGGAGGGCGGCTTTTTTAAGCCACCTTCCCCCAACCCTGGGCCCAAGGGTGGCGGAATCGGGGGAGTCTGCCGCCCATCAACATCGCGCCCGAGTAATGGAGCTACTCAGGAGGAGACAAGAGCTCCGGTCTCTGCCGTCGACGAAGAGGCGGCCTCCGATCAGGCCCTTAACCTTAACCATCATAACCCTTCCAGTTCAAGAGATTGAACACATCCTCCATTGCAGTGGTAAAGAGTTTCGGGGAAATTACGTCACCCTGTCTTTCATCCTTCTGCAACTGGATTGGTCTCGTACTCTCGTCCTGTACTCTGATTGACATAGTGGCTTTGCTGTACAAAGACCTTCAACAATTCGATTATAGCGATAGTCGATTTAGCACCGCTGTAGACTCTGTAATATCGCCAATGTCTCAACTAAATCGAAGGCTTTTTCATAGTCCACATACACCAGGCATAACGGCCGATTATACTCCTCAGTCTTCTGTATAATTTGGCGAAGTATATGTAGGTGATCTATGGTACTAAAGCCTTCACGGAAACCAGCTTGTTCGGGAGGCTGGAAGTATTCAAACCTACGTGCAAGACCATTCGTAATGACTCCCGAAAACAACTTATAAACGTGGCTTAGGAAGGATATCGGGCGGTAGTTCTTCAATAGGGCCTTATCGCCTTTTTTGAAGAAGAGCACCACCATATTTCCTCTCCATACTTCTGGTGTTATAACTACAGGGCATGAATCTCGGTATATCGGATCATCGCTATATCGGAATTCTGATATTACAATTTACAATCCGATACTGAGTGATCCAATTATATCGTAATATCGGAATCAGTAAAAAAAAAACTATTTGGGATTTAAAATAAAGCTATTGAGCTATTTATTAATTATAATTATGTGCAGTTTATAAGGAATATGTGCAATTTATAATGAACATTTCTAATTCTGCTATTGAGATCCAATATTGAAAATCAATATCGGAATTACAAACCTACCGATATTACATACACATACCCTAGTTGTACCTTCCTGTATAACGGAATTAAATAGCTTCTGGAGGACTACAAGTCACGGGTTTCCATCCGCTTTCAGAAAATCTGTTGTATTTCCGATTTTACTACTTCGTTATTCTACATCGTATTATCTTTCAAATAGTAAAAATATCGCGTTTATAACTAAATCTGAACATTTCCTATCAACTGTTAAAGAATGACAACAAAAGTTATTCTAATTTTATTACTACAAAACTGTGCCTGGCCGCTGATTGGCTGAAAAAGCTAAGCTACCGGTGGTTAGGGCTGCAGAAATAGGAACCTCCTCCCAATGCGAGCCGTATCGAGGATTACTGCCGAGAGGCTCGAGGCTTTCGGCCATCAGGCCATTGGCCGATACGACAATCGGCACAATGATAGCCGAGCTCACTAATAGTAATTGTAAATTTACGATGGGTTCACATTCCAACTAACCGATTCAGTAAGTAGTAGAACATCGAACAATTAACCCAAAGAAGCGTAATGACGTTGATTTTGCTTGCAATATATTCCGCCAATTTGCCACCATTGACAATGCGCTCTGATTGGCCAAGTCAAGAACACACGATGAAGTGATTGATCCTTACAGTTCAAAATCAGTGACAAATCACGACTAGTTTCGGAATCAGATTGCTCGGTATAAATTCTGTAAGGGTTGTTCCTCGATGTAGTAGAAACTTAGTCAACGTAAGATGTGTAATATTTTCCTTACTGGTACTAATTTTACTGTGCCATTGACACTTCACGACTAAGCGACTGGACCACAATAATACAATGAATATAAAGGTATATCGGCTCGACTCGATGACTACAGATGACTCGATGACCGCAGTAGTGACTGGCACGCCCGCCCCGACTTCGGGGCACCTACTGTTACCAGTATCAGTCAACCTACCTTCAATACCTTTTCTTTGATCTCAAAATAAACAACATTGAATGAGGTGTTATTTAATCAGGTAAGGAACTAAATAGATAATTGCTCATTAAAAATAATATATATTGCTGATTTTTCATTTTTATGATTTGAAATAAAAAAAAAAACTTTCCGGGATTTGAATCATAACTTCCTTCAGTCGGAGCCTACATTAATAACCCGCACTTTAGCCCCCTAGACTACCCAAGCCATACCCTTCATAGACGAAAATAAGTATTAGTCTCTGTCAGTACCACGACATGGCTCGATGACAATTTTCAAAAGTATCAATCATAACAGATTTTATTTTATATATTTTTATTCATAACAAGCAAATAAAAGGCTCAATTGCCTTCATTTGACTAGCATGCATTTCCAGTGCCTTCTGAAGATATTTGATATGATTTTTTACTCATTTGAGAGGGTTTTATTTTTGTGAAAATTCTGAAAGAAAATGACACAGGTCCATCTAGCAACGCGGATCGCCGCGGAATGCGAGTGAGCGCGAAGCAAAATACGCGAGTTGCAGGACAATAGAGTGCGGTATGAGGTTGATGGTGCTCGGATTGAATTTGACGTAAGCGACTTTTTTAAAAATCATTATTATGAAAAACTGAATAGCTAATTCAAAAAACTAAATCGGGCGTTTATTTTCTTATGATATGTACTATATCGATGAAAAAAATCGTATCAAAATACCTTCAGGCGTTGGATATATTTGGGAATTTCTTGATTTTCAGAGGTATGTTTGACATTTTTTTTTATCGAGGCTTTTAATTGAAATCGTGTTTTCGGCTCGGGCGATGTGTTTGTTATATCCTTAAGTATCATATATTTAAATTTCAACACCGTAGAGTTAGCAGGTTTCATATAATTTGGGCAGCAATGTAGTGTATTTTGCCCAAGTCTGCGCCTTAATTAATATTGTAAAAACCCTCCATGTGCAACTCGTCCAACTCGCACTTGGCCGGTTTTTATTTAATGATTTACATAATCACCCAGCCATTTTGTAGCTTTTTTAAAAGATTAACCTCCTTCTATTCCTTTCAGATTGCTGAGTATGGATTCGTGGTTTTCATGAGCCTCGAACTAGCTTTGAAGATTTTAGCAGATGGTCTTTTCTTCACACCTAAAGCTTACTTGAAAGATGCCGCTGCAGTACTAGATGTCTTCATCTACATCGTATGTTACTATTACAAATATCTGCCTTTTCTTTCTTCAGTCAATCAGAACTGAAGTCAAGTTTAGAGCCAATAACGAAACAATTGAATTTGGAACCTATTTGTATGACACAAGGTTTATTTTCAATGAACACAATCTATCCTTGTAACTTGACTTAATTTTTGATTCTCATTCTCTGGTGTGTGGGGCAAATAAATTACTTTATTACTTGTAATCATGATTAAACATACATTTTTTAAAATAAATCTAATATAAGCGGTTACTTTAGGAGAAGGACACTTGCATCACCCATTCGATACTCACGCGTTCGCGATCCCGATAAGCTCTGGCCACCTTCCTAGTTGACTATTCTGTATGGTGTAGGTGCTTGTCGAGTGGAGATGTTTTAAAAGCAGATTGCCCGCTGGCTCGTCTAAAGTCCGCGCGGAGTGTTACGACAATTAAAAATAATTATTATTTTTTAAACTTTAATGGTAATATTTTGGCCAATAGTTCGAATGTGAAATTTGTAGCTTACACCCGCGTTAAACACTGCTTTCCAATTCGAGTATGAGGAAAGTAACAAAAGCAAAATAATGCAATAAATAATAATTACTTCCCAACAATACCCACACTTTTTTCTTCGTCACACAGTATATGGCATTAATTATTAGTGTGTAGAATGAAAAGTGATTTAGTGTTGTCACGTGTCACTTGTCAGGTGTCGTTGACGTTCCTGTGGTGGATGCCGGTGCTGGTGCCGCCGGGGTCGGGCGCGCAGATGCTGATGATCCTGCGCTGCGTGCGCCCGCTGCGCATCTTCACGCTCGTGCCGCACATGCGCAAGGTCGTCTACGAGCTCTGCCGCGGCTTCAAGGAGATACTGCTGGTGACCACACTACCTAACCTAACCTAACCCATTCACACTCCTGCATGCAGGCCCTGCGGTAGATGCCAGATCAATCCACCGGCGCAGCATCCACCATGCATCACACGAATGTGAAAGGCCCGCTTTATACTAACTGGGTATTTTCAGATGTCATTTCAAAAATGAAGCAGTTGTCCCACCGCCGACGAGTAAACGAGTAACTATCGGCTATTTTCTCGTTCATGGGGCGTACAATAGATATGACATTTCGTGTAAACAAAAGATATGCATATATTAATAGTTGATCGCTCACTGTTCACACTGCCGGCGTGGACTCGTTCCACTATTTTGTTACTGAGCGACAAGAGTTAACAATGATAATTCTCGCTCAGCGATGCTCGCTTGGCGGTCAGAATTCACGCCGAGAGACCAACGAGCGAGTGGCGCGAGTAGTCGCCCGTCGCAGTCGCACACTGGCTTACAGCCCAGCGACAAAACTATCGGAACTACACACTCGCTTCCCGCTGCTCGCCAACTCGTTTCTAGTTGCTAGTTTTACTCGTTACTCGTTCATCGTCGGCGGTCGGACAAGTGCTTAGGCATAACAAATGATAAGATGGTAGTTGGCCCTTTATACTGACATACGTCGCCCGCAATCATTTGTACGTACAATGTTTTTTAACTCATTGTTAATTATGACTTATGGACGCATTCATACAGCATTAATAGTTAGGTTATCCTTTATCCATTCCTGAGTGTGGTCCATTATATGGAGTTATCTCTGTCGGAACATGGTTCCACTATGACTTGATGTATGTATTATGATATTAATAAATATGGCGATTGGCGAGTATGCGAAACCACAATCTATTATCTTTTTTATTATGTTAATTAATTAATTTCCTTATATTGCATTTCAGGTATCAACTTTATTAATTCTATTGATGTTCGTATTTGCAAGTTACGGTGTTCAATTATACGGAGGAAGGTAAATTTAAATTGAATTCTATTTCGTTCATAATAGAGCATTTATTAGCGTAAAATTAACTTTATTTATTTGTTAGGTTGGCCCGATGCAATGATCCCACAATAACACGCCGAGAAGATTGCGTAGGAGTATTCATGCGTCGAGTATTTGTTACTAAGATGAAGATAAGGCCCGGACCCAATGAGACCTTCCCTTCTATGCTTGTACCTAGAGTTTGGTACGTATTAATCAACGCGTCAAAGGAACTGACATGATATGATATTCAGAACCTTATAACTCAAACGAGTCATTAATGTATCCCGAATTGCCAAATTATAATTTTTTGTTCTAATATGTTTTTTTTTTACTATGTAAAAGGCCTCAATCTCACCATGAAAAGTGATGATGTAGCAAGCCAGGCAGGTACAATAAAGCACCCTAACACCGTGCTATGGTTTACTAATTTTTTTTCCTTCAATTTAAGCTCTAGTTGGCTTATTGTAGGATTCGAACCCGGGACCTCCGTATCGGCATCCGACGTCACTACCACTGAGATATCATCGCATAAATTAAAATAGTTATAAATCGTGGGTGTGTTTCGGTTGAATGTTAACCTTAAAATAACAATAATGAATACGTCAATTTATATTCTAGGGCAAATCCTAAACGATTTAACTTTGACAACATTGGTGATGCGCTCTTGACATTGTTTGAGGTTCTCTCATTCAAAGGATGGCTAGACGTTCGAGATGTTTTAATTAAAGCTTTGGGGCCCGTAAGTATACCCATATATTCACTCACTTATAGTGTTAAGGCCGCCATTGTAACACTTTCTTTATTATTCTATTTTGTTGTATTTACATTTACGTGTTATCTATCTATATTACCTTTTTTCTCTGATAACATTATATTATATTTATTCTTTGCTAACAAAATCTTAAAGTAATACTTGTAACATTTACAGGTGCATGCTATCTACATACACGTTTACATATTTCTGGGGTGTATGATTGGACTAACCCTGTTCGTTGGCGTCGTGATTGCAAACTATTCTGAAAACAAAGGAACAGCTCTATTGACCGTTGATCAACGTAGATGGTATGACACCTCCTAATTTTTTCGCAGGCAGGAACTGAATAACCGATAGGCCTGTAGTAACACTATAAATATCACAGACTAGGTTATTTATATTTTTCTCTGAACAAACAGGTGTGATCTGAAAAAGAGATTGAAAATCGCTCAGCCACTACACCTACCGCCTCGACCGAACAAGCGGAAAGTACGCGCTTTCGCATACGACGTTACTCAAAACTTAAGCTTCAAAAGGATTATCGCCATCGTGGTTCTTATTAACAGTGCGTTATTGGCCGTTACGGTAAATATTTTATACTTAAAACCAGACTTCTTAAGTTATGAAAAAATATATTCAATCATTTAAATTTATGCATATTTCGACTCCAAAAAGGTTGCTTTCGCTAAGTATTGCCGGATATAAGATAAATAAATTCATAAGAAAAATAATTATTATGTTCAAAACCAACATAGATTTATTACATAAAGGCAATAATATAAATGTTGTTTTGATATACAGGCTCACAAAAGAAAATCTTAAATGGGTGATTCAATCAGTCTCTAACATTTTAGAAATCTCCCAGAATTTTTCACCAAATATCAGATATTTTGGTCCCTGAATTAAACGTCATAAGGGTTATTAGGCCGCCGATCGGTTTTTATGTTTGTACATCAATAGAACAAATATAATAAAAACTTTGACGCCATTTTGAAATGTCAATCGCCATTAGTCAAAGAGAATATAGACACTACGTTCATTGGTTGTTTGCTACACCAAATACTGGGCCCGTTTAATTTGTGGGATTATACTATGGTTGAATTTATAATAATTATACCATGTCCATTAATTAAATTTCTCTTTGAAGTTAAAAGTCAAATAAAAATACACGTCAAGGCGTGTATTTTTATTTGACTAACGTTTATTTGTATCATCATACAATTGGCCAATAATTTTAAAGATAAAACTTGTAATAATTTTTCTTTGGCATTCTTAAACGTCAATCAGTTTTTCATACTGTGTATACTAGGCATGTGTTCCACTCACCATGGTAAGTGATGATGTGGCCGAAGGTGGTAAGTACACAAAGCCTAGAAGGAGCTGGCTCTCAAGTGCAGATGTCGGAACACGCCGATATATGCTTGATACACTTTCAACTTGAGGGTGGTAGCCAGTCAGGTGGGTAAAGACTGATTCAAACTTATTGGCGGCTGTGAAATTAGGTGCAGAACGCTGCGCAGTAGTGAAAACAAGGGTATATGGTACATTCGAGATGACTGTACCTGCGCAAAGCCATGCTTCACAGCCACCATTAAGTTTGGTTCGGATTGTACTACAAAGTACCACCGTTTATGGTTTCCTCACGATGTTTTCCTTCTTTAACCGAAAGCTAACGCTCATTCTGAACCCGGAACCTTCATCTCGGCATCCGAGGCGCGACGGCACTACCACTGAGTTATCATCGCAAAGTTGAGGTTAGATTATTTGCACAGTGGTCTCGCTACTCGCCCTACACGGAACAACTGGCGCTGACATCGGCGCTGCTGACGCTGGTGTTCGTGGTGGAAGTGGTGCTGAAGACCATCGCGTTCACGCCGCGCGGTTACTGGCAGAGCCGCCGCAACAGATACGACCTGCTCGTCACCGTCGCCGGCTGTATATGGATCTTCATGCATTTCATACTTAAGGCAAACAGTTTTTTAAACTACCTCATCATCATCGGCCTATAATGTCCCACTGCTGAGCACAGGCCTCCGTTCACAAATGAGGGTGAAAGGGTTTAAACTACCTATTGTAAGGGAATGTCTATCTCAACACCACCTCTCCAAGAAGAGGTAAAAGAGAGGTTCGGCAACGCGCGACTTAGAAAATGAAAAAAATGTATTCGTGACGCAAGATTTGATTTATCTGATTTAGGTGCAGCGCAGACTTTTTGTGCCAAGGAGTCTGCGGCACACAAAAAGTTGAGTGGCAAAAAGATAATGTGTCGTCTGCGCTGCACCATTAACAAACTAGCTGATGAGTCCTTAGAAAATATTCTATAGGTAACTTTCTTCTTACAGAACGACTTATCATACTTCGTTGGGTTTATGGTGGTGATTCTGCGTTTCTTCACAATAACGGGCAAGCACACCACACTGAAGATGTTGATGCTCACGGTAGGCGTGAGCGTGTGCAAGAGTTTCTTCATCATATTCGGCATGTTCCTGCTGGTATTCTTCTATGCGCTCGCCGGCACTATCGTCTTCGGTAACGTCAAGTATGGTGAAGGAATTGGAAGGTAACATTATTTTCTTTAGTTGCATCATTGTCATTACGTCAAGCTCTCAATTACAGTTCATTATTATGTATATTAAGGCTCAAAATCCTTTGCTACGTCATTATATGAAGCGCGTGGTGTAGCATGATTAGCGGTTCTTAATCGAACGTCAAAGTTAAGTTACAAAAAAATGGTTTCTGTACCACCAATGCCAAATCTCACACTCCTCCGTGTGCTCAATATTTTTAGCATATTGAGCAAAGGGATATAAAATTTTCTGTTTCGCGATCTGTGCTCCTAGTACCAAAGACGTCGAGTACTTTTTATGTACCCTTTCCGTTACACATTGTATATTGTTGATATTTCAGACGGGCGAACTTCAACTCGCCGACGCACAGCGTGGCGATGTTGTTCCGCATCGTGACTGGCGAGGACTGGAACAAGATCATGCACGACTGCATGGTGGCGCCGCCGTACTGCACGCCCGCCGACAACTACTGGGAGACCGACTGCGGCAACTTCACCGCCTCGCTCGCATACTTCTGCACATTCTATGTCATCATCACTTATATTGTGCTCAATCTGCTGGTCGGTGAGTTAGTATTTATACTCACTACTGTATGGCGGCGCCGCCGTACTGCACGCCCGCCGACATTTACTGGGAGACCGACTGCGGCAACTTCACCGCCTCGCTCGCATACTTCTGCACATTCTATGTCATCATCACTTATATTGTGCTCAATGTGCTGGTCGGTGAGTTAGTACTTATACTCACTACTGCATGGCGGCGCCGCCGTACTGCACGCCCGCCGACAACTACTGGGAGACCGACTGCGGCAACTTCACCGCCTCGCTCGCATACTTCTGCACATTCTATGTCATCATCACTTATATTGTGCTCAATCTGCTGGTCGGTGAGTTAGTACTTATACTCACGTCTCTTCGTCAAATGCTTCGTCAAATGTACCTTGTGATAATAGTGGTCATAGAGTTAGAATATTAATAATTTCTCGTTTTCTATCGATTCTTTTACCGAGAATAACGACAAGGAATCCATATGGACATTTTGTCTGACTGAAATCAACTAGTAATAAATATCAAATAAATAATAAATATCCTGGGACATTCCTCATACACGGTCATCTGATCCCAAACTAAGCAGAGCTTGTACTATGGAAACCAGATAACTGATATATACATATACTACTTTTTGTTTGTAAATACATACTTAATATACATAATTACACCCAGACTCAGGACATACAGACATGTTCATACACACAAATGCATGTCCTGTGCGGGAATCGAACCCACGACCTGCGGCGCAATAGGTGGAATCTTTACCAGAGTCTTAACCAACTGCGCCAACTGGCCCGTCAAACGTAGTGTACGATATATGTGTGAATGCATCTATATGGATACTGCTCACCCCTCGCACAAGGTAACGCAGTTAATGCTATCCCTCTATAATATTCTAACTCTGTGGTAGTCGATACTTGTTTTAAGTTATCTAATAGTTTCAGAACTTCCTTCATGGACAACATTGAAACGGATTCGCGTAATCCTCGATACTAACTTAAAACTAGCTGAACCCCGCAGCTAAAGTACCAAAAGCAATGATTTAATTAATGTTGTTAAAGTTCATTATTTGACCATACCTCGTGTTTTGTAAGCGTGCATATAGCTACGGTAACCGCTTACCATCAGGCAGGCCGCATATATAAAAACACCCATAAACGAGCTATCCTTTGTTGCAGCTATAATCATGGAGAACTTTTCACTGTTCTATTCCAACGAGGAAGACGCTTTGTTATCTTATGCGGATATAAGGAACTTCCAAAATACTTGGAATGTTGTGGATGTACATCAGAAAGGAGTTATACCCGTGAGGAAGGTAAGATCAAGAATTATTACAACTGTTAAATTTTAACATAATGTTAATATTGAAGCGCTCGTGGCGAAGCTTGACTAGCCGTTTTTAATCGATCGGCATATTTAAGCTACCACCGTCGTGGTCAGTACCTGGATGGGTGTCCGCCTAGATGAGTGGTATTTCAATTCGAGCGTCCCGTGCGTTGGTCCTGGTTATCACTTAATTGTTGATAGTCGTTAAGCTAGTTGGAGGTCTACTAGGCGGCTTGAAAACTCCAACAGTAGGTTGACCACTAGCCTACCTCCATGAATCCGTAGTGGGCATGCGTGGTGGAGTATTGCCCATTCCCTTTCGATCTCATTTGTGGAAGCAGGCCTGTGCTCAGCAGTGGAACATTATAGGCTGATGATGATGATGACATAATGTTTGTCTACATGTAAATTTAAAAAGCATTTATTACAGATGTAGGAACTCGAACCTGAATTTAAAATTAAGTACCGTAATCAGCGAAATAGCAGCACGTGTTCCATTCATAGTACCGCATATTGTGAAGCCGGCCAGAATTGGCGGCTTAATAATGATAACGTTTATATATTTCAGGTTAAATTTATTCTTCGGCTATTGAAGGGTCGACTGGAATGTGACACGCACAAGGAGCGTTTGTTGTTCAAGTACATGTGCTACGAGCTGGAACGTCTGCACAACGGCGAAGACGTCACCTTCCATGATGTCATCAAGTGAGTTACACATTTTGACCAAACATATTAGAAATTAGAAAATGCTTACATGTAAGTAATAAATACTAAACGACTGGGTGTGATGAAGTGAAAAAAAGTTCAGTACTGTAGTAAAGAACATATCTGTACGTATGTCTATCAACTTCGGTTCGTTCTATGTTATTTCACACTAAACAGTCAATGAGAAACAATCTATAAACATAGATAGTGGTCAAACAAGTACTACAATTTCACTTTAATTTATTAATTTCAAATAATTTCACTAAAAAGGATCGGGATCTCAAATGCAGCGGCACTTGGGAGGCTATAGCTAGGTTTTATTGTTGGTCGTAACTTGCCTGTACTGTATGTACTGTTGAACTCAAACTATTTATTGCAGTATGTTGTCATACCGGACGGTTGATATTCGCAAGTCATTACAAATGGAAGAGCTACTAGCAAGAGAGGAGTTCGAATTCTTAATCGAGGAAGAGGTCGCCAAGCAAACTATTCGCACATGGCTCGAAGGATGTCTGAAAAAAATTCGTGCCAACAGTAGCGTGAGTATTTCTTTGGGACTATTAAGATTTTACCATCAACTAGGGTTTGCAATACCGCAAAGATGCTTGCAGCATTTTTGGACTGAATTTATTTTTTTTCTTGTAAATTTGCCATTCAGAGAAAAAGAAAAAAAAATTAAGGCTGAGGCAGTAGCTCAGTTAAAAATGGACTTTCGAACTAGTGTTTACTTCAGTAGCTTAGATCTATAAATGAATAAATTGCTTGGACTTTGCATGTAATCTATACATATATAATGCTTTGTCCTGAATGACTGACTGACAATCAACGCACAGCCTAAACCGCTGATCGTAGAGACCTGAAACTTGGAGGGTGTGTTCTTTGTATGACGTAGGCATCAGATAAGAAAGGATTTTCCGAAATTCTACCCCTAAGGGGGTGAAAAACGGGGGCAAAGTTTGTATGGGACAACGTGATTCCTTGGTCCGATCTACTTCAAATTTTGCATAAACATTCCTTAACAGAATTGATGGAAGACGTGTTTCGTATTTGATTGAAAATCATCGCCTAACGGGGTCAAAAAGGGGTAGAAAGTTATTTAAGGGGTGATTTGCATCGAAGTTGATATCAATACTCCTTAGTACTTTTGATTTAAATTTCATTTTTTATTTTGACACATGTTTGAAATCTCAATCTGATTTTCACAGATTACAGAATAAGGCAGATGGACCGAACGTAACACGGGAGTTGCGCCAAAAAAGCAAATACAAATTGAAAAACACATACCTGGTATTCGCTTTTGAATTTGTATTTGCTTTGTTTAAAAAAACTTTATTTAACGAAGAACACTTTCTTTTTAATAAATTAGCACACAGCAGCTTTTAAACATAGCAAATACAAATTCAAAAGCGAATACCAGTACGTAGATTACGTAACTTTATTGCAATGACATTCTGATTGAAATAACCTCTGAATCGGTAGAAATATAACAAAATCGGAAATGTTTCCATTTCTATTGAACCACTGTTTGTATTTGCAGTTATCAGAACGTAAAAAAGTTATCAGAAAACCGCTATATTGAACCAATTTCAATTCGAAAATGATTGAAATTTAGTTACGTAATCGCCCCACTGGTGTTTTTCAATTTATACCTAATTGCTTTTTTTTCGGCCTCACTCCCGTGTTTCGCGCGCTCTATCTGCCTTTTGTTCTGGTAACTGATATGCTCTTTAAAATTGGCATGTCAAATATAAAAGAATATTTTAATCCGATTAGAATTCGAAATTTGTTTGGAAATTCATTTTATCGGGTTTTTGGCGGGAACTTGCAGAGTGACGTTGCGTTTTCATTTTTATTTTCATAAATTTTGAGTTTTATTGCATATTATCGGTGGTATTTTATCGAATAAAGATCAATCCATGTGCACCAGTGAAGTGAAATGAAATGAATTATGTGTATCGTGTCTTTTCAAAAGTCCGTGAAGAGTTTTAGTACATGACTACCACTGTAGTATAACCTGTGAGTATAACATGACTTTTATGGACGGTGACTGACTGCATGAGGACTATGTGAAATTTATTGTGACTAGAACTTATATAATATAACTGGAAATTGGCAAAATACACACAAGCGCGCGACACCAAAGAAAAAAAAAAGTTCATTTTCTCTATTTCATTAGAATGAATATTTTGATTGTAGTTAATTAAATTTATTTCTCATTTGTTGTTATAATAATTAAATAAGATTCTTTGAGTTCGATTTTTTTGTGGAGGTATAATATGGGTTTTTAGTTTTAATTTTAAAAATAATTGTTTTTGTTTTGGTTGTTGTATCTAATAATTCAGTGGCGTGCATTGGTTTTCGAAGGAGAAAATTCAAACCGTACGCGGGTGAAACCGCGGGTGTCTGCTAGTAAGTAATAATAAAAGAAATAACTACCAATACTACCAATGACATAGAATATCAATGCGTCCTTTCCACTATGCTTATACTGATACCACGTCTATTCGAAATGTGAACATTGTAAAACGTGGTAAAACTGTATATATGTGTTAAGATACAGTAAATTTTACAGAAACAACAAACTAGCCTCATTGCGGGTCTAAGAAAAACAAATGAGCAAATTGTGGATATGAGCAACGAAAAGACTGATAAGGAGAATTTGGAAACAGAAGCACAGGTAAATAATACCACAGACTTAGAAAAAGTTACCAATATTTAGTTATTCAAAGAGAATTCTATCACACTCAAGCTTCTTTAATATAAAACAACATAATATTTGATTGCAGCAAACTATTGCCAACGCAGGACGCACTGAAATAACAGAATCCACATCACAACCTGTAATGTCCAGTAAGTATATTTTTTACTAGCTATCCCCTGCGGTTTCACCCGCGTTCCCGGTATAAAAATTAGCCTATAACATTTGGTGATAATGAGAAAGCTATTTTTGAAAGAATTTTTCGAATCCAACTAGTATTTCCAGAGATTAGCCCGTTTAAACAACAAACAAAAAACTCTACTATATACTAATGTATATAGATTCAGTAGATTTGTCAGGCGGTCGAACTGATTGTAAATTATTGCTACTTCGTAGCAATACAATGGCAATTGTCAATATGTTGCCGATCTTTACTAGGCTAAGGCTACTAAAGGCTAGACTACCACGCTTGGAAAATGGAAACAGATTTACAACTTGAGGGTGTCATTCAGTCAAACAAGCGAGTACAAAAAGTTATAGGATACTGTGCTGTGATTTTCTCGACTTATTTTTCTTCAGCTAAAGCTCAAGCTCATTGTAGGATTCTAACCCACGATATTCGACATGGAATTCGATGTCACTACTACTAAAAGCTATCATCGCTTTATACTATAACTTTGTATTTATTATTAATTTGCTGAATTAAGCTATTCCTTCCTCAGATATTACTTCGTCATTCGAATCTCAACCTAAAAGATCATCTACAAAGACACCTTTTAAAAGATCCGGATTGCCGTCAGTCTCAGTACCCCGGTAAGAAATATTGTCTTATTTTGTTGTAACTTTATTACACCACCAATTTTTGTTGAATGTATAGCTAATAATTTACAGCTCAATGAGAAAATAAGACACCAACAATATTATAGGCGTAAAACTGGATATTATTGTTAGTTAATGTGATTTTCTTTTTCTACATTAACAGCCCTGAGAGCCCTATCAAAAAGTACCTTCAGCCGACGTTAAGCGACCCGCACCCGGCTCTCAACAAAAAAACCACGCGTATGTATTATAATTTTTAATAATGATATTTTTTATACGACTAAGTCGGCAAACAAGCACACGGCCCTCCTGATGGTAAGCGGTTACCGTAGCCATATGGACGCTTGCAACACACTAAGCATCGCTCACGCGTTACCAACCTTTCCCCCCTCCCCAACGAGCTCTGGCGACCTTACTCACGCGCAGGAACACAACTTTACACAACATAAAGTTATTTGGCTGCGGTATTCTGTATGGTTGAGGTACTTCCGCAGTCGCGCTGCTCTTTGAGCGAATAAACGGTACGCTCTACCTCTCTGAAAAATGATTAATTATAATATGATTAAAGTATAACTATTTTTTGGGTAAATAGAGGTATTTTACTTACGTGCCTACAAGTTACAGTTTACACCACCGTTTTAATGCGTCCTAAATTTGTCTGCAAATGGTTACACTTTGTTTGATTATTTATGAGGATCAAATGACAAATGGAGTGGGCTAAATGCCTACAGTATTAGCCCACTGCATTGAGGTCATGGCTGTAGACTTTTTTGAATGATTTATTAAATTTCATGATTTAATCTACAAACTCCAAAATAACTAAGGGTCTATCTTTTTTCGTTTGTAAAAAAAACCACATTGAATATACCTGGCGCTCGCACTTACGGTAGACCTTTAATGTGTCTGACACGGCAAAGCCACCATCGAAAGTGTCTGACAACTGAGAAATCATCTTTTGATAGTTCGTCAAGTAACAGTTGCACCTCAAATTCCTTAAAATATAAATTTCAGCTTTTTTCTTTTCAATTATAAAATGACGAAAGTTGAATAATATTTTGTAATACTTTAAGGGTGTCTGACAGGGGGTTTCCACCGTTCAAAGTGTCTGACAATGGACAACGTGATTTCTAATATTAGTCCAAATAAAATATATAAAACCTGACCTTTATACTTTAACGAATTTGAGGTGCAACTTTTGACACTTTTGCTACCTGATAACTTCCAAAGCCACCGCGTTCCAAACTTCATATTCGGGGATCGTTTTTACCTCTTTTAGGGACATACACAGAGAAACTTTCAGGTTTTATAAAATGAAGGTCAGATCGTCGTGGGCTCTTGGGCTATTACAATTCACAACATTTCAAATATGTGTATAACATAAAATAAAAATTCAAAGACTTTAGTACGGAGCTTGGCATACTCATCAGGCGCATTTTTTTATGTTAGACACCCTATAAATTTTTTTTTGTATGAGTGTCCTCGTAGTATAGCGATTAATCGTTCTTAATCGATCGGCAAAGTGAAGCTACCACCGGTGAGGCCGGTACCTGGATGGAAGATCGTCTTATTATTAGACCGGGTAGGGTCATCGCTCACTATGTCAGCACCGCTTCATCGTAGCAATGGGCCGGCACCGCCTCAACTCAATCCAACCTCTAGCTGCTAGCTGCCAGCGCGCCGCCTGCGAGGTGGGGTGGCGCGGATTTGGCAAGATACCGCTTGCTGGCGACACGCAGCAAGGGAGCGGACCGCTCCGGTGCTTCGGAAGGCACATAATGCCGTTGGTCCCGGTTATCACACATTAAATTGTGACAATCGATAAGCTAATTGGAGGCTGCCTAGGCGGCTTGAAAACTCCATCAGTAGGTTGACAACTAGCCTCAATCCACCGATCCGCAGTGCGCACTCGTGGTGAAGTACCCATTACTTCCACCCTCATTTGTGAAAGGAGGCCTGTGATTAGCAGTGAGACATTATAGGCTGATGATGATGATGAGTGTCCCCAATCGATGTACCTATGTAGGTTTTATCGGGTGCCGTAATTTGCAAAAACAAAATCAAAATGGTGGCTGGAAAGTATGCCAAAATCTGTATGACTCAGGTCTGGGTGTAATTATGTATATTAAGTATTTATTTACAAACAAAAAGTAGTATATGTATTATATCAGTTATCTGGTCTCTACAATACAAGCTCTGCTTAGTTTGGGATCAGATGACTGTGTGTGAGGAATGTCCCAGGATATTTATTTATTTATACTGTAATGGTCTAAATAAAGACAGCTATCAAAATGTGTTGTGTTGTATTGTATTGCAGCAGTAATAAAGAGCAACAACAGATGTGCGCACAACAGCTGGTCGTGCGCGCGCGAGCAGCCCGCGCTGCGCGACGTGCACGCCTGGTGGAGCGCGCGCCTCTCGCGACCCGCTCCACCACCACCACCACTCACAACACATCACCAACAACAACACCTACCACAATACCATACCACTACCGCATAAAATCACTCGGCTAAATTCAAAATCATTTATTCAAATAGACCTTCGCAGGCACTTATGAAAAGTCTGACTCTAAAACTCTAAGCCTCTCCGCGCACTAGGCAGCCAGGCTGCGGCAGCCCCTCGAACATATGACGGCGTATGGGATCCCGCGCACTAGCCACTCACGAATTCCTATCAATATTTCGGTTGCCGCAGCCTGGCTGCCTAGTGCGCGGGCAGTCTAATACCGGTTATAGCAACTACCGCCATCGATTTATTATTTCAAACTAGAATGACATAAAAACGGACCGAGATATAAGAGCACTAATACTCGTGTGCTCGCTCAAAATATTACAGTCTAGCCACAACCAACGTGAGGACGCGTAAAAATTACACAGTGTGCGTTAAATAACTGTGAAAATACACAACCGCTAACAACACACTGGAAATAAATTAACTGCCTGTCACGTCATAGTTCCCAATCGGTCCCATAGGGTTCGGTTCCCAATCAGGATAGACATTTGTGTGCATGAAAATGTCCAGCTACCTAAGTATGGGTGTAACTTTATCTTTACAAGTATATATTTACAAAAAAAGCAGTATATGTAGCTTTTAAAGCATTGTTTAGTTTGGAATCAAATTACCGTAGGTATGTGAAGAATGTCCCAGAATATATATAATATCCATGTGCCAAAAATAGAAGACAAGAAGAGACGCCCTCTTGTGCAAAACTGGCCTTTAAGACTGACAGGTTTATCGCACACCATCTGCCGCAGGTACACACACCCAACAAAACACTTCCCATCACTTGAATCATTCCCCTGGCCTACAGCGATCTCCAAGAATTGACACTGGATTAAATACCTAATTTATATAATCAAGAAAGATAATTATATAAAAGCACATTCATTACACACTATTAAGATCTGTGTGAGGCCAAAATGGCATTTATCTCAGCTTATGCTGCAGCGCTGGCTTTGGATTCGGGCCAATTCAGGCACAGGGATAAAAATAAATGTACCTCAATTTACAGATTAAAAGGCAGATGGAGTGCGCGGAACACGAAAGTGAGGCCAAAAAGAAGCAAATACAAAATCAGAATCAGAACCGGGTACAGTATTACCCAACTAATATGGCTTACCGATGATCTATGGTTGATTGTAAGTTTTAAGCATTCATTCGTTAACCTTCGGGCCATACTTTCTTTTCTGTGCGAACGAAGATTCACGCGTCTTATCAGTTGGGTACTACTGTATCGCTTTTGACTTTGTATTTGCTTTGTGTTTAAACAAAGTTTAATCATTTTTTTCGGGGCTATGGATAGGATAGGTTCCCGTATAAAAGCCTAAACACAATTACAAAGATTTTTAGTTTACCTTATTGAGAGTCGATTGATTTTGTTAGAAATTAAAATTAAATTAAATTAGAATCAGGATTGTATTTATCCTAAACTACTGTCTTTAAAAGTTTCGAGTTGGCCGACATGAGTGGTATGTTATTTTGTCTGTAATGCCAAATATTATATATGTTGATAAATAAAATAAAAATGTAATTCTTAATTATATAATTAATTTACAAAGTATTTTATTCATAATTCTAATTTAAGTTAAAGCTATTGCAAATAGTGACACATTCCTAAGGAGAACAGAACGACAACGGTGAGTGTGAGCAAGAGGCACAGGTACCGGCCGGCGACGGGGTAGTGGAACAGTTTAGCGTGCAGTCGAAGCGTCGACGCAAACATCAGTATCGTGTTAATGTCCTCTTGCGAAGTATCTTGGTGTAGAAATGGTCGCACGCACAATTCATGCCCCACCGACTGCGTTCTTTGACATTCCTTGGATAATCGAGCCGCCTGAAATTTTAGACATGATTTTGATTAGAACTTTCACCGATAACATAAGAAACGATTCCGCACGATGGGGACTCCCAAGATACTGGTTTGCCCTAGATTGGAATACACTGCTATATCTGTGTTGTTTTAAAAAAAAAAAATTCATTATGAGGAAGTAAATTCTAGATGTTTCTTTTCTCGCTTACTTTCATGTTATATTGAAACGAATCTAACGAACTATACCTATTATTTGAGAATAGGTTCATACCTGTACAAAAGGTACGACGACAGCTGATATCCAGATCAGTTCGTTAAGGACGCTAATGCCCAATATAGGCTCTGTTTCCGTATCCACTTTGTCGAGATTGAGGAGCCACATGATGCCGGACACCGCCCATGACAAGTTCACGATCGTGAACAAACAAACCGCAGGCGCCAGGTCATCGTTCAAATATTTAAGCAGCTTACGAAATTCTGCGATTTCCTGGAAATATCACTTAAATAAAATTAAATGCATATTAAACTTTTACTTAGGAAAAAAAATACAATAGTGTTATTTTGTCGGATTCAAAGTCAGGCGCCGATATTTTTATAGTATTCCCCGTGTAGGTGTCGTTGATTATCTCTTTCCCAATCGCGCGTGTGTAGTAGGTATAATTATACTGAGATGAGATTATGAGAAACTGTCATGTAAAAGTGATATTTTAAAAACCAAAAACCCAGAAAAGTAGCGGCACGCGATGTTGGCCTTTTTGACAGCCCATATAATTTCGATTTCGAAATTTCTAGATGGAATATATTCGACCGTAACCTATGCCCGGTTTCAATAAATAAAAACGAATCGTTTTGCTTACCAATGGTAGGTTTTTTTATTGCCAAACTGGGCATATAGATCATTTCGTAAGGTAATTTTGATAGCTACTTCCATATGGGAGGGTCTGCCATGCAAAGAGGTATTTCGAGGTCTTTGCTTCATTATTATTAAAGATATAAGAGTCTTAATTTTAATAAATCTTAACTGATAATGGTCCGTAAGTTATTGAAACCGGGCATTAGTCATGCTGAACAACTTTTACAATGAGCAACATGACGCTCAGGCAACACTAATTGTTCTGACTAATTATTCAATAATGCAAATATACACACCCTCATCCAATTCAATGGCGTGATGGTTCTGTTGAGCAAACGCTCTTTGAGGAACATAAGATGTGCCTGCAGCAACTGCGCCTGAAGGCAGTAGCTGGTGATTATAGTGGCCTGCACCATGTCGTGGATCATCGTGCAGATTATGAGCAGAATTTTGAGGAACAGTCTTACTTCATAAGAACTGTAAATTATAACTTCAATTAATATTATGTAACTTACTTGGGCCTGATTTTTCAATCGCTATACAAAAACTGTTCTAATTTCAAATACCTAATCGACTGATATAGTAAGGGGCACGAGTTGTGAGCACAGATTGACACCTGCGCAGTAGTTAATTTTTCGGTCTGTTTGGCGGAATGAAGACGGGGGGGAGCGCCGAGCTGCACACGATTGGTTCGTCAGAAAATGCTCGTCGTCTTTTGGATTCTCGCGTGTCATTTAGCTACTGTGATTTGGCCAAAAGTGTACATGCGCGAGCTTGCCTCCACTACTGCCTATCTGTGCTCACCACTCGTGCCTCATAATGTACCGCTTTTCTGACCATTGAAAAATCAGGTTATTATACAGGTGGAAATTGTAGACAGGTCAGTAAGGGCAAAGCACCTTAAGGATTGAAACCACGCGAATATGGTTTTAGGAGACTATCTGTAACTTTTTGGGCCCTGAAAAGTAATTCATTCATATAGTTAATTTATACAGTTATATCCCTTTTTCCTTCATGAAAACCAAGAGGTGAGTCCCGAATTCAGAAGTGTGTTAGAGTCGCTGTCCAATTTTGGGAACTACTGATCTATGTTATAGCCAATGCGTTAATGGTAGTATATGAGTTTAAACTGTAGGTTCCTACCTACTTACCTGTTTTCCATCCATCTAAAAATAATATTTCCTCTAGCTAACATCAAGTTCACTGAACACAGTGACAAGCACATCCAGATAACACCGACAATAATGAAAAACCACAGCATGCGAAGTAGACGCTTTGGCTTAGCAGTTGGCAGACCTTGTGGCGCGAAAGACGATAGAAGAAATACCTGCAATTTTGCAAATAATTCTTATCACCAATTTTGTTGACCATACCATACCTCAGTATTATGGTTAATAAAACTGGTGTAGTTTACCACGTCTACGTTTTATGGGTGATTTTTAAAACCCCATTGTGTTTATATCTGCCGTTTTTGTAAGTGGGCGTCCATAAATTACGTGAGGCGATTTG
The DNA here is from genome assembly GCA_947623365.1 of Achlya flavicornis. Taxonomy (NCBI): domain Eukaryota; kingdom Metazoa; phylum Arthropoda; class Insecta; order Lepidoptera; family Drepanidae; genus Achlya; species Achlya flavicornis. The sequence continues at coordinate 10,096,262 of OX392468.1, forward strand.
TCGAAGATTTGGGACTTGTACACTTTCCAGATCTGATAATAAATGACATCGGACATGAGTTCGGAGGTAACAAACATTAAAAAAAACATACAACCGTAATGAGAACCTCCTCCTTTTTTTGAAGTCGGTTAAAAAGTATGAAATAACTGTAATCTGACGCTGTTTTGAAGTCAGCGATTCTTTAGTTAGGTACGCACTGGAATCAATTTATTCAAAATTGTTAAATTCGCCTGTTACAGGAATAGTAGTTACCTTGGGGGCTAAAAAGAAAGCTAAAGCAATATTGCTACGCAATTCATTTTTTCGATATCTTGGCAGATCCTAAATGATTCCAATATTTTTTGTTAAAATAGTTACTCATTATATATACAATTCAAAATTTCAGACTAGATTTCAGAGAGAGACTTCAATTTAATTGAGTGTATCTAATTTGGTTTAATAAAAATTATTATTATAATTAATTCAATTCATTAAAAGATTTGGAATTGATGAATTGCATAAGAACTGCTTTAAATTCGAAAAAATGAATTGCGTTAGCAATATTTCTTAGCTTCCTTTTTAGGGGGCCTTATCTCTGTTAAATGTAATGTACTTACAGAACAAAAGTCAACTCAATGAAGACTAAAGAATAGATTATTATGTAATGGAAAATAAATACTGTCATCAAAGGCACAGGCCTAGATCTAGTTAAAACAACCATCTGCATATTGTGCTACCCTTTGATAGGTAAGTTCCCTTTCATTACATTAAGACAGGGTTAGGCTGCATATGAAATGATTATTTTGTGGATTTAGATATGACTAGGATTTAAATTCAATTGTTGAAATGACTGATTGTTGATTTATGTTCTGTAAAACATCTCTTAGGTACCTACTTACTCTTTCCATCAAATTTTGTAACTGTTCGTTGTCCGATATTCGAAACAAGTACAACGCGTACAAAAATCCAACAAAATGTAGGATACTGGGTCCAATGTACGTGAAGGCAACGTTTCCGTAACACACTTGCCTATACGTATCATACTCTAAAGTTGAAGATAGCGCCAGAGGCACTAACTTGTAACAGAACCCTCTGTCACGTCTGAAATAAAGATTGAAATTGATTACCTATTTCATTGTAAGTATTTACACTTTCTGCTTGACAAGATTTGTTTTTTGTTTTTTTTTCAGTGGTATTGTATTAATACCAGATAGTAAATGAGTTAAGAATTATAAATACCTATATAATGAGACCAACATACCTAAAACAAGCCATGAATTGAAGTATGTATCCTAAGCACATAAGAATAGCTACTTGCGCAGAGTGGAAGTGTGAGCAACATATAGCACATCTGGATGAATTTGACACATCTAACACAGGCCTTAGGCCCATTATGGTCAAAAGTTTTAAATAAGGAAGTAATATCTGAAATCAAAGAATATGTGGCCATTAAGTTTATACTTAAAAGATGAACATAAACATTAATGTAAGTAGGTATTTAACCAATTCACTCACTTTAGATTTACAGTAGTGTAAGATTGCGGAAGTGCTCATGTACTCTGTATCCGGTGATTCAGTTATTTCACCAATCTGAAATCACTTTACTATGAGGTCTTGGAACTGAAATAACTAGATAAGCTTGAGCACAAAACGTAACTCACATCGACACTATTGGCGTCAAGGCTCGATCTCGTAGATCTCTCCATGGTTGGCTCACCAAGCTTCTCATTGCCCAGTGCATGGCTGTCCAGTAGGTCGCTGGCTACATAATCATTTAAAAACTTCACGTTATCCGGTTTATTGCCCATATCTATACTTTAATTACTATAATACACATTATTTAAAACGATAACTTATTAATTATTGTGCTTTGTGTAGCAAACAACTGACATCTAAATAATGTCGGTAGGTACCTAATTAAAATATTTAAGAATCACTTACCGCTACCATAAGATCCATTGTCGTTGTGCATTACAACTTTTTTGCATAAACGAATACCCACTTAATTAAACACAATAAGTAATAACCATTATGCGCTTTCAGCTTCATTTAAGTCATTAAAAGCATAAAAAGGAATACGCCAACAACTGTAGATAACGATGCAATATTTTCACATTCACAATAATACTGAGTATGTACTTATAGGTACGAAACTCGTGATAAAAAATACAATGTGACATCAATTTACTCGTGACAATTAAATCGGACGAGCCTAGGCGGCACTACAGCTACGATGGCCAATTGTTCAAGTAAATAACATCATATTCATATTATTTTAATGAGAAATGAGGTATTTGAAAAGAAATATTTTGCCAATGACCTTAGATAAACTCCGAAAGTATTAAATGATTAAAGGGCAAATGGATTGATTAGAGTGCAAGCAATTTCTTTTGACCTTAGCATACAAGTCTAGACTACGTATGTTTTTTAGCTATTAGTTTTGCATTTGCGGTTCCACCCGCTTTAAATGTGGATTATAGATGCATGATGTTATACAGCCTCATTAAAGGGCTATCAGGATAGAATATTTTTTCTAACCGCACTGGTGTTCCTATAAGGAAGAATTAGCGTTAAAATATACCAACGAACTCTTAAGGTGAACGCACACTTATCCGAGTCGAACGCATCGAACGAAACGAATTTTAGAATTCTGTATATGAAATCTTATGAAAGCTCGCACACTTGCCCGTGTCGAATCGTCCGAATCTGGAAGAACCCCAGAAATCCTAGACGAATTCGGATGACGTCATCAGATTCGGCGCGGCTTATGCGGTCGGCTCGACCGATGCGCTTGCATCGCATCGCATTCTATCAGTTGCGTAGCAACACGCGAGTTGTTTATAAATATTGTGCGACAGGCGTAAAAGAAATAGAAATGATTTCTTCGGCGCGGTCGATTCTTTCGGTGCGGATATGTGTGCGAGCCCTCCTTGACTTCGATTTGTTCGCCGCGTTCGGCTCTGATAAGTGTGCGTCCACCTTTAAGCTAATATTATTATAGATTCTAGTAAATGTGGGTATGATTTTCAAATAAAAGAAGTTTTGATAAGATTCTCGATTTAAGACATTTTACTTTTATTTAAAAATCCAGTTTTTCTAACAAATTGTTTTCTTTCCTGATGATGTTTTTTAATTTTTCTAAGATTATCAGATTCTGACTTTTTTCCTCTCATGGTAAATTTCATTTCGCGATTGCCTCCTGTTCCAGCCACCATTGCCGAGAAGCCCTCCTTGGCCAGTCGGTCGCCTAAACTGGTTTTGCTAACTCTGGTTACACTTTTAACATAACCCATTCTTGGAGCTTTATTCAATTCAGTCACATCACCTTCGTTTATAGCTTCCTGGAGATCTTCAGTTTGCCGATGTTTTCTGATTATTTTGTGTTGTTTCTTTACTTCTTTAACCCAAGACCGATCTTCGTCAGTGCTTTCATCACTCGACTCATAGAGTTCAGCATCTGAATCCTTTTCTTCTTTATCTTCAATCTGTTACAATACAAATTAAAATGGAAACTACTCTAGTTAGGTACGAAAAATTACTATTGTTATTGCAATATTCCTTACCTGCAAAGACTCTACTTCAGTCTTTGTGTCTTTTTTTTTATCCAACCTAGACAACACTGGATTGAGTAGTCTGTATTCTTGTGCTTCTCTGTCCACCTCGAAATCAGGATTTTCGAATAATGCCTAAAATTTATAAACATTTATTATTTTTGTCATTACTAAAATATTAGTTTCTTAAGGATAATTAATGGATACAATTAAGTATGAATTAACGTGGATACCTTAAATCTGTTATCTTTGAGTAAATTTGTAGTTTGTTTTTTCTTTCGGCCATCATTATTCAAGAGACGTGAAGCCAAATCTTTGTTAACTTTAGGCAAATTGTCTTCAACTTTAATTCTTGATGGCCTTTCCTGTTCTATCTTCTCCCTTATCTTGCGTTTCTTGTATTGTTCGAACGCAAATGGATCTGCAATTGACTTAGCTCTCTTGTACAGTCTAACATCTACAAAGTATCTGTAAAATTAAATTATTAAAAAATTATTTAATAAATGTAAAACATCTAGTTTTAAACAAATAATGACAACCATCCCAATGACAAAAATTAAAATCGGAGACGGAAACTTATATCACTATTTTATATTTTATTTGAAACATATATTTCGATGGTGAAAACACTATTTTACAGGAGGCGAAGCAAAATAATTATTACTTTAGCTTATAATTACTAGGTAACCAAGGTACGCGCAACATTGCTTCAATATATTCCTACCACCATATATCTTCAACATGATAAAGAAAATATAATGACATAGTAATAAAAAATAACCCTATCTAACGATCTGTCAATGGGATCCACAAAACATTATAACTTACCCATGCATATAAGCTCTTAAGAGGTTTGTTCCTAGCAAGTGATCTAAACCAAGTGATTCTAGTTCTTGTTTTGTGACGAATTTATAATCATCATACACTGTTTGTGATGCTGAAGTCTCCAATTCTTCTGTCAAGTTGTCCAAGAAGGCACACCATCTTGGTGCAGGACCTATAATATTTATAAAGTAGATTAAGTACAATATTTAAAATATATATTACTATGCAAAGATAAACAAACAAACCTAATGATGGGATGTAGTAAATTTGCATTTTCTGATCTTCAACTGCCATCATACTTAGGCCTGTGTTTGGAATAACACATAAATCATTGAAATCCACTGATGATTCAATGCTTGTATATTGTTTACCCTAAAAATAATAAATTAAAAATAAAATAAACATCAATAATTATAATACATACATAGCACAAAATAATATAAAGTTTTAATATATCCCTATAATACCCCGTTATTTGATAAAATTTACGTTACAACTTACATTATTCTTATCCCAAATCTTCACAACAGTTGAATCCATAGAGTATACGAAATTCATATTTTTGTGAAACTCTATTGTTTTGATAGGAATACCATTCATGTGGTCCTTGACTAAAAGAGGTTTGCTTGATCTAATGTCATACAATATAATGTGTCCAGTGGATGTCCCTACACCCATTTGTAGAGGACCATCAAATTTAAGAGCTGTTATTGCTGGCAAACCATCATTTCTGAAATTAATAAAAAAAACAAATTGAAGTTTAATGTTTAAGCCTACAAACATTCATATTATTATTTATAATGACTAGCTTATGCCTGCGACTTTGTCTGCGTGGTTCTTAGGATGCGATTCAGAATAAGAAAAGGAACAAAAAAATTGGTTGTTTAGAATTGTACTATCTGAAATTGAGATTATCTGACTAAGATAACATATCTTCTAGGAAATGTCAAGGAATATGTTTAAAAGTGCAATGTTTTGGAACAGTGTGAACTAAGCAGAGCTTGTAGTATGGAAATCAGACCACTGATATAATACATATACTACTTTTTGTTTGTGAATACATACTTAATATACATAATTACACCCAGACTCAGGACATACAGATATGTTCATGCACACAAATGTCTAGTGTGGGAATCGAACCCACGACCTGCGGCGCGATAAGTGGAATCTTAATCAGAGTCTTAACCAACCGCGCAGGCTGCCCCGTCTATATAATATAAACTAATATAAACCGATATATCCTTATTCAAAGTATAAACCCTTTATTTGTTCAAATTTATTATTAATTGTACAATTTTATTTTTTTATGTATGTAAAATAATTTAAATGCGCAAGTTCGGCTTATTACCGTTTCTAGTATTTAATATTTTTTCAGAAAATTGAAAAACAGAATAAACACCTCGTTGATCACATTCAATATATTGTTATAACTCGATTTTTGTAACTGTGCACTTGGAGCTGTCAAAGTCGTTAGGTCGGCAAAAGTGAATTCACCCGTCCGCTTCTTTACCTCTCCACTGACGCCTATGGGTACGGTCAGCACTGTCTTGTCGTCTGCACTGTTATTTTGCTATATCGTTTCGTTATTTTTCTTGAATATTTTAGTTTGTATTTTTGTTAACCAATTCAACTTCATTTGTTGTATAGTTATTATAATTGTGTTATTTGTATCTCAATGGAAAAATGAAGACTTTATTTAATTTAAAAAAAATGGGCTTCATTTAAATTACTGTACCTACAATATAACTTGAAAAAACGATGAAACAATAAAATAATTGTATAACTCGCGCAGTTGGGTAAAATACTATTGCTGACGCTCCTAATGCAGCCATCGTGAGAATATTTTTCCATTGACAGGTGCACAGTTATAAAAATTGGGTTATATATTGGTCTATTATCGCACATATTATTGTCACATTAAATAAATGAGTAAAATTTCGCTAAATTACTTAGCAAATTCCTGCTCAATATCCATATCTTTCATTTTGAAAACAACTAATACTTGCCAGTAGATGGCGCTACACAAATACGAATTTTTATTTGACACTACATCATGGTATGTGGTTATCAAAATGTTTCCGAGTGATCTCATTTCTCCAGGATTAAAATTATCCTTATCTCTATTCCAGGCTATGAATAACCTATCTTTTGCAGGTGGATGATTGAGTATCAAATATTAACATGCATACAAACTTTCCCATTTATAATATAGGTAAGTAGGATATTATATAATTTTGCGTGCTTACTTGTATTCAGAATCTGTACAGTGTAAGGCACAATCTAAAATTCCTTGTCTAGTTTTGCTACGTGGGTCCCAAGCTTCCACATGACCACTCTCTGTTCCAAGTATTAGTAATCCATGGTCTTCATTGATTGAACAGCAATTTATTTCTGTGGCTTTAGTAACATATGGTGCAAGGAATTGACCTACTTCTAAATTTAGCCTGTATACTTCCTGGAATCAAAGAAAATACATAGTTAAACAAAACTACAGTGAATTTTTGGTGTGTAGAAATAAGAAAGGATATATTACAAATATTTTAATACTTCACAATACCTACATAAGTATTTAAAAAAAAGTTACAATTTCAGGATACAAAAACAAATTTACTTACTGATGATGCACCAACCACAAATAAGTCACATGAAGGTTTATGGTAGGCAATGTCCCTTCCAAAGCGGGGTACCCTGAGACGATAATGACGACCATGTCCCACATGAAACTCTATGTATCGATCACACTGTAAAAATACTATCTGGAACATGAAAATAATTGTCAATGTTTTTTTGTTAACCTCATTTTTTTTTTATTTATTGTATACACATATTCATTGCAGAAACATGATGGTCATTTCCCTTTGTATTTATGTCACCGTAATTTTTGTGAAAAGCTTTAAACCATTAGTTTTTAATCTATCTAGCGAGATTATAAACTCCCCGATATATTGTGAACTGTACCATACTGCTTACAATATAATGTATTCATTTTCGATAGTTTATAATCAAACTGTCATATTGTGAACCTTCTCCCTAATGGTAGTTCGTTCTGTATTCATAGACTTAGAAAACAAATATACGAGTTAAATAAAAGAAATGCACATTTAATTGTTTGAGATCAAAAATGTAATATGTCAATCAACATCTTTTTTTTAAGAAACAATAACAACAATCAACTACATTACGTATGCCTAAAGATAGTGCGGGGCACATGATGTTTAACCAATCAGCACGCAAGGTGTGTTCCAACGCATTCGAGTATGATGCCAGTCTACAATATGATTGTTTGTCATGGATAGATTATAAACTATCAGAAATTAATATGTTATATTGTAAGCAGTTTGATACAGTTCACAATTTATTGGGGAGTTTATAATCTCACTAGGTAGATTATAAACTAACGGTTTTCATTAAAATACTGTGATATATACAGTATTATGTAAAAAAAAATGCAAATACTATCCTCAGCTTGATTTTCTAGGGAAATTTTCACTGCAAATTTGTTAACTAACTGTGTGATATGAACAATACATAACCTTTGAATAATCTTCACTCAGTATTTCAAATTTTATGACTTCAGAATCTAAACATCTTTCAAACTTCATTGATAAATTGTTAACATCATAACATTTGATCCGAGGTTTATATATCCCTGCTGCCATTATGTACTGCCCATCCTTAGATGCTCTGATGTTGGTACTCACACCTGGCATATCAAACTCTTGTATAAGCTCAATTCTTCTTCTAATATCTACATTTTTCTTTAACAGGGAACGTTTCTTCTTCTCTGTTAACCACTAGAATAGAAAATTGAGATATATCTTCACATAGTACTGCTAATTGATTCAAGCTTAGACCTTGGTTAGAAGAACCTAGTCGTTTGGTTACTGAAATAATACTTTTAAATATATTTTATTTAAGACTTAGAAAGCGATATTACACCGAATCAGAGTGAACGTGTTACTCACGAAAAACAAATCTTCGTTCTGGGTGGAATCATGGGGGAGAGTTATGATGCCTCAATTTGAACGAGATAAGCAATAAAGTAAGGCTACAATGCAAAGCAAGCGAATAATGAAAATTGAACTTACATCGGGCAAGGATTTCCCAACACTAAGATTGTAAATTTTAACACTATCTATTTCAGATACTTGCATGGTTTTAGTTAAATAATTTACTTAGTTTTATGAACATAAGACGACTGGCAAAACTACAACAAGTTTTAAATAATTACTGAAGGAAAACAACAAATCGTCAACATGTGCCGTACACATGCATGCCTCATTTTTTTAAATCTCTTATCTGTCACGTCAGTAGGCATGGCATAAATCACAAGTAGCAGGTGATAAAGAATATGATTCTGTTTTTTTTATATGTCACATCTGCTACCGTCCATGACATAGCCTGTTACATGTTATAAAGAATATTTAAGAATATAAATAAAATGTAACGACTGAAGGACTTTGTATCCATGGTCATGAACAAATTTAAAAAAAAAAATAACTTTATCATTGATTAGCTTTTAAGAGTATTCAAAAATAAACCTTAAATCAAGTGACATAAAGTGTTAACTTCTTTAGCATGTTATGTAGCAGGATAGAAAAATAATTTTTTGCTACGAAAGTATATATAATTTGCATCAGTGATAATTTGACACTTGCGTGTGATACTCGCACATGATTTTGTGAAAAATACCGTCGATCAGCATCGATGACGTAGGTTACAAATCATTGCAAATCATATATAGCTAGTGAAATCATGCTATAAAAAATAATAATATCATCAAATGAGAATTCCTATAAAGTAGCAATAATTTCCATGCCTACACGTCAGTTTCACCTGATGGCAACAGATGATTAAGGTAAGGATACAGTTCGCATACTTATCTTTGAGCGTAGATTGAGGATTAGGTATAGATTTGCTGTCTAGACTAGGGTAGAAGCCTTTAAAAATAAAAAAAAGTGAAAAAAAATAATAGTAGGATGAAACCCATTAGAAAAGGAGGGGAATATTATAAAAATGAAAGGAAAAATAATTTACGGGCGATCTGAGGTCGGGGATGGGGGTGAGTTTTTAAGGGTAAAAAACGGTTTTTCTCGATTTCCGGCAAAACTAAAAGTCCTATCGAAAAAAGTCAAATGGCAAAGTTGTAGGTAATAAAAAGATCTAAAACTTTTGTATTTACACTTTTTTCACATAACCTCAAAATGTATGTGAAAAATTCAAAAAACCAAGTTTTTGGATTTTTATTTTTATCTTTTACAATTTTCTTTTTTTTTAACGAAATTTGGTGAAAACTTACCTTTTTATGTCCCAAATACGCTGTAATTTATTTGATTAAAAATATTTATTTTTTCACCTTATTTTGAATTAATATCGAAAAAACACCCTAATTTCCAATCGAAAACTCACCCGTCAAAATATCAGCTTTTTTTAAAAAGTTGGTATGTTTTCTGTTCGTTGAAATCTCTATCTGCTCATCGTATTTACCGCGGTATTTGTAAGCGCCTGATCGAGGCGTCGCGTGACCAGAGGGCTGGCGAATACCTCGCTCAACGTATAAGCATAGCTATACAGAGAGGTAATGCTGCCAGCATTCTGGGCACGCTACCACTTGGCAGCGACCTTGATAGGCTAGCCTATTTATAAGTTTTTTTTTTGTTTAATTGTTTTCTTAAGTTTTAGTTATTAGTATTTCATTATTTAGTTTAAGTCTTTTAGTATAGTTTTGTTTTAAAGTATAATTAAACACATTTTATAATTTAAAAAAAATATATATTAAAAATCTATTTAAAATGTATAAATATATAAAAAATATGTATAGTAAATATATTTTTAATAACTAACTTTTGGCTTTAACTTTAAAAAAAAATCTAATTCGAGTTTTTTTCGATTTTTTGCATTTTCTGAGAAGATTTACTATGGTAACATATTTTTTTTTTTCACCATCGGAAAGTAGAGTTTTTAACGAACAGAAAACATACCAACTTTTTGAAAATAGCTGATATGTTGACGGGTGAGTTTTCGATTGAAAATTAGGGTGTTTTTTCGATATTAATTCAAAATAAGGTGAAAAAATAAATATTTTTAATCAAATAAATTACAGCGTATTTGGGACATAAAAAGGTAAGTTTTCACCAAATTTCGTTAAAAAAAAAAGAAAATTGTAAATGATAAAAATAAAAAACCAAAAACTTGGTTTTTTGAATTTTTCACATAAATTTTGAGGTTATGTGAAAAAAGTGTAAATACAAAAGTTTTAGATCTTTTTATTACCTACAACTTTGCCATTTGTTTTTTTTTCGATAGTATTTTAGTTTTGCTGGAAATCGAGAAAAACCGTTTTTTACCCTTAAAAACTCACCCCCATCCCCTTCCCGACCTCAGATCGCCCGTAAATTATTTTTCCTTTCATTTTTATAATATTCCCCTCCTTTTCTAATGGGTTTCATCCTATTATTATTTTTTTTGGTTTTAAAAATTATCGACCCTGGTCTAGTCAGCGAATGGCGAAAAAGAAAGCTACATACAATTAATACTGCCATATTTACACTTTTACCCCATTATGTGGGTAAACTGGTATTGGGTATTTTGGTTTTACTATACAATGGGTGTGGCAGGTGTCAATCCCATACATAGGTTGATCGTTTACTAACGATGACGATTGTCGACAACCATCTTGTCTAGGGGGGCAGATGACACTGTTATAACTTCATAGAAGTCAAGATAAAACACGGGATTGATGAAGTATACTTTAATTAAGACCTTAAGAGACATAAGGACTAGAAGACTTTTTTTATGAGTTGTTGTGACGTTGTGACTTATCACGTTTTGACCGCAACCTGCTCAGGTATTGATTGTATAAGATTAAATATTCGGCCGGGGCGTGGTTAATAAATAGTTAATTTAATACTTTATATGTTAATGTTAATAAGAGAGGTAGAGCATAGCGTTTATTCGCTCAAAGAGCAGCTCGACTGGGGAAGTACCTCCACCTTACAGAATACCGCAGCCAAATAACTTTATGTTGTGTAAAGTTGTGTTCCTGCGCGTGAGTAAGGTCGCCAGAGCTCCATGAGGAGGGGCTGTGCTGGCAGTGGGAGGACCAGCGGTGTAATACTGCTGTACGGTTGTGCAGGCGCTGCATGTTGTTGCGGCGGTCAGGGAGACCCGGTGAAACAGCTGTCCGCTGGCTGCCCGCAGGTTGTAGGGGCCCCGAACCCAGGGATCACTTAATCTCCGCCCTGGGAGGCTGACCCGCCGCCTCGCGCATAATCCCTGGTATAATCGGTCGTGCCGGAGAAGGAGACCGGAGTGGACTCGTCCGATTGTAGCAGGCCCCCCCTGCTTCTGCGGGCCCTTCCGACTGCCGCACCAATAAACCGCATCACCTGTCCAGCACTCTAGCAGAATAACACTGCACTTTGTCCTTCTCGCTGCCGGCACAGCGACTGCTCTCAATCTCTCAAAACCCTTTTTAATAATATGCCAAGAAGAAAGACAAAAAAGAGATTTTCAGCGGCCTCCCCGTCCACATTTAAAATGGACTTTTGCAACATCAGGGGAATTCATGCGAACATCAATGCAGTCCACAAACATCTGGAGACTGCACAGCCGACTCTGCTTTTTCTCACGGAGACACAAATATCCTGCCCTGATGATACATCGTATCTACACTTCCCCGGGTACAAACTGGAGCACAACTTTGTGCGGCGTGCCGGGGTATGTATGTACGTCAGGGAGGATATTTGTTGTCGCCGTCTCCATGGCTTGGAAGACCGGGACCTGTCGATTTTGTGGGCGCGCGTAGATTACGGTGGCCACACCAAAGTTTACGCGTGCCTTTACAGGTCCCACAGCGGTGACGCGGACACAATCCGGTTATTTGAGCACCTGCAATTGACGACTGACAAAGTACTGGAGCAGTACCCCTCCGCGGAGTTAGTGATACTAGGAGACTTCAACGCTCACCACGTTGAGTGGCTCAGTTCTCGGTCCACTGACTTCGCGGGGAGGACTGCTCACGACTTTGCCCTGGCCTATGGCTTCTCACAACTGGTTCTTTCTCCTACGAGAATCCCAGAAATTGAGAGCCATACTAGTTCCTTACTGGACCTTCTGCTGACTACGCGACCGGACAACTATGCAGTGACAGTGGATGCGCCACTTGGCTCATCGGACCACTGTCTCGTCCGGACGCAGGTGCCTTGTGCGCGGCCCTTTTCGCTCCGGTCACCGGGGCGTCGTCGCGTGTGGCACTATAAATCAGCAGACTGGGATGGATTGCGTGAATTCTACGCATCGTACCCGTGGAGGCAGCTTTGCTTCGCATCAGATGATCCTGACTCCTGTGCAGTTGCCGTCGCTGAGGCGATTCTGGCGGGTATGGAATGTTATATCCCAAACCCGTTAGTGGCTGCAGGGGTAAAGAAACGACCGTGGTTTAATCGGCCCTCCAAAGAAGCTAGACGAAATAAGCAGACTTTGTACGAGGCTTGGACCACGGCTCGAACTAATCAGGACCCTAAAATCTCTGTTGCGAAACACAAATTTAACGCTGCCTCGAGATCCAGTAAGCGAATGATTGCCAGGGCAAAGTTCGATTTCGTCGGCAGAATTGGTGAGAGACTAACTAGCCTTCCCTCTGGGAGTCGCGCTTTTTGGTCTCTTGCCAAGGCTGCCGAAGGAAACTCTTGCCAGTCGTCCTTGCCACCACTACGTAAGCCGGACGGGAACTTGGCCCATAGTGCTAAAGAGAAGGCTGACCTTTTAGGCTCTCTCTTTGCCTCGAACTCAACTTTGGATGATGGTGGCGCCACACCGCCTACCATTCCGCGGTGTGACAGCTCCATGCCGGAGATAAGCATTACCCAACGGCAGATCCGGCGGGAATTGCTTTCTCTGGACATCCATAAGTCGAGTGGGCCAGACGGCATACCGGCAGTGGTGCTGAAGCGGTGTGCTCCTGAATTGTGTCCAGTACTGACGCGTCTTTTCGCGAAAATGAAGTCCCGTCTTCGTGGAAGACTGCCCATGTGCACCCAGTGCCCAAAAAGGGTGACAGATCAGACCCGGCGAATTACAGGCCTATCGCCATCACCTCCCTTCTATCCAAAGTCTTGGAGCGAGTGATCAACACGCAGCTTTTGAGATACCTGGAGGATCACGATTTGTTGAGCGACCGACAGTATGGCTTTCGCCACAGTCGCTCAGCTGGTGACCTCCTTGTGTATCTCACGTATCATTGGTCACTCGCCATCGAGAGTCAAGGTGAGGCATTGGCAGTGAGCCTAGATGTGGCGAAGGCGTTCGATCGGGTCTGGCACCGGGGTCTTCTAACGAAGTTACCAGCATACGGGCTTCCCGAGGGATTATGCAAATGGGTTGCCAGCTTTCTGTCCAGCAGATGCATAAGAGCCGTCGTAGACGGTAGCTGCTCCGACAGCATGGACATAAATGCCGGCGTCCCGCAAGGCTCTGTGCTGTCCCCAACACTGTTCCTACTGCATATCAATGATATTCTGTCTCTTGACGGCGTTCATTGTTATGCGGATGACAGTACAGGGGACACTTATTACACGGGCCGTGCTAATATCCCTCGTTCCGAGGTGGAGGAAAGCCGCGAACGGCTGTTGTCTGAAATCGAGAGTACACTAACTAGTGTCTCCGATTGGGGCAGACTAAACCTAGTCCATTTCAACCCCACTAAGACTCAAGCCTGCGCGTTCACCGCTAAGAACACCCCATTTGCTGTGGCTCCACAGTTCCAGAACACGTCCCTGAACATCAGCAAAAGCATCGGGATCCTTGGCGTCGAAATTTCTAGCGACGTTTTGTTCCGAAGTCACTTAGAAGACAAGGTTAAGCTGGCATCCAAAAAGCTCGGAGTGCTCAACAGAGCGAGGCAGTACTTCACATCGGGGCAAAGGCTGCAACTTTATAAGTCGCAAGTCCGGCCTCATATGGAGTACTGCTGTCATCTATGGGCGGGGGCACCTGGATACCAGCTTGATCCTTTAGACTCGGTTCAACGACGTGCCATCAGAATTGTTGACGATCCCGAGCTCACAAGCGGTTTAGAGCCCCTCAGTCTGAGGAGAGACTTTGCCTCCTTATGTGTGTTCTACCGCTTGTACAACGGACGGTGTTCTGAAGAATTGTTTAAGATGATGCCCACGGCTACTTTCTACCATCGCAACTCTCGCCATCGACGGGGAGTCCATCCTCACATATTGAAACCTGAATTGTTTCGTACTGTGCGGGCTCAAAGGAGCTTCCTTCCGCGAACGCTCAGACTGTGGAATGAGCTTCCCGCCGTGGTTTTCCCAATGGAGTACAGCATAGGGTTCTTCAAAAGGGGCGTGAAGAGATTTCTGCAGGGTCGGCAACGCGCGCGTGATACCCCTGGTGTTGCAAGCGTCCATAGGCTACGGTAACCGCTTACCATCAGGCGGGCCGTATGCTTGTTTGCCACCTAAGTGGTATAAAAAAAAAAAAAAAAAAATGTCTTCGTACTTACAATTTATTTTATTTACGTACAATAGCATTGCCGAAAGTTGACGCCTAATGAAAGGACTCAATAATCAACGATGTTAACGCTCTACTGTGGTTTTGCGTAAAATTACTTGAAGGTAGTGCGAAAAGCAATATCCGAATTCGGTCCGAGTTTTCTAGATCTGTATTTTCGCGGATTCGTATCGGACGTTAGGCGGAACCGCTCTAAGGCCTGTTACATATAATAGAAAATCGTAGATTAGAAGGAGTTAGTTGACAAACTTGTCAGCTCAATAGTTGGAAAGCAACTTCATTTTATTATATGTGGTGAAGACTGATTAGACAACTGATAGGTGAGACAATTATACCAAACTATCCTTTGCTTCCATATAAACTCCCGAAGTTTCATATTTAGAGTTACTCGGTTGAGCCTGTCGGATCTGAAAGAGAAAAAATATTTATTTACCTATATATCTGTTTTCTATTTATTTTATCTGAAATAGAAAATATGTATGCATATTATTATCCTCTTTATTATGTTTGGTGGTTTAAAAATTAGGCACATGCCTACATATATTGCTTCCATCATCGTCGTTATTTATAAGTTATTATTTCCAAAGTAATTATTTTTAATGTTTGTATCGTACGTATAAATATATAAAACAAATTACAAATGTAAGTTACGTGGATTAAAACTACAAAAAATAAAACACGCTATTTAAAGTGGCAGATTGTAAATGCTAAGTAGACAAAAAAAAAAAAAAAATTTAAGTGGTAAAAATAATAAAATGCTGGTTGGACTTTTTGGACGGAACTTGCAGAGTGACGTAGCATTTTCATTTTTATTTTCATAAATTTGTGTATTTTGAGTTTTATTGTGTACTTTTGGTGGTATTTTACCCAATAAAGATCATCCATGTGCACCAGTGAAGTGAAATGAAATGAATTATGTGTATCGTGACTTTTCAAGTTGTCTCAAAATGTCCGTGTAGAGTTTTAGTACAATGACCACCATTGTAGTAAAACATGACTTTTATGGACGGTGACTGACTAAGGACTATAATTTGAAGTGATTTATTGTGACTGAAAACTATAATATAACTCGACACTGGCAGAAATGAGCCCTAATTTGGGCTTGGTTGCCAAAATTAAAAATAAGAAGAAGAAATGCTGGTATCCCCATCAACTTATAATCCGACTATTTACGAATGACAGGTAGTACCATAGTTAACCACCCACAATAATAAGCCTCACACTTTGGTCGGTTAGAAAATTGCTTGCCATCAACGACACTGATTTTGACACTGATGTCAAGAATAGAAACCTATACGCGAGATAGGGACGACAAAATATGCTTAGTCCTGCTCACACATACACGTTTTGACATATACGTATCTCGCTTTCGTAATTATTATTATTTTAGTGGCAAATCTAGGTATCCTCAATCTACGTCTTTGAGGGTGGCGTTGTTTTTTTTTATACCACTAACAAACGAGCATACGGCCTTCCTGATGTTAAGCGGTTGCCGTAGCCTATGGACGCTTACAACCATAGCTTGTTTGATTGAAAGGGGTATCACTCGCGCGTTGCCGACCCTGCAGAAATCTCTTCACACCCTTTTTGAAGAACCCCATACTGTACGGGAGTTTAATTTATATTGGATAGATTTTCCGGCGGGGAACTCATTCCAGTCTGAGCGTCCGTTGAAGGAAGCTCCTTTGAGACCGCAAAGTACGAAACCACACTACGGTTCCAATGTGTGAGGATAGACTTCCCGTCGATCCTAGCTCGGGATCGTAGCTGAGCCCAGTCAAATAGCCCGAGCTCGTATTTAGGTATTTAGCGGGCAGAGGCGCTGGTAGCAGCAGTACTCAAAATGGGATGGGACTTGCGACTATCCCCCTTAATAAAAAAATGGTTTCAAGCGAACCCAGCTTTTAAAATAACCTCGTCTCTTTTTGTTAGTGACGTTAGAAAGTGACCGAATGACTGGTTTTACTAAGCTTGCACTAAATCATCTTTTGTATTATGGGGGATAGAGTTGCAAGTGAGTGCTCAATCGATGTTAAGTACCACCTCGCTCTGTTGAGCATACCGAGCTTTTTAGATGCCAGCTTGACCTTATCTTCCAATCCAAATGACTACCTACGGTACAGATCGGCGGCGCTAGAAATGCTCAATACGCAAAGCAAATACAAATTCAAAAGCGAATACTAGGCAGGTATCTGATTTCAAGTATGTACTTGCTTTTTTGGCTTCACTTTCGTGTTCCGCGCTCCATCTGCCTCATATAGTGTATTATCTATGATGATCTGAGTTTCAAGTTGTCTCAAAAAGTCCGTGAAAAGTTTTAGTATCTATAATGACCTCCATTCTACTAAAACATGACTGGTCGGCGACTGATAATGCGGACTATGTGAAAGTTAATGTGCGGAATATTATGAGTGATATTAAAAATAAAAATGTATGCGACTGAAGGACTTTGCATCCATGGTCATGAACAAATAAAAAAAATATGCACGCACGCACGGTGCCCAATGTCATGTCAAGTCAATAGGCATGGCATCAATCACAAGTAGCAGGTGATAAAGAATATGATTCTGTTTTCATATGTCACATCTGCTACCGTCCATGACATAGCCTGTTACATGTTATAAAGAATATTTTAAGAATATAAATAAAATGTATGCGACTGAAGGACTTTGTATCCATGATCATGAACAAATTTAAAAAAAAAAAAAACTTTGTCATTGATTAGCTTTTAAGAGTATTCAAAAATAAACCTTAAATCAAGCGACATAAAGTGTTAATTTCTTTAGCATGTTATGTAGCAGAATATGAAAATAATTTTTGGCTACGAAAGGTTATATATAATTTGCATCAGTAATAATTTGACACTTGCGTGCGATGCTCGTGCGTGTGATACAACGAAGAGGAGAGTGTTACTTTTACGTAGTATAATAATATTATTTTTGCTGATACCAACTATTATATTTTGATGTCTGAAAAAAGTCTTAAATACTTATAATACTCCGTGACTTTTTATTCGTCTTAGAAACGAAGCCCACATAATGTACCCAATGAACACACGGCTACAAATCAAGTGATAAATTTCCAGTATAAGCTGATCTCGCATTGTATAGGATTTCCGTACGATGAGAGGTCAGCTTATATTGGAATAAATAGCTTGATCTGTAGCCGTGCGTACTAACTATTTATTTTTATTTTTTTTGTCAAAAAAAAACAAATATTATTCATTATGACGCTTAGTATTTTAAACACCCTGTTACGAGCGCAGTCTACTTGACTCGTGCTCTGGGTTGATATTTTCTACCATTTTATACCAAAACTTTTCGATTTTTCAAAAATCCAATGAATTTTAATTTTTTAAATTACCTGTACAAATGATCAAAAAAACATTTTTTTTTTAATGATTAGTACATACCTATTCATTGGATACATTTTGTGGACTCCGTTTCTAAGACGAATAAAAAGTCAAGGAGTATAAGTCGACACTGGCAGAAATAAGTCCTAATAAAAAATATTTGGTTGTGTATGGCAGCCCAATATAAAGAATATGAAGAACCTTGATTAGATTGTATGTCTGAGTATGTCAAAAATAAACCTTAAATTAAGAGACTAGCTTATTACATGTTATAAAGAATATTTTAGAATATAAATAAAATATATGCGACTGAAGGACTTTGTATCTACGGTCAAGAAGAAAATAAAAAAAAAAAACTTTATCATTGATTAGCTTTTAAGAGTATTTAAAAATAAACCTTAAATCAAGCGATATAAAGTGTTAATTTCTTTAGCATGTTATGTAGCAGAATATGAAAATAATTTTTGGCTACGAAAGGTTATATATAATTTGCATCAGTAATAATTTGACACTTGCGTGCGATGCTCGTGCGTGTGATACAACGAAGAGGAGAGTGTTACTTTTACGTAGTATAATAATATTATTTTTGCTGATACCAACTATTATATTTTGATGTCTGAAAAAAGTCTTTAGTTAGAGTGTATAAACAGGTGGATATTTCAAGATGGCATATTTTCGAAACCTATGTTGGGTTAGTTATACTGAATAACTTTTACTATGGGACCAATAGTGAATTCTCAACGAACACAACATAGGTTTCGAAAATATGCCATCTCGAAATCTCCTACCAACTAGTTTTTGGTTTATCAGTATTATTAAATTTCGTGATTTGTGATTCCATTTAAGTATTACATAAGCAGAATTTTTGATTGTTGTTTATAATATTCGCGCAGAATTTTTGAAATTTTTAACCTCTCTTTTCCTTTCGAGCATAGACAAGGGTAGGGTAGGGTTGCCATATGTATCAGAATTAACTAAATTTTACAGAAAAATCAGTCAATAAATATTGCAGACACAAAATCAATGAACTTTTATGTACGTCAATGTAAAAATCTAACTAAGTATACGTACTATCTATCTATATTAATTATAATTAGCGTTGCAATATTTTTTACGATTAATTTAATTTTTACATTGTCAGGCTCAAGCCTGTTGAAGTATGAGGGAAAGCTTATTGATTGATCTACTATATAAATAAATCCTAATTATTGGTATTTTTTGGTACAATTTTAAACATATCAGTTTTCTTTATTCCTTTTTAGGGTTCCGTAGCCAAATGGCAAAAAACGGAACCCTTATAGATTCGTCATGTCTGTCTGTCTGTCTGTCTGTCTGTCTGTCTGTCTGTCTGTCTGTCTGTCTGTCTGTCCGTGTATGTCACAGCCATTTATTTCCGAAACTATAAGAACTATAATGTTGAAACTTGGTAAGTAGATGTATTCTGTGAACCGCATTAAGATTTTTACACAAAAATAGAAAAAAAACAATAAATTTTGGGGGTTCCCCATACTTAGAACTGAAACTCAAATTTTTTTTTTCATCAAACCCATAAGTGTGGGGTGTCTATGGATAGGTCTTCAAAAATGATATTGAGGTTTCTAATATCATTTTTTTCTAAACTGAATAGTTTGCGCGAGAGACACTTCCAAAGTGGTAAAATGTGTGTCCCCCCCCCTGTAACTTCTAAAATAAGAGAATGATAAATCTATAAAAAATATATGATGTACATTACGGTGCAAACTTCCACTGAAAATTGGTTTGAACGAGATCTAGTAAGTAGTTTTTTTTTAATAGGTCATAAATTGAAATTAATATCAAATACTCAGGTCTATACTACCATTTACTTATATACCTACAGGTTTGTACGGAACCCTCGGTGCGTGAGTCTGACTCGCACTTGGCCGGTTTTTAAACCAAAAAAATACCAATAGTAGGATTTATTTAGTTATATTACTCGACACTGGCAGAAATAAGTCCTAATAAAAATTATTTGGTTGCGTATGGCAGCCCAATATAAAGAAACTTTGTCCTTGATTAGCTTGTAAGAGTATTTTAAAAATAAACCTTAAATCAAGTGACATAAAGTGTTAACTTCTTTAGAATTTTATGTAGCAGGATCAAAAAATAATTTTTGACCACGAAATTAAATATAATTTGTCAAATTACTTGTCATCCATCATTCTCGAAGATTATTTATTGATGACATGATTTTGTTTTCCAATGAAAAATGCCAATGCTAAATCGTACGTTCGTTTCATTCGTTTTTGTAATTTAATGTAAATAAAAATAGATTCGTTTTTAGAGTGTTCGTAGGTAAATAGTGTTAAATAGTGTTTTAAAAATAGAGTTTAAGTTTCGTGATTTGTGACTTTACGTGTTAAACTTTAAAAGGTTGGTTTGTTGGTTTTGTTATCCCGGGAAATGATAGCAAGCGCATGTGCATATTGAAAAATCATTGCAAATCATATATCGCTTGTGAAATCATGCTATAAAAAATAATAATATCATCAAATGAGAATTCCTTTAAAGTAGCAATAATTTCCATGCCTACAAGTCAATCAATCAAATTTGATCAAATGTAAATAATTAATTGGTAGGTAAGCGAAAGCAAAGATTTATATTTTATTATAAATATAATACAAGTATCTTTTAAGAGTGATAGTAGATAGAAAGCAAGAATAATGGCAGGATTTACAATAAAGAAAAACCAATTACCTAAATCTGTCTTGGACATGAAGTTTATGAAAAAGACAAAAGAAAGAATAGAGAAAGAACTAGAAAATACTCAAGATCATGGAAGTTTATATTCCAATATTATTACAAAAGAAATGCGCTGTGCCTCGGGAAATTTCGTGTCTGAATCAAGTTTTATATTTTGTGAAGATTTACTTGAAGGGAGGTTATCTTTTAAAGGTATGAACCCAGAAATAGAGAGGCTCATGCAGCAAGAAAAGCAACCTGAAATCCTTGATCGTGAAATGAAAAAAGATGTATCTGATGAAATTCTTGCAAAGAAAATGGCAGCATTTAATACGAGAAAAAGACAAAATGATACTCCTAGCAAATATACTATGATAAAAAAGAAGAAGTAATTTTTTATATTATTTGGAAGCTATGATTTTCAGAAGTACATATTCCTCAACCATACTTCTTTAGAGATGCTAAAAACATACTTTTTGGGGAAAATGTCTCACAATTTTACCCATAACTCCTTATCATCATAAAAGATACATCCCAAGCAAAAGAAAGCTCGCCTCCAGCAAAAAAAACTACAGATAAATAATGAAACTGACAAATTAGGGAAACTGACCAGTCATCATTTGACTTTACTCAATGACATGTCTATTTTGCCATCTAATAGTCTTGTGCGTAATAGTTCACGACTGGGAGCGCTCAGTATAGTTCGCTCCTCCTTGGCGAACTAGGTCTCTTTTAGTTCGCCCACTTTTTTTTTATACCGCTAAGGTGGCAAACAAGCATACGGCCCACTTGATGGTAAGCAGTTACCGTAGCCTTTGGACGCTTGCAACACCAGGGGTATCACTCGCGTGTTGCCAACCCTGAACTTTGCTAATACTCCTGCACGATTTCTTTAGTTTTTTAAAGTAGCTCTTTTTGTTACTTTTTACTTTACATACATTGTATTGTACTCATGTATATATCATTTTTTTATGATGTAGTTCAATATAGAAATATTACCACATATTAATTATAATGTATTCTAATTCTAAGTGTGTTAATAAGAGTTTCAACTTGTATAGGCAGTTGTCCCACTCGGCTATTTTCTCGTTCATGAAACATACAATAAATACAACATTCTGTGTAAACAAGAGAGATGCATATATTAATAGTTGATCGCTCACTCTTCACACTGCCGGCGGGGACTCGTTCCACTAGTTTGTCACTGAGCGACAAGAGCTATCAAAGATAATTCACGCTCAGCGATGCTCGCTTGGCGGTTAGAATTCACACCGAGAATTTTCTGCCGCCACGAGCGAGTGGCGCGAGTAATCGCCCGTCGCAGACGCACGCTTACAGTCCAGCGACAAAACTATCGGAACTACACACTCGCTTCCCGCTGCTCGCCGACTCGTTTCTAGTTGCTAGTTTTACTCGTTACTCGTTCATCGTCGACGGTCGGACAAGTGCCTTATTGTGTAAATAATAGTGTAATTGGTGCAATAAGTATATTGTATTCCTTATTTTAGAGAATAAAATTATGAATAAGTAATCGACTAGGTATAATGCAAGTGCATAGTGCAACGTGACTAGCTCAGGCAGTGCGCCGCGCTCTCGCTCACTCTCGCTATTACAAGTCGATTTTATTATACCGAAGTGAACTAAGGAGCGAGGTATCTGGGAACTAGTTCGTCTGTGGGAGCGCTCTTTCGAACTATTTCGTTCGCGAATTACACAAGACTACCATCTAATGAAAATATCTGCTTTAAAACATTAAAAACACATTGTTCTCTTTTTAATACTTTAATAAAATTGTTAATGAATTTAAATAGTGGTATGATTTCATAATATATCTTAATAAAAACAGCTTTAATTGTATTTTCTTGTAACATTTTCAAATAAATTGAAAACACCTCTTGTTAAAAAATATTAATAAGGTGTTATTTTATCAGTTATCTTTGATGGTTGATACTGTATATATTTTTCAATTACATTTCCTTGGTAAGTTGTGGGCAATATTATATCAGTCGAGACCCTGTTGCATAAGAGTATGGAGATCTCTGAAGGCTGCCCCAAGACGACCTTGGAGTGTCTGTCTTTTTAGTAAAAAGGCTCGCACGTCGATTAATAACCGGTGTATTTGCATGCACTTGGCGTAGCGTTCCTCACGAGGAATGTCCACGCCCAGGGTGCGCACTGGAGCACTCACATTCGCACGAACCACCGATGAGAAGTTACGCACTATCAGTCTTAAAGCATTGCATCCACATTGCATGTACCTGCAATACAATTAGTACAATATCAGGTGGTGGGCCACCACCTATAGTGATTCGGGTCATATTGACCTGAATCATGTTTATGTCGAAGGACTTACAGTATATATGGCAAGAAGTGACACAGAAAAAAAACTGTTTAGTGCCCGAAATTTATATTCGATCTATCCTTTATTTAAGACGTAGGTACAGTTGAATGAACAGTTGACAACTACATTCGAAATTACCTAAAGACTACTTGACCTTTTTAGGGTTCCGTAGCCAAATGGCAAAAAACGGAACCCTTATAGATTCGTCATGTCTGTCTGTCTGTCTGTCTGTCTGTCCGTGTATGTCACAGCCATTTATTTCCGAAACTATAAGAACTATAATGTTGAAACTTGGTAAGTAGATGTATTCTGTGAACCGCATTAAGATTTTTACACAAAAATAGAAAAAAAACAATAAATTTTGGGGGTTCCCCATACTTAGAACTGAAACTCAATTTTTTTTTTTCATCAAACCCATAAGTGTGGGGTGTCTATGGATAGGTCTTCAAAAATGATATTGAGGTTTCTAATATCATTTTTTTCTAAACTGAATAGTTTGCGCGAGAGACACTTCCAAAGTGGTAAAATGTGTGTCCCCCCCCCTGTAACTTCTAAAATAAGAGAATGATAAATCTATAAAAAATATATGATGTACATTACGGTGCAAACTTCCACTGAAAATTGGTTTGAACGAGATCTAGTAAGTAGTTTTTTTTTAATAGGTCATAAATTGAAATTAATATCAAATACTCAGGTCTATACTACCATTTACTTATATACCTACAGGTTTGTACGGAACCCTCGGTGCGCGAGTCTGACTCGCACTTGGCCGGTTTTTTTAAGAATAAACTTTAATATTCACAAATTACTTACGATTCATATTTGCTCTGCAATAGTTCATATATCTTAGGTAGCATCAATAAACAGATGTCTAAATTCCATAAAGACCTGAAATAAATATAAAACTATACATAACATACCATACTCATTTTAAAATTGTGTTAGAAGATGATTTTAAAAATAATCTAAAATGGCTACTAAGTAATACTGCAGAATGGTATTTTTTTTTTAATTTACAGCAGATCCTATGCAATTTTGTATCCAAATCTCTGGAATGAAGTTAATTGTATAAACGAGATATCAAAAAACCATTGGAATTAACAAGGAATGACTGATAAAACGCGAAATAAATTCTATTCAGCAATATTACTATTTAAATACTAGCTCTGATTAGATTATAGAAGGACTCGACGTTTAATGGGTATCATGCTATGTAAGTACGTGTAACAATAATCGTGGCAATAAATACTTATTATTATTTATATTTTATAGGTACAGGTTTTATAGCCATACTGACGCTTGCAACACGAAGCATCGTTAACGCGTTATTGAACTGCCCACCTCCCCATTGTGCCCGGCGCCGCGGCGACCTTACTTACGCTACGCGCAGATACCGGGAAGTCAAAAAAAGTTGTTTGGCTGCCTTATTCTCTAAGGTGAAGGTATTACCATAGAGTATCTGGTATTACCCCAATCGAGCCGAATTTGAGCGAAGGAACGCTATGCTCTACCTCTCTTAAAATTATCTCTCTTATATTGCTTGAGTGGCCCCAGTCAGTCCATCCAGTATTTGATTTTATTGTTGGACTTTATCACGTGTATGAGCATACCTACCCTATAAAGCACGACGACCATAAAAGAGAGATCTGGCTAGATTTCAAATCTATCTATATGGAATACTAACTAAATTACAGTTAATATTAAACCTGCTGCATTCCGAATTGAAGCTATAATCGATTTGAACGTGCTTAAACCCGTACTGAATTGATACATGACAACTAACGATGTCCCGTGAAACGTCATAGATGACGTCATGGCATGCGCCATGTTGCGCTCACACCGACCATGCCCTAAACTGATATCACCGTGAGCGCTGTCAAAAGTGACGGTTAGTTATTGTTTTCAGCAAAAATCTATTAAGATTCTTGGTTTTCCATTTGGCAAAGATACTTTTTATGATTTTATGAGAGAAAAATAATAAAAAAAAGGGGATATTCCTTTTTGCGAGTCAACTTATAAATGATATAAGGAGTCCTAGCACATTGTTCATTCAGATTTTAATTAAATTCTCAAATGTTCTGTTTTGAATACTGTGAGCGCGTTCACGAGCGTTCCGAATTGTTGACAGTTCTCAGCTGTCATTAACGTGATATCTAACTCGGTACGCAAATTATTGCTGTGAGCACTGTGAGCAATATTATCCAATTCGGAATGTAGCCCTTGTGTCTTATACGTCACAGTGGCATTTGGCGCACAATGGCCTTGGTTCTCCTTAAACACAAACGGTGTGTATAAGATTAAATACTACTTAAGATTAAATTTTAATTAGTAATATTTTTTTATATCCTGGGAGATTTCTTCACCTTCATATGGCCAACTAATGTGCATTCAAACTTGAGTGCTTGAGAGACCAATTATAAAGTAGGTATACATTGGCTGTATAAGAACAGATAATACTAACACAGGTTGTTAGTATTTTCTGTTCTTATTGTAAGCAAAAAAGGATTCACAATATGTTTAACTAGCTGTCCTCCGCGGTTTCACCCGCGTTCACGGGATAAAAAAGTAGCCTATGTCCCTTTCCATACCATAGGCTATCTGCATGCCAAATTTCATGATGATCCGTTGATTAGTTGAGGCGTGAAGGCGTAACAAACAAACAAACAAACTCACTTTCGCATTTATAATATTAAGTTAGGATTAATAAATAATCAGTATACTTACGGTTTATGTGCCATCACATTCAAAATATCGAGTATCACAGAGGTTTCTTCTAATGCAATTACTGATTCCAAAGCTGCTCTTAAATTTCTATTCATCCTCACAGAGTGAAACACCTGCAACAAGATGTAATAAGCTATATAGATAAGTTATTTTGATCTTATCCTATTCAATCGTCTGTCTGTAGATGAGATACAGAGGGGCGATGCTTGTTTCATCGACCGCCATGATTATAAGGTCAGTAGCACACAGTGGCGTGCATTCCATATAGGCAAATAAGCAATGCCTACCTCATAAGATTCAATTCAATAATATTTTGATTCAATTAAACTACATAATCACTTTAAATAAAAATTCTAACCTAACATTCAATACGAAATTTCAAACTTTGCCGCGCAGGCACTCGCGAGTTCGCCTCTCAAATTCACGGCAATTCACGCACACTAAAACGATTTCGGCATATTCATACACACACACTTCTTTAAGATAATACGACGAAAGCATAAATAACGCTTTTGCTATGCGTAGCATACTGACATTTGACATTCGCGATTTATGGACCAAAAGTAACCTTACCTACTCTGTTGTAAGTAAAGTAACCCATCCAAATTAAAAACACTACAGTTTACCAACATTAGAGCAACTCAAATATAACTTCGCAATTTATTTGTGTTGGTTTGTTTATGGTTTGGCTGAACTTTAGTTCTCTTGGTAGTTTGTGTTTGGCTGGCATTGTATGCAATGTTGTTGTTATTTACTTATTGTGATTTTGCGAAGTGTATCTATGAAGTGTATTGTGTGTGAAATGAAGAAATTTTGTGGTGAAGATGCAAAATGTGTCGATAAATTATTCCTTTAGTCAGTTTTCGTTTGTTGAAAATAGTAGGTAACTTGCTGTAGACCAACTCCAAAACATTCATGGATTTAATTAAAACAAAGGTAAAAATCTTAGACATTTTAACACAGAATATTATGTTTATTAAACACCTGGCTATCTGTTTATTATGTTATTATGTATTTTGTTTGCTAATGAATCATACCAAATGTGTGTGGAATGATACGCTGACCTAAACAATTTTACGAATCGGGTCAATAAACATAATCTATCTAAGAGGCATATTTAGGCATGTATGGCCATGATTTCTTCTGCCTACCTAGTCCGAAAACCAATGCACGCCACTGGTAGCACACGGTCCACATATATGGAGATTGATTAAAGTTAAGTTTGAAAAGTTTTTAACGTTGAAACGGTTCTACTATCTTATGACTCAGCGGCTAACGCACCTATGTACAATCAAGGGCAAGCAGCCTCAAATCACTGACCTGCACCTTCCAATTTAAAAATTAATAAATAAAAAATTAGCCCCGGTTTGTCGGTGAACTAAAACAACGTAGGAAATTTGCGTGCTCGAAAAGTTATTTTCAAAGGCACGTGAAGTCTAAACCGCAATGGGCCTGCATGGCCGACTACGAATTCATTATACGTTAGGGGTGCTTCTGGATGTATTGTTGGTGGTGCCCCTCGATGTTTGGTGGGTGGCGGCCCTTGTAGTGTTATTCTATGTGTGGGTAGTGTGGGTACCTGTAGCGCTCGGTGCCTGGCGGTGAGCACGGTCATCATGGAGTCGTGTCCGCGCATCATGACGCCGAGCACCTCCTGCTCGCTGGGCGCCGCGCCCGCGCCCCGAGCGCCAGCTCGCGCCCCGAGCGCCAGCTCGCGCCGCACCCGACATCAGTGTTGTGTGTGTGTGGGTACCTGTAGCGCTCGGTGCCTGGCGGTGAGCACGGTCATCATGGAGTCGTGTCCGCGCATCATGACGCCGAGCACCTCCTGCTCGCTGGGCGCCGCGCCCGCGCCCCGAGCGCCAGCTCGCGCCGCACCCGACATCAGTGTTGTGTGTGTGTGGGTACCTGTAGCGCTCGGTGCCTGGCGGTGAGCACGGTCATCATGGAGTCGTGTCCGCGCATCATGACGCCGAGCACCTCCTGCTCGCTGGGCGCCGCGCCCGCGCCCCGAGCGCCAGCTCGCGCCGCACCCGACATCAGTGTTGTGTGTGTGTGGGTACCTGTAGCGCTCGGTGCCTGGCGGTGAGCACGGTCATCATGGAGTCGTGTCCGCGCATCATGACGCCGAGCACCTCCTGCTCGCTGGGCGCCGCGCCCGCGCCCCGAGCGCCAGCTCGCGCCGCACCCGACATCAGTGTTGTGTGTGTGTGGGTACCTGTAGCGCTCGGTGCCTGGCGGTGAGCACGGTCATCATGGAGTCGTGTCCGCGCATCATGACGCCGAGCACCTCCTGCTCGCTGGGCGCCGCGCCCGCGCCCCGAGCGCCAGCTCGCGCCGCACCCGACATCAGTGTTGTGTGTGTGTGGGTACCTGTAGCGCTCGGTGCCTGGCGGTGAGCACGGTCATCATGGAGTCGTGTCCGCGCATCATGACGCCGAGCACCTCCTGCTCGCTGGGCGCCGCGCCCGCGCCCCGAGCGCCAGCTCGCGCCGCACCCGACATCAGTGTTGTGTGTGTGTGTGGGTACCTGTAGCGCTCGGTGCCTGGCGGTGAGCACGGTCATCATGGAGTCGTGTCCGCGCATCATGACGCCGAGCACCTCCTGCTCGCTGGGCGCCGCGCCCGCGCCCCGAGCGCCAGCTCGCGCCGCACCCGACATCAGTGTTGTGTGTGTGTGGGTACCTGTAGCGCTCGGTGCCTGGCGGTGAGCACGGTCATCATGGAGTCGTGTCCGCGCATCATGACGCCGAGCACCTCCTGCTCGCTGGGCGCCGCGCCCGCGCCCCGAGCGCCAGCTCGCGCCGCACCCGACATCAGTGTTGTGTGTGTGTGGGTACCTGTAGCGCTCGGTGCCTGGCGGTGAGCACGGTCATCATGGAGTCGTGTCCGCGCATCATGACGCCGAGCACCTCCTGCTCGCTGGGCGCCGCGCCCGCGCCCCGAGCGCCAGCTCGCGCCGCACCCGACATCAGTGTTGTGTGTGTGTGGGTACCTGTAGCGCTCGGTGCCTGGCGGTGAGCACGGTCATCATGGAGTCGTGTCCGCGCATCATGACGCCGAGCACCTCCTGCTCGCTGGGCGCCGCGCCCGCGCCCCGAGCGCCAGCTCGCGCCGCACCCGACATCAGTGTTGTGTGTGTGTGGGTACCTGTAGCGCTCGGTGCCTGGCGGTGAGCACGGTCATCATGGAGTCGTGTCCGCGCATCATGACGCCGAGCACCTCCTGCTCGCTGGGCGCCGCGCCCGCGCCCCGAGCGCCAGCTCGCGCCGCACCCGACATCAGTGTTGTGTGTGTGTGGGTACCTGTAGCGCTCGGTGCCTGGCGGTGAGCACGGTCATCATGGAGTCGTGTCCGCGCATCATGACGCCGAGCACCTCCTGCTCGCTGGGCGCCGCGCCCGCGCCCCGAGCGCCAGCTCGCGCCGCACCCGACATCAGTGTTGTGTGTGTGTGGGTACCTGTAGCGCTCGGTGCCAGGTGGTGAGCACGGTCATCATGGAGTCGTGTCCGCGCATCATGACGCCGAGCACCTCCTGCTCGCTGGGCGCCGCGCCCGCGCCCCGAGCGCCAGCTCGCGCCGCACCCGACATCAGTGTTGTGTGTGTGTGGGTACCTGTAGCGCTCGGTGCCTGGCGGTGAGCACGGTCATCATGGAGTCGTGTCCGCGCATCATGACGCCGAGCACCTCCTGCTCGCTGGGCGCCGCGCCCGCGCCCCGAGCGCCAGCTCGCGCCGCACCCGACATCAGTGTTGTGTGTGTGTGGGTACCTGTAGCGCTCGGTGCCTGGCGGTGAGCACGGTCATCATGGAGTCGTGTCCGCGCATCATGACGCCGAGCACCTCCTGCTCGCTGGGCGCCGCGCCCGCGCCCCGAGCGCCAGCTCGCGCCGCACCCGACATCAGTGTTGTGTGTGTGTGTGGGTACCTGTAGCGCTCGGTGCCTGGCGGTGAGCACGGTCATCATGGAGTCGTGTCCGCGCATCATGACGCCGAGCACCTCCTGCTCGTTGGGCGCCGCGCCCGCGCCCCGAGCGCCAGCTCGCGCCGCACCCGACATCAGTGTTGTGTGTGTGTGGGTACCTGTAGCGCTCGGTGCCTGGCGGTGAGCACGGTCATCATGGAGTCGTGTCCGCGCATCATGACGCCGAGCACCTCCTGCTCGCTGGGCGCCGCGCCCGCGCCCCGAGCGCCAGCTCGCGCCGCACCCGACATCAGTGTTGTGTGTGTGTGGGTACCTGTAGCGCTCGGTGCCTGGCGGTGAGCACGGTCATCATGGAGTCGTGTCCGCGCATCATGACGCCGAGCACCTCCTGCTCGCTGGGCGCCGCGCCCGCGCCCCGAGCGCCAGCTCGCGCCGCACCCGACATCAGTGTTGTGTGTGTGTGGGTACCTGTAGCGCTCGGTGCCTGGCGGTGAGCACGGTCATCATGGAGTCGTGTCCGCGCATCATGACGCCGAGCACCTCCTGCTCGCTGGGCGCCGCGCCCGCGCCCCGAGCGCCAGCTCGCGCCGCACCCGACATCAGTGTTGTGTGTGTGTGTGGGTACCTGTAGCGCTCGGTGCCTGGCGGTGAGCACGGTCATCATGGAGTCGTGTCCGCGCATCATGACGCCGAGCACCTCCTGCTCGCTGGGCGCCGCGCCCGCGCCCCGAGCGCCAGCTCGCGCCGCACCCGACATCAGTGTTGTGTGTGTGTGGGTACCTGTAGCGCTCGGTGCCTGGCGGTGAGCACGGTCATCATGGAGTCGTGTCCGCGCATCATGACGCCGAGCACCTCCTGCTCGCTGGGCGCCGCGCCCGCGCCCCGAGCGCCAGCTCGCGCCGCACCCGACATCAGTGTTGTGTGTGTGTGGGTACCTGTAGCGCTCGGTGCCTGGCGGTGAGCACGGTCATCATGGAGTCGTGTCCGCGCATCATGACGCCGAGCACCTCCTGCTCGCTGGGCGCCGCGCCCGCGCCCCGAGCGCCAGCTCGCGCCGCACCCGACATCAGTGTTGTGTGTGTGTGGGTACCTGTAGCGCTCGGTGCCTGGCGGTGAGCACGGTCATCATGGAGTCGTGTCCGCGCATCATGACGCCGAGCACCTCCTGCTCGCTGGGCGCCGCGCCCGCGCCCCGAGCGCCAGCTCGCGCCGCACCCGACATCAGTGTTGTGTGTGTGTGGGTACCTGTAGCGCTCGGTGCCAGGTGGTGAGCACGGTCATCATGGAGTCGTGTCCGCGCATCATGACGCCGAGCACCTCCTGCTCGCTGGGCGCCGCGCCCGCGCCCCGAGCGCCAGCTCGCGCCGCACCCGACATCAGTGTTGTGTGTGTGTGGGTACCTGTAGCGCTCGGTGCCTGGCGGTGAGCACGGTCATCATGGAGTCGTGTCCGCGTATCATGACGCCGAGCACCTCCTGCTCGCTGGGCGCCGCGCCCGCGCCCCGAGCGCCAGCTCGCGCCGCACCCGACATCAGTGTTGTGTGTGTGTGGGTACCTGTAGCGCTCGGTGCCTGGCGGTGAGCACGGTCATCATGGAGTCGTGTCCGCGCATCATGACGCCGAGCACCTCCTGCTCGCTGGGCGCCGCGCCCGCGCCCCGAGCGCCAGCTCGCGCCGCACCCGACATCAGTGTTGTGTGTGTGTGGGTACCTGTAGCGCTCGGTGCCTGGCGGTGAGCACGGTCATCATGGAGTCGTGTCCGCGCATCATGACGCCGAGCACCTCCTGCTCGCTGGGCGCCGCGCCCGCGCCCCGAGCGCCAGCTCGCGCCGCACCCGACATCAGTGTTGTGTGTGTGTGGGTACCTGTAGCGCTCGGTGCCTGGCGGTGAGCACGGTCATCATGGAGTCGTGTCCGCGCATCATGACGCCGAGCACCTCCTGCTCGCTGGGCGCCGCGCCCGCGCCCCGAGCGCCAGCTCGCGCCGCACCCGACATCAGTGTTGTGTGTGTGTGGGTACCTGTAGCGCTCGGTGCCTGGCGGTGAGCACGGTCATCATGGAGTCGTGTCCGCGCATCATGACGCCGAGCACCTCCTGCTCGCTGGGCGCCGCGCCCGCGCCCCGAGCGCCAGCTCGCGCCGCACCCGACATCAGTGTTGTGTGTGTGTGGGTACCTGTAGCGCTCGGTGCCTGGCGGTGAGCACGGTCATCATGGAGTCGTGTCCGCGCATCATGACGCCGAGCACCTCCTGCTCGCTGGGCGCCGCGCCCGCGCCCCGAGCGCCAGCTCGCGCCGCACCCGACATCAGCCCGCGAGACCGCTACACAATACAAGTTACGTTGAATGATCCAACACACAGAGTTGCAGTCAGAGATGTTTTTTTTTTATCATAAAATAAGCTAATAATACTCAATGTATGTAAACATTACCTATACGTAAAGAAAGAACACCCCTGATTAGTCCAATCATTTTGTAGTTTTATCTGGAAAGTTTTGTGGGAGTTTTGAAAATGGGTGGTATTATAGATTTCAACGTACTCTTTTTGAATTTTCACTTTGCCCCTCTCGCCGCCTTTTTGGAATAATGGCACCTTAAAGACAGTTTTTTACCCGACTGACCCGGAAGAAGGGTTATATTTTTCGAGTGTATGTAATAATGTATTTCTATTTCTTTGGCACGCTCTGCAGCCTAAACGGCTCGATGGATTTAGCATATTATTATGAGGTGTCTTTAGATTCGTCTTAACTGTGGGAGTGACATAGGGTATATTATATCAATATGGCATCTACTAATAAAAAAAGAAGGGGACACAAAGATTTCGTTATTATAAGAATATTGGTATCAAATGAAAGCTTGTAAATAGCCCATTCCATAATTATGTATATATTATAGGTGCGGCTCGGATAAACCATGACGATGGAGCCAATCATGCAAATAAACTAGGGCAGAAGACAATCTTTGAGTAGCCATTTCAATAGATTGAACTGAGACGTAAAGAGCTAAATCGTTAGCATATTGTAAGATTTCACAGAATGATTCGATCGTATGCTCTATATCATTAGTTTACAAACTGTACAACAATGGGCTGAGAACAGACCCTTGAGGCAAACCCTTCCAGACTATTCGAGAAGGCAAGAGATTACCGCAGTTTTTGATAGAAATAGTTCGCTCCATCAACATGTTTGAAATGAATCTAACCATTTTTCTGGAATTTTTAGGAATAACAACTTATTCCCGAGAACAGGCAATAGAACATTATCATATGCCGATGAACCGCCTATGCCGCCGCCGCCGATATGCCGCAAGAAAACTCCCACACGAAACTGTTTTTTAAGAAGGGCCACACGAATTTCAGAAGTTAAAATGCTAAGACTATCCATTATGGTCATTAGCTAGAATTTTACCATTTTCAACTATCCACTCAAGGCGGTGTTTTATCAAGTGCTCAACTACCTTTGACAAACCCGAAGATAAAGCTATTGGCCTGTAACTATTGGGGCTTTTCCCTGGCTTAAGAATGGGAATTATCGCTTGAGCTTTCCACTCCTGAGGAAAGAGACATAGTGAGACTAAAATAGGGTATTTGACGACAGTTCAAATCAGCAACTTTTAATTAAATGTAAAAAACGTTAGTTTATATATATGGAGGTTTGTATGAAATACAAGCAGGTGACGTCACAATTTTACAGCTTCAACTAACCTACTCTTATTGGTTTAACTGGTAAAAAAATATCATTATACCTTGTAAAAGATAGCTTGATCTCAGCGACAGTTGCTTGAATCATATGAAAATTAACCTTATAGCTTTACAATAAGGTTTCTGTTTAAAATGTGGTTGATTTTATGATGATACAGATAAACCTTATGCTAAAGCAAAGAAATCCCTATACCAATCACTCAATGAACTTACAGGTAAAAAATCGTCCAGATCAAGGCCAACCGGCCTGTCGGTGGTAAATGGCACGAATTCGGGTTCAGGATCTCTTTCTGCGGCGTCGACGCTACGCGATACTAATGTTACATCCCTGACGCTATCCACTCTCCGTCTAAAATTCGTATAAAGAATTAGTCACAAATAGTCACAATCACATTTTTTTTTATAAAGGTAAATATAATAATAATAATAATAATAGGATTCGGTTTTTTTATAACATTTTTAAATTTAGTAAAGATATTGTAAAAAAAAAACATATATACATAGGATTAGGTTTTTTATAATATTTTTGAGTTATTTTTATTAAAATGTTATAAAAAATAATAATTTTAAGAATAAAAATAAATAAAGATAATAATAATGACATGTATTTATTTCTCCCACAAATGTAAATCTTACCTCGTATTTTCTCTCGTAAATGACAGAGACCGTGGCCCTAAAGATGGAGGTCCCAATGATATCTCACTACTACTTTGTCGTAGATTACTTGTTGCTGAAATGTGAAGTTGTCCATATATAACAAGTTATATTTAACTCATAGGTATATATTATGGCCATAAAAGAGATTAAATAGGACTTACACAAGTCAGTGGTAGATTTAGTTTCTTTGTAGGAGTTATGTCGATTTAGCGAGTTGGCAGTGAGTGGGCTTGCGGCGTAATCCCTTATTGAGGATGATTGCACCGTTGTAAACATAATATCCTCTTTTGTGTCGTGCATCACCCCTGCTTTAGGCAAATGAGATACTCATTTTAGTACCGTGACGCGTCAAAGTACTAAAATGTAGCATCAATCATTTAATGATTATTTAGCATATAATACAGCAAAATAAAAGCTACCAGTTCATGCTTATTAGATGAAAATGGGGTTATTTGATAAAAATGTGATCCCCCACCATTTTCCCTGAGGAGTCAAATAGCCAAAGCTCCAAATGAGTTAAATGTACATGATGAGTATATCTCACCGGTGAATGATTCGGTTTTGTTTTCAATGAGGTTGTAGTTTTCTTTAGTGGAGGTGGGTATGCGTGTGCGGGAGTAGTTGTCGGGTCGCTGGCGCTGCGGCGGGGAGGGCGGCGAGGGCGCAGAGGGCGCGAAGGGCGCAGAGGGCGCGAAGGGCGCAGAGGGCGCGAAGGGCGCGGAGGGCGCCGTCACCGACACATCCACCATAAGGCTCCGCAGTGACGTAGACTCCTCGCACGCCTCGTGTACTGATAAGGCAACAAACCATAACAAACATAGCTAAAATTGTTATAATAATATGCCAGTTGTAAGTATTTTTGTTACGCTTCTTTGATCACAATCTAGCGAGGATGTGGCCCTCACAAGTGCAAATGTCGGAATACACTGACAGTATTCTGTGTAATTTTCAACGGTTTAACGGTTACAAAGGCTTGACTGACAGACAGACGCACGTACCTACGGAATATGGTCCGTTTAAGAGGCCGTATACAAAATTTCGCTGATTTACGTGATTTTACGGATAAAATACTGTGTTTCTATAAGTTTTAATGCACAACATTAAAAATCATTTTAATTATTATCTCATAAATGAGCTTCTTTTTAAATTTTATTGGTCCCGGTTATCACATAATTGTGATAGTCGTTAAGCTAGTTGGATGCCTACTACCACTAGCCTACCTCCACCAATCTGCAGTGGACACGCGTGAATCGCCCAGTCCCTTTCACCCTCATTTGTGAAAGGAGGCCTGTGCTCAGCAGAGGGACATTATAGGCTGATGATGATGATGATGAAATACAGTATTTTAACTGTAAAATCACGTAAATCAGCAAAATATTGCACAGATTGGATTTCAGACACCAGCTTAACAACTAGTTTTTTTTATATCAAGCAAACAAGCATACGGCTAGCCTAATGGTGAGCTTACCGTAGCCGGTTGACGCGAGGGTGAAACTAATTTTATAAATTGTAGTCTTAATTCAGACAAGTATTGTAATATATAAATGAACTTTGCTATGCTACATATACACGCATAAATACAGCAAACTCTTACCTATTGAGAAGTCTTCTGATGATAAACTAGTTGACGGTGGGGGTGTGCGTGTCACTGAGAATAAATGATTATTCTCATTACTATAATAATATTAAAAAAAAAAATTATGATATCGTATTTTTGTTTCAAGTGTGTTTGAAAACATTTGTATGAAGTCATTCGTAAAGACTTTTATTATTCGTAGTGTATTAATATATTAGGTAGTATTTACTGAGTCGCAGTATTTACCCAGACGTCAACATTAGGCGTGCGACTTATATATTTATGTATAAGCAAAGCGCGAAGCTGTCCATATTGGGCGTCTCCTAGTACTCACATGCTCTGGAAGGTCGGAATATTTCAGTGTAGTCATTAATATTGGATATAACGGCACCTGAGTCCTCGTCCGCTTCCGTTCCCGACGTTGATTCCTCCGCTGTTTTCTCATCGAGAGGAGTTGGTCTATGTAAAACTAGAACATGATAACTTTAGTGGTTAAACTTCACATATCTGTTTTGTATACTCCTAAATTATTTTATAATGATGCATTCGGTACCAACCTTCTTTTGGTGGTTTCTCCTTAGAAAAGCTTTTCCGTACTGAATGGCCTTTTTGAAATGGTGAGATATCTCTGACAGGTGAAGATAGTGGCGCTGGTCCACCAAATGGATGTACTTTGTTAAGATCAACCACTGACAACACCACATAGGTTGAGTGGAAAGATCCAGCTATCTGTCAATAAATTACAGTAAAATTTATCTATTCGTTTTCTATGTTAATTACTACAACTATTTGTTCTTGGAATTAATTATTTAACTAAGTATCTCATCGTTCAGAGCGAATCACGGTACACTAGAAACGTGTCTAAAAACGTGACTATACTTAGCATTTGCTTGTTGTGGCCTCTACAGCTGGATATTATATGCCCACACTGGCTTTAATATTGTACAGTAAACGTTTAAGTGTTGTTGGAAAGAAACACATTTTACAGACTACCTAGTAGCCAAAGGAGATTCAGTTGACTCTGAACGACAAGAAAGCCGCGTCAATGGAAAAGTGACTTATGGAACGAAATGCTCTTTTAACTCATTGCCTCGTGTTCATCACAAAATGTGCTCATTGCAATCAATCTACTGGATTTCCATAACAAAGGAGGACGCAAACTACACTATAAAAGATACAATGCAAACAATATTTTAATATATTACTAGTTGTGTTTGTGCAACAGTGATGTCGTGAATGAGTCCCCAATGTCCCGGCACGGTGTCGAGCGCGCGCGCGGGCTCCCAGCCCACCACGTGCAGCCCGTCGTTGGCGCATCCCAGCAATGTGGTACCGTCCTCACTGAATGTCATGTGCCTGGAATCATATTCAACATATCATATATATTGTATTATGGCAATTATGGGCCATGTAATGCACATTTTGCACCTAAATTAGACCATAAAAAAAAATGGATACATTATTTATATAATACTAGCTGCCCGGCGCGACTTCGTTCGTGTGGTGCTACCCTACCCTGTGGTGATACCCTACCCTGCCCTACCCTACCTCAGGGGAGTTTTTATACAAACACTGAACCACACGCAAAGAGAATATAACGCTACGCTAGAATTATGCGGGCACTTCATTTCTTGACATTGACTCCCCTCCCATACGGCCCGTACTTCAGTGACGTGTTTTATCTGCTACTTACATTTTTAAACTAGTGATATCTTCCAAATGGAATGTCCGAATTGAATAATTCAACAAGTTATATAAAGGTATTAAAAGAAAATGTATTGGCGATGTAATGAATATTTTATTGGAGTTTTAGTAGGGATCCCAAATTTTTTTGAAAATATAATATAGCCTATGTCACCCGGGGATAGTGTAGCTTCCTAACAGTGAAAGAATTTTTCAAATCGGTTCAGTACTTTCGGAGCCTATTCAATGCAAACAAACCAAATCAAATCTTTCCTCTTTATAATATTATTATTAATTATTAATAATTAATATATTATTACAAAAGAAAAAAAAAAATACTTGGGAAATTACAGGATATTAAGTACCTACTATGAATAAAATTGCAATGGTTCAGTTAATGGCAAAGCATAACATACCTAATAGATGTGTTTTCTTTTTCAAACTTTGATACTAGTTGGAATTTTTCCATATCCCAGAAATTCACAGTTCTATCAGCACCACAGCTTGCTAGAAGAAACTCGTGGGGATGGAATTTTACACATGTGACAGCAGATCTGTGCTCTACAAATTCTTGCAGAACTTTACCCACACGGACATCCCAAACTTTCACTAGACCTGTAAAAACAAGAATACAATCAGAAATTATAAGACAGTCAATTAGTTTCTTTTCTTGGGGTTCTTCCAGTACACAAACCTTAGTGAATATACTTTCAGGAAGTTAACCAATAAAAGGGTTCAGTTAGAATGAAGCAAGCTTCTCATAGCTTCAATACAATATGTTTGCAGTTCCTGATATAAACCTTTTACTAACCATCTTCACAAGCAGATGCAATCCACTGCCCGTCAGGACTGAACTGGAGACTGTTTACTGCAAGGCGATGACTTGAATATGTTACGATACAGCCTCTTTTCCTAGTGTCCCATAGCTTAACATTACTGTCACAAGAGCCTGTTGTCAAGTAATCCCCATAGGGATGGAAGTCCATACATTTGATGGCACCTTTGTGACCAGTAAATGTCCTCAGCAGTTTAGCAGCTTCTAAATCCCATATTTTCAATGCACCCGTTTGTGATCCTGCACATACAAGATCCTCAGAATGTCCAAAACATACACATTCAACTGGTGTTGTATGTCCACTTAAACTCTGGAAATGTTAAATAAATAAGGGTTTGCTTTAGTGTTGAGCAAATCACTTGGTGACTGAACTGAAGTAAAAATTACCATGAACAAGACATGTGAAGTGCTTTGGCTGTAGAGGATTTGAAGTAAAACTTATTAATGTGCCGACAATGTGTTACAGATAGGGATGGGCAGGGAAAGAAAAATATTGGGAAGAAAAGAAAAATACGGGAAAATACGGAAAAGAATGGAAAAATACGGGAAAATTCCCAAACGGCGGGAAAATACTCAAATGGCTTTATGTTCCTCAAAAAACATATTTGTTGATGCTTTTGATTGTTATTTTAATCATACTCGCTGTTGTATGTACCTACATCACCTACGCGCGGTCCTACGCGGACCTTGGAGGAAGTTATCACACATTTTTTTTATACTACCTAGGTAGCAAACAAGCATACGGCCCGCCTGTTGGTAAGCGGTTACCGTATCCTATGGACGCTTGCAACACCTCCCTCGGGACCCGGGACGGGCTATATAAGCGTCGTACATGTGCACGTGCTCTTTCTGCACGAGACCGTCTGTCCGACTATCCACCGACTGTCCACCACAACCCCTAAACGTCGCTTTTTGTAAAAACAACGCAAAAATTTTTTTTTATTGTTTTTTTATTGTATGATATGAGTATGACCCTAATAGATATCATGTTAAATGTTATTCAAACGATTTGGTAAAGGTATTTCTCGCTATATACGCAAAATCTACTAAATATGACCATTTGAGTATTTTCCCACCCAATGGGAATATTCCCGGGTTCTTTCCCACTAAATTGGAAATTTACTCGAAGTTGGGTTTATTCCCGGGAAGAAACCCAACCCTAGTTACAGAACATAAATATCTCCTTACTACCTGTACCCCAGTTTCAATGGTTTCAATGTTAGTGATGATAAATAGCCTATTACAGTAGTACCCAACTTATAAGGCGCATTGTGAATCTTCGTTCGCACAGCAAAGACAGTATGGCCCCAAAGATTAACGATATAATGCTTAAACTTAGAATCAACCTTAGATTACTACTATAAGGTTCATAATACACTGCAGCTGTTAGTTCTGTCTCACTCGCAAGTCACGCACCAATGTGCTTCTCACACTATGAAAATGTATCTTCTGCATAGGTACATCAGTAAGCCATATCAGTTGGGTACTACTGTACCATACTCAATAAATGGGCAGAGGGAAAAATAATTATTCAAATTGGAGTTAGAATTCCTGAGATTAACACAACCTACATACAAACTCTCGCATATAATAGTAAAGATTATGCAAACCATCAAGCAGCTTTGTCGTCCAATTGCCCATAAATTAACTTTTTTATCATCACCTCCAGTAGCCAGGACCTGATTTGACTTGTGTCCCATTGCCAGGCAGTTTACATTCGCTTTGTGAGCGACAAACTCCTCTGAAATAAGAAAGGGAACTTTGAAATTCGTGTTAAAATCATTGCTAGCTTTAATCATAGGTGTCAATCACAAATACATACGGAGTTTCCATGATCTTCGTACAATTTCCATGGCAAAATTAATTCATTTCAGTTCCTTTTATGGTAAACGCAATCTTGTTTGGTTTTGTAAATGGGAGAAAGAAGAAAATCTTGAAGTAGTTTGTGTTAGAATTGAACTGATCAATTTATAGTTTCTCCAAAGAATGCATGAATTGGAACAATATGTGAAGAATACAATTTTTATTGCAAACTAAATGTAGGTAAATGTAGTACCCAGATAACTATATATTAGTCAGAGACAGATAGGACAGTTACGTTGTTGGAGGGTTAGTTCCAGTCCATTCGCAAAGCGCATAAGCGCTAGTGTCGCAGAAAGTGATGGGACCTAACCTAATATTGAATTATCGATATCGATTACATAATGATGTGCCTGTCATCGATATGGCGAGCCTGTTATTGTACTACAATTGCATTTTTATTTTCTGAAGTAAAATTATATTTATTTACAAAGTTAATTGAATTCACGTACTTCGTATTCAATGAACTTTGTTAGAAATAAAACCACTTTTTAAATTTTATTTTTTATTTTTCTTTCCTCTTAACCTATGGACTTTAAATTTTTCGAAGGCCATTTGTTGGGGTGCATGCATTTTCTTTACAAGTTTTTCTTGCACCCCTCCTTTTAAAATTCTATTTATTATATTGCACCAATTATGAATTTGAATGCGTAAAATCAAAATTACAAAAAATTATTTTATCATTTCCCTATGATTTATACATCCCAACCAATTTAAATCATGGTTTTTAAAAATTTCAGCTATTATATGTTTTTTTATACATTTTTTATAGGCTTGTTTATTTAAATAATCATGCCTTATACATGATTATTTAAATAAACGAGATATCCCTATACAACATTAAAAATTTCTTTGATGGATATGTCAATTGTGTTAATTGTGAGCCTGATGCAGTGGCAAATACCTGAAAACAATAGATTATGTTAAGAAACCATTCAAAGATTATGAGAGCTATAGTCAAGTAATAATTAAATACAGTGTGAACTCTATTTACCGATACCTAAGAGACATAGTACTTTATAGGCTTATTTGGAGGTACCATTAAATAGAAAGCAAAAAATAAAAACATTATTTTATATATATGTTAACAATGACATGGCAAAATATTAATTAATTTACAAATAAAACTGTTTACCTCGACTGCTAGTATCATCTAAGGCAATTAAAACATACAAAGGGAACGCATTTCTTAGAATTGGTCATAAGTAAAATGCCGACAATCGAGTAAACAAAAGAATGTACGCAGCTGCAGACACTGCAGTTCTTATACGATTTACGATTGATTATATGTATAGAATAGTATAGATGAAGTACACTATTTTTTCTATTGAGCTAAATTATTTAAATTAGGAAGGAACTTAGGAAATATTGTCAACTGTCTATATATTTTTTCCGAACTAAAAATATGTCATTTTCTTTACATAAAACATTTTATACCTGTTGATTCTGCTTCCACTGTTGATTTGGGGTGGCTTGGGACAATTTCCATAGGTTCTATTAATTGTGAGCCAGACGTCGTGGCACACATGTGTCCTAAAACATAGAATAGAATATGTTAGTAAGAAACTACTCAACTATTTTGAGAGCACTAGTGTTTTAGCTGCTATAGTGTCATCTAGGCAATCAAAACATACAAAGGAATGCATTTCTTAGAATCGGTCATAAGTAGATGCCAACAGTTGAGTTAAACAAAAGAATTTATGCAGCTGCAGTTGGTATATTTTTTAAAACTTTTGGGATATGCCACATACTTTGAAAAAATATATTTTAATGTTATGATTTGGCTTGGCTTGTACGATTTTATTACATGTACTTATAGGTAATGTATACTATCCACAGTTTTCGGCCTAACATACCCAACCAAAATCACTATATATATTCTATGTTACCATAGAAGCAAAACTCCTTCTGGACATTTAAAATTCTTTGGCTTTAACTTACCAGTACTTGTGGTTGCTTCAATAGACATTTCCACATCATATTTTAAAGAATAATTGTGATCATTCTTGCATTCTGCTGAAAAAAAAAAGGATTTATAATAAATTACAATTGACGGGCCAGTTGGTTTGGTTGCTAAGATATCTGCCTGATACACCACAGGTTGTGGTTATAATTCCCACCCAGGGCAGACATTACTATGTCTGTTTTTCCCAAGTTTTAATGTTGTTATCTATCTATCTATAGTAATATAATAAACATGCTAATATCTGGAACTACCAGTTGGATGTAGTAAGTTGCACTTAATCTGTTACATGTATGTGTAATATGTTTAACATTTATGTTCCCTCCATCCTATTCTATACAGTGTGTAACGGAAAGGGTATATACATAAAAGTACACAGTGATTTTGGTCCTATGATGACCCATCAAAGCACCGGAGTGTAGGTTACACTCTATACTACATCACAATGCTATAAAATGCCTTAGTAGCATATTGGTAAAGTTTAGTTCAAGGACATTGTGTTCTTCACATCCATCACTGGCCATAACCAACGAAACTATAGATCTATTTATAGAAATTTACTTACCTAACGAGCTCAGAGGAATACCGTGTAACATTTCCTTTTCCGTAAATAAGCAGGGATAACTATGCGCAAGACGGTTAGCCACTCCGTCAAATTGTTGTCTGTCGAAGTGCTTCTGGCACACATGTCTATTCAACAATTGTGCCTTTGTCATACCACTGAGCTTCACGTTAACAGGAACCAAGAAAGACAACCACAAATCTCGTAATTTATCGTCCTTCGGAAAGTTAAAAAGGCGATGCGTCTCGTGGTTGGAATCGCAACCTACAACACAACACTTTCGGCATCGTGTAGCGTATAGAGTTTATCACAGTCACAGTCACTGGTAGTAAGGAAGTAGGTGGACTATTCAGATCTCGACTCAAGGCATAAACCGAGGAGAAAGCAAAATAATCCAATACTTTATCTCACAACAACACAAGACTGACTGCAAAGAGTATTGTTATATATCGACTGACTGACAGTTATTTGATTTGACACGGACTGACAGCGTGGACGACAATATGGCCGCTAGTGCGACACTAGCGCATACGTTATAGTAGGAACTAAAGCTGTCTAGGGCCGATGTAGTATAGTAGCTTTTTGATCTTGCATAGGTGCTGCCAGCGTTGCCAGAGTTACTTCACAATAGGATACGCACAGCACCTAAAAATAGTACGAAACTTAACTTTTGAGTACGCAGTGACTAAAAAATTATTCGTTATTGCTCAGATAAAGTAAGTTTATTAATTGCATTTTGTAAATAACATTTGCGCATCGAAACCGAAGGAACCACGAAAGAACAAAACCAAACCAGTGAAACCACAAACAATAACACAGAATGATGAATGATAGAACGAACCTTGGAATTGGAATATGGAATAAAAATAAATTACAGTTAAAAACAAAAAATCACGGTTTAAAAAGCCCTGCCTCCCTAGACAAGATGATTATCGACAATCGTCATATTGACATTTCAAATCGAAATATCACGTGACTTTTAACAATCTCTTATGTCAATTCCATACAAAGGTTCATCGTTTACTAACGATGACGATTGTCGATAACCATCTTGTCTACTGGACCTGCACATTTTTTTTTAAATAATGTTATACTCTCTGTCTATCCCGTAAGGCCCTGAATGTAAGCAATTTTTATAATTAAGGCTAATATTTGAATGAAAATGCTTGGGGCACTTTTCATTTTGTAATTTACGATATTTCTTCATAATAATGATAAGAAATTCTATTGGGTTTCAAGGAAAAGCACCCCACGATT
This sequence comes from Achlya flavicornis, assembly GCA_947623365.1. Taxonomy (NCBI): domain Eukaryota; kingdom Metazoa; phylum Arthropoda; class Insecta; order Lepidoptera; family Drepanidae; genus Achlya; species Achlya flavicornis. The sequence goes on from OX392468.1 coordinate 10,140,277, forward strand.
TTCATTCTAATATTAAACTTAATTACAAAATAACAAAAAATGCTTGCATTTAGACAGCAACAAGCCCAAATACGGCTAAGAAACGTTGCTCCGCTATGGGATTCCTACCCTCTGTCTCCATCATCATACCCTGAAAACCGTATGCAGTCAAACTGCATTTCAAGACGATTCCAACAAGTCCAAACACGGCTAACATACGTAATTCCGTTATGGAGTTCCAGTGCCTACCTTCCGAAAACAGCTCGATGGTACCAAATTATTGTATTGTCATCGGTACATGATAAGTGAGCAAAATTTCAGTTTAATCTGACGTTTGGAAGTCGATGAAAAATACGTTTGAAGATTCCATTACATACAAACACAAGTAAAGCTAATAAAAGCGTGTTTTAAAAAGAAACACACCGGGGTCGCTAGTGGTCATTTTATGCTGAAACTTGCTTGACAGAAATTAAAACTATTGAACTATATTATTTTGATTTTAATTATTATTATTTTTTGGCTTGACAGTAAAATAGTACGCAAATTGGCGGGAGAGTACGCGAGAACGCTACCTAACGAAATAGTACGCAATGCGTACTAGTGCGTACCCTAATGGCAACGCTGGGTGCTGCCAACTCTTCTAACCATAAAGGAGCTGCCAGTGATGCCAGTCCCTTGTAAAAGCGCTAGATCAAGTTAAATACTGTTTAGACGATAAATAAATGACAAAAATAGCACATATAAAATTCAGCACCAAATTCAAACTGTAACTTAGCACCCAATAAATTTGAAGTGACTATGCATTTTTTAATAATATTTCGCATGAGTTTGCTTAGCACACAGATATATGAACAAAACTACTCATACGTCTGTGGCTTAGCACGACTGAGATAAAAAAGTAAAAAAGTAAACAAACATTTTTTTTTAAATTTCAGAAGAGTAGTTAATGTATTTGTAATTTCATCATCATCTGATTTTTGGGACTTCTTCATTAGCCTGTGATACGATTTCATTTGCTCCAAATGTAGCAGATAGTCGAACTGTGTCAGTTTTCGATGATTGTGGAAAAAGCGCTAGATTTAGCGCTAGGAACTAAATGGAGCTGTACACAAAAAAAATGCACTTGTAGAATAATAAATATAAATGTCAATGAAAAGCAAAGAGAATATAACGCTACGCTAATGAAAAGATTGAAACATTGTTCTACTTCTTCCACATTCTTCTTCTTATTTTTAAGTTTGGCAATCAAGCCCAAATTAGGGCTAATTTCTGCCAGTGTCGAGTTATATTATAGTCTTTGACTAATGATATATCAAGACTGAACTACGAAGCTGTTTACGCGTAGATAAAAATGTCCTCTAACTGTTAGGGCGCAAATCATTTTCCCGCCCTCAGTGTCAATCGAGACGTCACTGGGACACAACCAAATTCACCAAAAGTGTATTGTTCCAGAATGTCTTTTTGTGTGATAAAAGTGTGCAGAAACTACATAGGTCGATCTAGATCAACAAAAAAACTCAGCTATCATCAGTAAGTAACAATATTTCCTATTAGTTCCTGCAATATAAGCCATTGAAATTTTTCGAAAATAAATTATTTTGAGTAAGCGCCATATTTACGTATTGCCTGTCCTGCCAGTTTATGAACTCGAAACTCCCATGGTAATATCAGTCAATAGCTAAATACGAGTATGTAGATACTTATATAAGGTCCTAATAAATTAGTGAACTTCCTCTTGAGGGATGAATGTATAGGTCATTAGTAATCAAAAAATAATATTAGAAAATCAATCCGAGGAAAAATAAAAAAAAAAACCTTCGCGCGGCTTCTTTGATTTGCATAGAGACAGTATAGGATTTTTTATTTTTTTTCCCTCGGATTATTTTTCTAATATTATTTTTTGATTACTGACCTATACATTCATCCCTCAAGAGGAAGTTCACTAATTTATTAGGACCTTATATATAAAAAGTGACGGTGACGTGTGCGAAGTTGACGTGTTTATCGTTTTCGGATTTTTCGATCATAGTTATTATGCGTGTGACCATTTTGTGAAAATCTCGAATTGAATTTTAAAATGGCGGTCTTTTTTTTTTAATGACTGATGTCATTCTCGACAGTGGATGTCACGTTTTTAAATTGTTTTTTTAGTTGAAAATGAGACTTTTTTTTACAGAATACCAATTGATCCAATTTTAAGAAGCCAATGGATAGACATCATTCGGAAAAGCCGTAGTGAAGATCTCTGGAAACTAGCCAAAAAATCTGTTCTTTGCTCTGACCACAGATTACAGAATAATTCAGATGGAGTGCGAGGAACACGAAAGTGAAGCCAAAAAAGCAAATACAAATTGAAAATCTGATACCTGGTATTCGTTTTCCAGTTTGTATTTGCATTGTTTAACCACAGTTTCTATATAAAGGAGTGTTTTTTGTTAAATAAAGTTTGTTAAACAAAGCAAATACACATTCAAAAGCGAATACCAGGTACGTGTTTTTCAATTTGTATTTGCTTTTTTGGCCTCACTCCCGTGTTCCGCGCGCTCCATCCTTATTCTGTAATTTGTGGCTCTGACCATTTCAATAAAAAATATATGTATTTTGTAAATAAGCAGGGACGCCGGAGATTAAAAAAGGTAGCAGTGCCTTGCAAGGCAAGTTTTTTTTACAAGCTTTCATTTTACTTGCAATGTTTGTATGTTTTCGGACCAAATCTTGCAAGTCGAATTTCACTCACTTCCAGTGGTCAGATTGGCTCGATTTGACTTGATTTGCTCTATTTGACTTAGTTTGACTCGGTTTGACATGATTTGACTCGATTTGCTTGTTTTGACTCAATTTCACTTGATTTGACTCGATTTGACTTGATTTGCTTGATTTGACTGGATTTGACTCAATTTAACACGATTTGACTCGATTTGACTTGATTTGCTTGATTTGCCTAGATTTGACATGATTTGCTTGATTTGACTTGGTTTGACTCGGTTTGACATGATTTGACTTGATTTGAATCGATTTGACTCAATTTCACTCGATTTGACTTGGTTTGATTCGGTTTGACTGGATTTGGCTCGATTTGACTTGATTTGGCTCGATTTGGCTCGATTTGCTCGATTTGACTTGGTTTGACTCGGTTTGACATGATTTGAATCGATTAGACTCAATTTCACTTGGTTTGACTAGATTTGACTTTGTTTGACTCGGTTTGACTGGATTTGGCTCGATTTGGCTCGATTTGACTAGATTTGCTCGATTTAACTTGGTTTGACTCGGTTTGACATGATTTGACTCGAGTTGACTCGATTTGCTTGTTTTGACTCAATTTCACTTGATTTGACTCGATTTGACTTGATTTGCTCGATTTGACTTGTTTTGACTCGGTTTGACTTGATTTGACTCGATTTCACTTGATTTGTCTGGATTTAACTTGATTTGACTCGTGTTGACTCGATTTCACTCGATTTCACTCGATAGTAAGATAAGTAAAAATAATAAGTATTAAATTAATATCGGCGCCATTACTCTTATTTATATTATCATGTATTATCCCGATTCAACTTTTATTTTCGTAGTTTACAAAGATATCGAAACCGTAATATATTTTTCCCCATTTTATTGGATTTTTTCAACAACTGGTAACATTATAAACTTCACTATGACAAGCAGAATGACGTACCGCGAGCATAAGACGTAGCAAAGTTGGCCACTTTTTAAAAATCATGTAGTATGGGCATGGTCGTTCTAGACGTATCTATTTTCTAAGATTATAGTTTCCAGTCACAATAAATCACTTCACATTATAGTCCTCAGTCAGTCACCGTCAATAAAAGTCATGTTTTACTACAATGGGATGGAATGAGACAACTTGAAAAGTCACAATACACATAATTCATTTCATTTCCCTTCATTGGTGCACATGGATGATCTTTATTGGGTAAAATACCACCAAAAATACACAATAAAACTCAAAATACACAAATTTATGTAAATAAAACTGAAAACGCAACGTCACTCTGCAAGTTCCCGCCAAAAAGTCGACACCAAGTCGACACATTGTTCGTTCTGTAACCAAAGAGTATAGATGCGTTCTGTCGTTTTTAACAGTTTCAAAATGGTCATTTTTGTTTATGCGTTCGAATTGGATTTTGCACCTTTTGCCAAAAACGATTTTTCCCATATCGAACGATTATATACAAAAATGACTGACATTTGCACTCTCATCGCCTGCTTGTCACTTGTCTCAATCTAGCTTTTTCCTTCAGTTAATATGTAAAGAAAGTTATCTGATTCTTCTCTTGCCTGTTACTTTTTCTATCAAATTTTAAAATGAAAAAATATGATTTACGCTTCCCGTTTGAATTTTCAGCCAAAACTTATCTGTCAAATTCAAAGATGTCAAAATATGATAGCCCTGACACCTCACAAACGACCCTGCCTCGGAGGTGGGCCTCCACGCGCGGCGCTGTGATAGCCCGTCCCGGGGGAAGTGTCATACCTCCCCCCAGCGCCCCCGCGGTGCTATCGCAAAATACCTGTCAAATTAGGTAGGTACATAAGGCAAATTGGTTCAAATTATTAACAGTTTTACACTGTACACAGTTTTAATCTGTGCAGTTTTACCTCACGAGTTTCAAACCAACCCAAATGAACAGCCAAAACAAAAAAGCCGTGAGGACTTTTTGGCGGGAACTTGCAGAGTGACGTAGCATTTTCGTTTTTATTTTCATAAATTTGTGTATTTTGAGTTTTATTGTGTATTTTTGGTGGTATTTTACCCAATAAAGATCATCCATGTGCACCAGTGAAGTGAAATGAAATGAATTATGTGTATCGTGACTTTTCAAGTTGTCTCAAAATGTCCGTGAAGAGTTTTAGTACAATGACCACCATTGTAGTAAAACATGACTTTTATGGACGGTGACTGACTGAGGACTATAATGTGAAGTGATTTATTGTGACTGGAAACTATAATATAACTCGACACTGGCAGAAATGAGCCCTAATTTGGGCTTGGTTGCCAAAATTAAAAATAAGAAGAAGAAGAATATATTGTCGTAGTTCTGTGGTGTTGGCCACACACACTTTGGCTTTATTCCGAATTAAATAATATCGCTCACAGTGCTCACAGCAATAATTTGCGTACCGAGTTAGATATCACGATATTGACAGCTAAGAACTGTTAACAATTCGGAACGCCCGTTATCGCGCTCACAGTATTCAAAACAGAACATTTGAGAATTTAATTAAAATCTGATTTAACAATGCGCTAGGACTCCTTAGATCTTTTTTAATTTGACTCGCAAAAAGGAATATTCGCGTTCTTTATTATTTTTCTCTCATAAAATCATAAAAAGTATCTTTGCCAAATAGAAAACCAAGAATCTTATTAGACTTTTTGCCGAAAACACAATAATAACCGTCACTTTTGACAGCGCTCACGGTGATATCAGTTTAGGGCATGGTCGGTGTGAGCGCAATATGGCGGATATCATGACGTCATCTATGACGTTTCACGGGACAACGTAATCTGTCATTACTCAATTCGGTACGGGTTTAAGCACGCTCAAATCGATTACAGCGATTATATCATTAATTCGGAATGTAGCCTTTATATATAGGTACTTGAAAGTGTTTGCTTATCTACCTAGGAATTGGTCTGATTAAGTATTTTTAGTATTTTTTCTAATTTTAGAGGTTACCAAGAACCAATGTTCAGGCTAAATTATTACAGGTTTGGTATGTGTGTTAAAAAGAAATTTATTGCAAATCAATTACGTTCACGATTGATTAATTATGTTCAAGGTCAGGAAATTGAACCAAAAATTCGAGAATATTTTTATTATATAGATCATCAAGGAATGGTAAGCACACCTCCGATTAACAATTACAAAATTTCGTAATGGCCTCTGGATAATAGATGGCGTTAACATTAAAAAAACGGCGGAAAATTTGTTACAATATCGATAGTGCTATCGATTGTATCGATATCGCAGACCGACCAATACTATTGAACAAGGCAATACTACGAATCGATAGTATTAAAATACGTGTTTGTTAAATATAGTCGGATACTATCGATAGCGCTATCGATATTGTTACTCTTTTCCGAGGTCACGATAGTATCGATAGTTTCACTATTGCTATGCAACACTAGATGGCGTTGTAATTTATAACATTTTTCAGTTGTTTTTAGATGATTCTAAAATGAAAAATTTTACATCGTGTTTCAAAGAAAAGAAGTTTCTGGACTTCTTTTTCAAGAGGATTCGCCTGAATAAGACTGGGCGATATGAAGAAGAATTTCCTTATATATCTTTGTGTGGAAGAGAAAGAAACTACATACGGTGTGATGATGTCCCAATTGTTTATACTAACTTAGTTACAAAAGATAACAGTAACATTGATTTTCTATCCTTTGGCTATGGAAGTGAGTCACTGACCATAGAATTCAAACCTCATAAAATATTCATGTTACCACTGACAGGTAGAGTTTATCATCCCGCTGAAGATAAATATGGTGGTATTGGATTAGTAAAATCTAAACTTGCAATTGAACTAAGTAAATACTTTGAATTTAATGATGAAAATTCACAATCCCCCACACATTTAAGTTGGAAAAATAAGAAATATCAATTAGACCAAATTTGGTTTCAGGAACAACTAAAGAAATATAACTTAAAAATGTATACAATTTAGAATTATTATTTATTCATTGATTACCTATTTGAATTTTTTTTTTAATATAATTAATCTTAAAAAATAATAGAATATAAAATTGTATAACAATACCTACTTTGTTACAGTTATAGCATGGAAACAGTTAATATTTTTTATTTCCAAATTTGTTAATTCAGACATTAACAAAATTATCACAGGACTTAAGATAATGAAATATGGCTATTATATAATATTTCTATACATTTTGTTTGATGTTTATTTTCTACCAATTGCTGAAGAATTTGTAACTTTAAAAGATCTTTCTGTCATAACTATGTTCCCTCTTCCTTGGAAAACACCTGAAAAGATCCCTGTTGCACCCAAGATATACCTTGAGTGATCCCTTCATTAGGTTTTCGTGGCTTCAGCATTATATTTTTAGCATTATCATGTACATCAGGGTCATATGGTTTGAATGTTATATAATGTTTGTCTGTTGTGGGTGGGTCATCATAAATATGGTCAATGCTGGATACAACACATTCTCTCACTTTTTCCATAAATAATTTTCTGTTAGACTTGTAGCTGCAAAAAAGGGTCTTTATTTTTTTAATGGGCCAATTAGCATTGAATTTAGACAGCTTGACTGCTACATCACAGGAAGTGGGTTCAACCCCCATGCAAGACTAACTCTACCACCATGGTAGATATGGTTTCTCCATGTCTTTTTTATAGATGAATGGATAGCAGTATTTAAGTCTCATATACATTTGTAAAATTATCATATTTTTCCATGATCAGCAGTACCTACCAGTACATAATTATAGTCGTATTTGTCACAAAATAAGTTAAAATAGTACATTTAATAATGAAATAATAATACATCAATAAAATTATGAACATGAGAATACATTATGATGACCAGCATAATGAATAATGTCATTATTTATGTTTAATACTCACACAACTGAGGCTTCCACATTTGATGGCACTTTCATGTTTAAATTATTAAATATCCAATGCAGATATTTGAATATTTGCCAGATATGATTCCCCTTTCTATCCCAATGTGGAAATACTTCACTCAGGAGTAAAATACCAGTATTAGCATCAACTGCTGGATGATATAAATGTGATGTAAAAGTTAGGACCTGTGAATAATAATAAATGTGTTAAATATCTGCAATAATAATGTTTTATTATCTTAATTTTTATTTATGTCATCACACAATCATTATAATAAATTATGAAACTTACAGGTACTTCATCGTCTGGAAATTTGTCAGGTAATGTCAGGGTGAACCTGAAAATTCCACCTTCATAAAGGCCAGCCCTTACAAAAATAACACCAAACCACACTGCAAATAAAAAGTCAGTTTAATACAGACAGATATGACTCAGGTTAAATTGGAAACTAAACCATTCATTAAATAGGTATTATAATAATACTTTGGCTCACAGTTAAAAAAATAGTGACATCGCCAGTTGGTGTGGTTGTTTAAGACTCTGGTTAAGATTCCATCTATCGTGCCACAGGTTGTGGGTTGGATTCCCAGACAGGACATGTGTGCATGAACATGTTAGTAGGTCCTGAGTCTGGGTGTAATTATGTATATATATTAAGTAGGTATGTATTTACAAACAAAAAGTAGTATGTGTAGTATATCAGTTATCTGGCTCCATTATACAAGCTCTGTTTAGTTTGGGATCAGTAAGCTGTGTGAGAAATGTTGCAGGATATTTATTATTTATAAAATTGTTATTATAGGACCCTTGTGAGAACCAACAGGTTAAGTAACAATCCCAAATCAAGCAGTTAGTATTATGGAAACCAGATAACTTATAAACAACATATAGGTACTCACTAGATAATTGACATTAACACAATTAAAATTTGTTTTACAAAAAAAAAAAATGGTATCCATTCAGTCCTTTTACTGAGTGTAATAATTGTATGGTGCTGTCAGCTTAAACATAGATAAATATTAATGACGGGATATAAACCATTGGAAAGTTGTTACTTACAAAATGAATTCTCATATGATGGAATCACATAGATGCCATGCAAATTTTCTGTCTGTAACATACGGCTGAAATTTAAAAAAATATATAATTGTTTATAAATTTGCAGGTATGCAGTGAAGTAAATTATTATTTACTTACTATTCTGCCATAATTATGCATTCCTGGTGAAACATTGAGTATAATTCTCTGGTTTCCTTAGAATTCGTTTCATCTGTCATTTTCACAAAAAAAAAACATAAAGTTGTAATCTTAGAACTGCATAACTGTGCTTATAACTACGATTGCACACTTTGAGTATTTACTAGATACTCAAAGATTGCACACGAACATTGCACACGAAGATTAATTTAATTTAATAATTTCTTGCTTGAAGAATTATCGAACAGTTGACAGCTTTCGTTAGAGAGAGAGAGAGAGAGAGAGTACTATCAGAGTTGCCAGAGTGACTTCACAATAGGATACGCACAGCACCTAAAAATAGTACGAAACTTAACTTTTGAGTACGCTACGCAGTGACTAAAAAAATATTCGTTATTGCTCAGATAAAATAAGTTTACTAATTTCATTTTGTAAATAACATTTGCGTATCGAAACAGATAAGGAACCACGAAAGAAACCAAACCCAGTGACCCACAAACAGTAACACAGAATGATGAATGATAGAACGAACCTTGGAATTGGAATATGGAATTAAAATAAATTACAGTTAAAAATAAAAAATCGCGGTTTAAAAAGCCCTGCACTAAAATAGTTAAATAATGTTATATTCTCTGTCTATCCCGTAAGGCCCTAAATGTAAGCAATTTTTATAATTAAGTCTAATATTTGAATGAAAATGCGTGGAGCACTTTTCATTTTGTAATTTACGATATTGCTTCATAATAAATTCCATTTAATAATTTTCAGTTATGGAGTTCCAGTGCCTACCTTCCGAATACATCATCGGATCAGCTCGATGGTACCAAATTATTGTATTGTCATCGGTACATGATAAGTGTGCAAAATTTCAGTTTAATCTGACGTTTGGAAGTCAATGAAAATTACGTTTGAAGATTCCATTACATACAAACATATAAGTAAAGCTAATAAAAGCGTGTTTTAAAAAGTAACACACCGGGGTCGCTAGTGGTCATTTTATGCTGAAACTTGCTTGACTGAAATTAAAACTATTGAACTTTATTATTTTGATTTTTTGGCTTGACAGTAAAATAGTCCGCAAATTGGCGGGAGAGTACCGGCAGGCTGATTACCTTAAAATTTGCGATAAGCAAGCGATAAGCAATATCGCGCAGCTATCGCGCCATCGATGGCTATACGTCAAAAGAAAATGGAATTACCTACGAGATCGTTTGCTTATTGATCGCCGATCGTTGGAATGCACTTATCGCGACGACACTAGCGCCAATAGCGATGTAGTAGCAATAACTAGAAATAAATTTATGTCAAACAGATGTGCGCGATGTTTGTTTACATGTCGAAACCTATTCAAATGTAATTCAAAATTCACAAAAAATGCTTAGCGTCCCTTCCAATTTACTCAAGTGGTCAAAGTCGATGTCATTTTAAGTGTTTGTTTCATATGGATTTTGGATATCACTGCAAACGTAAGTAAGAGGTTAACTTTAAAGTAAAAGTAAAATGTTAAAGAAATGGCAAACAACGAGCCATTAGAAGAGTTGTTAGATATCCTTGCTGAGTATCCCGCGTTAGCCAAAGGTGTTGGGCTTGGCGCATGATGAAAAGAAACTGTTGACAGACAGTAGCATGATCTTGCTACTAAGTTAAACTCTTATGGGCCTGACCCATATAACCTAACCAAATAATTACCCTACACAATAACAGACCTAACAAAATAATTGTAACAGGTATGATATTAACAGGTTCAATGTATTCATAAGAATTATTGACTAATTAATGTATCATGGTAAGTTGAATAGCTATAGAAACTGATAATGAATTATTGTTATAAAAAAAACCTGTTATAGTATTTTGTTAGAATATTCTCAATGTTGTTATGCTAATTAATAAGGACATGTTATTAATATTGTATCTTACAACAACAAGAGGACCATCATGCAGAGTTTGTAAGTATTGTAATATGAAAATAAAAACCTGCCAAACACTAACAACTATACTTTTACTTATTTACAGACACTTCCAGAGCCTGCAGTACCTGTTGCCAGAAAAGTACAGCAGGAGCATCTCATCAGCACAATTCATAGGCAAAAGGGAGATATTAACAGACAGCCAGATATGGACCATAATTGTTCAGGATAATTAAATAACAATATTGCAATTATTTTGTGTTTATTATAACCCTTACTAGATCACTTAAGTATTGAATAAACTACAACAAACAGCAAAAGTTACAGAGTTACTAAAACAAGTAGGTATAACACGGCTAGTTCATTTTACAAATTAACATTATTAAATTAATGAACATTATTAATGCAATTCATTAATTAATAAACAGTATTAAATTAACAATACAAATTATAATAGTATTTATTGACTATAATTAAATACTTCTTACCCATACCATGTAATATTATTTTAAGTATATTTTAAAATGTAAAAGTGAAAAATTTAATTATTAGAATATAAATATCTCTTTATTATAAGGCTACTTTGGCCCATAGATACCTTACAAATGAACAAAACAATTTTAGTATAAAAACTCAAAACAAAACCATTATAAAATATGACGATACATACAAAAATTTCAAACTTTATTTCTAATATATAACTCTAATAATAATATTTGCACAATATGGTCCCATTGTTGTCATCCACTAGCAAGAAGGTGTATTTCATCAGCAGGACCCACATCTTACATTTGTGGTAGTATCTGTTGACTATGATCTCCGTGACTATCCACACTTGTATAATGCGCAGCTGCAATTGGTGTTAAACGCCATGGCCTTGGATTCACCTGTAAAGTAAATTTTAGTAATATTAAAATCCTGGGACTTTCTCACACATTTAGGAGCAGGAATTGTTAATAGATTATACTATAATGATAGAGGACTACATTCATATTCAAAGCTATTGTCACCTCTTTTACTGAAAGACAGACTGTGGCTGTGTAGGTAGCTCATTCCCATAGGCTTGTATTAAGAGCCTGTAGCATAAAATAAGGGTGCTGTAAGCACCTGTAATATCACTGTCTTTTTTTTAACGTAAATTTTTAACCATTATAAAAATTACCTAAAGAATAATAAACATGCATATAGGTACTTTACATTATATGCTTACTTTTGTACTATTTCTCAATGGAGCTATGTAGGTATGGCCTAGGTTCAGAACACAAATCGAAGAATTCTTTCGACAGTGTCTATAGTGTGCTTTGAACTGAGCCTCCGAAAAATCCAAAGCTGTGGCTTGGTTTCCAAGGTCACGACGCAACCGTGCTGTTATGAGGATATCATTCCTCCTCTCCTCAACCTCCAATCCACTCAGTATAATATAGCACGAACCATGACTTAAATCAATGAAAACAATCCCCACTTACTTCACTTCCACTCTTTACTTACACTTCACTTACTTCTTATGATCTTGCTTTTATGTTCAGTACGTAAATATGAACTAAAATCTAGATAATTTTAATAATAATTTGGTAGCAATCGATCAGCAGAGATTTACAATCAGAGAAAAGGTTGTCGCAATTTGACAGATAAAATTGCTTGCTTTCTGCTTTTCCGCTGCTGTCAAAAACGATTCGTAATACCAAATTATTGTAAGTCTATACAGATGAATGCACTTTTTAGTTTACCGATTGTCCCATAGAGGCAGCACTGATGAGTGTTTGCTATGGCTTATTTATCGCTGATTCATAATACGAATTTGCAATAAAACAGCAGATATTTAGCAATATCTGCTATCGCTTGGCTCTTGCAAGATTGGTAATCAGCCTGCGGAGAACGCTACCTAACAAAATAGTACGCAATGCGTACTAGTGCGTACCCTAATGGCAACGCTGGGTACTATATTCCTTGGTTGACAGCAAGCAGAAGGAAGGACTCAGACTTTGGAATGAGCTCCCCGCCGTGGTTTTCCCAATGGAGTACAGCATGGGGTTCTTCAAAAGGGGTGTGAAGAGATTTCTGCAGGGTCGGCAACGCGCGCGTGATACCCCTGGTGTTGCAAGCGTCCATAGGCTACGGTAACCGCTTACCATCAGGCGGGCCGTATGCTTGTTTGCCACCTAAATGGTATAAAAAAAAAAAAAAAAAAAAAAAAGCAGCCCGCCCAGTGAGCCAGTGCTGCCAACTCTTCTAACCGAAAAGGAGCTGACAGTCAAAGTCAAAGCCATTTAATTTGGCCCCAGAAGGGCACTTATGAAGGTCACATTTACAGAAGCTACCACCGCTGCACCGGTTCAGAACTCAGCCTTGAACTGATAAGAAACCGGGAAGAAACTCAGAAAGGTTACATTTTATTAATATTCTTTGGACAATCTGACTATGTTTGGCTTTTTTTTTCCAAATTATTAACAATAAAAAAGAAAACATACCTAAGCATAGATACAGACGAAAAAGCCAGTCCTTTGTTTTTTTTTTCATTTGTTCCATCCAATAAGTACGTAATCGACTTTTTGGCGGGAACTTGCAGAGTGACGTACCATTTTCATTTTTATTTTCATAAATTTGTGTATTTTGAGTTTTATTGTATATTTTTGGTGGTATTTTACCCAATAAAGATCATCCATGTGCACCAGTGAAGTGAAATGAAATGAATTATGTGTATCGTGACTTTTCAAGTTGTCTCAAAATGTCCGTGAAGAGTTTTAGTACAATGACCACCATTGTAGTAAAACATGACTTTTATGGACGGTAACTGACTGAGGACTATAATGTGAAGTGATTTATTGTGACTGGAAACTATATAATAATTCGACACTGGCAGAAATGAGCCCTAAAATGGGCTTGGTTGCCAAATCTAAAAATAAGAAGAAGAAGAAGTACGTAATCAAATTACGTACTTATTGGATGGAACAAATGGGCTTACAGTTTTGTCAACTTACTGAAATAAATAAATCAGGGGCTCTACCGCGTAACTTTGGTGGTATTCGTAACGAACACCATTAATGAATTTCATCCAATCAGGGCCCAGGAATGGTCATCGTCGCGTCATAACGCGTGCGCGTCATTGGTTGAAATAAGTAATGGTGTTCGTTACGATTACCACCAAAGTTACTCGGTAGAGCCCCGGCATAGTTCAATTTCAAACGGGCATTGAGGCATCCAAGCAGGCTTTATTATTCACTCATAAAAAGATTGCTTTATTCACATTATGCGATTCGAAAATATCGCAATGTATTTGTGGACATAAAGGTAGCTTTGCTTCAACGATTTTACACTTACGTCAAAACAGTTCTAACTATATTCAACTTTGATGGTGACATATAAAAGTAGATACCTGAACGATTGAAATTGCTAACATGACCCAAAATGTATGAACTTCGTACTTTTCGTGCAACACTGGCAATGCTGCTGACAGCGGGAGTCCAGTGTTGCTAGATGGCAATTTTGAACTTATCCATTACCTTACCTAAACCTATATTTATAAATAAACTTATTTTATAAATTCTGAGGGGATTTGGCACTGTTTGTCGAAATACAGGAATTTTATTCTTAGTTCGGCAACAGATGCTTCTTTATCTAGTAATCCATGTATCTAGCCTTACTTATCAATAAGAAAATTGTGAACTAATTTCTTTAAATAAACAATTATTATTATTATTAATATATATTTTAGGTCGATGAACTTAACCCATATTAAAATTTAGAAAATAAAAACGCAGTGTATTATCCACATCCACCAATATTAGTTAATATGAGGTTAAATTAAATAGTTTAGTACATATATTATACATGAAGGCAGTAATAGTTTTTAAATTAATTTTAGCAAGAATGCAGTGGCGGATTTCCCATCAGGCCTAGTCAGCCTTATGGGGATGAATAGACCTTTGATTAAGGATACATCCAGATAGAGTGTCGCAGCTGTGCACACGTCGATAAAAAAACGCTCTAACTGTTAGGGGCTAAATCAAATAAAAATAAATAAAAATGCAAAATAATGATCAATATTTAAATTTCTCCCGATTTTAATTGGAATATTTTAACAACTACTATCATTATGAACGTCATTATGACAAGCAGAATGACGCAGAGGGAGCGTAAAACGTAGCTGTTACGCGCAGCAGCCTATAAAAGTTGGCCTGTTTTGTATATTAGTGTAGTATGGCGACGTTCTTTCTAGGTATATTTATTTCTATGGAATAGACCTTGCTTAGGGCGTCCAAATATCAGGGGAGGCTAATCGTGGCAAAAAATATCCTAATGCGATTTGAATGTGTATTTGCTTTGTTTAACAAACTTTATTTAACAAAAATCACTCCTTTATTAAAACTGTGGTTAAACAATGCAAATACAAACTGGAAAACTTTCAATTTGTATTTACTTTTTTGGCTTCACTTTCGTGTTCAGCGCGCTCCATCTGAATTATTCTGTAATCTGTGCCTACCTGGATTCATAAATGAATAAGTGGATGGCTGGAACTTTAGTTCTCTTGGTAGTTTGTGATGGCTGGCTTGGGTGAAAAAAGTGACTACCTACGGTCAGGTTAAAAAAAAGTTGTAGGTAGTTCCTAGGCTAGGCTTTCTACTTACTACTTATGTATGTACCTACTTAGCTATTTACATATATTATTGAATTAGACGAAATATTATTATGAAATGATTGTGAGAGTAATAAATGGTAGGTACCTGTACCTAGTAAGATTTACATAATAATTTACTTTTTAAGTAAGATTTTGCAGTAGGTAGTTAGAGGTTTTGATTGCTGTAGGTAACGCACACGCGATGTAATGGTTGATATTAAGTAACGTTTGCAACGGTTCGACATCGGATGGGTGACCAAAAAAATTGTTATTTCGATTTAGAGTATAGAGTATTCGAGTATCTCCGTGCTGTAGGTAATGGGGTCATGAAAAAAAAAACCTACTCGTCTGTTTCTTGCATTTTATTGAACAATTCCTATTTCATTCACAAAAAAAATACATTTTATCAAATAAAAAATATAATTATATACAATCACAAAACTAGACAAGTAGGTACACACGGCTACAGATCAAGCTATACATTCCAGTATAAGCTGAACTCGCATTGTATAGGATTTCCGTACAATGGGAGTTTAGCTTATACTAGAAATGTATAGCTTGATCTGTAGCCGTGTGTACATGAAATTAAAATACTTTAGGTGGGCAGCCCTATCGCGTGTTCACGTACCGTGCTGCTGTAGGCAATCATAATCAATAAAAGGGTCGAGACACTTTACTGTTTGATATATCTACTGTGGTATAGCATTGGTATTAGGTAGGTACTTTGTGTGTTTACTATTATACCTACCTACCTATTTTTAACCGACTTCAAAAAAGGAGGAGGTTCTCAATTCGGTTGTATGTTTTTTTTTGTTTTTTTTTTTTTTTTTTTTTTTTTTTTTTTATGTTTGTTACCTCATAACTCCGTCATTTATGAACCGATTTGGAAAAATCTTCTTTTGTCTGGAAGGGTACACTTCCCGTTTGGTCCCATTGTCATCAGATCACTTTTTAGTGTACTTTGAAGTCGGTTTAAGTTTTTTGTAAAACAGTCCAATTATGTTAGTACGAAATTACTTAGAGTTGCCCTACTTGATTGTAATGTTTTTGTATCGTGCAGGTTGGTATTATGTTACTCAAGTGTCTTTTCTGTAAAGTGAAAAAAGGACGGGGCTAAGCTAAGTAGGTACCTACGTAAAAGCAAAACTTGATAACCCTGAACATTCATATAAATGGCACTTACCTACTTAGTTGTTATATTCTCTTTGAAATGGCATTGGACAAGAGAAGGTAAAAATTTCTTAGTAACAGGCTGTTAATTTACTTTTACTCTATAGGGAGCTATCCCTATAGATTGCTAGAGTTTACTGTATGAGTGTTCGTGGTGTAGGGTGGGGTGGGGTTGGGTTGATGAGCACCTGATGATCCCGGGGATGAGCGGCGTGCGCTCTCAATTAGCCGGGATTATCCTGCACGTGTCTCGGGATTAATTTTTACAATTACCCACTCGGCAACAGCAATACCTGCTGTAATTGTGTTTTATTGATTTTCACATGTTTATTACATGGATTATACCGGTCACGTAAACTTATTGTCAATCGCGATCGATCCTCTTTGATCACGATTTAATTACATTCAGTAATTTAGTTAGTTTCTCCTTCCTTATCGTAATGGCTCAATGCGCCAACTTAAGGTTTACATACAGCGATATTTTCGGTAGATTCCAAGAATCTTATAGGTACCTATAACTATATTATATGGATGTAGCACCGGCATAGAAAGCCGTGAAGACGAAAAATGTCACCTCAAAAATATAAGTAAATAATATAACATAACATAACATAAATATACTTTATTTGTACACCACATAAACAATACACAAAAAGAAGGAAAAACAAATACAAGAGGAAGTGATACAAAACAGGCGGTCTTATCGCTTAAGCGATCTCTTCCAGACAACCTTTGGGTCACAGGATATTTAACAATATTTTCAGGTGTAGTACATAATAATACACTTAGATACATAATAAATCCTAATACACAAAATAAATATAAATCCTAATACATAAATAACCAAAATAATAAACTAAGACATACTATTAAAATAATATGTAGGTAATAAAATAAACAACAGAACTAGAAAAGAAAGAAAGACTGGACATGGGAAAGTTTAAAGCGAATGATAATGTGAAATTACAAGAGATTTAAAAGATTCTAACGTTTGGGCGCGTCTTATAGTCTGAGGAAGAGAATTCCAGAGACGTACAGCTTGGATAGTGAAGGATTGAGAATATAATATGCTTTTTATCTCATTCTATCGTCAATCCATCGCACTCTATCTTCAATCCAGTTGCTATATCATAACTTTAAGGGTACCTACGTAGAGTGAAGATACCTTTCTCTGTCTACGGGTACCTTGGTACCTACGAACATTTTTGTATGGGAGCTGGCATAGCTAACCGCCTTTCACATTTCAAGCGGCGTTTGTTTTGTTGAAGACACTTGAAGGACAAGGCCAAAAAGCGAGTGCTCAACAGAGCGAGGCAGTACTTCACTTCAGGGCAACTACATCTTTATAAGTCGCAAGTCCGCCTCATGGAGTAGGTAGGTACTGCTGTCAACTTGATCTGGAGTTATGTGTTTTGTCGCTCCCCATGTGTTTGCTTTTCAAATCCAGCAGTTTTGATGATAAAATAATTATTTATTGCCTATGGAACTGGAGAGCCACAACTTTCCATCGAAAGAGCCGCAGGTTGCCGACCGTAGGCCAGGCCAATACACTTTCGTTTTTTTTTTCATTCTACTTATTTAGCAAATAAGCATACGGCCCGCCTGATGGTAAGCGGTTACCGCAGCCTATGGACGCTTGCAACACCAGGGGTGTTACTCGCGCGTTGCCGACCCTGCAGAAATATCTCCATACTCTTTTTGAAGAACCCCATGCCCCATGCTGTACTCCATTGGGAAAACCACGGCGGGGAGCTCATTCTACAATCTGAGCGTCCGCGGAAGGAAGCTCCTTTGAGACAGCATAGTTAGTTCGAAACAATTCTGGCTTCAATATGTGAGGATGAACTCCCCGTCGATGGCGACAGTTGCGATGGTAGAAGGTAGCCGTACGCATCATCTTAAACAATTCTTCAGAACACTGTCCGTTGTACAAGCCGTAGAACACACATATAAGGAGGCATAGTCTCTCCTCAGATTGATGGGCTCCGCTTGTGAGCTCGGGATCGTCGACAATTCTAGCAGCACGTCGCTGAACCGAGTCTAAAGGCCCAAGCTGGTATCCAGGTGCCCACAGAAGACAGTAGAACTCCATATGAGGCCGGACTTGCGACTTATAAGTTGCAGCCTTTGCCCCGATGTGAAGAACTGCCTCGCTTTGTTGAGCACTCCGAGCTTATTGGATGCCACAAAACGTCGCCAGAAATGTCAACGCCAAGGATCCCCATGCTTTTACTGATGTTCAAGGACGTGTTCTGAAATTGTGGAGCCACAGCAAATGGGGTTTTCTTAGCGGTAAACGCGTTTTTATTTTAATTTTTTTTTATTATTTTATTGTGTATAGGCCTGTGTTTGACCACAATCTCACCATGGTGTATGTGTGAATTGAATGTAGGTAATTAATAACCTACCTACTACAGAGCCATATCACAGAATAAATAACAGTACCATATGACGTTATTCATGTACCTACATATTGTACATGCACTGGGTCTGTCAATAAAAAGTGAAATACTTCTCATTCACTCAATAATCATGGACTCTCAGGAATATACACAATACAACCTAAATATAAACTTGAAATTTGGCAGGTAAGTCTTATAGCTAAGAATCAACTTTCCGAAATTCCACCCCTTAGAGCAAAGGGGGAAATATCTATTTGAAACTTTTTGTAGAAAGGCATTGGAATACAAATCTTGATTTAAATATTTTTTGACGGTGTCACAGAAAATAACTAATGTAACTATTATATTAAACTTTAGTGGAACCACGGGGAACAGCTATGTTGCAGGGTGTATATCATCTCAGAGTAGATAAATACTACGTAATATCATTCATATTTTCAAAAACTCATTGATTCGTAAATGGCCCTTGCTAATCCCGAATAATTAAAATTCAATTTACATGCAACGAAATATTTTTAACAGCAAATAACTTTAATTTCGTCTGCATGTCTGCATCCATTTCAGCTATCTATACCAATTTGAATTATAGAAACCTATCCTAGCTCGAAGATGCAATTATAATTTTAATTACAGCACGTTAGGTACCTTCCTAACTAATGTTCTTTTTATTAGAAACAAACAGTTAATAATGTTTTATGTACAGACAATCTATAACGAGTTTTATGACGGCCGTTTTGTTCGTAGAAAACAGACGTTAATTCAAGGAAACATATGGATGTAATGGCGCTACTCGGTTTCAAAGTGCCGCTGGCAGACCGTCGCATCGTGCGTCGGCGCGGCGCGCGGCGTTCGCCCAGTTCGCCCATAAAACTTTACCATTTGATGTGCCTACACGCTCTGCAGTCGCTGGTAATTTAGGCATCTTGTGTAAGCAAACGGATTTATTTATTTTTCAACTTCACTTGATTGAACTGTTGATACTAATAAATGTCTTCTACTGACATACATTCAATGTGCTTTCAATAATAGCAGTGTACAGACGCATAAATGAAACATCCCATCCCGAGCAGTTAATCAAGAAAAGATATTAGAGGTAACCTACATTATTAATGAAATTATTATTTCATATTCAGTCATTTGTATAATACCTACAAATGAGTAAAAACGGTATCTACTCTGTTTGTAATATCCCTGAAGTCGATTAAGATTTGCGCAATTATTTTGCTACATAAGTTTGCCCTTTCATACCGGACTAGGATTCGCGGTGAAAATTGCCAAAAATTCTAATTTTTCATGATCCGCTAATTCTAGTGGATATAAGTATAAAACAGGATTGGTAGAAGGATTACCATTACATAGTTCTACAGTTTTTTATTAAGCTTGCTACCAAAATTACTGACTTATGATTAAAATAAAACTGATTGAAAGAGAGATGTGTAACGTATACCTATCGTGTGTTCACAGCTCACATAGGGTGTGTGGGAAGCCGCATGCATGCGTCTTACGCTTGGCTCACTCATGTGTGTGACGTGTGATACGAGACTGGACTCGCATGTCTTCGGGAAACCTTATCAGACAGTCTCATTTGAGATGGTGTCTGTCGCCCGATAAAAGAAATAAGTACAATCTGTCAATGAGTTAACCCGTTGTTAACTCGAGACGCGAGGGACGCGCGTCCTATTATAACAATTGATATCATTTTTATATTTTTTACCGCGAGCCAAGTTATGGGATGGGTAGAAATGAACTTTGGCTTCATGAGAAAATAAAGTAGTGAAAGCATGTAAAAACAACAATATTAGATACCTACTTATATACCTACCTATCAAACTCATTGTAAGATTCAAACCCACGAACTGAACTAACCTAGCTGGCTCGGTCATAAGCCCAGATACACAACTTAATTGGCATTGGTGACATGGGTACATTAAAATGACTACTGGGTTCTAACAAAAATGATTACGAACGAGTTTGTAAAGACTAGATGAAAGGAAGAAGCATATTATCATGGACGAATGTATTATGTTACGCATATTGCGTCGACCCCTGGATATTTGCTTCATGGTCGACCCCAAATGATTGGGTACAGGGCAGGCAGATGATGATGTAAAGACTAGATGATTTATATTGTACCTACCTACCTACGTTTGTTTCGTTAATGTAGTTAGGCTTGCAAAGATTTTCAACGCTGTCCCATAATCTTTTGATATTGCATACAATAGCTACGCAGAACTGCAGTAGTAGGTAGGTATAAGTAATATGACATCCGATGGTTATCGCACTTTTTAGGGTTCCGTAGCCAAATGGCAAAAAACGGAACCCTTATAGATTCGTCATGTCTGTCTGTCTGTCTGTCTGTCTGTCTGTCTGTCTGTCTGTCTGTCTGTCTGTCTGTCTGTCCGTGTATGTCACAGCCATTTATTTCCGAAACTATAAGAACTATAATGTTGAAACTTGGTAAGTAGATGTATTCTGTGAACCGCATTAAGATTTTTACACAAAAATAGAAAAAAAACAATAAATTTTGGGGGTTCCCCATACTTAGAACTGAAACTAAATTTTTTTTTTTTCATCAAACCCATAAGTGTGGGGTGTCTATGGATAGGTCTTCAAAAATGATATTGAGGTTTCTAATATCATTTTTTTCTAAACTGAATAGTTTGCGCGAGAGACACTTCCAAAGTGGTAAAATGTGTGTCCCCCCCCCTGTAACTTCTAAAATAAGAGAATGATAAATCTATAAAAAATATATGATGTACATTACGGTGCAAACTTCCACTGAAAATTGGTTTGAACGAGATCTAGTAAGTAGTTTTTTTTTAATAGGTCATAAATTGAAATTAATATCAAATACTCAGGTCTATACTACCATTTACTTATATACCTACAGGTTTGTACGGAACCCTCGGTGCGTGAGTCTGACTCGCACTTGGCCGGTTTTTTTATTATTGTGACACACGGCACCATTTCTGTTTGACCGTCAACATGGAGCAGGTACCTTCTTTATAAAACGTAGTCATTGATCGCTGCCAGAAAAAAAACACTAGTTGTACAATATACGCTTCCCAGATCTCGAACACAATGAGCCCGTGATTTATCGGACCTTTCTTTTTTGTGAAAAAAGTTCAGGTCAGGTTAAAGCGAAGCACCAAAAGGGCAATTCGTGTAATCCGCGTGCAAAGCGTGGGAACGACGCATGGTCTGCATCATTATACATAACGCTTATAGGTATTATACCTACATCTACATTTTGTGATTATTTTACGATCATAAAGTTACTCTTATTTTGTATTTGGATGAATATATTATACACGCATTTATCAGATCTCACTTTCGACAGTGCGTCTTCATGTAGGTAAGATCCCTAAAGTTGTTTTATTGACATGGAACAGTAAGTACCTATATGGGGATAACATATAAACTGTAAAACTTTAGAGTTCTACTCCGATTTTCATCTGTACCTTACATATATCTTTTCATGAACTCTATTTAGTTCGTAATTTTATAGAGGTATCACGCTTGACTGAAAATAAAAAAGGCCAAAACAACACATATAACAAAGGACTTTAAAGAATACACTTACGTAAACTTTATTTTAGATTTGCTTAAGAAAATTATTGAATCACCTCACATACTATTTATTTAAAAATATGATATGAAGCATATAATGAAGGTTTAAGGAAGGCTTATGTGGTAAAAAAAACCACCAAAACCATTCCACATTTCTGTAGCTTACAATTTCTAGTAATACTCAAGTGCCAGCCATAATATCTTGTTGCAGAACCAAGGGTGCTTGCTGGGTGTTTGGTATAGCATGCGGCTAATCTACACGTTTATATTTACTCAGACCAACTCTTATACTCGTAAGCATCTTATAAGTATACTATTTTTTATGGACATCAGTAAATATAACAATTGTTTTCAATTGTTATCCATGCCTAATTGATGGTGAAACGGTAAAACGTGGGAAAAATATTTTCAGAAGACCTCTAAAAGAAGTTATGATTTGAACGTGTAATGGTCCAGATGGTAGTAATACAAAATTAGAGAGATAACAAAGTTTACAACACTATTTAAAACGGGCAATCATCGTGAGTTGTGTTGTGTTCAACGATCATTAATATGAACATTTCCGTTGTTTGGTAAATTGCGTATAATGAGCGAGGGCGGGGTAGGGCGGATGCGCACAGGTGCATCGCGCGTGCTTACCACTGCACCGGCATGCCATGCCAGCCGGCGAGGAACGCATGGCATGGTAGGCACCAGATACAACGCTACAGAAAATGCCACGCTACGATTAATTACATTTAATTTACCGTGTGGGACGCGGGAAGGGATAGCCCGCCACCCCACCTGTTTGCTTGAATGAACAGAAACCATCAAAGTATTCAAGGAAGGTAGGATAATCTATTTCTGTAAATGATTATTAGCCTGAACATAATAATTATGTTGTTCATCAAAGCTATTGCGAAATTGAGGTGAGAAGTTCTATTCTGTTCTACGTTTAGTTTATATACCTACTTATTGATTACCCTATTTACTGTCTTGGGTCATTGTTTTTTAAAGTATATCCACTTAGGTATTAAATTGTTTTCACACTTTTGCATTCTTATTAATAATTGCAGGAACTAGTTTAAAAAATAGTTGGCTCAATTGGCTTATTGAACTTTTCAATGGCCTCTTGAAATATATTCACCGCCTCTTCTGTGCTTGTCTTTTCCGAAGAAATTGTATCTTGTCTTAAGTTTTGGAAAAAAAACGAGTTTTGCCCATTAGCTCAGAGTATATAACCATATACTCTGTTATAAGCTTTACCTTTCTGATTCAAAGCACTATGTAATCAGCTTTTGTCACCTAGACAGTCTTTCGTAGACTCTCACGAAAACAGCAGCAGTAGTGAGGGACTCATTCGAAGACAGCTAAACTGTTAAGAGAAAGTTGATATCTAAGTAGGTTATGTAGGGTTCCGCATAACACCATAGAAATTGATATAAGTGCCT
The DNA here is from genome assembly GCA_947623365.1 of Achlya flavicornis. NCBI lineage: Eukaryota > Metazoa > Arthropoda > Insecta > Lepidoptera > Drepanidae > Achlya > Achlya flavicornis. The sequence continues at coordinate 10,164,170 of OX392468.1, forward strand.
ACTATCGTTAATCAAAGGTAGACATACAATAAAATATTCCGATATAAAGGACTTAAAAGTTTTATTTACATTACTATCACAATATTTTCTATACACTTTGTCACATAATATTATGTTTAACGTACAAATAAAAATAATTAACACAGCTATTATGAAAAATTAAACAATAACATTTAAGTATTTTTATTATAATTACTTATTACTTACCTACAACTAATAATACAGTAATTTTGGTTACTATGGTAATGAATGATCAATGATGGATCAATGTTACATTCTTGTTACATTAATAACAAATGCTGAAATACTCAATAACTACCAATGTGCTAATAGTACAGTTGCACGGGGTAGGTCATTACCAAAAATGTTTACCCATCTTCATCATCTTTCCGTAGAACCTACATTATTTTACGGGCCAATTGTTACCAAATACCTAAAGATTTTTTTAATTTTTTTTACTCTGCTGCGCTGGCTCCGCCAAAGTTTCAGTCAACTTCGTCAACGTCAACTCATAAAAACAGATTGGCTAGGACGGGATAAAAAGTTTCGTAATGACTTCCCCGTGCAAGGAGAACCTGTTTAGCTAAGTTGGCTTGGCTTGGCTTGTTATTCAATAGATATAAGTATTAGTTTATATTTTACGTAAGAAACTATAAGGCTAGCTGTACAACAAAAACATTTTTGTTTGCTAATATATTATCGTTTAGCTATTGCACCATAATTTGACGAATACGATATTATCCTTTTTCTAAGGTTTCCATTCCTATAGTTTGCTGGCCAATACAATCAGATGTAATATGATATGATAATGTTAAAATATTTATTAAAATTAGATATTCTACATTACTGTGGTAATGCTAACTATATGAACATCCTGTTTAAATTTCGAACAAATTGTTACTGGATATTTTAAAATAGTAAATTGTGCACAGAGGAGGAGAGAGTGCATCGTTTTAGAGTGCACCATTTGGCCACTTTGGTCACAGTTTTTTAATCAGAGTTAAATGGTTTTTTTATGATGTTGTATGAGTTTTAGGTGCTTATAAGTAGTGATTTTATATTTTAAATCTTAATTTATATATAAAATGCGAGTAATATGGTAAATGACTGACGAAGAACAATAAGTAGAGAGGTTACTCACTTACCTATAGGTACTAAAAATATTCTGGATTGGATGTAATGTAATGTTTAGGTAATTTGGTCTGACGGATTAAAAATTTTTGATATTATCCGTCGGTCCAAATTTAATCATATTTAAGTTGTTGTATTAAATGTTTCTTTGGTTGGTTTAGTGCAGGCAATAAGTTATGAAATGAGAGCTCCTTGTGAGTGAGGCTTGATGTGGACAGGGTGTGGCGGGTGCGGGTGCGCGGGGTGCGCGGCGTGCGGCGGCTGGCGCGCCTGGTGGCAGCGCTGCGCGTGCACGTGCGAGTGCGCTCGCAGCTCCTCGCCATGCTCGCGGTAAGCTCGCTGCTTGTCCTCAAAATCCCGCAACCTCTGATTGTACCGCTCTATTTGGTCACGCAGCGCCGCGTCCTCGATGGCAGCGCGTTCTTCGTCTAGTTCGAGACAGCCGGCGCCGTCGAGGCGCTCCAGATCTATCCAGCCGCGCCATCTTACGCACACGCCGTTCATGATAAATCGGGATACTATATGGGCCTGGTAACAAAAAATAAACTTTACCATCCATCTATCATCATAAAAAAGGACCTAACCTATCTATGGAACAAAAACTAAATGGGCAAAAAAATTTAACGCTGTTGGTGGCGAATCGGGAGAAGACATTTATCAGTCTCATGTGCTACGGAAGTGACCCTTCGATGGGTTTTTGTGAACAGGCACGCGTTCCCTGTGCTGCCTTGTAGGCAGGAAGGTAGGTTGTTTGTGCCTACCTATATTAGTTATGTTTTTGAGTTTATTTTTATTTCAAATTAATGGATAAATAAAATCAAACCTCTTTAATTGTTCGAGTAAGGGCGCGTACTTTGATTATTATAATTCAGTTGCCTACCTATATTATTTATAATTCCATCAAAACCCAAGACCTCGCTTACAATATTTAGTCAATTTAAAATATAACCAGGTAGTCAGATTTAGTTTAACTATTTAATTGTAACTCGATTGAACAATCCGCTCAGACTAAACAAAAATTCAAAACAAATTGCAAGATTGTAGCACTCTTCATAGACATGGAATGGAATGATTATGGAATAATTTGTAACCCGTATCTATGAGAGTGTACAGTATTTTCAGTTTCTATAGTAAGTAGCTATATGTACTGGTAGATAGAAGGAAGAAGGCATGCACGACAGAAGGTAGACGGGGATCGATCGAGCTCGCGTGCTTGCTTTGTTCCGGCATCCGATGTGACGCCACTCGACTCGGCGAGTAGGCAATTATACTAATAACACCTTTTCGTCCTTTTCAGGTTTTTATGCAACGTATACCGTATGTTACCTGGGAGTGCCAAGTTAATACTTGGCAAAAATAACTTTAACTGAGTGGGCATAAAACCAGAAAAAATGCAGCATTTTTATATCGTAGCGGGTGGGTGGGTAGCGAGCAGCGAGCGGCGAGCTATACAATCAGCGCCGAATGCTTATAATCTAAATAACTCACGAAGTATTGAACATTTTAAAAAATCATTAGTATCAGCTGTAGGTCATAAGTTTGTAATATTATTTATAAAAAATATAATAATAATATAATAATTTATTCTCTCTTCACAAAGTAAATAAAAACAATAATGAGCATTTTAGGTATGGCAAAAGATACAATTTGTGAGAGACTGGTGTCTGCACTAGGAAAACCTGTACCCCAGATCACCAGGCTCCTACCCCGCGACAATGATGTAGTAGCTCATATAATATATCTTTATTATATACACCATGATTGAATCAAAACGAAAATCAATTAATATTAGAGGTAGCTTTGCGACTTGTCCTCCTGACTGACCTATCAACGCAGCTTTCTAACCGCTAGGATATAAAATTGAAATTTTGCACACAGTTTATTTTAACACATAGGCATCTAAGAAAGGATTTTTGAATATTTCACCCCTAATGGGGACGAAAATAGGTGATCGCCGGTAATACCGGGAGGCAGAAAGCTAGTACATATCTTGAGCTGTGCTCTTGTCGGTGTAGCTTCTTCCATTCTGCTCTGTCATTAGCTCATTAGCAACATTTTGCACCTTCTTATACGACACAACGTCTATTTCTGTGTTCATATAATCTATGTACTTATTCTTGGTCTTCCTTTTCCTCTCTTTCCCTCTATCTTACCTTCTTTATGTTGTTTTTGTTAAATTCGTCGTGTTGTACACGGTGGAAATTTTAGACGTGTCAGTAAGGGCAGCTACCTTAACGGTTGGAGCCACGCGAATATGGGCTTACTTAAGGGCTCCTTTAATTTTTGATTTATTACAATCGGCATTTACAGATTTTTGGAAAAAGGTACGAAGAGTTTTTTTGTTTGTTTGTTTAAACGGGCTAATCACTGAAACAACCAGTCGGATTCGAAAAATTCTTTCACTAATAGGAAGCTATATTATCCCCGAGTATTATAGGCTACTTTTTATCGCGGGAACGTGGGTGAAACCGCGCGAGACAGCTAGTACCTAATATAAATAAAATAATGTTGGAAGCCTACAATATAATTATCATGAACGAATAATAGAGGTAGCATAAGTATACCTTGCACTTGGGCCGGTTTTTAAAATTGTTAGTACATGTACCTAACATTGTTGATGTTACTCAATCACGCAGTTAATTAATGGCTGAACGAAGATGTTAAATCGTACAAATCGTATCGCAAATAACATAAAAAAAAAAATTATTTAAAAGGAATTCGATTCGTCGTAGCATCGTCGTAGATTTCGTAGCAAAGTATCTATAATGTAGCCCCGTCACAATTGTTTTTTATTTAATAATCTAATGACGTACTTCTAAGAGGGCAGACTGAAATGAGCGAGAGGGAGTTAAAAGCATCGGCGGCCATGTTGCTTGTGCAGGCGTGGCGTCGCGACGCCCTCCAATCATAAAACGCTTTTCCATTATTGATTTCAGGGGAAATGCTTTTCCCCCTTCATGACTAACGAAGGCACAGCGACGGGAGATTTATATTTGCACTTTTAAAGTAGGTTTTCACGATAAAAAACATCAAGAAAATGCTGCGTAATCTAAAAGATTGCTTTGTAAACTGATCATGATCATTGCGAGCAGAGAAACTGTATTATTTGTTTTATTTAGTAGAAGTATGTAGTACAGTAAATGGTAATTCAGCCATTCAGTTAACTGACTCGAGCCTCAAGTCAAAGCTGGTTGCCGCTTGGATGCAAGCGGCTTAAAAGCACTCGTAAAAATCTATGAGTGAGGTATGCTCATTCAGTATATTGACAAATAAGGCAAGGTACCAAGATGGAAAACATCGTGAAAATTGTTGGATGATGGAAAAGAACAAGGCTGCCGGTATCACCCCGCAGCAGTAGGTAGCGATGGTGTGAGTTTTTGAACTGTATAGCAAAGTAGGTAGGTATGTAGTGTAGGTATGTTTAGCATAAGGGGTATTGTTTAAAATGGTTACCCTGAAAATCCATTGTACCGTGAAGTAATACGAATAAGGTTACAATATTATAACAAGGGTAAAGTTTACACACACTCGAGCGCTTAGTTAAATGAACCGAATGTAAATAAATATATGAATTCAAACTGTAGCGCAGCGGGTGGCTACGAAACGAAGGGGGCTACATTCAATGAAACAGGCTTCAAACGGTTTCCAGATGAGTGGTACCAATACTATGTAGGCACCGATACAAGCATTATTATGTATCTAGGCATTTACAATTTTCTTATGTCGGTAGGCATTATTCTTATACTATTGGTCAACAACATATGCTAACAAATCCTTTTGAAGATAAGAAAAGTTATAATTATTATATTTGAGGTTACGAGTTTACGACTACTCACCAATAAAGTTATTTATCTGACAGATGACATGGTTTTATATATTAGTAGGGTTCCTTTATAAGTTAGGTATTTTCCTTTTCGATTCACAATGGTGCTGATTCTGTTGTTTACAACTAAACTAATTTAGTCTCAATATGCCTCTTTCTAACAAAGAACATAAGAAAAGGATGTAAGAAATTTAGTCGTGTCAAGTTAGTCCAATGCTTGTTTTCAATTTAATTAAGTCGACATCTATCGCGGTTACGTCTAGATTCCCGGAAATGAAGACGGCAAAGACTAATTTGATAGCCTCTAATTTGTTCTATCCTTTTTCAATAATGCTTGTAGAAGAGAGATGTGGTGTGACTAAAAGTAGCTTAGTGCGATTAACAACAGAATCGGCACCAATATGATGATGAATTTAAAATGCCCTTACTTTTAATAAACAGTTTTAAAAGTATGTTAAAGATAATTAAGTTATTATAACACCGTAAAATGTATGCATTATCATGTTTCAAATCGTGCACTAATGTGTACCAACATTAGTATACGAACCAGAATAAATCAGATTAGAAAAGATGTCATTCACTGTTCTCTATAATATGCATTGAAGGCATTAAACCAACGGCGAGCGTGACCGACGCGTTATGTGCGGTGTTACGGCTTTATATTTTTTTTCTATAGAGGCTTGAATGTTATTTATGTCTTAATTTAGGTAATGGAAATGTGTGCCGGAAGCGGCACTCGTTGAAGACGCGTTTCGATGGCAAAATGACGAATGATGCAATTAAAACCTCCGAACCTTTGTTTGGGATTATCCAAATCTGATGATGAGGACAACATTGAAGTTATTGTAATAGTATTTTAGAGGTAGGTAACTTTATAAAATTTTTGTTTCCATTTTGAAAGAATCATAATTCTCCTAAATGTTATTGATTCGTCCCGTGGATCCCAGAAGCATTGCATCATGCGTGGACCTATGTCGGGATGTTTCGTTGTTAGTCAATCGTTCGTGTTACTTATGTTATTAATAATCAATTGCCTATAAGTTCTAGTGATCGATCACGCTTCTTTATGTGCCTGTCAGCGATCTTAGATTGTGCAGTTTGATATTAGAAATATCTGCTAATCTGCTAATCCTTCTTATTGGAGCTACGAATTTCATGGGTCTATTAATGAATATAATCTACAGATAATTAAGTGAAATGTGATTTATTACTAATTCACCCAAAGTGTTACAATGTCTAGGAAGAGATTCTGTAGGTACAGATTGATTATTAGACTAGTTGGTATATGCTGCAATAATTTACAGGAGATTTTCGAAACGAGATCAAAAATTTCTTTTTTGATAGTAAAATAATTTAATTATGACCTCCGGAGACTAGCGGGCGGGGAGATTTTTCCGCCAACGCGTCAGCTTGACTATCCAAAGAGGAGACGCTGCCAGCCTTCTGGGAACCTTGCCGTTAATCGGAAGCAGCGGCAGGCTTAAGGAAATTTTCTATATATAGATTGTATTTTGTACATATTTGTTGTAAATATATTATCATTTAATTATTAAACCAGCAAACTTGGATTTAACTTAGATACCTATTTACTTTTGATCAGGACTGAACACAGACGATACGAGTTACAACAATCAATGCAAATATTACCTTGCCATTTTCTTTCTGGAAGTCACAACCACGGTTGTTGTACGGGGAGTGGTCAAAGACAAGCTGCAGGTTGGTACCGGTGGCTGTGAACGCGATCTCAGTGTGGCCCTCGCGGCAACCGCTCGTGAACCTCATCTGCCGCTCCTCTGGTGGTCGGTCGCGGTACCCTGTGTACCTCACCTGGTAAACGCATGGTTCTTTAATACAATACTCATAATTAACACCGCTATTATACCTACCTACAATAAACCATATCAATACGCCATGATAAATCCAAAGCAGAAGATAATAAAATGTTTTATTTTACCCATGTTTTTTTGTGGTAATTATAAAATTATAACTGAAGTTATTGGGATATTAAACTTCAAAGTATGGGCAGATGCGTCACACACAACACAATATGTTCCGAAGATATTGATTATGATGTTACTTTGACCACAAATTACTAAATAGTTGCTAAGTACCAATATAAAATTAAGAATCTTCAGTGTAAATTGGTAGTTTACATAGCATTTTGCAAAAATATTCGTGGTACCAGGTATCCTGCCCAAAAAGTGTTTCGTAACCGACCATTAGGTTGAATATTAACTACAGTGTCCAATATAATTTATTCCAAATACATTATAATCTTTATGTGCTATTATGACCAATGTAATTTACATTTACGGGGACGGTTTAGACCCTTGTCTTTAGAGGAATTCACAATTTACGCATTAAGTTACTCTGTGAAATGTAGGAAAGTACCTATAACATAAAGCTTCACTTACATTATTTGTAAGAACCTCTCGGTAACAATAATTGTTATCAATTATTTACACTACATTCTAAAACTATTAACATAAACAAGTATTGATTTAAACCAACTAGTTTAATAGGAAATTAATTAGGTAGAACAGCTAGCATGTTTCGTCAGAGATGACTAAATAAATAATTAATTTTCCTGTTTGTACGCAAGCAATATCAATAGGTACCTAATTAATTTTATCATTACATTACTTAGTTAAATTGAGTTAATAATGTTTAAATGTACTCAGATCATACCTCACTTTCTCTGCTTAGTCTCTTAAAGAGATCATCTGACTCGAATTTAGCCTTCTGATCAGGAACAACTCGCGGCATCTTGAAAATGAATCGTGGTTTTGGCTGTTCGTAGAGTCCAATGGAGTCGAAAGGCAACATGCCTGCCAAGGCGGCGGGGTCACTCATGGCGTGCATCACACGGAGACTAGGTTCGCACTAGGACACAGCCCAACATCACTTTCGCACGCACACCACTCTGACTCAGCGCTACCGATGAATCAGTCGTAAAGGCCCTTGTCTACGTAGCTACACCGGCGCGGGCGATCCGACTACCTGCCACTATGACATTCAATAACTGAATGAACGCTTGCATGATCGTTCGAGGAGAATTTCCATCAGGGCGGAGTCTCCATTCGGTGGGGAGTAGTGAGCCAATCAGGGAGCCCTACGGTGCCGCCCGACGCCTTCGGTACGCGCTTTCGGGAGCTTTCAAGCGAAAAGGGGGTTTTCCCCCCTCGAAACGTTTGAAAATAAATACTGTAAATGACAAAGCACATGAATGTATAATGATGGGCATTATCCGTTGTCGACGTTTCGAGTGTTTTATGTACTTGTATCGAAGCTGTTGTTCCTTTGTAAAGAGATAAATGTATGTTACCTATGTGTATACGAGTTTTATAAAAGGGGAGACGGATCCCAGGATGCGATATATTGAATGAAACGTGATATTTTTGAAAGGCATGAAAGCTGCATTTATTGGACATTCGCCTAATTGTATTCCATGCTGCTAATAAAAGGGTCTTGTACTAATTTTATTATTAACTAGGGTAGGAAGTAATACCTTTTATGTTAGCTAGAGATGAAGTTAGTTGTAATGGATACGAGTATATAAAGGATATGTGTTAAACTTCATGTAAGTAGACAACAAGCCTATAGGTATATTACTTACATATTTTTAATTTCGTCTTGGATAAAATTGCACTTGACGAAATATTTTTCATATTACGTACGTAGGTACCTACCTAGGTATCAAGATTAAAGTATGTTACCTATGTGTTTATAATAGATTTTATCTTTGGCCAATATTTTGATTTAATAAAATATTTGATACTAACCTTTCATTATTGTTTTGAATTCGTATGGAATGTCAGCTGCTGCTAAGTGGCAAGTCAATACTTAGATAAGAACCACCGATGCAGTTTTTTAATTGTCGCTTAGTAACATGGTAACGCCGGAATTTTTATAATCTCGACTATATTTTTGAAAGAGATAGAAATATTTTTGCTTGCAAGCTTTTTTCTAAAAGCCTTTAACTTGTGTTAGAATTTGTGGTTAGAATAAACGTATAGGGTAAACCTCATTATAGCATAGACAATGTCCAAAAAAATTAACTGCAGGATCATTAACAATGAAAGCTTTTTCCAGTTTTCGTCAAAAAACAACAACTAATTAGGACTTACTTTAACAACTAAATATTATTTTTGTTAAAAATTTCATTTTTAATACAAGCTTTTTTGGTGACTATACTTTTTGTTGACTGTAGGTACTTGCATTGTCTTCCAATATACCTACTAATGTACACCAAACATCAATCAAACCGACCACTGGAAGTGGGTGAAATTCGACTTGCAAACAAACAAACATACATACATACATTGCAAGTTTATTAACAACAAATATGTACAAAATACAATCTATATTTACAAAATATAATCTATATATAGAAAATTTCCTCAAGCCTGCCGCTGCTTCCGATTAACGGCAAGGTTCCCAGAAGGCTGGCAGCGTTTCCTCTTTGGATAGAAAACGGCGAGCTTCTGACCCCCAAGTTAAATAAAAGCTTGTAAAAATAAACTTGGTCAACTATCCTGGAACTGCTTACCATCAGGCGGGCCGTATGCTTGATTGTCACCTAAGTGGTATTAAAAAAAACAAAATCAAGTTCAATATATTTACTGTTTACGAATATCAGAAACGAAAAAATCATCCTCAGTAGAGCGTTAATTCGGGCTGTCAAAGATCTAAGTAGGTACTCAACAAAAGACAGATTGAGATAACTTGAAGTTAAAACATCCCGTTTATTTAATATAGAATGCGGGATGCGCACTTTAATGTGTATCTTCTTCAAGAGGCGGCGCAGAGCCTTGAGTAATGTAGGTGTATCATGTGTTGTTAAAAGTATCAGTAAGGGATCATCTGTCGATAACAACTGTTAAGTGTTGGCATTGTGTTACATTTTGTACTTAAACTGCTAACTGTTAGAAACTTTAAGATGCCGGTGATTCCTATAACTTTTATCTAAGGAGATCTAGAGAAAAAGATCCATCAAATCAAGATCAAGTAAAGAAAGCACTCGATTCCTTATTTTATAAGATAGGTAGATTGGCACTATTGGGAACCCTGCCTTACCGGTACATGTATAGATTTCACATAATTTTTTTTTTGCCCAATCTGGCCTAAGGCTTAGCAAAGACCTACTTTTCCCTATTTTGTACCAAAGAGGGCGAGACCTTTAGCACAGAATATTTAATAGTACTACGTACCTTTAGGTAGGCGTCGATGTCGCCTTTCAACCCTCGTCTAGGTCTCCTGCGACACTGTTTTGCGTTCCGTGGGAACCATTCAGTGGTGATTTAGCTCACACTATGCTGCAGACGTGCTTATGAGAGACTTTAGCGATTTGTGTTTTGAAGTGCATTAAGTAAGTCCATGACCCGCTAATTTTGGGAGTTCACATCAGTGCAAGTCGAAAGTTGCCTTTTATCAAATCCTTCATAGAAAATTGTAACTCTTCCATAGGTGGTGTTTTTATTCAAATAGGTTTTACAGGCAATATGAAATGTCGGACTTTACTTTAACGCATGGTTCGGATATTTGTTTTAGATGAAAAGAGCTCAGAAAAAGTGTCATTAGCGCATCCTGTAGTTTCTTTTTCTTGTCTCGTCTGGAATGGACTATTTGTTCTATAGGCTAGGCATATGTAATCTAGGCATAGGTATGTAATTTACTCATGTATATATTATTTTCACACCCCTTACTTCTAGCTGTTGCTCGTTGTTGTTAGTCAAGAGCTTGGTTTTTGACATCCGAAGTCTGGATTCAGCCAGACTTACCTTATCTGAGCATGTGCTTCAACATGACAACAAAAGAGGAAACAACAAGATGTCCACGGCGAAACGAAGGTTAGTTCATGTTTTTTCGCTGACGTAAATTTCAGAGAACATTCAGATTGAAGATTTCTACATACGCACCGGTAAGTATATTCTCTGTCTATCCCGTGAATGAAAGCAATGTTTGTAATTAAGTTTAATATTTGAATGAAAAGCGTGTGGCGCTTTACCTTGAAACTCAATACAATTTCTAAGCATTATCATTATCATGAAGAAATATCGTAAATTACAAAATGTAAAACGCCCCACGCTTTTTCATTTAAATATTAGGCTTAATTACAAAAAATGTTTACATTTATGATGAATTTCTTATTTAATTATGTGACATTTGTTTTCTATTTTAATTTTTATGATTGTTTTGGATATTTTGTAGACTTTAAAGGTTGATTTGATTTTAAAGATATTTAATTTCATTTATGAAAATGAAAACCAAATTTTATATTTTTTGTATGCCTTTAATGGCAAAACATAGCGCACAATTTATGTATTTATGATCCAATTATGTTTACCTATGTTTTATGAATAAATGATTCTGATTTATGCCCGGGATAGACAGAGAATGTTCTTAGGTTCAATTTTATTTAATTTATTTATTCTACATTTCGTCTTTCAGATTGTTTATAGAAGAATAGTATAAATATTCACACTCTTAAAATAATTATTTCGTCTTTATTTTTATGTTATACAAAATTCTCTAAAGTTTAAATTGTTTTTTAGGAACCGTTAAACCTAACGGGACACTTTGGATAGGACAAACATCTATTCACTATAAGCATTCGTGACAAAAAGGCATACAGATTCTGCCTTGAGGCAGATGAAACACCATATTACACCTCTTGTGTGAGTGCTACCCAGTTATGCCTAAAAGAAATAGCTACTCATCTGGGGAAACATCAGTTACACCCACATAAGTAAAATGCATAGGTAAAGAATGAACTAGGGGGGCTAAATAGGCCACTAATTCACGGTAGATCCTACGTAATTCCAATACCTAGTTGCTTCTCGCGAGGGACGCGCGTCCTATAATAACAATTGATTTCATTCAAATACAAAAATTGCTTACATTTAGACTCTTACGGGATAGACAGAGCCTATACTTAGGTTCAATTTTAATATTATTTAATACTTTTTAGGGCAGGTTTTTTTTTAGTTTTTTTAAACTGTAATATTTTTTTTTTTTTGTCAAAATAAATTATTCATACCAATTTATTATGCTTCTTACATTTTTTACCCATTCTCACTTATTTTCACATTTATTATAAGTATTTAGCTTCAGTCCCTACCCTCTGACTCTACCATCAGACTCTAAAAAGACATATACGGCCAAAATGCACCCTAATACGATTCCAATACGCCAAAACACGGCTAGGATACGATGCTCCGCTATGGGGTTCCAGTGCCTACTCTCCGACTCCTTCATCAGACCCTGAAAACCATACATGGTCAAAGTTCATCTCACGACAATTCCAACAACCCCAAACACGGCTAGGATACGATGAACCAGTGCTTACTCTCCTGCTCCATCATCAGACCCTGAAAACCATACATGTTCAAAAGTTCATCTCACGACAATTCCAACAACCCCAAAACCGGCTAGGATACTTTGCTCCATTATGGAGTACCAGTGCCTACCTTCCGGATCCATCATCAGATCAGCTCCATGGTACCAAATTATTGTATTGTTATCGGTACGTGGATTACGTAACTTTATTGCAATGAAATTCAGATTGAAATAACCTCTGAATCGGTAGAAATATTACAAAATCGGAAATGGTTCCATTTCTAATGAACCACGGTTTGTATTTGCAATTATCAGAACGTAAAATAGTTACTTATCAGAAAACCGCAAAATTGAACCGATTTCAATTCGAAAATGATTGAAATTTAGTAACATAATTAAAAAGCAAAGAAAGAAAGCTAATTTAGTTTATGCGGCAATCACTAAAATAGGTAATTCTTGGTAGCAAGTAGCAGTGATACCTACATGCTCTGGAAATATTTTAAATAGCCCAAATAATGATAATATTTGGTACCTAATTACTTACAATAAATATTTTTTGGAACTTACTTATAAACATAACAAAATATTCTTGTAAATAATATTTGAGAGCATAATTTATATCTTATAAATAACATAAAAATAATGAAATCGTCACGTTTTCTTGTTATTAAAATAGGAGACACGTGTCGTCGTGTCCTGGTGTTTGATCTTGTGCAATTCTGTCAGGAGTGGGGCTGCTGACGGACCCGGACGGGAGTGCAGCCACGCGTCGATCATCTAATAACACAACGACCGAGTGCTACAATTCATTCGAAACAGAACTTCCAGCTTGTTAAAATCTTTAATATTCTTATGGGTTATTTCTTAATTTTATTGGTTAGTACGAAATGTAAAACAAAAAAAACATGAATTAAAAACAAAACTTTTCGCGTCGAACTCCTTCTTTTTTGAACTCTAAATAGAAAACGCCTTTTGTGTAGCCTTTTGTATAAAATTTCGTAATTTGGCAAAATTACAAGTCGGTGTATATGTAGGTAGGTACCTAATCTTAATTCCCGATAATACCTATTACACGTCCAAATAGATTAAAAAGTATAAAAATGGAACATACAACAACCTAACTTTTAACATTTTGCATGTGTAATTACATAATTTTTAAACCTATCGATAACAAAGATGTGTCCATTCCCACAAAAATTCTCTCACGCCCACATATTTTACATATTATCAGCAATGCATAAGTGAAATAACATAAAAATCGTATATTAAAAATACTCAGATGGTATTCAACTAGGTATACCGAAATTGGATAGATATTGTGTTTTTACTAGGGTTTCGTTTTTCCCGACCTTTTTCCATTCCCGGGACCCGGGAATGAAAAAAACTACTTCCCGGGAATTCCCGATTCCCGGGAAATTTTGAAAAGTTGTTAGTTACGTTATTTTAACGTATAAAAAGTTAAGTAAAACACGTAATTTTATTAAATTAGCAATTTATTGTCTCAGAAGTAGATAATAATACATTATGAGACATGTGTGCAAAGTTGGTAATCACATACGCACTACTAACCTGAGCATTTTGCTGAGTCGAGACCTATTCCTGGCATCACGCAACATTGCGTTTTTGTGTAGTTTTTAATTGATTGTGCTGTTTTTTATATTATTTTTTTTTTGTTATTACTACAGTCTTTAATGTAATGTTGTGTGTTGTCATGAATAAATGTTTTTTCTTTTTTTTCTTTCTTTCTTTTCTTATACGAGGCGATATCTATTAAGCGAAAAGAAACCCAAGAGTGTAATGATCAACGCACACGCGTGTCATACGACGTTTTTCAACATACTTGTGAGGAAAAATAACAAAATTATATTTTCTTAAGTAGATTTTTGATCATAGTCAATGAGAACGTCAACAAATATGGCGCGCAAATTTTTTTTGGAAACCGAAACTCTTTTACACCTTTAAATTAAGAATGCTTCGTCTACGCACATAGCAAGCTAAATTATGCTTAAGCTTTACCTCGAAAAATACACATTAAAAAAAAATGTTACTTACATTTTCTTCAAAATTTATTCTACTTGTGTTTGTGAGACGTTATTAAATTGGTTATTAAATTAAATTACGCCTTTTACTTTACTTTAAATAGGTTACAAACAAAAAAAAATGTTTGTGTATTTCCGGAGTCTTGAAATTTTTAAAAGAAAAACGTTATCTCCGAAAATACAAACTTCATACAGTTAATTTCAGCGATTTCTATTAAGCTTGTAGTTCAGTTCGTTCGATTTCGGTAGATGTAGACATTTGTTTTAAGAATTTATGCAACATCTTTGTGTTTCAAAGGTTTTTCGTTAATTTTGACCAATATTTGCAAGTGTTTTAGAGCATTCAATCTCATAAAGAAACTCCCGGGAATTCCCGGGAAATTGCAAAAAAATACCCGACTTCGGGAACGACGTAAACCCTAGTTTTTACTTTGCAGTTATAGCTCGGCAAACGTATAAATACGTTTACCGTGGTTATAGTTCTAAGGGTCTGTTTGACCTTAATGTCACTATGATTTAAGAAGTGATGATGTAGTCGAAGTTGGAAAGTCAAGAAAGAACTGGCTGTCCAGGGCCAGTAGACAAGACGGTTATCGACAATCGTCATCGACAGTAAACGTTATAACAACTGCACTGCCCCCCTAGACAAGATGGCTATCGACAATCGTCAATGATGCATCGTTAGTAAACGATATCAACCTTTATATGGGATTGGCATTTCACATCGAAATATCACGTGATTTTCAACAATCTCTATATTGTATCGATATTATAGGGCTTTATATAAAAAATACGGTCCAAGTGGGTGTCAGAACACGTGCAGTGAAGGATTCCGTAATCAGTAGTTCCGTTCAATGTACAATCTAACTACGGTTACTTTAGGTTGATTCAGGTAGGTAGGTAGATTTTCGGTAAGCTTCGTCTTACCCGTTGGTTCTCGCGAGGGACGCGCGGCCTTAACAATAAAATTGATGTAATTGTTATTTTTTTAACCACGAGCCAACTTATTCAACGTAATCAAATATGTGTCAATTTATTTATATAATAGCTGTCTCGCGCGGTTTAACCCGCGTTCCCGTGATAAAAAGTTACCAATGTCACCCGAGGATAGTGTAGCTTCCCAACAGTGAAAGAATTTTTCAAATCGGTTCAGTAGTTTCGGAGCCTATTCAATGCAAACAAACAAACAATCAAATCTTTCCTCCTTATAATATTAGTATAGATTTAGAAATAAAAATTACTAAGAAGTTAGGTAGTTTTGATAATTAAATGTTAAATAAGTTCCTAAAAAGTTTACTTGAATATATTTAGGTACCTATAGGCTCAGCTATAGGTATTCAGTAATGTCACTAGATAATGGTGAAAACCACATCCTCGTGATAAAAATATATGTTTTGTTCTACAGCTACAGAAACCAGTTGATAAAAACTATACGATAAGACTGACTAAGCAGTGAATATGAAGTGAAATATATGTGTGTCGCGTCACTAGTAGGTACGCACGGCTACAGATCAAGCTAAGTTTTTTCAATATAAGCTGACTTGTCATCGTAAGGAAATCCTATACAATGCGAGATCAGCTTATACTGGAAATGTATCGCTTGATGTGTAGCCGTGTGTACATATAAGATGATAAAATAAATTAGCTAAGACTCCAGGAATTTCTTAAAGAAGCCATATACCTGTATAATAATACAATACAAAAACTATGTTATTTCTTTTGTAAAGACGGGGTCAAATGTAGTTCGCATTATATCTCAAATCAGCTCCAAAATTCTCATAGCTCAAGAAAATGCTATTTTGCTTGTGCCATTAGTTTGACAATAATACTTCAAAATTTTATATCAAATGTTGTCATTTTATGATCATCAATCATAGATTTAATTATGTGTCCTAAACTCTTAACCTAACATGGCCCTACTAGTTGCACTCAATGTTAGCAGTTAGTCTATAAAGCAGTTGTTCCCAAAGTAAGCGAATATTGGGTGGGCCCTGAAAAGTCCTTTTTTCAATGCGCCTTTTTTCTTCATGAAAACTAGGAGGTGAGTGTGAATTTCAAAGTATTTTTTTAGGCGAGTCGCGTTTGGGTTGCCAGGTTTTACGGTCGTGTCCGGCCTGTCCGGCTTTTGTGAGGCTTTTTGTCTGGCCGCCTAAGACTTTATATTTATCATACTCAACGAGAATAACTGATAAATTTATGAATAAGTAAATAATTAACAATTTAAGTTTGTTTTAGTAGGTACGTATGAAAATTTTCCGGCTATTAGAGCATATGTCCGGCTATTAGGGCAAAATATCCGGCCAAATTAAGCGCCGAGTCCGGCTTTTGTGTTTTATGGCCTGGCAACACTAGTCGCGGTCCAATCAACTTTGGGAAGCACTTCCCTAAAGCACAGATTAAAGTTGTCCTAAAGTACCTAATTGTACGCATCCGAACCAAACAGTGTGAACCGAACCAAACAGAACCTACACACATTATTATTTAGACATTTTAACTGTGCATTTAACGGTATAGGTAGGTATGTAATAGTCAAGGTAGGTATTTAAAAAAATCATTGATTTTCTGAATAAATGTGCTGTGTTGAGCTGTTGACATAAATGACAATGTATCATTGTCGCTACTATTTTTTTCCAATTAATAATGAAAATTGCCTTGTAAGTCAAAAATCCATAATATATCAGCAAAACAATAAAATTCCAAGTTTTATTCTGCATAGTTATACCTATTTGAAATTTCAGAGCAAATTGGCTGTGTGTGACAGTAGAACAGAAAGAAACGACACAAAGACACACGAGTGTTCCTATAAGGGTTCCGTTTCGGACGTACGGAACCCTAAAAACAATATTTTAGACATATAGCTAGCTTTGCTATTTAACCAACTCCGACGATATTTACCGACTATAAGTCTTATCGTATCGTATCTCCTGCAACAGCAACAAGAAACCAAAGCCAGAGTAAAATGTATGGCACAAACAGTATTTGTAATCGGAACGGATATCATTACCATTTGCGTTGATAGTTTCAACGCAGTTTAGGGCAGTCATAGTCATAGTCCGAAAAGTAAACCCCATTGTGTTATATCAAAGGCATCGTGCGTATTGTTTAGAAAGTAAACTGTCAGCCAAACAACAAACGTTAATGTTCTCCAATTCTCACCTTGGGCGCAAGTTTTTTATAGGTCTATCATTATTCTTAGGTACGGCCAATAAATCAAAGCATTGTTACTTATCATTTTATTTGCATATTTACACAGTGACAATGACCGTAGACACATTTAATTAATTGATCCATAAACCTTTTCATGCGTGCATGGCAAAAAATGTACACATTGACCCCTGAATAAAACAATAAAGAGCCTTATACAAAGGGTTACAACATGTTCCCATTAACATGTATTTTAATGTGAGGCGCGCTCGGGCAGTTGAGTCATTTGTTACGATCTTTTATTTTATCGCTCGCTACCCTTCGGAATTAAGCATTTTTTGTTCACTTATTTCTTACTACACTGTTATTTGAATAAATTCAACTGTGTAATATTACTCCTGTTACGATTTAATGGTTATTTATTCATTAGTGTTTTAGTACTTAGATAAATTAGGTATTTACAGCTGTTGTTATAAGTGTTTGATAGGTAATATTTATCGTGGTATGTGATAATCTGGCCAGAGGAATACTTACACACAGAGCTTGTAAGGAAACTGCCTCACAAGCGCAGCCTAATCATTCCGGGAAGTACTTGGCGTCTTGGTAAGTGTTTGGGTGTTGGAAGCTATCCAGGTAATCATTACAAACTAGCTACTAAATACCAAAAGCTAATAGGTACTGCTAAACCACCAACGCTTAGGAGACTCCTAACGCAACTCAAAATGACTGCTTTTCATACTGTATTAATTTTACATTAGTTAGGAGTTTCCTATAAACATTGGTTGGTGAAAATAGGCCTATAAGCATTGTGGAATTCGAACCCTTACCTTCGCTGTGGCGTCCGTCTTCTGAGATATCATGGCCATGAAATCGCAGAATAAAATGTGTGCCATCAAAAATATCGATCCTCTCTGCGCCTGCGTTATTTTTAGTAGGTAAGTAGGTAATACTATTGCTAAATTGGTAAACAAATCTGAAGTCATGGAATGAACATGACCTTCGTTTGCCCGCCTATAGTCATAATCTTTTTTGCCGTGAGTATATTTACATGCAATAACAGGTAATAATTTCTTTTCAATCAACCAAGAATCTTTAAATCTATTCTGTAGGCGATTCTGAACCAACCGTTCAAAGATTTAGCATCCAAATCTGTTACAGTATAGAAAATTTCCTCATGTCTGCCGCCCCGGCAAGGTTCCCAGAAGGCTGGCAGCGTTGGCAGCGTTTTCTCTTTGGATAGCCAAGCTGATGCGTTGCAATATATACAATATAAATGCAAAAGTGAGTTTGTTTGTTTGCGATGCCTTCACATATCAACTATTCAATGGATCATCATGAAATTTGGCATGCAGATAGCCTATGATATGTACTTTTTATCCCGGGAACACGGGTGAAATGCGGACCGCTAGTAAAAATATAATTTGGTCCAATAGATTAGATTAGATGAGTATTTATTGAATTTTGTTTTTTCCGTACTGGCCGCAACTTTAATTAAAAATCCACAAAGTTTTTCTTAGAATTTTCATCATGTAGGTAGGAGAGAACTCGCGAACTTTTTTTTAGGTAGAGACCTAAATCCTAGCAACTAAGTATCGGATGTCAGATCCAGAATTGAGAACCATCCTATACGTTGTATGCCCTAAAACCCAAAATTATTTAATATATTGTTGGCGAATTAAAAAATAATTCAATTGGGTTATTGAAAAAAAAAAAAAAACATTTTTTTATTATGTATTTTAAAACTTTATTAGAACAATTTTGAAAGTCAATTCAAAAAAACCAAAATATATTTATTATCAATTTATTATAAATTATTTAAAATGGACCAAATTTGAAAAATAGTCACGTGACTCAAAACGGGTCGGCTGGCCGGGCGCCCTGCTTGAAACGTCACAATGTTAAAGTAACTCTACGTGAGTACACGGTCGAACGGTTTCTACTATACAGTTGGTTAAGATTCCATCTATCGCACCGCAGCTCGCAGGTCGTGGGTTCGATTCCCACACAGGACGTACATTTGTGTGCATGAACATGTCTGTATGTCCCAAGTCTGGGTGTAATTATGTATGTTAAGTATGTAATTACAAACAAAAAGTTGTAGGTATTTGTATTATATCAGTTATCTGTTTCCACATTACAAGCTCTGCTTAATTTGGGATTGACATGACAAATGACATGATTTTGGTGATGATGTGGCCGTTGGTAAGCACACAAAGCCTACAAGGAACTGGCTCTCAAGTGCAGCTGTCGGAACACACCGACAGGTGCTTGGTGGTAGCCAGCCAGATGGGTATTGGGTATTACAAATTACTCTACCACCGTGCTATGATTTCCTCACGTTGTTTTCCTTCACCGAAAGCTCAAGCTCATTGTAGAATTCGAACCCGGGACCTTCGTCTTGGTGTCCGACGTCATTACCACTGAGCTATCATCGACTTAAGATCATAAAAGTTTCCCATAAATTGGGAAAATTGATGCGGTTAGCAATTTTTATTATTGATCACATACAATATTAAAAGTGAAATGTTATGAGTCACTATTTTTTTTTATACGACTAAGTCGGTAAACAATCGTACGGCCCGCCTGATGGTAAGCGGTTACCGCAGCCATATGGTCGCATAGCTCACGCGTTACCGACTTTTCCCCCTGATGCCCTATGAGCTCTGGTGACCTTACTGACACGCAGGTACGCAACTTTACACAACATAAAGTTATTTGGCTGCAGTGTTCTGTAAGGTGGAGGTACTTCCCCAGTCGATCTGCTCTTTGAGCGAATAAACGCTACGCTCTACCCCGTGGCTCTCTCTCCTCTCTTAAACAAGAATCAAAAATTGTGCCATTTTGAACTACTCAGTTATTGGTCCGAGTACTCTCAAAATTTATATTTGAGAGGTCCTTGGACCTCATAACATGAATCTTTGCTCAAAATTAAAAATAATGTCCGCCATTTTGAATTATTTAGTTATTGGTCCGATTGCTCTCAGAATGGATATTTGAGAGAACCTTGGACCACATAACATAGATCAAAGCTCAAAATTAAATTAAATGACAGCCATATTAAACTTCTTACTTGAATGATATCTCTCAAAATCGATATCCGGGTTCCGCGTCGTGACTGAATACGAATATTTTGTTAGAATTAATAAAAAGTTGCCGCCGTTTTGAAGTTTTTAATTGACCCAAATATCAGTTTTGAGAGCAATCGGACCAATACCTACATAAATCAATATGGCGGCCACTTTTTTTAATGTTGAGGAAAGTATCGTTTTATGTTGCCCAAGGGTCTCTCGAATATCCATTTTGAGAGCAACCGGACCAGTAACTAAATAATTCAAAATGGCGACCACTTTTTTTAAATTTTGAGCATAGATTCATGTTATGTGGCCTAAGGGTCTCTCAAATATCTATTTTGAGAGCAATCGGACCAGTAACTAAATAATTCAAAATGGCGGACACTTTTTTAAATTTTGAGCAAATATTCATGTTATGTCGCCCAAGGGTCTCTCAAATATCCATTTTGAGAGCAATCGGACCAGTAACTAAATAATTCAAAATAACGGACATTATTTTAAATTTTGAGCAAAGATTCATGTTATGTTGCCCAAGGGTCTCTCAAATATCCATTTTGAGAGCAATCGGAACAATAGTTCAATATGGCGGCTACTTTTTGAATTTTGTGAAGAGATAAATGTTATGAGGTTCCAAGGGCCTCTCAAATATCCATTTTGAGAGAAATTGGAAAAACAACTAAATAGATGAAAATGGTGGCAATAAAAAAAATTATGAAGGGAAATTAAATTTTAATAAAACATGGCGTCTTCCCGGCCAGCAAAGATTACGTGATTATTTGCTCAGTAGTCCCTAAAGTGGTGGCATTAAAATTTCATGCTTTGGTGAATTGGACTATCCTACTATCCATCTGAAGCGCTCGTGGCTTAGCATGATTAGCCGTTCTTAATCGATCGGCAAAGTTAAGCTACGTTTGTCGTGGTCGGTAACTGGATGGGTGACCGCCTAGTGATATTTCAAATCGAGCGTTTCCGTGCTTCGGAAGGCACGTAAAGTCGTTGGTCCCGGTTATCACTTAATTGTGATAGTCGTTAAGCTAGTTGGATGCCTCCTAGGCGGCTTGAAAAATTCCAACAATAGGTTGACCACTAGCCTACCTCCACCAATCCGCAGTGGGCACGCGTGGTGGAGTATCGCCCAGTCCCTTTCACCCTCATTTGTGAAAGGAGGCCTGTTCTCAGCAGTGGGACATTATATATGATGATGATGATGACTATCCATCTGATTAGAGGCACGTTGCCCTATGTTTCTATGGTTTCAACTTTTAGACATTTTGTAGCAAATTTAAAAACATTTTTTTGGGAGTTATTTGTGAATTATTTGTACACGATGGTACGAAATAAAGACGGTAATCTTTAAAATTTACTTTCTGTGATAAATTTATAAATATATTGACGATAATAACAAGATTTAATTGATGAAAACGTAAAAAACTGTATCAATTGTATGTAATGGTGAGTAACAATTAACATTGTGACGTCACGCGCCCTCATCGGGGTAGTTCGGTATATGTCGGTTCGTTTTCGGTACACAGTTCAAAAAAATATTTTCAATTGGTTATAACTTTTTAATAACAACGAAAAAAATAAAACTAAAAATAGTTTTGTATAATAACTTATATATGATCTTTCGATTTATGACAAAAAAAAAAACACTTCAAATTCCCAATTTTAGTATTATTGGTATTCTAAAGAACTGAAGAGAATCTATTTGATACATGTGCAGTACAATGTGTAACGTCAAAGTCGTCAACGGCAACGCAGGCAAATGCCCCTGACGATTGTAAAACGGCAAAGAAGCCGACTAATATTGTTTATGCGAGATTCCGGTCATCGCTTTGTCTTTCGCCGCGCGGCCTTCGGACGATACCGTAATAAAAGGCCTGCCAAAAAAAACTCCCTAATAGCTGTTGATCCTATTTGAAGGCAATAAAATGCAACAAAATTAGCTTTTGTTAAAAGAAATGTCCAAACTGCAGACATAGTTACGGACTATTTGGACCGGATCGGTTTTTATGGCGCGATGGCGTGACTATTGTTTAATAATGTAACTTTCGACGCTTATTATTATAACAAAAGATAATAATAATAATTATAAGGGTGCAGCCATAAAAGACAGAAGACTATGTCTTTCCATTGTTTTTTTTTCTATCTATATGGGATGGGTACTTGCCTTATAAAAATTCCAGGTATACTTAATGTGAAGGGCCAACATCTCTAAAAATCTGAAATCATTTTTGTATTAATTACAAGCTGTCCCCCGTGGTTTCACCCGCGTTTGCAGGATAAAAAGTAGCCTAGTCTTTTTCCATACCATAGGCTATCTGCATGCCAAATTTCATGATGATACATTGAGTGGTTGAGGCAGGAAGGCGTAACAAACATACAAACAAAGAAACCCACTTTCGCATTTATATATTAGTTAGGATTGTGATGTTTATGATGATACTAGCTGTCCCCCGCGGTTTCACCCGCGTCACAGATTACTATAACTATAGTTCCCGGGATAAAAAGCCTTTGCCTTCTCCATATCATAGGCTATCTGCATGCCAAATTTCATGATGATCCGTTAAGTAGTTGAGGCGTGAAGGCGTAACAAACATTTAATTAAACATTATATTAGTTAGTTAGGATATATAAGTTAGGATGCTCCACTTTTTCAAAACTAAATGTAATGCTGTTTTTTTTAAAGTTACGTATGCATGAGTATGATATATTGGAAGAATGTTTATTGATAGTGACTTGGGTTTGTGAGTCATTGATTTATTCTTACGTGTGCAGAATAATAACTGCAAACCGGTTCTGTATGTTCCGTGAGGTTCACGTCAGCGTCATCGGGTTTTGTTCTGCTTCTACTATGATGGCAAATAACATACAGCAAGAAATTGCACTTGGCTTATAGGTACCACCGAATGCATTGAGCAACTATGGTATTACCTTATGAGCATATTTACTGAGAGATATGGTTTTATTTAACACCACAATATTAGAAGCTACAAAATCGTGAGTGCTCTGAAAGGAATAAATTCTAATTTAATTTTTGTTCCCAATTGACCACCCAGCTAAAATATTAATCGGTGCTCAAAATTTGACACTAGCTGTTCCCCGCGGGTTCACCCGCGTTCCCTGAATAAAAAGTAGCCTATAATACTCGAGGATAGTGTAGCTTCCTAAGGAACCCTTATGGTGCCACTCCGTCCGTCTGTCCGTCTGTCACAGCGCTATATTTCATCAACCACTGGTGCTATTGATTTCAAATTTGGAATAGTTATAAATATTGCTGGCCCACACATTATATTGCAAACTAGCAGACCCCCGCGGTTTCACCCGCGAACGGTTAGAATGTTTTTGCGCGGAACACTAATTATTTTCAAAAATAAAAGTAGTTAAGTTACTCCTTATGATGTTATAGCTATGAACCGGAACAGACAGACAAAAATGTTTAAAAACTCAGTCCGATTTTATAAAATAGTTGAACTCTATGTGAGTTGAAAGCTTGGTGCAATGCGTAGATAGAGAATTTTAGGTAGATAGGCTGTCAGCCCTTCAATCCTCTGTGCTGTCAGCGTATAGCGAAGAATATAGCGATACTTCGACATAATTACATTACATATTTGGATTTTTATCGAATTTAGACGAAATTATCTATACAATTTGCATGATATTGACAGAAAATACACTTGAGTATAGTAATCCTTTGATTTACTTAATGTATCAGTTTAAAAAAACGGCGACGTCTGGCAACGCTGATACAAAGTCACAAATAACATACAAATTAGGGTTTCACAGTTTCACTGCTCTCATCAACAAATATCGACACTGAGGTCAAACAATAAAAACCTATACCTACGCGAGATAGGGACACAAAAATACGCTTAGTCCTGCTCAAACATACACGTTTTGACATATGCGTATCTTGGCTTGTCTAACTATAATTCTCCGTCTACGGTGCAATGCAATACTTGTGTGGGGCAATACTATTTAAAATTGGAATGTCAAATACCTATCAAAGACTTTTTGGCGGGAACTTGCAGAGTGACGTAGCATTTTTATTTTCATAAATTTGTGTATTTTGAGTTTTATTGTGTATTTTTGGTGGTATTGTACCCAATAAAGATCATCCATGTGCACCAGTGAAGTGAAATGAAATGAATTATGTGTATCGTGACTTTTCAAGTTGTCTCAAAATGTCCGTGAAGAGTTTTAGTACAATGACAACCATTGTAGTAAAACATGACTTTTATGGACGGTAACTGACTGAGGACTATAATGTGAAGTGATTTATTGTGACTGGAAACTATAATATAACTCGACACTGGCAGAAATGAGCCCTAATATGGGCTTGGTTGCCAAAATTAAAAATAAGAAGAAGAAGAAATACCTATCAAAGAATATTTAAATCAAAAGGAGTATTGATATCAATTTCGATACAAATCATCCCTAAAATAACTTTCTACCCCTTTTTAACCAGTTAGGTGATGAGTTTCAATAATCCTGTGAAAGAATGTTTATGCAAAATTTGAAGTAGATCGGACCAAGGAATTACGTTGTCCCATACAAACTTTGCCCCCGTTTTTCACCCCCTTAGGGGTAGAATTTCGGAAAATCCTTTCTTATCGGATGTCTACGTCATACAAAGAACACACCCTCCAAGTTTCAGGTCTCTTCGATCAGCGGTTTAGGCTGTGCGTTGATTCTCAGTCATTCAGGACAAAGCATTTTATATATATAGATGACAAATTTAAAGAAATATTTTTGTTTTCTTTGCAAAAGGGGCCGGAATGGGGGATCGAAATTTGAAAGTAGTACAGTTTATGTGGGGTATCATACCAAATCACTTTTTATTTTCTTTTATGTTGCGTAGTTTTTGACTTATGATGAAAAATTTCAAAAATATACCATTCTCCTTATCTCCTAATTCAAAAATCTGTAATAATTACAGTAGATAGACATTGATGTAAATATTACAGGAATAAATTAAATTATTAAAAGAAACAAAAAACCCGACTGCGTAAAACAAAAATTAACTGAAAAGAGAAAAACAAGCTCTGGAATATTACTTGAATGTTATAAGTAGGGTTTCGTTCCCGGGTCCCGGGAATCGGGAATTCCCGGGAAATACGTCGTTCCCGAAGTCGGGATTTTTTTTGCGATTTCCCGGGAATTCCCGGGAATTTCTTTATGAGATTGAATGCTCTACAACACTGCAAATATTGGTCAAAATTAACGAAAAACCTTTGAAACACAAAGATGTTGCATACGATATTAAAACAAATGTCGATATCTGAACTACAAGCTTATGAGAAATCACTGAAAGGAACTGTAGGAAGTATGTATTTGTGGAGATAACGTTTTTTTCTTAGAAAAATTTCAAGTTCTCCGAAAATACCCATAAAAACATGTTTGTTTGTAACATGTTTGTAACCTATCAAAAGTCAAGTAAAATACGTAATTTAATTTAATTACCTATTTGTGTCTCACACACAAACATAAGTAGAAAATTATAAATAATCATATCAAACTATAGGTCATACATAGTTACTATGGGTAGTTTCTAAACTGCCGATTTAAAAAAAAAACACTGAATTCGCGTTATTTTGAAGAAAATGAAAGTTACATTAATATTTTTTTTTATATATATTTTTGGAGATAAAGCTTATCAGCGTTTTTGTCAAAGTCAAGTAAAGCACAGCATCATCATCATATCAGCCTAAGGATGTCTGCTGCTGAACAAAGACCTCCCCCATTAACTTCCACTTCGAACGATTTTGGGCCGCTTGCATCCAGCGGCGCCCAGCTACTTTGACCAGGTCGTCGATCCGTCTGGTGGGAGGTCGTCCCAGTACAGTACAGTACAGGAGTACGTGGTCGCCACTCGCGTCGTCTTCGAGCGATGTGGCCTGCCCCATTGCTATCACATCAGCTTACTATCACTAAGATCTATATCGGTAATTTTTGTTCTCCAAGTAATGTCGTCGTTTCCCTGTCTCGTAGAGAAATTCCGAGCATAGTTCGTTCCTTGTGAATTAGTAAATTTTTTTTTTCAACACATGCTCGTAATATTAGATTTATTGCACCGTTTTTAGTATCATAATGTAGCTTATGACGCACTAGTGCTTTTTAATTTACATTACCGCACAGTTTTATGATAGGTATAATCCCGATTATGTAAGTTTGTAACTCAACGCTATTGATATGTGCGTAGACGAAGCATTCTTAATTTAAACGGTTAAAACAGTTTTGCTGTCAAAAAAAGAACTTGCGCGCCATATTTGTTGACGTTCTCATTGACTATTATCAAAAAATCTAGTGAAAAAAATACAAGTTTGTTTTTTTCCTCAAAAGTGTGTTGAAAAACGTCGTATGACACGCGTTTGCATTGATCATTACACTCTCGGGTTCCTTTGCTTAATAGGTACCGTCTCGTGTGATTACCAACTTTGCACACGTCTCATAATGTACTATTATTTACTTCTGAGACAAATAAATTGCTAATTTAATTAAATTACATGGTTTACTTGACTTTATATACGTTAAAATAACAAAACTAACAACTTTTAAAATTTCCCGGGAATCGGGAATTCCCGGGAAGTCATTTTTTTCATTCCCGGGTCCCGGGAATGGAAAAAGGTCGGGAAAAACGAAACCCTAGTTATAAGGTATTGCAGTCGGGGACAAACTAATAACCTAGGTATGTTTTTTTTTTGTAATATTTGTAAAAACCTATACCACGGCAAATTATTTCATTAGGTAGGTACTATTTCTTTATACCTAGCTCTATGTAGAGTCTTGCCTAATTTTCCGGGATGAAGGAAAATGCTGAACGTCAAAGGTCTCGTAAATGTTCTAGTGTTTATTATTGTACAATTTGGTTTCTCGAGGCTTCCTCATAAATTGCACCAACAGTATAACAAAAATTAAAAGTCAGTGTAAACTTTCCCTTTCACTATAATCTAATCATACGAGTTTACAAAGCTATGTAAATAAGGAAAATTTGTTGGTTTTATTTGTCACTGTGGCCTTTGCGCGTTTGCGTTTCTTAGAATAAGGCCCCCACTCCTTGACGAGCCTCTCTTGTAGACCTCGAACGTCCGTCGTCAGTTGCGTCAAATAGAGATCGGAAATTCCTACTCGTGACTAGGTCGTCGCGTCCATAGCGACGTTCGACGTCGCCTTCTTTACGTAGGGTCGTCACAAATCACACATACCTACTTATAATAAGTATGGTATAACCTGTCTCTGCGGCCACTCACTACTAATATAAGATTTTACGTGGGATTTACCAACCTAGTTCTTTAGCATCAAGGTTGCTGGGATTTTTATGATCAAGTAGATCATTGATAGGTGCAGTCGTTTCATAATCGTCATAAATCAAATTGTAAGCGGATTTAGATTATTGCAAGGATATAAAAAAACATTAATCAACGGTTTTTAATAGCACTCTTCACGATCCCTTACACGTCATTAGAGGAAGCTTATTTTGTTAGGAGCGGACGGCACCGTTTATAAAATGTTATCTTCAAATCAACACAATAACAAGTTTAATAATAAGGTGATTAATGTGCTCACAGGATGACGCTCACTTTGCGCCGAGCCGAGGGCTGAGGGAGGCGCGAACATTACGTACGAGAACGCCGCGCTGCGCAGTGTGCGTGCACGCAACGCAACATTGCGAGTCCCGCCTGTACGTACACCCCGTCCGCCCCAAATGACCAGACATTATTTAATTGAAATGGAAGTGAAAGGGTGACAATTGTAATAGAAAACTAAAAAAGGGTTTACAAAGCAAGAATGATGCGATGAAATATTGCGCCAGCCGTGCATTGTAACATTTGCAGTTTAGTGTCTAACGAGGAAGTGATACTTAGATATAAATATAGATATGGTTACTGAGGTAGGTTTGCAATCTTACTTTGTGCTTTCGGCTAGGCAGGCACCATTCATTGATAAAAAAAAGAGTTGGTATTTCACCATTCCCTCCTGCATACAAGCAGCAATACCGAAAACTTTTTTATTTCCCAAAATCCCGAGAACTACAGGTGAAATAAATAAATCGAGACTAGCAATAGAAACCATAAATCTTCTCTAAGTTGTTTACTCTTATAGTTTAACTTCTTGTAAAGTGAAGGCAAACTTTCAACAAAAAGAAATAGAATAGGATATGACATTTGCTAACTAATGATCCACGATCCCGTGTCACAATGCATCTACTGCTTGCTCCTATCGAGCGAGTTTAAAGAGCTTTGTTATGAAAAAAATATTAACACTTCAATATTTGATTTGTTCGAATTTGCGACATTGACAAAAAATCGATTGATATGTCACGTTTTTATTACTGTTTGAAATGCTACCTGGATCTTTTATATTAAGAAAAAAATAGGGTAGATAGGTTGGAATTCTGGAATGCTCGTTGCGCGTTGACAGTTTGGGCCATTCACGCCGCATGCAGAGGATGTATGACGGTTTCATGGAGAAGTCGTTGACTTCATTGTGTTCCAAACATATCATGACGGGCGAATAATTGATGTCCATTCCCAGGTTGGCACCATTCTTAAATCTTACCTAGCTTTGGAGTTTTCTATACTATTTGGTAGCAACATTTTTTTGAAAAAGGTTGCGTAATTTTGTAAAATAAGAAACGTAAATCTAACAAGATAAATGTAGTCTTCCTGGTCTAGACAAATCATTGGAATACACTTGGAGGGTGTGATGCGTGAAATCAAATTGTCAACGCGGAGTGCACAGCGAACATATTGATATTTTAATTAGATTTACAAAGTCGGCTCTCGCAGCTCCACTGGGTACATACACCCAACTCTTTGAGCCGGTCTAATGGCACCCCGCGGACTATATTTAAGGGTTGTCGGGCCCCGCTTTGTGCCTGCTCAATATTTACTCCCAAATGCATTACTGTAACAATACTAACTTGGTTTTTTAAGTTTTCGTAGCAGCTTCCGTGTTATCGTTCTCAAAAGCTTTACAAATGTCACTCACGGCGTAATTACAGAGTAGCACAGCAGGTAGCGTCGATACTTAATGCAGCGGCTACGAACAAAATTATAATTACATTTTCATGTATAGGTGAAACCTATAAAAACTAGTTGATTGTACCTTTGTTGCGAAATTTATAAAAATGGAAGAAATAATTACTTAAGGGCAGAACCGGATGCCGTAAAGATCCACATTACATTTTACTACCTATAAGTCTTACGAACAAAACCAATTCTTAGATCTATCTGAATTAGTTCTGTACTGATGGATAGCGGTGCACCCACAAACATTGACTTCCAAAAATAATGTCTTTTTCTATAGAGTTTACCAATTTACCACCAGGCGGGCCGTATATGTTTGTTTGCCGACTTTGTAGTACAAAAAAGCTGCTAACGGAAACCTTATTACTAATGAGTAATATGAATAATAATGAGAAAGATTAGAATTTGCCTGTTAGGGAATGTTTTTTGTGACAAAAGAGACATGCATTCTTCTCAGTTCAAGAATATTATGAACCAATTCGTAAGTGCCTTATTAGGGCCTAAAAATAAACGAACTTAAATTTGAATTTGATAGGCCGAAAGATTGTCGCCTTGCTTTGAAGATGTTTAAAATGCGTGTGAAACCGCGGTAGATTAATAATAAGTAATCGTTCGTGCAATAATAAGTTTACTTGATTGGTGGTAATGATAGTGCTTTTGTTTCAGATTCGAAAAAGGAGAACAAATAAAAGTAGTGCCATTAGGTACCTACTTCATGAAAACAAACGACAACTAACATCTGCAAACAATTTTATTTCCAAATAGGGAACAATTGCGTGAATATGCAATGAGACCGGGACGTGCGGGACGCCCGGCCCCGACAGCGAGCCCTGCAGCGCGCCGTCACCTCATGCTGCGAAGTGGGTATACAGAACTCTAATTGACACACTAAAATACGTCATACTGCATAAAAATATATATTTTGCTCTGCCCTTCATTTATCCCTCTATAATTTTAATAGGTTACACAAGTATGTAAGTTGACCTTAGGGTAGTAAAGTTGGTACATATTCTTTGCCTTAGGTCTGCAGAAGCTTCAAAACGTATCAGAGCTATTATAGCTCAGTATATATGGTACTAGTTTCCGTCCCGTGGTTTCACCCGTGCCCCTTACTTTACTTCCTAGATGGAATTTCCAAAGATCCTGTGGTCCTTAGGTTACAAAACTAACCAATGTAAGTATTCCAACTTTTGAGTTAATCGAGACACGCAGTAAAATCCTCCTCTTATCAAATCAAATCAAATACTTAGGCATTCAGTCAGTTTAGGTCCTGATAAGGCACTTAATCCGATAGGGAGTGTAATGATTAATGCACACGCGTGTCATACGACATTTTTCAACACACTTGCGAGGAAAAAAACAGACTTATTACTTATTACAAAACATGGTTTAAAGCAAAGCCAGGTTTTACTGTCATTTGGTCACTTTCTAACGTCATATAATAAAAAGGGACGAGGCTATTTTAAAACCTGGTTTTCCTTTAAACCATGTTTTGTAATAAGGTGCGTAATGTTTTAAGTAGATCTTTTGATATTCATCAACAACACAATGAGATGAGAATGCGCGCAGTTTTTTTTTTACTGCAATACGCTATCAATCTGTTTTACGTCTACAGACACATCACTTGGAGCGAGGTACACATTTGACATAATCGGGATTATACCTATCATAAAACTGTGCGGTAATGTAAAGTAAAAAGCACTAGTGCGTAATGAGCTGCATTCTGAAACTAAAAGCGGTGCAATAAAAGTCACTTTATGAGTGTGTTAAAAAGTACTATTAATAAATTCATAATTAGAAATTTACACTATGAGACAATGATTTTTGATATGATGGAAAGAGATTATGAAAAGACTAAATTAACATTTGAAGTTCAATGTTAGTATGAAAAAATATTTAAGTTAATTCTTATTAAGTTTATTTTTTAAATAACATAGATGACAACTAAGTGCTTCGGAGTGGTCAAGAACAAAAATATCTGATGGGTATTCTGCCAAGCTGGAACGTTATTTTCAACACACATTGCAGATTTAGAGATAGTACATGAAATTCAGACAACGTATTCAGTAATTTATGTATAGGGGTACATTATGAAAGAATTTTACAAAAATCCACCTAAAGGCATACAAAAGGGAAAACGCAGTCAGTGTGAAACTTTAATGGAAAAGAATAAGGAACATGGTGTAAATTTGATTTTCATAGGGCATCGTGCCTTTACGTGTAAATATTGTATGAAGCGGTGATGAAAAGATGCATGACATATAGTTTCGATTTTCGAGTATGTGTTTTGATTTTCATAACGAAACTAGCTGCCCGGCGCGACTTCGTTCGCGTGGTGCTACCCTACCCTACCCTACCTGTTTTTTTTTTGCTATAAACCTCACGGAGCCCGAGACCTTTCCAACGAATGCAAAACCGTGGAAATCGGTTCGTGCGTTCTGGAGTTATAGCGTCAGGAAGGAAAACCCGACTTATTTTTATATATTAGATATTGGATGGATTTAGTCTCGTCGAATTTAGGTACTCCAAATAACATGGTGGTGTCCTTTGAACATTTTCCTGTAACTTCAAGGGCTAAGCTGTCTTTACTAACCCATATTTCCAATTTCCACTATTAAACCTACATTACTTAAATTCTCCATTCTTCATTCAAAAAATCTGATTAATAGATAGAACAGAAACTTGGTGTCTTTAAAAAACATAGAGTAAAGGATCGTGAATTTATTTATACTGAATATTTTTGCAGGCAGTGGCTCCCTTGCCCGACAATCGACCGTCTGTTGTATTGTTTCGCGCCCCCTAGATGCCGGCGGCAAATATCTGTAGAATGCGTGTAATTATTTATTTGCCCTCTGAGCCCTCGCTGTGCCCACTCTCGTCTTTCAATTGCTAAACAAATAATAAAAAGAGAATTTAATAGAAAATCGAAATTTAAGGAATGTACATACATCGCTGCGTTTGTTATGTAAACTTTTAGTAAATGTCCAGACAGACTGTCCATTTATTTTTACCATAAAAATCTAAATGGACAGTTTTAATTAAGTAATTACAGACGAGGCGGTATTAAACTAAGGAAGCCGAGAGTGTAATGATACTAATGATCAATACGTCGTTTTTCAACACACTTGCGAGGAAAAATTTTTTGATAATCATCAACCACACAATGAGAACGTTAACAAATATGGTGCGCAGAATTCTATTTTCTTTTCTTTGTCAAACTGTTTTATGAATGAATTGAAAATTAAATGAATGCTTCGTCTAAACTTAACATAATCGGGATAATATCATAAAACACTAGTGTGATAATGTAAAGTAAAAAGCACCAGTCCGTAATAAGCTGTCTTATTATACTAAAAGCAGTGCAATAAGAGCGACTTTATGAGCGAGTGTGTTGAAATAATATATATTTTAAGTGTACTTACATAGTATTCCTTTTAAAAACAATTTCATTGAAGACCATATACAGATGATTAAAATAGGTACATAGGTTAATTAAACTACACAACCCTCTTAATAGTTAAAAAACTAAAGGTTTCGTTTACTCAAACAAATTTTATTTGGTACTAAACTAGGTTTGTAGGAAGGTTATATTCCTTTTTAATTAAAGGTGAGATTTTTTATGAATAAAGAGCTTAAATGGTATCGTTTTTCATGAGAGCTTTAGAGAGAGGACTTACAATAGCATCTGATAAAGCCGGAGACAAATACGTTGTGTTGCGTCGCTACTATTTTGACATTTTAATTTCACCCTTGCTTGAAATTCGTTTTGAATGGCGATGCCGATGGGGGCGCGAGGCGAACGTGACGTGTCGCTGAGCTCTCTTGATACATGTATCACAGTTCGCTCGCAGGAGACTTGATTGACGTTTATCGCTCGGATTAAAATACAATTAAATTAAATTTTAAAT
Organism: Achlya flavicornis; assembly: GCA_947623365.1. NCBI lineage: Eukaryota > Metazoa > Arthropoda > Insecta > Lepidoptera > Drepanidae > Achlya > Achlya flavicornis. Next base: position 10,197,653 of record OX392468.1, read on the forward strand.
TGAGCACAAAAGTTTTCTATTCAACCCTTTGTACTATTTACAAATTTCTACTACGTGTAGGTACACAAACTACGAGTGAGTAAAAGAATCCATGTCAAAGTATCTTACTTAAAATAAGGTTGTTTGAATTACCTTTATATTACAAAAAGTTGGCAGTTGCATAGAACTATAACAATGGTCTTGAACTTATAGATTTGGACGCCGTCTGTGCTCTGTGCAGACCTTTCGATTAGAGGTAATTTGTGTCAATCACGGTGTATTGTGCCGTCTATGTCCGCCTACAACTACAAGCCGGACCATTTGCCCCAATTAAAAGCCGATCTGCCGATCCCTCGTTTACAAAAGTCAATCGCGGGATTAAAATTTTGACATACCGTTTTTAGTGTACCGTACCAAATTACGGAAAACGGAACACTTATTACTTCTGTGTCTCTAATGTGCATTTTTTTTTAGAAATAGATTTATAGCGCTATTTTGGGAGCCTAGCTGGCTGGCAATCAACCGTTCCGAGGCAGTTGTATTTAAAAACCAGTTACCTTCTAGACTTTGCAAAGAACGGCAAAAAAGGTTTTAAGAGAGGTAGAGCATAGCGTTTATTCGCTCAAAGAGCAGCTCGACTGGGGAAGTACCTCCACCTTACAGAATACCGCAGTCAAATAACTTTATGTTGTGTAAAGTTGTGTTCCTGCGCGTGAGTAAGGTCGCCAGAGCTCATTGGGGAGGGGGGAAAGGTCGGTAACGCGTGAGCGATGCTTCGTGTGTTGCAAGCTTCCATATGGCTACGGTAACCGCTTACCATCAGGCGGGCCGTATGCTTGTTTACCGACTTAGTCGTATAAAAAAAAAAACGGCAGCACATTGCCAATTCTATGTTATTGCTAATGTCTGATTTTGTTTTGTCTGAAATATTGAGTTGAGTTAATCTTGATTGCTAATGTCCTTAGAAGACGGTACCCACTAACCATTAATTAGATTTAAACATTTTTCAAACTTACATTCGAAAAAGGGGCCGATGCAGAAACATCAACAACACTAGTTTCAATGATAAAAATACCCGATTGTACGTAAAATACAATGGTCGACTCGCACTTGGCCGCAAATTGCACGTCTCTCAAAGCACCCAGCTTTTGATCCTGTCAATCCGCACAGATTAATCAAATGGTCTATGCAGTTCTCCTAGTGTGCCCCATACGTAATGCAATTCTCATAAAACGATGACTACTTAGTTAAGCAGTAAACCTATACTTGTGAAATTAGTATGTTATGTATACGTAAGGATTTACCAAGTTAACGCAAGTGGGCGTAAACTTCAGATGGACCAGAGTTAGGTAAGTTAGGAGTTCTACTTATCTCTGATCAAGAAACAAAAGAGACCTTTTGTTCAAGGAAAAGTTAGTTATTCTTTTTTTTTTTATTGCTGGGCCTTAGTGATCTGTGAAAACACACTAAGCAATTCTGGTGGTGGTTTCACGTTTTGATCTAGGTATATTAGCAGAAGGAACTCTTGTGAGTCTTTTTTTTTTTTTTTTTTTTTTTTTTAATATATTTATTTTATAAAAGTTACATAATTTTACAATAATATATATCTGCCAAACTGCATAGCAGTTTGTCGGCAGTTAGTTCTCATGTTCTAAAATTTAAAGTATGTAAAAGTAAATGCAACACATTTTCTTAAATCAAAGCCACACTATATATACATATGTACTGAATTTGTCTTAGAACACATCCTTGTGTTCTTATTTTTACAATTATATAATATCATACACACAGTCTCACCCTTCATATGCTGGAATCAAATCTCACAGTCAGCGTAGGTACAATAGGTGTATAGTGTGTTTTGTTTTTTACTACTATGGGAGCCAACAAGCACCTAGAGTCACCTGAGGGTAAGGGTATGCGGTTTCCGTAGCCTATAGACGCTTTTAACACCAGTGGAATCACCCCTGCGTTGCTGAACCTGAAGAATCTGGATAACACCTCCTCATCTCCGAGCTCTGGCGAACATAATCACCGCAGGAACACTATACATTGAAGTAGTGTTATTTGGCTGCGATCTTTGATCTTTAATCTTCGGTACAGTAATATATTTCTTTTATATCAGTAATTGGTTTTGACACGCTTATAAATCTGCGCTGGCCTATCAAAGCTGAAGCTTATTATACATCCTGGCGATGGTTAGAAAGAAACGCATCCGCGATGAGTCATTCATTGAGAGCAACAACATTTTAGTCCCGATTTATAAACTTTCGCAATACCATATTTGAAATACAATGTTTGAGCACCGAATTATGTTATGTTCACACGTTGTAAAAGGACAGAATAAAACATGTATTGGGCTAAATCGGTAAAATATGGAGCGATAAGGTACTGACATTAATCATCGGCCGGCGTGAAATCAAATTATCGTCTACCAGTCACAGGCTAAACGAAAGGGTTGCTGCCATACACTGTGTGTGTGACACAGACAACCCCATTGCTCGGCTATTGCTGTCTCTCATTCACACAAACAATATTGCCTGTGCCAAAACGAGACGCGTTCATTCGAATCCACTATTATACACCGCAAATCAAGAATTGTGCAAATCGGAAACGCAAACAAATTCACACATGAAATTGGTTTTGTGTAGGCGATAAAATACGCTATTAATCGAAATGAAAACGTTTGCCAAGTCCCCTATTCTCATTCCCTCCTCAGAGACAATTATTACCACGTATTATGCAAACAACGACGTAAGTACGTCCACTTTGATAAGGTCATACATTTCTTTATTATGGGTATCGAGAAGTGGTCGATGTCGCACTAACGCCTGGTTATTTTTCCAGCAATCTGGAGATGCGCAACTCTTATTTCACAGATTTAAGTCCATACGTACTGGTGAGTACCCTTGTTATTGCAATGTTTGTATAAGTAATTAAGGATACAATTAAGAACAGGGCCATTTTGTTCTCAACATAAAAGATAAATTGAAAGCGAAAAATATATCAATACCTACTTTAGAGGTTTATCAATGGAATAAAGGTCTCGTGGCTTAACACTATCTCAATAAACGAAATAGTCATCGTATTTTTAATTTCATAATATACTTACATAGGTACATAATTACTGTCCTGGGGGGCTAAAAGGAAGCTAAAGATATTGCTAACGGAATTCATCTCGGCAGATCAATTCCAATGTTTTTTGGTAATATAGTCAATCATTATATACACTTCAATTAAAAAAATCGGAATTGATAATTTTTGGTTATTGGTCAAACTTGTACGTAGTATTTATCTACTCTGAGGTCAAACTAAATAGGTACACATTGATTTTATAATATTTATCTGACAAGTGATAATTTTAGTCACATGTTTACGAGTTTAGATATTTCTTATTTCTGTGTTACGAGTAATATGATATACAACAATACTACTGAGAATCTACTCTACACTCCATTTGCTAAAACCGTAGCCCGTAGCGGGCGTGTTACACAAGAAAACATCACCAATTTCGTAGCGTGTTTTACGTAGCGTAGGCACAGGCGTAGGAGCGTAGCCCAAGCGTAGACCCGTAGCGTATGACGTGTGGTCCGTAGCGTTCAATGTAACCATGATAGATTCAAAAACAGATACAAATATTATTTTTTTAGACACCAAATCACTGTCCATGAGAGAAGTTGGCATATTTTCTATTTTACCTAAAAACCATAAAAATATGTTAGCATATTATAAAATCATTGCAACACTTATATTATGCGTTAATAAAAAAAAAAAAAATTGTCACAAAGTATTTATTTTGTTGAATCATATAGATACCTAGACTCTATGCAATTACGTAACTCTCATATTAAATGTAAAATGTGAAGTAAAACAAGGACGCACTACTACTTACGTCAAGTTTTAAAAATATTTGTTTAGGCCACTTGAATGCATTTAAATCCTCTTAACTGAAAAGGATCCTTCCTTTCTTTGTACTAAGAAAAGGGAATCCGTGTAACGTTCTCATATTCATGTATGTGTCTAAGTAATCAAATAACGTTAATGCCTATCCTAATCCTCGCATAATGCTTTTATGCGCCATTTTCATGCTTCGCTACGCCCTCGCTCAAATATTTGTTTATCTTCTATGTGCAGAATTTTATCGCGATCCGAGCTTTGTTAAATCTTGGAATGTTTTTTGGATAAAAAATGTTTTTTATGGAAAAAATGTACGTTGTGCGAGCACGTGTCGCGTGATCGATCACCGTTCCTTGTTGGGATGCGCTGCGGCACCCGTCACTCCTACGGGAAATCAAAAAACTGCATCATATATATTATTATTTTGAAAAGCCTTTGGTTTAAACCAGCCAGATAACATACCATATCGTTGGTAATCAGGACAATTGTATCATTACAGGTTTTCCAACTTTACGTTACTTCGGGAAGAATTTTGATTATGCTTTGCTATGCATACGTATTTAGACTTCTTTTTTCCGCGGTCAAAAAGAACATATAAATCTTTATTTAGTTTAATGTAATGTTGTTACAATATTCAAATCAACAGAATCACAACAATCTGTCACCAAACTATTCTATGGCTGACATATTATTTCATAGACATTCTTCTAACGAAACGAGTTACCCACGTACTTGAGATATATGCCTAACTTGACAATGTTCCGTAATGAAATATTAAATTTAAAATCGATTTATGTGCAAAAATACTTCATTAAAAAAAAGTTTATAAGGTAAATCTTAATAAAAAGGTATTTCAATTTTGTATGCAGATATTTCATAGCATAACCCGTTTTATTTTTTAAATCCATTAGTTTCAATTTTAGGCTTAGGAAGCTTACATCGATCTTTACTTACCTATATATATATTCACGCGTGATCCCCAAAGTGTGAACATCTGTATTTGCAAATGGCGCTCACACTCTTACACCTACTGATACAAAGCCGTATTCAAATAACTTTAATCGCTTAAGTACACAAATCCATTCTCGCGACTAACGAATTATAATTATTCATAGCCGTTCGCCGACAGCACAATCCTTTTCATATATCGAGCGGTGTTTGCATAAAAGCGCTACTACTGATTTATTGTTCAGTATTTTAAATAGGTACCTATCTACGTATTGAGCCTTTGTTCTAGGTCGATGATCAGCTGATATAAGTTTCAGGTTGGTAGTACCTCATACAAAAATGATTCGAAGTTATTAATATCGTTCCTTCATATTATCTTGTATGGCCGTTTACCCCACTTACTTACACTGTCAGTTTACCCCCTTTATAACCAAAGCAATCGATTACTATCTCAATTTATTGTGTAAAGCGTGAAACGATAGAGTTAAAGAACTAAAAAATAATGGGTCGAATTATAGAAGATAACGGCTGAATAAGTGTTAACAATTAAACCCCTTAACTGTCAGTTTTTGTGTTAGGTGATCAATAAAATTATTGGAACTCACGCTTCTCGTGCGCAATCGGTTGAAAAATGTTAAAAGCGGGGCTGTTCATTTCATGCACGGCGGGGCACGTCGCCGTGACATGTTCTCGTGTGACATCTACATGTATCCATGTCAAACTGACGCACGCGTCATTACATATTTTACTCATCATTTATACAATCAACTATACCTACAGAGTGGGCAGTGGAGGCAATCCATACCATCCTTACTATAATATAATATAATCCTAACTTAATATTATAATTGCGAAAGTGAGTTTGTTTGTTACGCCATCACGCCTCAACTACTGAACGGATCATCATGAAATTTGGCATGCAGATAGCCTGTGGTATGGAGAAGGACATAGGCTACTTATTATCCCGGGAACGCGGGTGAAACCGCGGGGGACAGCTAGTATCCTAACTATATCCTAACTTAATATTATAAATGCGAAAGTGAGTTTTTTTGTTACGCCATCACGCCTCAACTACTGAACGGATCATCATGAAATTTGGCATGCAGATAGCCTGTGGTATGGAGAAGGACATAGTCTACTTTTTATCCCAGGACCGCGGTTGGAACCGCGGGGGACAGCTAGTAATCTATATTGTATAGCAATTTATATGCGAGATTAGGCGAGGTTATATTTTGTGACTCAAAAATTGGCAAAAAATATACATGTACTTATTTAAACAACATTTAATATGATATATTTAATTGAATAAGGTTTTATACCACGTCGGCACAAAATAGCTGCATAAATAAGCGGCGGGAAACTAAGTAAAACAAAAAATACTATGTAGGTAGTGATTTTCGAACAGGAAATGGCTAGGAAGTATGTTTTGGAAGAAATATAAATGGATTAACAACAATGCCTTTCCATTTTCACCAGATGTGCGATAAACGTTATCAAGAGGGTTAACCGTGACCTCATAAAAAGCAGAATTTATTACATCTCATGACCCTTGCCCCGAAACTAAGACAGCGGAGGAAATAATAGAAAAATATCGTAATTAAAATCCAACCCTTCCTGTCGTTGCGCCTTTTTACGGAGGGATAAAATTGGAGCGAGCTGCGCGTGACCGATGCGATGATATAGTGAAGTCCTTCCTATGGAGCTGAGCGATACGCACCCGGGTGGCCGCGCGGGCCGGGCGAGACCCGGGCAATGCAGCGGGGCGCCGCGCCGCGGAGGCGTGCGGATGCGCGTAGCAAGCGAGCGAAGGGTGGCCCGACGGTGCTGCAAGTCCTACGAGACGGGTTAAGCGATCTTTAATTACCCTGTTACCTAGTTTATTAAAATTTTAACATATGTCGCTCTTAATTACTTTTTGTACGAAAAACCTTCTATTTCTTGCCTAATGATATCATTAAAACTAATGGCTCTGTGAGCTGTGGCCTCGCGAGTCTCGATAATTATACGGGATTTCCATCTGAAAAACTGAATCGAACAAGAACAACAACCCAACAACAACAATACTACATTCCTTTATTATTTTTATGGTTGTTTTAATGGGAATCATGTCTTTAAAATCATTTTCTATGAGAACCACTCAATTTACCTACTTCCAAACTCTATTCCAAGCATGAACGCCCAAATTTCAAGCGGATGAAACTTACCTTATAAGCGTTATAAACAGTTATGAAATAACTCCAATTTACAAACAATAGGAGGTAATAATTTCCGCTCGGATTGCTATTACAGATAATAGTGTGGTAGTGCTGGTAAATAACAGAAGCTTACCCTGCGTCTGGGTTGAACGTGAGGAGGCGGAGCGCCGAGGAACGTGCCCGCGTCGGGACATCACGTTTTATATTGCTTACAAAGATGAAGCGTAAACTGGCAGCTGCTTGCGATTGCTGGTCTTTCTCATTTGCCTAATCATTACCTTTGTATATCATATATATACGTATCTCCTGTTATAAGTAATTTAAATGTACTAACAACTCAAGACAGGAGAGGAAGTATTAAAATACCTACAAGTAAAGGAAAAGTATGTTTCTATTCTCAATTACATTAACAAAAGTTCCTATTGTGAGTTGTATACTTGTATTGTATTGTAATATGGATTTACTTTTATCGAATTACTAAAATAGAGCCAAACATTTCAATAAAAGTTCTTATAAAAACTTGAACTTGTACAATAGATTAGCTTAGAATAGGTAACATTACCTTGTGTCATGCATGAATCATGATATGCCGACAACGTTTCATTTAAGGAATTGATGGAGAAGAAACCTTATGCACAGGACACAAGACTTTATTTAAATATTTTTTTACAAAACTGTTGGAAGAGGTGCGATGTGCAAGTTGTAACGCTGTTTGTTGTTTGTTAAAGTATGCGTGAACAAGAAATCTTCAGACGTGTATTGATTGGTATTCAATAGCTGTGCAATGAATGGGTGCTTGACAATACGATCGTTCTGTTGCCTTTAGGTAGATTTATTTGGTTGTAAAATATATTTTGATGTTTATTTTTATGGTATAATTTGATCTACCTATTTCATAAATTTTACTCCGATGTGATACAAGTGCGCTAGTAGCAGTACGTACGAAAGAGAAATAGTATCAATAATGTTCTATATGGCTTCGTTAAACGACCAAAATAGTTAAAGTACCTACCTATGTGAATAATACGAAATCACTTGTGACTCTGCAGACCATGCCAGTCAGTAATTTAAACTAGGTACTATAGTAGAAAATTATAAATCAAGTTACGAGGGGATGCTGGTGCCTTCTGACTGCCCAATGGTCCCCTTCCTATACCTTACGCTTCAGCGAATCGCAAAGCGTCTGCCGACGACGCCGCCGCCGCTGGTGGTCTTCGCGCTCAGTACCCATCAATGTCCACTATCGTTCCTATACTAAGAGAATTTCTCTGTTACAAACAGAACAATCAATGAATACTATATGTGCTTTGTTATATTGTTATCTCAGTCTCAATCGAGTGCATCCCACCGAACTGTTTCACTTATTGAGATCGTCAGACATTGCGACGTCTTTCATTGTTAACATTTATCAATACATTTGCCTGTATTTTAAATAGGTTTAGGTTTGTGTAAGTAAAGAGATCAACAAGCAAATCTATATGAAATAGGTAGCTTAGGTAGAGTATGTACCAACATGCAGATTAAGTTATTTTGATATAAGTTAGATATCCTACAAGTGTTAAAAATCGATATTCGTATGTTAGAAAAGCAATGGGTAACTCAAATATGCAAATATGCAAATTTAATTAAACCGAATGAAATAAATAAACGAAACGCTTACCGAAATATAATTACTAAACAATAACCCCCTTATTCATAATGAAGTTATCAAACGTTGATTAGCTAAAATTCTGAAGTCTTTATCTGACACGTGACATTTGGTGATCGAAAGAGTGAGACGGGGCACACTATTACACTGATTTAGTTAAAAAGCGATTATGAATAAGGGGGTAAGTATTTACCTACCTACATTCCCATTAAATTATTCTGATATAAGTAGGTATCCTATAAAAATCGATATACGTATGTTAGATAATTGGACTGTTTTACTTAAACCGACTTCAAACTACACTAAACAGTGATCAAATCCTGATCTGATGACAGTGGGACCAAACGGGAAGTGTACCCTTCCAGACAAAAAAAGAATTTTCCAAATCGTTTCATAAATGACGGAGTTATGAGGTAACAAACATAAAAAAAAAAAAAAAAAAACAACCGTATCGAGAACCTCCTTCTTTTTTTGAAGTCAGTTAAAAAGCAATGATTAACTCGTATAAGATACTATAGTACAATTGCCAATTTAATTAAACCTACTGAAATAAATAAACGCAAGGCTTACCGAAATATAAATACCAAACAATACTATCACATATTACTACTGCTAAATCGCCGTTTTATTTTAGTTTAGGCGATGTTTAGTGTCATGAATGAGACATCACATCACAAACGTGGGAGGGTAGAACAAAACAATACAGCGCCCGCGCCGCGCACGCGCCACTTGAAGCTCGTTAGCGACCTACACTTGACAATGAACTAAAACAATGCCAATCCTATGCATATACGTAACCATTATGCTAATTGAACACGGGGATGTTTTTGTTTGAGTTCACATTTCATTTATTCATTGGGATAAGTAATATGTAGGAAAGCGACTGGTGCGCTCAATATTAATGAAAAATATTCTCACCGGCATAGGATTTGGTTGGACCAAGCTCGATTTCATAAAAAAATGTGTTTTCAGTTTTTTTAGACCACAAGAAAAAATATACCAAACTCACCCCTATTTTTTATAGTTGTAACCATATTACGAGATATTACTGCTATATTTTTATCGAAACTGTATGAAAATTCATAGTATGGGAGAGTAATGGGAGTAGGTAGGTATATTCACATAATCTTCTTTACGTAGTTATGCTCTTTGGGGACTTGTTCCATCGCTGACAAGTAAGCGACGAGGCTCTACTATGTTCTCGGTCAAGAAACTGAAAGCGGTACGATACATACTCGCTTGTCGTTGCTCGCCAACGACAGTTGTTTCCTTAGTTTCTACGAGTATCTCATTGATCTCAACGCTCGCTCCTCGTCGGCGCGCGGCGCTTAGTCTACCAATCCGCAGCGTTCTAAATTCAAAACACTTCTTCTCACTGATTTTGGACAACAAAAGCCCGCTTTTTGAGGTGTTGAGGAAAATATGAACTAAACCATTAGAGTGAGCCTAGCTCGGTTTCTAACTCAAGTAAACAAATGAGACCGTGTTGAAGTAACAAATCTGAAGGGAGGTGACAGGCAATTGATACGTCAATGTCCTCCAACAAAAGTGCGTACAAATGACTAACTACAATGACAAGGTAATTAAGAAATGGGCGGAACGCGACGCGCGCGCAGGGCAATCACATTTAACAGCTAATGTGTCTATTAACAAATGTATTTGCCGTGTTCGGGCTCGCTCGTAAATTCCTTCAACAACTGGAGCAGTTGGTTCGTGTCACTGTTAAATATATATCATTCAGTTTTAAATTGTCTAAACAAAACTCTACTCTCCATTAAACATTATTTACAGTTTCAGCACAACAGAACAAGATGGCTTTTAAGTTTAAAAGATTTAAATATGTTTGATGATAATAAATCGAGCGGCAAAATGACTAAAATTAAAGGTTAAACTTAGTTAAAAAGCATTAACTAGTGGCTCTGTGAGCTACAGACAACGCGAGTCTGTCTTTGCATAGCTTTTTTCGAAATGGCTGATATGTGATATTTTTACGTTATCAACCAACATGGCTCCGCCATTTTGAAAAGTTTCCAAAAACTGAATCGACAATAAAATTAATCCATATAATTATTGAACCTGCTCACAAAATTTCACGAAAATCAGTTGAGAAATGCAACCTGTAGAGGAGAACAGCTATACAATGTACAGTACAGTCCAGACATCCAACAGCCATACGAAAGCATTTTTGCCCAAGCTGACGGAGACTTTTAGCTCGCGCTCGGTCAATAAATAATTTTATGATCAACGATGATATGGCGTACTTGCCAGAAATTAATTTTATATTATAAAATTGCCGACCGTAATAAATCATAATGCAATAATAAATACCTTCCCTACTTATGGAAACTCTAGCTAGAGAAAGGATGGGAATTTTACCCGTAAAATCATGAAAGGATAAACATTATACCAAGAAAAAAAACGAAATTAAAAGTATCAAAAGTTTATTCCAAAGATATGTCGGAATTCCACGATCAGAAAAACAAACTAAAACACATTTGTCTTCGATAGTAATTTATTTAGTGTCAGGCTGAAGAGACGCGGAGCGCGCTCGCCACCCGCACGCCCGCGCCGCTTCGGCACGCGCGCCCTTCATCGATATATCTGTGCCTAATAACATAAACCCCTTTTGTTTTTCTACACAAAGCTCCTAGTTTATTTGAGAGATCAACTGATTATGTTCAAACACGCGCGTCTCGTCCTAACAACTCACATTGGCATAATCTCTCTATTTTTTCTTTGTCTCATTCAGATTTCCGACATAGAATATTATTAAGCCTTGGATTCTGACGTAATTATTACAAATTAATTTAGAGAAAAGAAATGATGCTGCAGCATGGAATGAAAACACAACGTGTTGGCTGGCAGTTGTACCTATCACTTACAAGAGGTTTTTACAGGAGTAAGTACATGCATAAGTACTTATTAAATTTACTTTTATCTGTTTCTATAATACTGACATTATTAAAATGTAAGGTTTTTACGTTAGTTAGGCTTGCGTCGAGTTTGTCCACATAAGCCCGGCCGCATACTATAAGAAAATTTCTGACGCCCGCCGGAGGGCACTTTACTCAAACATTTTGTTCTAGACCCCACATACTATTAGAAAATTCCGACGTGTCTGATGTCGTAAAATGTTTGAGAAAGCGGGCGTCAGTTTTCTGACAGAAAATTTCTTATAGTATGCGGCCGGTCTAAATCTGAAACTAACGATGATATGGACGTCAAGATACGAACTGAGATCATCGCTCTCGTACCTACATACATACCATGTATCACTTTTAGGGGTTTATTTAAGCATAAGGATGTTCGTATGTACCACACGGTTACGTGCCTACATAGTAACTCTTCTTTTATTTCAAACTTCCTTTCCCTGGTTTCCTCACGATGTTTTCATATACCGGAAGCTCCAGCTTATTGTAGAATTTGAATCCATGATTAGCCACGGAAGTTGACTTCAAAACCAGAAAACTTTCGATTTACAAGGATCACTAAGATGTCATACAAGGAATACTATGGCTCGATCTGAGGTTGATCTTGTGCTGGGGTGAAAATTCTGCAACAACCAAATCAGCAGAGAGATATGATTCTTCTTCACAATTTTACAAGTATGAATTCGATTACGCGTCACCCTCGCCAACAGGTTTCTCTATTTTGTAACACGCGCCCCAATTGCAATATTTTGAAGTGTAAACATAAGCACTGCGAAACATTTTATATTGTCGACCCCAACGGTAATGAGATGCTTCATTTTGAGATTTGAAGAGGTATTCATTGAATTGTCGAAAATATGCCATTCACGTCCGAGTCGCGGCGCCGATCGAACTGTGAACGAGTGTCGCATTGCTTGTCATTTAAATATTTAATACAAAGCAGCTTAGCAAAGCAGGGTGACACATCGTCCATGGGATGGCGATGGGCCATTGTCACTGTCAGTCAAAGTCCATACAAAGCCCCTTCAAAACCCTCCGTAGTTCAAACGCCAGCATTAACTGAAAAAAATAAGTAGGTAAATGCAATAAATGTGTGTGCTTTTTAAGGATCCATTCCTAGAGGGTCGGAACGTAACCGTTATTCTAAGTCCTAAACCAAGTTTAAGAACGTCAGAATAGTTCAAAACTGTATTTTAATTAGTAGTAAATACCTAGTAGGTACGTAGTTTTAGATTAGTAGGATAGTAGGATAGGCACTCTTATTATGCATGCTTGTAGCAAAAATAGAAAATAAAATATTCTTTTAATTTCTTCGAACAAATTTTCCGTTTGCAATTTCGCTATTAGTTCAATCAAAATAATGGAAGTCATACATTTATTATATTTTATTACTTTTATTTTATTTTTATTTGACTTACATATATACACATACCTATTTATTGAACCCATGATAATTCTTTCTTATTATGTAAAACGTTTTGTTAGTAAAATTTCTTTCAATTTACAAGTTTGCAATTTGTGTACCTGTCTAACAACATGATATTTCTGTGAGTAGAACATATCAAGGTTTCCATTTGGTATTTCGTTTGGTAAATAAAATAAACCATTACGAATTATGTACCTACCGATTTGTTTCCGCCAAATTTTGTTCGATATTTATTTTGTATCTTTAAAAAATCTTCCAAACCTTTGGAATTTTCCCTTTTCTGACTAAATTAAACGACACATATAGAAAATACAACTATTAGTGAATAGCACATTTCAGCGAAGCGATAGATCTAGGAAACCTTAAAAATGGTGGACATTTTGTTGCAAAGGAATAATAAATACTTACCTACAAACATTCGGTGACGACATCAAAGCCACATATAGGAATGCAATAGAGGTGATGTTCAAATGAGTTTTTTGATTTACAACCAGCGCATTATGTTGAGTAGAATATTGTCCGCATGTTCGAACCAAACCGCGAAATTACAAGACGTTGAGAGCGTTGGTCGTCTCGTCGCACGTAAACTATACGAAGCCCGACGATCGGCAAAACCACAAAATACCCGTATGTACCTACCTACATGCATTATAAAATCTGCAGGAAAAATAAAACATTGCTATTTTTTATAATGATTGCTAAGGGTCTAAGCAGTCGAGTAGACCATTTTCGAAATAATTCAAGTTATACGTTTGAGTATTTTGGCGGAGTCTTCTCAGTGCATAATCGGGCCTAAACTGAATAAATGACTTTTCTAAACACGTGCTTGTAAAATGACTTTTATTGCAACGATTTTAGTTTCATTATACAGCTTTTTACGCACTAGTGCTTTTTACTTTAAATTACCGCACAGTTTTATGATAGGTATAATCACGATTATGTTAAGTTTATACCTCACTCAAGTGTTATGTGTGTAGATGAAGTATCTTAAGTTAAACGGGTAAAACAGCTCGACATCGCTGTCAAAAAAAAAATACTGCGCGTGACTGCGCGCCATATTTGTTGAAGTTCTCATTGTTTAGGTAGGTAGTTTTTTTTTTTTATACGACTAAGTCGGTAAACAAGCATACGGCCCGCCTGATGGTAAGCGGCTGCCGTAGCCATATGGACGCTTGCAACACACGAAGCATCGCTCACGCGTTACCGACCTTTCCCCCCTCCCCAATGAGCTCTGGCGACCTTACTCACGCGCAGGAACACAACTGTGCACAACATAAAGTTATTTGGCTGCGGTATTCTGTAAGGTGGAGGTACTTCTCCAGTCGAGCTGCTCTTTAAACGAATAAGCGCTATGCTCTACCTCTCTTAAAATCTCTCATTTCTTCTCTCTTTTGGTAGTTGATAATTATGAAAAAATCTACTTCAAAAAATAATAGTCTGATTTTGTCCACACAAGTGTGTTGAAAAACGTCGTATGACACGCGTGTGCATTGATTATTACACTAACTAATCGGCTCCCTTATCGGCGGGAGAATTTTTTCGAGTTTTTTTTTTTACTTTCGTAAAACAATGTGGATAGATGTTTCAGTGATTAGCGACCGTAGAAGTTCATTTGGTACATTGTGTTAAGAATGTTTTTTGTATAATATGTGCTATATTTGAACGTTTCTCATGGTTTCTCTAAAAACCGTAAAACTGACTATTTTGGCAAATGCACAAAAATAGTTCTAGGGCAAAAAATATAAATACTTACGTAGAACATACTTCGCAAAATACTACATAATTGTGTACCTACTGAATGCTGTTTCATTTAAGATTTCAAGAAGTATGTAAGTAATTGGTAGATCGCACAGGGTTTCGTCAATAAACAGTAGATCTTGGATCTAATCAAGTCGGCCACCCCTGCTATAGGCACATAAAGATATATATATATATATATCTCTTTAAATTTCCAAAGGATCATGGCGAGATTTATTCAAAAAAATAAAGATTTTTAGAGACGTTGGAGCTGAGTTGAGCCATTTAAAATATTTTTAGAACCCCGGGATAAAAATGCGAATTTCTATGGCAAGCGAATCACGACTATTTGCGACCAAAACCATTATGTTGTTGTTATGTTTTGCGGGGTTTATAAAATATTAACATGTTGCTGGTAATGTAATCTAATATATTATATTTATTAATACCCCCTAAAATGTTTTATTTTTTTGTAAAAATCAATGTATGGTTTCAATCAATGTTCAGTTTTATTTTTTTATTAAGGTAATCCTAAACAATTAGGTTTTATAAAGTTACTTACTAAAATAATTGTCTATCTGTGAAAGTGAAATCTAGGAAGACTGAGCCACTCGCTACGTCGCCGCGTCGATAAAAGTAATAGAGGTACTAGTTACATACACTACTATTGGTGCGTACATGCTTGGCGAACCGAGCACGAGCCGAGCCACGAACGAGCACACTGCGAGCACGTTCGCGTAGCGTGGACGGGCTTGCGAGCCTCGAACGAGCGCGATTGTCAGTTTTTTCACGTACAAAGGGATTCGCATCGTGCTCGATGTAGGCTCGTTGTAGATTCGTTCGTGGCTCGGCTCGTGCTCGATTCGCGTAGCATGGACGCACGTTTTAAGAACAGTCAATCCGCCATACTTTTCATACAAAAGCTCTGTACTGATGATGGTGTCGTTAAAACAAATGGCTAATTATTTTCGAGGCGACTAACGAATTAAAGGGCGACTAACTATTGGTTACAAAAAAAATAACTTGGCAGCGATCAAATATTTTGGCAACTATAAATTAGATGGGCTACAAATTGCAAAGTATCATTAAAACGAAATAGTGGCGGCTTCTTTAAGGTAGCAAATATATTAAACAGGCACATAGAAATAATAGGTGGGGTACTATAAATAATGATTTGGCGACTAATATTGACAGTGGGTTAACAAACATTGTATTATTGGCAACTATAGGCTACATTATAAAATAAATCTTTCGGGCGATTTGCAAGCAGCTGTAAAAATTTAAACGGGTACTATAATTAAGAATTAGGGATTCAGTATTTTTGTTTGTGGAGTCATATTCATAATTAGTATCTGGCAGTGGCGTGCATTGGTTTTCGGACTAGGTAGGCAGAAGAAATCATGGCCATACATGCCTAAATATGCCTCCTAGATAGATTATGTTTTTTGACCCGATTCGTAAAATTGTTTAGGTCAGCGTATCATTCCACACACATTTGGTATGATTCATTAGCAAACAAAATACATAATAACAGAATAATAGATTCGAATAACAGCACCCAGATAGCCAGGTGTTTAATAAACATAATATTCTGTGTTAAAATGTCTAAGATTTTTACCTTTGATTAAAATCCATGAATGTTTTGGAGTTGGTCTACAGCAAGTACAAGCAACAAACGAAAACTGACTAAAGGAATAATTTATCGACACATTTTGCATCTTCACCACAAAATTTCTTCATTTCACACACAATACACTTCGCAAAATCACAATAAGTAAATAACAACAACATTGCATACAATGCCAGCCAAACCGTAAACAAACCAACACAAATAAATTGTGAAGTTATATTTGAGTTGCTCTAATGTTGGTAAAGTAGTTGTAACTGTAGTCTTTTTAATTTGGATGGGTTACTTTACTTACAACAGAGAAGGTAAGGTTACTTTTGGTCCATAAATCGCGAATGTCAAATGTCAGTATGCTACGCATAGCAAAAGCGTGATTTATGCTTTCGTCGTATTATCTTAAAGAAGTGTGTGTGTGTGTATGAATATGCCGAAATCGTTTTAGTGTGCGTGAATTGCCGTGAATTTGAGAGGCGAACTAACGAGTGCCTGCGCGGCAAAGTTTGAAATTTCGTATTGAATGTTAGGTTAGAATTTTTATTTAAAGTGATTATGTAGTTTAATTGAATCAAAATATTATTGAATTGAATCTTATGAGGTAGGCATTGCTTATTTGCCTATATGGAATGCACGCCACTGGTATCTGGATGACCGAGTTGAAACTGGTTTTTACTTTTTTCATAACGTGTTTTTTGGAAATTATATTTGGATTCGAATAAAAAAAACAGCTGGACTCGAACTGGGGTCTTCTGATTTCGGGACCGAAAACAGTGAACTTTGATCTTGTATGGTTTTCAGGGTTTGATGATGGAGTAGGATGGTAAACACTGGAACTCCATAGTGGATCATCGTATCCTGGCCGTGTTTAGGGTTGTTAGAATTGTCGTGAAATGAACTTTGACGATGTATGGTTTTCAGGGTCTGATGATGGAGTAGGAGGGTAAGCACTGGAACCCCATAGTGGAGCATCGTATCCTAGCCGTGTTTGGGCATATTGGAATCGTATTAGGTTGCATTTTGGCCAAATTTTAAAAGTTAAGAAATACTTAAGACACACAATATTTTTTTGCATGTCACTATTTGCTTTCATTAGAGCTCTTAAAATGTCGCACAAAGTATGTTGTATATGACCATGTTCATATTTTCTTCTCATCTCAGTTTACTTTGACCTTCATAGGTGCCCTTCTAGGGCCTAAATTGAATAAATGGCTTTGACTTTAACTTTGAACAACCTCATTGTATAATTTAAGAAAGCCTATTTTCTACTTTTTATCCTCCGTCAAGTCTTCGCCTAACAATAAATTCAGTTACCAAAACAAAAAAATCAATGCCAGTTTAAATTAAAACAAAGCTTCTTTAGCTGCTACTTTCTACTTAAAATGATCCTTCACTTTAGCTGCCAACCTATTATTTTAGTACAGTCGAGGACATAAATATGTATACACTTAGTAAAATTCAACAACGGTTTCCTCTTAAACTACTGATTGAAATTATGAGATATTATAAAGGCAGAATCTTCTAACATATACTATTATAATTTGTGTAATAGTTTAACACTTAAATGTTAAACATGCGAGAAAATTGCTTTTGAATTTCAAAAAGTGTATACATATTTATGTCCTCGACTGTACCTCCTTTAATTTTTTATAAAAACCCAAATTCAGATTAATTTGTCGCCGCGTTAAATACATGCCAAAACAAATTAGTATTTTGTGCACTAGCCGTGTATCTAGGCAAAATTAAAAAAAAAGTGTGAAACAAATTCAGTAAAAGCCTCCGAAAAACAGCGTTTTTGCACAAATTTTACCTGAACTTTGGCCATATCTAATATAGGTACCTATAAATTGAAAAAGTAAAGAAAACATCTAGATACCAGACTTGCAAATTTATTGGAGATTCTAAATAACTAACATTTTTTTCACAAACTTGTAAGAGTTTTTCACAAGAAGTATACTCCTGGAACAATTTTTATGATATGCGAAATCATCACCTAGCGAAGCGGCCGCGAGTGATCAGCGGAATTTACCGACTGATAACCGACTGTTCTGATGGTGTCTCTCTTTTTTCGCAGTCAAACATTACGTTGGATGAAGGTACAAGCTTTTAGGCTATGCTTGCGTTGAAGTTGCGTTGGCCATGAAGGGCCGCCTTAATTATTTGCTCATTGGTTAATGAATACGCTAGATTGACACACTAACAGCTCATTTTGAAATGCGAAAATTAACCTGATTCGATCACCGGATTGCAATCCCTAGTCATAATGAATAATATCTAATTATTCAAATGTTTAAAAAAAATGCATGATTAGTATTCCTTGGGTAAATTAAGTGGGCTGCCTTTGTAAGACGACTAAAATTTCACGGTGTAGGTATAAGTAGATGTAGCTAGATATGATCATCAAAGTAGAAACAATTGACATTGATAAGATTACAGTGTAATTCGATGCGAGCCGCACGCACAGCTCGCACACCAAGACCACACATGTGGTACATAATATAGTTCACGTCCAACTCCCATGAATCTTTCGCTTCATAGGTACCCATACCCAATCTACCAGTTCATAATTTGAACCAATGCATGATATTTTTTAATTGTTTTAACACTTCTGAAAAAAGCTTCAAAATTAAGTACTGTTAGCATTGAAAAATCTTAACATTGGAAGTAACGTTTGCATCACGCTGGATATATTATATTGTTTTACTTCAGGAATGTTAAGTAGCACTCACTTCCTGTACCTACATACCTTCCTTCCTAGTCCCTACTTGTTATACCTAAGTCACGTAGGTATTTTATTTCTAAATTAAAGGAGATATTTTCGTTCGATACAAACTCCTGTAATCCATCTGTAATCGAGGTTTATGCAGTCGTGGTTACAACAGGAAACCACAAACTATCCACCTAAATAGCTGCAGTGTACAGTACAACCAGAGTTTTTAGGGATCCGTACCTACCGTAATATGATTATAATTATCATTAAAACATTGTTTTCGACCGACATACCTTGGGAATCAAGGAATACATAGGCTACATTCCGAATTGATTAATATCGCTCACAGTGCTCACTATGGTGCTCACAGCAATAATTTGCGTACCGAGTTAGATATCACGTTGTTGACAGCTGTAAGAATGTTCACTAATTTAGATTTTTAGGTCTCCTTATTTTCTATAGAAAATAAAAAATATGTGTGAAAGAATTATTTCGATACGTCAATTAGTTTCCGAGATATGGAATTTTAAAATAAGCGCGCGACCCTGGATTCCACCGGCCCGTACTCGATGCGTGTGACGTCATGTTACATCGTTCGCTCAGTCAATCGCGCTCACAGAACAAATACCCTGACGGGGTCGCGCTTTTCCGTACGTTTCCCAAGTTGATTATGACTTTTTTGGTTTTTAAATTTCCAATATAAATACTAGAAAATCATGTGTTATGCCAAAATGTAAATATACAACCACCAGTCCACCGGAAAAGTTGATTTTACTCGTTCCAATGTCCAAATACGATAGAAATGGATAAAAACTGTGAAGGGGTTGAATCTATTTAGAGATAAAAGCAAAGTTTTTTGCTGTAAAGATCGTTTTGACGTAAGAATGGTGACAGTCTACTATGTACCTAAATATTTATACACATTTGTAGTGTGCAGTTATTTGATACCTCAGCGCAGCCGCGGTTTCACCCGCGCGTAGCGTTTTAGTTATTTTGCGCGGAACCCCTTATAAATTATCTGAAGTAAAAGAAGCTTAAGTTATTCCTTATAACATCCGCTATCTACCAGTGAAAGTCTCGTCTATATCGGTCCAGCCGTTTTGGAAATCAGCCGGAACAAACTAACGTAAGAAGAAAAATAGTTATTCTTATAACATAAGCTTATCTGAGAATAAAATCCAGTCAGTTCAGCCGTTACGGAGATTAGCCGAAAAATTAATAAAATTTTGTTTTTTTTTATAAGTAGGTACCTACATTTTTTTTATTAGCGTGGGGAAATCCTCGTAGGATACCCGACCATCTTGGGGGGAGCGCGATCAGATTATGCCGAACTTTTAGCAGCTTAAACCCCAACGGGTTTCGTCAACCGTATATAGGTACTTTCATGTGCATTTAATAAAAAGTTGTTATTTTGATATTACATAACAGACACTTCAATTTTATTTATTTGGATATATAAAGTAGATTGTGTTCCTGCGCGTGAGTAAGGTAGCCAGAGCTCATTGGGGAGGGGAGAAAGGTCGGTAACGCGTGAGCGATGATTCATGTGTTGCAACCGTCCATATGGCTACGGTAACCGCGTACCGTCAGGTGGGCCGTACGTATGCTTGTGGTAAACAACTTAGTTAGGACTTAGTCGTATAAAAAAATATAAGACACTAGCTGCCCGGCGCGACTTCGTTCGCGTGGTGCTACCCTTCCCTGTGGTACTACCCTACCCTTTGGTGCTACCCTACCCTGTGGTGCTACCCTACCCTGTGGTGCTACCCTACCCTGTGGTGCTACCCTACCCTGTGGTGCTACCCTACCCTGTGGTGCTACCCTACCCTGTGGTGCTACTTTACCCTACCCTACCCTACCCTACCCTACCCTACACTACACTACCTTACCCTACCCTACCTTACCCTACCCAACCCCACCCTACGGGTATGAAAAATAGTTGACGTCCTATTCTCAGACCTATATACACTAAATTTCTTAAGAATCGGTCATCTTTCTGTCCTCCGTGGTCAAGCCGTTTTTTACAAACACTGAGCCACACGAAAAGAGATTGACTCCCCCGTACGGCCCGTATCCCAGTGACGTGATTTTTCTGCTAATACTTATATTTTAAAACTCGTGATATCTTTTGAATGGAATGTCCGAATTGAATAATTCAAAAAGTTATATAAAGTTACTGAAACAGTCTTAAATATGAAGTAATTTATTTTGATAAGGATTAATACCAAGATACAAATAGAGAGCCATTTCTAGCGGCGGCATATCAATTAAATTTTTAAAATAGAAAAACACTTATTATGGCATAACTATAATATTTAGACATATGGTATCGCGACACTTTTTGTAAATAAATTTTTGTAATAAATGTGTTCTACAAAGTCGTAGTACATTATTTTATTCTATCATCAATAGTTTTCGCAGCGCACGCGATGTAATGAATATTTCAGGTATTTTTTTTACACCTTGGGTTACATTATTGGAGTTTTAGTAAGGATCCCTATTTTTTTTGAAAATATAATATAGCCTATGTTAACCGGGGATAGTGTAGCTTCCCAATAGTGAAAGAATTTTTCAAATCGGTTCAGTACTTTCGGAGCCTATTCAATGCAAACAAACAAAAAAACAATCAAATATTTCCTCTTTATAATATTATTATTATTATTATTATTATATTATTATTATTATTAGTATAGATAAAAAAGGTTAAGTACCTACATCTATTCAACTCGCTGCATTTGCAATATATCAATTTATTTAGTTAAATTTACTAAGAAGAGTATAAATAGGTATAGACAAACATTACTAATTTATTGTCTATAACATGAAACTGAAAAGGGAAATAAGTACCTACTATAAAATAATTATTTTAGGTATATTAGGTAGACAGGAGTAAGCATTTGCATTCTTTCTTCTTGCTTTTCGGCGGCAACGGAATAACTATTCGTCGATAAATAATAAAACTTGTAAAATAATTATATATGATTTGGACATCTTATTTAATTATATTACATTAATTATTAGATTCAATTTAAAATAGTTTTGCATCCTATTCTGTAGCGAAATGTGTAGACCTTATTTTATGATTCCACCTAAATTGTACGACATTTCTGACGAAATAATCATTTCATTTCAACCATAAGTCCATATATTTTCAAATCCATAAATCAAATCCAAAATACTTTCCACTAATAGCGCAAGATACCTACGTACTACCGCTAGCGACTAATATGAGTGAACGGAGCGATGTAACATGACGTCACCTGCGGTCACGTGACCATGAGCGGGCTTCGATATTTAGGGGAATTTTAAATGTTTGTAAAATCATAACTACTTGGTTTTTTTGAACGAAACAAAAACTAATGTATTTGTATACATAATTGCTCTACTGATACAAACTTTCAAGCGGTTTTGCATACCTATTAACATTCCTCATTCGGAACGCCCGTTATCGCGCTCACAGTATTCAAAACAGAACATTTGAGAATTTAATTAAAATCTGAATTAACAATGCACTAGGACTCCTTATAACTTTTATAATGTAACTCGCAAAAAGGAATATTCGCGTCTTTTATTATTTTTCTCTAATAAAATCATAAAGAGTATCTTTGCCAAATAGAAAACTAAGAATCTTATTAGACTTTTTGCCGAAAACACAATAATTAGCTATGTGTGCGTGAGAGTACTGTAGCAAAGAGTATTCAATAACTAGGTACGTAAGAAGAGACGGGACTCCATAGAGCAAGATAAAAATGATAAAATATCAATTGGGTACCAAAAAAAGCCACAATGAGAACAACTGAGAATGAATAATAACAATCAGTGAATCAGTACTACCAACCTTAGAACGAAATAGAGATGCGCTGCTTAGTAGATATTTAAATCTATCGATATCGATATATATATACCTATATATATATTGTTGTAAATAATATAGATATTTAAGATCCTCTGATTATGTTTTAGCACTACCAAAACAAAACCAGTGGTACTTTGTTCAGATTATGACTTGTATAAAAATATAATATACCATACAATATATTAATACACAAGGTTACATAATAATAATAAATATTAATATTTTTTACTGTATAAATATTATATTAAATAGGAAAGGGAATTAGATGCATTTTTTCCTGTGGATCACAGACCGGGGTATTTAAGAAAACCGTAAAATGTCGAGACAAAGAACTAACTAATACAATACACATTATATTAATATACAGTAAGGTTTGTGATTGGAGTTTAATTAAAACTACATAATATTTGCAATTAGACGTTTTATCAAAACAAAAAGTAAATCCTGTTTAGGCCCTGATAAGGCATTTTTTTATGAATCCTAAATTATTAATAAAGCTGCCAATCGAGACAGCAAAGCCTCAGATACATTTTTAATTTGCTTCACACACAACCATGATAAATTTAGGTCTGTAATCATCATTAACTGGCAATATTTGGCAATATTGATAGAGTCATGATTTTCTCTTACATTATGCTCAAATACAGAAACACATGAATCAACAGTTTTACATAGATCCAGAGTCGGGTACGTAAGAGATAGTGTATCCTTCCACCATTCCCTTAGTGCGATATAGTCGTATATTGTATCCTTTCCAGGCGTAGTTGCGACACGTCTCGTCGCGTCTCGTCTCGGTGTGAACTGACCCTTAAAGACCGAACCTTTCAACGCTTTACACTTAACAACATTTTCCCCAATGACCCCTTTAGCTCTACCGCTAGCAGGAACAGTATGAATATGCGGAATATCTGGAATAGAAGATGATAATTATTTTATATCAAATTGATTTTATTAAGTCTTGTGAAATAAAATCAATAAGTGGCTATATACCTTGCAGCTGCTCACTTGTATGGCTCACCTCTATAGTATATTCTACTGGAATATCATACTCGCTATAAATTTCATTGCAAGTTACAGATAAATTATCATTTAAATTTATAGATTGTTCAATCTTCGGCCTCCCCCAGGGAAGCATTTGGGGCCGAAGGAGTAGATGGATAAACTAGATGAATGTGAAAATATTTAAAATTTATATAATAAATTATCGTTTTATTTGTATTGATTTTAAATATGTGTGTTCCTGACCTGATGCTCACTGTTCTTTATAAAGGTAGCAGGGAAATCCCTTAAGTTTGTCTTTAGAGAGTGGCTGAGCTGAGATTCTTATGGATGGAACTGCAGTCTTCTTTAGCCGTGTTTTTTTTCTGAAAGTCCTTCTCAACAAAATGGTTTCCGCAAATATATTTTAATTCATTTAGTTTCTCTATTGGAATGTAAGCCAAGTCCTCGTTGCCTGTCATTTTCACCCATTTTCGGCACCTAAAAATATAAAAATATCGATATCGAATTCGATAATAAATGTTGCACAACTCTATTTTCTTATATATTATTATGGTAGATACTATATTTAGATGTTTTTATTAAAGGAATTATAGAACTCATAAATAATATGATATTTTAGTTACCGAACTGCATCCAGGGGAAATTTGGCCATAAAAACACGTTTTTTACCATCTTTCCTTTCCGATCTTAATCCGCACACTTCGCATTTTCTATACTTCAATCTTAGTTAAAAAAGATACGGTTTCGTAAGCAAAACACTTATTATTCTACTTAGCAATTAGATTAACCACTATCCTGTATAATATTCTGTAATATAATATAATATTCTCAACTTATCAAAATGTTTTCATTTATTTAAAACTGGAGGGAAACAACAAGTGACAGATGACGTTTAATCATAGAGCGAGACAGACTACGGAAATGAGAGGGCACCATAAAAGTTCTACCAAACTTCATTGACTTTTTTCTTCTTCTAAGTCGCGACAGACTGTACTGTAGGAACACGCGTGACAGTGTGCGGTTAGGGATGCCAGGGTGCGTTTAGAACTGCCAGGGTGCGACTAGGGCTGCCAGGATAATGAAGAAAAACCCTCGTTTTTTATTGGATAGTTAGTTGGTAGTTATTGGTTAATAAATTGTGATCAACAGGCTTGTGATTTGAACAGATAATGGATGATTCATTCAAAAAATACCAGTATAGTATGATGCAAGTTTGCAATATGACGGTTTGACAACGTTAGATTTATAAACGCTATAATATATATTAATATGCCGAGCTATAATATAAATTCCAGTACAAGTTGGTGAAGTAACCGAAATATATATTATAGCTGCGTGTGCGGTCACTCAAAAATTTGTATTGAAAATATATCGTAATATGCCTCTTGCTATGATTTATATTAATATTTATTATAGCTACGTCTGTGATGGGCTTTAGTGTATTTCAAATAATGCTACAAATAAACATTTATTCTATTCTATTATATTCTATTCAATATCCATGACTACGAATAATTAAATTCAAGAAACGTAACTCCAGCTAAAAAATTGGCACCACGCAAACTAGACCGCGGTGGGCGTTGCCGAAAAACTGTACCGCGCCACGCTGACAGTTCGCCGGTATCATTGATTCGATGCGTTCTTGTTGCGTGGGAATTAAGAGTGTGATTAATATTGTGTTTTTTTTCGTTGTTTACATACTGAAAATATGCCGTCAAATGGTGTAGAATCAAGTCAGAAATCAAGTGGTGTAGAAGCCATACAGATATGAATAATGCTGAATTCACTTTTAATATGTAAATCAACGTTTTGAAATCCTATACTTGCGACTCTGGAAAGTGTTATGCAACATGAAAGCTTATTTAACACGTTTCGATATTTCACTTAAACTGTGATGCATTAGTAGGTAATTTAAATTTAATGTCACAGATTCCCGAATCAAGTAGTATTGCGAAAAAAATGGGTTACTGCGATTCGTTATACCTACTTAAAAAGGTAGCCTGATCGGGCTTAACGAGAATCGAGAGGTTAAGAAACATTTTAATCCAAAAAGCACCCGAATCACAAACTTTTAAATAAATATAATAAAAAAAAGAATGTTGGAATCCGTCTATATATGACGGAGTTATGCCCGAACATACATATATATATATATATATATATATATATAAACATTCGAATTGAGAACCTCCTCCTTTTTTGAAGTCGGTTAAAAATTGTTAAATTATAACTAATTAATCTAACTAACATGCATAGTGCAAAAATACAATCATTTTTATTATGACTACCTACTCATATATCATCGTCCTACGACTATATCATCGTCCACGCATCTCACACTGCAGCAGGCGCGCGAACTATCATTATCTGTCCAGCCGAGAACCAATCATCGCCCTTGCCGAAATACAACGCGTTAGGCAAGCGCTGCTAATTGGCTTATTTGCATGTGTGTTATATCGTTATATCGTTCGAATACTAGAGATAATTTTGTCAATGTAGTGAAGTTTGGAGCCGAATTTCGCGTTGATTTTGTTCACAGTTACGTTTCCGACTTTTATTATTGGTATCTTAAAAATCAGAAGGGTACGCTGGATAAATCAATCGTCTGATCTGATAACATTAATTATAAGCCATTATTTCGCTGACTTCAAAACAGTGTCAAATTACTTCCTACGTCGTAGGTACTTAGAGTCAACGTGTAATAAACCGTAAGTAGTAGGATGCGTACCCGTAGAACAGACCCCGAGTGTAAAGTTTGCAAAGAATTAACGTAACTATCGCGTTTGCGTTTTAAGTACAGTTTCTCATATAAATACACAAACGCGTTGGAAATGTTACACTCAGGGCAGTACGCCTATCATGAGTTTTCTACGCCAACGTAATCTATAGTCGCTGGCGACTACAGTGAAACACATTTTGTATAAAATGCTTCCAAAAGTGTCCACTAGAGGCGGTGCTAGTCATACAAAATATTCACCGTAGTGAATCACTATCTCTTCCAATTCCGCCAATTTCCCACCACCTCTGATTAAGAGGTGTGTCGAGTCAAGAAGTGTGTTCTTGAAGTTTTGGCTACTTGGCAATTGAATAATAGTAGTTTACTAGCGAGGAACGAGACGTAGCTACGTAGGACTTGAATAACGCTCAACTGCTCTGCGATCCGAGTTCGATCTTAGCAACGATGTTAATAATAAGTAATTGTCATGATTTCATGGTGCGTCCATGCTACGCGAATCGAGCACGAGCCGAGCCACGAACGAACCTACAACGAGCCTACAACAAGCACGATGCGAATTAATTTGTTCGTGAAAAAACTGACAATCGCGCTCGTTCGAAGCTCGCAAGCCCGTCCATGCTACGCGAATCGTGCTCGCAGGGTGCTCGTTCGCGGCTCGGCTCGTGCTCGGTTCGCCAAGCATGGACGCACCATCAGATGTTATTTTATTTTATATTCTTGGAAAAAGAAATTATTTCCCCTCTATATTTATTTATTCTTCTGTTTCCCTTTACATCCGACGGTAACTAACTACCTACCTAACTACGTATTTCGTATAATACACGCTACGACTAAACGAGATTACTAAATATTAATACCCTATCTTTCTCTAATCTATATTTTGAGAAAGAGATAGCTGTGTGCGTCATTCGCATCACACACAGCTATCGGCTGTTGACTGATATCATGGGACTTTTTGGCGGGAACTTGCAGTGACGTAGCGTTTTCATTTTTATTTTCATATATTTATGTTTTTGAGTTTTATTGTGTATATTTGGTGGTATTTTACCCAATAAAGATAATCTAAATGCACCATTGAAGTGAAATGAAATGAATTATGTGTATCGTGACTTTTCAAGTTGTCTCAAAAAGTCCGTGAATAGTTTTAGTACAATGACCACCATTGTAGTAAAACATTACTTTTATGTACGGTGACTGACTGAGGACTATAATGTGAGTGAAGTGATTTATTGTGACTGGAAACTAAAATATAACTGGACACTGGCAGAAATGAGCCCTTATTTGGGCTTGATTGCCAAACTTAAAAATAAGAAGAAGAGACTGATATCATAGCCGTAGCTATTTATTAAATAGCCGCTATTTGGCTAGTTATTAGAATAGCTACTAGTATCCCTTATATGCTTATAGTATAGCGATGGGTAACTAGCCGAAATGTCAACAGCTCAGCTAGCCAGCTATGTGTGGTGTAAAAGCCAGCTAGCTAATCAGCTATTTTGGATATTTGGCTATTTGCCATGAGCGGCGGCGCAGCTAGTTGAATAACGTTCAACTGCGATCTGAGTTCGATCCTCGCCGCTGCAACAAGTCTAGTCTAGATGATAAATTATAATAAATTAATGTAATGATTTTGTTTTTAATTTTATTGTATACACTTTTTAAAAGAAATGACTTTCCTTCATAGGTCGTACGTATTCATCGAGGAACAATCCCTTAGAGTAGTAATACCGTGCAATCCGATTCCGCAACTAGTCAGTGATTTGTCACTGAATTATATCTGCTCATGAGCGCCCCTGTACAGTATCGACCAAAAACTCGATCCGTGCGTACGTATAAAACATATACATTTTGTCAATATTTCACAATGTCTTGCTGTTCAATTAAGTGGTGTGGGACTAACAGTCGAAATTCTAGTTATAAAACAAACAGAATCACTTTTCATCGGTAAGTAATAATTTATTACATGAATTTACTTATTTTTCACCACAGGTCAAGATATACTGCACGGAGGCGATGACGTCATTTATCTCCAACTCACTTTCACCCATTATATTTCTATTTTCATCCTTTTCTTTCGATGATCGCGCCTCCCCCGCTAGAGCTGGGCTTAGATAAGAAAATCATTATCGATATTAGCGAATAATTAGCAAACTTATTTTATTCAGAGAGTAAAATATCGTGGTATAATGTTTCAGTTCACAATATTGTATTAATACTGGAATACATAAAAGGGAGGATTTGCAATATTTTTAACGCAGATGTATTTAGGTAATTATAAAATAAAATAAATATGTCCGTGGTACTGTAAGTACAGGTCGGTTAACTAAAGCTGGCACGTTTCAACACATTTACACCGTCTCTCTCGCGCAAAGTCAAGCTTATGAGTATGAAGGAGACAGTTATTGTTTTGCTTTTGCTACTGCTCATAAATATAGAGTGGTCTATTTTTGCATTCGTCCAATAGACTTGACTGATTGCAAATTTATGAGTACTGTGAACGTGCCAGCTTTCGTTAACCGACCTGTACCAAGCTTTATTATTATCACTTACTAGGTACCTACCACAACATAAGGTCCTGGGCCCATAACCGTATGTTGGGTTGTTAGTACGTACTGGAATAAAGCTAATTAGACGCTAGAAAGCTAATTTCACAAACATATTTATTTTGTATTAATCAATCAATCAAATCAATCAATCAAAATTCATTTATTCAAATTTGGCCCTTATAGGGCACTTGTGAAAGTTAACAAAAGACTCTACACCGGTTCCAAATACAACTTGAACTGGGAAGACTCCGGCAAGAAACTCAGCAAGTGTTCTTTTTTTTTTTAATGTACTTATAAATATTACAATTAACAAAATATATATAACAATAGCGTGCGAAGCGAACAATTCATTCAAATGCATTCTTGTCATCTACAAAATCAGAAACTTTATAGTACCCCTTCTTGCATAACTTCTGTTTTACTATCTTTTTGAATCTATGTATAGGTAGCTCTTGGATTTCTTTGGGTACTTTATTATAGAAACGTATACATTGCCCCTTGAAAGAGTTAAGGACTTTGCTGAGCCGAGTTAAAGGTACAGCAAGTTTGTGCTTATTTCTAGTGTTCAAACTATGAGTGTCGCTATTCTTAGGTAAGTTATTTATGTTTTTCCTCACATGAATAAGATTTTCATATATGTACTGTGACGACACTGTCATTATATTAATAGATTTAAACTTGTCTCTCAAAGAATCTCTAGGCCTTGTTTTATATATTGCGCGGATAGCCTTTTTCTGCAGTATAAAAATTCTATTGATTTCGGCACCACTACCCCAGAGGAGGATACCGTAAGACATCAAACTGTGAAAGTAACTGAAATAAACTAATTTTGCCGTAGATTCGTCAGTGAGAGCGCGAATTTTTCTCACTGCATAAGCTGCAGAACTAAGTCTATCCACCAATTTACAAATGTGAGGGCTCCATTGTAACTTATTATCTAAAGTGATACCTAAAAATACAGTTGTTTCAACAAGATCCAGTTTTTCGCCTTTAATTACAATATTTGTGTCCGAATGTCTCACATTGGGTAGACTGAATCTGATACATTTTGTTTTTTTCTCATTTAGCAATAAATTATTTATAGTAAACCAATCAACGACTAAAGAAAGAGCATTGTTCACATCGTCAGAATTAAAATCATGTCTATTCACTTTGTAAAGAAGTGAAGTGTCATCAGCAAACAATACTATCTCATGTTTTTTTTCTACAAGATATGGTAAGTCGTTGATGTAAATGAGAAAAAGAAAAGGTCCAAGGATAGAACCTTGTGGTACACCTATAGTTACTGATGACCCAGGGGATACTTTACCATTAACATCAACCTTTTGAATTCTGTCACATAAGTAAGAAATCAAAAGATCTAGTGCAGTGTCTCTAACGCCGTAGTGATGTAATTTGCTGATCAGTATTTTATGATGGACACAATCAAAAGCCTTGGATAAGTCACAAAAAACACCAATGGTGTCTCGTGAATTTTCCCAGGCGTCAAAAATATGTTGAATAAGCTCAACACCAGCATCGGTTGTTGAGCGACCCCTAGTGAAACCAAATTGTTTACTGTGAAGCAGTCTATTACTATTGAAATGTACCATCAATTGATTAAGTATAATTTTCTCGAATACTTTACTGAATGTCGGTAATATGGAAATCGGTCTAAAATTTGTGGGGTCAGATGTACTACCGGTTTTAAATAAAGGCACTACTTTACTATGTTTCATAAGATCAGGAAACTCACCACAATCAATACATTTATTAAAAATAACAGCTAAATGAGGTGCAATACAATCAATTATAGAATTAATAAGTTTAACTGAAAGCCCCCATAGATCAACAGTGTTTTTCAAATTTAGAGATTTGAACGCTTTAATTATATCGCTAGAAGTAACAGTTGAGAATTTAAAGTCAACAGTACACTCTGTTACATTTTTCCTAAGTAAAGATACAGCGAGGGTGGGAGAAGAATTAAGATACTTGGTAGTCGAAACTGGAATATTGGTGAAGAAAGTCTCAAAAGCGGCAGCAACATCTTGATCAGATTTTATTGATTTATCATTTATAATAAGTCGAAACTCATGATTACGTACTTTGAACTTTCCAGTTTCACTATTTATAATTTTCCAAGTCAT
This sequence comes from Achlya flavicornis, assembly GCA_947623365.1. NCBI lineage: Eukaryota > Metazoa > Arthropoda > Insecta > Lepidoptera > Drepanidae > Achlya > Achlya flavicornis. The sequence continues at coordinate 10,229,005 of OX392468.1, forward strand.
CTTGATCTTATCATGACTATTTTTAATTTTATTTCTTATATGTATTGATTTAGCCGCAGCACAAACGCATTTAAATGTTTTTGAGTAATTCCTTACATAATTTAAAAAAACAAAATCATGATTATACTGTTTTTCCCTATATAATTCATACAATTTTCGCCTACTTATATAAATTCCCACCGTCGCCCAGTCATTGAAGACCGTATTAGATTTCCGATTAACAGTTTTTGAAGAAAAATTGAATTATACTCATTTTTAGTTAAATTAAAAATTGAGTTATACAGTTCATTAACATTATTATTATCGTAAGGTACGTCTGGTAATTTATTGACAATGTTATTTCTAAATTTTTCAAGGCGACTTATACTCATAGGAAGACACTTAATATCTTTTTTTATCACTTTTTTTCTAGGCATATTAAATGAGACCAACTGGCCACAGTGATCAGAACTTAATTTACTTATTATTGACTTTGTTACTGGCTCTAAGTTAGTAAAAATATTATCAATGCAAGTTGCTGAAGTAGCAGTGATTCTAGTCGGTTCTAAAAAAAGATTTAGTAGATTGTAGCATAGAAAAAGTGATTTGAGTTTATTACCTATTGCGTTATCCTCCAACAAGTTTATATTAAAATCTCCACAGATTATTATATTTTTATTCACACTATTTAGTTTACACAAAGCTTCATCCATACATTTTTCAAACAATTTGAATACTGCAGTAGGGGGTCTATATACGCTCATGACAATGAATTGCTCAAGCTCTACACATGCTATTTCTATAGTTCGCTCAATAGATAGGCTCTGAATATCTTTACGTTCCTTAAATTTCAAATTGTTATGAATTATTATTAGTGAGCCACCATGTATAGAATCTTTTCTATGGAATGAACTAGCAACCTGGTGCTTACTAAAGTTAAAAATGAACTGGTGGGCCTTTAGCCAATGTTCAGTGATACATAAAATGTCAATATTATCACAGTTCAGAAATAACTCCAGTTCTAATTCCTTGCCCTTAATTCCTTGTATATTCTGATGTACCAGGTTAATATTACTTTTGTTATATTTATTATTATACATTTTATTACTGTTTATTTCTAATGATAATGGGCAGGATACATTTATAATTTCATAGTTAATATTCTTATGACTAATGCTAGAGGTTGCCTCTATTGTCACTTGTTCTAATTTAAATTACTACTAGTACTTGGAATAGCTTCCAATGAATCCAATCTATTTGGAATAGCTTCCAATGGTTGTAAATAGCTATGCTGCTCAATAGAAGCAGCCGTCCGAGTAGCCAAACAATTGGCTGAGTTAATATAATATGATAGCGATTCTGCTACTTGTCGTTTGTGGTATTTTGGAAGATAAAAATTATCTTCTGTTAAATAATAATAATAATACAAATTACTTAAATAACTATTAATATCAATCAAGTGAAACTTATCACTATGACGACATGTCAAAGTGTGTAATGTCATATTTAAATTGTGTCTATAAATATTTTCAGTCTGTGGCAAACTTTGAAGAAACGGGAATGAAAACAAAACTATATTTTTTACATTTAATTGTGCAAGTGTACTAAAGTATTTTATTAGACTTTGTTTGTCTACATTTCCCCTTCTTCCTATAAATATTATCAATGTAGTATTATTATTAAATGTACTGCTACTAATTCTATCTAATATCTGACTATCAGAAGCACCGGGCATACACATATTAGTTATAGACTGGCCCAAGCAGTGACTAAGTAACATTCCCATATTTTTTCCTATTTCATCACTAAACATTACAATATTATTAAAATTATTTAAATCCTGTTTGCATTCTGTAGGATTTGGTGTATTACAATTATTTATTGTAATATTTACCAAGGGAGTTGGACAATCTGTCCTGGAGGAGCTTGATGGAGATTTTAAACCATCATAATTATAATTGTTTACAAGGGAATCAAATCTATCAGAATTTCTTTTAGAAACCTCCACCAACTCATTCATGGCCAGAACGTAGGAGTTCATCTCTTTCTTACAAGTTTCATAATTAGTTGAGATAAACTTTAACCTATCATTTAAACCAATAATTTCAGTATGGAGTTGCATTGTATCATTATTTACGTATTAATTATAAGTAATTCATATTTAAAACATTATTTTTACACTTGACACAGTTCTTCCTTTTCTTCTAAATATAAGTAGTCGCATAGACAGGGACAGACAATCTAGGTAGTATGCCGACATTTTAGATACCTACCTACATACCTCCCGTACCGAAAAGAAAAGTATTGTTTTGATTTCTGAATCTTTATAATACAAAAGTCTAATACTGTTATATCTTATCACATTATTATAAAACTAGCTGTCCCCTGCGGCTTCACTCGTGTTTCCGAGATAAAAGTAACTTCCTTTTCCATACCATAGTCTATTTGCGTGCCAAATTTCATTGTGATCGTTTGAGCCATTATCAAAAATTATTAAATCATACTGCCGAATTAATACCAAAATAGTTATATTTTATAACTAAGCCTATACATATAAAAAAATCAAGACGAAGTGTCAGCTTATAAGAAAGTGAAACCGAAAATTTCATACGTGTTCGTGAGTAAAATCAGTACTGGCCTAAGTAGTACAAGTGATACTGAGCCTTATTGTCACTGTCAACGTCTCAATGCGGTATGACAACTGATCGGCTTCCTATGTTGTATATGTGTGTGTGAGGCCATGTATTTACAAGAACACCGGCTTCCTTTGGTTACTTCACTCGTTTATTAGGCGATCCTCCGTCTTATACAAACAATTATTATAAACAAACTTACTAGTTTCGATAAAATTCAAAATTCAAAATCATTTATTCAAATAGACCTTCGCAGGCACTTATGAAAAGTCTGACTCTAATACTCTAATACCGGTTCGGAAGGTTGCATTTGCTGAGAAGAGCCGGCAATAAACTCAGCAATTACTCTTTTCAAAACAGGCTTAGATTCATTACATAATATTTACATTCTAATCGCACTGAAAACAATTGCGTGCCCCGGCGCGGCGGCAAAATTACAAAAAGTAAATAAATAAATAAATGTAGAAATACTTGTAAAAACCATGACAAACGACTGCTATTAGAATACTCCTACATTTATAATAGTGTAACAAGTACCGATATCGATAAAATTTCAGCGCATCTCTAAATCTTAGTGTGTCCTTGACTTAGCCAATCACAGCGCATTGCCGGTGGTGGGGAATTGGCGGAACGCTTTCGGAACTTGCACAACTCAGTTTCGCAGTGAGCGCACGCACACACAGCTATCGGCTACGCGGCTAGAATGGCTTTGGCTAGCCGGCCAGCTACTGGCTAGAATGGCTTTAGCTAGCCGGCTAGTGGCGGCTACTGCAGCTAGTAATCTGTTGTGGCTAGGCGGCTACCCAATGTGTGTGACGTAAACTTCTCGTAATGAGGAGGATTGTTTATGTTACCTCTATGGTCAAAATACCTGTAAAATCGTGCACTTAAGGTTCAAATTGGTTCAAATTATCATTAGACAGGTATTTTCAGCATAGAGGTATCTTAAGAAAACTCTTCATTCTAGCTAGCCATAGCCAGTAGCCAGTAGGCAATGAGAAGTTTTCTTGTAGGTATTTAATTTTCTTTTCTTTAAGTCTCAATAGATGGCGTTAATATGACTGAAACGAACTATCTTGCTGTCAGTTCAATAAAAAAAAAAAACTATGTAACTTCATGGGTGCGTTCAGTTACTACACATGTTATTGAACTGTTACTGAACGCTACGATGATCTTCGGGCGATCACACGGCGTAGTTACTGAACGCAGCCCATAACTATTTGGCTTTATACTGGTAACAGACGTTCCAATGTCGGACTCCTATTTTTATTATTACGCAGGAGACACGGCCAAGGTATATCCTGCCGTAGGAAAGTGTATAGTGCGGCAGGACCCTCATAATTATTACTAATACCGGTTGGAAGCTTTCGACGTCCTGCCCAAAGACTACAGTATATACTTAGAGAGTCCTGCCGCGCTACACACGGCCCTGACGATCAGACGTCCGACAGTCGGATCGTCTGTAACTAGTATTATGTCACTATCATGTGTGTTTTGTTCAAAACTTTTGTGAAATTTAGCTTAGATTTGAATGATTTGAAAACTTTTGAAAATGCGTGTTTGTGCAGTTGTGAATTGTACCAATAAGGGACGTCTTACATTTCCAACTGATGAACCACTAAGGTCACAGTGGATAAGAGCAACAAGGGTGGATGTCCAACGAATATCAAAACAATGATAGAAACAAATAATCCTTAAGCGTGACTTCCACAACAAAACAAATAACGCAAACAACGGAAACAAACATCCACTCATACCAGTGTTGCCGCCTCTTATTACTAATTTCGGACGAAAAAAAACAGGCTGTTACCAAAAAGCAACGAAAGTTAAGTTTTGCTCCTCTGAAATTTGGTTTCATTTAATCATGTTCATGGTTGCCATTAATATCAATTAACACTTAATAAAAGAAATCTGTATATTTTTTTTTTCAATTGTCGATTTTGAATTAAAAAGGATGGACACCTTCCGTTGTTGGCCTATGTGGCAACACTAAAGTTATGTGACAGCATATTTTGATTTGACAATTCAATTTGGTGATGACAGCGCCACCTAGTTATTTTGCAGCAACTCTTTAAATACCTACAAGAAAACTTCTCATTATCGTGTTGACAGATAACATAGCCGTGGCTATTTTGTGAATAGCCGTTTTTTGGCTAGTTATATGAATAGCTACCCAACTCCAGTGTTGCCAATTTAGCGACTTTGTCGCTAGATTAAGCGACAGTTTGACACTAACAGCGACTTTTTATTCTCATTTAGCGACAAAAAAAACTAGCGACTTTTCTAGCGCCTTTTTGATGTGATTCGTTTCTCATTTAAATTTATTTGAGTCCACATTTGTGTAAGTATAACCTCAGAGTATATAAATGGAAAATCCTGAAGTTGGACTTTAAGACTGACACCTACTACATCTATAACTATACAATAAATGAATTTACAATCCTTAGTTGGAGAAATCGATAGAATATTTAGTGCTCTTGATATAGTAAAATCAAAGCTACGAAATCGCATGGGGTTAAAAATATCGAATTCCATCTTAATGATTAGATATGGCTTAAAAAGAAATTAATAAAAACTGTTATGATTATGATTTACAATTGGAGGTACTCCGACTTATTGGCACCAATAAAGCCTACAATACACATTTACCCAGAAAAATCAACAACCATCGACCTCGACGGCGAGTGATCCTCAAGTTCCGCAACCCTCGACCTCGAGTGCGATTGTTATTGATTCGGATGATGATGAAGATTTTTTTTTTTTTTTTTTTATATTATTATTATTAAATTTGAATACTTTATTATTTTTAGTTTCACTTTTCGAAAAAGCGAGTTCTAGAAAAAAAAAACTGGCGACTTCTAGCGACTTTTGAACCAGCCATCTAGCGAGATTTTATTTGGTAGAGTTGGCAACACTGCGCCCAACTCTGTTATAGTAGTCTGTGATAGCTACTCATCTGATCATCTCTAACTGTCTCTAACTAAACAAATGTCAAATCAAAATGTCTATCTAACTAGATCAAATGTTTTGGTTTTTGGTAAGCACAAACATACGAAGAATATCATATGTCTTAGGTAGGTTGGATTCATTGGACTTCTTTCTGACTGAAGAAGAAGGTGTAGTGAAAAATCATGTTTTTTGGGTTGAGCGGGCATACAACCTGAGACCAGTCTTATTTTCCCGGTGGACAGCAACAGCACCGAAAAACAGAGCGGTAATAGTACCAACATTTTTTGGTCGGTAAAGGTGCGTGCGTTTGCGAAGATCATAAATCCAATATACCATCAGGCCAGGCTATGTTCCATGGCGAAGACATATAACAATAAAGCGATAGTCAGCAAATTATTTTAACAACATCTCCAATCTTTTTCCAACAGAGGTAATACAGGCGTTTCATTTAAGTAGGTACCTACTTATTAGCGTAGAAATGGATAAATTTTATTTGCCAAATCTACCTTGTCCACAACATATATTGGAAGATCTTTCCAACACTTCAGTTGTACAGTCAATGGATTATATAAAAGTGTCTATGGATGATGTAATTCTACAAAATGCATACTGTTGCTACAATAACATGAAAAAATTAGAAGGAGATTTGGATGTACATAGAGAACAGAATGTTACATTACAAAACCTCAATAGAAAACTGGTGGAAAAAATTAGAAGTATGAACACACAATCAAAGAAAAAGTAATTTTAAGGGTCTTTTAATTTGCTTGCTCTGTAAATCATTATTCAACTTTATTTAATACTTAACCCCCATATTAATAAATAAGGTGTTAGTTGGTCTTTTAACACCCAGGTATTAAGATAGCCCCAGCCCTTTTTGATTATATGACAATAGAAAGTGATGGATATATTTAAAACCTAGGTATTACCTACTATACTTGACTTACACCTTATTTATTAATAAGGGGTTATAATTGTATTTAAAGATTTAGGTAAAAATTATACAAGTCCTTTCATATAATTTGTACTTTATATTCACTTTATCATACAACCATGTTTTATTAAGTCGTCTTCAGGTACTAATCCTAAGTTAAATAAACAAACTAAAGCTGCTCCTTGCTCAGCAAATTTTTTATTTTTCTCCCAAAATGAAGATGTATATTTCTTTTCATTAAATGTAAGAATAGTGCGAAACAACTTCTCTACTTGCGTTGTTTCATAAAGTGGAAGTCTGAGGCCATTTTTGCCAGCCCATGCATGGAGTCTTGCTTTAGGAAGGTTTAAGTCATTGAAATTTGCTCGAATAAAACATACCTGTAATAAATAAAGAATTTGATAATGCAGTACTCCATTCCCACACCACTAAATGTATGACCTAGGAAGGCTGGAACCCTCGATGCTGATGGCAGGCATTTTTATTATTTTAAACAGTTTTTTTTGGGGTGACAACCGGTGACAAAATAGTGGTGACACCCAGAAAATGAAAACTACTACCTACACCACTGACTCCTTTACTATACTGAAACTTCTACTTAATGCTTCAAGTATATTGGGTGTATATAATTGACAGGCCAGTTGACCTATCATGCCGCAGCTCATGAGTTTGATTCCAGGACACCCAGGACAAACATTTGAGTGCATGAACATCTCAGCTTGTCTTGAGTCTGAGTCACATTATCTATATTAATCCATTAACCATTGACTTATATATTACTAGCGTAAAGACCGGACCAACCGCACGACAAAATGACACCAACGCGCTGGCCCTAAAATTTTCAGTTTAGGTTCAACGCGACTCAGTCATTTGCGGTCCGTGGAACAGCTCGCTCGTCCATTGCTTATCTCTCTCACGCATGTGTGCATTGTACGCACATACAAGGATACATCGTACACCTATGCTACGTGGCACTTCATAGTTTACTGTTTACTTGTATGAAGAAGTTTTTTGCAAAATGTTCCGTAGGGCCTATCCTGACTTTTGACTTTATTATTTATATATATATTAACTATATATTATTAACTCATAGTTCCTCTATTTTATGTACGTATTTTTCGAATGTAGTTATAGAATGCGAATCCTATCAGCAAGCTAATGGGTTAAGCTAATTGGCCAATGGGTAAGAGTGTAGGTAGTAGAAAAACTAGTATATCAAATCTGATTTGCATAACAAGCTCTGCTCAGTTTGTAATCAGATAGCCTGTGTGAAGAATGTCCCAGCATATTAATATTTATTGAAAAGTAAGATTTTGTGCAACTTGTTGGTACATACCTTCATTTGAGTCACCTCTTCAAGGTTCATTTCAGTTGACCTAACCTTTTTCTTAGGGGGTTCTAAGTCATCTGGACACACTTGCCACCTTCCTTGTAATCCCATCTTATGGTAATATGATTGCTTTTCCTTACAATATTCATCTAACTCCCAAATGGCACTGAAATATGTTTTTTTTAACATTTCATTGAAAATTAAAACTATAATGGGTTTAAAAAGTAAAACAAATAATATGTAATTAATTAGTAAATAAATAATGATTGATTTTAGAACCCCATGAATTAATAAGCTGGCTCAGTTAACAACAGATTAAATTATCAATTTTACATTTAAATGGACATGGTAAACTGTATACTTAGATTAGGTCCAACTGTCAATTTTTTATCATTGGTAGCATTAAGCCACCATGTTTGGATGTTAAAATTAGCCCTTATCAAAACCATTCTAGTAAACTGTAAACCTACTAAGTAAAGATCATCTAATTAAGATCTTTTTTCTTTTAATTTTAATACAATGTAAAATTATGTTTTTTTAATAATCAAAATCACATCCCTTAAAGATACATTATCCACTCACAGCGCACTAGCTCATTCCCAGGGTTCAAGGATAATAAATAATGTCATACCATATTTGTTCTAGTGTTTGGCACTCTAGAAATTGCCTTCCTCTTGGAGTCTCTTGTAAATCTCTTAAGATGTTTTGTATACAGTATTTTGTATTAGATGGTGCATTATCATATTCAACTGCAAGTTTAAGATATTCTTTAATAACAGTATCCATTGGTAGGATACCCTCTTTTCTAAAGATTGAGCAATTCCACTCTGCTGCTCTAGCGATCATCACACTAGTGCTACCAGTTATTTCCTTGAATTTGTAGATATCATTGTGTTTTTCAATATCCTTAGAACCACCACTGAAATTTCCATAATATCCATAACAGAACTGATAAACAATTTATATAGTATTTCAAGTATTTTACCACTTACTTAGCAATAACAGGGACTGATATTCTCTCTGCAACATATTTGATCACATCAGCATGTACAGCATGTTGAGGTCTCTCATCTCTTGTTCGCCCATGAATAGCAATAGCTTTAATTCCTGAACTCACCAATAGATTTACAACTTTCAGAGTATCTTCAGGTGTTTCCAGTATTCTGATCTTACAACTGACTGGTATAGAAATATTCTCTACTAATGTCTTTAATATATTACAAGCTTTTTCTGGTTGTGCCATTAGTGCAACACCCATTCCACCTTTTATAGAAAACTCTTTAGGGCAACCCATGTTGATGTCTATGGCAGCAACATCATTCTCTCTGTAATTTAGATACATAGTTTTTAGTTCCTATGCAACATAGTATGCATGTATTGAAGGCACTTCCTGGCTAGGCCAACATCATAAATTTGAATTCTGTTCCTAATTCATCAAAAAAAAAGGTATCAGATTTTGTTGGTCCCTGGTTCAAAAGTTAAAAGGGGATTTTAAGTGGCCCTGCCTGAAAATGCCAATGCTGGGCCTTAAAACCCTTGAACTTTTAAATATCAAACATTTGTTGGGGGCCATTCAAGTATTATGTGAGCAGAATTTTAGCAATTTTTAACCCCCCACCTCCTTGTCAGCAAAGTTCATACTCCCCCCCTCCTATGCTTATGTAAACATTGGTATTTATTTTATTAAATCTGTTTAGATTTCTATATCTACATATTTTTTCAGAAAAATAAGAAAAGGTAATCTGCACCATTGGTAACTTAATCACTTTTCAGACCCCTGGTTGCCCATGCCATCAAAAATAAGCAAAGCAATAACCTCCCCACCTCCTTTGGTGCTTATGTTATACTGAATGGTCCCTTGCCATTGCCATGCAATGTGATGAGGTAAATACAAAGCCTAAACATCTATTACTAAGGAATACTTACACTAATTTTGCAACTTTAAGTGCTCTTCCTGCATCACAAGTACCCAGTTGCAAAACAACTTTTTCTCTTTCTTCAGAACATGTCCGGAAAACTATTGTGCCATCGGTTTGATCTATGTAATCCACTGTTTTGAGTATATCTAAAAGAGATAGAAAAAGTGTAAGATATTTTTTTTTTACAAATTCATACATTATATTGAAATACTGTTACAGGTTGAAGCACTTGCAATCTTACAATGATTTGCTATTCTTAATAGATCAGCAAAGTTAAGCAACCACCGTCATGACCAGTACCTGGATGGGAGGGAGTGCTCGCTCTGGAAGGCACATAAGTCATTGGTCCTGGTTTACACTTAACTGTGATCAACGTTTAGCTAATTGTAAGGCCTCCTAGGCAGCAGTAGATTGACCACTAGCCTACCTCCACTGATCCACAGTGGGCATGTGTCACCACAAAAGTATATCTGCCCATTCCCTTTAACCCTAATTTGTGAAATATATGCTGATGATGATGATGTTATTAAAATGTAAACTAGCTAAATACTACTTGTCAAGTAGTAGGAGTATGTAGGTATTGTGCTTGTATTTATTAGAAAATTACCACTTGATGTAGTATTTCATGAAAATTAAAGTCAGAAACTACAATTTGGCTACTTTAAGCTATAGAGGGGTAGAAAATCTTTAAAAAAATATTCAAAATTTTATAGCTGACAGTGAGCTTGTTGTTAAGTGGATTACCAACAATATCTTACCATTATATCTGCGTTTTGAACGCAAAAATTTCCAATCGATCAGTTCTTCTGTGTATACTATATCAGCTCCATAGCGTAGTGCTAAAAGTCGCATAGGAAGAGTTCCAATTCTCACCATAGGAGCAAGGATTATTTTATTTTCATAAGATAACATATTTCAATAAATTGCAGTAGTCTTTTTATGAAAATAAGGGAGGAGGGCAAAGAGTATAGTAATATATCGGAAAGAGGAGGGGGAGGAGGAATGAACTTTAATTCACTTCTGAAATTCCCCAATTCCAATGTAACGTCTCTGTTTTAATTTTTAAAATAACAGCACCATGTGATCCCCTATGTGGTCTGTGACCACAAACTAAGTAGAGATACTACGCATCAGACAGACATGTCAGTACATGCTGTTTCAACCTTAGAGAAATCCAGAACATGACAGTTTTTTTTTTTTTAAATTTGTCGGGTCATGTGTTGGTTTTTTTTATTGACCGAAGTATTTAGGCAAAGGAATCAGAATTCAACAGCCTAAATGTGTAGTAGGTAGGTACCTAGCCTTTCAAAACTTTTATGTATTTGTTTGATATTTTGGACAGAGAAATAAAATACACATTCAAGGTAAAGTCCTTTATTCAATTTAGGCCCCAGAAGGGCACTTATACATATACACTATATATTTTTGGACAATCTGACAATATTGGCTATTTTTCCAATTATTAACAATAAAAAAACATACCTAAGCAGTTAATACATACGAAAAAATAACATGAAAATAATTAAAAAAAAACAATAACCTAAACAACACACGACTATCTATATCATAAAGGTATATTTGTTACCAGAAATGTATAAATGGCAAAGATCTGTAAAAAAATATCAACTTAACAAGCTTTCCAGCCTTATTATAACAACTTAATAACAGTTAATAAGGTTGACATTAATGTGAAAATAATTGGGCACAACTTTTAGCCACTGGTGAAAAATCTGTACATAAGTATGAATACTGAATTTCAACTCAGTGGTACAACACAGTTCGCGTTCAGTACAAAATAGTGTCTTACATAGGTCTAAAACGACAAAACCAGCATGGCTACATTCGGGTTGATCAGAGAAGAACAAACATTGTTATAAAATTATGCAAATTACAGAATAAAATCTACAAAAAATATTTAATTTACCAGTGGCTTGTTCCAATTGTCCTGTGTGTGGAAAAGCAGAGACAGAAGTGGACGTTGAAGGCATATGAAAAAGATCTGTAAACACATTAAAATGTATTAACTTAACAAGCCTTACTATAACAACTTAATAACAGGTTAAAATATAGCTCAATTAAACTAGCTTTCAATAAAAAAATAAAACATTGAAATAAGTCTTTTCTAGCTCTACGATGGTGCAAACAGGTACACAATACATGTTAAACTAACTATAACTATAAACTATAGGTAACATTGTTTTATCCCATTCCCATTGTTTGCATCGGACGTTAAACATGATAAACAATAAGGTAATTCAACCGATCCAAATTATGTATTATCCGTTAATGTTTAGTTTATCATATAATTTTAAAACTTTATTTAATTATAATGAAACAACATTTATAACTATTAAAGTGTTAATTCCCTTAAAGAATAATAGTTCAAGAGGAGTAGAACAAATATTTACCAGAAAGTGGCATGTTATACTTTAGTACAGTGGAATGTACTTTTGGTGCTGCACAGTATGTGTATAGTCGTAGTGCCTTTTACGTACATATGAGTGATCAGAAGGTTTGTGTTCTGAAAAAAAAAGGAAAATTATTAATAGTTATAACTACCGTTGCCAAAGAGCATTATATTTATTTAACACCTCTGAATCTCAAATGATGCGAATGTTAAATTTAAAATATTTCTCTTAAAGCACTTTCTTAAGTATTAAATTTCTTTTTACATGCTTGTAGTTTTTATGTTATAGTACCTACTTGTTATACCTAATTTTTTTTATAATTTAAATCTATTTATTTTTCTTGTATAGTGCTCATCCGTCTTTCGGCTGTGTTTGTAAATTTATGTGATTTATAATATTTGTGAAAACTTATAATTAGCCTTCTTTTTGTTTTATGTGGATCTATACTTTATGTAGGTACCTAGATGTTAGTTTTCCTTTGATCAAAAAATAAAATACAGATAATCTTCAACTAAGTATTATACTTAATATATATAATTCAACAAGTTCAATTTAGGTATTTGGGAAGTAAGATCTTAATAACATACCTTTATCATCAATTATGCTTTTGAGGAAATACCATCCTCAATTTCAAGTAAGTTGTCTGGCTTTTCTATGGCCGCTCTACCCTATGTTAATCCCGCGACTTGTCTTGTCAATCACTTTGGAATACAACACATACATTTCAAAAGTTTAAGTAACTCACTATGCACTATTAAAATAAAAAATAATCTAAAAACGTCCTGTCGTAAGTAAGCACTAATGTTCCCAATGTATTATATTACTTTTTGTTCAATGTTGTTCAAAAGTTCTTGCGTAAATTAACAGTACATTTAGAACGTCCTCTTTCGTAGATAACTTGCATTATTTGATAACACTAATCAAGACTGGAATAATAGCGAAACGGGATTATTGAATTATTGATTGATTACAATGAATGATCAGCTGTGATCAGCCATCATCAATGACGTAATAATTGTAATGACGGACGACACAAAATGGTGGCCCTCGTAAGGCGAAGCAGGGGGCAGGACGAGGGAGAGTGGGACGCGTAAACGCCACGTAATACATTGCTCCCACAGACTACATATGTTTTCTACGGTTCAATATTTTAGTTCCATCATTACTAGCCGTGTCTGTGACCATGTGTGCAAACATGTGTGTGTGAAACTCAGAAACGGCTTTGACAGCTAGAACATTTTTGCATAGAATACAATTTTCTCACGATTTTATTATGACGAATTTATATGAGTTTGGAAGACAAGGCAAAATCGTCACTTGGTGGCGCTACTGACTTCCTTTTATTTGACAATTCATTCATATGTCAACATTGTCAAAGATAATATAATCACTACGTTCTAATGTTAGAGTTTGGATATAAACCTCTAATCCGTACCCTGTTTTATAAAAAAAAACTAATTCTGTCACTTAATTAAAAATTGACTTCTTTCAGTTGTAAAATTAATTCTATTGTAAAAAATGAAAATAATCATTGAATTATTACACATAGAAACAAAGTATACGCGCAAATAACAATCCATTCATTTGAAGCCATATATGGCTTCATTTGACCGCCGCGCTGTCAGTGTACTGAGTGACGTTATAGTGAGTGTTATAGTTATAGTTGTGTCATAATTCATCAGGGAAGAAAGATAGGAATTCTGATGTACATTCCACAGGAAAGCCACTAATTTTATTGCGTAATTCATCTAAAATAACAAAATTCAAAAATAAAAAAGTGTTGCCAGCTGTTTGTATGCGAATTTGCGTTGTTTTACGTAATTGATACCGAATTTGTTACTATTAAAGTAATTGAGTCCGATACCTAGGCGACTAGCTGTCCCCCGAGGTTTCATCCGCTTCTTGGGACAAGTAGCCTATAATACTCGGGATAAAGTAGCTTCAAATTTGTGAAATAATTTTGAATTAGACTGGTAGTAGTTTCACAGAAGCAGTTGTACAGGTAGTATTTTTACAGAGATTAACCCGTTTAAACAATCAAACAAAAAACTTTTCCGCTTTATTGTTTTATAACAAAATATCCTAAGCCCTCTCCTTGTAAGCCCCGTCTTCAGCTTTATTCATCCAGCTGTAATTTTAATCGACTTCAAAAAAGGAGATGATCAATTTGACACGTATGTATGTAATATTATTGGAACTATAATATATTTACATATGTATGAATATCTATCAGGGCTTCCAAACAAATATACAAAATTTCATAGATGTGTGTATGTATGTTTGTCCACGCATATCTAAGAAACTATTACAATTAATAGTTTCGGAGATATGCGTGGACAAACATACATACACACACCTATGAAATTCAAATTCAATGATTGTTACCATATTTTTCTATTTGCCTAAATTTACTGAATTAATTAACTAGCTTAATTTACAGACTTTTAAAATTTAAATTTTATGTATTGTGTTAATGATAAATTAATAATAATAATTAAAAGATTAATACCTACATACTACTTAATCTTCTTTTTCTATATAACCTACCTATCATATATAATTACCAAGGAAAGCTACAAATTGTACGATAATTCATAGCTCTGCACATTGTCTTGGTGTATTATGTTAAAATACCCATCATAAGTATTATGAAACATAACCATTATACTAGTAATAAATAAATAACATCTATGATAAATTATCTAAGACGCAAAACTTTTTAAACTATTAAATAAATTGTATGAATACATACTTCCAATTTCACTAGTAGGCGAAATCGGAAGGTTAATTTTACCGAAAAAAAATCGTTTAGCCAAAGAATTTAAACCGTCAAGAAGGATAGTCGCCTCTATGGGAACATGAAATAAACAAGCCAGAATTGACAGTATTTGACAGCCGTGCGTAGTACGAACTGAGAGCGATTTGCTCAGGGAGCCCCTCAAGCGGAGTGAAATTAAATGTCATGCTTTAGTAAGGCGGATTATCCATCTGGGTAGAGGCACGATGCCCTATGAAAATCTTTGCGTTTAGCTTGCAACATTACTCGTGCGCTTGTGTGCGTGTCAGCGAGTGTAGTTATATGGTACTCCCGCACACATTGGTTGTCAAGTGGCTTACGTTTCGCGCGGATCTTTGTTCGATACTTCGGTTCTAAGCGTAATAATTCAATGGAAAATAATAGAATTTTACATTTTACTATACGTTTTCTCATTGAACTCCAGCACCCTGTTAATAAAAGACTTCCTTTTATTTGACAATTCATATGTCAACATTGTCAAAGATATTATAATCACTACGTTCTAAACGGTCGTTTGATCAAAAATTGCATTTATAATTTGATTTGGTGGTGTTGTTTTTGTGCCGTGGCACTTTCATTTATAATTTGATTTGGTGGTGTTGTTTTTGTGCCGTGGCACTTTAAGTCCATTAGAATTAGATAATCAATTTACATTAATTGTGGTACTACTGATTTTTGGCATATCGATAGAGTTATGTATGGATATGATTACCTTATATTCGTAACCGATTTGGAAGTACGGAAAACGGTAAAAATTGAGAAAAACTTTGTTATTGAATAATTCCTAAACAAAAATTGTGGTACTAGTTGCGACAATACCATGTCCTTAGAGAACCATTACCTGGATAATCCGATATACACGTGCTGGTTGTCTGTGCACCGTGAAGGTAATATTAGATGACCAAATACATTGAACGGAATATGCACTGTAGGTGCTGAACTGCTGACTGTTCTGACCGTGCTATTGCACTTTGTCTTTTATTTTATTTTTATTTTATTGTCCTTTTGACCCTTATGCTATTGCGTAATTTTAATTCTACTTTTGTATTTGGACTGTACATTGCATTGTATTCTGTGGGTATACACCTGAAATAAAGATTATTATTATTGCATTTATTTATTTGATCACTTATTTTATACATTTTTAAATATAGATATATAAAAAAAAAAAAATACATTTAAAAATATAAAAAAACCGGCCAAGTGCGAGTCAGACTCGCGCACCGAGGGTTCCGTACAAACCTGTAGGTATATAAGCAAATGGTAGTATAGACCTGAGTATTTGATATTAATTTCAATTTATGACCTATTAAAAAAAAACTACTTACTAGATCTCGTTCAAACCAATTTTCAGTGGAAGTTTGCACCGTAATGTACATCATATATTTTTTATAGATTTATCATTCTCTTATTTTAGAAGTTACAGGGGGGGGGACACACATTTTACCACTTTGGAAGTGTCTCTCGCGCAAACTATTCAGTTTAGAAAAAAATGATATTAGAAACCTCAATATCATTTTTGAAGACCTATCCATAGACACTTATGGGTTTGATGAAAAAAAAAAATTTGAGTTTCAGTTCTAAGTATGGGGAACCCCCAAAATTTATTGTTTTTTTTCTATTTTGTGTAAAAATCTTAATGCGGTTCACAGAATACATCTACTTACCAAGTTTCAACATTATAGTTCTTATAGTTTCGGAAATAAATGGCTGTGACATACACGGACAGACAGACAGACAGACAGACAGACAGACAGACAGACAGACAGACAGACAGACATGACGAATCTATAAGGGTTCCGTTTTTTGCCATTTGGCTACGGAACCCTAAAAACAGTTCCCCACCGGCATCGGGAACAGGGTCCTAGGTACCGGTGGTTAAGGCTCCAGAGAGAGGAACCTCCTCACTATGCGTGCCGTTTCCAGGAGCACAATTATTATTATTACCTACTTTCTCAAGCAATTTGGACCGGTTGCGACATACGGAACATACCTAAACTTAAAATAGTGATTTTTCGCCTTTATATCCTAGGCAAAATGTATGGTACTAATTGCGAACTCATTGGTAACTTGTACAAGCCTTTTACACTTAGTTTCAAGTTTGCAGCCGATTGCGATCTACGGAACCCTAAGAAAATACTTTTTTCTAAATTCAACTTCTAGCAAAATTTCGACGTTATAGAGTCATATCAAAGAATTTAAAACGTCCAGAAGGATAGTCGCCTCTATGGCAACATGAAATAAACACGCCAGAATTGACAGTATATGACAGCCGTGCGCAGTACGAACTGAGAGCGATTTGCTCAGGGAGCCCCTCAAGCGGAGTGAAATTAAATGTCATGCTTTAGTAAGGCGGATTATCCATCTGGGTAGAGGCACGATGCCCTATGAAAATCTTTGAGTCATATCTCACAACCACAAACAGTGATCTCGACGATAGTCACGGAGGAGCAGATGCTTTACTCAACGCCACTATCGGATTAATGTAGTAGAATATAAGTATATGGGAGAAGAATATCAAATCAAAACGATAATATAATATGTATAATATAAACAAATAATCCACAAGCGTGACTTCCACAACAAAACCAGTGTTGCCGGCTCTTATTACTAATTTCGGACGAAAAAACAGGCAGTTACCAAAAACGAACAACGAAAATTAAGTTTTGCTCCTATGTAATTTGCTTTCGTTTAATCATTCTCATGTTTGCTATTAATATCTTCTTCTTCTTATTTCTAATTTTGGCAACCAAGCCCAAATTAGGGCTCATTTCTGCCAGTGTCGAGTTATATTATAGTTTCCAGTCACGATAAATAACTTCACATTATAGTCCTCAGTCAGTCACAGTCCATAAAAGTCATGTTTTACTACAATGGTGGTCTTTGTACTAAAACTCTTCACGGACATTTTGAGACAACTTGAAAAGTCACGATACACATAATTCATTTCATTTCACTTCACTGGTGCACATTTATGTTCTTTATTGAGTAAAATACCACCAAAAATACACAATAAAACTCAAAATACACAAATTCATGAAAATAAAAATGAAAATGCTACGTCACTCTGCAAGTTCCCGCCAAAAAGTCGCTATTAATATCAATAACTACTTAATAAAAGTTTTTTTTTTACATAGTCGATTTGAAATTAATAAAAAGGTCGGAAACCTTCCGTTAAAAGCATCTTGATGGTTTTAATGTGGAATTATCTGAACTCCAAATAAAATATATTGTGTCTTGCTAAAATTATTTTAATTATGATATTTAAAATATGAGTGACAGCGAACAAAGGTATAAAAATAAGTGGCCTATCAAAAATATGAAGAAGGTTTACATCTAGATAAACTAAATAGTTCCAACACTTCCCCTACTTCTGAATAGGTAATAGGCCATCGTGATAATACCAGTAGCAACAGTATCCCTTATAAAATGATGCCTAACATCAATATGCTTAGTTCGTGAGTGATGAATGTTATTTTTAGTTAGAATTTGAGCTCCCTGATTATCACTGTAAATACAGACACCATTGTCCAAACCAAACACTTCGTTCAATATGTTTTTAAGATATATGGATTCTTTAGCAGCGTCACTAAGTGCCATATATTCGGCTTCAGTTGTTGACAAGGCGACCGTTCGTTGTTTACGAGATTCCCAAGAAATAGGTCCATTCAAA
Organism: Achlya flavicornis; assembly: GCA_947623365.1. Lineage (NCBI taxonomy): Eukaryota > Metazoa > Arthropoda > Insecta > Lepidoptera > Drepanidae > Achlya > Achlya flavicornis. The sequence continues at coordinate 10,247,627 of OX392468.1, forward strand.
TAAAATACATATCAAGTGTATGATCTCCGGTCATTAAGGCATGCACCATAATCTGCATCAGTATATCCCGTAAGTGCAAAGATATCTTTCTTCTGGAATTCGAGTTTAAGATGCATTGTCCCTTTTAAATATCGAAGAACTCTTTTTGCTGCATTCCAGTGAACTGTCCCAAAGTTGCTGTTAAACTGAATTAACACACTTACAGCATGTGTAATGTCTGGCCTAGTGCCTACTGACAGGTACATCAGAGATCCTATCAGTCTTTGATAAGGCAAATTTTTAGCCTCCTCTTTTTCTTCATTTGAAGGATTCACTAAATTCAGATTAGGATCCGCAGGCGTTGTAGCAGATTTTGCATCAGTCATAGCAACATTTTCAAGAACCTTTGTAATGTATTTTTCTTGATCAACGGTTATCCTATTTTCCTCTTTAATGATCCTCATTCCTAAGAAATGTTTTATGTTTCTTAAATCTTTGAACTTAAAGAATTGTTTAATATTATTTTTAAAGGTTTCTTTCATGTCAGCATTATTGCTGAGAATGCAGAAACAAATATTGCAACAATTAAAATGTAAGTTTGTTCAACTTTATAATATAGGCAATGATCATGCTCAGACCTTTTCATTCCAAGTTTCATCATTGCTTCGTTAAGTTTGAGGTTCCACTGTCTAGACGCTTGTTTCAGACCATAAAGTGCTTTCTTTAACTTGCATACCTTCCCCTTGTTGCATTCTTTGGTGAAACCCTCAGGCTGCTCCATAAATATTTCTTCATTTAGATCACCGTTGAGAAAAGCAGTTTCAACATCCATTTGATCCATTGTAATATTCCATTGTGCTGCGAAAGCAAGAAGTAATCTAACTGTTGAAAGACGTGCAACAGGTGCGAATGTTTAGTCATAATCTATGCCGTAAGTTTGCGTAAAACCCTTGGCTACTAATCGCGCCTTGTAGCGTATGTTTTCTCCCTTTTCATTTTTCTTAATCTTGAATACCCATTTACAACGAATTATTTTTCTATCTTTAGGTCTATCTACAAGGATCCATGTTTCGTTGTTTACTAGTGAATCATATTCGCTTAGAAGAGCTTCTTGCCATTTATTTTTATCATCAGAATAAATGACTTCCTTGAAAGTTGAAGGGATATCATCTTCTGCAGCTTTGTATAAAACGATATCTTCTGACCACTTTTTCGGGATTCTATTTCTCAATGGATATCTTCTTACAGGTTGAAGAATTTGATTGTTTGTATTATCTGAATCTCTGTAGCACTGTCATATAATTCCTCTTCAGTATTGTCAATTTCAGGTACATTGAGTTCCGTTACCCCTGTTAAAGGTTCAGTGTCGAAGACTGGAGTGTCCTGAATGATAGATTCAGAAATAATTTTGTTGACTTCTCCTTCATTTGTTATATTTTCAGAATTTTCTTGTATCATAATAGGAACGGATTCTGATATTTGTGTTCCAACTTTTTCGATCATATTATTTTGACCAGACTTTGATTTGAATAGAAGGTCATTTTCAAAAAATTTTGCATCTCTCGTCTTGATAAGAATTTTCGGGTGTTCGGGATCAACTACTCTGTATCCCTTAGTTTCGGTGCAATAACCTACAAATATGCACAGTTTGGCCTTAGCATCAAATTTCTTTCGAAGATTTTTAGGTATGTGTGCATATACTCTGCATCCAAAAATGCGAAGATGTGAGAGATTCACTTTTCTTCCAGTCCAAATTTCTTCAGGAGTTTTGCCTCTAATAGCCTTAGTCGGTGAGCGATTTTTTAAGTAAGTCGCTGTATTGATGGCTTCACCCCAATAAGTCTTAGGTAGACCAGATTCTGAGAGCATAGATATTGCTTTCTCAACTAAAGTTCGGTTGACCCGTTCAGCTAAAACATTTTGCTCTGGATTGTAAGGTACAGTCGTCTGATGAACTATACCGGACTGTTTCAAGATTTCTTTCATTTCCGAGTTATATTCGCCACCGTTGTCAGAACGCAGAATTTTGACCTTTTTATCAGTTTGGTTCTCGACAACATTTTTAAATTCGCGAAATTTTTCAACTACTTCTGATTTTTGTTTCATTAGGTAGGTAAATGTTTTTCTAGGAAATTCGTCGGTGAAAGTCACGAAATATGAAGCACCTCCCAAAGATTGAGTACTCATAGGTTCGCAAACGTCACTGTGAACAATTTCCAGTAAATTTGTCGATTTTGAATCTGACATTTTGAAAGGTTGTTTTGAAAGTTTACCTTCCACGCAAGCAATACAGTTATCTTTAATAGATCCAACAGGTTTTGAATACTTGACACCAAGAGCTAAGTGTAATCTAAGTAATTCCATAGATCTGAAGTTCAGATGACCAAGACGTTTGTGCCATAAATCAGCTGAATTATCTTTAACTTCTGTTAAATTCGCCTGACCAATAGGTAAATCAAGTTTGTACATACCATTGACGTTTGAGGCTGTGCATAAAACTTTTCCGAATACCTTACACGTTTGACCATCAATGATTTTTCCGCCAGATTTCGAAAAGAGTACGACGTTTCCTTTCTTTACCAGTGAGTTCACTGAAAGCAGGTTTGTTGACAGGTTTGGAACATGTAGAACATCGGTAATATTGGAAGTGTTTAGTTTTACAGTACCAATGGCATCTGAAAGAATTATTTGATCATTAGCTGTTCTAATACTTTTCGTGACAGGTTCAGTATCATGTAGCCAATCACGTCTATTAGTCATATGACTCGTAGCTCCGGAATCCATAAACCAATCATCACTCTTTACAGGGGGCGACTCGTTAGAAATTGGTTTACAAACAAAAGAGTTTACAAAGGTTTCACAAACTACAGGATTACCAAAATTAGAATTACTTACTGAGAGATCATCATCCATAAGTGTTACATTGCAAATATCAGCCTTTTCCTCTTGGGATTTGGCTTTGAGAATTCTGCAATTTGCTTTTCCATGACCTGGTTTACGACAGTAATTACAAAATATCTTGAGTGTCTCTATTGAACTTACTATATCCTATAACTAAAGCACTATCTTCACGCGTGTCACTGCAGGTGGCTAGACCACGGCTGTCTTCTTTCAAAAGTGCAGCGATAACATTATCTGAAGTTAGTTCTGAGCCGGAATGTTCCAATGCCGTATATTTCCATGTTATCAATATATCGATAGTTCATTATTTTTTTCATTAACGTGAGCTTTCTAATAAGTCCACTGTCTGCGTATGCTCTTTTTAAGTTATTCCAAGCTTCAAATGCAGATTTAGATCCCATTATTTTGGAGAATATTCTTTCATGACAACATAAGCCAATTTTAGAGCGAGCTCTGTCATCGTAGCGTAGCATTTCTTGTGAGCTATTCTCTAAAGGTGGACGCTTCACACAATCCCATAGTCCACAATCAATCAGCACCATCTCCATTGAAAATGCCCATGTCACGTAGTTCGAACGTCCTTCTAGTTTATTAAAAGATGGAGTACTTACTGTATGTGTAGTTGAAACATAGGGTACTACACTACAATTACTTGCATTTGTATGAGAAATTGGTTTATTACAAGAATCGCCTTCCATTGTTATGCTCGAAGTACAAACAATCTGTGGTCACTGAAACACACTATTACAGAAGAAATTTAGAGTTTTAGAGCTCTGGGCCCATAACCAAAAGCATCTTGATGGTTTTAATGTGGAATTATCTGAACTCCAAATAAAATATATTGGTGCCGATTCTGTTGTAAATCGCACTAAACTAATTTTAGTCACATCTCATCTCTTTCTTACAAACATTATTGAAAAAGGATAGAACATATTTAAAGCTGTCAAATTAATCTTTGCCGTCTTATTTTGCGTGTATTTAGGCGTAACCGCGATAGATGGCGACTAAATTCATATTGAAAACAAGCATTGGACTAATTTGACAGGACTAAATTTCTTACATCCTTTTCTTATGTTCTCTGTTAGAAAGAGACTTAGTGAGATTAAAATTAGTTTAGTTGTAAACAACAGAATCAGGGCCATTGTGTCCTCAATTGTGTCTTGATAAAATTATTTTATGCAATTAATTATGGTATTTAAAATATGAGTGACAGCGAACAAAGGTATAAAAATAAGTGGCCTATCAAAAATATGAAGAAGGTTTACATCTAGATAAACTAAATAGTTCCAACACCGTTGTTGGCCTTAGTGGCAACACTAAAGGTATGTGACAGAATATTTTGATTTGACACTTTAATTTGTTGTGGACGGCGCCACCCAGTTATTTTTTAGCAACTCCTTAAATACCTAGAAAAAAAATTCTCATTGGCTTCAAAATTTTTTGCGAATGCTTAGTCTGCTTGTAGGTACTATTCATACGTCTGTGGGTACTAGCTTAGGTAGGTAGATACTAGCTTAGGTCGGTCGGTACTCGGTAGTATTAATGTTCTATGCTAGATACTTCCCTTTGACTTCCCTATACTATATATTATATTACTCACAACACTCACCTCTATGGTAGATATACCTAGTTCTTCTACTTCAAACATAACCACAACATATTATAGCGTTATCGTAGATTGAGGATACCTAGATTTGCCACTAAAAAAATAATAATTACGAAAGAGAGATACGTATATGTCAAAACGTGTATGTGTGAGCAGGACTAAGCATATTTTGTCGTCCCTATCTCGCGTATAGGTTTCTATTCTTGACATCAGTGTCAAAATCAGTGTCGTTGACCTCGTTGATGGCAAGCAATTTTCTAACCGACCAAAGTGTGAGGCTTATTATTGTGGGTGGTTAACTATGGTACTACCTGTCATTCGTAAATAGTCGGATTATAAGTTGATGGGGATACCAGCATTTTATTATTTTTACCACTTTAAATAGCGTGTTTTATTTTTTGTAGTTTTAATCCACGTAAGTTACATTAGTAATTTGTTTATATATTTATACGTAAGTTTGATACAAACATTAGAAATAATTACTTTGGAAATAATAACTTATAAATAACGACGATGATACATGGAAGCAATATATGTAGGCATGTGCCTAATTTTTAAACCACCAAACATAATAAAGAGGATAATAATATGCATACATATTTTCTATTTCAGATAAAATAAACAGAAAACAGATATATAGGTAAATAAATAATTTTTCTCTTTCAGATCCGACAGGCTCAACCGAGTAACTCTAAATATGAAACTTCGGGAGTTTATATGGAAGCAAAGGATAGTTTGGTATAATTGTCTCACCTATCAGTTGTCTAATCAGTCTTCACCACATATTATAAAATGAAGTTGCTTTCCGTCTGTTTGTCAACGAACTCCTTCTAAACTACGATTTTCTATAATATGTAACAGGCCTTAGAGCGGTTCCGCCTAACGTCCGATACGAATCCGCGAAAAGACAGATCTAGAAAACTCGGACCGAATTCAGATATTGCTTTTCGCACTACCTTCAACCCAAATCCGTAATTCAGACGTAATTTTACGCAAAACCACAGTAGAGCGTTAACATCGTTGATTATTGAGTCCTTTCAATAGGCGTCAACTTTCGGCAATGCTATTGTACGTAAAAAATAAAAGCTATTGTACGTACCTACGAAGACATTATTAACATTAACATATAAAGTATTAAATTAACTATATATTAACCACGCCCCGGCCGAATATTTAATCTTATCAATCAATACCTGAGCAGGTTGCGAAAAACATGATAAGTCACAACAACTCATAAAAAAAGTCTTCTAGTCCTTATGTCTCTAAGGTCTTAATTAAAGTATACTTCATCAATCCCGTGTTTTATTTTGACTTCTATGAAGTTATAACAGTGTCATCTACCCCCCTAGACAAGATGGTTGTCGACAATCGTCATCGTTCGTAAACGATCAACCTATGTATGGGATTGACACCTGCCACACCCATTGTATAGTAAAACCAAAATACCCAATACCAGTTTACCCACATTATGGGGTAAAAGTGTACATATGGCAGTATTAATTGTATGTAGCATTCTTCTTCGCCATTCGCTGACAACAAATCTACCTAATCCTCCCTCAATCTACGAGCGTTATATTCTCTTTGACAACATAACCCAAAAATATTGTCGTCAATCGCCATTTTGTCATAATTAAATAAAATAAGTACAACTTTTATTTTGTTTGGTAATAAGAACGTCTTTGCGAGTTATTTAAATGGATGCACGAGCTCAAGGAAGACAGAGGAAATGTCTCACACAAATAGTACAGTAAATTTTATTATACACGACGCCAATGGTTAGTAGTGAAACTTTCATGAATTTACTTGATTTTATTCGTTTTAATGATACATGAGTTTATTGATTCTGATGAGGTATTAATAGTTATTTGAATAATATTTTCAACAACACTTTATCGTACGTGCATTGCATTTCCAATCGTTATTTAGCCCTGATTTGATTGGATCTTTCTTTGCCTAACCTTAGTACCTACCTCGATATTCTGGTTTTGTACTGTTTTTATGTACATAATGGTATATATACCTGCTCCTAATATTTTATTTTTGACTTTTTATGTGGATGGTCCTGAAATGGAGAAGGACAAATTGTTACACATTTTTTCTACAACTTTGTTATTTTTGAACCCACATTATTATAGCTTGTCAATTTCATACAAAACCATCAAGTTGAACTTATCAGGGGAAACATTAGTTGTCATAATATTACAATCACAGAAACAATTTTCAAAACCATGTATCTAGTTATTGAAATCTATTTTAGGGCAGCCACAAATGGTGAAGGTAGTGCAAAGCACAAAAAAACAGTCTATTGGTCAAATTAAAATTAAACCTAATCCATTAAGGGTGTTAAAGCTGGCAAGTGACCCTGAAGAAAATTGTCGGGTATGCATAAAATTATTATTTTACTAATCATCAATTAGAATTCCGTTCATTAGGTATACACAGTAATTCTTGTCAATGTTATGGCAATTATGATATGCATAACACCTAATAGGACTCCTAAATGTTGTGCATGTCAAAAAAAATGGTATTAATACAAATTTATATACTTATATGACAATTGTTAGTGTAAATGGACATTCATCTTAAATCAATTTGTTGGGTACTTGATCAAGCTCTGTGCTACATTTTCTAGGCCATGGGGTAAAGAATATAATGTATTTTACTTGCAAGTTCAATGATCCTATATTTGTGGCTAAACTTATATATATATATATACTATAACTTCAAAATATAATAAACTGTCCTATATTTGCACCAACAAGTGACCAGGAACTGATTCAAGGTTCAATTTTAAATAATTTGACTCAATTAGGCATGGCTCACTCTGCGATTACTGACCCTCGCTACAAGTAGAGGCCGCTTGCATCCAGCGGCGCCCAGCGACTCTGACCAGGTCGTCGATCCACCTGGTGGGAGGTCGTCCCGCTCGGCACTTTCCAGTACATGTTCGCCACTCGAGAACTTTTCTTCCCCATTGGTTATCGGCTCTTCGAGCGATGTGGCCTGCCCATTGCCACTTCAGCTTACTTACTCTACGAGCTTTATCCATTGTTTTCGTTCTCCAAGGATGTCTTTTTTTTTTGTGATATAATTGAAATCCATTTAGGTAGACTGTTGTTAGTAGTGATAGTAGTGAGCAGCTAAACATAGGGTGACTGGTAATTAGTAAACAATACTTAGACACATGATTGTACTCATGATAACAAACAACTTTCCCAAAGAAACAAATAGGGATAAATAACTAAGTTAAATATAAGCTGATGGTTCATTCTTATTCTTTTAGCTACTAAATATTATGGGCTCATGTGCTAAGTAAATAAAAAAACTTTGGGAAAGTTGTTTGTTATCATGAGTACAATCATGTGTCTAAGTATTGTTTACTAATTACCAGTCATCTGTGTATATAAAAGGAAACCGTGGCTGTATCAATGCATAGCTCAAACCACTGAACCGATTGGGCAGAAATTTGGCATACAGATAGTTGTTATGACGTAGGCATCCGCTAAGAACGGATTTTTGGAAATTCCACCCCTAAGGGGGTAAAATAGGGGATGAAAGTTTGTATGAAAGTCTGTCAGTTTTGAAGTTAGGATCTTCAAATTTCGTGTTTAGGCTGACGATTGAAAATTAATTTATAGGTGTCTCAGCGTTTTTCATAATTTTGATCCCGAAGGGGTGAAAAGGGGGATGAAGTTGTGTATGAAAAGTACTTCATTGTCAAAGTAAATATCACTAAATTTATAATTATATAGTGTGAGAATCCACTATAGAAGAATTTTTTGAAATTTCTCCCCTAAGGGGATAAAATACGGGATGAAAGTTTGTATGAAATCTGTATATATAAAAGGAAACCGTGACTGACTGATCTATCAATGCATAGCTCAAACCACTGAACCGATTCGGCTGAAATTTGGCATACAGATAGTTGTAATGATGTAGGCATCCGCTAAGAACGAATTTTTGGAAATTCCACCCCTAAGGGGGTAAAATAGGGTATGAAAGTTTGTATGAAAGTCCATCGGTTTTGAAGTTAGGATCTTCAAATTTCGTGTTTAGGCTGACGATTGAACATTAATTTATCTATCTATATATATATATATATAAAATGCTTTGTCCTGAATGGGATATATATAAAATGCTTTGTCCTGACGTAGGCATCCGATTCTTCTTCTTCTGTATTTAAGAGCTGTGCTCTTGTCGGTGTAGCTTCTTCCACTCTGCTCTATCATTAGCCACATTTTGCACCTCCTTATACGACCCGACGCCTATCTTTGCCTTCATTTGATCTGTGTAACTTATTCTTGGTCTTCCTCTTCCTCGCTTTCCCTCTATCTTTCCTTCTATTATGTTTTTGATAAATTCGTCGTGTCGTATAAGGTGGCCAAACATATTTCCCCTCCTATTCTCTATCGTCTCCATAATGTTCCTTTTCTCTTTTACTCGACTCAATACTTCCTCATTCGTCACTCATTCGTCACAGTTCCAGATCATTTTCGTTTTCAGCAAGTGCCGCTATATCATCGGCAAATCTTATGAATGTAATTCTTTGGCCATTTATTTTTACACCTATCTCAGTTTTTTCCAAAATTATTTGTATTATTGCTTCTATAAATATGTTGAATATGAGGGGTGAGAGTGTGCAACCTTGTCTTACACCTTGTCTTATCTTAGCTTTTTCTCTTTCTTCGCCAATCTCTATTACCGTTTCTTGGTTTCTATATAACTCATAAATTATTCTTCTATCTCTAAAATCTAATCCTATATTCCTCAATTTTGTCATCATAGTTTTCCAATTTACTTTGTCGAATGCCTTTTCTAAATCTATAAATGCTATATGAGTATTTAATCCAATATCCATTCGTCTGTCTATAGTTAATCTTAATGCCAGAATTGCTTCTCTCGTGCCTTTACTAGTTCTAAATCCATATTGATCAGCTCCTAAATTGGGATCAATCTTATTTCTTATTCTTTTTTGAATAATTTTCAATAATATTTTTGATATATGTGATATGAGACTGATGGTTCTATATTCTTCACATTTAAATGTGTTTTGTTTCTTTGGCAAAGTAACAGTTTTCGTAATTTTAAAATCATCGGGTATCTTTCCTGAGGCGTATATTAATTTTACTAATTTATACAATTTTTCCAAAAGTGATTCATTTGAGTATTTTATGAGTTCTATAGCAATATTGTCGTCTCCTTTAGTTTTATCATTTTTAATAGAATTAATAGCTGCGTCAAATTCCTCTCTTAAAATATCTGGACCCGCACTATCTTGATCTACTAGCATTTCACATTCTATATCATCTTCTTCCAATCCATTTCCCTCGTATAGCTTCTCTATATACCTTTTCCATCTATCTACGACTTCTTTGTTATCGACTATGATGTGTCCATCCTCGTGCATTATTGCTGTACTCTTTGGCTTATTCTTTTTACTTAAGTTTCTTATAATATTATACGCTACATCTATTTTACCTCTTCAATCTCTTTGGCTTTTATATCTCTACATTTCTGTGTTATTTGATTTGTGAGTTTCTTGTATGTATTTATACTATATTCATCTCCTTTGTTTCTTAGCATTCTTCTTTCTAGCATTATATCTATTATTTCTGCATTAAGCCAATTCTTTCTAGGTCTAATCTTTTCTTTACCTAAGGTCTCTTCTGCACTACTTATTATTGTATGTTTCATATAATTCCATTTTTCTTCTATGGTACTGTTTTGTTCTATTTTGATATACTCCTGTAACTTATCTTCTAACTTATTACTATATTGCACTCTTTTATTATTGCCACGATCCTTATCACTGTTCTTAAGCGTAATTAAATTGAGATCTTTAGTTCTGTGTTTTCTATTATTCTTTTTAATTTTTATATTCAATTTGCTAACTAGTAAGTTGTGGTCTGTATTCAAATCAGCACCTGGATATGTCTTGCAACTTAATGCTTGTTGTCTGTATTTACTTTTAATTATAATATAATCATGCTGATATCTTCCTATATCGCCGGGCATCTTCCATGTATAAAGCCTACGTTTTGGTTGTTGAAAGGTAGTATTCAGGATGGTCATTTCATTTTCTTTACAGAACTGTATCAGTCTTTCACCTCTTTGGTTTCGTTTACCTAATCCATAATTTCCAACGATTGTATTTACTTTACCCTCACCTACAACTGCATTAAAATCACCCATTACTATTACGTTGTCATTTTCCTTGATTACATCTATTAATGAGTCTAGTTTTTCGTACATTTCTTCTATTTCTTCATCTGGGTGGGATCCTGTTGGCATGTATATCTGTATTATAAACATATCTATTGGTTTTGATTTAATTTTTACCGCAGTTATTCTATCATTAAGATGAATTGTATTTTCGACTCGGTTTCCCCACTTTTTATTTAATACTATTGCTGTTCCATTTCTACCCTGTGTATCTCCCGTGTAAATAATTCTATAATCACCACTCCAAAAATCTCCACTTCCTTCCCATCTTACTTCACTTAATCCCAGGACGTCAATTTGTAGTCGGTCCATTTCTTCTTTGAGTTCTTCAGTTTTCCCCGGCACTAACATAGTGCGCACGTTCCATGTACCCAAATTCCTGCCTTGTTCTTGCCCCTGCCGGACTCAGACCGCCTCGGGATGTTACGTCGAGGTAGCCCGTTGTCAAGAACGTTATTTACTTTATTAGACATTTCATGAAGCTACGAGTTTTGGGAGAAATAGTGCAGTGGTTTCCCCTTGCCTTCTGCACCGCAGATCTACGACCAATTTTTCGCCCGAAGATGTCTAGTCAGGAGCCTTTCCAGATTTATATCTTACAGCCTCCTGCTAGTACTGGCCCGACTGCTGCCCGGGACCAGGGGAACACTTATTTACTGGCGGTGTTTACTCGCCATGTCACACGTTCGTCATTGGGATTTTGCAGCTTTTTATAAGGTAGACCTTCCCTAGGTCTGCCCACTGCTCCCTGTTGATCCGTGCCGCTGCTTGGTCGGGGACTGCTTATTCAAGTATTCGCAGCTAGCCACCATATCTGGTGGTCATTCCGTTATCCGCCACCTACGGACCCCGTTAGTAGCCTGCAGCTAAGCCCTAACATCCGATAAGAAAGAATTTTCCGAAAATCGACCCCTAAGGGGGTGAAAAACGGGGGCAAAGTTTGTATGGGACAACGTGATTCCTTGGTCCGATCTACTTCAAATTTTGCATAAACATTCCTTCACAGAATTGATGGAAGACGTGTTTCGTATTTTATTGAAAATCATCGCCTAACGGGGTCAAAAAGGGGTAGAAAGTTATTTTAGGGGTGATTTGCATCGAAGTTGATATCAATACTCCTTAGTACTTTTGATTTAAATTACATTTTATTTTGACACGTTTGAAATTGAATGCGATTTTATTCAAAAAACTTGGTGCAATACAATACTATTCAAAATTGGAAGCCTAACTAATATTATAAATGTGAAAGTGAGTTTGTTTGTTTATTTCTTTGTTAAGCTTTCACGCCTTAGTTACTCAAAAGATCACTATGAAATTTGGCATAAATACGAGTAGTATGGAGGCTACTTTTTATGCCGGGAACGCGGGTGAAACCGCGGGGGACAGCTAGTATAATATAAAATCCAAAGGCCGGACTGACTGACCGACTGATTGACTGACTTAAATATCAACGCACAGCCTAAACCGCTGTTCCTAGATAGGTACATGAAATTTGGAGAGTTTGTTCTTTGTAAAGATTCAGTATCCACTAAGAAAGGGTTTTTCGAAATTCCACTCCTAAGGGGGTAAAATAGGGGATGAAAGTTTGTATGAAAGTCTGACAGTTTTGAAGTTAGGATCTTAAAATTTTGTGTTTGGGCTGAAGACTGAAAATTAATTCATACGTGTCTTAGCGTTTTTGATAATCCACCTTCGAAGGGATGAAATGCAGGATGAAGTTGTGTTGTGTTTGAAAATTCACTGATTGATATATCAACGCACCTCTTAGGGATTAAGAGGGTGAAACGGGGGTTGAATTTTCTGTAAAACATTTCATAACACACGTAATTTAAGTTCGTGGTTTTTTCATGCATTTTTATGATTGCGTATTATAATACTTTATTTTGTAAATAAAAAAAAATATTTTGGATAAAAATAGCCAATATAGTCATCAGAATATAAAATTAAAAGTCTTGATTGACTTACTGACTGATATATCAACGCACAGCCTAAACCGCTGGTCCTAGAGACGTGAAATGTTGAGGGTGTGTTCTTTGTGAAGTGTAAGTATCTACTAAGAAAGGTCACGTGTATCACAGTTTTTCCGCCTATGAGATGCCTAACAGAGTCAATAGGGCTTAAACAAGAAAAAAAAAACAATTGATAGGGAGTGAGAGCACTTATGTTTGTTTTTGAAGAAAAATATGTCATTTGTTTTCTGTAGGCCACGCGGGCGAAGCCGCGGGCAGAAGCTAGTCCTATATAAGAATATTTTTATGTCCTAAAAGGCTAAGACTTAAAGAAAATATGGGCATCCGGACCTGACAATCCTATTTTTATTTTTAGGTTAGTCGTGCTGAACTAGACCAATAGTGAATTTTCAATAATTGTACTGTTTTACAAAAAACTTAAACCGACTTCAAAGTACACTAAGAAATAATCAAATCCTGATCTGATGACAATGGGACCAAGCAGGAAGTGTATCCTTCCAGACAAAAAAAAGAATTTTCCAAATCGGTTAAGGTCTTCTTAGTTAAGGTGAAGGGAACAGAGTACAAGTTTCTAAGCGTCCCCGATTAGCAGAATAACTAAAAAAAGGGTAGGGTAGGATACCATGTGAATGACTTCGCGCCCGGCAGATAGTATTTAAAATAATTCAACAAGATTTTATAACACTTACCGTAAAATATTTGTTTTGCTGGTTAGGGGTCAAATCTTAAACGCATGGGCAAAATTCAGCACAAATATTATTATTTTTGCAGGCTCCTGTGTACCGTGCAATCAAATTATCTGGAATTAAATGCACATCAAGTAAGTTCTCCTATATCATTAACATTGGCTGTCTCTGTATACCGTGTGTTTGGTATCGGACTAGCGATATTTTAATGGCGTGTAATACAACAAAATTTATCCACAAAACCATCTTCAAATAATGTCCATACCATACCCTCTCTTGTTGGAAATTTCTTACTTTTATTTTAGACTAGCTGTCCCGCGCGGTTTTAAGCACGGTAAGGATAGTAAGGAAGTAAGGATAGCTGTGCAGAAACTATGCGATATAACGAATAACTCTTAAAATATGTGATTCAAAACAATGATCGTGGTGTCATTTTACAGATAATATTATAATCTCCAAATAAAAAAAAAGGTAAAATAAGGGCCTAGTTTTTGTGTTAAATTAGAAAATCTACAAATTTTTTTTTTTTTTTTTTTTTATGTCATTAGGTTGACAAACAGGCTGACGGTCCACCTGATGGTAAGTGGTCACCGCCGCCTATGGACATTTGCAATACCAGGGGGATTGCCGATGTGTTGCCGACTTTGAAGAGCTCTTTTTACGCCCCTTTTGAAGAACCCCATATCGTAGCGCTGAGGGAAAACCGTAATGGGGAGCTCATTCCACATCCTAATGATCCGCAGTAGGAACGTCCGACTGAACCGTTGTGTGGACGATCGAGGCGGCTCGAGGATATGAGGATGAACTCCACATCGCCGGCGAGCGGTGCGGTGGTAGAAAGGTGATGATGGCACCAGGTCAAAAAGTTCTTGAGAACACTCCCCATTATATAGACGGTAGAACACACATAGAGAGCCAATATCTCTCCGAAGGCTGAGAGGTTCCAAACCGCTAGTGAGTTCGGGATCGCCAACTATACGAGTGGCCCGCCTTTGAACCGAGGCAAGTGGATCAAGCTGGTAAGTGGGTGCGCCTGCCCAGAGGTGTGAGCAGTACTCCATATGCGGCCTAACCTGCGCTTTATATAGCTGCAGCCGCTGCAAAAATGTAAAATTTTGAAAAAAAGATTTTGTGATGACTTCTGTGATAACATACATAAGTTAATAATTTACTGAAAATTGACGAATTTACTGATCGGTCATATAACTGCTTTTCAAATGAACTCTTTTCAATAACTGTGCGGCATTTAGGGGCAAAGCAATCGCATTATTTCTGCACAGCTATTTAAAATAAAATAAGGAAATTGAAAAGGCGGCCATTACAACAGGAGAGGGTATGGATATTATTTGAAGATGGTTATGTCGATAAAGGGTCTAGCAGGATAACGTAAGAGCAGCGGCCCCAGAGGAGATTTTAAAAAGGCACTGATTTAAAGGGGCAGTTGTAAATAGCAATTTTGGTAAGTTAAAAATTATAAATGGCACGTTTAATAACTAGTTCACCAGTTAAAACTAAGCAGTAAAGTAAACAAAAATGAGTAATAAAAAATAATGAACTGGATCAGTGAATATATAATTGAGCAGGCAATAATTAAATGGGTGGTAAAAAATATTGAACGAGCGGTTACGTGTGGGCAGTAATAAATCGGAATTTGTCGGTAAGAAATCTCATTCTAAGCAATTCTATAAACAATGAGGTGGTAAAGTAGTTTTCGAGATATAGCGGTGTAATGGACGGACGGACAGACGGACGAAGTCGCACCATAAGGGTTCCTTTTTCCCTTTTTGGTACGGAACCCTAAAAACAGTACTTAAATAGTAATGAAAAATTAAATTACTTTTGCTTTGACTGAAGGAATTAAATAAAACAAATTGTATAATAATAATAGGAACTTTTATTCGTAATTTAAACGATTACGTGATTGGTCGCTTCCACGGAACATTAAAAACAATGGAACTGCGAAATGCCAAAATATGTATCAGAACCGCTGTCGCCATAATTTACACAAATAAATAGATATTCATATATTGCACACCAATAAACAAGTCATTTGATTAGTCGTTTCTAGTTTAGACAATATTAGCTCAAGACACACATATCGTCCATTCAAAAATATATCTTCACCCTCTAAATATAACATTTATTTTGCAATAGTGTAGCAAGAATATACAACGTTTTGTAATCTACAAACAAACTATATTCAATTGAACGATCAAGTTCTGCCACTCGACACTAGATGGCGCTATTCTCAGTGGACGCCATTATCACCTTATTAGTCATTAAAATAAGGTTGATAATTGCGTCATACTTCGATATATACTGCTACTCAGCCAGTGCAGTGACACATTGAATAACATTATCGATACTGATCGATACCTTGGGCCCAATTCACTGAAATATTTTACCAAAAATGAAACTTGTTGAAATGTAAATTGACAAAAACAAATTGGTACACTCATAATAAATTGCAATCTAACCCATGTATGATTTCAGTCCAGTCAACTTACAAAACCAAATTTTTGATGTTTTTTTTCGCAACGCGCGAGAGGCGCGATTGATACCCCTGGTGTTGCAAGCGTCCATAGGCTACGGTAACCGCTTACCATCAGTCGGGCCGTATGATTGTTTGCCACATAGTGGTATAAAAAAAAAATTGAATAGGGATGTTCCTAGGTCAAAAAATAATAATTCTAATTTGTCCTTCAGTTAGATTATTAAAAAATATTGGACACGTATTTTTTGCTTTACCAAATCTTAAAAAAATTACAAAGTTAAAGCGAGCCAAGTTCGGGAGTGGGGGGGGGGGTCACTTTAGACTAAAAAGAGTATTGTAACGTGACGTCACGCGAAACTTCAACACACGATATCTTCGTAATTTTTTGTTTAATTAATAACCGAAAAATACGTGTCTTATATTTTTTGATGATGTAAAAGACGGACTAAATAGATTTTTTTTTTCATCTAGCCTGTTGGGCGCCTCATCACGCATATTGCTTGGTAAGATTTTGAGGATGTGAGAGGAGGTTATATTATGAAGTGGGGAAAAAAGGCAAAATAAACGAATAAGTTTAAAGAATAGAAATTTATTAATTTAATAAAACTCACGTTAGATATAGTATAATCATATAGGAACAAATTTAAAATGAGAAGACTCCATCAATAAACTCAGCAAGCAAGGGCTTTTTTAATGTGGAAGATCTTTTAATGTTACAGCTTTTGTTCGAGATACTTATACAATTCAAATTCCAGGCACGCAAGGTGCACCTTCGCAGGCACTTATGAAGAGTCAGACTCTAATACTCTAACTCTCTAATACTAATACTCTAATACCGGTTCGGAAGGTTGAATTTGCTGAGAAGAGTTGGTTGCGTCTTTGCGTCTCGGAATCACCTAGTCTTTTTGAAGAACCTGCCGCTCCGGAATCATTACAATTTTGTTGCTAAAACCAAAATAAAACTGTTGGTTAACAACTAGGAACAGGAGAAAAATTAAAAGTTAGTTTAATTTTTGCTGATATTGGTTGTTTTCGAGGCGATGATAGCTCAGTGGTAGTGACGACGAATGCCGAGATGAAGGCCCCGGGTTCGAATCCTACAATGAGCTTGAGCTTTCGGTGAAGGAAAACATCGTGAGGAAACCATAGCATGATTGTAGGATACTTTGTAGTACCCACTTGTCTGGCTACCACACTCAAATTGAAGTTCAAGTCGCCAAGCACTTATCGGTGTGTCCGACAGCTGCACTTGAGAGCCAGTACCTTTCTAGACTTTGCTTACCACCTTCGGCTACATCATTACTGACCATGGTAAAACACAGCGCTAAGCATATTTTAAATGCTGAAAAAAAAAACTAGTCACAAATATCACAATATGCAGCCTATTAATGTTCACTCATATTTTGTTCCAAATATGCATGTCGATACAACCAGCATCCAACCAACCTGACTACATCACTAATTGAGTAGCGAAGAACTTTCGAGAATAAAATAGATGATGCCATTAAACCAAAATAAAGTTTATTTCAAAGTGATAAGGTTGATTTTAGCTTGAATTTCTATTAAATTAATAGTGAATTGAAATAATTAGATTTTAATTGAATAAGTCTTAAATTGTACTTACAGATGGTATGAAACACCTCCATTATTAAGATTTTTCCTTCTACTATCATTCTTGCACTCCAAAATAGAGCAATACGGCATATTTACGGAAAACAAGGAAAGTGACGAGACTTCCGACTAGACGTAGTGTTAAGATACGAATAGGATCAAATATGCGTTGATTAAGCGTAACAACGCTTAATAGTGGCGACACGAGTCACGCCTACTTCGCATTTCTACTTGTTTTTATTGTTCTGTGGTCGCTTCCGCCACCCGCGCTAATAAGCTCCGCCCAACTAACGAACATTTACCTCACTTTTCAATGAATTTGAGTTCGGGTGTCACTGCTCGCTATGATCTGCCGAACTATTTATCGAACCGCTCATTCCATAATTTTTACCGCTCATTCAGTTATTGGACTGCTCAATTATTTTTAGAATTGACATTGTATGATAAAATAACCGAGTAAATGATTTTTTATTACTGTCCATGTTTTACTGTCGCAATAATTAATCAACCGCCATTAAATTAAATAACTGCTCAATATGTTTTTCAAATGATCATAATAACATCTCGAATATTTAAATAACAGCTCAAAAAATTATTTGTGTCAATGGTAGTTTTATATCTTGCCAATGTTATTTTCCCAAAGTTATTTTCAAAATACCTCTCTGGGGCCGCTGCTTCTACCATATCCTGCTAGACCCATTTGTTGCATTACACGCCATTAAAATACGCTAATCCGAGGCCAAACATAACTGTATAAGGTAAAGGGATTGTTTTGACGATTTTTTGTATGGTGGATTATCTATCAGGTGCAAGTCGCACCGTTCGCGCATGTAGAGTTCCGTACAATAATAACACAAAATTAAACAAACCAGAATACGTAACAAATTCTGTCAAATTTATTTAAGATTTTATAATACTTGTAAGGATTTAAAAGGTATTTAGATTGATTGAAGCCCTCAGTATCTGCTGGAGTGGATACCGCCCCCATTGTGTACCTATAAGGTAGAACAAAATATAATAATGTATATCTTATGAAGCGCTCGTGGTGTAGCATGATAAGCCGTTCTTAATCGATCGGCAAGTTAAGCTACCACCGTCGTGGTCGGTACCTTGATTGGCGACCGCCTAGTGGTATTTAAAATCGAGCGTTTTCGTGCTTCGGAAGGCACGTAAAGCCGTTGGTCCCGGTTACCACTAGCCTACCTCCGCCGATCCGCAGTGGGCACGCGTGGTGGAGTATCTGCCCATTTCCTTTCACCCTGATTTGTGAAAGGAGGCCTGTGCTCAGCAGTGGGACATTATAGGCTGATGATGATGATGATATCTTATGTAATAATTATTTATATTACTACTATTAATTATTATATTATTAATATAAATTATTTATATAACTATTATTACTTTACCTTACAGAGTTATTGCAGGTGCCTTTTGAGAGTTTTACAAACGAACAAAAGTTTACACCTAAAATCGAGCCATCAGAAACGATAGAGATTGAAGTATGTATTTGTTGTTAATTTTATTATTATTTAATAGCTTCCGGTATTAACCGTGTTTCGGATATATTATTTTATGTTTTCCCTGGATAAAAATATATCAGGGTATACTCCAATCACTTGCCAACTTTGAAGTAGTAGAATGATAGTGTGAAATTAGAATGGCGTTCCACACTTGTCTGTTGCAGTAATAATATAATAATAATTTATTTCACATAATAAGGGTACAAAAATACATAAATAATAAAATGTTTCCGGATCTATTTTAAATTCTGCATTTATCACTAGATTGCAATATAGTCAATATATCGGTTAGATTCTGCGAAATTAATACCCGCCGCACTTCCCCGTACTGACCTTAACTACATACATTTACAGGAACAGCAATCCAATTCCTTCGTCACTTGATATAGTATATGTACAGTTGAGGACAGAAATATGTGAACCTTGTGAAAATTCAACAACGATTTTATCTTAAACTATTGATTAATTAAAATACAAGCTCTGCTTAGTTTGGGATCAGATAACCATGTGTGAGGAATATCCCAGGATACTTAGTTTTATTTATTATTGAAAGAATGAGATATCATGCAAGCAGAATCTTTTAACATATACTATTTATGTATTTTTACTACATTTGAATTTCTACAGTGCGAGAATATTATTTTTGAATTTCACAAAGATTATACATAATTATAGTCCTTGAAACGATGTATTTTTGTCGACAAGCTACGAAAAATAAAAGTCAGGAAGCGTAACTGTGAACAAAATCAACGCGAAATTCGGTTCTAAACTTCACTACATTGTGACAAAATTATCTCTAGTATTCGAACGAAAGAACACACATGCAAACAAGCCAATTAGCTGCGCTTGCCTAACGCGTTGTATTCCGGCAAGCGCGATGATTGGTTCTCGGCGGGACAGTTAATGCTAATTGGTTCGCTCGCCTGCTGCAGTGCGAGATGCGTGGACGACGATATGCATTGAGTGAGTGTGAGAGGATAAGTCATAATAAAAATGATATTTTTTTCGCACGATGCATATTAGTTAGATTAATTGGCTATAATTTAACTAAACTATTATATTAAATTTATTTAAACGTTTATGATTCGAGTGCTTTTTGGATTAAAATATTTCTTGACCTCTCGATTCCCGGTAACCCGTTGGTTCTCGCGAAGAACGCGCCTCCTATAGTAACAATTGTTTTCATAGTTATTTTTTTTGCCACGTGCAAAGAATTAAGCCCGATCAGCAAACTTTTTTACGAATAACGAACCGCAGTAACCCATTTTTTTCGCAATACTACATTTTGGTGACATTTTGTGACGTTAAATTTATAATTAAAGGTACTTAATAATGCATCACAGTTTAAGTGAAATATCAAAACGTGTTAACGCTTTCATGTTGCGTTCGTGATGCATAACACTTTCCAGAGTTGCAAGTATAGCATTTCAAAATGTTTATTTACAAGCATATGAGAAGTGATACCAGCATTCTTCATATCTGTATGGCTTCTACACCACTTAACAACACATGATGGCATATTTGCAGTAGGTAAACAACGCAAAACACATTAATAATCACAGTTCTAATTCCCATGCAACACGAACGCATCGACTCAATGATACTGGCGAACTGTCAGCGCTGTGCGGTACATTTTTCGGCAACGCCCACCGCGGTTCAGTTTGCGTGGAACCATTTTTGAGCTTGAGTTATGGTTCTTGACTTATTATTCGTAGTCGACAAGTGTATAATTCTTTTGAGCAGGTTTGTATGAGAAAATTGTTCTAATGAGTAATTTCAGTTATTATTTGCATTTTATTCTTCTATACAAATATGTAAAGAAGTGTCTGTTTGTAACGTCAAAATAACCAAAAAGAATGTTTTCTTCTAGCCAGTATGGGCAAATTCTGAACTACAGGTCTTAGAGAAATATACTGAAAGGAACCATGAGCAGAATTTTGAAGGAAATAAAAGCATGGCAAGCAATGGCATTAAAATTTATTTAAAAAAATTGTATTTATGGATATATGGAACTTTTTGAAAAAACATTTTTTTATCAAGATTCTGCTTTTACGTCACAATATGAACAAAATTATGTAAGACAATCTTGCTCACAAGTTGCTAGAAGTTATCCAAAATATTATTTTATATTTTCCTTGACCATAGTTTTATCCTGCGTAAAGTTTGAAGATCTCGCAGGGACCTCACTATGTTTAGCCATAAAGAATTAGCTCTTAGCATTCTGACAAACAATTAGAGGTAAATTTGATAACTTCTAGCAACTTGTGACCAAGATTGTCTTACATAATTTTGTTAGTATTGTGACGTAGAAGCAGAAAAAGACTAAGTACTTCTTTAGGCTACTACTTAAGACTATTCTACGAATTTTTTTTTTTCATTATTTTAATGGCATTTTTATTTTCATCAAAACTCAGCTCGGGGTATCTTTCAGCGTTTTTTAAGACCTGTAGTTCAGAAGTTGCCCTCACTGGCTGGAAAAAAAAAACACCTGTAAACGATACACAGATAATACGATACTAAAACGAAAAATAAAAACAATTTAAATCGTTTGTCTTTTTGTTCCGGATCTCCGAAACTATGACTGGCAGATAGGTGATGTTTTAAGGAGTAACTAAGCGTACTCTTCTCAGACCTACTGAATATACACACAAAATTTCATAAGAATCGGTCAAGTCGATTCGGAGGAGTTTTTTTACAATCGTAGTACTGTCGTAGTACATTATTTTATTCTATTATCAATAGTTTTCGCAGCACACGCGATGTAAATAATATTTTAGGTAATTTTTTACACCTTGGGTTACATTATTCAGTAAGGATCCCTAATTTTTTTGAAAATATAATGTAGCTCATATCCTCACACATTGAAACCAGATTTGTTTCGAACTGTACGGGCTAAAAGGAGTTTTTAATACAGTTGCTCAAAAAGTGGCGTATTGCAGGGACGTATAGCGTTCGGGATGTGGGCTATTAAATACTGAAGCTTTTTCTTTACCTTTTCCGAACTCGTGCGTTCTCTTTCCCAACTGTTAAAATAATGTCTATTAAAAAGAAAAAACAAACAACGAAGTTTTTACTAAAAAAAACATATAAAAAATTCAAAGAAAATAAATATTATTATTTTATTTTTCAATTATAACTTTTATAAGAAATAAATGATTCGTTAGTTCAGTTTATTGTGTTTTTATTATTTTATTAAATTGCTTAATTTTTTCGCAACTGTATTAAAAATAGTTGTTCAGTACACGTGCGGAACCGTCATTGCAACTTGTTCCGACTGTCGGAACTCTGCAATGACAGGCTTTTTGGCACTCGTAATGAAATATACTATTTCTTCCGCGGACGCTCGGACTGTGGAATGAGCTCCACGCTGTGGTTTTCCCAGTGGAGTACAACATGGGGTTCTTCAAAAAGGGTGTGAAGAGATTTCTTCAGGTCAGCAACGCGCGAGTGATACCTCTGGTGTTGCAAGCGTCGATAGGCTACGGTAATTGCTTACCATCAGGCGGGCCGTACGCTTGTTTGCCACCTTAGTGGTATAAAAAAAAAGCCTATGTCACCCGGGAATAGTGTAGCTTCCCAACAGTGAAAGAATTTTTCAAATCGGTTCGGATGTGGTAAATAGGTACCCAATAGAAATGTAAACCCATAGGTGCTTTCTCTATTTATTTGAATTGTTTATAGGTGGAACCAAAAGAGCTTACAGAACTAAAGTATATCCATACTGTGCCAGAATTAGTATCCGTTCAAAACAAGGCTGATAGTCCATTGAAAACTGCTAGCATAGCTAACAACTTATCTACTACAATGTCCCACGCTTCTCGGCGAAGGCATGATTCTGATAATGACCCGCCAGCAGAATAGTAAGTACAGCTTAACCACATTGTATGTACATATTCCAATACATATAAAGATATTTTTATAATTATGGAGACCCGGAAAATACCTCAGCTGCCGCTGAAACTGCAGTTTCATTTCATAGCATGGTATATGACACGTCCAGGAACTAATTATGTGAATAAATGGGTAATAAAACTGTTAAGTCGATATTTTAAGGTTTCCGTACCTGAAAAGAAAAAAATGTAGCGCTCCGTACCTCAAAAGTAAAAGAAACAGAACCCTTATAGGATCACTTTATCGTCCGTCTGTCAATACCATTTTCGCAGGAACGCGTGGAGGTATCAAGCTGAATATAATATCAATCAAATACTCTGGTCCGCAATCCCTTGGAGCAGTGAAAAAATCAAACTTCTAAGTCAAAGCAAAAAAAAGATACGGCCGCTTATGTCGTTTATTTTGATGATCGCAAGGGAATCAAAACCTATAGGGTACTTCCCGTTAACCTAGAATTATGAAATTTGGAAATAAGCACGGTCATGTAGCACAAGTAAAAGAAGAAATCCGAAAATCGTAAATTTGAAATTACATCACAAAAAATAGCATAATCGGAAAAATTGGGAAATATCTTCACGAGACTTGATTCCCGTGATGCATACCTACAACTATTTACATACCTACAAGTCTGTACGCAACCCTTGGTGCGCGAGTCCGACTCGCACTTGGCCGGTTTTTCTTAAATGATAACAATTTCAGTATAATAATACGAGTGAAAACATCTTGTGGTTTATTTCTGCTAGGAGTCTATGGAAGCACTATAAAAAAATCCGAAACAAAACAACTTGCTACACAGCATTGAATAATTTCTATAACTTTCCTATGCTAACAAGTTAACCGGCGTAACTTTATGTTAGTTAAACCTATTGTGTTAATTTTCAGCACCACTAAGAGACGTAAGCACGCCGACAAAGTTGGGAAAGGTCTGAGACACTTCTCTATGAAAGTATGTGAAAAAGTCAGGACCAAAGGCTTCACCTCATATAATGAAGTTGCTGATGAATTAGTACTGGAATTTGCAGCTGGAATGCACGGTTCTGCAGATAGCCAAGTATGTCATACAATTTACAACACACTCGCTTTTGTTAACATTTCTGGCACCGTTTTTAATATCTAATAACGGCCTTACTTATAAACGTTAATTAAAATTTAAACAACGCCTAAGTACTACTTATTAATATTTCTTACTTATAAACGTTACTTAGCCTTAGGAAAATGCCCCTTAAAGTTAAGGGACACTTGTACAAGACAGCTATAAGACCCGCTGTGATGTATGGATCAGAATGCTGGGCTACCAACAAACAACACCTGAGCAAATTGCACACAACCGAAATGCGTATGTTACGCTGGTCAGCGGGTGTCACACTATTAGACAAAATCCGAAATGAGTACATAAGAGGAAGTTTCAAGGTTGCCCCGATAAACGAAAGTGTTAGAGAGAGGAGATTGCGATGGTATGGCCATATACAAAGACGCCCAGACGACCATATGGTGAAGCTTGCCCTCGACCTGCCAGTGACGAAACGCTCGCGCGGAAGACCACCCGCCACTTGGCTGACGACGGTTGAAAAAGACCTAAAAGATGCTCAATTGAACGAAGACATGGCGCAAAATCGTGCTAAATGGAAGATGAGGATAAGGAGGGCCGACCCCAAGTAAATGGGACCAGGTCGAGAAGGAAGAAGAAGAAGAAACGTTACTTAGCCCTAATCAGTTGCTTAATACCGCCTTGTCTGTAATGACCAACTTTGCACACATGTATCACAATGAACTATTATCCATCCCATTATTTTAATATTTAAAAGACCTTAAAATCAAAGCGGAAACTTGCAATAGATTAATCAATAAGCAAAATAAAAACGGTGATGTGTTATTAATGAAATACAGATTAACTTAACATTGCAGCAATATGATCAAAAGAACATTCGCCGAAGAGTTTATGATGCACTTAATGTGCTCATGGCTATGAATATAATATCGAAAGAGAAGAAAGAAATTCGATGGCTCGGACTCCCTACCAATAGTGTGCAGGAGTGCTCAGCCTTAGAGAACGAGAAACAAACTAAATTAGAACAAATACAAAAGAAAACTCAACAGTTACAAGAGCTTATATTGCAGGTGAGGGAAACATATACAATCCTACTTCCTACTTATAATAAATGAGGCGAGTTTTTTAAATTCATTTCGAGCACCCTCGATCGCGCCTACATACGACACTCTACACTAACAATCATAATAGGTAAAAACGCGCAAGTTTGTGAGGATGTATTAGTGTTTGTTACTCTTTCATGTAATTAAATTATTAAAAGAAACAAAAAACCCCCGACTGCGTAAGACTGCAATACCTTATAACATTCAAGTTATATTCCAAATTCTACAGATTAAAGAGCTTGTTTTTCTCTTTTCAGTTAATTTTTGTTTTACGCAGTCGGGTTTTTTGTACCTATCTTTTAATAATTTAATTTATTTCAGACTTTTTAGTTTTATACAGAATTAGTTGTAAGTATTAGGTATTAGTAAGTAAATGAGCGGTACGGTAAAGTAACGCTAACAACCATCGCAACTCTGTGAGCTACGTACGTTAACCCTCATATTACCTATACCTACTGTCCTTGCATTAAACATGGTTTTTTGCAGTTTACGTCAAAATGGTAGTATAAAAGTATTACAATATATATGGAATGGGCTGTTCACAAGCTTTCATTTGATACCCATATTGTTATAATAACGAAATTTTTGTTTTTAATACCCCCCCTCTTTTCATATCCGTAGACGCCATATAAAAATAATATACCCTATGACACTCCCACAGTCAAGACGAGTCAAGACACCGCATATGCTTAAATCCATCAAGCCGTTTAGGCTGCAGAGCGTGCCAAAGAAATAGACATACATACATACATACACTCGAAAAACATAACCCTCCTTCCGGGTCAGTCGGGTAAAAATGACTGAAACTGTGAAACCAGGGCTCGGGAACTAGTCAACTAACTAACTATTAGTAATAATTGAATTTCTTAATCAACATTGTTAATGCTAGTTCCAAACATAACTTATTATATTGTGCAACTGTAATAATTTTTCTGTTAATTTCAGCACATCTCATTTAAGAGTTTGATTGAAAGAAATAAAGAAGCTGAAAACAAAGGTGTAAAACCGTCGCCGTCATCAGCTATACATCTGCCATTTATTGTTGTGAACACTAGTGACAAAGCACTGATCGACTGCAGTATTTCTAATGACAAGTTAGTTCAATGTTAATGCCCTTATTTATATTTAATTGGTTGGCTACGATAACTGCTAACCATAAGGCGGCCGTACCGTTCTGTCACCGACCGAAGTGGTATTTTTTTCATATGCTAATAGTACTAATTCATTCTTTCAGGACAGAATACATGTTTAATTTTAATAAAAGGTTCCAAATTCACGATGACATAGATATATTAAAACGAATGGGGCTTCTTTTTGGTAAGTATCTACAAATTTATATTTTGTTAGTTATTTATTACGTTATATTAAAACCTGTCTTCTTGATGACTTTACTTTTACAGGTTTAGATAAGGGTGAATGTTCAGAAGAAGATATTGAGAGAGCTAAAAGCATGGTTCCAAAATCGTTGGAAAACTATGTAGAAGGTAAGAAATATTCTCTGTATTATGGCAAGAGCAAATAAATCCTTTCCAAATAAATAAATAAACACTATTCATGATGCATAGTGGACATGTTTGATCATCCACATTCATAATTTAAATATGAAACTAGACAATGCATATATGGTTTAAGACATTTATTTCTCAAAATATTACAAATCACTTCACATGAGAAATAAAAAAAAACTAAGGTTATAATGTACTGTTGAGTGTATGTTGGTGGATGTCAAAAGAATTAAATTAAATATATTAAAAATATAGTAGGTACATGAAAAAATATTTATAAATAATAAAAATATATGCATTGAATTGGAACTAGACAATGCATATATGCCAATTTTTAGGGTTCCATAGAATATATTGGGTGGAGATTTCGAGATGGCATATTTTCGAAATCTATGTTGGGTTAGTCATGCTGAACAACTTTTACTATGGGACCAACATTGAATTCTGAAACTAAAATGTTTACTTTTCATGACATTATGATCAAGCAGGGTTGACGTTTACTATGGAAAGTAAAATTCGTTTTTTGAGAATTCTCTAAGTATTGGTCTCATAGTAAAAGTTGTTCAGCATCACTAACCCTAGTCAGTTAATATTGTACGGAACCCGCGCGTGTTTATTAACGTTGGCCGGTATTATGAATTTTACTTATATTTTAAACTAGCTTTCCGCCCGCGCTTTGCGCGCCCCCTTCTTTACCCCCTTACCTACCCTACTCTACCCTGCTAAGGTTACATTAGAAAAGTTTATATTGTCTGGTTGTATATATATTTTCAGAAATGGGACGAGGTGTGATTACTAAACTAACGACAATGTTAGAAGAGGAGGATATAGACGATGAAGGTGGGGATGAGGAGGAGGTTCTCGAGGGTGAGGGGGAGGGGGAGGGCGAGGGCGAGGGCGAGGGAGACGCGGAGGAGCGCGAGGGCGAGGGCGAGGGCGACGCCGACGCGGACGGCAACGAGTACAGCGACGACAGCAGCGACGTAGACGTCTAGCATTACCGCTACTTACAAACAAACCACGCCTCATTATTATTGTGTTAATATTATAGTACATTATGATACTAGTGTGCTATGTTGGTCATTACACACGAGGCGGTATCAGGGTCTGTTCACACAGACCGTCTCGAAGAGAAGTGCATATTTTGATATGCGTTTTAAAATAGAATTTAGGATCATTGAAATAAGGTTTATTTTTACATTGAATGCTAGAGAGCGGACCTAAAGCGCTAAAAAGAAGTGAAATAAGGGCGCCGGATTAGGCAGCCGAGAGTGTAATGATCAATGCACACGCGTTTCATACGTTTTTCAACACACTTGTCAGCAAAAAACAGACTTGTATTATGTGAAGTTGATTTTTTGATAATAGTCACCCACTCAACAAATATTTGTTGAAAATGGCGCGCAGGTTTTTTTTGTTTTGAATGCGCTGTCAAAACAAACTGTTTTAACCGATTCAGTTAAGAATGCTTCGTCTCAATATATAGAACTTGCAGAGAGGTATAACATAATCGAGATTATATCATAAAACACGACTGCTATAATGAAAAGTAAAAAGCACAGCATTATGAACACAAAAGCGGTGCAATAAGATTCACTGTACGAGCAAGTGTTGAAAATACATTTACATATGAATGTTACACAACAACTAAGTTTATGTAATACACCACTCGAGCTCAAATAAATGTACAGTCGAGGATATAAATATGTATACACTTTTTGAAATTCAAAGGCGTTTTTCTCGCACTGTCACCAAATGTCACGTGTCAGATAAAGATCGGAATTTTAGCTAATCAACGTTTGATAACTTCATTATTTATAAGGGGGTAAGTGTATACTTATTTAAGTCCATACATTCTAAAATCATTTAAAGTTATTGACAACTAAGATGCCAGTTTTAACAAGAGGGTGTATCTTCTTGTCGCACTATGTTTGTCTGTTTTTGACACATTGATGTACAGTCGAGGACATAAATATGTATACACTTTTTGAAATTCAAAAGCGATTTTCTCGCATGTTTAACATTTAAGTGTTAAACTATTACATCAATCATAATAGTATATGTTAGAAGATTCTGCCTTTATAATATCTCATAATTTCAATCAGTAGTTTAAGAGGAAACCGTTGTTGAGTTTTACTAATTGTATACATATTTATGTCCTCGACTGTACATGTGCTGTCAAAACGGGCATATTAGATCTCGCCACATTTAATAGCAATTCCACTTTACCATAACTGAAGATGCTTTTCTGTAAAATTTTCCATTTTTCCATACACACGTTCTATGATACAATTCAGGCCGAGTTGGATCGCAATAAGAGTCAATCGTACGGCCCCTGTGCTGTGGCCGATTCACTTAACAAAACTTCAACGGTGTCGTAGCTATTGGCGTATCTAGGTTTTTTTCCAAAGGGGGCCTGGCCCTTTACCCGGCGCAATGAACGCGAAAGTTATTATGGTGGGCACCAGACCGTTCCGGGGTGGGCACGGCCCACTCGCGGCGAATCGGGCCATTGGTCTGTTTATTATAAGAAGTCCATTATGAAGTTTATTAATGTATGACATTCTAGTCCAGATGGATGAATTATCAATTAATCTTAGCATGTTGTAAGGGTCCTAAATGGTCCCATTGTAGCAGGCCACAATAACAAGGAGCACCAATAAAATCGGATATTTGGTGACATTGGTCAAAATACCGACAGACTTAGAATTCTAATCCACGTCGGCCTTGTCTGGAAGTGCCACAAATAAACAGCTATCTAACTAAACTCAGCGGCATAGAATTTTGCCAGAGCTCGGAATTTCATACAAAAAAATAATTATGTGATGTTTCAGATATGTTTTTCTCTCCTCTTTAGTTTTAACATAATGAACTAAGAGAATAAAGGGCAGAATTTTCAAAGTATTAAGTATTAAGTTTTTGTACCATTTCTTGTATACGCCATAACATATTGATTCGAATGGAGAAATATAAATTCCTTTATAAAAAAAATGTTACTCCTTAACAATATTTAAGACACATTTATGATAACACAATCCAGACTTTCCATAGCTTTAATACTGCACCGAATGCAGTTTGCAGTGCATCTAAATCCAGTTTAAATTGTGGAGAAGGTAATTTTCCTGAAACATATTTTGCATGAAATTTCGAAGTAAAAAAAGTGTATACTTAATAAGAAGGGTGTATTCCATAAACTCTAGGTATGATTTAAGTTGTTATTATTTAGGTGTATTAATAAAGTACTGCGCATTTATACATTGAATTACAAATACAAAAAAGTCGTCGATTACTATGTTCTAATATGTTTCCAGTTAGAAATCTCGATTTGACCAATTTAAAGATACAAGGTTGAGTGAAATAAATAATAATTACCTATATCTAAACTTTTTTTTCTAGAAATGAATCCTGAAAAACTATGTACATCTACAGGGTATTCACTTTTATTGGTCTCAGAACCCTAGGAACTATGAATTAGTTCTTTGTTATGATGGTGTAGGTAGTGAATCAAAATACCATTCCTTGAATTTGTGGTTCAATTGATTCAGAGTTATTTGCATTAGAGCCATTGCGATCATTGTAACTAGGGAGCTTGAGAAACCATTAGAATATAAACATTTTGTAGTAGTCTGTAATCTTGTTATGAATTTGCAGGTATGGTATGATAAACATTCTGATCTTAAACTAAGCGCAGAGCTTGTATTATGGAAACCAGATAACTGATTGATATTATACTCCATTTTTAGGGTTCCGAACCAAAAAGATAAAAAGGAACCCTTATGGTGCCACTCCGTCTGTCTGTCACAGCATACTCATAGAAATAAAATAATTACCTAGAGCGGCAGTAATCAAGCTTGAACTGTCGGCATGGGCTTGAACAAGGCATTTGGGATGTTTCCTGGGTAAAAAAATAATAATTCTAATTAGTCCGCCAGTTAGATTATCAAAAAATATTGGACACGTATTTTTTGCTTTACCAAATCATTAACAATTGACGATGATAAAGCGCGACTTAGTTCGGGAGTGGGGGCTCGTGACGTCACTTGTTCCTAAAAATTGTACCACACCGTGACGTCACGCGGAACTTCAACAAACCATATCCTCGTATTTATTAGTTTAATTGACAAAAGAAAAAATACGTGTCTAATATATTTTGAAAATGTATATGACGGACTAAATAGATTTTTTCAGGAAAGTAGCCTAACGCGAGGGGCGGGCACGATTTCGCTTCCCGCGCTGCCGCGCCGCGACTAGTGATGTAGCGCGACGGATACTGCAGTGGATAAATATTCTAATAGTTAATAAAAAACTTGTGGGCCTTTTGAGAACTAAATGTTTTATTTTTATAATGGAATGTTAATAGTATACCTCAATATTAAAGTAATTATTCGGTTTTAATAAATAATTGAATTGTTCAGTCGGAATTTGCGTTTTACGATTGAGACTGAACTAAAAATTCCAAGGTATGTGGTGAATGGCAAAATGAAAATTACTTCCTCGCTAATATTATACTGCAAGCTTTTATTAGCTTCACGTGTAGGTAACTAAGTATGTTAACAAAATCTTGATGTCGATTTTTTTTAACCTACTTCTAGTACCGTATCGTACGAAAAAATGGTGTGGGGTGCGTACCTAATTTTACCAAGTGTATATTTTACTATTATAATTTTAATATTAATTTTATGCTTACATGCGGTTGGTAGGTATATTTGCCAGAACTTACTAAATAGGTAAGCAACATACATACCTATACATACTACAATGAATAATGGGGCTGTCGATAATTCGGGGGACAGCGCAGACGTCCCTATTGTCACATATTCATCAATATAAGTATCTATAGCTCATCTGCCTACGCTGGTACTGGGTGAAACAGGAAACTGTGCGATACTCCTGTTCTACAGTTATACTATTTCTATGCAGCATACTATATTTAAGCAACCACTACATAATGCTACTGATTTAATTTGGAATAGTTATAAATATTGCTGGCCAACACATTATACCACTAAGGTGGCAAGAAAGCATACGGACCGCCTGATGGTAAGCGGTTACCGTAGCCTATGGACGCCGGAATGGTGGACCGAAATTTCAAAGTACAAGGTCGGAACCCTCGGTGCGCGAGACTGACTCGCACTTGGCCGGTTTTATTTTTTATATGTTCTACCCACTAATAAAAAAAACTGTCTCAGAAGGCACATTAGGACAGAGAAATAAAACTACTTAAATATTTTAATAATATCTTTTATTACCTTTTTCGTATGTTAAAAACCTACTGTATTAAAATTTTATTACAATTATTTTAAATCATCATCATCAAACAGGTCTTCAAAATCTGGAAATAAAAAGATAAGTTAGGCTAAAAAAAGGCTTTAGTATACTAAATTTAAAAAACAAGGTTTTGTATATTTGCAATGAAGATTATTCATGTTTTGAGTATGCAGATTTGTAAGTCCTGTTGTCCAGTGGTTAAGCCGTAAAAAGATAAGAAACAGACTGACAGATAGCCAGATTCGCGCGGTGGGCGGGGCGACGTGTGACGTCATCGTTAATATCCAAGCAGGATAGAGAATTTTAATGAAGCTGTTGAAAACTAATAACTTCGTCATTTCATGATGGAGTTTAATCATTTAAAAAACAAAATGCTCAGAAATGTTATGTGCATCCTTTTTAGTAAGTAATCAAAAAGTTAATATTTTGTTACGTAAATAATTATCATTACCAGAAGTTTGACCAATGTGTTGCTGAGCTTTAAGAGCACTTACCATAATTTTGAAGAATCCTATGTAGGGTAAATATGCCAGTTCACGACCACTTAGTGGACTTACAATCTTTATAGTAACATTGTTCTTAGAACTTATGTAGTTTTAGTTCAAACAATACTTGGAACTTAAAAAAACAATTGAAAAAAAAAATACAGCAAGTTTTAATGTGTAATAAACTAGTATATTAAACTAGCTGCCCGGCGCGACCTACTATACCTACACACAAAATTTCATTCGGTCAAGCCAAGCAAGAGATTGACTTCCTCCCGTACGGCCCGTATCCCAGTGACGTGTTTTTTCTACGAATATTTATATTTTTAAACTCGTGATATCTTTCGAATGGAATGTCCGAATTGAATAATTATATCAAGGTATTGAAGCAGTCTTTAATATAAAGGAATTTATTTTGATAAGGATTAATACCAAGATACAAATAAAGAGCCTATTCTAGCGGCGGCATTTCAATTAAATTTTTAAAATAGAAAAACACTGGCATAACTATAATAGTTAGACATATAGTACCGCGACACTTTTTGTAAATAATAATGTGTTCTGGAAAGTCGTAGTACATTATTTTATTCTATCATCAATAGTTTTCGCAGCGCACGCGATGTTATGAATATTTTAGGTAATTTTTTTACACCTTGGGTTACATTATTGGAGTTTTAGTAAGGATCCCTAATTTTTTGAAAATATAATATAGCTTATGTCACCCTGGGATAGTGTAGCTTTCCAACAGTGAAAGAATTTTTCAAATCGGTTCAGTACTTTCGGAGCCTATTCAATGCAAACAAACAAACTATCAAATCTTTTCTCTTTATAATATTATTATTATTTATATTAAATAATCAAACATTTATCGAAAAGTGCTATTTTATCCATTCCTGACCACCTTCGGCCTATTTAAGTCCATCATTTTCGTCAGTTCACGACCATTTAAACGCCATTGAAAAAATAACCTTATCTTATGGATAAGGGAAAGGTCGAAATATTTTATTATAATTATTTTTTATTAAAAAGTGCTTACTCGCTCGTTTTTATTAACTTCTGGAAACAACATCGACAATAAGTAATGGCTGTCGTTCCAATGCAAATCTGACGGACATTTCGAATCATAGACCAAAAAACGGTATAGCGAGAAGACTGATGATGAATTCAGAAATAAAATGTAACTTTAATAGTCTTCAGTTTCACTATTTATAATAGTTATCATTAAAGTGGTTGTGAACCGGAGGTGGTCGGCAAACTGGCATATTCACCCTATCTATGTATATATCCTATGAATACTATATGATGCTTTATTTTAACAAATGCTAGGGTGTAATTCCATAGTAATAACAAAGACTTACATACTACTAGTTATAAATTCCATGAGCTATTTCTTTTAATGTAGGTATATCCTTACCATTAAAGAATTCTGCATGCACAGCCTTTTCATTTGCAGCTAAATCCATAAGGAGATTCGAAGGTCCACCAGCCTGTGACAAAACCCAATGTAAATATGTATTTTCATTTGTCTTATTTTAATTTTTGTGCAAGGTACCTAAGTGACAAACTGATAATACTGTTTCTTGTAAAGTTAATATGCAGAGTGAAAGATAAATAAATATCCTGGGACATTCCTCACATGGTTATCTGATCCCAAACTAAACAGAGCTTATAGTATGGAAACCAGATAACTGATATACTATACTTATGTATTACTTTTTTCTACATGGGTCAATCAACTTTTTTGTTTGTTTTCGTTGTCCATGAGACAACAGTGACAGATCCTTAAAGAAATGTGATTAGAAGATAGTCCATACAATAATGGGCTTATAACTATGACAAAAATGTATGTTTGGTGAATTGTAACCATAGAAAATCATGGTTTCAAAGAGTTGTCCAGGGTTGTGACAATGGCAATGAAGTACAAGAAAGAGTCGATCAACCCAAATACATACCTACATAATTACACCTAAACTCAGAACATACAGATATGTTCATGCACACAAATGCATGTCCTGTGTGGGAATCGAACCCACGACCTGCAGCGCGATAAGTGGCCTGTCTGTAAGATGAAGTCCATAAAGACTCTTGATTTTTGGAAAAACAAGAATATTTCTGATATTCTTACTAAAAATATAATACCTACAGAATTGACTCAGTATTTGCGAGCTTGGTCTACCTGTACTTACATATTTTGAATTTAGGCTACTTGTTCATCGCAAGATTTCTTTTATGTAGAAATACATACTTCTTCCAAATCCATGTAAGGCCCAACACCTTCGGGAAACATCTCATCTGCGGCTA
Source organism: Achlya flavicornis (assembly GCA_947623365.1). NCBI lineage: Eukaryota > Metazoa > Arthropoda > Insecta > Lepidoptera > Drepanidae > Achlya > Achlya flavicornis. The sequence goes on from OX392468.1 coordinate 10,282,217, forward strand.
CAGTCGGTTTCATATTATAATGGATCTCGTAAACTGGATAGTTAAATTCTAAAAGATGCAACTACCACTGAAAAAGTAATAAATTAATATTATTACAAGTAATCAACACCTCTGCAAAATCAGGATTATATTAAATTTTATATTAAGTTTACTTAAGTACATCATAGGTACCTACATTATACGCACAGTATTCCACGTGATAAAGTTCAATTCAATTCTGGTGTTTTGATAAATAAACTGACGTCTGCTCTCAGTAAGTATTCCACGGCTTTGACAGCTAGAACATTTTTGAACATAATAGCCTAATAGGTGCGTTCGAATGGGGAGGGACAAGCAAAGCTAATCTCAGATGGCGCCACCCTCACTGGTAACTGTCATTGATATTGAATTGATGGATTTTCATGAGTTTCAATTAAAAACCAACCAGTAACCGGCTTTTATAATAAAATCGTTAGGTTTGAAGTGATAACTGCATAATCTTCCTATGAGCTTGGTGTCCATTTTTTTTTTATAATCCACGGCTTTTTTCATTTCAATTGGTGTAAACCTTTATTATTGCATTAAAATTCACTACAGAAAGGCATTATAATTATTGAATAACTTATTTGTTAAAGAATACGTAAAAAATGTATGGTGTTTGACAGATAGACGGCACCAGCGACTATACGACACCTAGCGGGATAAATTGTCAGTGTGCCTGCCTCCTAGTGATGTCATTTTTAACAGTTTCAAAATGGGCATTTTTGTCTTGTTCATATGTCTGTTATTTTTGTATATGCGTTTGCCACAAACGATATTTCCCAAATCGAACGATTGGATACAAAAATGTCATTTGCTTATCGCCTGCTTGTCACTTGTCTCAACCTACCTTTTACCCTCAGTTAATCTTTAAACAAAGTTAATCTGACAAATTATTCTCTTGCCTATTAGTATTTCTATCAAATTTTACAATAAAAATTAGAATTTTCGCTTCCCGTTTAAATTTTCCAAAACTTATCTGTCAGATTCAAAGATGTCAAAATATGATCACAAACGACCCCTGCCTCGGAGGTGGGTCTGCAGTTCACGATGTCGTTTTTAACTGTTTCCAAGTAAAACGAACGGTGAACGAAAACAGTTCAAAACGCCAATTTCGCCCACAACTTTCCAAATCGAACGCCAGATGTGATCGTTTTTGGCATTTTTGACCGTTATTTTTGCTACCATACCCCAATTCGAACGCACCTCATATGAGTTTGGAAGACAAGCCAAAATCGTCACTTGGTGGCGCTACTGACTTCCTTTTATTTGACAAGTCATATGCATAGATAATACTATATTGGTCATATGTCAACATTGTCAAAGAGAATATAATCACTACTTGACACAAACTACCAAGAGAACTAAAGTTCAGACCGCCATCTGACGAACATTGGGGATAAACCGTATGCAGAGTTTGAACATGACGTTTTTTTTTTTTAATATTCCCATACTATTGTACAATGAAAAATAGTCATACAGCCTATGATATGTAGGGCCCCGGGGCTTTAGGGTAAATACAATTATTTTTTATTTCAAAGGTTCTTATGGTATAATAATAAATGAAACACAATTATTTAGTTATAAATTATTTATTTAAATTTTCATTTTTAAGTCTATCTGTAGTGACGGTCTAGATGGGTCTGGACTGCTGTTGGCATCATTAAAATACCTGCAAACAAAGTATAAAGTAACTGTAAATGAGTGCGAAGATTTTCGATCGGAGCCTAGCTTAATCTTCAGGCTCCATATTGTTTTTTTTTATTTTTTCAAATAGTGGCATACGATGAAGCCTATATACATCGATTGGGGATACCCATGCAAACAAAAAATAATAGGGTGTCTTTGTCCTAAAACGTCACAAAGAATATCAAAAAGGTGGCCGAAAATAATGACAAAATCTTTGAAATGTTTTATTTTTTATGTACAAGATAGTCAATGGATTTGAAGATTTTAGTATGGAAGCCTGGCATTCCTATCATCTGCCTTTTTGTATATATAATTTATTGGTAAAGATTTTGGGTGTAGTAATTAATTATGCATTAAAAATATTATATTTTTATGTCAGCTATAAATTTTACATAGAAATAGCCTACACAAATGGAACACACTGCTGGAGATACTGAGCCAGCACTTAATCTAAAGGGGACAGGGGGATACATTATTAAATAAGATTACGAAAAAAGAGATACTCTAAACTAAACCTAATATTTAAAAAATAAAACTATTCTAAATCCGTGCCAGTGGGTAACGTTCCCAGAACACTGGCAGCATTGCCACGTTGAATGGCTACGGTAATCTGCTGACCGAGGTATAAGCCAGCATTCTGGGAATGTGTCGCCTCAACTAGGCGCGCTGCAATTAAATGGCAAAAAATTACCTGAGTACATTTGCATTGTGTTATTCAGAGACACACATGTGGCATTACTTTGATGGCTCGCAGCTGATGGTTGGACAGAGGTATCTGAAAATTTGTATGAGCTGTTATTATTTTAAAACCTAAACGTTCATGTATCATCAATATGGACAGAATGTTAAATTGTGTAAAGTGGAAACAGCCTCATCATGCTCTAGTCCAGTGAGTAAAGATCTATAAATGGCATGTCCATTACCCATAGTAGAATTTTATAATCAAAGTAAACTTTTAATTTAATTTAATTTTACTTTTATATTATTTCTTTTAATTTATTCAAAAAGTGCTGGATGATGTATACATACCAAAAACTTCTGTTCTTGCGACTTTCATTGGTAATATGAATGATCATTGTGGCGCTTCTTTGACTAACTATGATAACCGCATACAGTTTTCTTGTTATCTGAAAAAATGCAATTTATCTCTGTAACTATATATAAATATCCTGGGACATTCCTCACACACAGTCATCTGATCCCAACTTAAGCAGAGCTAGTACAATGGAAACCAGATAACTGATATACTACATATTATTATACTACTTTTAGTTTGTAAATACATAATTAATCAATCTTAATATACATAATTACACCCAGACTCAGGACATGCAGACATGTTCATGCACACAAATGCATGTCCTGTGTGGGAATCAAACCCACGACCTGCGGTGCAACAGGTGGAATCTTAACCAACTGGCCCATCAACCTACGTTAAAATAAATAAGGAATAAGGGTGAACTAACCGGATAAAACAATAGATTTCTAACTCTGGTGGAGCCATGGTTATTAATGTGTTATATATATCTCAATATAACTGCATTTGCCAAACATTTATTTTGGGTCAGACTTAATATGCCTTCACAACCACAAAGGTTGGGTTATAGCTTTAAATGTTAGTTAGCTAGTTAGTTGACTAGGAATAATACATATAATAATAAGATATTATATTATTACAGTCAACTTGTAGATCGATAGTTGTTTACCTGCTTCAAAAAAGATATTTGTCGGGTTCCCTGAAGAAATCTCCAAGCTTTGATATGCGCCACTCTTAAGGTGACAAACATATAATTTGCGTGGATCGCTGTTAAGTTATTGTCTCACAATTAATACACTTTATCCACTGTCTCTTATTTTCCTCACTTATAGAAAACTGATGTAGTTTAACGTCTTGGCGTAACTGTTGCACTTGGGCATACAACATTTTCGAAACTTAAAAATGCCGAAATCACTGTATTGAAATGTTGTTAAAGTGGCGGAAATTTATCAATACAACACATCTCGTCATACAAATACGGAAAACACTGAATTTATGGATTAAAAGAGGTGGAAATAAATCGACATAAGAACTTAAGTTCTCATCAAAACAAACACGTGTTTGATGACAGGTAGGTGCATATTGACGAATGGAATTGCTAGGTAGTTATAAAAAGTACTCTGTGGAATGGAATGAAAATAAAATGGCCGGCATTGGTCATGGCGGGGGCGAAGGAAGGAAGAGAGGGGCGAGAACGTCGAGTAAGAACTTTGCACTGTCATTCGATACAGTGGGTTATTTTGATTAGAACATTGCCAGGCGTGCTACTTGATCACTACGTTCTAAACGGTCGTTTGATCAAAAATTTCATTTATTATTTGATTTGGTGGTGTTGTTTTTGTGCCGTGGGACTTTATTGAATATGCCTGTTATGTTACCGTGTGTTGTTTGGCCAAAGAAATAGTAATGTTTACGTCTTTAATCTGTGGTAATTGTTAGAGTTTAGATATAAACCTCTAATCCGTACCCTGTTCCATATAAAAAAAGCTTACTGTCACTTAATTAAAAATGGACTTCTTTCAGTTGTAAAATTAATTCTATTGTAAAAAATGAAAATAATATAATTTTACATTTTACTATACGTTTTCTCATTGAACTCCAGCTCCCTGATAATAAAAGTAATGTTTTACTTTCCTCGTGATAAACACATGCAAAGCAATGGCCCTTGGTTTTCGCATGTCGCTCCTCATAGTCCAGAGCTTCTTCAATCGTCACCAGATCATCTGGCTAGAGAGAAGATTTGTATACGAAATTTTGAAAACCAATATCTTGATGTAAAATACCACGGATATCCTACTCTATTGACTGAAGAAGAAATAACTAATGGCATACCTAACAGTAAGCACAAAAATATATTTTCCGTTTTATAAACGACACTAGCTAACCCGCGCCGTTCTCCTTACTATAGGCTATTTGCGTGCCAAATTTCATGACGATTGGTTGAGTAGTTAAAGTGTGAAAGTGTAACAAACAAACAAACTCACACTCGCATTTATAAAAAAAAATATAAAAACTGCACTCAAGTATTCAGTGACGTGTAGCCGCGACTATGGAATAATATTGTTTTCACTGTTTTTGCATGGAACGAGAAATTATTGAAATTTAACCAGTTTGACTAAAAAAAAACAACCAGTTATAAAAAGAAAACTGAAATTTCTTGCTTAACTTGGTTAAACTATAACACCCACATTATGTTGTATATACTTTCATCTAATTTATCTAATTTCAGTTTGTTTTTGTTCTAGCACAGCGACATGACAAAAGGCCTGTAAGCAACAGAACAAAAAATACAGCTGAAGCAGTTGCTTTCTTTGACAGACGTTTTGATAGTTGTAACGGCAGGTCTGGAAAGCCACCAGGAAAACTACGAGGTCCTGTCAAATTAAATAGTGAACATTTTTGATGGAAGCCATTAAGAAGTTTAAAAATATTAAATACTGTTCAAAAAGTCCTTTAGAAAATGCTGCGATTAAATATGTTCACATAGTAAAAAACTGGATAAAGATGTTAGAAAGCCTAATATGAGTTTGCAGGATTATACGATCTATTTCATTTACACAAGAAACTTAAATCAAGACCCCCTCGATAATTTCTTTGGCAAAATAAGACACATTTACAATTAAAAATTTGTTCAAGTTTTTGCTCATGACTGACATGCCGGCCATCAACACACAAAAAAAGTGTGAATGATATGGGGGAGACGAGGAATTTACTTCAGATGATCAACCAGTTCAAGATGATGATAGTGTAAACGTTAGTTGTTCATCTGAAGTAAACTTGTCTGCAAATGTATCCTCTGTAATTGCAGAACTAATTTGCTTGAACTAAAAAAATAAAAAGTAAATGTATTTATGTCTTTTATATTCAATGTTCCTTTCCAATCATAAATTAAACTGATAAGTCGATAATAATACACTCACTTTATCGATACATTGTAGGTATGCACATCCCTATTTTATCGATATCATTGTTCGCAACCCTAGTGGTCAACAACACGTGCTCATAAGCGCCGCCAGGACTTTTTGGCGGGAGCTTGCAGAGTGACGTAGCGTTTTCATTTTTAATTTCTTATTTTGTGTATTTTGAGTTTTATTGTGTATTTTTGGTGGTATTTTACCCAATAAAGATCATCTATATGCACATGTGAAGTGAAATGAAATGAATTATGTGTATCGTGACGTGACTTTTCAAGTTGTCTCAAAAAGTCCGTGAAGAGTTTTAGTACAATGACCACCATTGTGGTAAAACATGACTTTTATGAACGGTGACCTGGCCTAGACTGACTGAGGACTATAATGTAATGTGAAGTGATTTATTGTGACTGGAAACCACCTGGAAACAATAATATAACTCGACACTGGCAGAAATGAGCCCTAATTTGGGCTTGGTTGCCAAACTTAAAAATAAGAAGAAGCGCCGCCAGGCGGAGAAAAAGCTCTCCTTCTAAATTCACTACCAGTCTGACGCAAGTAGGAACAGATGGTTTGATGTATGGAATTGAAGCAGCAATTTATGGTGTATACTGCCATCTCTCTCTCTCAATGCTTTCCTACTCTTTTTTGACAATATTTGAAGCGGCGCCATTGTTGTCATTTATTGTTAATTTGTTGGAGTTTAAAAATTTCAGTTTGGTGATAATTCGTATTTTCCGTGAGTGGAAGGATAATAGTGAGTTACAAAGTCGCCAATTATCTTTGGTCACTAAATCATTTGCATTCAAAATGCCACCGGTCCGGTCTTTTAGAAAATGTGAGATATGTGGAGTACGTGGGAATGTTAAAGAAAAAAGAAAATTTACGGCACGACTTCCCTTGGATGAAACCCGGTAAGCATGTTATTTGTTAATAAAAGGTTTATAAGTTTAAACATATGTTATAAACTTAAATATACGTAATTTCAATGTTGTCTACTAGTGCTGACCGGTGATTTGTCGATAGTTTTGAGACCTGTTATCAATGTTACAGTTATTCGAAAAATGGCAGTTCCAAATATCTGTTGTTTAGTAACAGCTGGTATTTTTGTGACAATGAGTATGATATTTTCATTTTTTTACTTTATTTCATAATAACTTGTACTTAAGTCTTATATTAATTTTATCTATTATAATCGCCAAACTACGAACGCAGTGTGTAGTTGTAGGTATTTGAGAGATCCTTGGACCACATAACATGAATCTTATATCCAAATTTAAAAATGTTTCCGCCATATTGAACTTTTTACTGATTTCACTGATTGCTCTCAGTAATTAAGGTTAGTACCATTACATTTTTTTTTACAATTGCAGACATCGGGTGAAAATAATTGGTAAGGAGGATCTGGCCTGTGCTTCAATTGAGAAATTGCACCATTTAAAATATGTTTGTGGTGATTACTTTCAACACAAATATTTCAACCGCAAGAAAAGTTGACTTAAGAGATGGTATGTTGAAGCGCTCGTGGTGTAGCATGATTAGCCGTTCTTAATCGATCGGCAAAGTTAAGCTACGTCTGTCGTGGTCGGTACCTGGATGGGTGACCGTCTAGTGGTATTTCAAATCGAGCGTTTCCGTGCTTCGGAAGGCACGTAAAGCCGTTGGTCCCGGTTATCACTTCATTGTGATAGTCGTTAAGCTAGTTGGATGCCTCCTAGGCGGCTTGAAAAATTCCAACAGTAGGTTGGCCACTAGCCTACCTCCACCGATCCGCAGTGGGCACGCGTGGTGGAGTATCTGCCCATTCCCTTTCACCCTGATTTGTGAAAGGAGGCCTGTGCTCAGCAGTGGGACATTATAGGCTGATGATGAATGATGATGAATGTTGATATAATGTGTAAATAATATTGTGTACAAATGTCAGGGCTATACTATCAGTGGGCATTCGTATGGAAACATTATCAGACGATTTACTTGAGCAATTTCCATATCATCATACCTATCATCTACATTTTGTACTAAATAAATAATACTTATAAAAATATATAATAACAATACTTAAATAAATGCAACCTTCCGAACCGGTATTAGAGTATTAGAGTCAGACTTTTCATAAGTGCCTGCGAAGGTCTATTTGAATAAATGATTTTGAATTTTGAATTGAATTTTGAATTTTGAATACTTAAAAAAAACTGCCTCCTTATGATATAGGTATTTTTTTATTTTTAACTTATCTCACTTTCATTCACATTTATAATCACCAATTTCTTTCTTTCCCTCCGTGTGACATAGCCGTAAGTTTCTTGCCAGTCTTGTTTTAAAATTGATTTTAATTACAGTATCTTCAACATCGACTCTAATATCTGTACCAGTAAAAGAAAGTAAAACATCACCCAATCTTGGTAAGGTTCTTTTTAATTTTAATAATCACAAATATGCAGTAGCATACCTGTTATTATCCATATTTCATATGTTTCAGACGCATCAAAACTATATGAAAAAAGTTCAAGCAACCAGCAAATTACTTCGAAAAAGGTACTATTTCGACACAAAAATTCAATAGCAGTGATTATAAAAAAAAATATTCGGTCGGTAAGAATTGTTATACTGTCGGATAACCTATGTTTTTATGAACTTACTGGCGAACAAAATATTATTAGATATTGTGTGTATTATATTAGGTATTTATTTACTTTTATTTACTAGTGCCAAACACAAGATCTCAAAGAATAATACATTATGTAGTCTTAAGAATATTGTGAACACAATTTAAATACTCAATAAGTGAGTCTATACTTTATATCTATATGTTGATTTTTGACATACTTTCATGTTTAATTGATAATAAATCATAAATCCATAGTTTTGGTACATACTTCAATGAAGAGTTTTCTTAGTTCCTCTATTCTCAAAATATCTATCAAACTGTTGACAATTCGTACCAATTTGAACCTTAAGAACAATATTTGTTTAAAAATATTTACTAACAATAAAATTCAGTTTTGTTTAGAAAATATATTAGATTTCTTTATACAATACAAATATTTTTTTTTGTGTTAATGTTATTGTGTAATATGTAATAAAAGAGGTGTGATGATAAATGTATGTTTTTCATTTCAATTGCCCTTTTAAATCTAATAAAAATACTGTCAGGTGTGCAAGCATGCGCTGACGTCATACATTTTATCGATATCGATAAAACAACCCCATACTTGCCAACACCACTATTTTCTCCGTTTGCTCTGTTACGTTGGTATTAGGTACTTTTGACAGTGAAATGACTCTTGACAGTGTCGTTGCCTAAAAATGCAGACTAAATAAATTCCATTCAGTTCATTCAGTTCTTAGGGAGTCCCGCCTCTTCTTAGCGTAGCGTTATATTCTCTTTGTTCACTACGATGTCGATTCGATCTGTCCTGTCTTATCGTCTTATCTGTACTTGTACATGTACATATTTATTACTTTATTTATAAAGTACATACAAGTTATAAATTAAAATACCTACTTACTTGTACCATAGAATTGACTTGTACACAAGGTATCCCCTATACAAAGAATTTAAAACGTCAAATCTTTGCCCCTATAGTGGTCTGTGGTTACATACAAGTAATCAATGAATGCGTGAAATATGTGGACGACAATAGCTTTTCTATATATTATTCTAGCTACCTACAGCACGAGCTCAATATCTTTCAATGACTTAAACGTACCTCCTGATCATGTAAAGTATGTTATCAATAAATTTCCTAACCTCGCGGATACTTGCGAGCAAGACCCTGAGTGCCCCTATAGAGAATTAATAATTAGAAAGCCTACATGCTGGGGTTATGAAAGCTTCTGCAACAAAAGTATGTCTTACGACGTTAGACCAAATTGTCCTGGTGACCACCGAGGTTGGGTTAAAAGTAAAGAAGCCCAAATAGATACATTTTACACTCAAGCTGATTTTGGTAAGATTCGCAATTTCACATAACTTTATATTTATACCAATGTTTATATGTGAAATGGTTTAGCTTGAGCTTTACCAGTGCTCTCGAAGGTATTCGTATTTTCAGAAGACTCCTAGGTTCTAATATTGTACCAAATTTCATCTCCAGCTGTTCCGTCATACAGCATAATTGAGTAACATACACTCAAACTCACATTCAACATATTATAACATTAGCATACCTATGTTTTTTCAGCATCCCATATAGCCAATAGTTAGGTCAGTTTAATATGCAATCTAAAATTGGCAATTAATTTATACTACCATGTGTATAGCAGCTGGTTATGGAGTCGAGACAACACAAATTAAACACAGCTTACAGTTGCCGTTAGGTAGTTTGGCAAGGCTAGTTTGATTATTTTTCTTTAGTTAGTTCTAAACAGACTTGTTTAAATTTAAATTATCTCAATAATCTAAGGGTGGGTCCATGCTACCCAAACCAAGCACAAGCCGAGCCACGAACAAACAGAGTTCGTTCATTACTAGCGATGTCAAGTGTGAATGTTACAACAACCCTACAATTAGCGCGATGCGAATTCCTGTGTTGTGAAATATTGATAATCTGGTGGAGCGTAGTTGAGCGTGAGCCAAACACTCGTTGGAGGCTTGAAAGTCAGTCCATGCTACTCGAACAACAAAAAAATCATGTTCATTCATGTCTAGGCTCATGCTCGGTATGCATAGCATGGACACACCATTAGAATAATGACAAGCAATAGAAGTGTTTTTTTTAATACTCAAAGTATACATTTGTCAACTTATTCCCAATATGCCAAAAACTTGTAAAGTTAAGTTGGAAGGGTGGTTGGTTAAAAGGTATTCTATAAATATTTTTAATGAATTAATCTGATGCAAAAATTAAGGCCAAACTATCTTTAGTTTGGCCTTAATTTGGCCTTAATGCACTCCGGTGCATTCTTATGCACCGGAGTGTCTAAGATTTATTTAACCTGATTTCACTAACTCTATGCTTATATAATTTATTATAAATTTTCAGGCTATGTGAAGGAGCAGATTAATGAATTAATGGTTATGTGTGAAGCTTCTTACCCTGATGATACTTCTCTAGAATGTTCCAAATATTTAAGGTAATTTTGGATTTACCTGCGTAATACAAGGATGAGTTTTTTTTAATGATTTATTTAGGACAACCTACTATGCAAAAATTGGGTAATACACACAAGTTTCATGCTTTTAACATATCTTAAATAAAATTCATTAATAAATTTAATAAAATAAAAATGTAATAAATAAAAATTTATAATAAATTACAAGTATTATACTATTATTATTTCTTTCAGGTTTTGTAGAGGCCGAAATTTGATGCTGAATTTTACAGGATTACTGGGTCGTGGAGATAACTTGCGATATAAAATGGATATCCTTGGCCCAGGTCAAATAGGTATGCTAAATTCTACCTAATAACTCATCATCAACTGCCTCCCCTTCTCAGAATTCATTGATCGCTTTCTTTTTTTTGAAAGGTACTCAAACCTTTGAACAACAAACTTCACCACCTACAAACCTGCAGGAAGTTTTTTACTGTGTTAAGCCTTTGATTGACCCCAATCTCACCATGGTAAGTGCTGACGTGGCCGAAGGTGGTAAGCACACAAAACCTAAAAGGAACTGACCCTCAAGTGCAGCTGTCTGAACACACCGATAGGTGATTGGCGACAGATTTTCAACTTGAGGGTGTTAGCCAGCCAGGTGTACCAAGTACCTATCACCGTGCTATGGTTTCCTCACGATGTTTTCCTTCATCGAAAGTTCAAGGCTCATTATAGGTTTCGAACCCGGGACCTTCATCTTGGTATCCCACTTCACTAACACTGAGCTGTCATTGCCTTAGGTTATGATCTACCTGTTTTTTTTTATTGCGACTAGCTCGGTAAATAAGCTTACGGCCCGCCTGATGGTAAGTGGTTACCGTATGGACGGTAAAACTTCCCCCCTGGGCGAATGAGGACTAGCGAATTTAGGAACACAACATAAACTTATTTGGCTGCGGTATTCTGTAAGGCGGAGGTACTTCCCCAGTCGAGCTTCTCTTGGAGCGAACAAACGCTACGCTCTACCTCTCTCTGTATGCCAAATTTCATCAAGATTGGTTAAGCCATTCTTCGTCGTCTGAGAAGTTGAGGTAACAAACAAAAAAAAACGGTTCCGCATTTATTATAGGTATGCTCCGCGGTTTCAAACGCGTTCCTGAGGGATCGTATTCCCGGGATAAAAGTAGTTCGTATCCTATACATACATACCTATGTTTATCAAGGATATGAACTACATGGGTGGTTTTCATCCCGATTGGTTTTACCGTTAAAGAGGTAACACACAAATAAACAAACACTCTTTCCCAATCTATATACTAGTAGGATAGTATGATAAGTACAACTATTGATATTGAATGATTAATAAACGATTTATAGATTAATAGCTGTCCACCGCGGTTTCATCCACATTCCCGGGGTAAGCCATAAGTAGCCTATGTCCTTATCCATACTCTATCTGCATGCCAAATTTCATGATTATCGTTTAAGTAGCTAAGGCGCGTAAGAATAAATAACAAACTCACATTCGCATTTATACATTAGGATATTTAGGATTAGAGACACAACTAATTTATTTAAACCAGCTCTATGCCTATAGTTCTGTACACCCACACATTAAACTGATTATAATTCAGGATATTTTCAGGTGGTTACTGCAATTATTATTCAGAAAGACTTAAGAAAGAAGCTGAACATATGAGTGCACTACAATCATGGGCTCCTGAACTGGTGAACTTTGTTAAAACTACACAAAAACCTATACCAGACGGCAAATGTGACATAGTTGTAGAGAAACCAACTTATATTATGAAATTAGATGCAAGTAAGTTAAACTATGAGGCCTAGCATTTAACTTAGCCCACGCCTGAACAAAATGCGCGATGTATTGGTGACTACCTGACGCGAGCTATCAGTTTGATAGTCAGCGACATAACCAGCTGAGCAGATCCAACAAAACATTATAATTGGTGTTTTGTAAATGTGTAAACATAAATCTACATACTATACATTGCTACATCACCCATTTACATCATCATGCATTTTGTTCATGAAATCGAGGTCAGCAGTAGGTAAAATAAAACCTTTGGCCAATGTTTCTATTTCCCATATTTGAGAATTTAGCTTATGACTTGTATTTCAATAATTAATATTTTTAAATTACTCACCTATATTAGGACAACACTTATCTTTAGTTTAACACATTAATAATTTATTGTATATTTCATTTTAGCTGTAAACATGTACCATCACTTCTGTGATTTCTTCAATTTATATGCATCTCTTCATGTGAACTCTACACACCCTTCAATGTTTTCAAAAGACAATCACATCCTTATTTGGGAGACTTTTACTTATGATTCGGCGTTTAAAGACGCATTTAAAGCATTTACTAAGAATCCTATATGGGATTTAAAAGAATTCAGAGGTAAAGTGGTGTGTTTCAAAAATGTTGTGCTTCCACTTTTACCGAGAATGATTTTTGGACTTTACTACAACACTCCATTGGTAAGTTGCACAGAAAAAAAACGCGGAATAAATTTTATGCAAGTAATCAGAGCTTGCAGGAAGAGTTAAACTCCTTTTTGAAGGACTAAGGGTCAGCTCACACCTAGACGCGAAGCGAGGCGATGCGGCGTGCACTTTTAAAGATGGCAATACAATAATAGTTATTTATGCAACTGTTGTATAATAAGGGGTATTAAAACACGAATGTGGGTTTATCACATGAGGGACATATATCACATGTAATAGTATCACATGAGGGTTTTAATACCTAATTATGTACAGTTGCATACAAGACTTTATCTACACCCATGATAATTTTTGTAAACAACAAAGTAATAAATTTCTGTAATTCTAATATCGAACCAAAATGGCGGGATACGACGTGAATTCGAATAACCTCTGCGGTTTTTTTATGACGGGGCGCTGTGATAATGTAACGCGCCTGCATGAAAATGTTATTTTTTTGAAATTCATAATGTGGCTGTTTGATGAGTAAGGAATGGACCGAAAAAGCAAAAAAAGAAAAAGGAGTTGCATAAATTCAGTACAACATTATAACCACGGAGGAAAGAAAGAAGATTATAACACTGTTTTGGATGACATAATGGTTGCTATGACACTGGTTGTTTTAATGTTGGCAATAAGCTATCTGTTTCAGGAACTTTTATAGAGGATTTATAGCATGGTTGTAGATAAAGAACTTTCTTGACTTTTTTTTTTTTATACCAGTATATCGGTCAACAAGCATACGGCCCGCCTGATGGTAAGCGTTTACCGTAGCCATATGGACGCTTGCAACACACGGAGCATCGCTCACGCGTTACCGAACTTTCCCCCTCTCCCCAATGAGCTCTGGCGACCTTACTCACGCGCAGGAACACAACTTTACACAGCATATTGTTATTTGGCGGCGGTATTATGTAAGGTGGAGGTACTTCCCCAGTCGAGCTGCTCTTTGAGCGAATAAACGCTATGCTCTACCTCTCTGAAATCAATCTGAAATCTGACTGCATAAAAAAGGAACACATTTCAGTGAAAGAATTCGAATACATCTGTCATTCTGTTTGTTACCTTTTCACGGCTTAACCAATGGACGGATTTAAAAGAAATTTGGCAGGGAGATAGTTCAATCAGTGGAGAAGGACAAAGGGTACTTTTTTCCGGATTCATTATCATCAACATCGTCATCATGAAGCCTTGGTGAACAGCTAATTCTACTAATATTATAAACTATCAGACTCGGCTAATAAGATAGCCGAGTCGCGCGGTGGGCGACGTATGACGTCATTGTTAATGTACAAGATGGAGCGAGTGTTTCATAATTAAGCCGTTTTGAAAATTTTAACTTCGTCATTTGTGGGTGGATTTTAATCATTTAAAAAACATTATGCTCAGAAATATCTGGAAATGTTAATGTTGCATCCTCCGTAGCAATCAAAAAGTTAAAATGTTGTTATGTGAATGATCCTCAATATCACGCAGCTTCACGATGCTCTGCGTAGCACTAAACAATTGACCTCTTCATGCATATCGGGACTCGGTGTGAACTGACACAAACCTCAAAGTTCTTTTCGTGCCGTCTTGAGGCGCAGCGTGATGCCGCGATGAGTATTCGAATGCTCTCACTTAAATGTGTACCTATTTGTTGAGTAAATCAAAGTCCATTTATTAAATATAGGCCTTTGTAGGGCACTTATGAAGAGCAAAGCTACTGAAGTTAAAGAATGTTCTATATTGTATCGCTACTATAATGTTGTGAGGTGACCCTAACTGAAAAGAGGTTGCCTAGAATTGCATTACAAACATATACGTTACAGCCCGATGACATGAGTGAGTCCCATCGGACCCGGTGCCTCTGTCCCGTTAACGGGTCCGATGGGAAGAAAAGTGCCATCGGACCCGGTAGCTTCAGTGTGTGCGTGCACCGGGTCCGATGGCACTCTTCTTTCCATCGGCCTCGATGACTCTGTCCCGTTAACGGGGTCGATGGGAAAAAGAGTGCCATCGGACCCGGTAGCTTCAATGTGTGCGTGTACCGGGACCGATGACACTCATTTTTCGATCCACCTCAAGAGTGCCATTGGCCCCGGTATCTCCCATCATCGGGGCAGATACAAAACATAAAATTAGCCGGCGTCGCCGTTTTAACCGCCGGGAAGGATGGCATGGATCAAGTTTCATATGCCAGTTTTATTATATAAAAAAACCTAAATCGACGTAGCTGAGCTGGTTACCAGGATATCAGAAGTTCTTAAGAGATTAGCTCGAGAAAATCAAACACAATTGTATATAGAGCTCACACACACACTGGCTTGATTCTAAAAGGTGAAGAGTACACAAGTAAAATCCAAATGCTTTTTAGCTCTTAACATGATATCTTTAAAAAATAACAATTACACTTCCAAACTTTTAATATTCTTGTACCTACCGCCATAAATATTTTGTCTGTCATAACTTGAAATTACATAAGATAATTCTTTCAAACTTCTGTTATCCTGGTATTATTGCGAACTTGACGAAAACTGAATATGATGAAACTCGTTTCAACTAGAGAAATTAATGCGTATAGATAAAATAACGATAAATATCAATCAGTATTTATTATATGAAAAACTATATTTTAATAATCAACGATTCAAAAAAATAAACGTTTCAAGAAAGAAAATTACAAAAAAGTCTCCATTAGCAAACAATATAATCACCTAATTAATTTCTATAATCACAGATACGTTCCTTGTTATCAGTCTCCAATAATCGCATTAATACCTGAACTACTTACTATTTTTATAGTAGTGTTCCTAAACTTTTAAACTAAATATTATTTTAATAATCAACAATTAACGAAAAACAGTATCTACCACCTAGCATAAAATCAACTTCGCAAAACAAGAACATAACAAAATAGTTTTTTTTTCAGCAAAAATATACTAATTACTTAATTACTATAATCACAGATACGTTACATTGATCAGTTATAATCACATTAATATCTAATATCTTAACTACTTATTATCTTAGTGTTTTTAAATTACTTGTATTGTATATTGTAAACAAATACACTATTTTCATAATAAAAACTATTTTAAAAAAAACATTCTGGCAAAAAATCAACGTTACAAATCATTACAAAATAGTACCTTTATCCAACAATATAATTACTGTTGTCATTGATTTTTTTATTTATTTATTTATTAAAGGACAGCCAACCGCTACATATCTTACTTGTATACTAAACAATTTGATTGTATGCTTACAAACGAATTATAGGCTATCACAACTTAAATCTTAATTATAACGCGAGCAGAGCATTCACAAATCTGTATGCTATAATATAAATTAAAATATATAAAGATAATATGAAAAGATAATATGAAAATATATATATATATATATTGTAAATATACATGAGAAAAATATATAGTTATATACATATATATATTGAACACGAATACAACTGTAGTCCTAAAGAGAATGTCATATAAAATAAGATGTACTTTAGCAAAGCAGAGAAGCTAGAGGGACTCCATATCCTCACCACACGCAAACGCTACCAATCACCACTCTGAACCACTAGCCCTGCGAAATTATCTAGTTTTCTAGATCGTCTTCATTGATTAATTACTTAATATTTATGCCTCAATTTGGTACTAACTAACGCAGTGCTTTCTAGGAAATGTCCAATTGTTATTTGTCCATTTAAAAGTTCCGATGTTTTCTCTCGAATTAAGTTGTCCCAAAGTATAGACTCATTTAAACGGATACCATGCAATGATGCTGACATATTTTCAACTTGTTGTGCTACGACTTCGTAATATGAGGCGATTTCTATTGTTTAAATGATAGATAAGGAAGGGTTGAAATCGCTTTGTATTTATTGTTTGTCTTCGTTACTCCTCGTGGCAGTGGCATATTTTTAAACACCTATTGCTTTTATGTTATGCTTACCTTAGACACGTATCAATTTACGTATTAGTAATTTTAGTAAATAAAATAATAATATTTATAACTTGACTAAGCCAGTATGTGTGAGTTCTATACAAAATTTACTTGATTTTCTTAAGCTTATCTCTTAAGAACTTCTGTTATCCTGGTAACCAGCACTGTGACGTTTGTTTATATAATCAAACTGGCAATTGAAACTTGATCCGTGCCATCCTTCCTTTTAAATCAGCGACGCCGGTTTATTTTAAGTTTTGTATCTACCCCGTTGACCGGAGCTACCGGGGCCAATGGCACTCTTTTTCCGATCGACCTCAGTGCCTCTGCCCCGTTAACGGGGTAGATAGGAAAAATAGTGCCATCGGTCCCGGCAGCTTCAGTGTGTGCGTGTACCGGGTCCGATGGCACTCTTTTTTCCATCGGCCTCGATGACTCTGCCCCGTTAACGGGGTCGATGGGAAAAAGAGTGCCATCGGACCCGGTAGCTTCAATGTGTGCGTGTACCGGGTCCGATGGCACTTTTTTTCCCAACGGACCCGTTAACGGGGCAGAGGCACCGGGTCCGATGGGACTCACTCGATGACATGACGTACTTATAAACTTCAATATTTCCGTGAAAGTTCATTTATTTCGGTCATCAATCTCAATGCCTAACAATCTTGCCTTTAACATTTTTCTATTCTTCTTCAGATATACGGCTGTGAGCAAAGTGGTCTATTCCATGCGTTTTCTAAGCACATCACGCATTCTTTGAATATAAAACTGCAGACTCGTAACAGCGACAAAGTGCGGGTCACATTATTATCAAGAGGCACCACATATCGGTCTATTATAAATGAGGAGCAGATTTTAAATGCTCTGTCACAAGTACCAGGGTATGAAGTACAACGAGTTGTGTTTGACAGAACTTTACCGTTTACTAAACAACTGGAGATAACGCACAATTCTGACGTGTTTATTGGTATGCATGGAGCTGGATTGACGCATCTACTCTTCTTACCAGATTGGGCAGCTGTGTTTGAAGTGTAAGTATCAACTACAGATAAAAAGATAAAAAATACCTGTGTATGTAAAAATCCGGCCAAATACGTGTCGGATTTCAGGCATGATGGTTAAAAGTAGCAAGCTATAATTGGCGATGACGACCAGAGGTTCGAATCCTACTAGGTATATTCTTAAGTTTTCGGTGACGAAAACATCGTGAAGGAATCATAGTGCTGTGTTGGATACTTTGTTGTAGTACCCTTATGTTGAAAATCTGTCGCCAAGTACCTACTGGCGTTTTCCGTCCGACAGCTGCATTTGAAACTCTGTTTACTGTATGAGGCTTTGTGTGCTTACCACCTTCGGACACATCATCAATGATCATAGTGAGATTGTGGTGAAACACATGTCTACAGTTCATACATAAGACAAAAAAAAACAAATATAATTTATATAATAAAATTGGATATTTATAAAAATACTTAAAAGATACTTCACGCTCGTTTTTTTTAAATGTTAGAGTGTTTACCAATGAATTCATATTATATTAATATTTTTGTAAAAAAAAGTGACGTGCACTCTTTTAATACTAGAAATAAGCATAAACTTGTGACCTCTGCTTATAGACTCAAAAAAGTGCAAGGTTCATTTTTAGGACTGAGTATACAATTTTATAATAAGATCCCTAATAAAATTTTAAATTTACCGTCACATAAGTTTAAGGAATGTATTAAGGCCGCTTTAGTACAGAAGGCTTACTACAATATTACCGAATACTTAAATGATAAAAATGCTTGGGTGTAGCGCTCGCTCTCCAGGAAACATCTGATGTAATAAATTTAAGTTTGATTTTGTAAAGAGTAATTGCTGAGTTTATTGCCGGCTCTTCTTAGCAAAAGCAACCTTCCGAACCGTGCATTAGAGTATTAGAGGTTGACTATTCATAAGTGCCTGTGAAGGCCTATTTGAATGAATAAATTATTTCATTTCATTTCATTTCATTCAGAGTAGCGAAAAAATCCTGGGTTTATGGCGTAGATACATACATTTTTAACAACGGAGCTCAAATCTCACCTAATAATTCCTATCTAGCAGAGTTGTCTGTACGTGGATTACGTAACTTTATTGCAATGAAATTCAGATAGAAATAACCTCTGTATGCATCGGTACAAATATTACAAAATCGGAAAAGGTTCCATTTCTAATGAACCTCTGTTTGTATTTGCAATTATCAAAACGTAAAAAAGTTATCAGAAAACCGCTATATTGAACCGATTTCAATTCGAAAATGATTGAATATTTGTTATATCTTCTAAATTGTTAATAATAATAATTGTTTAATAGATTCAACCAAAAGATACAGGTGTTGCTCTTAATTTTAGTACATTAAAATACATCACTAAAATACAGCTAATAGATTCAACCAAAAGATACAGGTGTTGCTCTCAATTTTAGTACATTAAAATACATCACTAAAATACAGCACATAATATGTAAATGTATATAATTTGTTGTTTGTTTTAGTTATAATTGTGAAGATCCCAACTGCTATTTGGACCTAACCAGGTTGCGAGGACTTAAATACGTCACCTGGGAAGATAATACAAAACTAGTTCAACAGGACCAGGTATACCATGTGTAATAACTTATAAAGGAGATAATTTAAAAAAATACTAACTACCAAAAAATTATAAACGTCAAATAAATTAATTAATTTACCATCAGTAAAGTAACAATGTTTGATTTGGTATGGAATTTATCAAAATCTGTTAATTGAGTACCTACAAAAACTGGACAAGTGTGTGGCAGTGCACAGTGGAGCTGAATGCTGATTCTGTTGTTTACAACTAAACTAATTAAGTATCACTATATCTCTTTCTACCAAAGAACATAAGAAAAGGATGTAAGAAATTATGTCCTGTCAAATTAGCAAATTATTTTCAATTGCTTGTTTTCAAAATAAATTTAGTCGCCATCAAAATTGGTTACGTTTATTTACCCGCAAACGAAAACGGCAAAGACTAATTTGACAGCTTTAAATATGTTCTATCCTTTTTCAATAAGTTTGTAAGAAAGAGATGTGATGTGATTAAAATTAGTTTAGTGAGATTTACAACAGAATCGGCACCATTGTAACACCAAGGCTATATTCCGAATTAAATAATATCGCTCACAGTGCTCACAGCAATAATTTGCGTACCGAGTTAGATATCACGATATTGACAGCTAAGAACTGTTAACAATTCGGAACGCCCGTTATCGCGCTCACAGTATTCAAAACAGAACGTTTGAGAATTTAATTAAAATCTGATTTAACAATGCGCTAGGACTCCTTAGATCTTTTTTAATTTGACTCGCAAAAAGGAATATTCGCTTTCTTTATTATTTTTCTCTCATAAAATCATAAAAAGTATCTTTGCCAAATAGAAAACCAAGAATCTTATTAGAATTTCTGCCGAAAACAATAGTTAACCGTCACTTTTGACAGCGCTCACGGTGATATCAGTTTAGGGCATGGTCGGTGTGAGCGCAATATGGCGGATATCATGACGTCATCTATGACGTTTCACGGGACAACGTAATCTGTCATTACTCAATTCGGTACGGGTTTAAGCACGCTTAAATCGATTACAGCGATTATATCATTAATTCGGAATGCAGCCCAAGACTCCAAGTCTGCCGGGCTATTGCGTATCTTTGGTGGTAATCGTAACGAACACCATTAAATAATTTCATCCAATGACGCGGTACGACGGTTAGCCATTCGTGGGCCCTGATTGGATGAAATTCATTAATGGTGTTCCTTCCGATTAACACCAAAGATAAGCCGTAGACCCCCTGGTCGATTCTTGCTTGTAACTTGCTTGTTGTCAGCGTTGATAGTTTTTTTTTTTTTTTTCAAGTTTTACTAGTATTGATTTGGAACGAAAAAGACGAAGTTTTCATTTTTAACGAGTACTAGTTCTATGCATTTTATTTCATATCCTGGTGAATTTTGAAACGTTTTATTTTCTTTTCAAACTCTTAATGTACCTTTAACATTATGCAGGGCCACGGACCCGGAGGTGGATCGCACGCAAAGTTCACAAATTATTCCTTCGACGTTGAGGAGTTCTTGAGATTAGTTGAGAATTGCGCAGAATACGTACGCAAACGACAAGACTTTAGAAACTTTGTCCAGGAGTCTGGTGTTTATCAACCCCACGAAGAATTGTAGTAGGAACTCCACCAGTTCTATTGTAAGTAAAACTAGTGAACAATATTTTTTGGTATCTCATTCTCATTAGTCAAAGCTAGTTTTATATTTTTGTAAATTAGATAATAATTTTTAAATTTATTTGTATATTTGCCATCATGTTATTACTAAGATACTAATTAATTTAAGTTTTATACGAATGATTGTCTGATAAACGAGTCTATTGATAATATGAACAATTGTAATATAATTTTACTATTTAAATGTTAACCATGAGCTAACGTTCGCCAGACTTCGGAGTTTATGGCAGGCCTTCGCAAATTAGGCACCAATTACCTACAATTTATTACCAGTTGAAGCACAATAATACTGCGATAGCTAGATGATATGAGTAACAAAGGAGTGAATAACGGTATGACGGATAGAAGAGTTTAATGGAAGAAGCTTACATATTGCGCCGACCTCTAAACAAGCTATTCTTGAGACTCATTCTATGATACGGTCCTTATGTTAGACTGCCTTAATCCTTAAACTATAGAAAAGTCATTTCGGCCTTTAAGAATTGTGTAATTGGCGTTTTATATGGAAAACCAAAACATTTTTTTTTAAATTGAAATTATATAATTTAATCAATCAAGTATGTATGTACATACATACTTGATTGATTAAATTATTATCTATTCACTTTCGGCTGTAGCGACATCTATCATTTACACTAAGATAGATGGCGCCTAAACATCCTGTATCGCGCTTACGAAGTTTATTCGGCGATCAGCATATATACAACTGTCCGACATGTGCAGTTGGACCGCGGTCCTCGGGCACGATGACCCAGTCTGGCGGACGATCTTACCTTTTAAATGGTGGTGTCATCCGCCTTGCACCTCCATACGCCATTTTATAGGTATTTCATTGATTCCTTTGCTAAAAAAATGGTGAGAGGAAGTTATAGTGGATGACACCGGCACTGGTCCACCAGACACTTTTCTGCGCAACTGTCGCAGGGCAGGATTTGGCCGGTTCTCCTGGGTTCAACCATTGTGATGAGCGTTTCCGATCATCGTTCAGGATCCATTTTCCATCACAAGTAGCCATACGATTCAAATCCACGTAATTGTGACGGTTGAGTAATGTAACAAACGCAGCACTCGACGCGTGTTTGTTGGTGTGCACTTAATTCATGCGGTTCCTACCCATTTTTCGAGCCTATTCATTTTTGCAAATTGTTTTCAAGTGTGAGCATAGAGGCCTGAGAGGTATGGCAATACAAACCAACACATGAAAATACAATCTATTGCCTAACGCGTCAAATCACAAAATTACGTCATTAGGTAGTAGCCGCCTAGCTTGAAATTGATATAATAAATAAATAATAATACATAAATATCCAGGGACATTCCTCGGACGACAGGGACGGTCATACTATAAGCGGAGCTTGTACTATGGAAACCAGATAACTGATATAATACATAAACTACTTTTTAATAAGGATATAAGATCGATTTAACAAAATATCGAGTGCCGAAACTACAGCTGCTGTCAAAATGATCCATTAATAAGCTCCCGTTCCAATATAGCGTTGTAATAATCGATTAAAAATATTTTTTAGATCGTACATTTGAATCGCTTCTCATATATAAGACTCGAATTGTACGTTACGAGCATTTCTGGACGATACATTCTGTCAATATAAGGCCATACGAGCCGTTATTCTCAAAATATTTAAATAACTCACATCAAAATATCTCGAAACGAACGAAACGAAGAAAAACTTTGTAGTATTTTTCAATTTAAAGCATATTGCGCGCACGGATGAGCGTGTGTTTTGTCATAGTTAAAGTTTATAATAACATAATAATAATAATAAGATTTATTTTCTCACCACAATATTTGATTAGTAGTACACATTTCATTCATACATATTTAGGCAAACTATATACTGTGGGAGACTGGTGCCTAAACTAGGCAAAATACCTGTATTTCAGGTCACCAGGTCTCCACTTACTAGGATAATTATACAATTCAGTAATATGTTGCTCATTTAAAAGAATTGCAGTAGTAGTTAAATTACGGAAAATGATACATACATTACAGGCAGAAATAAGTGTTAATATTGTTAGTAAAGATTGAAGTTTATATGGAGAATAAGTGCATAAAGCTAAAATTTATTTAATAATATGTTTTGTCGAATTTAGACCACTAAGGGACCACTAGTATTAATAATATTAAAAACCCATGATGATTAATGGGAGGCATTTAAAGAATGTCATATGTACAAGTGTGATGTTTTTAACAACTGTGATCATGTTTTAGATATCTATGAATGATATCTGAATATCTGTAAATGGCACAGCTAGATAATTTGATCATATTTTTTTATAAAGTAAGAAGTTTTATATAAGTTTGTAGGTATTATAAAAAGCATTACAAATCTATTTAACTACCTACTCCAGTATCTATTTAACGATTTTGTGCGTACCTGAGCGAGCAATTAAAACATGTTAATCGCTTGTATGTAAAGTAACCCTTGTGTGTACTGTCAAACTAGGAAAACCCCGGGATAACCCGGATATATGAGCAAAATCGTTGTCAATTATTTTTTCCAACTTTATTTCCAAGATGACCCAACATGCGTGTACGTAGGTAACTACTGAATATTAACGATGAATGCTGTTGATGTAATCTGGATTATTTATTATTTCGCGAATGCACCGCTAGTTTAATTGTAACAGCGCCGCTCGAACGTAAGCTCCGTAATTACAGTCCGCGATATTATTCCAATAAATTGTCCATAAGATCGTTGAAAGCCCATGTCCATATGAATTATTGACGCTGTACTGTACCAATGAATACGCAGCTCATCGTGATTTTTCACTAATTGCTCATCCTTGTATTCTTTAAGTTGGTCATTAAAATTAAAAAATCTTTAACGCACTAAGGTTTCTACCAGTGTTTTTAAAATATTAGTATTATATTATTGAAGTACTTACATTTTATTTCTATTATTTCCGTCGTTTTTGTTACTTATGTTATAGAAATATGTCGGTTTTTTGTGGCACATATAATAATATATAAGTATTTATACAATTTTTATGTTACAGCATAAGTAGTAGCATGTACATGTTAAAATAAGGCACAGTAATAACATTCATATATTATGTTTTAGAATCGGAAACTTTATTGTTATACTTAGTACTACCAGGACAAAGTTAATATAAGTCATACTCTTGCATGATTGGGCTTGTCAAGCAGGCTATATGTATTTTAAAAACTTCAACTTATTGTTTGTATTTCATTAAAATAAATAATCACTTTATGAACGTGCAATCTCATCGATAAACTTCGGTATCATAAAAATGAAAAAGGAGGAGAGAGAGTTGTAAATTGTAAAACAATCGCATTATGTGGAGGCAATATTTGCAAAAGAAAATTAATGATCACAAACCGCGCACGCCCTCAGGCTTTAAGTTCTTAACTTTTGGCAAAACGAGATTGTATCGCGGGATAAAAATTAAAACCTAATTGAAATAATTTACAGTTTTTTCATACAAGGTCATCTTATATTTGTGGCCCGCTGCCATTTTTAAAAGTTCGTGCAATCGCAGTCAACCAACTCCCAACAAAATCGACATAGGACTTCAGATATACTTGACGATTTTAGATAGACTCAATTTAATTTTTTTATAAAGAATAAATCTATCATATTATTATATGCAGGTACCTCACGTGTCAAGCTTTTACTCCAAATTAACTAATATGTTAATATATAATAATAATAAACAAGCCTTTATTGCTGAAGAAAATATTTCACAAGTAAGCAATCCCTTAATCTAGATACAATGCCTTATATGATGATAATTCTTAATGTAACAATAAAATTGAATATAAACATAATTTGAATTAAACGCTATCATCAACCGGCAACCGGTTTAATTTTCAACTTGTCTATAGACATAGCCTCCTCTAAAGATTTCCATTCTTCTCTATTTTTGGCCTTTCTGGCCCATAATACACCTTTCTTTTCAGATCGTCTTCCCATCTCTTTATTTGTCTTCCTCTGTTTCTTTTCCCTATCCTGGGGTACCACTCTGTCACAAGTTAATATACCTAAGTAAAAATACTCGAGGTATATCTAGATGATTATAACGATAGGTATTACTATGTACTTAATATTTTGTTATTTTTTCGGAAAAGACTCATTTAAAGTTGGCATATCTCTAGTAAGTAGTAGATAGTAGTGGAAATTACACGACTTTTTAAGTTTGTATTTTCCATCGATTAAGGATTCATTTGCTGCGATTTCACGTAATTGACAGGATAATTGACTTGATATCAATTTCACGAATTTGTAAATGCCTGTGCCAGCTTGAGTAGTATAATGTTACAACCCCATGTTTGTGTCCTATAATGTAACCGTATATTTCGAAATATCTGTGATTCAAAACATGATTCTACTTTTAATTTAGTTTAGGAAACTTTTTGAAAAACAAATAGATTAATATCTGTGATGATCATGAAACATTTTTGTTTTGTAATATTGTAAAATGATCAGTTTTAATCTGTTAGTACCTGCCTACATACCTATTTCGAATTTAAGATAACATTGTCTTCATTAAAATAATCGATTAACAGGTACAGTCGCGGAATGAAAAGGTTCGTCACCTTAGAGTTGGTTTTCGCTTGCACCAGATTGCAAGAATTCATTTTATTATATGTACCAACATATAACCAGTGAGGTTAGTATTAGGAAGAAACAGTACTGCTAACATTTACATAAATGTGAGTTTTTCTATCGAATAAGGATTTTTTTGTTTTTACATCACGTCAAACACAATTTATGGCTTTTGCGGAATAAAATATAAGTATTAGTTTTTTCAATGATAGCATTGCCCTATTTTCAATTTTAATTTGACATAAATAACAATAGCAGGTTAAACCAACAAGAAGGTTTTAGTTTATCAAAAAATAAAATAAAAACAATCTTTTTGACGAACAGTTAAACCATTATTTTCTCTAATTCAGTGTATTCTGTCTATTCAGTTTCAAAAGGTAATATGTGCTCGCGATACGTTGAATGAATCAAGTTGAAAACTGACGAACCTTTTCATTCCGCCACTGTACATACTAAAACAAGATTTTGAAGAAATTATGGACTTTTCTATTAATTATTGTACTTTTTAACTGATTTAAAAATAAAAAGAGACTCTTATTCGTCTTTGTTTTTATTGCGCTTGCCGCTCCGCTGTTTCACACTCGATCAAATTTTTATAAGGTATTGCAGTCGGATAATCAAATATTACAAAAAAAAAAAAACCGGCCAAGTGCGAGTCAGACTCGCGCACCGAGGGTTCCGTACAAACCTGTAGGTATATAAGTAAATGGTAGTATAGACCTGAGTATTTGATATTAATTTCAATTTATGACCTATTAAAAAAAAACTACTTACTAGATCTCGTTCAAACCAATTTTCAGTGGAAGTTTGCACCGTAATGTACATCATATATTTTTTATAGATTTATCATTCTCTTATTTTAGAAGTTACAGGGGGGGGGACACACATTTTACCACTTTGGAAGTGTCTCTCGCGCAAACTATTCAGTTTAGAAAAAAATGATATTAGAAACCTCAATATCATTTTTGAAGACCTATCCATAGACACCCCACACTTATGGGTTTGATGAAAAAAAAAAATTTGCGTTTCAATTCTAAGTATGGGGAACCCCCAAAATTTATTGTTTTTTTTCTATTTTTGTGTAAAAATCTTAATGCGGTTCACAGAATACATCTACTTACCAAGTTTCAACATTATAGTTCTTATAGTTTCGGAAATAAATGGCTGTGACATACACGGACAGACAGACAGACAGACAGACAGACAGACAGACAGACAGACAGACAGACATGACGAATCTATAAGGGTTCCGTTTTTTGCCATTTGGCTACGGAACCCTAAAAATACATACTTAGGTTATTGGTTTGTCCCCGACTGCGCAATACCTTACAACATTCAAGTTATATTCAAAATTCTATAGATTAAAGAGCTTGTTTTTTTCTTTTGAGTTAATTTTTGGGTTACGTAGTCGGGTTGTTTGTTTCTATTACCTAATATTTTAATTTTTCTCGTTCTTTTTAGCTTTTTATTTTTGATATAGATCAATTTTACTTATAAACCGTACGTGGATTACGTAACATTATTCCAATAAAATTCAGATTGAAATATCTGTATCAGTAGAAATATTACAAAATCGGAAATGATTCCATTTCTAATGAACCTCTGTTTGTATTTGCAATTATCAGAAAACCGCTATATTGAACCGATTTCAATTCGAAAATGATTGAAATTTACTTACGTAATCGCCCCGCCGCGCCGATGTCAAAGGTAGAAAAAAATATGGGGGTTATTTATGTTTTTTAGTTAAACGATAGTGACATGGCAACTTTTATTATATATTGTATCTTTTTTTTAGGTAGGTTAGGTACCTAGAGCAGAGCAGGTATCTAGCCTACGTCGTCGTTTTACCACTCTTACTTTTACCTTAGTATAATAATATGTTAGTAATATATCACTGAAGCGCTCGTGGTGTAGCATGATTAGCCGTTCTTAATCGATCGGCAAAGTTAAGCTACGTTTGTCGTGGTCGGTACCTGGATAGGTGACCGTCTAGTGGTATTTCATATCGAGCGTTTCCGTGTGTCGGAAGGTACGTAAAGCCGTTGGTCCCGGTTATCACATAATTGTGATAGTCGCGATAAGCTAGTTGGATGCCTCCTGGGCGGCTTGAAAAATTCCAACAGTAGGTTGACCACTAGCCTACCTCCACCAATCCCCAGTGGGCACGCATGGTGGAGTATCTGCCCATTCCCTTTCCCCCTCATTTGTGAAAGAAGGCCTGTGCTCAGCAGAGGAACATTATAGGCTGATGATGATGATGATGAATATATCACTCTTTTCCTAGGAGTATACACTCTAAGCTCTGATCAAACTGACTAATTTTATAATTAGATTTTAACAATTAGCGTAGCGTTATCTCTGAGCGTTATATTCTCTTAGCTTATAATCTCGTAGGCGTGCGAAGGATGCGGACGTAGCCTTTGGTGGTTGGCCG
This sequence comes from Achlya flavicornis, assembly GCA_947623365.1. NCBI lineage: Eukaryota > Metazoa > Arthropoda > Insecta > Lepidoptera > Drepanidae > Achlya > Achlya flavicornis. Next base: position 10,310,642 of record OX392468.1, read on the forward strand.
CGAGCCGCGAGCCGCGAGCCGCGACCGGTGCGCGGTGGCGAGTCCGGGTGGTCGGTGCGATGCGACGACGCCGCTGATTCATGTTTCAGATAGCAATCGCAGGCGCCGGCGCCCAGCACCATTTTCTATATTTATCACCATTCGCCTACTGTCCGAACCGCACTTGAATAGAGCCATTTAAACGTGCACTTGTTGCTAATTCGTGTACCTACGTATCATGTCGTCTGAAACCACAGGCATAGAAATACTGTCCATAGGCTTTGAGACATACGATCGAGTAAGATTAAGATCTTTCTAAATCTATGCGATTGAATTAGATAGGTATCTATTATGTGAGTAGCTAGGAGTACCTAGGTAGGTAGATACGTGACGTGATAGTAATATCTACACTTATTATTATATTCAGTATAGAGTCTAGCTAGGTCGGAAACTGAATCCGATGAAATGTTCGCAGACTTAAAAAATACCAATTAAAAATTTACTAGTACAAAAACAAATAATGAACTTAGTATAACAAATATCGATCCATATTGCAATTCGAATTAATTTAGTACACAGTACAATTAAGTAGCTTAAACTAATCAGCTATCGAAAAATGGTCCCTACATAATATACCTACATTTTAATTTTATCAAAAAGATCTAAATTCTGTTTAAACTTTTTCTCTATCATCTTTATTGTAGGTAGCACTTGACATTCCTTTTGATCATTTTTTACCATTTCACTCTCTTTGTTTTGTGTGTGTTGTCGTGTGTTTCTGTAGTAGGTATTCTCTCTTCATATTTAGGTACCTACTGTAGTACCTGCAAAATGAGTAATTTGGAGTGGATTCGGTATTTTCCAGTTTCTTAACTCATTCTAAAACAACTAACATCATAATCAAATTAGAACCCCTAGGTTCGATTCGTAAATAAAAGTGATTTTAATTTGACCCTCTAATGGTGCGTCCATGCTACGCGAATCGAGCACGAGCCGAGCCTCGAACGAACCTACAATGAGCCTACAACGAACACGATGGGAATCCTTTTTTTCGTGAAAAAACTGACAATCGCGCTCGTTCAAGGCTCGCAAGCCCGTCCTACGCAAATCGTGCTCGCAGTGTACTCGTTCGTGGCTCGGCTCGTGCTCGGTTCGCCAAGCATGGACGCACCATAAGATATGTCCTAGCCCCACCATACAATCATTATCTTCATTCAACATAAAAAAAAACTACTTACTGTTGGTAAATATGAAACAGTTTGAGGCATATTAAAACAATGTAAGTACATTTTGGAACTGTATGTATATGCAATACTAAATATTTAGTTCATAAATTAAAATTCTTAAATAAACACCCTTTTATGAAATTAACCTGGTTAAAATGAAGCCAGAGCACAACCTCACTGCGCTACCATACACAATACATCCACAGCGCGACCCAGTGGATTACTGGCTGTGATGACGTGATGTTGCATGATATAAGAAATAGATTGAGCGAAATGTGCACATCAAAGAGCTCAGATTCCCAGTAAAATTGCGTGATAGGTACTATTTACCCCTGTAACAAGCTACCCTTTCAATCGCTTTCTTAAGCGTTTCACTCTTTGACAGGTTGGTCGTGGTCGTCATGATCTGCCTATATACCTACATTGAATGAAATTGTCGTAGGTAGATACGTTAGTTTAGTTACACAACCAATTGAATCATGTTTACTGTGTCAAGTGGATTAACGGCACCTGATAATGCCATCTGTCTATCCACAAGAGAAAGAATTAATCTTAAGTCTACGAACGTTTATTTGTATAATAGCAACGCGAATTAAGGCAACAAGACTGAGATTAACAATAGCAACAAACAAACAGAAGGTAACAGAACGAAGACAAACATTCATGACTCTTTCAAAAGCGTACAATAGTCGTCATCAATTACAGGCAATAGATCGCCCAACATCATTTGTCCGTCCGTCCGTTACTCGACTGGGGCATTCCCACGGCTCTCGGGATGGTCGTGTTTGTTGTCGGAATATGTCCAACGAGAACTACTAATAGAAAATTGTTTGTGATTGCCTCGCTCTCTACCTAACCAACCATAGTCGCCCTCCAGACAGTCACCCTCCTCTAGACATCCACGTTCCCATTCGTATAACTTGTCTACTTTTCTAATATTTTTTGATGTCTAAAGTCTATAATAAGTCAAATTACAGTCAAAAAGCTATCATTTAATTTGATTCTAATTGTTTTTATTTATTTGCTTATACTTTTTTATCAACTCATTGTAACGAGTTCGGAGATGTGTAGTATTTATTGGCCTTACTACCTATTTTACAAATTAGGTATTGGATTTACTCAGTATGTTCTTTGTTTTAGAGCCTATAAAATAACATTTAATAAGAATGCATAATCAAAAAAGAATGCATACCTACGTAATATCCTTGTAATAATGGTAAAATTTAAGAAATGTAACAACGAAGCTCATATAAAATCGTCTTACTTGTCTTTTTGACTTTTGTAATATGTAAGTATGTATACTTATATGTGGAATATGTAGGTATACAAAATTGTAACATAGGTACCTACTATAATAGCCATATAAAAGTCTTACTTACATAGGTACCTACCTTACCAATGGTTATGTACTTTAGTCATACCCACACAGTGAAATCACGGATTAATTTCAAAGTTTATAATTATGCACAACGATGCAAACCGTTGTTCTTCTGATGTTATCAAGAACAAGACCGAAGAGAAATTGCTCCGATCAAAAGATAATCTCGCCGGAACCAAAATTGATCATTGATAGGAGGTGCGCGCGCGTCCTGCGCCTGCCACCAGCACACGCCCAGCGACAATGTTTAACTCTTTTTATAATTTTACGAAGCTGTACCCATCTACTTTATAATCGGCAATTTATTGTGCTAATAACACCCCAATACACGTAGACCTCAGAAAACGCTCGTAAGTAACTAAGTTTAATATAAACTAGTTACCTACGTACACATAATATCGATAGTTGTCATTTCATCTGTGACATTATGATAATCTTGGGGCTAATGCACGCGCTGCTCTCTAGGCATCTACACATATTATTAGCATCAGATTTAGGCCACCACACAGTACAGCCTCATTCGATCTCTCGGTCAATAAATATCAGATTAAAGTGCCGCTATTGTAGCCTTCACGCACAAACTAGTACCGTGGCTTTCAATAACGGTTCGCACTATGCAGATTATCACTGGGGCGATAACCACGACGTGAAAGCGATAGCGGCGACACGATGCAGTGGAGCGGGTGGCGAACGCTGTCCCGTCACGTCGCCCCATCGCATGCCTCTTCGAGTGCTCCACGCTGCACGCTGAACGCATGGGTAGGACAATGCATGTTTCGGCTCGGTCGGCAACTCGGCATATGTGACGCGTGATGCGTACTTACTCTTACTCGTTTTTACTACTAGCTCATTACATGACTCTGTAGCTCCATAATTTCCAATAACATGCATGACACATACATCGCAGACAAATAAAGCTATTATTAGGTAGATCGGAAGACGCTTTTCAGTTTTAACTTTTCACAATGATTGGTCCCTTTCCATAGTTTGTTCTGGTAACCGGGATATTTGAATCTGTTCAAAAGGTATGTTCGAGTGAAATTCTTGTGAAGTTTATGATTTATACCTACCAAGTTGTGCAGCAATGTAATACCTATATATCTCTATTCTTATAAAGATGTGTAATCCTAACTAATATTATAAATGCGAAAGTGAGTTTGTTTCTTTGTTTGTTACGCCTTCACGCCTCAACTACTCAACGGATCATCATGATATTTGGCATGCAGATAGCTTTTTTTTTTTTTTTTTTTTATACAACTTAGTCGGTAAACAAGCATACGGCCCACCTGATGGTAAGCGGTTACCGTAGCCATATGGACGCTTGCAACACACGAAGCATCGCTCACGCGTTACCGACCTTTCCCCCCACCCCTATGAGCTCTGGCGACCTTACTCACGCGCAGGAACACAACTTTACACAACATAAAGTTATTTGGCTGCGGTATTCTGTAAGGTGGAGGTTTGAGTAGTCAAAGAGCAGCTCGACTGGGGAAGCCAGTCGAGCTGCTCTTTGAGCGAATAAACGCTATGCTCTACCTCTCTTAAGCCTATGGTATGGAGCCTATGGTATGGAGAAGAACATAGGCTACTTTTTATCCCGGGAACGCGGGTGAAACCGCGGGGGACAGCTAGTCAATCATATTTTGATCATGTCCCGATGGATGGTGACAATACCTACACATAGGTAGGTAGGTACTACATACTACTGCCAAGGACTATAAAACCATTCAGTCGTTCGACGAAGACGTCTAGACAGGGCAATCGTGCGGGGTGGGAGGGGCGAGACGCGGGAAAGCCGAGCCCGACCTGCGAACAAAACGATGTTAGTAGCTCGGGACAGAGCATACTTTACATGGCCATCGCGATACTGTCTAGACGTTGTCGCCATTTTCCACGAGATCAAAGGCGTCTGACGACTGTATGGTTTTATAGACTGTGCTACTACTGTACTTTCTCAAGCAAGTGAGCACCTGTGAGTGAACTGCATCTCCGGTACTTTCCTGGATAGAAAGTAGAGGGCTACACGTTGGATTAGTTTTTCGGGAACCCAGCTGTAGGCATTTGGTAGATGCGTGGATACGTATTCGAGAGGTGAGCGTGCATGACAGCCTCCGGGACCATTCTAGAGATCCCAGACGCCTCGTAAGGGGTTGCCTGGTATAGTGTGCCGTCTTTTATGACCGGAAAGTTGGTAGAGGTGGCCAGGCCACTATAGAAAATCTCAGTAGTCAAAAAGGGGGTACTGTACTTTCACAGGGGGTACAGTGCTCAGAGCTCCGGCGTGTTTTTTTTTTATGTGTGTGAGCCAGGTTTCTTAATATAAAAAAGAAAACTAATTTTTGTGCATGAACATGTCACTTGCGCACAAAAATGTATCATGCAGGAATCGGATCCACGACCCGTGGCGTGGGAGTCCGGGAATACAATGCCCACAGCAGCCGTTCGTCAACATTTTTGAATTAGTATTTGTTTTTTTTTGTAATATAGAAAACTAAGTATATACAATTCCTACCTACGGTAGAAATAGGTGGTCAGCCGTCTGGCAAAGGCAACGATGTTTGTTAAATGCATGTGCGGACACGCACGAGGATCATGGCCTTCACCATCTCCTGCCAAGTGGATGTATATGTTGCAGTGAAAACTATGTTCTTCTTAGTGATATAACAAACAGTCATACAACCAAATTGCAGCAAAATTGACTATTCCATAGATTAATATTTCACAACGATGATCGGACTATCTTGTAGAGTTTGTCGGAGTAGATTCACTTCATCTGAAAGTACTGTAAGCAAATAAGGTTTTCAAAGTCCCATATTTTGGCATCGGTGCTTCGGAGGGCAAAACTTCCTAGCTAATAACTAAACAACCTGTGCTCAGGAGAATATAGATAGAGGAACCAGAGGTAAATCCATATATATTCTTAGCGACAGTCAGGCTGCAATCAAAGCCATGGCATCCTACAAAGTGGACTCCAGACTTGTTCTGGATGCTGTCCAAACCATAAACAGGCTTGGGAAGCGTAACAGAGTAAGACTGATGTGGGTCCCTGGCCACAAAGGAATCCATGGTAACGAAGTGGCAGATGAACTGGCAAGAGAGGGCTCAGCAAATGATTTTGTGGGTCCAGAACCATGTGTAGGCATTTCGACGTGTGTCGTAAAAGGCACATTTAGGGAGTTTGCTGATCACAGACAACACACACATTGGCTGTCTTACACCGGTCTACAACACTCCAAGAAGTTTCTAGGCTCTACGTTCAAAGCCCGGGAATATATTTGGAATATGAGCAGGGGGCAAATCCGCTACCTGCTTGGGGCCTTTACTGGGTACTTTGGAACCAACGACATGCTCATGAAGATGGGTCTAACCGCGACACCCATGTGCAGGTTGTGTGGGGAGCATACGAAACGCATGGAGCACCTTCTGTGCACATGCGATGCACTGGCTGGTAAGCGAATGAGTCTCCTAGGGATCGGATATCCAAAACCAGAAGACTATAGGCTCATATCTCCTAGCCTCGTTGTAAAACTCATGAAAGGAGTTTTCTACGAGACTGGGGAGGAGTAATTTATCTAGGGGACCACAATAGATCCCAATGGGTCGAAGTGTCCGAGTTATTTCTCGGCCCCTGCACAAGATAAGATAAGATAATAACTAACTATTCATCTAACTAGACAATTACACACCTAATTTTGCGACAAACTATTTGATGAATCATCCCAATTCGTTGAATTGATTCAGAGACAATAATATTTCAAAGGGCTAAATCGTTTTTTATCGCTAGTTTGAGAGGGACTGATTGATTGTTTACAATTTATATTCTACTAGCTGTCGGTGTAGCGGTTTCACCCGCGTTCCCGGGTTAAAAAGTATATCCTATATGCCTATGTCCATATGTCCTCCATACCATAGGCTATCTGCATGCCAAATTTCATGATGATCCGTAAAGTGGTTGAGGCGTGTAGGCGTAAAAAACAAACAAACTCACTTTCGCATTTATAATATTAGTTAGAATTTGGATTCTCTATACATACTTAATTTCACAATCACGCGACGATTGGCCTACACTCTAGCTAGACCTTGTCATTAAGTTGATGTTATATAGCAAATGAGGTTCATTCAAAATTTACCTATTTATTGATAGGTGTCGAGGTGCGCTTGCGACAGATATCTATCATAGCTGCTTATTTCTTAACTCAGATCGTTCTTCTATCAGCCATTCAGACCCATTCATGCGGGCGTCATTGACCTCACACGGTAGCATGTTTGCAACTGATGTAAATACCTACTTACCTGTTATTAAATTTGGAATGCAAACATCAAAAAAGCAGCCCCCATTGAATGCAGCCCCATACAGATTTGGCACTATTAAAAAATAATTAAAAAAAACAGTCTGATTAAATTCCAAATTGGAAATCTTACTCAACAATAGGTATCGAATCGTAATTCTTACCTTTCTGATGAAAGTCTATCGCAAATGCGCCACACAGTGGCTATATACCTATGAGGCTTCAGTTTAATGTCCTGAAAGTATGTAGTTAGAAAATATGTAATAAATATGTCCGTTTGATTTCTTCTGGAAAGACATAAATGACCAAGGGGGTGAATTTCGTGTCATTTTTTTTCTACTAACTACTTTTTATTATAGGCCTATCCGCAATCTCACCACGGTTAGTGATGCTGTCGACGAAGGTGGTAAGCACACAAAGCTTAGAAGGAACTGGCTCTCAAGTGCATCTGTTGGAACACACCGGTGCTTGTCGATACATTTTCAACTTCTACAACTACAAAATATTCGAACCGGACGATCGTTTCGGCATCACTACAACTGAGCTGTCATCGCTATTGGCTTCATATAATAGTTGTTGTTTAAATATGTTTCATAATATCTAAATTGTATTAAAAAGTGGTAAAACTGCCACTAATGGTGAAGCTGCAAATATATAGTAGCGCTTGGAAATGGCTATGAGCAAAGATTTCGATTTGATACAGACTCTGTCGCTTTACATACATATAGACTTTGTCACTAATTTGTCAAATTATGACAAAACTAAATAAGTGTCAGATTTTGTCGGTCCAAAAGTTATAAGGGTATTAAGGTTTTAGATGGCTCTGCCAGGACGGGCTCATCCTGGCAGCCCACCTCTGTATCTCAAGAACTAGAACACCTAGAGAAGACTGTTTAAGGCACATGTTCAGGAAAATTTACTTAGTCCTAGAATTTTTAACCAATTATCAGATTTTAGGCCCCTTCAAGTCTGGCGCCTTGGGCCGTCGCACTATGGGAAAATCGTGTGTTTTTCGTCTCAAAACATTATATCTCAGTTGTTACACAATGAAATCAACTGCAATTTTGCACGCGTATACTTGATTAAATAAGGTTTTATTGTATTAATTTTAATTTTTATTCTATTTTTTAATTTATAAAATAAAACAATAAAACGTGTCGCCCAACCGCGCCCTACCCTAACACCGCTACTGTGGCCTAAATAGCCACTGTGTTTTAAATAACCCCATGCACTGGCCTAAATGTAACTTGCTTTTATTACGTCTAAAATTAAATAGATACGTAATCTTTTTTCATTTGAAAATGTTTACTTCCATTCATCCATATAAAACGGCTATTTCATATATTATGTTTTATTGTTTCCAAAGGTCAAAGGTGCTGTGCTAGTCAATTTCAATCTTATGATATTTGTGTAGGCAAAAATTCAGTGAATGACGGCCATGTCAAGGTATTGGCATATCCCAATAAACGTCTATGCAAGTAGCACTCAATTAAACAGGCGAGGTCACTTTACTGTCAAATGTTTAGAAAGTATTCATACGTAGGTATTGCAAGGTGCCCTATTAGGTGCTATTGTGATTATCCAAATCAAAATCCTGTTGATTTTGGAGTGAAGTGTGATGAAACTTTTAGATTGATAGTGTTGTAGGAATCTATTGTAGGTATATGTATTTAATAACTAGCTGGTAGCCGCAGCATCGCCAGTGTTGTGGGTAAATAGGACCTTACATTATTGCTGTAAGCAATAGAAAGTATCAGGGATAACAAATATTACAACTATGTAACATGTGAATATTTTGTGGCCCTACTTGGCATTTTATAGCAAAGATGACAGAGTCACTAAATTAAGTTGGTATTGTCACGTATTGTTATTATTAGGTATACGGAAACCGCAGAAGTTCTAGGAGGCGGAGCAACAAACTAGAATGGCGAATTTTCAAAAGCTATGATATTAATAAGAATCCTACATTAGGTACAATAGCAAAAATGCTAGTCTTATTTAATAATTTATAATACCAAAGAGTTAATAATATATACTTACTACGTACAAATAATACCTACTGACTTCCACACGGATCTGTACGAAATTATTTGTCGAAAATTTGCTAGGTAGGTATTTAAATAGGTACTATACATACCTACTAATTATCAATGCTAGTATAGTAGGTAGTCCGCAACGTAAGAAGGAAAGATCCAAATATACAAAACAACTTCACTGGGAATGTCGTTTCTAGAGATGAGTGTGGTTCCGTGGCTCAGTGTATGGGCTTAAATGATTGTACAGGTACACAATTGAATGAAGTACCTACTCTAAGTCATTGGCGTGGGTGCTTTCAGTAAACACCAGACTGAATCGACTGATTATACTCATAGAGACACTTAACCTTTCATCCACGTGCGAGTCACCAATCGCCCATTGTGAGTGACAGAGTGTTCGTTCTTTTACCAAAATCAAGTGTTTTCCTAGCTTATGCATACGTACTTGTTATGATAAGTATCTTTTATAAGAAATGATATGTGATATGCTACGATCTAACCTACTCGTGTGACTTATTGTCCATTGTCAGGTGTTATCGATTTTAGTGTCTCGATCGAAGTTTGTATGTGCAGTTGAATGAGACTTTCACTCGACCTGGTGATTCATACTAATAAGGCTGTGTTCAAATCTAACTTTTCAAGTATTGTTGGCTCAATCTAAATCATATCATTTATTTTATAGGATTACTAGCTGCCCGGCGCGACTACGTTCGCGTGGTGCTACCCTGCCCTGTGGTGCTAACCTACCATACCCTACCCTACCCTACCCTACCCTGCCTATAATAGTTAGACATATGTATTCTGGCACTTTTTGTAAATAATAATATGTTCTGCAATGGAAATATAATATAGCCTATGTCACCCGGGGACAGTGTAGCTTCCCAACAGTGAAAGAATTTTTCAAATCGGTTCAGTACTTTCGGAGCCTGTTCAATGCAAACAAACAAACAAACAATCAAATCTTTCCTCTTTATAATATTAGTATAGATTTGCTCTATGCATGGAAAAATCTACTACTTATTGGTATCGCAAGAAACCAATAAGTAAAGTGGTGTGTTTTTATATCAACCAAACCATGACATGCAACTTTCGATCCATGGTTACTTCTATTTTTATTCCTGAGAAACCTATGGAATCCACACAGAAACGCAAAAATAACGGAAAAATATTGTGAAATAAATATTTAAGCGAGACCGATTCGTTATATTGTAGTAAGGACTTAGGGTTGTAGATGAGTTAAAATGAAAGCAGATAAACCTTTTGTGTACAATTGTACATACTATTTCATATTATTTAAAAATAACATAAACGGTAACAAAATTATCGTATCGCCCACGATGCTGTTACGATTTTGGTAATTTTTGGGCATTATTCCTTATCTCGTGCTTAGGTAAGTATAGGTCTGATTTGTCTAACTCGTCTCCCAAGCTCATCTCTAGCATGCTCTATGTTTCAAGTCAGGGCTGCGAGCTGGCCACAATATCCGGCCACTACCGAAATCCTACTTCCTACTATAAATGTGAATACTATTTCAAGCAAAAACTACTTAACCGATTTGGATGAAATTTGGTACCTACACGGATAGAATATGTTCTGGATTTACACATAGGATACTTTTTAATATGGAAAAACATACGATCCCTCGAGACAGCTAGTCTTGAATATACGCGTTGGCAGTAAGTAGCTATGTGGCCGCGCCTTGTCGTGCATCAGTTTGCATCAGAAAGAATTTGCGCCCATATTCACAAAAAATTACACAGTTCGATTAGAGTTCCGAAATCATCTATATATTTAATAAAAATGAATCCCTTTTTCCATTGGTCACGCCAGTCACGCCATAACTTGAGAACGACTACCGATTTCATCCATCTTATTTTTTCAGTTTTCTTACGGAAAAGAAAATAAGAAAGTTGCCCAGAAAAATAGAGAATTTAAGAAAACTTAACGACTATATAAACTTCTTTAATGGAAACTTAGCGCGGTAGGGTAGTTAGGGCAGACGAAGTCGCGCCGGGCAGCTAGTTGTTTTATACTTTTTAGTGCAAATCCACTTTGGAGTCTGTTTTATTTTTTGTTATAGGTTATTTATTGACTATAGTAATAAAGCTTTTTGGTTATTCCAAAGGATTATTATGCGATGATAGCTCACCGTTTTTTATGGTTCATTGTTTACCTATGTTAGATAGGAGCCAAATTAAGCCATTGGATTCAGAGATGAAAATACCCAGATAAACCTTTCACCTTATCCAAATATTATTAAAGTTTGTAAAGCAGTTCATGCGGGATGTATGCACAAACAAACAGACAAAAGTCTTAGGCGCACAAAACTTTATACCTAAAATTTTATCGGGAGAGCGAAGCTGCTGGTATCTGCCATCTATTAGGAAGTAGTTTTAGATTATTTGTATGCAATATTATTAGTATGCAATAATCCAATATGGAATTATTCTTACATTGAATTGGTTTCATGAGTATAAAGTTACAGCTTAGTCTTCGATACGACCAATTTGTTTGTGGTTATATAAATATATTTGACTAATTCTTGAGCCGCTAGTTTTTATTGTGTATATTCGTTTGTCGATAGGTGTTGACAGTAATGGCGAACACGAGTTATGTTTCATTGAAAATATTATCCATCATAGTGTTATGGTTCTATAGTTAAGCAGTATTACAAATAAGTAACACGGTGTATCGTATCGTATGTGACGCGGCGCGGGGACCGCGCGGTCGCACCGCTGCCGCCTGTATACAAGACCGATGCGCAAGATAAGGCGGGAGGCTGCGCGTGTCCTGCGAAGCGCCTAATGGCCAACATCGCCGCAGGCGCAACGTGTCTCACAGTTTAAATGGAACGTCAAATATCGATTTGCATAAATCACACCGTTACCATTTTCAATTATTTGACTGGCTGTTGTTAGACAGGTTGCGGAAAGCCTATGTCCAGCAGCGAATGTCTGTCGGCTGATGGTGATCATGATGAGTGATTACATTAATCACTTGAGTAGCATTTTCTGGAATTCTTGGGATCATTAGTACTTACAGGATAACCAACATTGCTTTTAGTTCTGTTGTTTTTCCTTAATTTCATAAAAGCTTAATTAAGATTACTTTACTCCAGGATAAAATAATGAAACTATAAGGTAAGATCTCAGAAAGATGCCATAAATTAACCACTTTCGGTCAGTTTTCATGGCAATGGTGATGAATGCCGTGACGAAGTTTATGGGTTTGAAATAGTTTGAATCTTGCTTTCGAGCAAGCTTGAGCTTTCGGTGCGTGAGAAACCCGTAGCAGGGCAGGTACTATGCAGTAGGGTTATCAACCAGATCCAAAAAACTACGGTTATCTGACAAAATCCCTTATTATTAAGCAAAATTTCTGACATTTACTCTGATAATATTTTCCACGCGCATTCGTGTCGCGTATGCAATCGGTGTGGTGCGGTGATCAGCGAACAAGCTTTTAGAGCAAGGATAATGTAGTTTACTAAATAAATACATTATGATACATGTGTGCAAAGTTGGTAATTACAGACGAGGTGGTATTTAGCGATAAGGGAGCCGAGAGAGTTATGATCAATGCACACGCGTGTCATACGACGTTTTTCAACACACTTGTGAGGAAAAAAACAGACTTGTATTTTTTAAAGTAGATATTCCTCGTCTGTAATGACCAATTTTGCACACATGTATCACAATGTACTATTGTATGTATACCTACTACTCTGAAGGTATTTAACTAACTCCGGTACTCAAATTAACTACCTAGCTATCCATAATAAGTTCATACATTTTAAATATATATGACAGAGTATTAAGGGAAAGCTGACGATGTGAATATTTTTTATCGCGTCTCGCGCCGATTCGTTTATTATTCGAGATTCGCCTTCATAAATTACGACCCTTTATTTTGACAATATTCTTTGTAAGCATGGCTCTTGAGTAATACTTACTTTCAATTACTTTATACTTAACTTCTCATAATTCAGTCTGGTGTATAAATCATTATGCTTATACTTACTAATGTTTAATTTTATGATGTGGGACAGGAGACGGATGCGTTATTCTGTTTATAAATACAAACATAGCTATGAATTTAAGTTTGAAAGATTCATAAAGTGTTTACGGTCGCGGGCTCGGTGCGAACAATGGCTCAACTATAAAACAGGCTCTTGCGCCGGAGCTGTGCGGCCACGCCTGCCGCTTTCCGCGAACAACTTGACGGCTCTGATAAAGGTGTACCTTATTTAAATATTTATGAATGCAACCCATTCGGTCTCGTCATTGAATGATAACATAATTAAGACACAGGCGGTACATAATATTATTCGGGCAAAGCTTAGCGAGCGTTTTCTACGATGACGACGCAAGCGCTGGCGCTGTATTTATGATCTCATTCATTTATTAATTATACACACGCTGTGAGTACTTATAACCTATATGTATTACTTACTTAGGTATTGTGGGGTTCCCAGGAGGCTGGCAGTGTTTCCTTTTCAGATGTCCAAGCTATGCGTTAGCGAAAAAAGGTCTCCGCCCACCCGCCGGTCGCCCGATAATGTGCTAATCGGCGAGCATCGAACTCCCACGGTCCCATGGTCTCGACCGCATAAGGCAAAAGAGAGCACGTGCATATAAATATTATTTAAAAATACGTTTTGATAGTTCAATTGATTTTTAAAATTTTCCGCAACGGTCGCTGCTGGCCCTGAAATTTTACAAGTTGCCGGTTAGTGTATCACATGTGGGCGTGGCATCCCACATTAGCGACCAGTCACGAGATCAAAGTCACACGATCCGGCCCTTTGCCGTCGCCGTACGTAATACCGACTGCTTTCAGTACAGAAGGTATGTTGGCGACAACACGAGCCCTGCGAATAATATCATTTCATTATTAGCAAGTCTGGAGCATTTGGCCGGCACGTAGAGAATAGAGTATCATGTGGTGGCCATTCTCGTCGAAGTTTGCTCACAACGAGGCTCTCTGAGACTGATGCAAGAATGGAATATATGTACCTGTACAAGCTTTAACAGATTAAATATTAAGGGGCCAAAACAGATCTCAAGAGGTCACCCACGCTGTATAGCAAAATTGAAGAATATTTTATGGTCATAAGGTAATGAGGAAAGATGAAAAAAAAAGGTCTCAAAACTACTCAAAAGTATTTTTTTTTGGTTCGTTTGAAATATGTGGTCATGTAGGCAAGGTAGGCAGTGGAATAGCAGAGTGCAGTTGTAAAACGGTGGTAGGTAGCACATTACTTGACGGTAGCGGCGGTTTTTAATTGAGGGCCGGCACGCGACCGCAGCGCTGCTGCGCCCGTATTGAAGTAGGTACCTAAGTACCTACCTACTGGAGTGAGAGCTACCGACACACCGCTAAAGACTACGTCTGTGCTATCTTATTACCATCTTTAAGCAGCATATTGTACGGGAAACTGATATAAAGCAGAGAAGCAAAATATCGTAGCAACTTGAAGGCCTCGTAGCTAGTAAAGTAATAAATATCTACGAACCTAATTACATTTTTTTTTACTTCATACTCTTGGAGTTTGAAATGTGTATGTAATGTAAATGTACTTGAAAACTTATAGTACGTATTTTTTTAATTAAATGGGCTTGTGTTATGCCACTGTCTCGCCCATAAGGGACGAAGACGAAGCCTAAGATGAAAGACGCTTACCCAGAAGGAACCTATATTCACTCTGGCCTTGAAAGTCCCTAGCTAGGGTCGGCAACGCACGAGTGATACCCCTGGTGTAGCAAGCGTCCATAGGCTACGTGTCGTTAGATTCGCCTTGACTGTGGGAGTGTCATAGGGTATATTGTTTTTATATGGCGTCTACGGATAAGAAAAGAGGGGGGGTATTAAAAACAAAAATTTCGTTATTATAACAATATGGGTATCAAATGAAAGCTTGTGAACAGCCCATTCCATATATGTATATATTGCAATACTTTTGTGCTACCATTTTGACGTAAACTGCAAAAAACCATGTTTAATGCAAGGACAGTAGGTACTATGAGCGGTACCGTACGTAACTCAACAGAGTTGCGATGGTTGTTAGCGTTACTTTACCGTACCTCTCATTTACTTACTAATACTTACAACTCATTCTGTATAGAACTAAAAAGTCTGAAATAAATTAAATTATTAAAAGAAACAAAAAACCCGACTGCGTAAAACAAAAATTAACTGAAAAGAGAAAAACAAGCTCTGGAATATTACTTGAATGTTATAAGGTATTGCAGTCGGGGATAAACAAATATTACAAAAAAAACTCATACCTAGGTTATTGGTTTGTCCCCGACTGCAATACCTTATAACATTCAAGTAATATTCCAGAGCTTGTTTTTCCACAGTGTTTTTCTCTTTTCAGTTAATTTTTGTTTTACGCAGTCGGGTTTTTGTGATTTCGAAGTTGGTCTCATACGAAAAGTTGTTCGTATTTATGAGTTGAGTAGGTACTTTACCTGGTGTCATTTATTGTCGTATCGAACCAGTATAGTGCGTAATAAAGTAACAAACTATGCGACCAGAAAAAAAAACAAATAAATAACTTAATTATTTCGGCAAATTTTAAACAAAGTAATTACTTACAAACAGAACTTTCTATTATTTACTATTTTCCTGTAGTATTTTTGTTACTATAACATTTAAATTAAAGGTTAGTCACATTCAAGTAGAGCATCTCGATTCCCCAAGAGCGATGCACCGAGACCTGTCGCATTCTTTTGTAATTAAGTACGATTAGCGTACTTGGAAAATTAGCTAAGAAATATTCGCGCTAACCGGACAGCGGCCAAGAGACTGCAATTAAAGCAATCATAATTCTTAAACAAAACGAGAATAATGTCTACTTAAACTTAAATGCCCTCTTTTAAACACTATAATAATAATCATACGGAGACATTTCCGTAAATATTGCGAGCTACCAGTGTGTTTGATACGTCGGGTCGGGGTGTAATCATGGTCGTGTAAGAAGGTGAGATATTATCTTCTAGAGCTAAATACTTTGCACAGTTGCTAACTACGGTTAATTGACGATGAAATTAGCAATGCTAGCTTTGGCTGCACATCTACATAAGTACTTTGTTCTGCATCAAGTGAGTGCATTATTTTTTGCCATGACGTTGAAGTAAAATAAAGTTTAAATTAATTCTTCAAGATTTTTATTGATCTCATTTCCCTCAACCGGAGATAAAACCTCAACAGTTAAACTTTTTATAGCAATTTTGTTATGAATTTGTATGAGAAAAATATATGAAGAATAAAAAGACAATCTATTCTACTTTATTATGTTATACCTACCATCCTTCTCCGAATCGGCTTAACAGATTTTCATGAAATTTGTGAAAAAGTTACTTTATAATGCCTTGGAATAGGCTACAGAGTAGGTACTTTCTCTATTGTTTTGATTTTTATTATTAACACAACTTGAAACTTATCTAAGGCTCTTCGATCCAAGAAATACATATTTTTTTTACAAATTGTATTTGAATAATTTACATTGTGATTAGTATTTTGTAACTTTCTATTAAGGTAAGCATTTATTTTTAACGGGCAGAAATCTAAAGCTAAAAAGCATTTAAATAACGCACCTGGAATGGATCTGAAAAATATAGGTCCTATAATGTAAACAAGAAATTTAATTGATCAAAATCTATGAAACCATTATCTCTGTAGATGACAGAGAAACGAATCTCAACACTCGTTTATTCAAAGAATGGTTATGATTTGAATATCTGTTAAGGCACTAGTGCCGGTTGTACGGACTATTGTTTGAGACATTATGCCCCAAACACGGCGCGCACACCTGTTAGCGCTACCCGATAGCTTACAAACTTAACCTACTTTATTAACTTTATAGTTAAATAAATATATGGCCAGTTTACTTAGTTAAGGTAGAAAGCTTGTACCGTACCATAGACGCTTTTAACAAACAAAGGGATTAGAGAACATTTGACAACAAATAATAAACTTTTCGCTTCTATTGATGCTTGTAGCTGTTTAATAAATATATTATAATTGATTATAATGTTGAATTTATGTTTCATGTTCTTAATAAAAGTAATGATTAAACTGACGGTGTTTTTGACATCTACACAATAGTTAAATTGGCATACAGTGCACGGTAGTACCGTCGTCTTTTAAAACTCACATTAGAATTGTAAAGCATCTAAGAGCATAAGTTGAGTGAACGCAAGCTTAAAATAATTGTAAAGCCATGTATTCACTGAGAAACATGTTTCAGATTAAAAAAAATCTGGAACTACACGTAGATGTTTACAGAAACAATGTTTCGGTGTATTTAGCCGTCAACATCTCAGTTGTTTCAAATCTGTCGCCTGAGGAGGTGTTGTTGGGTCCCGCTTATATTCATTTGGCAATAACTAGTCGACAGAAAAAAAAAGGTGGTGGGTTAGTTAGGAATTATTTGTTGAGAAGGCAAAACGTGGTTCCACTCTACCGCCATGTTTATAAACAACTGAAACACACGTCCACAATTGTATACAGCTGATGCGAAATTGATTTGTTTAGGTGCTCTCCAATTCCATCGGGGAGCACAGAAACATGCTAGAAACACGTAGTATTTACCGCAACAGTTTCACATGTTTCTGAAACATATTAATTTGTTTCAGAAACACGTAGATTTTGTTTCTGAAACAGTGTTTATAAAACAATTGTTTCTCAGTGAATACATGGCTTTAGTGATCGTAGTTTTTATGGTTGCTGTAACGTTAATTATATAGAAATGCATTGGAAATTTGTATTTTATTTTCAGAGCTCCAGTATAATTCCATAAATCGGCGATTCACAAAAGTAGCGGATACACTTAATGTAGCGCGTATACTTATATGCGTGAGATGTAATACCCCCGGGTATCCAGTCCATAGAGAAGAGATGGTGTCTTGGGTGCCAGTACAATATGTTTCGTGTTGTGTCGCAGGACGGCGGCGACGCGGCACGGTACGGCGCGGCGCGGCGCGGCGCGGCGGCGGCGGCCGAGGTGCGACAAGGGCGTGCGACGGACCGTTCCAATTTACGGGTCACGAGCGGACCACTAGCGCGCCGACCTATCTACTTTTCCTCTATAATTGAATCCTATGGCGTGGGAGACTCTACACGGCTTAATAAAATATTCAGTTTTACCTCTACAATTGTTAAATTTAATCTTGTCGATATCTACAAAGTTACATTAGTAATTAATTAATTTTATTTAGGATATAGCTATATCCTAAATAAAATTATTGTATTATTACCCTTTATTTGAATTGTCGCTCTCTGAACATTTTAATATTACTTGTAGTTTTCCTCATGGATGCCACATGACAATACAAAACAAACATTATTCAGGTGATTGGCCTTGACGATAGTGTATTGTGAGGTAGATTAATTAAGTAAACAAAATCTGTTTTTATGTTACCTACCTTATTAGGTTAAATGTTAGCACACAGCTTGAAACTTTAGGCCAGACACCAAATGGATAGGCAGTAGGCATACTTACTGTGCTCGTAAGCCTTTTTTGAAAGTGCGTCGGCGTCGGCGCCGGCTCGGCGCAGGTGCGCACGATTGTCGGGGATCGTACCTCGATAACACTACAGTATTAAACTTAAATACGCGACCAAACTGTGAACACTTGTGCACTACGCTATTGCAATTGATTGCCTGTTAAATTGCCTAGTAATTTATCATGTGTCCTTCGACTTAACACTTATCTGATCTGCCTTAATCTTTTACCTTTGGTACTATGTACCTACTCACAGTTTAAAAGTTACTTTTGAAGTAATTAATGTGCTAATACATTTTAAAGCATCCGGATATAGGAGATAAAAGTTTTGTGTGAATTTAAGTCTGAATCACTGTTTCAAGCACGTCCTAAATAGAAGATATTCCCTTAATTGTGTGTGGTAGCTATTGCTCCAAATGTAGACAAAACTCGCAACCGTGTATGCCTGTAAGGAGAGCGCATTATAAGGCGCATAAACCGCGATACGGCCGCTGCAAAGGTTAAGGGCACAAGACACCACGTGGGAGGTGCCAGTTTAAGAAATCCGAGATCCTGTCTTATTCACAAATGGCGTCCATTTTCACTGCAACTTTGTCCTGGAAATGCATGAAGCAGGTACTTACTTACATCATGTAGATCTGGATAGTAAAAAAATCTGAGGCTTTCTTATAAGTACCTACGCCGTCGTAACGTCTTCTCATCACCATAAATTCGTTTTATATATATATATTTAAAAAAGTTAGGTTGTCTTTATCTGTTTGTAAGGTATGCGTTCGTATACGGTTCATATGCGACGATACTTTGGTGAGATGTGTAGGGAAGGTTTCCAAAATGCAAAAAAGAGGCGTTGCAAAACACGAATGGCATTAGCTAGATAATAGTACATTATGATACATGTGTGCAAAGTTGGTAATTACAGACGAGGCGATATTAAGCCAAGAGTGTAATGATCAATGCACACGCGTGTCATACGACGTTTTTCAACACACTTGCGCGGAAAAGCACAGACTTATATTATTTTAAGTAGATTTTTTGATTTTCGTCAACCACACAATGAGAACGTTAACAAATATGGCGCGCAGGTTTTTTTTTTGACAGCGATGCGCTGTCTATCTGTTTTATACAAACTTAACATAATCGGGATAATATCATAAAACACTAGTGCGGTAATGTAAAGTAAAAAGCACCAGTTCTTAATAAGCTGTCTGATGATACTAAAATCGGTGCAATAAGAGTCACTTTACGAGCGAGTGTGTTGAAAAGATATTTAAAACGTTAATAGACTGAATGTAATTTTAGTGGCTTGCACAATAATGTATGGATCAGCCCTCGGTGTAAATATAAGTGGCCACCCTCTAAAGCTTGGAAAAGTCCGAAAAAACATAGAGCTTTAAAAGAAGGACTGACTGAAGCTATAAGGGACATGATCGAAAGACAGTGTCTAGTTCATCAGCGAGATATCTTGCCACTAACAAAATTGACTCCCCAAGCGACTTTTTCCGATCGTAATTAGATGCAGCTGCAGCAGTAACCTTGTCGTATGAAATTAGGTGTAATAATTTCAGAACTCTACATACCTTATAAAGTAAGCTTGGTTAAAAAAATGGTTTTAATTTTACCAAACGTAATTTTATATTTAAATGTAGTGTTTTTAAATGGATTAAATACCTACCTCACAAGATTTGTCATTAACTGAGTCTATTATCTGTGCTATTGTTAAGTAATTGTTGGCTATATTGAATATAAAGTATTACCATTACTATACTCGTGCTCTTTTCCTTTAAATATTTTCATCATTTACCATAATCCACCTTGGGATCGACGTCATAAGTGTAAACTTTAAACAATACAATTTAAAATAAACATACCTACGCGTCAAATATAAAACCTACTCTTTTTTAAGTCGGTTAAATAGGTTGAACAAAGTTATCAATTCCAATAGCATTTTCAGGATTCACAGATTCCATTACAAGAAAATAAGATGCAGTAGGTAGAGTTGTCTGTAATTGGCCTTCATGGAACCGATATTGATAGAGCATACAGTCGCTGGTATTGATTCGAAGGTGCCTCCGTTGTACCGTTCACACAGTCAAATATCATAAGGAGAGGTGTTTTATATAGCAACAGGTAAGTGTTGCACGATTCCGCGTGGCGAGGAACGGATAGTGGATTACGTTACGTGTGAGTGCGCAAGCGCAGTCGTGCACACGAGTCGGTTCATTATCGCGCGTGATGCATTTGCGGCAGCCGCCCACCGTCTCCATCGTCGCCCTCGCCCGCGCCCGCACCCGTCTCTCTCGTCTCGCCATCTATGTCGCGAAATTCGCACTTCAATACAATGTAAATCATTGCTGATTTTATTTGCATCTGTCATAGCCGCTATAGGATAAATTGACGGATTCGATATTTTGCTAAATCTCTAGGACTAGGATGTAGGTAAGGTATGTATATTTGAAAATTTCAACGTTATATTATGCTGAGGCCTAGACTACGCCGCGAGCCTAAGGTTGGTAGTGCGCAGCGGTAGCAAAGCCTATGGTAGCGCGAACGATGTTCACTAGATTATTAGATCCACAACATCCTGTTAATTAATCCTAGTTAAGTAAAAATCGTCAAATCTTTGATGATGGAATTCCATTCTTCCCGACAGTCATAATACATCGACTCCGCTACTGCTAAAAGTGTAGCGGTTCTAATTCAGTATGGGCACGAAAGGAAGCAGCAGTTTATTTGTGAAACAGTGAAGAGAAAGTAATTACATTTCGCGCCATCGGTACTTATTATTAAGGTAATAAATAACTATTAAAATGTTATTAAATGAAATGCAGTTAGTCTGTCTTTATTTTAGTTTTTTTATACTTTACCTAAAATATAATTTGATGCATTGCAATTGCGATGAATATTTGAACTAACTATAGTTCAAATGTTCATCGCAGCGAGAGTCGGCAGAAGTGCGTTTGAACAACCAAATCACCCCCCCTCTGTAGGTATACGGGCCTGAGTTATACCCCCTGCAATCATATGCGTAGATCCCGTATTGCTTATTCTTATATATAGGTACTATACCTACTTACCGTAATTTACATCTCTACTTACTGAAATATTCCTTATTAAATATTGGCAAGCCAGATCATCTGCGCAGAAGAATGAAACGTTGTTGTACAGTTTCACAACAACATTGAATCGATTACCATTTTCTGCGAAGGAATGGGATATTCATGATTTTTACAGAAGCAATAAACAACTGAATTCAGCTAACGCATTGTTGTCGAACGAACAAGTGTTAACAATTTTTTTACGAGGGCTGCCAATTAAAATATGTTCGTTCAAGCATCAGTTAGGGTCAGCTCACACCGAGACGCGAGGCGACGTAGCGCGCTTCTTTACTATGAATAGGCGCCGTGGTCAGTGATGATGTGGCCGAAGGTTGTTTGCATACAAAGCCTAGAGAAGAGAACTGGCTCTCAATGGCAGCTGTTGGAACACCCTGGTAAGTGCATAGCGACAGATTTTCAAAACAGTTTTTTTTACTTTGTATAGATCTGTGTTTTACTGCAATTTCACCATAGTAAGTGATGATGTGGCCGAAGGTGGTAAGAACACAGAGCCTAAAAGGAACTGGCTCTCAAGTGCAGCTGTCGGAACACACCGATAGATCGCGCCTAACGCGCTATGGTTTCCTCACGATTTCAAGCTTATTGTAGGATTCAAACCCGGGACCTTTGTCTCGGCATCAAACGTCACTACCACAGTTCTATCATAGCCATCATAGACAAAAGACTAATATAGATTTCAGTGATCGGTAAAATACCTGGGTATGGGTAGATACTTATTTTTCAGTCAAAGTAAATGCAGTCAAAATTGTGGCACCCTTACGTTTGAATGACACTTTCAGCGTCCTCATCTCCAATGCTAAATATGACACATGCTAATGGACAAGGAAAACGTACGAAAAATCATTTGTTGTTGCGACTTCTATAAGGGCTACCGATCAAAACATAATTTTCATATTTACAATCACAACATGGCATACTTCTGTATTTTTCTGGATTTAGATTACTTTTTAATAATAAAATATGTACATTTTTTATACTACATGGTAGCAAACAAGCATATCGGCCCGCCTGATGGTATGCAGTTACCGTACCCTCTTGAAGTACCAACCTACGAACCCAGCCAGCCTAAGGTTTACCGCTAAGGCTTAACATTTAATATAATTAATTGCAGATAGTACAAGAGTTTTACACAAGATGATAAGGTAAAACCCTCCAACTATTATTAAATCCTTCGTCAACAAATCTCGTGCAGCCGATTCACCGCGGTCTTAATTCCGATCAATGATTTACAACTTGTTAATAATACCGCAAGCTTAAACCGCATACACATAAATCAAGATCTGAACTGTAGCTTAAACGAATATATTGATTGTAATGCCCTGGTTTACGTGATTTCATGTTTATATGTTACAGATTTTTGCAGGAAGTGGGATGTTAATTTGTGATGTAACGGACCATTTTTCCTCTTTCACTTTTGAATGATATACCTATCTATGTTTTTTTTGTAATCTTTTCTATATTATATCCGTTCTGGCTCATATGATAAGTTAGCTACTGGATGGGTTGGAGTAGAACTTAATTGATGTTTTATGTCATGACATAGTAAAAATATTCTATCTCCAATTTAACAAGAGAATAGGATGTGTTAATACCTCCCGCCAGTTGTGACTCCCAAATAAAAGACAAAATGTCGTTAGTTATATGTCTCTATCTAAGACACAGAAAGCTGTATTTTGTAAAGTTACATTATGGTGGTGTTACATGGGTGTTACTCAATCAGTCTAATTGAATGGGCGATGCGTAGAGCAAGCAGAGTAGGGATCCCGCGCAGGAGTCATTACTGCTGTGACAGATGGTTGTAATAAATACAACTTTAACACGGTTACAACTAAAGAATTATATATGAGGAGAAACATCCGCGTCAGACATAATTAGTAACGCAGGTGTAATTTGTGTTGTGATGGGCGTTCTGCCTTATTGGTGTTTCTAATTACGAAAGTTAATTTAACCGCTTGATATCGCGCGAGCTTCGAGTACGTTTTTTATCGGTTTGTTTGAATCACTTGCTATTTAAATAGTAACAAATTTATGTAATTCATTGTTTTAATATTTATTTACAACCTGTGTAAGGTTGTAAATAAATATTAACGCTGCTGAAACATTGCTCGGATTTACATGTTGACTGTGATGTAAGTAGATATTATATCTATAGATATAGATATTATATCGATAAATTAAGTATTAGTAGTATTATTTAATCGACTAATATAATAAAGTAGATTTTTGTTTAGAAATTGATTTATGATCTCAGTGAAAGTAATGTTAAATCTCATGGCAATCCATGGGTTCTAATCCTACTATCACTTCAGTGAAGGCAAAGGCTCGGGGACTTCCAAGCTTTGCGTGCTTTGGTAAATTTTTCACATAATGACTTAAGAGCACTCAGCTCACCATACTTTTCATACAAAAGCTCTGTACTTATGATGGCGTTTTTAAACACTTTTCGTTAGATGTTTTAAACAAATTGGTATCTTGTGAACTATATCTAGCAGTATAACTAGGCGAAAATAAAAAAAGTGTGAAACTAATTCAGTAAAAGCCTCCGAAAAACAGCGGTTTTGCACAAATTTTACCTGAACTTTGGCCATATCGAATGTACCTATAAATTGTAAAAGTAAAGAAAACAGCTCTAAACAATGCTTGCAAATGTATTGGAGATTCTAAATAACTAACTTTTTTTTCACAAACTTGTAAGATTACATCACAGGAAGTATGGGCCTGGAACAAGTTTTATGATATGCGAAATCATGAATGACGACCTAGCGAAGCGGCCGCGAGTGATCAGCGGAATTTACCAACTGATAACCGATGGCTCTGATGGTGTCTCTCTTTTTTCGCAGTCAAACATTACGTTGGATGAAAGTACAAGCTTTTAGGCTACGCTTGCGTTGAAGTTGCGTTGGCCACGAAGGGCCCCCTTAAGTATCTATCATGATTATGGTCAACACAAGCTTATCAATGTAAAAGGCTCGGGGACTTCCAAGCTCTGCGTGCTTTGGTAAATTTTTCACATAATGACTTAAGTATCTATCATGATTATGGTCAACACAAGCTTATCAATGTAAAACGAAAGAGAGAGAGAGAACATTAATTTATAGAAATAATGTTAAAAAATTACCAAACTGCAGCTGAATAAATATTTCCTTTCTTTCGAATGTGGATTCGAAAGAAAGGAAATATTTATTCACTACTATTATAAATTCTAACAAGTACAAAGTAATGATACAGCTATTAACTTACTCTATAATTAGTAAAGCACTGATATACTGTCGTGCCATAATTATTAAAAGAAACAAGTATTTGGCTCACGCAAAGCACGTTTTATTAGAGTAGGTCCCTACATTGTCCAATCAAATTATATAGTAAATTATTTCTGAGGAATCTTTGGGTTTGGGAGCTATAATAAGTATTTCCCAAATTGATACTTTTTTTAATACCACTAAGAATAAGAATAAGAATAAATTTATTGTCAAACATTACATAATACAAAAAAAAAATAAACATGTCTGACAAATGGTAGCAAACTCGGCATAATGCTAGGGTGCACTGTTGTATACACAACCGCTGATATTCAGTTTGCCCCAATATATAAATAAAATATGGGTGGAGATTTTGAGATGGCATATTTTATAAACCTTTGTTGGATTAGTCATGCTGAAAAACTTTAACTATTAGTTTGACATTTAGGTACTATGAGAAGTAAAACTTTTTTTTGAAAATTCTCTATTGGTCCCATAGTAAAAGTTGTTCAGCATGACTAACCCAACATAGGTTTCGAAAATATGCCATCTCGAAATCTCCATATGTTATAACTAAATTACACCATGCTCCGTGCCTATTTCAATAATAAGGTTTCTAAGGTGGCAAACAAGCATACGGCCCGCCTGATGGTAAGCGGTTACCGTAGCCTATAGATGCAACACCAGGGGTATCACTCGCGCTCTGCCGACCCTGCAAAATTCTCTTCACACCCTTTTTGAAGAACCGCATGCTGTATACCATTGGGAAAACCAAAAACCTAGTAGGTAAAAGCTGTAAAAGATTAAAAAAATACCTTAGGCACTGATATTTTATTGTGTAAATTTGATTCCTTCGACTTAGGATCATCACGTTCATTTTAGTCAGCCTATACCGATTGGCTTTTATCGTTTAGCAACCCGGAAAATCGCTTTCCTATTGAATTACAAATGCCCGTTCTTCTAAGTAATCTAAATGGAAAACTACCCCAAAAATGTGGGTTTTATTATACAAGAATGTGAACAATCAGTGTCAGAATGAAATTGATGTAGGTAGGTAAGTTAGGGAATCGTCATGGTACCTACCTGTGCTGTGCTCGCAATTGCTCGTAAGGTGGAACAATGAGATCTCCGCAAGAGGTGCACTGTGCCCACTGCACAAGTGCACAGTGCACCTCTGTGCGCCCGCGCTGCCGCCGCCGCGCCGCGCCGCCCGCTCTGTGTGGAGGTGAGCTACGTGAGCTCCGGGGTCACTGCTCTGACCTGCGCGTGGGCGCGCCCGTTTCCGCCCGCGAAACCGAATCATTGCGCCCAACACTCCTAATCTTTAACGATATAGCACATTTACACACACGTCAAGTGCCCTCCACTTGTTGTTATAACTTTATATTGAAATTGTGGATTTAATTTTCCCCTTTATGTGCCTCTTCAAATA
Source organism: Achlya flavicornis (assembly GCA_947623365.1). Classification (NCBI taxonomy): domain Eukaryota; kingdom Metazoa; phylum Arthropoda; class Insecta; order Lepidoptera; family Drepanidae; genus Achlya; species Achlya flavicornis. Next base: position 10,336,848 of record OX392468.1, read on the forward strand.
AACTAATAAAATAGAGGTAACTAATGATTTAGTAGCGTAGCTTATTTAACCGCATATTTTATCTGAAGGTGGGTAAATTACATTTGCCTACTACTATCCCCTTTCGTTGGTGCAAGCCAAGCTTCGGCCCGTAATAATCATTGCTTTCACCCGTGATCTTACCCGTAATTCAGCGGAACATAAGGTATTATCTGGATGAAATAGGTAGATACTTCATTCATGGAGCTCATCATAGCACGATACCGTCACAGTTTTACCAGGTTTTACCATGTACTTACCGTGTACGTCGAATGTTCAAATGTAATTTCATGAAATATCTATGCTATTTATTAGTAATCAGTAAAACCTAGTAAAAACAAATATCACGTAATATATAACACTATTTTTATTATAGGTAACTGAAGAAAAAACCGGTCAAGAGCGTGTCGGGTTCCGTCAATTAACGATGTTATAGAGCAATGATAATGTCGGAGCCCGAAGTTCACGATTGCAAAGGTTTAGCGGTTTTTTCCGAACTATGTTTTGATTTGAGTATTAGTTTCAGTATAGGTATCGACGTATACTCTCATTTTAATTTCGTAGATTGAAATGACAGCTGCGATCGACTTTTTTTATGTTGCTCTCGATCTCTATGGTTCAGCGTTGCCAGATATTTTTTCGGGCAAAGCGGGATTTTGTCGCCTCTTGAGTAAAAAAAGCGGGATTCTATCGCCGAAAGCGGGACATACTAAAAAAACCGGCCAAGTGCGAGTCGGACTGCGCTGTTTTATGCTACTTATTAGGGAATAGATCCATGTACTTAGGTAGCATTATATATAGCGAACAAGCATACGGGCCACCTGGTAGTAAGCGGTTGCTGTAGCCTATTGGATGCATGCAACACCAGGGGTGGTTTTCGCGCGTTGCCGGGTGATAGGTCAAGTAAATACCCTATAGGTTTTGATTCGCTTGCGAGCGTCAAAATATGTGGCATATACGGCCGTATCTTTTGATTGCGTTGACTTAAAAGTTTGATTTTTATATGCCACAGTGACATATAGCGCACTTGGGCCCGGGTCTCCTTAAACACCACTGCGGTGTTTAGACACGTTACGGGAAAGCTGGTGTTATTTCTGTGCAGTGGTGTCTTTATAATTTCCCAATTCTACGTCCAACGAAGAATTCACCGTCGAGTAATCCTCTAAAAGCGGGACTGAGCCTGTCCCGGGACATTTAATTTTGGGCTAAAAATCGGGACGTCTGGCAACGCTGCTATGGTTGCACTGCACTCGTGGAGCATACTGTTGTAGCAGGCTCATTATTTAGTGATTCATCGAACGATTGTGACATGCATGACTCACTCATTTGTGTAAATAAAGTTTTAGTAAATATAAACGTAATACATTAAATATTATTAATAAACATAATACATGATTTTTATTATATGGTATTTACATCATTATTATAATAATGGTGTTTGTTATATTAAGTATTTTTGGGACACGAATATTTGATCCCAAACTAAGCTAAGGAGTAGCCATTTTTAGTATAGTTGGCGTTTTAGTCATCACATCATCAATCGATCGCATTTATTTTATGATTGATTTCTTATTTATTACAAGAACAGGTTATGTATTATGTTTATTATTAATATTTAATGTATTACGTTTATATTTGCTACTATAACAAGAAGTGTCTCAAATTGCATATCAATATCATATCACCCAATAGCTACGTAGGTCAAAGGTAGGTAATTAATTGTATACCAACCATTGATATACCAACACGCGTACAGTCCATACATCAGTGCAGAAGATTTTTCCGGTTTCATTGTTAGTTAGTGCGTTCATTGTTCGTGGTACTATCGGTACAATTAATAGTTTAAAACAATCGCGTTTACAAAGCTCCGTTAGTACACTCCATCTGCGTCAAGTGAGCTCGGTGCCGAAATATGTTTATCGGCCATCGCCGGATCGAACACTCGAAAGTCCTCCCATACCGGTAACTAACTATGGAAACGGCTTATTGTGGTTGATCATAGAAAACAAAAAAATATTTCAATTCAGTTTCATTGACAAACAGTTCTCACCTAGTTAGTCCACCAACACGGAAACTTCATATTTTTGTCAAATTTTTGTTCAGTTTCAATGGGCAGTTATTTCTCACATTGTGTGTTATCAAGGCGTCACACCTTGGTTACTCTGCAAAAAGTAACAGGAATTGTACATTTTTAATTTGTAGTTGAATTTAAATTGTGATACTAAAAACTGTTGTTTTAAATTGACTCAATCGAGCATTGAAATATGACACTATAACTTGATCTACCATTTAATGAATGTAAATAAATTAGGTAACATTTTTTATAGTTCGAGAGGTGTCGATGTGGGCGGATCGTTCAATTTTCGGTAGTTATAGTATGAATCAGTTTCCATATTATAACATCTGAAAGAGTTAATAATAAAAACTACATTTGCATACACATGTAGGAATCACAATGGTCGATTTAATTACGGTTCATTTTTTTGTATGAATTAATAGCAGGTCTAAATGTGAGTGGGCCATGTTTAAGTGTGTATTGTAAGTATTATACCTGTTTTCATATACTCGATGGTGCGGGTTCATGGTGTTTTCGAAGATTCCTCACTGGTTAATGATTTATTTAAGGAAAATGGTTAAAAGCATGTACCTAATAGTTCGTGTATTTATTTTTATATGACGAAGTCGAAAAACAAGCGACGGCCCGCCTGATGGTAAGCGGTTATCGTAGCCATATGGAGGCTTGCAACACAAGGGGCATCACTTACACGTTACCGAATCTTTCCCATCCCTTTACTCAGTCGCAGGAACGCAACATAAAGTTATTTGGCTGCGGTATTCTGTAAGGTACTTCCCCAGTTGCACTGGTCTTTGAGCGAAATAACGCTATATGCTCTACCTGTCATTCAGATGAAACTTTTTTTTTTATTTTGGATTTGAGCTTCCTGACGGTTCCAGCTAGAGAGATGTCATAATGCTCGGTGGTTTCCGTTAGGTACGTAGTCGCTTTTTGAGAAGATTTCTTACTCTATTATTTGTTAGATTTATCACACACACATAAGTTTTAAAACGATTTTGAATGAATCGTATATTACCACATTATCGTAGATATAATAGGGGTCATCATCATATATATACCCGTGAATAATATAAGTGAGATACATTCAAACCTAGTAAATTCTACAAACCTTTAATATTTTTCATCAAAAAAAGTACCTAAATAATATAATTCCCGAAACTGAAAACTAATAAACTCGACTGAAACTCATAAACTCGACTGACCCGAACTGAAACGACTTACATGAATGTAAAGCGTACCAACCAATAGATACAAGAATAAATTTCAATTTATTTTAATAAATAAAAGGTCGAGAGAACTTTCATAAATGCGTTCGTGGTAAGCGTTTACACTCCAATATTTTTTGGCACCAGCCCATTGTATGCAAATGAAGTAATGAATGTTTTCACTGCAACAAAACACGAGTAACGGTTCCCTTAAGTGAAGATTTGTCGGCCAATAATAATTATCACCGACTTGTAACAAATCCATGAGTGTGTTGGTATCTACTTATCAACTCAATGAAGTGTGGGTTTGTATGGTAATTTTGTTTCTCGTCTCATAAAGTGGGGCAAATATTATTTATTGGGGGCATTGTGTACCTCATCATTATACAACTGGTACTGATGACAGTTGGGGTAAAACGCGGAAGTATGCTTTTAAGCAAAACGGTTTGGCACATGAGTTCAGCATGTATGTATAGTCTGCATCAGGAAAACGACACGTCTACGAGAATTCACATTGTCTTCTAAATTAAATGGGTTTAGTTTTCGGCTAGATTTTAAAATGATAATCTAGTTCTTTCTATGGCTTTCGGTGCGTTTCTTGGCGATTGAACTTTGCTCAGCGCACAATTTTAGTTTGTATAGTCCTATTACTCTGATCTACAAGCATGGCAGTGAAAATAATTCTGTTGCAGCCTGTCAGGTAAATAAAAGGTAATACCAGCAATGAGATTTGTGATTACAGTAAAAAAAATACAGTTTGTCTTTTTACAGGTCGTAATCGTCGTGTTATAAATAAAATAAAAAGCAATTATGTGTGTCTACTACTGAATATAGGTCTCCTCCATTGATGTCCAATTATATTATTAAAAGACAAAAAACCCGACTGCGTAAAACAAAAATTTACTGAAAAGAGAAAAACAAGCTCTTTAATCTATAGAATTTTAATATAACTTGCAGTCGGGGACAAACCAATAACCTTAGTATGTGTTTTGTGTATTATTTGTTTATCCCCGACTGCAATACTTACCTTAAAACATTCAGTTATATTCAAAATTAAAAAAAAAAACCCACTTTGCATTCAGTGGCTCCGAACGACTATGACTAGAGACGTGTCGGTCTTGTGAGATATCGTCTCGCTTGGTGCTTTCGGGTATGTGGTCGCCACTTGATAAGCTATCTTTTCCTTATATATTACTAGCTGCCCCGCGGTTTTACCTGCGTTCCCAGGACAAAAACCTGCCTATGTCCTTCTCCATACCGTAGGTTATCTGCGTGCCAAATTTCATCGTGATCAGTAGAGTAGTTAAGGCGTGAAAGAGTAACAAACAAAGTTACATTCTCATTTATAATATTATACTAGATGGCCCCCGCGGTTTCACCCGCGTTCCTGGGATAAAAAGTAGCTTATATCCTTCTCTATACCATAGGCTATCTGCATGCCAAATTTCATGATGATCCGTTGAGTAGTTGAGGCAAGAAGGGGTAACAAACAAACAAACTAACAAACAAACTCACTTTCGCATTTATAATATTAAGTTAGGATATAGTAAGGATTAGCCCTTCGAGCGATGTGGCTTGCCTTAGTCTTTTCAGGTTACTGACTCTGCGAGCCAATTCAGCATAAATCTCGGAGATGAACATACAATATTATAGTATTACCAAGGAAACCGGGTGCACCAAGTACTAACCACGGGGCGCATCAAGTACTTGCTTGAAAATTAGATATTGTATAGAGATGAAATTTGCGTTTAGCTTGTTGCACGAGGGCAAAAAGATACAATAGTATGCCGTCATCAAACTTTTTGAATAGGTACCAAAGAAACCTGATGCTTCAACTATTTATCTACGGGCCTCTCGCAATGGCACTCTACTCAAACTCTACTCTAGTCTACACGGTATCGCAGTTTCATCGGGGATTCCTCGAAATCTGTCGGTACGATAACGCAGAAGAAATCATAATTTCGTCAACTGAAAGTGATGGGAATGTAGAGTCACCATCCGTCACCAACTAAGCAGTATTTACATAAATATAGGGTTTTTTAGGTAGGTATTTGCCATCAAGCTAATCTTATTCGCTTCTCATTCTGCCAGCGACCCGTGATGTGGCTCTTGCTTTTTGCTGACTAGATGCTTGGATTTTTTTACCCAGATTATACTAGTCTAACAAATCTGAAATATCTATTTCTTTCAATTTTTTTACTACAAGTACTGACGAGCCTATTAACACACAAGAGCCGGGAATATTGACCTCTGTAATTTTCATCACCTACATACTTTGTTGTCTTAATATTAATAGTTCCTATCACTGTGATACTGCGTACCTACTCATATATTAATGTAAATATTTATTTTACAAATAATGGATCATTAAGTTTATCCGGCATAAACAATTTTTGGTATGGGAATCCTACACCTGAGTGCCCGGTGGCGATGACTAGCGACTGATTCAATTAGTGATTGCGTTCACTTGTCGCCGGGCCGAGTCCGGTATCGAGTACGCGGGCGCGGGAGCGAGCGGTGCGCGCGCGCTCGCGGCCCGCAGCCGCACCGCGTGACGACGCGCGACGCGGTCGCTCCACTCCACTCCAGTCACTGCCTGATTTGATGATACGATCTACTTTTCAACCGAGACAATGTCGTGATGTTTTAAGCTGTGATCTAAAAAGTAAATGGCCGATGTTTTTAGGTTGCCATTAGTCGACCGTTTATTGTTAGGGTTGTTGGTAACAAAGATATTTTATAAAAGCTCTACTTACAGCCTATGGAAGTGGATTTGTTCTAGTTCCTTTTTGAGTTGGCTCCGTCATCATTTGACTAACGTTGTTTTTCTTTCTAACTACAAAAATAACAACAACAGTCATATTCGTGACTTTCATCAATCTGTTACAAAAAATAATAGTTATTCCTCCATGGTAAAACGATTACAATAATTCTGTCAAGCGAGACGATAGCCATAAATTTATAATAATCATTAAATGTAACAAAAAGACATAAATTAAACGATAAATAATAATTCGCTTCTTTTATTACACCTAGCAGAGACGAATGTCGGCCATTATTATTTTAAAACGCTTAGAATATTTTTAACGGTCCCAAGATTATTAGGTATCTGTCATCATGATCCGATTAAATGCTTACCTACCTACTCTACTTAATTGATGGAACTGATGGAGAGTCCACAATGGAGCGAAGAATGTAAAATGTAAAGAGCTGAGTGCAATGACTGCGTGCATATTTCGAAAGCATTTTGAAAATAATTTTACGTTGTTATGTGACTATTGCTTACATTATGTTTTCGATTATGAACGTTTTCTAATAAAATGCTTGACTGAAATAAGCAACAACACATAGCGACAACTGACCTGTTTGTTTCATACATTATTTGATTACATTAGATTGAGGAGCCGGTCTGACCACGTCTAACCTCATACTATACCTTTAAAGATAATTCGAATTTGATTTTCTATGGATAACATCGACTTAGATTTGATAGCGGTTTGACAAATGAAGTTTTATTACAGAATTCCTTGTTCAGCGACTGGGACGTCTGCAGAGGGATTGTTTGTCTACCATCAAAGAAAACGTAAATTTGTCTCGAAAGATATACGCGGGCGTCGTCCACTGGCCTAGTACAATTATTGTCCTGTCACTCCACTGGAGTTACGGGCTCCATCCACCCGGAACATTTGCTTTATGTGAGATCACCCATCCTGGGAATGTATGCATGTACAAATACACCAGCCCAACTAGTCCAGAACAATCTTTGCATATCTTTGGAAGTTTTTGTTATTTTAATAAAATGCAGTTGTTAAAAATTTTCATCATCAAATCATATTGATCTTATGCAATATTGTTTTGCGATTTCTACTGCAATTTAGACTCGGTGCTCATTGATATCTTGGCCGAGTATGATTATGTTTTTCTTTATTTGATTTAATTTTTTCTAAATCTCTTTATACGAAGTTAATTTAATTAATTTTGTAATACTTAGAACTTTTAAAGAGATATGTTAATCGAGCCCATTTATCAAACTATATGTCTGCGATTATCATTCGGAGAGTTCCAGATTGAAGAAACGGTTCTTGTTGCTGCATGAGATGAGGTAATGGTTGCCATAACACTATGGGTACGGAACGTTTTTACAAAAAGTGGCCTAGTATTTAAGGTGGTAATTGCAAGATTTGATCCCAAAATTCCTAAATGAGTTGTAAAAAAATGAAATGGAGAAGAATACCTACCTTGCTATTAAATAATAAATAATATAGCATAGATAAAATATATCTTGTGTACGATTCAAGGCGTACCCACAATCCGTAACAAGTATAGTTTGCCTCGGAAGAGACCAAATCAAGTGCTTGTTATATTTTATCACTTGATAGCCAATACTAACAAATATGAGCCATTACATTATGAACGTATAATAAAGATAATAGTAGAACACAGTCCACTAAGTATAGTGTATAATTTGCTTTTGTGAGCAGGTTGTCAGAGAAGGTGACCTCACGGCGCGTGAGAGCACTCGTGGGCGGGACCATTTTGACTTTTGGTAATTACATTTGGACACCTTAGACGGACATTTAGATGAAATAAGCAATTATTAGTTTCATCATCATATTGTACTTACGCTTTGACTATTTTTATTTGCCATCCAGTCATTAGTCACATATTAATAAAATTAACACATAAGTACCATTTCGGTACTAACCATTAAATTAAACTTTCTGAACCGTATTTAAAAGTTCTTAACTAGTAAGACTATTCACAAGAGTGAGTTGATTTTTGGAAAATTCCCCATTAATATGCCATGTGCTTGTTGCCTATGGTTGCAATGTCAACCTTGCGAAATTAAAAAAAAATGAAGTTATGGTAGTTAGCAATGTAACCAAATATTAAATAACATCGTCTAATAAATGAGAACAGGCATAACGGTTCCGAGCACCAAAGGTCAGCTGTAACGTTGTTTATGACATTTATCGGCCCAAATTCATTTGCTCTCAATAAATAATTTGGACATAAGCAATGATAGGGTAGGTAATAGTTAAATTTCATTATTAAAAGAAGATGTATACAATATATCACCATAAATATACCTACAATAAATCATCAGCTACTTACGTACTTAAAATAATTTCCTAGTGCTATCCATTGCTTCAGATGTATACCGTTATTTTATTGACCTATATGAAAAGATGAATTAGCACTTCAGTTTTTAAGATATCTATATATAACAGACACTTCTTTGTGAAAGAAAACCTCTTTGGGGTGTTTTAACTCTATATTTTCTAAATCTATATATATAAAAATGAATCCCTATTTCCCTTGGTCACGCACGCCATCACGCGTGAACAGCTGGACCGATTTGGTGAATTATTTTTTGTTGTATTTGTTATTGTCAGAAGAAGGTTCATATGAAAGAAAAAAATAAGAAAGTTGCGAAGGTAGGGTAGGGTAAGGTAAGGTAGTGGTAGGGTAGGTTAGGGTATTGGTTAGTAGGACACCACGCGAACGAAGTCGTGCCGGGCAGCTAGTAGAGTATAATGGTGCGTGGCTCATAGAATTATAACTAGCATGTGTGGCTCAAGTATATTGATGAATAGCAATATCATACAAAACGTCATGGTAAGTACCTACCGAAATTTAAACCAAATAGGTAAATCAAGTCTATCAAATATTTAGATGTTTACCAGACTGGAATATTTTAGAATAGCAGATAGAAGGATTTCGCGAAAGTAGTTTTTAAGACTTCAAATAAAAGCTCTAAATGGTGTATGGCAATACGGATTTAGTGGCATATAACTTACAATTAAGCTTTACTCGAGCGACTCTGCGCGCGGTGGCTGACACACCGAATGTGTGGACTGAGTAAAATATGATCTCTCCATGCCATCGCCTAAATTGACGACGCCGGACAAAAACTTCAAAAACCCCGGACATTTAGCCCGGATCCCGTGCGCACGCTCTCCGAACGTTTTTAAAAAGAGAACAAATTCGGAAATCCTGGATGGATGGCAGTCCTTCTCCTTGGTAATAGTTTTATGTTCTTAGTCGAAGATGCTCACACAATACCAGGGTATGAATTAGCTCATAAAACACGTGCTGTTAGGCGGCAGATTTTTAACTTGAGAACTTATGCTAAAATTGTTTTCTTCCTTATATTTTCCTAAACGAAGGCTCAAGCTCATTATATAGGACTGGAACACACGTTCATCGCCGCGGTGGCATCCCACTTCACTTACTACTAAGCTATCATCAATTTAATAAACACGTAACTTGGTATTGATAGCGCGCCTACTTGTTTGCCACCTCAATTACAAATGAAAATACCTGCTATTATCTGTGTTGAATGTAAATCACGTGTTGCTAAAACGTGCAGTGCGTATCTACAAACCTACCTATTTTAGCGATAGCAACTCGGCACTTGTGTTGTCGATCCAATCAAATATGCTTCCAAACACGAGTTCGAAGAAACAGATAACATCACCATTATATTTTATTATACAAATGAGGGAACGAATGACTTAAACGAGATAGTTTAAATATTAGAAACATAAATTATAACATTAGAAATCACTAATTGCATGGTTATATCTTGGCCACATCGATCTCCTTTGTTTCACAACACGAATAATAGAAAAGGTCAGTGTGAAATCGTTTAAGATTTTTTGTTCTTTAAAATGCACTTTCACAAATAAAATGTAGTTTTCTGTAGAGTAGTTTTCTAAAGGTAAAGTAGATCGAGAACATTTTCATGTTCATGAATGGTGACTAAACTTTATAGGGGTGGAGGCTTAATAAGTAGGTACCTGGAAGGTACCATTACTACTTATTTTATGTAATGTTGACATCAAGTTGAAACTGAAAATTTATTGAAAATATTAGTTGGTTGAATAAAAAGAATGCGCAGCAGTGTTATTGTGTGTATATTGGTTTGTCGCCGGCGGCCGCGGCCGCGAGTGACTGGGATCGTGCGCGTGCGCTCGCGCTCATGGAGCGATGATCATGCCCCGCAGCCTCCCCGACCGCTGACACACGATCTATTTCCAATCGATCTACAATTCGCTTCATTTGCATGCCATTTATTTTTATAGGAATAACTCGCTTTGATAAGATGTCCTACAACGTGATAATTCGGATTAGGAATTAGCTGTACCTATTCAATACATTGTAATAAAATTATATATATATATATCACCATTACCAAACCTCATTAAGAAATATTTTATTTAAAAACGTCTATTCGTTTTTCAAATTGACAGTTGACTAAAATAAATCTATAAAACATTGTTAACAATGTGGTAGATATTCAGATTTAAGAATACCAGTTGGATGGTGTTTCTGAGAAGTGAGACAAAGAGTCGTGTTTCTACATTCGCAGCCTCGTTTTAGTCTCCGGAGTACACTTATATGTATATCTATTTATATAATGAAGCTAGTTTACAAATAAAAAATAAAGTCCATGTGTTCGTTATAAAAATATTCTAAAAAATTTTTTACGGAATGACATCTTAAAAGCGCCGAACTTTCGATTGATTGTGCCGACTTTACCTACGGACCGACTTAATTCATCGATACATATCTTTGATATATTAGAATTCCAATTTTGATAAAAAATTGGAATTCTAATATACAGGTTCTCTTTGCTTTCCGAGATTATCTAAAAGAATGTATTCAACATTACATAACATTCAATGTATTATTGTAACTGGTGATGAAAGATGTTCATTAAAATTTGCATTGCAGCCGCAAAGCAATTGCTACATGGACGGACCATCACTTGAGTGAGAACGTCTCGCTCGAAAAATGTGGCTGTTTTGTTCCAAAAAAAAAACTCAAAATATCATAATAACCTTGTCGCAGGTTTTTATTCCAGTTTTTTTTTGGATAATCCATCGGAAATGTCGGAAATTTTAGCAGGGGGACGCCTGGCACGAACAGCTAGTATGAAATAAAAATAAATAATGGGTTTATCACGGAAAAGGCTAATCCTATTTCGGCGAGACTTTCTCGGAAAGGTTCTGTATTTTTTCATATACCTACCTAAAGTTTATTGTAACGTAATGCTTTGTGAGTTCCTTCCTCAAAAGTAAGGTGCAGATTAACCCCCTTATTACTTATAAAGTTCTACTTAACTAATATACTGATTAAATGGTAACGTAAATAATGTCACATTATTTGACAATGACAATACCTAGAGTGACGTTATTTACGTGACGTGACCCTATAAACAGTATAATAATATTAGTTAAATAACGTTTTATGAGTAAGGGTAACCCCCTTACCAATAAATATCACAGACATGATTTTTCTGCTTACCATTTAGTCGTATACTACCCTAGATACTATGATATGTGCTTTCACCCCTTCAGTTCACCAAACACAGTTTATCGTCTTTTATTTGGACCTGTTTACAACTAGTGTCAGGATTTTTCTTTTACACTCTGCAAAAGTGTGCACGATTTATATGAAAATTCACTTCTGTAAATATAAATAATGTTACCTACGTTTATTCATGCACGGAAAATGGGTCGAAGAGCGAAATTTTTAGATTTTTATTTTATTCATTTTACTACAAAATAGGGAAGTTTATTACTTATCGTACCGTACTACCTATCCTAAAATTGTTGTGTAAAAAACTTTAGACGACACGTAGGTACCACCGTGAACATGAAGCGCAAAATGTTTATTCTCCTTCTAGGATGTTCCCCATATTAAGATGTACTTACCCAATTACCAGAGAATACATTCAGGCTCGATATTTTTTAATTTGTAGCATATTCTTTGTTATGGTAGTTAAATCAGTCACAAATCGTTGAAGACATTGTGTCTCTTTCATTTCAATAAGAATCTGAAGAATAATTGAACTTTGGCATTAATTGAATGTAATTAAAGTTTGGCTCGTTGCTCAGGTGCACAAATCCTACCTAAGTGAGACGTTCACCCCGAGGTCCGTGGGGCCAGAGCAACACGCGCCCGCGCCGATCCGGTCCGATCCCGCGCGCCTCTACGTAGATCTTCCCACGATTTATACCGAACCACCTTCGATTTCTTCTAGTGCAGACCTCCAACTATGTGGGAAATGGATTACTATCAATATTGTAGAGTAGACTTCGTTCTTAAATATATGGTTCTCAGCGCTAGACAAAATTAAATGATAAAAACATCTTGCAGCTGAAATCAAGATCTGTAAGAGAAATTGGCTACAGAAAATTATTTTAATTGTCCATTTTTTTTAAGTATTTCATTCGTTTTGTTATCTTACACGTAAAGTAAAGAAATTAACATTAAACCACATAAAAAAACATTTGATACTAAAATCAATTTGCTATTAAGAATATAAAATTTCATGTCAGAAATCCTTTAGGTACAAATGTCCTTAGGATCTTAAATAAAAATATGAACTTGTAGGCTTATCAAGCTGTTGACATTCAAAGAAATAAATTATTATATCGGCTATGTTCAAAATAGCACTTTTCCCTAAAGCAAATAATGAATGCAATGGAAAGTACATTCTAAAATTACTTAAATTACCACTAAGATACTAAAGAACTTCAAATTATTTTCGTCTTAAATTGTATTCCTTTGTCCAGATTATAATAACTGGATAAAGTTAATTATGCCATCAATTTTCTAAGTTATTACTTTATTACAAATAATGATTTAAACATGCAAAGCTTAATTCTGCTTTCCACCAATAATGGGGAACTCCATTCTATTCTCTGTTCGATCTTAGTTCGTATTAGAGCACTACCTAACTGTAATCAAATAATAGATTCAAAACGATATCGTGAGGTACATCCAAAAAGTAATGTTATTACCTCACTTAAATTTTACTACTAAGACTAAACCTGCATTATATTTTGGAGTATTTTGGTGTAGGGGTTAAAGTATACCAAAAGTATCTCCCCGAGGTCGTTTACTCGATGTAAAATTATAATTATATCACAGGAGCACGTATTATTTTTTAAAACAATCAAATATTTTGTAAAGTGAATCACTAAGTACCTACGTTCATCATTGCAATCGAGACTATTAGAGACATGATTGTTGGTTATTACATAATTTTTGCGATGCTATATCGATAAAATTAAACGTGACTTAGCTAACTCAGAAACTCATACTACAAAAGATGTTATGGATGTCGGTAGGAACTTAAAATGAGCATATCTGTATCATTAATAATAATATAACAATTACGTCTGACCCTTATTTTTTACTTGGGTTCCGTTTTATTCTATAACCATTTTTATTCTAGTAGAAACTTAATTTCATGGAATCAGAATCTTTAATCCGGTCCTCAACAATTTATGTACGTGGATGGTACAAAGCCTAAAAGTGAACGGATGACACTGATAAGTATTTAATGTTAGATTTTTATCATAAGGATGGTAATCACCCAGGCGGGTATACTACAAAAAAAAACGTGAAAGGGTACGTTTTTTTTTCCTCGCGAAGTTTGTCTTCACTGAAAGCTCATGCTTATTGTAGGATTCGAACTTACGTTATTTTTATTTCCATAAAATAGTCTTAAAGTTGTATCTTCAGAAATAAAATAAAATGACAGTCAATGAGCTGCAAAAAAGTTTCAGACTCATTTCTTTGTAAACATATATAAAAATTTACCCGTAGTTTTCAACAAGTGAAAACGGTATCTTGAGTTTATTGTAACCAATTAATCATGGTACAGAAAATGTGACAATATATTTCTCCCGGTAGCTTATCGTATATCAGGAGAAAGCAGTTCATAGTCGGCCGCGAACACGACACGTGTCGATAGTTGTTAATTAGTGTAGGGTGTCGGGAGCGACCGCAGCCCGCCAACGGTTACCTGCGGCCGGCTGTACGGTACGTAACGTAGCCGGAACGTAACAAGAGATCTACCCGCTACTATGATTGCTTACACGCTCCATCTCCTGTCTTCCTGAAACTCATAAATGTATCAATGATGAAGTAGTCGTTATTCTTTATCGTATAATAAGACAACTAGATTAATACAATTACCTATTGATCTTATGTTTTTTAGTTACAATTTATAGTTGTGATAATTCAAGTAAAAGGAATAGGGTTATAAGATATAACGTTGTACAAATTACAGGATTTATTGACATAGGTACATATTTATGTTGTTATGTAGTTGTATAATTTATTTTGCGATTATTATTGGATCTCAAAACATTATTAGGGAATTAAATTTTTTATACGTTAGGTGTTATATGTTTTACATTTTATATGGACTTTTTTGCTTTCAAAATTAAGTTGAGGTGTTTGCGTATAATTGATGATTAATTTTCATAATTTAATATTCCTTTTTTACAATTTTTTTTTTTTTTTTTTTTTTTTTACTGTGTATAGGCCTGTGTTTGACCACAATCTCACTATGGTAAGTGATGATGTGGTCGAAGGTGGTAAGCACACAAAGCCTAGAAGGAACTGGCTCTCAAGTGCAGCTGACGGAACACACGGATAGGTGCTTGGCGACAGATTTTCAACTTGAGGGTGGTAGCCAGCCAGACGGGTACTACAAAGTACCCTACCACCGTGCTATGGTTTCCTCACGATGTTTTCCTTCACCGAAAGCTCAAGCTCATTGTAGGATTCGAACCCGGGACCTTCGTCTCGGTATCCGACGTCACTACCACTGAGCTATCATCGCCTTAAAATTATGTATTATGTAACTTACAATTATGTATAGTAGACCTATACATAATTTAAAAATAGATAAACTGCATTAGATGCAACAACATTTAAATAAACATCGACATAATATCATAACTGTAACAAGTTTTGACTGCAGTTATTAAAAGTCAGTTTAGATTTCTCACTGTGATCAAGTGTTATGAATTATCGTCATAAAAAAGATAATCGCATTTGGCTTACAGACGATAATGACGCACTATGTAAAAGATATCTCGTAAGTAACGTTCCCATTGCAGCCACGGCGTACTAATGTCGACTGATCTGAATCTACGGCTCGATAAACTTGCTGCTCCAATACTTAACGCTTTTGACTGACATAAAAATCATCCCTCGATCATAATAATAGCAACCGAGTCAGGTAGAATACGAACGCCAATAACTTTTGCATTGGCTTAGCTTTGTAAGTCAACTTGCTGCAATTCAAGTACAAAACCGAATAAGTAAACATTAACTACTATTACATTTTATGCTGTCATTGTATTTTTTAAACAGTGAGCTAATACTTCTTTATATACTATTAATACATAACTATATTATTATTACCTACATAAATACAAGATTTTTAACAGTGAAATGCTGTTCATGTTTTCATTTGTAATTAGATGTGGTAATAATAGGTGTTATATATTAAATAATAAAACTCGAGACACAATTAATAGTGCGTCCGACTCTGTCAGATATTGTAGCGTGATCTTTATAACGGTATAGTTTAACCGCGATGGACAGAGTTCACGACAAAGTTTTTAGTACACGTTTGTATAATAATGGGTGTATAGTCTGTTCTTAGGTAGGGGACCCAAGTAGATGTCGATCAATAGAGCTATAACTGAATTCCTTAAGCAACTGGCAATAATAGCTCACGCCGCAGCCGCAGTCAATAACGAGGGCGAATACTTTTGAATAACTAACAAATATTCTAATATCGAACGAAGCCATCAACAGAAACTAACGAATGTCTAACTTATAGGGACCTTCATTGTTCGTACTTTAAATCACATGTTTGTACTCTATTTCTTGTAAGCGACATTCGCTTTATTGTTAACTGACTGATCGCTTTTATGTAATCAAAAAACGCGTTTGACCTCATCGATTCTCCGAGTCGCCACAGATAGCGCCGCCGCCGCGTCGTAAAACATGAACTCTAGAGCAAATATCACAATATGACTTTTGAGACTTATTTTGTGCTTGTTTTAATAAACAGTATTTTTTTTGATACAGTGTCTTCTCAGAATAGGACACCTATACAGTTATTCTTTAAAAGATCACTTAAGTCGAATCGGTAGGGTGTTTATGAATATTATAGGTATAATAAACTCATCAATCGATCAAAATACGTCTCTCTGCTATTAAAGGGAAAATATGTATATTAATTTATGCGCATGTTATTTTTTCATTCGTGGAAGAGATAAAACTACGCATCAATTGATATTTAAAGAAAGATGGTTACGTCATAGATGTTTCGATGCAACGGTGCGATGCACAAAGAGAAAATATACTGTTCCATTGCATCATTCGAGAAATAATTTTAATACAATATCGCAATGAATCGATTAAGATATTCAAGACTCGATTTTGTCTTTGTTAATTGAGTAAATGTTTTATGACATATTATGTGGGTGTTTTATTATGCAGTTTTTTTTTGAGGAATGTACCTACGTATATTCATAAAAAAAAATACTGACACTTAACAAAAAGTCGATAAGGTGATCGATTTCCTACATTTAAAAGCTACAAAGTGTATATTATTATATTATTATTATTATTTATTATATTAGATACTCGTCATTATACAGAGTGAAGATAAGAAGTGGTGTTGCCCTGTAGAAACTGCTCTGATTACGAAGCTTTGTTTGGTTTGATGCAGGACAAAGTATAAAGAACACCGAAGTCGAATTAAGTAGAACAGCGAATCATTTTCTTTCTGGAATTATCATTTTTTTTTCATATTCTCACATTTGTAACAGCTTAAAACCGATAATATTAATGTATAACTTAACATACTTTAAAACGATATCTTAATTTTAAAGAATGATTTGAACATTTCCAGTGCGATGGCCATTGCATGTGCAGATCGTTGATGTCTTTTCCTCTAGATATTTTAATTATTCATTTTTAGTTTTGAAAATGTATTATTATTCTATCTAGTAGTTATACTAACTATATATAAACCTAAATATATACTATAGGTACCTACTTAAACAATATAAACTAATAATATCACTACCTGTAAATCAGTCTAATAATATTTACTAGGGTGCGTACTCTATTAATTACGTCGAACGGAGTTTGTTAGTGTAAGTACATGTCTGTAAATTGATGGCATCGTATAAAAATGTTGCAAAGTACACGGACGAGGCAACTCATAGTATATTATTACATATAAATAACTATGTATTTTGATCTACTTTATCTACTCGTGCAGAGGTAATTGCGACGAGAGTGTCCATACCCTCCTTACAATGTTGTCTTCGATAATAGTTGATTTGCGGCTTCATTTATAAAACGAATATCAACTATTTGACATAATTTTTAATTATGTCTAAGGAATGTAATCTTAGTTTTACACATATTATTTTATTATATATTGCAGTGGTTGTCATGCAGTCAAAGTGTTGTGATATACGTACCTACAACAACGTAACCATTTACGATGGATTACACAAAAATACGACACGAAAAAAATATTTAATCCATAAATCACGGTCATAAATATTGTCTTCTTTATAGATGTATTACCTACTCACATTCTTTTTTCAATGAGATAATAAAGATAAGAGTTTTTATGTTGATCAGGAGAGCTCGTGCCACCCATGATTTAACGATTAGTTGTGTGGGTCAAGTCAAACATAACTGTACTTATTGTTTGAGAGGTTTGATGTCCGAGTCCGAAGCGTCGCGGGCGCGGGTCGCTACATTAATAACATTGTGTAATTGAGTGTAAACGTTCCTGCGGTGTTGTGGCTCGATAATATCTTCCGGTCAGCGACAGTGGAATTAATACTCTACAAATCTCTGGTGTGTTCAGTAAATCAAGGTGTTTATGAGTCATTCAAGTCACAGCCGCGAGACCGCGCGACCTCCGCACTGATTTGCAATCTCGACTACTTAGGTACATTACATACTACGGCTCGTCAATCCGTCGCCTCGGTCACTTACATAACAAAATGTCTGTGGTTGATACATAATTTACTAGCTGTCCCCCGCGGCTTCACCCGCGTACACGGGACAAAAAGTAGCATATGTCCTTTTCCATACCATAGGCTATCTGCAAGCCAAATTTGATAATGATCCGTTGAGTAGTTGAGGCGTGAAGGCGTAACAAACGAACAAACAAACTCACTTTCGCATTTATAATATTAGTTAGGTTTGTTTGTATTAAAATAAGCAAAACAAAACTATGCATCTCATCTACCATCAAGCCGCAGCAATTAAGAAGTCGATGTTTCTGTCAACTCATGTAGATCTTTGTTTGGTGCTGGTACCTTCGTATCCTCGTAGACCTTTTGTAGAGGGTGCTCTATGTGTTGATGTTAACTTCCAGTTTTGGGAGCAAGCGAAGCGCGCATGCGATGACTGGCTTCATGAATATTAATACGTAATTTATATAACCAAGGAGCGAGTGCGCGGCGAGCCACTCAATTTCGTACGGGTCACGTCCGACAATCTTACAACTATGTATTATTTTCACTCCAAGTCAAAATTTGAATATTAACATACAACCATACAACCTTTCACAATTCTTTTAATCAAGATGTTATAGGTAGCTACGTACAAGTGTTACTATATTTTTCAGGGTCTCGTTGGAGACTCGATCTAATGAATGGACTTAGTTTCATTAGTGCACTTGTTCACCGAAGGAAAAGGGCGTGGTGAGATGATGTGTAATACCCTGTATTATTATCCCTATTAGATAACAACGTGAAAGCAATGTTTTATTCAACAGCGTAAAATAATGTGCTGAATATTTTTGATGTAGAGACAATAGGTAGTTTATTATTAAGATTACTGCTTATAAGAATAATCATTATAGTTAGATTTTGAGCATTATTTATAACAACTCAAGAAGAAACTTTTTCATATATGTATATACTTATCTCTTATCTCTTATTGTATCTTGCCTGTACTTGTTTAAGTCAATTTTTTGTAATATGTTCAAATCATTTTATTACAAACCATTGTGGAAGATGTATTTCACTCATGATAGTGATTGATTCATAATCTTCGAATAAAATGCTTGATGAAGCGTGAATTGAATTCGCGCCCTGAATATTTCTTAAGTGGTCTCATTTATCCATCGAAGAATGAGGTTGACTCGCACGCAACGCTGGGAGGGTTTGCTGTATATACATGCTTGCCTATATTGTGTTTACGAACATATTTATGTTCAGCTGGGAATACTCAACCAATTATATCATAAAAGTCTGTGTTCTTTTTGAGACGATGAACCTATTAAATGTGTACCGTAAACTCAAATTACTTTGACCCGGAAGCTTTTTTTAATTTTTTATGCAAAGTTATTTGGAACAAGGAGACATTTATGATGTGTGACAGCGTGATTTAATAGATTATTAATAATCTTATGATAATAATACTCAAAACAAAGGAAAGTTCTCGTTAATTGTAACTTTCAAAATATATCTTATTAATTTTTTCTATGAGTTTAGTTAGACGACCTAGTTTAGGATATCCCTCATTGAATTTCAATTTAAATTCAAGCTGTTAATCAGTAATATCATAATTGATTAATATCATAAAAAATACTCTCGTGAGCTTTCACACCATTAAAATTCATCATATTATTATCTCGTGTTAACTAGACAAACCCCCGCAAATTCATCACCATTGTTCCGACAACGAAATGAAAGTTCTTTATTTGCATATCTTAAACACGACGGTTATCATGGCACCCATCAACGTTACAAATAATAAAATGTATAAGTAATTGAGACAATAATACCATTTTAATGTGCTGTTAAATGGGCCTGTTCAAATACCTCTGTGAATTTAACTGGCTTTCAATTTACTGTCATTACTATGCCTTCCATCGGTCATGTCTTAGTTAAGTATCTAATTATACGTTTGAGTATCCACTGTGATGGATAATGGCTGAGCAATAATTTGTTTATATCGAATAAGCATCAACAGGAACATAATGAATCACGACAGTTGTAGGTAATGAGATTACGGTAAAAGGTTTCGCGTCGATCTTTATAACGTGTAAATCGTCGGGCGTGTGGCTCGGCGAGACGCGTGCCTTATTGTTGTACAACATGATGAGCTCTTGACGTTGGCATATTACAATTGTGAAAGTAAGATATTTAAGGTGTTGAGCGTCGCGTCGCTGCGTTGACGCGGACAAGCCGCTGCGTTGCGTTGGGCTCGGCGTGGGCGCGCGCGGCTCCCGTACTCCGCCCCGACAATACGCCCTAGCATGCCAACAAACAACCATGTGCCACCTCTATGCTGCTTCTCCGTCTACGACATGCTCGCCAATAACCACGGGGTAACTTACAACTAAATTGATGCCCCTTTTCCTATCTGTACTGTGCAGTGCATACCTATAGGATACACAAAATCTACCAAACGTTTTGGTCAAAACTAAGTATATTGTGATATAACTGTCAGTAACTAAAGTGTGAGTGAGTGGCTTGAGTATGGTAACATAAACGATTGTGCAGCGGTATTCGTATCGAAGCAGTCGAAACAAGAAATAAAAGAGGATGTTCATCAGACACGAGACCATAAAACGAGCCCTAAAATGTTAAACGACTGCTCAAAATTGGTGGTAAGAAGAATTTACAAAATAAAAGGACGATATTACGGTACTTTGAATGATTTTTTAAGAGAGACCGTCTTAACCTATATTTCACTTTATGGGTGAACGATTTTTACAGCCTTCTCGCGGACAATCCAAATGACTACGGCATTGTAGAAAGTTTCTGAAATTGTTTCGAAGTAAGCAACTTCATGCGCAAGTTAACACAATGTACCTGCATTATTCATTCTTTCTTAATGTCCATGTCAATGTCCCATGATAAAAACTGCATAATATCGATATTACATCTAATCGTGTTATTCAATTTAATAATTGAAGAACCTTCCATCACCGAATAATTGGTATAGTTACTCAAATATTAATGGAATAGTTTATTTGGTAGTTATATTTAGGCGCGGTTGTCACTTGATCGACGGCGCAGGCGCATGCGCTGTTGCTCCGACTCGACGATCGCGACGCGACGGAGCAGTCAACAAATCGGAGCAGGCTGACAAAGCGTGTCGGTCGGTGATCGACGCGCAGTTGTCGCACGGCTCTCTATGACAAACGCAACGCTATGAGTGATTGTGTCCGTCCGTCGCTCGGCACTCGCTCTCTTTGTGCTCTCAAATAATCCGCCGCGTCGTGATCTGGAGTCTAACGGTGCAGGTCTGCGAGCCTATTGAGACCGCTCTCTATAATAGACACAATTTTTCAAGCTTTCACATACATAAGTCCTCACTAATACCTGTTAAGCCTAAAAACTATAACAACTATATTCAATGATTTAAAAATTATCGCTAACATTCAATACCTCTACTTGATTTGAAATTTGTAGTAAAATTTGCGAGCTAAAGCGCCTTAGGTACGAGAAACACCGGCGCCTTTATTATCTACTGCAATGTGCTGTACCTGTATCTGTAAAGTATAGGTATTTACAATCACTTTACTGTTGCTCTAACTAAACAATTAATTATATGAACTTTCTTACCGTAGGTAGGTATGTTCTAATGCTTAATCAATTAAAGTATGATAAGGTTCTAAACTAAATCTGAGAAAGTTTTACGAAATCATAACCATTTTACAATTTATAGCAGTATAATAATAATAACTAGCTGTAACTTTAGCTAAATGGATTTGGATGTAATTTAGCACATTCATAATTAGGATCAACGATATTAAATTAGTAGTTTTGGTAGTAGTAGTATTGATATAATTCGTTATAAGACTATCAATCAAGTAGACGTAGTTTTCCTATAACATGAGGAGGTTAAGGAAGTCGCAATTAAAAGAATGAAAATAGTAATATTCACTGATAAAAAGATCTGACCTATAGACGACTCATCAGATCAAACTGTAAGATTTTAAATCTCGTTACGATCGCACGCTGCCTTCCTGTCTTACTCAAGTTTTGGAAAGCGTTAAGTAGGTAAGCAAAATGCGTAATTTTTCACACTGAGGTGAACCTGATGCGAGTTAAAATCTCAGGTCTCACCTGCACACAACCAGCCACCTGTTAACTGCAACTTGCTAATATAAAAAAAATAAAAGGAGCGAGCGCCAGCCAGTGCAAAAAACGAGAATCCAAGACGACACGTTTGGAAAATAAAAAATGCTCTCGCCCACCAGATGGTTGCCTCGACGCGCCGAGAAACCCGCTTTTGAGCAGGTTGTGACTTACCACGCAAATTCATTTGCATTGGGGAAAATTGAATAACAAATCTGATTGAAGTTTTTGAACCAAAAATATATCTGAGAATGCATTAGTGAAATGATAGCGTCAGCCAAGGATTCAGAAGCATGAGTACAAGAAACAGCAAGATTAAAAGTTTAAAAAAACAAAGAAAAATACAATAATATACATGACTTAAATTAAATTACTTAAAGTCAGCATCTAAACAATTTTAGTGAACGTTAAATAAATAAACATTGAAGAAAATATATTATATTCTTAATCGTGTGAAATTGCCATGTTAGCTGATGACAATTTAAAGTATTTCTTAAACGAAGATGAACGTGATTTAAACTTACGAAATATTTTATACATACACACATTTTACGGTTTTATGTTTTTTATGCTAATGTTTCATTATAAGCTAAGATTTATTTCAATATATTGTGAATAGTAGTTAATCTATATGTTTATGTCACACGCGCAGATAATATACCAACAGAAAGTTTCATAAAACACGAATTAATTACAGCATCGCCATGAGGCAGCGCAAATCAAACATTTTATTACACCTTTCAATTTCGTTCCAACTGTGCTCATTTAACGAAGCTAGCTGAAATTAATTGGCCATATGTTTACGTTATGTTGTTCATTAAACAGTCTCTTACGGTTAAGATAAGGCCCCATATGGTGCAATATTTTTTGTCTGTGCAAAAACATGAAGGATAATTAAACCACCCCAAAATTCCTATATAATAAAATATCGGACGTGCCAACCTGTTTTAATTTTAAATATGTCAAGTCATCTCTTTACCTCAGTTCCTGTTTCTTTTATGTTTTAAACTGTAATATAAATGATACACGTTACTGGATCGCGTGGAGCTTGCAAAGGTGATTAAATTCGTAGCTGTGAAAACTTGGGAGTTTGAATAGTAGATTGTTTACCAAAGGTTGAAGTGCACTCTGCTTTTCATTTTGACTATGAGGAAAGTAACAAAAGCAAAATATGCAAAACTTCCGAAAAAGCTTTTCCACTCTTTTTAGGGTTCCGAACAAAAATGTTAAAAAAGGAACCTTTATGGTGACTCCGTCCATCTGTCTATCACACGGGTATATTTCTGCAACCACTAAGTCTATTGATTTGAAATTTGGAGTTTCATAATATCTCCAATTATTACCAATAATTGGAGATATTATGATAATAATTTGGAGTAGATTTAAATATTGGTTTGCACCTTATTACAATTGAAAATCTTTTAAAAATATTTTTATTTTCTTTGCTAAAGGGCAAGAAATGGGGGACCGAAATTTCAAAGTAGGGCTAGAAGTTTAAATGGGGTACATTCCAAAACAGGTTTTTATTTTCATTTATATTGCGTAGTTTTTGACTTATGATCATTAAAAATATCATACCCGGAAACATCAAACTTCGGAGATTGCTCATAAGTAGTGAGTATCCTTGATTTAATAAATTACTTTTCCGCCTTATTATCATTTTCAAACCGCTTCATAGATTAACAAATAGTCAACATTCAGAGTATTAGGGATGAAAAGGAAATTTTTGGTGCCATTGTTTTAGTAGGATAATAATAACGATGTAGAAAAAATTAATAAAAATTGGATGTTTCAAAGACATTCCAAGACTAGATTTAGAAGGTTCCCGTGAACTATGAAGTAGTATCAATAATATTTTTCTAAGTAGGCTTTTTGTTCGAAATTTTGATCAGGAATTTCACAGTCAAAGTCTCAATTTCAAAGTCTTTGCATCGCCAAGTAACGTAGTAAGTAGTCGCAGATCTGACAATTAGCCTGCCTATAATTGTATTTTGTTTCAAATCAGACAATAATTCGTTTCGTCCATTTGTGAAATCATTTTGAAGAGGAAACCGCCGCGCGGTTGATCACGTTGTGAGTATTAATTGCTTCGGCACTAGCTAGGAAATCGGCCCGCCTCCGCAATTAGTTTCTAGCTTACTAATGCTCGTGTAACTTATTGCCGACGATAGCAGCCGTCTCATGTCCCTCATTAATGGATAGTTTCCATTACTAATCGACTTCAAACAACATTTCACATTGTAATTTAGGAGGCAGCCTCCGAATTATCTCATAGAACTAACATAAGTCACATTTTGCTAAAGCTACTTCCAATTCGAATTGGCCATTGTCAGGTAACATTGTAAAAATGGCCCTCATAGGAACTTTATGATTATAATCGTTGGTTTTTCGACACCGTTTGATTAAGGTGTTAATCGGTAACATCTGTGAAAGCAATTATTTTTTTTGTTAGAAGGTTTCGTTTTAGTGATGTTGGTCAGTAACACAGGTGGATGGGAGATACGCGCGAGTTGCAAGGGCTACCTGCGCGAGCGTGGCGCGTGCGCACCTGTGCCCGCATGCCCGCTTACACATTAATGATATGATCGTGCAGACACGCACCGTGCTTCTTCCACGACATATACACAATTAGACACATTGCTCGTATTGCATTGCATTGGAATATGGTTTCACATACCTGCTTCAATATATGCGACTAACGAACCCATTGATCACCATATCAGGACAAGCATAAAAAACTGGTACCTACATATTATACAGTGAAGAGAAATCGTTTTTTTTTTTTAATTATTTTTATTATTTATAGGTATGTATAATATTTTTATATGTTTATTATTTCACCATGGTGATGCACACAAAGCCTAGAAGGAAATGGCTCTCAAACTCTCAAGTGCAGCTGTCGTAACACCGATATGTGCTTGGCGACAGATTTTCAACTTGAGGGTGGTAGCCAGCCAGATGGGTACTAAAAAGTACCCTACCACCTATGCTATGGTTTCCTCACGATGTTTTCCTTCACCGAGAGCTCAAGCCTCTCCCGGGATCTTCGTCTAGGTATCCGATGTCACTACCACTGACCTATCATCGCCTTAAATCGATCTTCTTCATAAAAGTATAATTTCTGTCGCGGTCTGTCTATGAATGATCCGATAGAAGTTTGTAATAAGAGGTAAAGTTTGTAAGTATATGCATGTAGGAGGTAATCTCCGGAACATGATCCGAGTCTGAATTACTTTTTACATGTATGTATATGTATGTTCGTTCGTTCGCGTGGAATCTTGCAAGTCGAATTTCACCCACATCCAGTGGTCGGATTGACTTGATATTTGGTACACATAAGTGAATTGGAAGACAATGCAAGTACAGTCAACAAAAAGTACAGTCACCAAAAAAAGCTTGTAGTAAAAATGAAATTTTTAACAAAAACTTATTACGAAGCTATATTATCCCCTTGTGTTATAGGCTACTTTTTATCCCGGGAACGTGAGTGAAACCGCGGGAGCAGCTAGTATTATTATTCTATGCATGAAGTTATGATGAGTATCAAATCATCATCTGAGGGGTACTATCACTTAATTATCCAATAGCTGAGGCTTTATCTCACAAATGGTAACTGACCACTGTTTAAATAGTTTATCTGTCGCTTTCTATATTCGATTTATCCCTGATTTTACGATTGAGGGTTGATACAAATATCAATTAATCGCGACAGTAAACCATTAGTTGACCGAAATAACGTGAATTCAATGTAACGGTATGAGGTGATGCCGTTCTATTAAATAGCATTTGTCGCCAAAGCTGAAATCGACTAGGATATCATCATGAGACATTAAAATGGATAAATACCTAGTGAGTGTGATTTGAATAAAGGATTTTATTTATATGAAATATTGACTTTTACTGTTTCTTTTTTTTGTTTCATATAAGCTTGAAGAAATAATTACGATTCCTTTTGTGTGTTTAAATTATAAAAGTTATTAAAATAACATCGAAATTTTGCACGTCTGTACCATGAACTGAATCAAAAACAAGATCCAATCGTACGATAAAATAATAAATGACCCCACTCCCGCACATCAACACTTAAGTCGTTAAGGGCACTTCACATTCACATAATACTGCGCACGCGCTACTGACATGCACTTACGTATAGCGCTGGAATTTTATATTATTTTTGTACAAATGTTGAGTCACGGTAATTGGTAAGTGGTAAATTTAGGTAGCCGCGTACTTATCTTTATTTTTGTTTGTTTTTCGTCAACGGCATTGCTGATCGGATTAGAACGTTTAATGGGATCTCGGTGCGTCTGAACTCTGATCGTAGTAACGTGATGATTTTCATAATTAACTGGGTGTGTTGTAAGAGCGTGAATATGGATAAGGTCCGCTAAGTGTAAAATGAAGATGTTGAGGTGGTAGCCGGGGGCGGTGGACGACGGACGGAGGATGGGTGGAGGGTACGGGCGAGGGGCGCGGGGCGCAGGCCCGAGGACGACGACGGACGCGAGGCTGCGTCGGATCTTATCGCACTTATCTGCTATATTGATTGCGCCCGTGTCGAAAGCCTCGCCTGGCCAAAAGCGGCGCAAACGCAGATTGAAACCTGAACGTGCAAGATGATTGATTACAACGTAATGGACACCGACACAAGCAGCGACTTACTTACTTGATACGGTATTTAAATACCAATGCGACAATGTTCTGGAATGTATGATGCCGATCTTTATCGTTAATGCTACGGAGAGTTTGAACCTAAATTGAGCTTTTATTGTTGTTTTTAATTCATTATTCATATCAATATTGTTCATAGCTGAATAGAATAGGATAGAATAGAATAGAATAGAATATTTATTTGTCTGAAACATGGTACAAAATAGGTGTAGTACAATAATAATGTGGCTGAACATGTTTCACCAATTACTGGCATACAAAAATAATTAGTGGTTACTACCTACATTACAATATTAAAATTTGATGAACAGTCAATCAATTATTAAAAATAAACGGTCGGTATTACACATCATTAAGTATCAAATATTTAAGTGTAATTCTAGTGTTTGTAGACTGTAGTACATACATAGATATATGAATGGCTTGTTTAGTGGCGTCGTGTTCGTTATTCTTCAGAATAAAAAGCTTTCAAAGTTTCAACAAATATTGTTATCAGGGCAGAGGGCAGCAAAAAAGAGTAGGTATGTTTTAATTAATTTTAGAAGTGTTCAAGGTATTTTAATTTAGTATATTCTATGGTAATATATTTTTTCTCATGTAATCTGTAATTACACAGGCAGGTACCTACGTCGATATTACCAATTACCAAAATTTCACGCTTTTATCGAGCCATAACGGTGATATAATGAGTTTTAAAGAGCTTTTTCGATCCTTGGAATTCAAAATCTCTGTAAACAGGCAGGATCTTAATCTGGCGATTGGAGATGCTTGGATGCTTTTGGACATTGGTTTCGGAGGATGTTATTTTTTATACCAAAATTTTCATGAAATATTTCTCTACATAATTTTCTCAATTTAGAAAATCAGTTTCCAAATCTTTTATTGCTTAGTACAATTATTCGGGAGGATGCTTTGGATAGGTGTTAGAAAAACGTCATATGAAATTCATTGATGCCTGCTTTCCCGATGGTAGCAATAATACATTAATAACTGACGTTACAGTTGATTACAGTTATAAATTACAAATTCGTGAGGTCGAAGCACTCCGGTGATTGTGCTGGGTACTGATGGACAGAACCTGCCAGTGCCACCGAATCTGACGCCAAAACATTCGATGCACTCTCAAACATGATCTCACGAAGACGAGCGGTCTGCCGTTTACCGACCTTTTCATAAAATTTAAATCGAATCACGACATTTCTGCGATGGGATTGAGTCCTCTTGGGCCATGTTAATGTAGTGCTGAGCAGTACGTTACTTATACTTTTGGCTAAATACGAGTATATCATTTCTAAGCCATAGCTAAAGGAATTTAGATTTTTCATTTGGTAAATATGTCCCAGTTGTTCTCTCATAGATTCGTAGTTGTTAGTTAATAGTGTATAACAACGTACAAGTACTTAAGTATGTTTGTATGGAGGACATGGGTGCGGGACGTAACGGGGCGTGACGTCCACCTGCCGCGTGCGAGGCGCGTGCCAACTGCCAACCGCCCGCGCACGCTGAAGCGTGGCCTGCACTTGCTGTTGCTGCCCGCTGCCCGCCCGCGCCGACCGACACCAGAGCCACCAACCGTGGAGACTACCACGCACCTGACGCGGATCATGTCGCGTGTCGTTACTATGACGATGTCACTGAAAACGAAACCAAGGTGTTAGTTAGACTACTCGTTATCTTTAGTAGTTGTTTCAAAGTCCATTTCAAAGCCGTTAGGTTAGTTTAGGCCTTTATGAAGATCGAAACTACTGAAGTAAAAGAAATTATAATTAAATTTATCATCTTCATTATATTACACCCAAGGATATCCACTACTGATTATAAGCTTCCCATTGATTTCCAAAATAGTATTGGTATTAGCATGGAAATAATCTAAATCTCGGCAAAATGAGAGCCATACGTGTAGGCGTAAGGGAAATACACGCACACAAAAAATAATATCACAACAGGTACAGCTTAATAGAATCAAAGATACAATAAACATTATTAAAGTAATAGTATAAGTATAGTATTATATAAATAAAGTAAGGAAATATGAATAATGCCGTTGGTTATTTTATAGAAACTTACGCTGAACTAAATACCTAGGGTTTGCTGAATAATTATGGACGTTGTAATTTAACCTCAAATTAATTGATATGCGGGGTTTTACGTTGTTTTAGACATGATTTTTTTACATTCTAACATAAATGACACATAGATACAATTAAAAGACAACATATTTTTTGATATTTTCATAATAATATCGTGGGACATACTTTACACATGCATGACATGACTATCCCAAACATAAGACAACATATTTTTAGATATTTTAATAATAATATCCTAGGGCATACTTTACACATGCATGACATGACTAACCCAAACATAGGACAACATATTTTTAGATATTTTAATAATAATATCCTAGGGCATACTTTACACATGCATGACATGACTATCCCAAACAAGACAACATATTTTTAGATATTTTAATAATAATATCCTAGGACATACTTTACACATGCATGACATGACTATCCCAAACTAAGTAGAGATAGGTACTACACTTTAAATATATTTACAAAGATAATTTCCACCCAGCTCGCTCAGCAGACAAACAGAAACTTGCATGCACCCAAATATCTGTCCGCGATGGGAATTGAACTGTTATTGTAAGGGTATCTTACCAAACCAACCACTGCAACCGGTCTTTCAAAAACCAAATTGCAATAAAAAAAGTGATTTTATCCCTTGGTCCCGTAAAACAAGTTGTTCAGCATGGCAAATTCAGCTTAGATATATAAATAACTATGATTTTATCCCTTGGTCCCGTAAAACAAGTTGTTCAGCATGGCAAATTCAGCTTAGATATATAAATAACTATGATTTTATCCCTTGGTCCCGTAAAACAAGTTGTTCAGCATGGGAAATTCAGCTTAGATATATAAACTCGGACTATTTTTCGGGATAAAAAGTATCTTATACCTAAAATCATGCCAGGCGGGTTATGCTCTTTCTATGTTGCAAGATTCATACAGTCGCGTGATTGGACATTAATATTTTTGTGTATGCAACAGAATGAAGTCCTGGCCATACGACATTAAAAAAAAAACACAACTGTACCTATTTGAATGTATTTCTTTAAAAAATGTAGTCAGTGTTGTAGTAGGTAAGTTTAATTGTTTTGGTATATCGCATTGGATCCGTCCATATGCTTGCACTGTTTAGATCGTTAGAATGATCGTTAGAATTTTGAATTTAGTTAGTGCCACTAGACAAACTTTACTTGCTTAGTTCAGGTAAATTTAAAATAACCCTGTATCCATTATATACTAATGTGTCATAGGTATTATATTTTCGAAAGTGTGTTTGTTATTTGCAACAGATCGGCGTGATTTTTTATAAAGATACATACCTTACCGGAAAATAATAATTTTCTCGTACTCATTCAAATTAATGATATTATACGATAGTTATTATATTTTGACGATTTTTTGGGGGTCAGATATCCTTAATAACCCCGCGTATCCTCAAAGTCGTCCTTTGAAAGTTGGAATACTTGGATTCCTTTTACCTAGTTAAAATTCTTTTCATAATCCGTCTGCTATATCACCGACACAATTCACGATTTCTAAAAACCGATACTACTTTCTTAAACTCAGTTAAATAAGAAAACCAATATTAAAATCAGTTTTGTATAGATATTGGCATAATGCTAAATACACAACACACAAGTAGGTAATAATTTGATCTCACAGCACGACACTAGATAATATTGCTATTTGACGTAGAATGTATAAGAATATCAATAAAACACAAGAACCCAGTGGGAGATACGAAAATATTAAGGATAATATCGACACACTGGGTGGCCGCGTTGGACAAACAACTAGATCGCCTACGCCTTTTTCATTCAGCCAAAGGTTATCAGAGACCATGCAAAAGAGATTACGCAACTCGCATTTTAGTGGACGATTGTTATATTAAAATACACTCAACGGTTATGGTTGTGGAAAAAAGTGATGAATTCAGCATTATTGTAAAGGCACGTGGTGTGCGCTTGCCGGCGCGTGCGCCGCGCCACGCTCCGCCGGCCTCCACCCTCTACCCCTATCGTCATTACATTACAAATTTTTAAAATATTCGTACTCATCTGCACATCACGTCATGTGCACGCCAGTTGGAGTTACACATAGATAAAGACTTTAATTCATTGTTAACACGACCGTATATAATTAAAATAAAGGTGATAAATTAGGTTGTTCATTTATACACCATCCGTGTAAAATAGACCTACCTATATACCTGTACTCCAACAATTAATATGGTATAGTTCAGTTTATATAAATGAGATGTAAAGTATCCTAGGTCCAGGAACTAGAGCAACAATTTCATGAAACCTTGTTCAGTCGTTAGGGAGCAACAATAGACACAACTTTGGCATTTATAATATTAGTATGACAATATAGGATTTATAGGATTTTCTAGACGACAAAAATAACCATGATCTGTTAAAAAAATACGCTGCAATAACTAGAAGCTAGCATATATAGATGTGTGTAAATATGGAGCTTTACCTCAAGATATAATTGAAATTATCTCAATATGGGTGTAATTCCCGCATCTGTGGGAGAGAATATTGATGTCACATTTTGGGATAACTTTACGTAAAAATCCTTACATGTAGAATAATGGACTATTGTGCTCTAAAAGTAGCATGTAAAGTAGAATATTCTAAATGCGCTCGGTCGCGTCGCGCGCGAGGCTGCGGGCGGGCGCGGGTGACGGACGCGGCGCAGGCTCAGGCGCAGGCGCTCGCGCTGCGCTGTGCTCAGGCGCAGGTTACGCGGGGGCGGAGGCGGCGCGGCGCGCGGCTCGCCCGCACGGTTGCCGTATTTTATTTATAATTACGGACGACGACCCGAGACCCGGACCTGTCGCGATTTCACCTGCTATTATTGCCATTTTATTCATTGTTATTGCATTTATTACGTTGCTTGTTACAGATTTTACTGTCTGTAGGTTTTAACGAATGGTTCTTAATGATGAGAATATATCTTGCTTCGTGCTGATTTCTCCTTATAAACGCGCACGTGTAACGATCTCATCTCGTAGTGAGCGGTGCCGATTTAATTGATATGATTAAGTTTTTAATGCTCTTCCAGATGCACAATGTAAAAAGGAAAGTAAAAGAGAATTT
This sequence comes from Achlya flavicornis, assembly GCA_947623365.1. Lineage (NCBI taxonomy): Eukaryota > Metazoa > Arthropoda > Insecta > Lepidoptera > Drepanidae > Achlya > Achlya flavicornis. Next base: position 10,368,957 of record OX392468.1, read on the forward strand.
ACCATCAATGTTTAACTTTCATATAATAAATGGCCTCGTTCCTTGCTCAATATTGATGATCCTTTTTATTCATTATTAATATTCTCGAGGAAACCATTTTTAAAAGTCGACACTTGTATGCGAGGGCTTTCTATAATATCATTGTTTCTTCATTCGTACGTTATGAGTACGATGTTCAGATGTAGGTAGGTATGGTACGGCAACAGGATGTGCGAGCGATATCGATTGATGAATGTCGAATTGATACATCAGTAGATACGGCGCGGTGTGGCGGTGGACGTCCGCATATCGCATCGCGACTCGCGAGACGGGTCGGAGGTGACGCCCGCGCCGCGCCGCACCGCGCCGCGCCCGTGAGGTGCGCGACGCGCGTGCGGCACGGGCGCCTCCTACGCGCGATACCGTTACCCACCGGTTAATTTTTATGCAGACAGAAAGATTATTGTATTAACGCCCGCGCCCTCTCGCCGTGTAAAAGGAAACGACTCCAAGAACAAAAGCCCGATTTCGTTATGATTCAAGTAACTGTCTAGATATAATTTAAAATATTATGTGCTCACGAAAATTAAATTGGTTGAAGTTATCATTCGAAAAGAATAATGCTTTTATACCAGCTCGTACAAATGAGGTGACTTCAGTGACAAGCGATAACCCTTTGGTTTATTACTTTTACTTTTGTTACTTTTGTTTTGTTATTTTATATACGGTATTAACCATATCAATTCCTCATTTGGGTACTCATGTTATGGCGACTACTTATAGTATTTAAAAATATGTTGTATTAAATTAATTGGATTTAATGTAGTCACATTAGCATTGCAATCCAACGTGGCAATGCTGCCAGCCTTCTGGGCACTTTTCCTGTTGACAGCGATGTGGACGAATTTTTTGACGCCCCGTAATTGTACATATTTTTATTCTTATTTTAGTTTGTAAATAATGCACAGGTTAAGTCGTTTGAAAGCTATTTATCTTTTCACGATTATATAATGATATTGATCAATATTTTTAAAACTACAATCAGACGATTGTATTTTTTTATTTTGCCATGTGGTTGCACATCTTTATATGCGATGAGAGGAGAGAGAGGGGTGGGTGACAGTGTGTAATTAGCATTGGATGCAAATGTTCTGATGTTGAATGCCAGCCTCGAGTATCACGTTTAGTATATTTTTATTGCAGAGCTCATAAATGCTAAGGATATATATTACTCACCGACCTACACAGACATCTTTGAGCACCGATTATGTGTTAAAGAATATAATTTTGTCCGAAGGTTCCGTGATAATTTGAACCTAATGTTTAAGTTTCTATTATTTTCATCAAACAAACTCATTTATTTAGATTAGATCTCGGTATTAGTCATTTATGAACGTTTAATTCCCTTTACTCCTGATATACTTAAACCGAGAAGACCGGCGAAAACGCTCAGAGCGTTTTTTTTGAGGATCTTTATTTTTCAATATCTTTTTGAAGAAAAATTTACAATCTTTTATTTACAAAATTTACATCTACTAGGTAGTTGAAACTACAACCCAGTGATGTTGCAGAGGTAGATATACTAATCCGCATCTACAAACATAATTATTATTTCTATATAGTACATAGGTACTGCAACGGTGACATGACGGGACAGTTGACTTGGTTGGTTAAGTATTCACCTATCACTCCGCAGGTCGTGGGTTCGATTCCCATCCATAATACGCATCTGTGCGGATGAACCTGTATGCATGTCTGAGTTTGGGTGTAATTATGTATACAAGAGGTCGCCCAATAATAAATGCACACGCGTGTCATACGACGTTTTTCAACACACTTGCGAGGAAAAAACATATTGTACATGTATTTTTTTTGTAGATTTTTTGATTATATTCAACCTCACAATGAGAACGTCAACAAATATGGCGCGCAAGTTTTTGTTTTTTACAGCGGTGAGCTAAGAATGCTTGGTATACACACATATAATTTGCAGTGAGGTACAAACTTATCATAATCGGGATTATATACCTATCATAAAACTGTGCGGTAATGCAAATTAAAAAGCACTAGTGCGTAATAAGCTGCATTAAGGTACTAAAAACGGTGCAATAAATGTCACTTTACGAGCGAGTGTGTTTAAATATGCATTGTTATATCAAAATATTAGTTTTGTGCACTTCTTCCCCATATAAACTTTAACTATGCCAAATCTCACACTCGTGCGTGCGCACAATAGGCAAACTCTTCCAACGTCCTATGGATCGCCTCACAAATTGTGAGCCACAATATTTTCCATCACTGAAAGCCCAACATAGGATTTGAACCCACGTCACTAAACAATCATTGATTCTTTCTAAATCAGCTGAACCCAAAGAAAATAATAATCAAATAAGCAATGTAAACCAACCTGGCTGTAGTCACATCTACTCTCTATGCGGTGTAGGAGGGTGCATGTGACACATGGTGTTTCATAAGAATTTTCACTGGTGTGACACAATGATTATTTCATTATTATACGGGGATATATAAATAAAATAAGGGATAATGAAATTTCTTATGGAGTTATCAGAGTAATCAAGTAGAATTTAACAAGATATGGGTTGAAAACCTTGCATTCCTACGCATCATCGTAAAACGATTAGAATTATAGTCTCTAGTATTATAGTTGTCTATATGAGGACCCAATATAGTTAACTGTTTAATGTTATGCTAAGAAAATCTGTCTTTTCAAATAGCTGAAGACTTATTATATGTAAGTACTTGTTTGTATCACCTAATGTAACACAATAAGACGTTTGAAAAATTTTACTCCACTCTGAAAATAATAAAGTCATGCCATTAGTAAATAAAACTATCTCGCAGAATTAGTTTAATGTAAAGTAAGCTAGTAATAACTCATTATTAGTACACGTATTTTATGTTAAAAAACGTGTTCTCGTTGATGTCTTTTGTATGACTCCGCCACTCTAGTGCTACGAAGCATAAGTTTCAAACAGCAAGTAACAAGCTAAGATTGCTCCGAGTAGAAGATGATAGTAGCCACATTGTAATGATTGTGTAACAGTTTATTCAAATACAAAATATCTCTGTTAAAATGTTTACGACTACAGATACGATATTGTTCTTTGAGCAGCGCCAATCTAAAATATTTTATTCCATTGGAGGCTATATATATTATGCAAACGCAACACGGAGCTTACAGAAATAAACTATCAAAATCCATTTACGTGAAACTACAAACCATAGCTACCAGTGAGTAATAATCTTTTGAGAGTCGGTGAAGCGCGACGTGGTCCCGCCCACGCGGCCGCGGCACCGAGTGCTCCATACCTCACCGAGCTGCTCGCGGTGTCGCAGTTATTGGCACAGGATCTCACGATTTATCGTCCCGACTGCAGCCGCCATCGCACCTCCGCGCGATACACAGCCACGCGACAGCCACGGCCTATCCCGAACGACACACACAGCCACGCCACACCGCGAGCACATCTAGTTATTTTTCTCATACTATTACTAAGGTAGCAAACGAGCATACGGCTAACCTGATGGTAAGCGGTCACCGTTGCCTATTGACGCTTGCAACACAAGGGACATCGTGCGTTGCCGACCCCGCAGTAATCTCTTCACACTCTTTTACGCTGTAGGTACTTCCATGGAAAAACACGGCGGTGTCGGTATTTTACACATATATATTTTTAATTTATTATAGTAATTTGAATTATACTATCGTAATATTTGCCGACAATCATTTGAGAATCCAAAGCTTATATTATGCAGACCTAAGAGTTTATGACTAATATACTAAAATCAGTATTACGCAGTCATTCAAATCGATATCGCAAAGTTCAGACTTTCTATGTTATGTCATATATTTAAAGCTAACAAAATTCCTATGTTAATCTAAAATATTGAGTCGATGTCTCCAACGAACAAAGAACTAGAAACAGTCATAAGCTTAAACGAAAATACACATCATAAGCATTCTAAATTATGATTCATGTAGTGCTGAATATGTATCAGTTAGGCATTAAGGTACATTAATAAGTCACCAATTATTATCATATTATTGCAAGTACCTGTGTTGTAGTCACACTACAGACAGTATCTTTTTTTTTTTTTTTTTTTTTTTTTACTGTGTATAGGCCTGTGTTTGACCACAATCTCACTATGGTAAGTGATGATGTGGTCGAAGGTGGTAAGCACACAAAGCCTAGAAGGAACTGGCTCTCAAGTGCAGCTGACGGAACACACCGATAGGTGCTTGGCGACAGATTTTCAACTTGAGGGTGGTTGCCAGCCAGACGGGTACTATAAAGTACCCTACCACCGTGCTATGGTTTCCTCACGATGTTTTCCTTCACCGAAAGCTCAAGCTCATTGTAGGATTCGAACCCGGGACCTTCGTCTCGGTATCCGACGTCACTACCACTGAGCTATCATCGCCTTAAAAGGTTTTGTTATATCTCGAGGTTATGTTTTCTCTACACTCTCAAGAATATTACATGTTTATAGTGACATTTATTTGACTGGTTAGAATGGGAGAATACCACCGAAGGTTTTTGTAGAAAATATTTTAAAATGTTATTTAACGTAGAGAGCGTGACAGCATTTACAGATCTCAAAAAAAAAGTGAGAAATGTCACTTTTTTTGAAAAAAACTTTTTTCATACAATTTGTTAGGAAAATAAATGTGAAATGTATTTTTTTTCAACATCTGTAAAATGACGCAATAACTCAAAAAGTGATATACAGACGGACATTTCGAGATACGTAGAATCTTATAAACTATAGGTAGGTTCTTTTTAAAATGTCTGGTACGCTGTGGTCTAAATTAATACCGCCACATAAGGTTGATTAGTGTATGTGACAGTCACTGACTTTATTGGTCATGTTTACGACTAGTACGCAATAATTGTTGGTTAGCAGATCTAGTGGATAAATAATTTAATTAGCATTTATATATATGATAAGATCTATGTACACGGTTACTGATAATATGCTTTTCAACTATAACCGATGATTTAGAGGAAAAGTCAATTTTCCATTTTTAACAGGCCGTTATATTATGACAGGCCACTTGGCGCAGTTATTAAGACTCTGGTAAAGATTCCACCTATTGCGCCGCAGGTCGTGGGTTCGATTCCCGCACAGCACATGCATTTGTGTGCATGAACATGTCTGTATGTAATTATGTATATTAAGTATACATAATTAAATACAGAGTGATTACGTACCCTGAGTCTGGGTGTAATTATGTATATTTACTATATATTTACAAACAAAAAGTAGTATATGTATTATATCAGTTATCTGGTTTCCATAGTACAAGCTCTGCTTAGTTTGGGATCATATGACCGTGTGTGAGGAATTTCCCAGGATATTTATTATTATTTTTTAATGAGGAGAAAAGGTACCCTAAATATACATATATTATATTTCGCGCATAAAACAATAAATGTATTAATTTTATATTGTACTAATGTGCCTATATCCCACATAAATCGATTATACATACGAGATTCTTCATGACCTTCCTCAATAAAAAAGTCTATCTAACGCAAAAAAAAAAATTCACTGGACTGGTAGTGCCTGAGATTAAGGCGTTCGAATATACAAACTCTTCAGCTTATATGTCTTCATGATATATGAACATAACACTGATTGAATTAATTTGTAGCATGTTAGGTTTGTAACAAACTAACCAAGCATTATATTTTTTACTAGCGGCCCGGTACGTGCTTCGCTACATATAAAGTGAAATAATAAAATTAAATAAATTCAATTCAATGTTCTTCATTTATTTAGTTTGATATAAATGCATCGATTTATTATGTCTGTGTAATTGTTATATTTTTTTATTTTGTGATATTTAGTCTAAGCTTGTCAATAGTCACAGTGATAACAAATTGTGTGTTTAGTGTTTCCCTTTAGTTATTTTTTATTTCTAAGGCTCTAAAAAAATTTAAATTTTCTTTTTTTTTTTTTAAGTAAATCATGCTCACTTTAAGGCCTTTGCTTGCGGCGGCGTCGTGTGACGGGTCGCTCACTTCCCTCCAATATGGCGAGGAGGGCGATGGCTGCCACACGCGTCATACTTGTGAACAGGTGCTGCTTGTGGGGGCTGGTCTGCTTAAGTTTGCTATTTATTTACTTATTAAATATTTTTTCAGTCTACTTTGTAATTTTGCCGCCGCGCCGGGGCACGCAATTGTTTTCAGTGCGATTAGAATGTAAATATTATGTAATTAATCTAAGCCTGTTTTGAAAAGAGTAATTGCTGAGTTTATTGCCGGCTCTTCTCAGCAAATGCAACCTTCCGAACCGGTATTAGAGTATTAGAGTCAGACTTTTCATAGGTGCCTGCGAAGGTCTATTTGAATAAATGATTTAGAATAAAAATGTGATAAATGAAGAACCGCTCGACCGATTTTGTGCAAACTTCACATAAACCATTTACTAAATAGTCCGAACAAAGCCTAAACATTTGGTTTGGATAGGTTAGCCCGTTATTGAGTTATAAAATTACAACGAAAAGTGGCATTGATTTTTATATATATTGATTGATTTAGCCAAAGATAAGATCTCCATTCTCTATAACATGAATACATAATACTCTACATTTCATATTTATAGACGTCTCAACATATACATTTTACATCAAAATAAACCAAATGTGTGAGGAGATTATAAATCGTTACATTGTCATATCAAGAGTGGGTTAGGTAATTTATTGAACGGTGCGCATTGAAATCACGTTTATTTGTGCGCACGCGCCGCGCCGACGCGCGACGTTACAAATCATGCTTATCGCCCCGACTGGACTTGGTCCATTGCTGCCGCCACTCCTAAATCTTGACGGATCTAGATACACTTACCTCTGCCGTAACCTCTTCACCAAAACTACAAGTTCCTAGCAAAAGCTTTAAAATCCATTCGTGTGTGCCATTGTTACACAATTTAGCAAATTGGTTCACCTTATTATAGACAAGTACATTATAGTTATCTATCTAAAATCTCTGTACCACATTAATAATGTTCTAGTTGAAAAGATATAAATAATTAAATATAACAATAACAAAGCTCTTCTCGAACGAGGTCAAATTAGTGTTGAAACCCGTTTGTGTTATCTCTAAGGCGATCACTAATAAGTAATAGAAAAGTTCAAAGTTCTATTAGACTATTAGGTGTGAACTCTAATTGGTACCGCATATCGTCGATCGATATCGGATTAGATAATCACGATGCAAATAGGAACAGAATTAATTAATGAGAATGCATTGGATTGGCTCGTAGTGCGGGGACGCAGCGCACGCGCCGCGCTCGCGGCGGTGCGGTGGTCGTCGGAGACCAATCACTGCGGCTCGCACACGCATTCGAGTCACTACCTATATCTCAACACTACTCTACAACACATCTTCACTGGCTATCACTAATTGGCATTGGTGTAGGCTGAAGTCGATGTTTTCCGTCTCTTAGTTAATTCGCACTCAATTATTCAAGCTAACTCGCGGCGTATTACATTATCTGCTTCTAGTGTTCGCTAATGCTTTTGCAAATACTAGATTTTAACAATTTTAACCAGCAATAAAGAATTAAAAACTGAATTTACATTTAAATAAGATGGAAAGTTATTTATTATTACAAAATAATCAATACTTTTTCTTATTGACTGTCTACGAGACACGGGAGCTACGGGTTTATTTTTCTTTTTTGATAATAGATGGCGCCAGAAGTAGGTACATTTGATTTTATCGATTGGAGATTTTTTGCATTATCTGATTTTCTTTACCTGCCTTTGAGTTACGCAACGTTATGTTATTAGATTCTAAACAAATCAATAGTAAAATATCAATAGTTACGGTAGGTACCATTTGAACGTTTAAGAAACGTGCACTTGTCTGACAGGGTCAGAGGTTAGCTGTGCTGATTATTATCTTATTGGACAACTTTTGTACTAGTAAGTGACATGATAGTAGCATAAGGTTAGATGAAACTTATTGGATTACATTTTGATACAATTAGATTTCTTAAGGTGTTTCGTATAGGTAAGTACAATACATTGCACAGATTTCATTAATAATTTAATTGCTATTGTGAATTTAATACCTATTATATTACAGGTAGGTAGGTACCTAAAGCATATTTAGCGTCTTCTGAAAAATGTTATGTACACGAATTATCTAGATTCAACTTGGCTAAATTGAAACAACCCACAGATCTATCGATGAACTAGTTCAGGCTACAAGAAAGTACTGAGTATATAGTACTTAGTACTATACTATCTGTATCCATATTTGGGCCTGGATGGATATCATGTTTTTAATGATCCTTATTATTTTTATTGTATGTCGTATGTTTGTGTGGTTATGCAAAAAATAGAATCTGAATGCGATTTTCATTATTCAAAAGCCAATATTTTGTTCAATTTATGACTCTTTATTGGGATGCTTTAGTTCCCTTGCGCGGGTGATACCGCAGGTAGGACGCTTGAGTGATACAATATTCATGGGCATTTGAATGTCAAGTGCCAATTTACTAATGTAAGCCGTGAGGCTGGTAGTATACTAATAAGTTAAATAGTGATTACTTACCAGGAAGGCATAAGCGGGAGCAGGCCCCGGGTGGTGACCTCGTGGCCGGGTGACCGCTCGGCGCGCGGTGGCGGCTCGGCGCGGCGCGGTGTGGCGCCCACCGTCTAATGCTCGACCCACATCCGACCGGTGCTCCGCGCTATTGTCTCGTCGATAAACTCGCCGCGCCGCGCCGGTCGTCTAAATGACTACTTACTTAGTCATAAATTGTAACCAAATAAAAGCAAGCGGTTGTCTACTACAGGACAATTGAAACTTTCCAATTACATATATTAATACTAACATCATTAAGCTCGTGCTTGAAGATGTGATGTTTGTTTTACTTGTTATCGATTATAATGTTGTCGTAGTACCAAGTACCTAAACAGTATTTTTTTGCGGAATTACTTTAAATTTGCCCTCAACTATCTTTGTTTTAACCGATTTCGCAATATAAAGAAATTAATCTAGAAAATTCGAGAAAACACGTGTGTCAAACCGTGTCTTTGCGAAGTTACTAGATTTTCTTAGTAGAATCGTCGTCGAATAATTGTCTTTTTTCGTGAAAATATACCTATGTATGTTTTGTAATGTAACATATTTCACGTACTCACCCAGTTGTACACTATTGTCGTGAGTGGGGATTGGGGAATGAATAATAATATTATTATTTGGTGCATTTTGTTTTTAATTACTACTTAATTAGTGTTTTAGCGGCTTCTTGTTCGCTCTCATTCTTCTCTAGATACATAAATCATAGATTTAGTCAGAAACGGACTTCATTGTCAAATATTTCATTTTAAAATATTTTTTGCTTTAGTCAATATAAGTTAAATGAAGTCTTGTGTTCTAATCGTTTGTATCTTTATAAAATAAATGAATAATTTATTAAAAAACATTTTTTTGCTTTTCTCGAGAGGCGTCTATTACTGAATATTATATGCTAAGTACTTCACTGAACATTATCCATAAGTCATTATCTACAGTAATTTCATTAATTAAGATTTTTATCTTTATTTACACCATTAAGTACGATTTATCTTCAATAATATCATTAAGACAGTATGTACGGTTTTCTTAATTACCTATTTATGTTTACGTGAAAGTACCCACCTGCGTTTACAATGTAATTACCTTATCAATCTCTTGTAAATATCTTCTGGAGTAAACAAGCAAAATGCTGTGCATGTAGGTATTACCTATAGGTATGCCAGGTACCAAATGATTTTTTTGGAGGAAATTACTTTATTGCTAATAATAATCCAAAAATAAATTCAAACGATTTTGTATCGTACTCCTTTTGTAGTGTAGGCATTTCTGTAGTTTGTAAGCTCATCAAGTCGTGCACGAGTGACAGTATTATTAAAAAGTCTCTTTTCTTTCTTCACTGTGCTATTTTTTGATGTTGGAGGTTCTTGTGGTTCAATATAAAACAATTGTCAATTTAAATTATTTATTTTCTGCATATGGAGGTAACAGAAAGGAACGCGATCCGATAAACGGCTTAAATATAGCCTCACGAATAGGTATGTACTAATTTAATATATTTTATCAAAGTAATAGCATCTAACGACATATCGTTATAATTTCTTTAGTGAATATATTAGTTATTTATATTTAAGGCACTTTGTACATGGCTTAGGATACAAATATATAGTTCTTAAGAAGTGTATGACACTCGGCAAATGCCACATGACTAGCGATGTCGCGACTAACGCGACACAAGATTCTTAGTCTAACTTATAGCTACGAGTAACAATTTACATTGGTCCCTTACAACACACGCATAACAAACATTTTACAGCATAGTATACCTAGACACAAGGCTGATTTTAAAACATTTACAACAATAATTTAATTTTAATTCTAGGTTTTTGTAAAGACAACGGGCCGATAGCTAATCAATAGCTAAATACGAGATCGAAGATCCTGCTTAGTTCAGTTTGCTCAGTAGGCGTGAACGGTAGCGGGTGGAGGCAGAGGCTGATGCGCGTGCGCATGTGCTGTTGGCTGCGCTTCTGGGCGGTACTCGTAGGGAGAGGCTCCGGGGGCTGCGCATCCACCTTCCAAGTGTTTGCTCAGCAGAGACATACGCGAAAACGTCTTACCGCAACCGGAGCACGAATACTTTTTCACATCCGAATGAGTTTGCAGATGAGCTCGGAGGTTTGACCTGTCGGCGAATGCGCGGCGACAGTGGTGACAAGAGAATGGTTTCTCACCCGTATGAGTACGGATGTGACCCTGCAGCAACCAAGGTCTCGAAAATGCTTTACCGCATAAGTGGCACTTGCAAGGCAAAGTATGGGTACGGATGTGCATTTTGAGTGCACCTAAGGAAGTGTACACTTTTGCGCAGTATTTGCAGCTGAATGATTTCCGTGCGAGGCTGCCTTCAGCCGCAGCGCAATGGTACTGTTGGTGTTTCGAAAGGCCGGAGTACGTGGAGTATGATTTTGCGCAGTCTGGACACTGATAACGGGGTCGTCGCGGAGCTGACACGGAAACACCCGAGTCTGAGGAAACTGAACCTGGTGAGCGCAGATCTTCAGGGCAAGGCGGCGGTGAGACGGATGAGGGTGGTGAGGCGGGTGAGTAGCGGGCGTACAGTTGCGGGTGCGCAGGCGGCGATAATGCTGGAGCCGCTGGATATAGCTCCTCCATTGGATAGGGCGCATACAATGTTGGCAAATAGGCATATTGAGGTGTAGGGCGGGCTAGTTCTGTAGGGACAGGTTCAAGTCGAGCGCGACATGCTGCCAAGTAGTCAAGTTGCTGTTGTGGCCATTCGCGGGGCTCAATCTTCACTGCCGCAGTGTGTACTGGAGATGAAGCTTTGCTTGGGTAGTTGCCGGTCTTGGAAAGGTCTTCAGGCTTTGTACTAAGGTTTTCTGGTTCATTGTTCTCTGTATCACCTGTGAACAAAGATATTCTAATATTAATGATCTATTCCGTTTATGTTTTTGTAACTAAGTACCTAAATCAAGTCAAAAATTAACCAAAACATGAGCACTTGTCAGGGGAGTATAACATAGAAGAAATTACATATTATAATACATAATATACAATTATTTGGCCATGGTTTAGGACGCATTTGATAATGAATTAAATTTCAAAGGAGTTAAAAAGTACAGTAGCTGTATCTTAATCACCTAACAGAGACTGTTTTCAGCTTCCATCAAACAAGTTTTTATGAAAGATCAACTTACAATGATAATTGTAGTAAAGTCGCGTGGCGAGGTGGGCGGGGTGAGGCGGCGTAGTGGGCGGCGTCGCCGGCCGCTCCTCCCGCACCATCACCGGTCGCTTCTTCAGCGGACAATGCGCATATTTCTTCGACATCGAAGAGCGAGATGTTTGCGAGTCCTCCACAAGCATCTTGCACAAATTTCACAATCACTTAACAAGTTAGTCTTAAAAACGGTTAGTTCGTATTAAATCACAAATTCACAAATGTAACAGTCCAATAATCACAGAGCAACGTCGCCGGAATCGTAGTAGTAGTGTCGTGTTCAAGACGCTATTGACGTGTACGTTAACTCGTCGGCGTCCGGAGCTCGAGTGGTGCGGTGAGGGAAGGTAGCCGCTTATAAAGCGCTCCCCGTCAACGGGCTGGCCAGGTGGCGGCGGGTAGGCCTCGCACGTGCGCCGTACCCAATCGGTAGAGGGCGCGGGGCCCCGGCCAATGGCGGCGCGGCGGAGGCGCGGGGCGGCAGCGGCACCTGCGCCTCCGCACCCGGCGCGGCGGCGGCGGAACCGCTGCCTCTCAGTGCGATATGCCCAGCTTCAGCACCGCACCGGTTGGAACCGTCTCGTCAACGAACATTTTTTTGCACAACGCTTGGGGTTAAGCACCTTTGAACCATTGCATCTTTTATACAGTTCTGCTGATATTATTTGTTCGCTTATATTTATAGATATTTTTGATCAAATACGGCAATTGAAATGAAAGCAAAATTCCAAATCTGTTTATCGCTATGCATTCAAGAAGATATTAAAACTTTATGTTCATGTAATTGTAATGTAAGTCATTAGTATACCTACTTTTAGACTGAAACAATATCTCTTGTAATAATAAGTGCATATTTACCAGATAAGTTCTGAATTCATAATGTAGGTACTTTACACTAATAAATCAACTGAAAAAGAAAGAATACTTAATAATTATGATGAAGTATGAGTATGAGTATAATTTAAGGAAATTTACGAAATTAACTATATGTTACCAGCAACAGCTAGTTGTCTAGCATAAAGAACACATAAGCATAATACATAAATGAAATCGGACGCATGTTGCATGTCATGCCAACCTACCTATTTAACGTAAATGGTATGTTATTTGAGACTACGATGATGACACACGTTCTAATGTTGGTACTTATTATTATGCGTACTTATGACACCGGGCGTTCATAGGTGAAGTTATCATGTCAACTGACCTTGTCCTCCTTCCTGGGGGCCTACCACAAGCTCTTAAAACAAGGTTAAAATAACCTTATTTTGCGTTTTCGTACCATGACATCCTTAAAAATAAGCTTATTATAGGCATAAAACAATATTGTTTTGTTAGCAGGTTTGATGACGTCACCTCTAATCGTTCATTCAAATCGTACCATGATGTGTCTTTTGACAACTAGCATTATGGTTTTTATGTCAATTGCATATATCAATCAAAATATAACACAATATACGCGACGAATTATCCAAATTTATGATAAAAATATCTATTATTATAGTGATATAAAGTCAGTAGATCGTATTTATTTAACTTATCGAATGAATTGTGTATCTCTAGCCTTCTAGCTTTTGCCATCTAGCATTTCTAGATGGCAAATGAATATGAACTATTTGTGTTTTTGGAAGCAAATACCAAAGAAGCCAATAATAGATACACGAAAGCGACGTGGTAGGTGCATCTATGCTACGTGAGGAATCAACACTTTCGCATGCAATGGACCAAAATGCCATTTGCTATCGAAACCATACGACCGTATGGGTTTGAAGCTCACCGAGTGGCTCGCATATTGTCACCAAAATAATCGAGGCCTCGGGCGGGGAGCTTTTTCCCCCAACGCATTAGCTTGGCTAGCCTGTTGGGAACCTTGCCGATAATCTACGACAGCCTGGAGGAAAATTTATATACGAGTGCTAGTGCTAGATTGTATTTCATTTATTTGTTGTAAATATTTAATATCGTATAGATTAAGCTTTACTGTGATTGTACTGTATTCATAAACGTTTATATACCTAAATACACATAATGTTTCATTGTATGACCTGCAACTACAGTAGCATTCCTGACAAAAGGTAATAAATAAAAATATGTGTTGATTCCTGTGGTAAATTCTTTATTCATATAATTTAAAGACAATAGGTACCTGCCTAGACTATAGGTATTAAGACTGAAGTGCCATACATAAATATAAACCTACCTAGGTATATATTTATGTATGAACTTTGTCTCAGTTTTTGTAATGACCAAGAAGTGCTCCATTGCTTTGCTAGTTGAGGATTAGGTACCTATTTCTCTCCAGCACATTTCTTAGAGTAGTTACTTTGAATTCCGGCGAATTCTTCACTGCAAAATGAATAAAATAATACTTGAATTACTTCTGTTTGTAACCATGCCATATTAAATTTCATTCACTGAATATCACTATTGAACGGCGGCCCCTTGCCTTGTTTTCATATTGACCTAAGTAATATTAATTCAAGTAATATAAAAGTCGATATACATAAAATAAATATTTGCATTATTTCAAAGTATGTAGTGCAACAGGGCACATTGAGTTTCAAAATTCGTGCGTCACAATTGACAAGTTTTTTTTTTGTCCCGTTCCATCCTATAGGGCCATCATCTTCTCTCACAAAATAACCTTATTGCCAGACTGTTTTGTTTTCACCTTATAATAATATTACTTTGATTCGTACCATGAGCTCAATCGTTCAACATTGATATAACATTGCTAAGTGCCGAGAAAGAATGAATGATTTGTAAGAATTTGTCTATGCCTTGCAACAACCTGATAAAAGATAAAAAGAAATAACGATATATTAACTGTATAGTGCCATTTCTTTCACACGTTGGACCGAAATGATTTGAGATTCTTCATCTTTTAGCAAAGTATTAAATTAAACTAATTGTAAAGTATAAGTAACTAAAAGAATAAAATATTTTCGAGTAATTTCTATAAAATGCATACAAATATTTTAAAATGTTATTATAAAGAGTAAGGAAATTAATTGAAAAAATATATAGACTGCCGACTCTAGATTATCAAATGAAATGAATCGGAACAAAATATTTACCTGTCATTCTTGTCATACTCAAATGTCTAATAAAGATATCTTGAAGATATCCAAGATATTTAGTTATTAAATATATTTGTTTATGTAATTTAATAACAAACAAAGTGCAATCAATACGGAAACATCTTAATAGTATATTCGACAGTAATATTCAGTGCATGAAATTTATTTATGTTGCAATTCATTTTGTAGAGTTGTAGCCGAAGAGTTCGCCAGAGATCCAGTCAGCAGGTAGAAATGGTTAAATACAAACAGACCAAAAATACCGCCTTCAATCGATATCTACAAGCAAAGGAGTACTCTCAAAAAAGTGTACGTAGAGATGGAGAGGCTGGTCTAAAGTGAAGTCTAAGTACCTATAAACGCTGAAATGAAGTTTGAATCTGTATCTGCAAGATTGTTTAATGCCATACTTATATTGTGTATAATTATCTTACTCTCATTAAAGTTATGTGAATAAAGAATGTAGGTACATAATACTTTCGTGTTTTTATTCATTGTGTTATTGACGGGAATCCTACTGTAGTTGCAGGTCTTGGAATTAAACATATTATGTGTATGTAGGTATATAAATATTTGCCGCTGTTGTCGATCATCGACAAGGTTCCAGGTTCAAGCTCGTTATTGGCAGTGTTTCCTCTTTGGATAGCCAAGCTAATGCGTTGTCACAAAAAGCTCCCCACCAACCGGTTTTCCGGTTTTGATGATAATGTGTGAGCAAATCAGCGAGCTTCAGACCCCCACGGTTCTATCCACAGCCACAAAGGCTACAGAAAGTTTGGTCCAATGGATGCGTATTTTAGAATTTCCCGCACGGTTGCATCTGCTCTGCAACAGTATAGCAGATTGTTGTGAGTTGAGTTTTCAATACAAATATATAATACTTAATTAATATTTTACTACATTAGATGGTTAAAATGATTATCTTTATAGATTATTATAAGTCTGTCGTCTGTCCGTCTGTTGACAATAATATATTCCATCCAGGCTAATGTAGGTTACGACCAATTTTAGAAAATTTGCCAGAGAATCTAGGTAGTTTGGATTCCAGGAACACAGGGACTACTCTGTGTACTAACACTGCAGGAAAGTTAACTTTATGGATTAATCTGGGGTTATTCGATGTACGTTGGTTATAATGAAAACAGGATATTAATAGTGGGTAGGTACCTAAATGAAAAATCACTAAATATATAAACACGCTTTACACGCTTTACATTTAAAGCTCCGTTTCATCTAAATAAATCTAAGGCTAAGGGTCGAGGGATCGATATTACTAACGTAGATGCATAGTTGTGTAGTGAACGACAAGTGCAATTAAAAACTTTATAAACAATCGGTTATATTATTTTGGGATGATACCTAATCTCGCAATCCCGATATATTCATTCTATAAGTAAATAAATTCGATATAATTACTTTATATGACACTATAATAGATTTTTATAATATAAATTTGGAAAACAATGTTATTTCCAGCTTGTAAATACAACGTATATAAGATTGCTAAATTTGACATTAAAACAATAATGTTAATTGTCAAAAGCTTATAAAAAATAGCTCATGGTACGAATTGAATGAACCATTATGGTAAATAAACAAGGTTGTTTTCATGCATAAAATAAGCTTGTTTTAGGGACATCATGGTACGAAAAGAAGAATAAGGTTGTTTGAAAGAGCGAGAGAGTATGGATGAGTGACAGAGATGAGAATTGTTTAGAGAGAGAAAGTTGCTTAGGCCCATAGCGTTATTTCTTTTCATCTTTAGTGAGCCCATAGACAAATTCTCAAAAATCATTCGTTCTTAGCAGGAATATAACAATAGTGTTTGGTAGAGGTCATGGTACGAATATAAATAAGGTTATTATATGCTGGAATCAAAACAGTATTGCAATAAGGTTGTTTTGTAAAAGATGGGGGTAGGCCCCCTGTAGTGATTCAACTTCCTTTTATGTGACTACAAGTTACATAAGCAAACAGAGAGAACAATCAATCAACGATTTAAATAAGTTCGAGGAAGGATTCAAAATTGCATACGAATCATACTGCAAGTGTTAGCTGTATCAGCATTTAATTAATTCATTGACGCTTATTAGCTGTAAGTTCTCACATCAGGCATGAAGTTGTACGTGTCACTTGTCATACAAAACAAACTGCTCAATGATTTTATGTTACGAATACCTACTGATTTTTATTCAATCATTTTTGACTATCTTTGTAATCAAAGTATGTTTGAACTTTGACCCTTTTATTTGTTTGCCTTTCATGACAAGACAGTCTTCTGCATATTTTGCATCAATGAATGCTGAAACGGCTATAACGTGTTTGGATGAAACATTTAAAGCAAAGGCTTCACTTCAATTATATTTGAGTTCGTGCAATATTGTTCTAGCAAATGACAAAATCGCGATAGAATAAAAAGCAATCAATGAATAGAATAGACGATTTAGAGACCAAACATAAGTAGCCAATGCAAAAAAATCACACGATCGTACGTTACGACCCCGTGACATTAATAATAATAAACTAAGGATATGTAACCGGAAAGGCTGAGAACTCGTTTACACTGCAAATCATGATAAAAAGATTTCCTTGTGTGTTTCAAATCAAACAAGATACGTTTGCAACCCCTTCCAAATTCTCAACGCGGAAATATAACGTCCATAAGGTCTTTGTTATAGTTTTTTATGTGACCAGTGTTAATTCCCACAGGGTCAGATGTTCGCTTCCATTTAGGAATTCTCACAGGAACAAGTTCATTTGTATTTTGCGTGTCTACCAAAGTAGGTTAGTTCCAATGCATGGGAGCAACGACTACTCCTGTTGCAAGACGTGATTTTATTATCGAATTTAAATTAATTTGATAATACAAAGGAAGTACGACGCCACAAATATACCTTTATAGTCGCTTACTTGGCAAGTTTAATGTTTAATGGGATCATCTGTTCCGTAGGTATCGCAAATCATGATGACGAAGATCACGTGTGGTGAAATTCACCTCAGGACATGACTCACAATAAGAGTTCGAAGGGATCGACATGTACATTGACATCAACTACTCGATTGTATCATGGAAAACTGTGACTAATATATATGGTCAACAACAGTCATTCGTATTGCAATATGATATCGCTTGATTATCATGTCAGGTTTTGCTTTCAACTACATAAGTAGACAGTAATTATTACGATAAACAAAGCATGTGTCATTAGGGACCTAATTAAGTTGGAACCTTGTGAATGAATCGTTATCATAATTTGAGCTTGGGAAATGTAAACACATCAGCGGAAGATGGTTTATGGTAAACAACATTAAGCAAATTGCTCTATCGAAATGAATGACATGCTGGTGTAAGTACATATTTGGTGATAGGTGATAAGAGGTTTTGATTTAGATACATTTCATATTTATGATCGGAATGCTCAACTGGTAATCAAGTATTTTTCAAGTGCACAGAAATATTGGGCCCAAATAAATTACACTTGGTATAAATAAACTAAACTTCTGCATCATTTCAACATTTCCGTAACAATACATACCTACGCGTTCCAGTAATTGTAATCTTATTTTTTTTTATTATGGTAAAATGAAAAATGAATGGCCATGAAAACAAACCATATACTTTCAACCTGAATTATAAAAGAGAAATCGTAGTTTTAAACAAATATACTAATATTAATAAAATTTAAAAAGTTGACAAAGAGACTTCATTAATTTAAAAAATGTCCTCATCAATACCAAACAGTTAATGTCACGTCCTTGAAGTCATGTCATTATAGCTTGACTAAAATTAAATATGCTAGATCCAATAGATCCGATCGATCCAATGAAGATCGATAGATAAACCACGATAAGCTATTCCTCAGAAAAGTCTATGCAAAAACTGTTGACATTTTAAATGAACATTGAAAAATAAGCCTTCACTGAAAGAAGTTTACAAGTAATAATAAATTAGGTAGGTACTTAATAACCAAATGCTCAAACCACGGCACGATCATTCTCTAACCGCATAGACCGTATCCCAATTTGTTTATAATATTAACTCATTTTAAGGAGGAGTTTTAGGTTAGTTCTATTTATTATTTTAGTGATTGAGTACTTATAACATCTTCTACCCTATCATTTAGTGTTCAAAAGGTAATGGGATGGTGATAAACTGCGAGCATGCATACCTAGTTATGGTGTTTATGTGTGGCATCATTTAAAGTGTGATTAGAGTGGAGGGGGTTATTATCATACAAGTGTTGTGGCGGGGCGGGGCGGCGCGGCGGCTGCGTCGCGTCGGCCAGGTGCGGCGTCGCGGGGGCAGGGGCGCGTGCGTAACGGTCGCGGCACGAGCTGCGCCCGGAGCAGGGGGACGTGCGCTATGGCGGAAATAGCGATGGACAGGGGCGCCAGGGGCAGGTGGTGCGCGATACTCCGCTCTCAATGTCGCACAATTGGCGGTTAATTTCTCGCAGCACTACCTATATTGCATCTGACTGAATGAATTTATATAAACTCAATTATTATTGAGAATGATGGTATATTATATTCTTTTTACCCGACTGACCCGGAAGGAGGGTTATGTTTTTAAATCTTATTTTGAAAGTAATACAACATGTGATATTTGCATGAAAATTTGATCGTTATAATCAGTTGAGTAGCAGTTCTTTACTACATCAGAAAAATAAAACTTTTTTTGATTATATTTATAGTTTTTATGTTAATTTCCATTTTGAATGTTCAAAGTAGGATTCAAAAATATACTTGACAATTGAAACTTCAAAGAATTCGTATGCCTACCTTCAGTATGTAGGTAGGTAAACACACTAAATGAAATTCAACAACGATTTTCTCTTATTAATTGAAATTATGAAATATTTTGCAAGCAAAATCTTTTATCATATTACTAGGTATTATGACTTGTGTAATATTTCAACATATACTACAGTGCGAGAAAATTGCTTTTGAATTTCACAAAGTGTTTAATTCAAAATTCAAAAAACGTATATATAAACGTATTGTAACGTATGTACATACATGATAAATAAATAGTATAATTATATCGAGATGGAAGCATAATAGACAGCACTATTATTCGGCAAGAAACTGTGATCCAGTTTTGCTTTTTTAAGTAATTTTCAAAATAAAGTATTATTTTTTACATAGCATAGCATCGATATTTTAATAATTAGAACATTTGTTTTTTAACGTATAGAACCCATAGCACACCTGAATCATTCCTATCATTGTTATTGTTGTGTGGATTTGTATAATTGTTTGTTGAGCTTACCTACACATATATCGCCATACAATGCGTAGGCACCCACGAGTGGAGTTCGACCCTGCATTGTATTGAATCAGTGCACAGCTATGCCAGCAGCTGGCTGCGCGTGCAGAATCACATGGCTGTACCCGAATCGCACATCTGCACACAGTCACCCCTACTGAACAAAACGACATAAGTGCCATATCAAACCCTCATAAAATCCAACCATCCCAGTATTCACTTAATACTTTTTGGATTTAAAACACACGATTAGGGTCTCCCCCATTCATTGCCCCAAGGGTTGGTTGTAAAAGGTCATAACTCACAGCTTCTGTGAAGCATTTGTAGTCATTTTGTATCAATGATATCGCTTTCATTTTGTTATTCTGTTGTATTCAATGATTAACTTAATGTGAACTTTGTTTCTTTCCGAATAAGGTTTTAAATTATAAGCTTGGAAGGGCTTTTGCCATTGTAAGGTTGACATTCCCTTTTCCTTAACATTTCGGAGTTGTTTCGTTTTGGTTTCACGACCATGAACTTGCAGGTAGGTGAGTAGTTTAATTTTGAATAATGGCATAGCTGTAGAATTTTCTATATAAAGCACACAGAGCCATTCAACGCTTTATAAACACTTTTAATACAGATGGATTGAACTTTATACAGGCTGTTACGATAATTATTATTTTGTGATTTTACTATTCAACTAAATATATTTTCTGTTTTTAGGTAGTATGACGATTTTTACCTTCATCAAAAACTTAATTTTAATCTTGAGGAAATGTTCTATATATAGTTTGTATTTTGTAAATATAGATTGTATTTTGTACATATTTGTGATTTCAAAATATACAAATAAAAAATCGCAAAATACTTTCTGACGTGTGCATAAAAAAAGCTAACCCCCTTAATCATAATAGCATTTTAACTAAATCAGTGTAATAGTCTCCTCCGTCTCTCTCTTTCGATCACCTAATGTCACGTGTCAGATAAAGACTTCAGAATTTTAGTTAATCAACGTTTGATAACTTCATTATGAATAAGGGGGTAAGATTTTTATTTTAATATTAAGTTACACATATGCATACTAATTTGTTAAATTTGGAATTTAAATAGATAGATTAGAATAGATATTTTAAATAGCCTAGGCTTCTAGGCTTTGCACACATTTCCTCAGCCACTTCAAAGTCGTAAGTTACGTCTCAAAAAAATCTTTCGCGTCGTCCGTATTTTCGGCGATGACAACAATTTTCTTTTTAAGAATATATAAGATACAGAATTATATTAGAATGTTAACCGGACACTTATTCAATTTAATGTATGTATTCTGTATAATCTAAAGAAAACCCGTAAATAAATGTCCATTTCATAAAGTCGACACATTTATGATTTACCATTTTCAACTCTATTCCAGTGAAGAACGAGTGCTGTCCAAATCGCAGTCATTCCGCGCCTTAAACAATCACTCTGTATACCGTCAGTCGGCAACAGCTGAGATTTCGGCACACGCTATGAATGCGGCCGGTGCGTCACCGCGCCACCGCGCCGCGCACCGGCCACCTTTCACCCCTCGAGCATTCCCTTTGCGGCCTTCTTACATGCACATCTATACATTTGTCTACCTAAGTATCCATTTACAAAAAATATCTTTTATTAGTAAACTAGTTTCCGTCTCGAGGTTTCACCAGCTTTCCTGAGGGATCTATTGTTTTTCTGGCATAAAAAGTAGGTATCGTGTGTTAATCGAGAACACCGAATCCATCCAGCCGTTTATGAATGATTGAGTTATATCACAAACATCCATCCATACTATCACATTATAATAATTTTATTGAGATTAGTGTATATACAAACAAGTAAACTATAATATCCGAAAAATACACTGGGATCCAAAATTGACGTTGTGAAATTGTTGTTTGTAGACGACTTGATCTGTATTAAAAAAACATTAATTAAAAACACTACTAACTTGTGGAATCATGGAAAAGTCTGTTTTTACTACAAAACGTGACTTTTATTTGTTGTTTCAACACTTGATCTATCTACT
This sequence comes from Achlya flavicornis, assembly GCA_947623365.1. Lineage (NCBI taxonomy): Eukaryota > Metazoa > Arthropoda > Insecta > Lepidoptera > Drepanidae > Achlya > Achlya flavicornis. The sequence goes on from OX392468.1 coordinate 10,391,113, forward strand.
TGACTATTTAGCTCTTCGCGAGGTGCGAATCCATTACTTTGTGGTGCGAGCTCGTATAACTTGAAATATTGTATAGGTAGTTCAAATACATACCTCGCTCGAATATGAAATTTCGTAAACACCATTCAATATTTAATATCCTGTCTTGTGGAAAGTCAGGTTTCAGTTAATCATTTGAATCGCAGTTCCTTGAATTCTATTTTTCAAATTTTCAAAATTACTAGGGCTCATAACCTCTCACTCTCAACCCAACGTGATGTTGCTTTTAGGGTTCCGTTTCCAAAAGGTGCCAACGGGACCCTATTACGCTATTACTAAGCCTCCGCTGCTGTCCATCCGCCCATCCGTCCGTTCGTCTGTCTGGGGCTGTATCTCGCAAACCGTAAAAGGTAGACAGATGAAACTTACACATAATGTGTATTTCTATTATCTATTTTTCGCACGGAACTGAAATTTTTCGCTATAACATCAAAATAATAAAATTAAAGGGACAAGAAACGTCTGTACGGACCATTCCTTAACTGGGGTTTAGAAACAACAAAAGTAATCTAATCAATGAATGTGTGGTATGGTATGTTATTTTGTAAAATATTCTTTAGTAAGCGAGCGAGTAAACTGTTGTACGGTAGTGGTAGAGTCATAGAGTTGTACTTAGTATTTATATATATATAGTAAGTATAACATAGAGTAAGAATATTTTAGAGTGATAACGTTAACAACGTTACTTGTGCCAAGCGTGAGCGTTTCAATATAGAAGCATTCACAGACAGATACCTATTATCACAGTTGATTTATTGCAAAATCGATATGGATTCCTTGTCATTTGTTCTCAGTAAAAATATCGAAAAAAAAAACTAGAAATTGTCATTAATTATACGTATTTAGTCGTTCAAACTATGAACGCGCACTTAGTTTGAAGGCATTTTGCACGTACCCATGCTCCACTGGACGTACCTATACTCTAGTACAGTCGCTCTATAATATTCTAACTCTGTGGGTAGAAGACTTTTGCGCCGCAAAGACAATCCTTTTGTTTTCAGTCGTTTCTATTTATTACTGTTACTATTTAGGTATGCTTTCTAAATATGTGTTTATTATCATTAAGCCCATCACAGACGTAGCTTTATTATATATATAAATATAGCGAGCTCTAATATAAATTACAGTACATGTTGGTGAAGTAACAGAAATACTATTATATATTAAGCTGCGTGTGCGGTCACTCAAAGATTAGTATTGAAAATATATCGTAATATGCCTTGCTATGATTTATATTAATATATATTATAACTACGTCTGTGATGGGCTTTACCCACACCTAAACACAACATAGTCAATGAAGAAATTGCAAGAATGTACATCGGCAATTTTATAAATATCCGTTGGCAGGTATATTTAAATAGGGGTCATAGAGGAGACAATACAATAACATTGGGATCTAGGGAAACGAAAATCGCCCGTTTCCCACATGTAGGAAGTTTTTTTTAGAATCTTCCCGTTATTCAGATATTTTTTGCTTTTCTTAACTAAGAAATAGTATTTATAAATCTATAGTGTGAAGGGGGATGAAGACCTGGGGTCGCAGCAAGGGCAGCTGCATCACATGCGCCGGCACAAACAAGTAGATCATTCCGCATGGGATTAACACAACCGTAAATGTCGAGTAACGGTTCCGTTATATTTTTTATTGATTTCATATAACAATATCTTTTCAGATTCCTAGTTCTGCTAAAGTGAATATTTCAAATAAAAAGTTGTTACATTATGTAAATTCAAGAGGATCGATAAACAACGTTGATGCGTATGTAATGTATCAGCAAGCAAGAAGAAGCAAAATAGTCATATTGATTAGTCATTTTAATCAAAGCCTAGTTGCTCATTCATACCAACCATCTTTGGCGCATTATTACTTAAAATATTTGCAGTTATTAAGACTAAGTAATATAGTGATAACCAATTGAAACGTTAATGTAGACTCATTGAAGGCGCGACCAAATGGCAACTTATTATTATCTATACTTTGGTTCAAATGTAGGGTAACTTTGAATACAATATTATGTACATATTTATGTGTTATCAAACAAAATGTAATTACTTAGAGCAAACGGCGGACACACCCGTTCCGGGACACCTTTTCATTTAATGAAAACTTGTTTGCACACCCAACAAACGGTGTTTTGTTCACGGAGGGCGACCGATCTGCGCCAGAGGAGCGCTGCATAGTTGCACCCGAACACCGGTTTATTTAGCGTCGCCATCTTTTGATAGTTTTTTTTATCAATTGAAATTTATTAAATGCGCAGTGAGGGTGCGCGTGCGCGGCGACAACTGCCGAGATTGCAGCTCACACCTGGCCCACGCGCGCGCTCTATACTTGGCGCTGCTTACCTGCTCACATGCATGTGGGGAAGAGACATACCTACGATGCGATGCGATCGCGATGTGTGTTCTTTGTCAACAAATAAATCATTGTATAGTTTTGTAAGAGTAACCACTACTGTACAGGAATGTAATAAATATAATATTACCTATCCTCGTGATGTTTCTCTCATTATCCTTTTACTAATGTGAAATTTCCTTTAAATACCTAGATTAATGCAAGTACCTACATTTAATACTAATTATAAAGAGGTAAAATTGATTTGTGAGTTTGGATAGGAGGTACCTAACTTAAGAGCAGTCAATCCGCCATACTTTTCATACAAAAGCTTTTACAAGCTTTTTCTTTTTTTTTTTTTCGATGTTTTAAACTTTATCTATCTAGCCGTGTAAAACAAATTCAGTAGAAGCCTCTGAAAAACAGCGTTTTTGCACAAATTTTACTTGAACTTTGGCCATATCTAATGTACCTATAAATTGAAAAAGTAAAGAAAACATCTAGATACTAGGCTTGCAAATGTATTGGACATTCTAAATAACTAGCTTATTTTTCACATACTTGTTAGATTTTTTCACAAGAAGTATACTCCTGGAACAAGTTTTATGATATGCGAAATCATGAATGACGACCTAGCGAAGCGGCCGCGAGTGATCAGCGGAATTTACCGACTGATAACCAACGGCTCTGATGCTCTCTCTTTTTTCGCAGTCAAACATTACGTTAGAATTTAGATGAAAGAACAAGCTTTTAGGCTATGCTTACGTTGAAGTTGCGTTGGCCATGAAGGGCCCCCTTAATTAACTCTGCTAATTCTGTATTATACTGATTAGATTCCGACAATTCTTTTTCTAATAGGAAACTACATTATTCTTTAGTTAGACTAAATTTCATCCCGTGAACGTGGGTGCACCCGCTCAGACTGTGGAATGAGCTCCCCGTCGTGGTTTTCCCAATGGAGTACAGCATGGGGTTCTTCAATAGGGGTGTGAAGAGATTTCTGCAGGGTCGGCAACGCGCGCGTGATACCCCTGGTGTTGCAAGCGTCCATAGGCTACGGTAACCGCTTGCCATCGGGCGGGTCGTATGCTCGTTTGCCACCAAGTGGTAAAAAAAAAAGGGACAAAAGGTCAGTGTAGTACAGATAATGAAATTAGCGGGATAAATGGAATAAAATGTGCTCTATCTGAACTATCTATCTATGTGAACTATTTAATATTGTTTAAGATCTTACCACACACATGTGATGCAATAAATAAATAAATAAATATCTTGTCCTCCGGGGTAATTTGCAGTAGTTTGGCTACTGCAAATTTATCAAATTCAGTCCGGTGTTTTGGCCTAAGAAAGCATCATTTCTCTATCACTAAATAATATCAAACAAAATTCCCCGTCGCGTCTGTCTGTCTGGGCACTATTCCTCCAAAAACACTGGAGTCTTTCAGGAAGATTTTCAAGAGAAAGGTACATAATTTATGTTCTTTAGGGTTCCGTAGCCAAATGGCAAAAAACGGAACCCTTATAGATTCGTCATGTCTGTCTGTCTGTCCGTCCGTATGTCACAGCCACTTTTTACCGAAGCTATAAGAACTATAATGTTGAAACTTGGTAATTAGATGTAATCTATGAAGTTCATCAAAATCTTAATGCGGTTCATAGTATGAACCGCATTAAAATTTTCACACAAAAATAGAAAAAAACATTGAATTTTGGGGGTTCCCCATACATAGAACTGCAACTAATTTTTTTTTTAAAATAAAACCCATAAGTGTGGGGTGTCTATGGATAGGTCTTTAAAAATGATATTGAGTTTTCTAATATCTTTTTTTTCTAAACTGAATAGTTTGCGCGAGAGACACTTCCAAAGTGGTAAAATGTGTGTCCCCTCCCTGTAACTTCTAAAATAAGAGAATGATAAATGTAAAAAAAATATTTGATGTACACGATGCAAACTTCCACCGAAAATTGGTTTGAACGAGATCTTGTGAGTATAGTATATATATAATACCTTATAGCATTCAAGTTATATTCAAAATTATATAGATTAAAGAGCTTGTTTTTCTCTTTTCAGGTAATTTTTGATTTACGCAGTCGGGTTTTTTGTTTCTTTTAATAATTTTATTTATTTTTATACGTCATAAATTTAAATTCATATCAAATACTCAGGTATATACTACCATTTACTTATATACCTACAGATTTGTACGGAACCCTCGGTGCGCGAGTCTGACTCGCACTTGGCCGGTTTTTATTTGTATAATGTGTTCAACAGAACGGAAAAATGCCAAAGCAAGCGAGGGGCTCAAGCAAAAAATATATGTAATATTAAGTTGACGTTCCATATTCAAATTACATTTATTCTTTACCGTGACATTATGGACCAGCGGATCATAATGAAATTCAGTGCAATATTATTGTCCGGCTAGCCTAGGCTCTAATCACTTACTTTAGGTTACGTTTGCATGATATACCTACCTATAATTTGACGTTGTCGAGCAGGTGGTGTGAAAGGGTTTTATTATATACCGTTTGTATATCCTGATTCCGTAATGTGTGTGTAACCGGTAGGCAAGGAGCCGCTATCAATTGCGCCGTTAGCTGTAGGACCACACCGCCTAGGATCAAGTGGTCGACATGCAAGCTGTACACGACGTCAGTTTGTTCAGAGAACATTGCGTGCGTTGAACGGTGAGCCGGCGCGGGCGCAGGCGACTCTCCGGTCCTTGTGTAAGGTAATGTTGATACGTGTCAAGCTATCGACCGCCCAGTGCGGCCAGACTATGTGGTCTCATATCACTATAATACTAAGTATTACCACCCGTATCACCTATAACCGAACAGTTATCTATACATATAAAATGCTTTGTCCTGAATGACTGACGGATCAACGCACAGCCTAAACCGCTGATCGTAGAGACCTGAAATTTGGAGGGTGTGTTCTTTGTATGACGTAGGCATCCGATAAGAAAGGATTTTCTGAAATTCTACGCCTAAGGGGGTGAAAAACGGGGGCAAAGTTTGTATGGGACAACGTGATTCCATGGTCCGATCTACTTCAAATTTTGCATAAACTTTCTTTAACAGGATTTATGGAAGACGTGTTTCATATTTTATTGAAACTCATCGCCTAACTGGTCAAAAAGGGGTAGAAAGTTATTTTAGGGATGATTTGCACCTCAGTGTCGATATTTGTTGATGAGAGCAGTGAAACCCTAATTGTATGTTATTTGTGACTTTGTATCAGCTTTGCCAGACGTCGTCGTTTTTTTAAACTGATACAGTAAGTAAATCAAAGGATTTCTATACTCAAGTGTATTTTCTGTCAATATCATGCAAATTGTATACATAATTTCGTCAAAATTCGATAAAAATCCAAATATATATGTAAGTAATTATGTCGAACTATCGCTATCTTCTTCGCTATACGCTGACAGCCTATCTACCTACAATTCTCTATCTACGCATTGCACCAAGCTTTCAACTCACATAGAGTTCAACTATTTAATAAAATCGGTTTGAGTTTTTAAACATTTTTGTCTGTCTGTTCCGGTTCATTCATAGCTGATGTTATAAGGAGTAACTTAGCTACTTTTATTTTTGAAAATAATTTGAGTTCCGCGTAAAAAAAATCTAACCGTTCGCGGGTGAAACCGCGGGGGTTTGCTAGTAACAAATATAAAAGTATTTCGTTATTGGCCGGCAATGAAAACTACCCAGTCATTAACGAAGAAAGTGACAAGGATGTTCAAGAACATATAAAAGTATGTCGAATTTACAATACGAAGCTATTACCGCCGACATGACTATACGAAAAGTAAATTCATCCAATTTTGTGGCTATGTACGCATTTACTTACAACTTAATCATCCCGAACATAAAATTTAAGACGTGAGCTGGGTTGCGGTTCAGTACTCGTAAGATACGACTTGTATAATAAAAAATGTGCTTACCATCGACCTCAGTAACTGCTTGAGGGTTTTTTTTATCAGACTATCGAGATTGTCTGTTGTAGGTATTGAACTATTGACTGACATTATAATTTGCTCGCGCGTAAGTTTCCCTTTACATAAGAAACATACCCATTTAGATTTAAAATTTCTTAGTTATCTTTCGAATTAGAAATTCGCCGACCGTAGGAAATGATGTGTTCAGTAATCGAATCCATTTCACAGAATCGATCTGAATGTCAGAGAAGGTCGGCTGCAACCCGGTGAGCCGGCTGTTGTAATGGGTGCCTTTGTCCGCGAGGCATCAATGTCGTTCTCGTTGCTGGCTGGTGGACTGGCGGACTGGCGGGCTGGCGGCGGCATAATGCGGAAACAATGCGCGGACCACATTCGTGCATCGCGTCGCGACCACGGCCGTGTCGTGTTCGGCCGCGGCCCGATGTTTGTGCTCATAAAGTGTCATTATGGTAACAGTACCTCATTGTTGTTTTCGGCGATGCCCGTCTCCCTATTTTCTCCGCTCGCTGTGTAAAAGCTCAACGCGTCACGGCGAGTTTTAACCAAAATGGGTTACGACCGACTCTTGCGAAACTTTTACGGGCTATCGTCTCCGGCGAAATCTCGTTCGGTTTAATGGCCTTCGAATTTTAAGTGCCAAAAGAAGGTAAATCACTTTGACGTGTCTTGAACTCAACTTCGCGATTTGACGAGGGCTTGGGCTTATTGGTCAGTGTACGAGATAAAGGAGGTATTTGTCCGCAATTAAAACTATTCGACCTCTTGTTGTTTGATTAATCGTCTCGTTATCAAGGTTGTATGTTTTTTTTAGTTTTGTGGTAAAATAAGGTAACTTACTGCTTAGGATCGATTTTTTTGGTATAACCCCAATTACTATTCCGATATTGAGGGTAAATTTTGGGGGCTAATTAGAAAATTTAAAACAAAAAGTTTCAATTGCAACGCATGTGATGTACCAATGAACACGGGACATGCCACTGTTGTCAGTGAGATCAGAATGTATGTTATGTAAAGTAATGAAACTAAGTTTCGAAAGCATTTTTTGAAAAAAAAAGAATGGATTTGAAAGGGCTAAAAACACTTTTTTTTTTTAATAATTTTAGCATTTATCATATCATAAATTACAGGATAACCTAAATTAAAATCCTAAAGCTTAAAGTTATCACGGAAAACTGAAAGGTACAGAACTCTCTCTACATTTAATTTAGTTTTTATTATAAATATCGTATTATAATATTAAAATTTCATATATTAAAACCAACATCAAGAAAGTCTCTTACTAATATCGTCCGGAGCATTATATTATACCCGTATATTATTATACCATACTGAATTTAATTATTAGAAATAGAAATAGAAAATGCTTTTATTGCTACCATTTACTACTAACATAACATATTTATGTTAAGGCTAAACATCGAAAAAATAATAATAATAATATTGCCGCAATATTATGGTGCGTCCACGCTACGCGAATCGTGCTCGCAGTGTGCTCGTTCGTAGCTCGGCTCGTGCTCGGTTCGCCAAGCATGGACGCACCATTATACACAAATATAAATATTGCAAAAGCTCAGCTTTATGCTGGAGACGAGCTCGGGTTACAAGTCCGACGTCCAGTGCTGGTTTTCAGCTTAGACCCGTTTGACTTTCACTGTTGGATTTAAACATTTATTAATAGGAAGGTACCTATTAAAATGATAGCTCAATCAAATGATCGGTCATCATTGTGTCTATCTTTCAAAGAGAGAAATTATAAATTACCATAACTAGATGTTAATTATGAATCAGTTTGCACATAGGTACTCTATAGAGTCTATACCATAGATATCTTTCTATATTAAATTCTACTGTACGTGTGTATGTCACTGAACTCCTAAACGGCTGAACCGATTTGAATGAATTTTTTAGTATGCGTTTGGGTGGCGCCCTGGTTGGTTTAGATTCACAAATCAGCCCAGCAGATGGTGCTGCAGGGTAGGGTAGGGTAGGGTAGCACAACAGGGTATAGGGTAGCACCAAGCGAACGAAGTCGCGCCGGGCAGCTAGTGTAAATATAATTTAAAGAAATACCGTCTTACTAATAAAAATATGGAACACGGTTGTTTAACAGCTGTATAGTTATGCAGTGTGTAAGCCTTACACAGTTGCTATACACTCCCTTTACTAATAATCAATGTGTAAGCGTTGTATAGTTATCTATTTGTTAAAACAAAAACGACTGGCAACTTTTTAGGAACGTTTTGAAACTAAAACTATCTAACTTCAAAATACGGGAGAAAATAAGGGGAAAAATGTGAAAACACCAAAAGATACTGAAAAATAATTATATAAAAAATTAATCATATCATAAAAAGCAGGTTTCTTTTTCTTAAGACTATTTTTATTTTAATAATTAAACAATAAAATTACTTTTAAAAAGATTCAAATAGCTAATGGTGGTTTTGAACGAAACTGTCTTGTGCTTATGGATACAGTAGCCATTTAACCAAAGAAGAAGAAGAAAGAAGAACGTCATTGTCAAATTACAAATGTTACGTCAACAAACGAAGCAAATGGCTGTGCCAATGACTTCAAAACTAAGGGTACCGGAACATTTTGCATAAAGTTATCAAAATCAAATAAATTGTCAATTTTTGTTTTATTTTATCCATAACTCCAGTATAAAACACAAGACTTTCACTACGCAACTAGGCATTTTTATGGCAATTATAAGCAAACAATGAACGAATGAACTGTTCCGTGGACCGCAGTATGACCGCAGTCGACTTTTTAGGGCCAGCGCGTTGGTGTCATTTTGTTGCGCGGTTGGCCTGGTCCGTAGTAAATGGACACAACACTTGATTGTCAGACACAGCTGATCTATTGAAATCCGCCATAATGTTCTTATACAAACACTAAACAAGGGTCCTGGCCCGTGTAAGCCCTGTGTAAATTTCCTAGGTAACTAAAACAAGTGTATACAGGCTTTGTGTCAAAAATGTTTTTATTAGTAGCAATTATCCTATAACAGATGTGTACACCGCGTGTAACTTTTTATTAGTAAGGCTGATATAGTATAGCTACTCTTCACTCAACGCTTCTCACACACACTCACACACACACACCTACATGATGCGACGACCACCGTTTGCTTTAGTTTGTAGTTTCTTTAAAGTAATATAGTTTCCTACCCACCAGTAGTTTTACAGAGTAGATATTCATTATTGGCAAATGTATTAAATTAGTAATGTAAGTTCTATGTTTTTATAATTTTAATGTTAAATAAATAAGTTAATAGTATTTTTAGCCCCGACGAAAAAACAGGGTCGTTTAAAATTTGAGACCCTTGTCCATTGCATGTCTGTCTGTGACAGTAGTCGTAGCTCAGAAACGAATGTGCTAATTTCAATTCGTTTTTCTTTATTTGGCCGCTTCGGAATCTCTTAGATATATTTGATACAATTCAGATCAGCTGTTTCTAAGATATACACTGCAGAGGCCGATTGTCCAAACTAGGCCACTGCCTATAGAATACAGGCTAGGTAAGAGAATTGATCCTAAGAACTATAACTTAAATATTATTGTTTTTGTATCGGTATTGGAGTACAAATAATGTTATGACATAATGTAAGTAATTTCCTCTGCATTGTCATTGACCTCTTTACTCAGAACGAGGAACATCGCAGATTAAATAAAATATGCTGACTTTTGTGGTTTACTGTTCTCGATGTGAACCTATTGTGTAACAATTGAAAAAGAAAATAGGGCGTTAAACTTATGTTTACATAACATAATAAGCATTTTTCAATGATGTACCTAAAAGTAATCAAAGTATAGGTAATAAGTTACTTATTCCTGCCTGAAGTGCAGTTTTTCTTTGTATTTTATGTTTACAATGTACTAGTTAGAAATCAACAAAGACGCATACTCACAAGTTATTGAACTTGTTTATAATTACGTAAACTTCTTAGTTCACAAAAATCTAATGTAGCCTACGTAAGTACATTGTATAGCTTTAATTAAGTAATATGATTGTCTAGAACAATAGAAAGTACCACCTAACCTACTTTCTTTTTACTTCCTACGTATAGGTACTACCCCGATATCTCTTTCAATTCAGTTTAGGCAAATTATAAAGAACCGAGGTTATTATTAGTACCAATTGTGATTACTGCTATTGTTTGAGTATCATAAAACAATGATTATTGAAAATCATTATGAAGATGTCAGCCACTGATCGAAGTTATAATAACAAACGATAAAAGCACGGTTGAACAAGCAAATATAATGGCTTTAATGATATGGAAGACAATGGAGTTCCTCAGGGCGGGCGTCGCGCGGCGCGCTTCGCAGCCAGAGTCGCGTCGCATCCACTCCGGGGCGCGGGCGCAGCGCAAACGCACTTACGCATTGCCACTTGACTGGAACTTGACTCGCTCCGATAGACTTGACGTAGCTCGGTGCACTCATACATATATTATCTTCTCTTTGTTCCGCTGACAGATACACTTATGTCAATATTTGTGTTATCTGGTTCATTCTGATGCGATGATAGCTCAGTGGCACTTGAGAGGCAGTTTGACTTCTAGGGTGATTAACATTATCATCAGGTGGACCGCCAGCCAGTAGTCGCCCTCGGAAATAATAAAATAAAGGTACCTATTTTTTACAGATTTTTCATCTGCGCTCCTTCTATTTTGAAGGAGATAACGGATTTGTAAATACATACCTTACGTACGCAATACTACGAATTTATAGTATCGAAAGTAGAAATAATGAAATTAGAGTAGATGGATGCGTAATGCATTTTATTACGTCCCTGCATATCTTTTGTGATAATTTGATGAAACTAAAATTAGATTTTGAAATAGCATCGGTACATATTGTTAACTAGTACTAGTAGTTACTGATAAATTCTTACTTACAGTTATGTTGTTAGTTACTAGGTACATAAATGAAAGTAAATAATTATTAAGTCATAATTATGTACATTATTATTGAAAGTAGAATAAGAAAGCATAGGAGAGTGGCGAGTGGCGCGTGCATCGCCGACAACTAGGGCGGAAGCGGATATGGAAATTGCATTCAATAAAATATACAGTGTAACTGAATATTTTATACACTTATTATTTGTATAATAATTACTATACAGTTCCATTCATGTATAAATTCCCCGGCAGTTACTTTTTTACCTTTTTACATCTCTTAGGATAACTCTGGAGACTGGAATCTAAAACAAATCTATTTTCATAAACTTGATTCAACCCTTGCATGCAAAGTCAACTTACTTTAAATATCCATCTGTTTAAATATTTTGAAAACACAAACCAAACTGAACTAGTCGATTAGACGATTTAATCAATCGGTATAGTCAGGTGGGAGGTAAAAGAACGAAAATCGGCACGAGTTTTTATAAACTATTTGTCTACCCCATCACTATAAGGTGTTATTTACTACTGTACTGTACTATTTTTTTACCTGTTATTTTACTGAATACACCATATACAAGTCGGTGTGACAGAGTTTATATTTTAATGGAAACAGGTTGTCCAGGTAAGGCACGGCGTTGAATGGAGGTGTAATCAGCGCTATTGAGCCGGAGTCGTCACCTGCGGAACTTGTTGTTATTCATTTGTGAGTGTTCGTGCTTTGGCCGAGCGCTGGGCTGAATGTGTCCGCAACCGCGAGCCGCGGGGTGCTAGCTAGGCTAGCTATTCAAAACGTTACGTTACTTTTAAACACTGGATAAGGTTAACCGGTTCTTCATTTCAATATTTTGTCCACTCTTTAACGTTTAGAAACGAATATGCTACAGAAAAATTAATTAGGTACATATGAACATGAATTCTAGAACTGCTGGATAAATTTTGCAAACCACCTTGCTCGGATATCTATACCTCAGAGTATATAAATACTACGTTCACATATAAAGAGTATAAAGAGATAAAGTTGGTTTTGTAAGCTTGGATGTATGTAGGAGGGAATCTCCGGATCCAAGTCTGTTAATTCTTTCACTAATAGGAAGCATAGTCTTTTTATCCCAGGAACGCGTGTGGAATCGTGGGGTACACCAAGTCTTTATATAAATGGAGATACTGACTGACTAGCACAATAGACAGCTCTAACCGCACCGTCTAGAAACTTAAATGTTGTACCTACACTGGTTACTTAAATAAGGTAGGCATATGCTACGACAAAGGCTTTCTTGAAGAATTAATTGTGAAGTAGAAAATTCGACTTATGCTACCATTTCATGCCCTACCTAACAAATATTGAGATGACAAATAAATTTAAATTAAACGAACAAAGTGCCTTCCCCTTAATGTTGGTAGACACATACTTGGACTTAATGTATCAGTTAAATTAAAATTATTTGATGTAATATTAAGTTTGTATTGTCATAATAGAAGAGGAATACTCGTCCTGATTTACAGCAGATCACTGAATTGGTTGCACAACCTCACCGGATACGGTTGTTCCATGACCGGAAACACTGACTTGTATACGCACTCGCAGGTATCTATGGCCCTATTGGTGCTTCACAACACTTCCATCTAAGAAGAGTACCATTGGGACCCTTTCCATGAACACGTGCATGGCATCGCAAGGGCTAACGTACTTACATCACGCATACATTAATCCCCTCGCCAAGATCCGGACTTTATTGCGTCGTTGATCATTGAATGTTTACAAATCTGTGGCGTATACCTACATACCATATAAAGATGAGCGATCCAATCGACAATAAAATTTACTGCAATATAATAAATTAAATTATGGTGTTTGCTTAGATCCTCGTAGACACACCCTAGTGAAGGTTTCTTCACATAAAGAAGATTGCCCAATAATAAATTATTTCATAAATAATATACCTACCTAACGAGACATGTTTGTAGTGGATCGCTGATACCGTCGCAGAGTCTATACAAACAATAGATATTTCGTGAATTAGCGTGTCAGCAAGATGTTCGATAAGGTTCCGGTAGCCGCCGCAAACGACTCCTAGTAGTATGCTGCGTAAGCGTATTCCAGTGGGTACTACGTATTCCTCCTACTCACGATGAGTCACACACACGCAACGAGTATTTTATGTTTATAGTTCAATGGTTCAGAATAATTGAAGAAGTTATTTATAAGTCTCCTCTGTAAAAGCGAATCGTGTGCGCGATCGGAGCCGGATGCCGCCACCCTTCGGAGGGCATGCCTTCACAAAGGCATTTAGTCTATTTAAAGACATCCTGCTTAGTGCGGGGGCCCGAGTCCGCTCTCGCACGTGCGTCAAGTGTCCTGCGCCTGCGCCTGCGCCCGCCGACCTGTCAATTACTGTCACCCTCACCTATCTCTGCGCTTGCACCGTCTGTCTCCACTGATAAACTAAGTGAGCCCATCATTCTGAATCTCGCCCGTACACCAGAATGCTTCGTGTCGCCACCGACACACTGTTTTGCTGTGCTCGACATTGAATTGTATCAATATATTATTTTTGAATATAAAATTCCGAAGCGAAAAAGCTGAATAATCAATACTTATATTATCTAAAATGCTTTGTCCTGAATGACTGACGGATCAACGCACAGCCTAAACCGCTGATCGTAGAGACCTGAAACTTGGAGGGTGTGTTCTTTGTATGACGTAGGCATCCGATAAGAAAGGATTTTCCGAAATTCTACCCCTAAGGAGGTGAAAAACGGGGGCAAAGTTTGTATGGGACAACGTGATTCCTTGGTCCGATCTACTTCAAATTTTGCATAAACATTCTTTAACAGAATTGATGGAAGACATGTTTCGTATTTTATTGAAAATCATCGCCTAACTGGGTCAAAAAGGGGTAGAAAGTTATTTTTGGGGTGATTTGCATCGAAGTTGATATCAATAAGGAATATTGATTGAGTACTTTTGATTTAATTAACATTTTTTATTTTGACACATGTTTGAAATCTCAATCCGATTTTCACAGATTACAGAATAAGGCAGATGGAGCGAACGGAACACGGGAGTGAGGCCAAAAACAAATTGAAAAACACATACCTAGTATTCGCTTTTGAATTTGTATTTGCTTTGCTTAAAAAACTTTATTTAACGAAAAACACTTTCTTTTAAATAAATTAGCACACAGCAGATTTTAAAGATAGCAAATACAAATTCAAAAGCGAATACCGGGTATGTGTTTTTCAATTTGTACCTAATTGCTTTTTTTGGCCTCACTCCCGTGTTTCGCGCGCTCTATCTGCCTTTTGTTCTGGAAACTGAAATGCTCTTTAAAATTGGAATGTCAAATATAAAAGAATATTTAAATCGGATTAGAATTCGAAGTTTGTTTGGATTTTTAGCGGGAACTTGCAGAGTGACGTTGCGGTTTCATTTTTATTTTCATAAATTCGTGTATTTTGAGTTTTATTGCATATTATCGGTGGCATTTTATCCAATAAAGATCAATCCATGTGCACCAGTGAAGTGAAATGAAATTAATTATGTGTATCGTGTCTTTTCAAAAGTCCGTGAAGAGTTTTAGTACATGACCACCACTGTAGTATAACATGACTTTTATGAACGGTGACTGACTGCATGAGGACTATGTGAAAGTGATTTATTGTGACTAGAACTTATATAATATAACTAGAAATTGGCAAAATACACACCCGTGAGACGCCCATGAAAAAAATCTCTATTTCATTAGAATATTTTGAGTGTAGTTAATTTAATTTCTTTGTCAATTGTTATTATAATAATTAAATAAGATTCTTTGAGTTTGATTTTTTTGTGAAGGTATAATATAGGTTTTTATTTTTAATTGTAAAAATAATTGTTTTTGTTTTGTTGGTTGTGTCTAATAATCAGTGGCGTGCATTGTTTTTCGAAGTTGAAAATTCAAACCGTACGCGGGTGAAACCGCGGGGGTCTGCTAGTCTATCTATATATATAAAATGCTTTGTCCTGAATGACTGAGAATCAACGCACAGCCTAAACCGCTGATCGTAGAGACCTGAAACTTGGAGGGTATGTTCTTTGTATGACATAGGCATCCGATAAGAAAGGATTTTACGAAATTCTACCCCTAAGGGAATGAAAAAAGGGGGCAAAGTTTGTATGGGACAACGTGATTCCTTGGTCCGATCTACTTCAAATTTTGCATAAACATTCCTTAACAGAATTGATGGAATACGTGTTACGTATTTTATTAAAACTGATCGCCTAACGGGTTTAAAAAGGGGTAGAAAGTTATTTTAGGGCTGATTTGCATCGAGGTTGATATCAATACTCCTTAGTACCTACTTTTGATTTAAATTACATTTGATTGTGAAAAAATCAAACCGTACGCGGGTGAAACCGCAGGGGTCTGCTAGTATGTATAAATACGTGAAGAGAAATAGTTGTACTTTTTTCGCATATGCGCGCACGGTACGGTACGGTCGAAATTTGACGACTTTTTGGATCACTAGTATATATTAAAGTACATCTATAAACTCATTCCATTGTAACGCTTTTCCTGAAAATATATTTCAGCGCTCTCGCTATCTGGAAAGGCCATCAATGTTTTTTCATTCACTTGATTTCATGCATATTTTTTAAAACTTATTTTCTTTTTATGAATTACAGTCGAATTTTTGCCACTTTTTGGATCACTAGTATTTATTAAAGTACATCTATAAACTAATTTCATTGTAACGCTTTTCCTGAAAATCTATTTCAGCGCTCTCGCTATCTGGAAAGGCCATCAATGTTTTTTCATTCACCTGATTACATGTAATGTATGAAGAATAAAAAAAGCTGTGAGCGCAAAAAATAAATGATTGATGATAATAATAATGCAAAATCTATCCTAACCAATATTCAAATGAATAATTTGTCGGTGCTCATAAAGACGTACCATGCCAGTACAGAAATTGTAACCATTAACTCCTCAGGAAATTAGTAGGTTTACCTGTTACGCTCAATCAAACAAGATATTGCTCAACGACGACTAAATTTATCGAAGGAGCATATCTGACAGTATAATGGAGCTGGAAACAATACTGAGCGATTATAAAGAGCAGTGAAGCGGAGATTATGGCGTTCGCATGAGACAAACGCAGGCGCGGCCGCCGGCCGACCGCGGCGGCTAATGGGTCGGAGCCACTTGCGACGACAACCACCTTCATCGCGAGGAAAGCAGAAGAACCAGCCTGTAGCGATCACATTCTCAAGAACATCATTTGATATTTTTTACCATCCTACTATAGTCCTTAGCAGATTTTCTATCTTTTTTAATGGGATTCAAATCTAACTTAATAAAATAAATAAATATATATCCTGGGACATTCGTCACAGCATATGCTGAGTTGGAGTCCTTTTTGGCATCACACCACAAATATAAATTACATTTATTATTTTCATGTATGGCATATTATATATAAGAATTGTGTTGTTATTGTTTTTATTGATTGTTCTTTATAAGCTTCCGTTTTTGTTGTTTTCATTTTATTTTGTGTTTTGTTTCAATGTTTGTGATGTGTGTGTGCCAAATAAAGATTTGTCTATTGTCTATTGTCTATTGTCACACACGGTCATCTGATCCCAAACTAAGCAGAGCTTGTACTATGGAAACTAGATAACTGATATAATACATATACCTACTACTTTTTGTTTGTAAATACATACTTAATATACGTAATTACACCCAGACTCAGGACATACAGACATGTTCAGTTCATGCACACAAATGCATGTCCTGTGCGGGAATCGAACCCTGACCTGCGGTGCAATAGGTGGAATCTTTACCAGACTCTTAACCAACTGCGCCAACTGGCCCATCAAATTTGAATTGGCCCGTCTACCTATTGAATCACTTTTGGAAAAAATATTCAAATAACTTACGACTTCAGCATAACGAAATCTGTTACTATGTAAAGAAATATTATACTTTATAATGTGAAGAATACAGAATACTCAGTGTATAATATGTCCCAAAAAACTTTGAAATTATTATAATACCAATAAGATTGAACCCAATTTAGGAGTAGTCCAGTATAAATTAGTATAACCAATAAAAGGCTTTTTTTTTGAAAAATGAATTACATTAGAGCAATAGCACTACGCTCTACTGTAATTCATTATTCAAAAAAAAGTCTCTCTCACTTCCAAAATTCATTGCAGCCCAACTGAAGAAGTACCTCTACCTTACAGAAGATCACTGCTAATTATCACTGTGGTGTAACAGGTCGCCAGAGCTCCTCTTTACATCCACCTACCTATCCGCCATCATAATCTGCCAAAATACTTGAGGCTAACTATTATCTATATTATAACTATATAATTATATATAATTATAACTATTATTATTATTATTATTGAACTATTATCAAAGATGGCTCCAAATGTATCCCAGATATAACTAACGGGCAAACTTTTAGCTAACATATACAGCGATCAAGCCTTTGAAAATAGCGTCATTATACCTATAATATGTATACTGATATCTTACTTAGTATAGTATAATAGTAGGGAGGGAAACTAATATTATAGTGAAACTAGTGAATGTTTGTATGGATGTGAGGTTGTGAAAATTGAGATTTGTGAAAACGTTTGTTACTCTTTCACGCAAAAACTACAAAACGGATTAGGATGAAATTTGGCAAACAGATAAAATATGTTCTGGATTTATACATAGAATATTTTTATCCCGGAAAAAAAATGCGATCAAACGCGGATGAAACCGCGGGAGACGCTAGTATTTTATAAATATCACAAATAAATTAACGATGTGTGTATATGTGTTATCACATTGCATACATTTTGCATAAAAATAATGCTGTAGTTAACATAAATAACCTGCTTATGAGCAGTAGATACTATCAAAAACAAATAGAAGTTATGTAATTGACATAAATTATTCTATAATCGATTGCAAAACGAATGTTCTGATTTTTCAAATTTAATCAAACGTAAAGCGGAAAATCGTTGTTCGATTGGTTGATTAAAGTTGGGAAACCAAATCGTTCGACATTAAGTTTGAAATTGACTGATGAATCTATTTTGAGAGTGAATATAGAAATTGTTCCTTGCGTAGTACTTGACATCACCTGCGCAGGCGCTTCCCGGAGTGCGACACTCACACAAATCGGCCCTTCTTTACACATCTCACGTAGCGGCATTCTATTGCGTACCGCACCGGTGACAACCCTCCTTACATGAAATAGAACATTGACCCCGTCGCAGCTTGCTCCCCTCACCAAATTCAAAAATATCGGCACCACATGTTCTTGACCTTGTTTACTAATTTTTTTCTTATTTATGAATCATTTTCACTTCCTATCCGGATATAAAACTTATTTCAGCCATTCGCCATTTAAACGAATTTTCAAGTATTTACAGTAAAATGGGCTCTCATTCCTTTTGAGGAGTAGCTATTTACCTAACTCCTATACTATGTATGTTTGTGTATGTACTATGTATGTAAAGAATACCTCTATTACTGCGCAACTAAGGGTTCGTTTATGAATTCGAACTTGGAAGACTTCTTATCTCATCTTATATTAGCAAGTGACGTAAAAAATAATAACTTTCATTGAGCGGTGGTATGTTGGTTATGATATTAATTCAATAAACGAAACAACAAAAACAAAAATTTGGTATGAGTTTATTACTCAAAAACTCATACCAAATTTTTGTTTATATTTTGAGCTGAAACTTTGTATAGAGAGTCTATAGGTAGGTAGGTACTTGATGTAGTCTTAACTCTTTTCGAATAGATATCCCTTTCCTTTACACGTTGTATACAATATATTTGTAATTACTGAATGTACAATGAAAACTAACAAGTCTTCTATTCACGTGCTATAATATAATATCCCACCAGATATTTTGCGTCTAACAAACTTCGCTCTCGATACAAAATGTTAGAATCGTGACCTGAAACCGCCTTGCAGAATCTTTCACAAAGAAACATTTGACCATTATATTTTAAATTGTTGTGACCATACACTCACAACAGTAAATGGTGATGGTGTGGCCGAAGGTGTTAACAGTAGCTAGTTATAGTATCTACGGTGGTAAGCACACAAAGTCTAGAGTGTTTCTTTTTCTAGACACCCATTTACAAAAACCTATTAATTTTATTTAGGGTTGCTATCCGTCCGGGTTTCCCCGGATTTGTCCTAGTTTAGAGGGCGTCCGGGGAGCGTCCGGGCGGGGTTTCATTTGTAGTCCGGGTTTAAAAATTTAATTTAATTTAATTTAAATCTATATCTGTGGTTCTGCTACTTATGTTGCTGACCATATGTATAATAATGTAAATAAAGGAATAATGAAATGTCAACAGAATTTGGAAGGCGTGATCTGCATGAATTGGGCCGACGTTTCACATCCTATTTCACCGTTATCCCGGAGAAAATTTTACATAAAAGTATCACATTCATAAAATCATTAAAAAATCTAACTAATATCTCACTATATCATAATATTAGAAATGCGAATGTTTGGCTATACCGATGTATGTTTGTTTGTTACTCAATCACGCTTCAACAACTGAACGGATTGGGATGAAATTTGGCACGTTGAGAGAATATGTTCTGGAAGCGTACTTTTTATCCCGGGTAAGCAATATACCCATACTCAAAATAAACAGAGATTCTGAATTTGAATCGAATCCACGACCTGTAGTGTGACAGTCAAAGTATTTAAACTTTACGCCAGCTGGCCTTCTTAAAATGTATCTACCTAGGTAATCTACAGTTAGTTACACATCTATTTTTATTACCAATAAAAATAATACAACACATAGAAAACATAATAACTCTAATCAAGTTTGAAATTAACAACAAACATAATTAAATAACAGATAAGTACAAACATAAATTAATTGGACTACGTCGACAGTTTGTAATTATCCTATAACAAGCAATAGCTATAATTTCAATTGTTAGTAACTTTTGTATTGCGTTAGATTTAGGTTGGAACTGTACTATAATTTATCATTAACACAGAAACATACCCATACGTCTCGATTTTATTTAAACGTTTCAATTTCACTTGACATTTTAACGACTCTTTTCACTATTATTATCATTAATTGATATGTATCAATTGATAGTGGAAGCTTTTATATATTTTCTATGCTTAGTCTAGGTTGTGCGTCATGCATTGTAAGTAGGTACGTATAGAAACATATACCTACTTGCCTCCGTCAGCTCCAGCTTTGATCTAATTACCTCTTATAATGCAAGCAAGTGAGTACAGACACGGTGATGTGATTGAATGTGACATGCAAATAATATAGGTTGGCATACACTTGTAGTTGCCAAGTGGCGAGAAATTGTGCAGCGAAACGATGCAGGCCAGTTGCCGAGTCGCCCGTGTCGCCGCGCCGTCGCAGTGCTACAATCACAGTGCGGCCGCCGAGAAAATGCATTTGTGACACTAGTTAATATTGGCCAAATCACGGAAACAGCTAATCTGATTATGATGGGACTTTCACCTACTGCCTTACCTAATGCGTTTTAAAAAAATTAACCTAATGCCTAAGAAAATACTAAACCTTCCTTTGTAAGTCCCATCGCAATAGGATTAGCCGTTTCCGAGAATAGCAATTCAATATTAACAGGTGTCAGAAACGCATTCACTCGGCGCGGCGGCGCGGCGGCCGCACTGCAATGAGAAGTAACATTGCTTGTGCAGCTCCCTGGTCCTCATAGATGCAACTTGAACTGTTTGCTATCCATGTTTTGTATCTATGTATAGTATCTGAAACAAAAAGGCTTTCTTTTACATTATTCGTTCTTCGTTTTGTAAGGTACTTTGTCGGAGTTGTTGGTAATACGTAATACAGGCATTTTTACGTTTTTTGGTAACAGTTGGATACTTAAAGGTGTGTAAAGATGTAATGAAAACCTAAAATGGGTCCTTCATACATTAACACCGTTACTATAGGAGACATCGTGAAAGTAATATTTCGTTCACATTCTTTGTAGGATTCGTTTTGATCCAAAATGTTTATAAGACGTCATAGGAAATTTGTAGACGCAAGTGTGTGTGACGTGATCATGGCTATACAGAGGCTTTCAGTTCTTTTTTTTCCAGACTTTAGCCGATGTTTTAAAATCTTTAAATGAATGAGAATAATTCAGTTAAAATTTAAAGTCAATAAATTTAGATTACGAGATGCGGTCAGTTGATGGCGAAGCATTGATTATTGATTCTTCGGCGGAGCATCGATTAGGTATTATTGTGATTGCGCAACGGACGTAAGCGTAGCGTTAGCAACACGCTGAGGCAGGCTCGCGAGACGGCTCAGCTCTGCGATGGACGAGGCCGTGCAAGATGTGGCCACTGTGCAAATCGGTTCAATTATGCAAGTGACTTGATTAGAAAATAAGATGGCCTGTGCGATATTGGAACTCGATTGATTCAACTTACATAATGAATGCCGGAAACAATGTCACTGTTGCATTCTAAGCTCGTGCAACTATTGAAATTGTATCGTGCGTTAGTTTCGTCTATTAATCTCATGATCGATAATAATAAACTGCAATAGGTAGTTATTCCCTCAAATTGCAGACATCATCTTCTTCTTCCTTGCTCTATCAAAGTGGGATAGAGCAAGAAAGAAGAAGGAGGTTATTTTTATTTTATTTCCTTGGATCCTAACTCTTGCTAGCCATCAATAAGGAAATTTGGGCGCTGCGCTGGTAAAATTTCAAAACATACAAATTATATATAAATTAATTTCATAAATTGTTTACGACATAGTTAATGATGACTAGCTCATAAAGTAGTAAAATGATAAATTTAATAAAAATTACATTCCTGGTCTACAGTGAGCGCAAATTACTGGGCAGAATAGAACCTACACAGCGCACTAATTGAGACACAGCTATAATATCGACCATGTTTATGGTTCCCATATAGCAAGCTATCAAATAAATTCCGAACATGTAGGAGATACTGCCTCGCGTGTAGCGATTATAAGAGGCTCATTTTGTTATCTCAGCATCTTCCAGTCATAATGTAACATTATGGAATACTTAACGTAGATACTGGTACCTTCAGCCCGCTACGGCCGGTAGTCTCAACAAAACAGTATTAAATAGCAGAATAGTAGTATGTCAGAGACGGTGAGGTAGTATAGTACAGGCAGTGGGTAGGAAGATAACTTATTAGGGTTGCTTCGCAGATTGCGTGAATGCGTTCACTTCACGGTCGCGTTGCGTTGCCTTTGTTGCAGCCGCGCTGGGTGGGCCGCTCTGTCGTATGCTCCACATTGCACGCCGCAGGTATACCACCACCACTATCGTACACCATACCACACTACACCACACACCACGATACATAAACACACAGACAATACATTTTGCGCAATTCGTTTCACTTTCGTAGCTCTGTTTATTAAAGGGATTATGATTTCGAACGATGATCATGAAATCTTTTTCGTTCCACGCACCGCTGAGCTAGATCTGCTGCACGTATATTGGTATAAGTGTAGCCAACTAATATTATTGTTATACAAATTATCCGTGAATATTACATAGTAGGATAGTACATTCAGGAAGTCTAACAGACTGGATGATCTTGATTCGCAACCCACAATTTAGTTTATGAAACAGCGATAATGTTGTTTTGGAGTAGCTTAGCAGTAAAGTAAAACAATATTGAATTATAATATCGAAAGTTAGGTACCTACCTATGTGGCGTTTTGTCTGAAACATAAACTAGACAAAGATAATTTCTGTTGTCTTTATAGCTAACCGGTACTATGAGTCAGCCGTGATTGTTTAATTCAGTGCTTCTAAACGTGTCGTGGCTCGTGGCGCATGCGCCAGTCCCGGTCACAACAACTTTGATTCATATGCGTATGCAGATCTAAGTTACATCAGTGATTACTCTAATTTCAAATAAGGCAAATGCTTTGACAGTTGTAGTTTAATTTACTCTAACAAAGGAACAATACGTACGGCTCTTTCATACAATAAAGGTAGGTAGGTACTTATGTCTTTGTTTGATACAGAATAAATATAGCGATAGAATTAAAAATATGCGGTCACACGTCACCTAAACTAGTAGATAATCGCAGGGGCATGTACCTGTTGCGTTGCGTTCTCCTTTCATGGAATATTCTTCTTGTTATAGAGAGCAAACGACACAAAGCGGGTTTATCTGAACGCATTATGAGGAGCATCTCCGCTCCCAGATCGCGCGATAATGCTCGTCGTCGTCGTCGAGTCACAAAAGTGTATTCTGAGGTGCACCGACTCACGACACCGGCGCGGCGCGGTGCGGCGGCGGCGCGGCGCAGCGCGGGCGCGGGCGCGGCTGGCTGCTCTGAACGAGACGTAAGGTGATCTCGAACCGAGTTGACCTTTGTGCGCTACGGGCAACCACCGCCGTCGATCGGCTATGTGTCGCGACTCGCTTGTCAGTGTCCTCTCAAGAAGGAACTTTGTTTTCTTTCACCAAAAGAAAGTAGGTAGAGATATCGATGTAAGCATTGTTCCGCCTTCGGGTTAATTCAATATAGCGCTGCTGTCTATCGAACGCCATTTGAAAAGATTTTATTGTGCTAGCGGTTTATAGCTGTTAGGTGTTCTGAATGGCGAGCAGGTGTAACTGAATCGGCCCGTTAGCAGGTACCTACTACGTACAATATAGGTACCTAAGTTAATTTCGATCAATTTTAAGGTTTTTTCTATTTGATGATCACTCATCATATGGATATATTGTATTAAATTTTGTGAATCCCTTCTTCTATTTTAATGTAGGTATGGTTCACCAACTTAACTTTTAGTTGGTGGTGTGGCACCGTTTATAATTACATACTTTCATCACCTATTTCAGAATTATGAGAAATATTGAATGATAGCAATACGATGAAATCCTCAATCCATCAAAGTTTTTCAAACCTACATTCATATTTTTTTTTGTTTTTTTTTATTCATCGCCGGTTTAGGGGATAAATTAAAAAAAAAACATATTACTTGCCTTTATCAAGAAGCGGTAAGTACCTAATGTTAAAATTTCGTTTAAATCTTTTAATTCTTTACTTTCAGGTCTGCAGTACCTATATGAGTCGATCCGTCACCCGATTTGGTCTTCTCACTTCATACATTAGTATGATATGATCAGCCTACTTAGCCTTTACCATTAACTACAATTTTACGATAGCAAAAATGATGATTAACATCTTCTTAGTATCTTACCAAGTAAGGTGGGCTTAAAATAGCTTCACTATTATTGCTTCCAAAGCGTTGTGATTGAATCAAAGGGAGTTAGTGCGTTATTGTGAAATAATAAAAAGATAAAACGTCATCGGAAATTAACATAATATGGTCACCCGTTTCAAATGGTCGATGAAGAGCCGAGATGTGTCATCAGAATTCTCTATAGAGCGCGACATGTTGTCAAATGCCGGAGCTTGTTGCGTTGCGTGAGATCGACCCTACATTTCGTGGACACGCATATCAATAAAGGCTTATTAACTTCATTCACATGCGGCCTTTCCGAATGAGGAAGGCTTTATTTCTATTGAAGTTGTTATTCAATTCAAAAATATTGTTAATTTGTTTACATTGTTATCACGATAACAATGTAGACGTTGATTCGGAAGAAAATAGCGATTTGTTATCATGTTTTATATAATTTAAG
Organism: Achlya flavicornis; assembly: GCA_947623365.1. NCBI lineage: Eukaryota > Metazoa > Arthropoda > Insecta > Lepidoptera > Drepanidae > Achlya > Achlya flavicornis. The sequence goes on from OX392468.1 coordinate 10,416,046, forward strand.
CAAAATCATTTCTAGATCAATACCACTCTTGCGATACAGACATGTTAGAGAGATAGTTATAGCTCTTTTCATCAACAATATTACGTACTTACCTATTTATAATTAACCTCCCATGGAGTAGGTAGTTTTCCTCTTACTAATGTGAATCAGAAATGGAACAAAATAAAGAAGGCCGCAACGATTAGTATTATACCTTCTTTGAGAAAGGATCGAATTATTATTATGATTTCGCCGCAAATATATACTAATACTAATATACTAATACTAATATACTAATACTAATATATTAATACTAATATACTAATACTAATATACTAATATAATTAGTGATGTGTCTCCCGCTAGCTCTGCCGGTTCATTGCTACCGACCACAGGATCTACGAATAATGATGCAAGAAGAAAGTGGTCACAGGAAGAGTTACAAGAACTTATGCTCTGCTATTATATGCTTTCAAATATTTATAAATACACATAATAATATGTACCTATATTTTAATACTAACTACAAAGTGGAATTAGGTATTTTTTTTTCCTGTGGGTCAAAGGACGGGGTACCACCGACAAAAGTCGAGAAAAAGAAATATAATAATAATAATATAATAAACCTGAAGAGTTTTTTTGTTTGTTTAAACGGGCTAATCTCAGGAACTACCAGACGGATTCGATTTTTTTTTTACAAACAAAAAATCGCTGGGTGTACCTAATTGTTTTAAAAATCACACAGGAAATTTCTTTAACTAGGGCTCTAGCTAGAGATCTAAGCTGAGAATGTTGATGTCAGTGATGCCCATACGAAATAAAAGGTGTTGAAGTGACCATTGCTCAATGTGAGTTAAGCATTCATATCCTTTAAATGTAGATAAAAGTAGATATACCTATCTGCTTGGAGTTACGATGATATCTTTCACGAACAACGACTGTCTTCTATCTAGTTCACGAGACATGTCTACCGAATATCATGAGGCCAACAAACCCAGCTCTCCAAATAAAGAGTTTAGTACGTATGATGTAGATGCCACTAACGTAGTCATTGTAAAATTAGGTTTATTTACAAAATATTTTTTATTTACAACAAATATGTACAAAATACAATCTATATATAGAAATATAATAAATAGAATTTCCTCAAGCCTGCCGCTGCTTCCGATTAACGGCAAGGTGCCCAGAAGGCTGGCAGCGTCTCCTCTTTTGATAGCCAAGCTGACGCGTTGGCGGAAAAAGCTCCCCGCCCGCTGGTCTCCGGATGTCTCGATCAATTTTGATGACAAGGTTCGAGCAAAACGGCGAGCTTCGGACCCCCACGGTCCCAAGGTCTCGACCGCAAAAGGCATAAAAATATAATTGGGTCCAATCGAAATATTTATGCTCCGAAACCTATTTTATGCGTGGTGTTTGACTACAATCTCACTATGGTACCTGATGATGTGACTGAAGGCTGAAGGTGTGGCACTGAGCCTATAGATGGGAACTGGCTTACAAGTGTTGCTACTGCTGCTATAGCTAGTTATCAAGTTGAGGGTAATAACTAGCTAGGCGGGTACACCTTGCTATAGTTTCCAAGCAAGGTTGTCTTCACCGAAAGCTCAAACTGTCTGATTCGAATCCATCTTCGACATCGAATGTATTTATTTCAATTTATTTTATTTCATTTCATTTCTTTATCCTTCTAAATGAGAAGTATAATAAATGGTTGTTTAGTTTTGAAGATCGTCACAGATGACGCGGGCCCATAGCCGCCATCCACACCGGCTTCGCGATAAGGGCCAGATGCGTCAATTTGTTTGTGTCCTCGTGTCACCTACCTCGGCCTTCCCGTTTACAATTAAATGTCTCTATGTATAGGAAACGGTCAGCTGGCGTATTTTTTTAAATTATCTGGATTAGTTGGCCACCTTTTATGCGTCTGCTGACCCATATGTCTCACAATCGTAACGACTTTCGTTATTTATATTCACACATATACACTACGCTAATGATAAATTACTCAGCTACGTGATTGATTCGCAGTGAAGTGTGGAAAATTAAATCCTGATAAGTTTTACTGATAAGTTGTGGGTTTTAGGTACAGAAGTTTTTAATCGACTAATAAATATCAAAGAAATGAGGCGGTTCTCAAATCATCTTTATAATCTAAATATACTATAGGTATAAATATTTTTTGTTTGTTTTTATGATTGTTTTTTTGTTTGTTTAAACGGGCTAATCACTGGAATTTTTCACTAATAGGAAACTACATTATCCCCGAGTATTATAGGCCGACTTTTTATCACGGGAACGTGGATAAAACCGCGTCAGACAGCTAGTTTCTTATATATTAGTAAGTATTTATGTATATTCGAGAATGACCCCTGATGATTTATTTACAATAAATAATGTACAAATTACATCATACATCATGTACCTATATAGACATTTTCCTCATCTGCCGCTTCTTCCGATTGACGGCAAGGTTTACTCCCAGCAGGCTGGCAGCGTGTCCTCTTTGGATAGCTAAGCTGAGGCTTTGGCGGAAAAGCGTGTAATAAGTGCGGTTTTTTTTGTGTTTGCTATAAAGGAAACCATGAGCACGGAATGGAAATACTTTATTATTATTTCCGTGCATTATTGTTGAAAACTGTAATACCAAAAATCTTGAGAGATATTGAGAGCTCATCGTTCGATGTGACAGAAAACAGGAGCGGTTGCGTTGTCCATCGCTTCCGCGGCGTCCGCGCCGTGCGCCGTCCGTGCCGATGCCGGCCGTGTTCCGCAAGGTATGCGCAACACGCAATGACGCGCATCCCCGGTCTGAGAAGTAGGTAAGTAAAGCCACAAAGTATTCCATGAATGTGTAATCAGAGAGTTTATTGATCGTGGCAAGATTAACACCACTCCGCATTGTCTGAGTTGGCACGTCTTAAATTTTCCCTTTTTGTGCCAGTAACTTAAGGAATTCTCGAATTAATTTTTTTCTTACCTTTATGAATGTCGTCGTTTATCACACCGGGAAAGAATTATTCCTTCTTATTTTGCACTTTCGTAACCGCTTTTCAATTGTACATTGTGATGTTTTACGACCATCTCTGGTACCAAAAATTGAATAGTTATTCATGACACGAGGAGGAAGAGCGAAAATTTACAATATTTCACGGGCATAGGTAGGGTAACTTTTAAAATCTCTGTATAGGTAAGTAGCTTCTACCTTCTATACGATCTATACCTTTTTCCGAATGGTTTATGGGTTATAATAGTACATGCATGTTATAAGTACTAACCTATTTACAGAAATGATAAAAAGACAACATTTCGTAAAAACATGGAATTTTGGGCGCGTTCATTGTTAACGCTGACTAAACTTTACTTACGATATAATCAAAATGATGGTATATCCGTAGACATAGGATTTCGCTAGGTATATCTTAAAAATATCTACAAAAATATATGTAATTATTATCAATGTATATTATTATCCTACGGATAAACATTTTTATGCGATTGTGATTTAAAAAAAAATAGGTATATGTTTTCGCAGTTATTTCGACCCATATAATATTTATCTTACATAAGTTGGTTACGTTGGACATCTATATATTTGTACCTGAAAAATATTTGCTTTTTACAGCAAATCATTATCATTAACTTTTAGAAGATATCATAGATTTAAAATTACAAAAAAAATACAGTATTCGCGTTACCGTGCCCGGGCGGATTCTAACCATGATCCACAATGACACCACATAAGTACCTACATTGCACCCATCCGTGCGAAGCCGAAGCGGGTCGCTAAGACATTAGAAAGATCCAAAATCAAAATGTCAAATGGTCAAATTAAGTCGTAAGATACAATTATTGTTCGATTTACTGCCGCCCGGGATTGGTGATGTGGCCGAGATACGGCTCAGCACATTTCACGTTGGGGCATAAAATATCTTCGTGAAATTTGGGTATCGTATACCTTTTGGTAAACTTCTACCAGAGATAAATAATAGTACTAACGTACCTACCTCTATCTTTTATTTATTTTTATTTATTACCCATATCTGGAGCACCCTAGTGATATTATAAACTAGCTGTTGACAAATCTTTTTCTGTCGACAAATCGTTCTGCGAATTGACAGAATATTAATTTTGCAAACACTGTAATTAGGTCTTAGTAAATAAATAAAAAAATATATAAATAAAAATGATTTTGCCCGCGGCTTCCCTCGCGCGAAGTTTGATTGTTTTCAGAAAACGCGAATCACGTGTTTGTTTATTTGTGGACAGGAGTACTGCTGCGAATTTTCGAATTGAAACATCTATCTTTTATGATTTCTTCATACAAATTGTGAACCACCGTTACACTTCTTAACGGGGTTTAATTTTTGAAAATCTGTTCTTAGCGGATGCCTACGACATTGTAACTATCTGTGTGGCTTTCAGGCCAATCTGTTCAGTGTTTTGAGCTAAGTATGCGTTGATCAGTCAGTCACGGTTTCCTTTATATATACAAACACAGAAAACATATGCGGCCAATAAATAAAGGCTGAACGGATGTAGGTCAAACTTGGCACTCAACCTGAAATTAAACATTGGATACTTTTATTCCAAATAACATTAACATTCGATTTTGACAACAAGTTCCCATCATGAGGACCCTACCAATTAAAGTAATTTATGAGTTTACCAAGCAATTTAACATTATAGTTAGTCATGAGAATATATTCGTTAGATAATATTATAGTTGCCGAAAGAGGGAGCATGTGCATCCTGCGCCCGCGCACGTGCCATTCACGCGGCCGGAAGTACCGCACATCGGCCCACTTATCGCGACCTTCGCACATCATTTATTTATGTTCATCTCTCGATCCCTATCCAACGCGTTTAGTAAACAAACTTGCGCCACTCAAGTGGACCAAATAAATACCTATACAGCGAACAGCAGACTGTGGTGCTGTCGGTCGTTCGTAACCACCAATTTCATTGTCAATACCTGCCAATGAGACCATTGCTATAATGCTACATTTTTTGCTATTTTTGACCGATGGAATGATTTTCGGAGGTCTTATCAATGTTTGCCTAAATCAAAAAGTCTCACATCTCACAACAAAACCTCATGTTACTTTTGTTTATCCAACGACGATATAGCATTCCGGATTCCGTTAACTAACACTGGACATGATACAACAGGCTAGTCATTCAAATAAGTACTAGTCTAAAGACGGTTGTTTAAGTTAAAATTTATTGAAAAGTTCAACAAGTGGCCTAGACGGAGGGTTCTATCAAATTCTCCTTTGGACTGCAAATCAAAGCAGCCGTGCACTTTCAAGTTAAAATTTTGCACCTCAATAGAAGATTTATAATCAGTGGTGATACTAACACTTTGTAAGTGTCAGTTTGACCGTCACACTCTTTATCTTGTACTGAAGATGATCCTAATTTTGAAAAAAAGCTTTATCACCATTATATTTGCATAGGAACTGTTGACAAAAGTAGGTAACTATATCGATAAGAGCAGACAGGTTGTGGGCGCTTTATCTTGCGGCGAGGACATCCGCACGATGTTCGGACGTGCGCTATCCAAGTAACACAGTTTTATTATCGCACACATCCCTATCCTGATCATGATCTTACTCGCGTATAGAGATACGTGGTAACAGTAACACGTGACAATATGCCGATTTGTATTTTCTTATTATTCATTGTAAATTATATCCAAAACTTGTTATTTAATTAAGACAAAGGAGACTTAAAACACCAAAGAAAGGCAAGTGTGATCACAATATAGATCACCAAATTATAGGTATATTAATTTAGGTCAAAGTAACACAATAGTTAATCAGCAATGGCCGAGATGCGCCGCCGCAGAGTAAGATAAATTAGGTACATATAAGTATTAAGTAGTAAGTAGATCATAACTGCTTACGAGGACACGTGATCTTTGACTTCTACGGAGACTGTGACTCTTGCCAATGTCGATTGCTGAGAAGACATGATTAGGCACATACACAACACATCTGGCCAAGTAGGACTTTGAATTGCGCACTGAGTAAATACACCAATATTTATATTATTGAGTTTATAATTCTTGACTCATACTAGGATACCTTACACCAGGGTACGTACCTATGTGTCTATGTAACACTATGTACAAAAACTTTGCTTATACCTAAGACAATCTGTTCGGGGATTTTAAGAGAGGTAGAGCTTAGCGTTTATTCGCTCAAAGAGCAGCTCGACTGTGAAAGTACCTCCACCTTATAGAATACCGCAGCCAAATAATTCATGTTGTGTAAAGTTGTGTTCCTGTGCGTGAATAAGGTCGCCAGAGCTCATAGGGGAGGGGGAAAAGGTCGGTAACGCGTGAGCGATGCTTCGTGTATTGCAAGCGTCCATAATATGGCTCCGGTTACCGCTCGCCATCAAGCGGGGCGTATGCTTGTTAAAAACCGTAACAGGACACAATAATATAACATAATCAATCTGAGATTAAGATAGACATCAATAATTATTTTGATATTCGTTCTTTAGAATTAGGCTCAAGTCTTTGATGGGTAGACAGATAAAAGCAGAAAGATGTGACGAGACGTCCCTCTGATTTTCATTTCAAGGTAAGGTATGAAGACATAATGAATAAAATTCAGCAACTAGTTTAATGATTTTTATTAGATTAATGGCAGAATACATTCGAGATCTTCACTCTACGATTCGAGTATTGTGAATGTGATTAATTTATTATGTAGGTAGTATTATTTTATTCTGATATGATTTAACAGGTAAGTTATACAACAAAGAATTTCACAGGTACACTAAACAACGCAGTTTGTCATGGTTAACTGGAAACACAACAGTGCGATTGTTCCTCTTTAAAGCTCGAACAATAACCTGTTCAAGAGCGGCGACGTTTTTTTTCCAAAATCTCCTTTTATTCGTATTCAAAAAGCTTAATGGAATTTCGCATTGCGCCAGTCGGCGTATTGTACAACGATGCGGAATGTGGATAAAATCAACAACGCACTAAATCACACATAGCGAAAAAAGAATATTTACGCTTTGAGCCGTGAAAAAAAATGCAAGATATAAAAGATACTTATTCCTACAAAAAGAAAATAGGTAAGGAGAGGACCTGCTATTTCTAGGTAGAATGGCGTAGAGCGGTTGGATGGCGCTGCAGTTTAAAGAATCAAAGAGTGTATTTGAATTTAATGCAAGTGTGCGGTATTCAGGTAGTGCTTAGAGACACGTGCATAAATCTGAGGTGCAAAGCGCGGCCAGAGCAGTGGCGAAGCGCGATGTTCACGCCTACAGTCGCGGAGCGGCGAGCGGACGCCCGGCTCACCGTCTGCACGTTCTTGCATATCTGAATCTGTCTACACGCGGCGGCACACCACCACTGCCTGATATGGGCAAAAATTGAAACACGGAACGTACATATCTGAGTGGGCCTCTCTCTGCCTACACATAAAGCGTTTCGTTCGTGCTTTCTTTATGTATCGCCCCTGTATGGTACGCCGAGGAATAAAATCTTGTCGACAATCTGAATTCCAACGGTCCCACAAGTTCTTATCAAAAATTGTCTACTCCGTCACTAGTTAATTCACTTATTTATTGTGGTCGTAGATTACCACTGTAAAGTAAGTCAGTGGCGTAGCTCTCCCTAGACGGGCCCTGTATCAAAATTAGTTGGGGACTCTACTACCTGACTGCGGCGAAGCCCAAATAGAGGGTAAAGTTATTTACGAATTTTTGCTTACACACGTTCGGGGCTCCTGTAGCCCTGGGTCCCCGTATATTTGATACGGCGGTAGCTAAACGCCCCTGAATTTACCACTAAATACTAACTAATAATAATTTTAATAATTTAAATGGCAAATCTGGCCAAGTGGGACCACACATAATACAGGATTCTGAGCTGATAAGTTACTGTGCAGTTCGGTGGTACCTACCTATCAGAACACCTGCGCGAATTAATTTGTGCGAACTGTATTTAGCTACCTACCTCCAAACGGCGAAGGTGGCATGTGTATATCTTGCAAAAATACCCATTAATTTACAATAATTATGTTTTTGTTTTTAATTGTTGATATGTTTGGCAAGTCAAGGTCACGCAGCTTTGGGAGCACTACATATCATCATGAATTCCAACCAAGATCCTGTCTTGTCCAATAATCTTCTTTTCTTATTTTAACCCCAAATCATCTTCCTGACTCTCCCTTCCCCTTACCTCCGCCATCATTATATCTTACGAACAGGCCGTAGGCAAGGGTGTTCAATCATCCCCCGAAATTTTCGAATAATATTTATAAATATGACTGGTCCTTTGGGTACCAAAGCATATCATAGTGTGTTGTACCAATGCATATGCACTATAGACTATACCCAACCTATACCCAATAACCTAAGTAGTATTCATCATAATCATCATCATCATCCAATAATGTCCCACTGCAGAGCACAGGCCTCCTTTCACAAATTAGGGAAAGGGAATGGGCAGATACTCCACCACGCGTGCCCACTGCGGATCGGTGGAAGTAGGCTGTGGTCATGCTGTGGTCAACCTAATGTTGGAGTTTTTCAATAGCCAGGACCCATGTTTGGGGGTGACGTTTTCGTTTTTTCGTCTATTGCCAGGATGCATTTTCGGGGTGACGAAATTTTCTAAAATTGGTTTGTTTAAATAAAACATATTATGTGTTCATTACTTTTGTTTTGGTCGGTACCTGTATGGTTGAGCGCCTAGTGTGGCCTAGTGGTATTTCAAATCGAGCTTTTCCGTGCTTCGGAAGGCACGAAGACCCGGTTATCACTTAACGCGATATACTCTGACCTGACTAGAAATAGGCACAGCATTAATAGCACCCCTTCCATACCTCCCGTATGTATGTGCCTCCCACTGACATGATTTTTCACCCAAAAGATCGTAATCTAGAATCGGATAGGTAATGTGAGCCTGAGCTTTCTGTGGAGGCAAACATCGTGAGCAAACCATATCATGATGGTAGGATACTTTGTAGTAACCGCCCGGTTAGATACCACCCACCCATCTATAGGCTGCAGTAACCGCTTACTGTCAGGTGGGCCTCTTTATATTTAAGGTATGCTTCTTTGCTACCTAAGTATAAAAAGTTTATATATTATAGGTAAGTATATATTGTTTACAAGTAGTAAATAAGATAACTGGTGTCCATAGAACAAGATCTCCTTAGCTCGGTTGGGATCATATGGCCTTGTGAGAAGAATGTCCGACGATACCTTATGTATTTTATATAATATAAATAAATAAACGATCAACGGAAGCTCACACACAGCAAGTACATTCTTAATTGTAGTTTGGCGTTTTTGCGTATCTCCTTACCTGCCGCCTGCCGATGCCGCAAGAGCCTTAGGTAGGTAGGTATGTATCCCACGACCTCGGCGCGGGCGCGGGCGCCCAGCAACAGGTGTGCACCTGAGACCAGACGCACTTTTTCATTACGAACATATACCAAACAAAACGACATGCTCGTTTGAGAATGATGCTCCGATTCATTCATCGTTCGACGAGGAATGCTTTTATGTTCGCTGGTCGAACTCGATCTTATTCTTATTGTCTCGGCTCACCTTTGCATTGATGTGTGCACTGAGCACTGCATGCATGCCGTCTAAAGTATTAGGTTAGATTATGATGTTCTTTATGTTATATTTAAATAAACGTTTTTATTTTTTTTATATTCGATGATAGCTCAGTGGTAGTGACGTCGAATGTCATGACTAGGTCATGGGCTCGAACAATACAATGAGCTTGAACTTCGGTGAAGAAAAATATCATGAGAAGACCTTTGCACAGTGGTCCCTCCCTCAAGTCTATCGTTCTGCGCGAGACAATTGCGAAAAGTTAGTAATAAAAGTTGGTAATAATTAAATTACCTGATAGTATTGTGTTACAAAGTAATATTTTACCTATACCTTCTCAAAGTTAAAGTCAAAGTCAAAGCCATTTATTCCATTTAGGCCCTAGTAGTATGAAGGTGAAAGCTACTGAAGTTACCACCAGTTCGTAAGTCGGATTTCAACTGAGAAGAACAGGCAAGAAACTCAGCAACGTTACGATATCATATTGAAACTACCAAATAAATACAGGTGCAACTAATGTTATGTACCTATATAGAAAAGAAACTGCAGAAATTGCAATACGACAGGTAGGTATTGTACTTGATTAATGACATCAATTAAGTTTATTGCCGTTATATCACAGTGAGCTAAAACAAATATATCACCTGACACGTGATTTTAAGGGATGTGATTTGCAACGTAATATGTATTAATTGTGTGAGTCACGTGTCAACCTTGGAAATGTGCTGGTCGACGCATTTCACGCAGGGCGTTGTCGCATACCGATGGCCCATATAAACCTGACACTTCCACATGACACCGCGAGGCAACGCTGATTCTGCCTCGTTTTTTTAGCACATGATTATCACAATGTGATTTGCATTTCAACCGATTTTAATAAATGATACATACGTGTAGTACCAAATAAAGAAGTATTGATGATTATTGCAGTTGTTTTTTTTTTTCATAATTCCAAATGTAAAATAACTTTTTTCAAGTATTTCGGACTATCTATCGATGACACATTGAAATTCAGAAGTGTACCTAACATCAAAGTAACCTTGAATTATTCGGACGATATAGGTAATATTTACTGTAGATGTTTACATATGCATAGATATCCCGTAGTAAGTATATCATAAACAAACACACCAACAAGTCGCACTGTTAGCTTTATACCATTTTATCGATGAATTTGTTCTTGATTTACAGTGCCCATAAAAGATAAAATGCAGCCGTAACCTTGATCTACACACATCTTGATACTGGAAAATGTAAGCAAATAAAGGTGGGTAGGTATACCTTCTTGTAAACCGAGGATTATTTGTGACATTGAATGATTTAATTGTTTGGTTGTTATTCCCATGGACTACCTAGTGCAATCATTTCTCACGGACACGACCATGACGTACCTAATATCTTGTAAAAGCCGTATTTATTTAGAAAAGAAAGCGCAATACCTTTACTTACCTGCGTGATCAGCTGATTTTGAGCATTTCAATAGTCCTTATTAGAAAAGGATTTGAAAGTATTGGTTCTATAGTATAGAGAAATTAGGTTGGTACCTGTCGACTATCCTACTTCAAATTGCATAAATGTTCAAAATTGACATTTGTGTGGGAAATGAGAGTACAAACAGATCCATATTGATATTTTTTTCATAGTGTTAGTGTGTCGTTTCGTTTCTCACGATATGTAGGAGCACGCACGTGTAGATTGGTCCCTACAATATTCATCTGAATCATAACACATTCTTTACTCAGTAGGTACTTTGCAGTAGTCGATATTTTGTGATAACATGAATGTACCTATGCGCGATAATTTAAGCCATATTTAGGCGCTATTTTGCTGGATATAATCCGTCGTGGTTGCGCCTTGCGTAGCGTTGCGTTGCTCAGACGCAGTGCTACGGCATGTTGTGCGGCAAGCAGCCGGGGTGCGGTGCGGGGTGCGGGGCGACTCGCTATCGATATCGGCCGATCGCGTCGTGTTAATTACTTTCATTAAGGGCAATTGTCCTGTTCAATCGGCCTGATCAGTCAGTTTGCCGCCACTCGATATTTCAACTCAATACCACGATACCGCCTCAAATGAAGCAACTGGTCTAAGAATTATGTAAGTTAAGTATACAGTGTTTGAACATAGCTTAATTGATGTTGTCCATTACTTTGCCTATATATTTTATGAGTCTAAATAAATTTCTACGATTTCACTTACGTATCATTTAGGTATTATTTTACTTCAAAAATACGCGTACGTGCTACGTTGCTACGACTACGCGACTGGCTACGAGCAATTGTTTTTGTTTTCTGGAATCTTCATAACTTGGTAAGTTGCGTTGTTTGGTCGCAGTAAGGAACGAACAAACAAATTAACTGGGAATCAACATTAACTTTATGTAACAAATAAAAAAACCGGCCATGGTCATGATATTAGAAACCTCAATATCATTTGAAGAGATTTCTGCAGGGTCGGCAACGCGCGCGTGATACCCCTGGTGTTGCAAGCGTCCATAGGCTACGGTAACCGCTTACCATCAGGCGGGCCGAATGCTTGTTTGCCACCTAAGTGGAATAAAAAAATAATTAAGATCTATCCATAGACACCCCTCACTTACGGGGTTTTATTAAAAAATAAAATTGAGTTTCGCTTCTAAGTATGGGTTTTGGTATGTTTTTTTTCAATTTTTGTGTGAAAATGTTAATGCGATTCACAGAATACATCCACTTACCAAGTTTCAACATTATAGTTCTTCTTATAGTTTCGGAAAAAAGTGGCTGTGACATACGGACGGACAGACAGACGGACAGACATGACGAATCTATAAGGGTTCCGTTTTTTGCCATTTGGCTACGGAACCCTAAAAACATATTTAAGTTTTATTGGTTTTTCCCCGCCTGCTATATTAATAATTATAGCCTTATTAATTTCAAGGTACAAAACACGTGCCACTAAAGATGAGACTTGACACACTACATGTTTGTCGTCTGACGTCGTTGATGATGACTTCTCTTTAGCGATATCCATTTTATTATAATGACGCCCGATCCCTTCCCGCCTCAGACCTCACACCGCCAACACCGCTAAAGAAAAGTCATCATCAATGACGTCAGACGTCAACTGCGTGGTGAGTCAAGTCTCATCTTAAGTGGCACGCTCTATATTTTCAAAAATCAATTTTATAATATCTAGAGGTCGGAAAGAAGTTTCTTGGCCACTTTACAATTATTTAAAAATACATGAATGCACATTGCACATGCATGGATTTCAAGAGACGATGATGATTCAACATGCTTTAAACGTTATTTCTTTCCAATTAATGGGCACCTGAAATAATTAAAAATGATCCATTGAATGTGGGTAATTATGTAATGCTTTTGTTGTTGTTAATGTTTCTCTGATTACCCTTAGAGAATCTCATTACCACATTGGCGGATTTTTGTACTATTTCAATCATTATCATTATACAAAAAAATCCATATTTATATGTTTAAGTTTATTTCAAATACTTCACTTAGGATTAAGTAATTCAATCAAAAAATTACTCAATGTTGATACTCACGTAATCGATTGAAACTCCGGAAAATGTACAGTGTAATCTCTTCCACACAAATGTATCGCTCCCGATAACACGGATGGAACTGGCCACCTATGACGTTGTGTTTAGCAATGCGGTAGTGGTAGACCCTGTTGACAGACTGAGCCGTATTTTGTTTCTATGGCGTAGTTGGTTCGCTTCATTTTGCACTGACCCGCATTACCCACGAATTCTCATTCCCCCTACTTACGCCGCCTACCCTCGTTTAAATAAAAATCATTTACAGTAGAAGGTACGTAGCTACTGTTACTTATGCTACGAAAACAATCTAGTAGTTTCTAACGTTTCGTCTATTTATTTTAGAAGAATCTAGCGGAGGCAGCTAACAACTAATTAACTCCGTACCACAGAATAATTAAAAAATCGCCTTCGAACTACACTGAAAAAAAAATTTATTTAACAGTAACACAAAATTTTACTACCAATAACCTAAACAGAGTGACTTGCGAACTAAAAATTACCAGTAACAAAACTAGTTTTAGTTCATTACTAAATTGTTTGATTAAATCTAAGATATATAAGATTAAATGTAACTAAAGTTAGTTTACAGACAACAAAACTTCAACATACATAACTAGTTTTGTAGAACCTTTTTTTCAGTGTATTTACAGCTAATGATTCGATCACAATAAATTCACCAGTACAATCGTAAACTTTTAAATTAAATAATTTTATAGCGACTTCTAATTTTCCTGGGTAGACACTTAACAACACAATCAGTTAGGCATTTATCAAATTGAATAACATAAATATTAGATAAGCAGTATTAGAACGGTTAATTTACATTATGATGCGAGTAAAACTCAACTTCCTCATAAAATACGATGGAACGAGACAGAAGTCGTCACGCACCAAATAAATTGTAATTTCGACACTCTGCTCGTCGCTCCAGTGGCGCAATTGGTTAGCGCACGGTACTTATAAGACAGTGTTCGTGAGCAATGCCGGGGTTGTGAGTTCGAGCCTCACCTGGAGCATATATTTTTGCTTGTGTGGTTTTACTCTGTAAAATATTTTATTTTATGATAGAAACGACAATATAAATTTAATATCGTATATATTATTATAATATAATATTTAAAAAATATAAAATTGTCAATAAAGAACATAATAAATAGTTATAATTATTTCAATGTATATATTGCCTTTATAATTTTTATGTAGTTTTAGTTTAGTTTATATTGTAATTTGTACATACATAATTTGTTGTAAATAAAATTCTGTCCTTACTTGATTATTTTACAGATATGAAGGTTGAATTTATCAGTAAAATAGTGCGTAAATACCTAACTGTTTATTACTTAGCATAAAAAAATATTTTTATGATTTTATATTTATTTACAAATTAACAATGCCTGTATTGTCGATTGCGTATCAATGGATATATTACTTATTAATAAATATTTTGTTTGAGTATATTATGTTTGTTCCATAGTCATTCTGTAATGGTATAGAACGGATTTAGATGAGACTTGACGATTTTCATCATCAGCCTATAATGTCCCACTGCTGAGTACAGGCTTTCACAAATCAGGGTGAAAGGGAATGGGCAGATACTCCACCACGCGTGCCCACTGCGGTTCGGTGGACGTAGGCTAGTGGTCAAGCTACTGTAGGAGTTTTCATGCCGCCTAGAAAGCCTCCAACTAGCTTAACAACTATCATAATTAATGATAACCGGGACCGACCACGGCTTTACAACATGCCTTCCGAAGCACGGAAACGCTCTATTTGAAATACCGCGAAACCCCCCTCCAGGTACCGACCACGACGGTGGTAGCTTAACATGCCGATCGATTAAGAACGGCTAATTATGCTACACCACGAGCGCTTCACTTGACGGTTTAAATCATATCGAGGTATAAATAAAATATAGCATATTTTATATCCCGGAAAATGGATATATCCTCGGCAAAGCAGATGAAGCAGAAACTAAATAATTAATACTAATTCATTATTGATTACTATAACTGGATAATAATAAGTCACACAATTGAAAGGACTCCAAGCGATTGCCAAATTTGTCTAGAGCAGACGAAACCTAATAGCTCACTTATCTTACAAAGTCAATAAACTGAGACAATAGCCGGCATAACGTAACCACTTTCTGTACCGGTAAACGAAAAGAGGCGACCACTTGCTGATAAAATCGACGTTTATATGTGAACATTCGGATGAAAAATTACTTTATATTATTGGTATGTAAATAAATGATGCCGATGGGCGTCCGCGTCCGACTATCGCACGATCGTACCCGGTACGCAAATTCATTGCGAGTGTTATGTCTCCAGATGGCGCCACTATATGCGGTTCTGCCAAGGTTCTGCTGCCATGTCTGTCACGTCTGACATGTCCGTACACAGGCTTTGAGTATGTACACAGGTGAATAAAATATAGTGACATAGAATACTTATAAAATTAAAAAAAGCCGGTTAAGTGATAGTTGAACTCGCGTGGATAGGGTCCCGTATAAACTTAACATTGTAGGTACTTGAAAAACATGTGCTCCCATACCAGCCTTTATTTACTCTGTCCGTACCATACATTCGAACTAAGCAAAGCTATGTTTGTATGTACGCACAATATTGAGAGATTTACCATGTTATTTTAAGCCCATTTACTTCTTATAGATTTTCCTATAATCCATCGGTACGTAATTAAAGAATTTTACTATCTGCATTTTATTCTAAATTTTTGGGCTCAGTAGTTTTGCCACAATTATTTTCATGCAATGAATATAATTTTTAAAATAACTGTGCTTAAGGGAGGCTTAAGGAAGATAAATAGGTATGACGTCTGTTGGATAATCGTGTGTTTGCTTCTTAATCAGTGGTTTTTCTTACATTTGAGGTCTGAGTAGGTACCGGTGTAATAACTTTGTCCGGTAGTCAGTCAGCTGCTGGAGGGTGCACGACGTTGTGCTAAACTACTAACTAATCTGCCAGGGCAGGCATTGCGGGCCACCTGACCTCCTGATCCTGACTCGAGCCGAGCCGCTGGGGCCTCGTGCGACTCCCCTCACTCCTCACACCCACCCTCGAACTCCCAGCTATTTGTTTAACTTGCGCTCTCATCTGATTACGACGGAACGGGCACTCATGACTCGGAAACGCAATTCCAACGTTGATAAAAAAGGATTCCATTACAGAAATATGCAGGTTTTTGTGAATACCAAATGATTGTTTTGTCACGTATTTTTTGTATTCACATACAGAATCGACCCGACCCGACATCGACATGCCGACCTCGAGTCGTGAGGAATGTAAATCGTTGACCGTGCGCGAACAACCCCCTGATACAGTATCATTTTTAAGATTTTTTGTTTCACCTATGTGTACGAGAAAATATTCGGTGTTGGAATCGACAGCAAGCCAGTACGTGCGTAACGGCTGAGCATGTTAAACACATAATGTAACATTAGAAAAACATTTGATTGGCAAGTTATAGATTCATTGTAGCTTTGTGATCACTCATAGGCATTGGCCCTCGAAGATAACAATGATGATTAAGAACTGAAGTACGGAAGTCGATTCAAAGATCAGATTAATATTACAATTGCTATACAATTGATTCAATCTTAGGTGCGTATATTTTGATTTCAAATTGACATACAGATAGAAAGCAAACATGAACAGAGATAGAAAGGCAATAAAGATAACGACCCTGTCGGGATATCATATGATCAGCAATAATGTAGTCTAGCAGGGCAGTAAAATATGCAGGGGACTATATCGGGCCGTATATGTTACCAGTCGGAAATAAGCAAACTTAGTTTTTTCCTATGTAACAGATTAGATTATATATATTGACCTGAACTTGACCTGACCAACATCGTAATGTGTATGGAATTTATATTTATTTATATTATAATGATAAGCGGCACTTAGTGAGAACGGCAGCTACAGTGAAACGAGTTCAAGCCAGAGCGGATGTAACCTTCATAGGTATACCTACGACCTAACCATACCTATCGGAGTATCGTTTGCTTTGTCATCATTAAAAGAAACGTCATATTCTCTGTTAGGTTGTGGCTCAGGTTGTGGTTAGGTGGTGTAGTTTCTTTAATAGAAATTATATTTACCACTTGTTTGGACCAAATGGCAAAACATATAAGATTTATAAGGTAACACTGTTTTCAGCTAATTTAGCATATTTAATAAAACTATTTAGATTTTCGAAGATGGTGACACCTTCTTATTCCTGTAACCATAAAACTAGCGGTGTGTGCTCTCACCAAAATTAATGATAAAAGCTTCAATAAAGTTATTATTATTATTATATATTATAAAAAATTTATAGTATTTTGTTTCAAACACCACTCTATAGATCAAAACGAAAGATGTAAAAAGTCTAAATGTGTCTCTCAGAGTATGCTTACTACTATTGATACTCACATAGCAAAGCAAGTTATATAGGTTTGGGAAAAAATAAAAATATTGATATTCAAAATAATTTACGTTATAAAACACGTTACCAAAGAGTTCATGGCGAATTAAAATTCCGTTGCAAGTAGCAAGACAATCGAGACGGAAAGATAAGCTAGAGACAACTGTGTTTAGCATTGATTTGGGAGCACCGTTGATCACGAAGTGGTCTGCTTTCGTCACTCGCGGACGGTAGGTACCTAGTCGATCAATTCATAAATAACAGACCAGCGTGCAGCGCGGCTGGGCACTTCCCTACTACAGTAGCGTATCCACATAGTTGATACTTATAAGTAATTATAAAATGTATAGGTAAAATTACTTGATTTTTCATACCCTTGAATCTTGATGCTGAAATACATAGATACAATAAGTTTTTTCGATCTGCCTAGTTTTTTCATGACAACATGGCATAAAACTTAAAGAATATCTATGCTACTGCTATTCAGAGAAAATTGTATCTCTCCTCTTTGCTACTCTGCTCTGTAACATTTAAAAAAGTAGGTAGGGCCACGAGAAGCCTGAAAATAAAGATTTATTATTATTATTATGTCGATAATTTTCTGGTTTCTCAGCGTTATACCGGACTTATGCCAAGTCACTTGGTTCCTGTGTTTTGTATCTGGGTGGTTGATATTATTATCTCTTTATTTAGTTTATATCTTAAAACTATTTGTTTTATAACATTAGAATTAATTAATTTTTATTATTATTGTATCTTTCCTTCTGGAATTGCATGGTCCGAAGACCGGTCCTTTTGGAAGGCGTTCATGGGGATATAGATCCAACAACTAGAGGCCATTAATGTGTTGGGATATGTACACTAAGCGGGTTCTATCTCTGCCCACACTATTTAAAAGACAGCACCCGCGAAGTGCAAGGACTATTGCAGAAAAGAAGGGAACTATACTGGGTCTATGGAAGGAGCTTGCTGGGCTGGTTGCTGGGCTATTGATTGAGACAACGGGACGCCTGCCGAATCAAACGTCTCAATCTTGATATCCTGTCCGACGCGACGGTGACTCGCCGCTAACTAAATGGGCCTTCCAAAAACAGTAACCGAAAGGTTACAAAGGGAGCAACATTGGTGTCAGCAGCTAAGGGTGTCGAGAGGTGTGCACCGGTTTCACCATCGCGAGTGATCTCGGAGCGGGTTTCCTCGCTATTACGCAGATTGGGCACTTCCACCCTTTCGAGCATATAGCTCTCGCGCTCCACTTAGGCCGGCCAGTGAAGGCTAGCCAGAGGCGTGGGCATAGGTGCCGCCCCCGGGAGATCTCGGGTCCGTGGTGTCGCTACTCACCAACAGCTCGCCACAAGCTGCCCTGCGGCTTTATTATTATTGTTTTGAAAAGCACTTGCATTGTTCGAATTGCAGAATATTGCCTGTAAAATAAAATCTACCTATGTAGTGTATTATTTAGACACAATATCATCAACTGGCCATGTTAAAATAAACACCACCGGCTCATTGCTCGCATGAGCCTATTCCGTATGTCACCAAGGCACTTCTTTTGACATAAATAAACGAAAGGCACTAAAGGAACAAAGTAAAAAAAAACCTTTGTTTCTAATGTTCTGAAAATTTAGAATTATAATTGAAAAGAACAGTGATACGGTACGGTATTCTACAGTAATTTCGAAGCGATCATATTTCAAAAATCCATTTTTTTTTCAATCTTCTTCTTATCAGTTCTTAATTGAATCAAAATTCTAATTATTACTTATCAAAATTAATTGCTTGATTATTTATATTTATTTAGTTATGTACGACGGACAAAAACCAAGATGAAAAGGATAGCCTAATTTTTGTAAATTATTGACCGGACCGGACACAATACCTGATTACCTAATTTTAGTAAGGTTACATTCTTATATCTAGTACTTTTGTGATATGATAATGAGTGAGGTTTTAGAGCAAATGGCTAGAGAGAGATAACTTATGCCTCCGATTAAGACAGTGACTGAACCAGAAAAGTAACCGGTTAACTGTAATTACTTTTCTTTTTGGCACAGTTTATGGCTGTCACAATAGAGTAGAGTGATGACAATCGGCACGCGGACGCAAATCAAACCTGTCAAGCGGGAGCGTTCATATCTGACGCATACAACGGACAAACGACGACAAACAACCAATACTGACTCTGCTACCGTCTGCGCTTAGTATGGATGGACCTAGGCTTGCTCGAAACGTGCTCACAAGTCACTAGTAATCAAACAACCCTCTGCAACCATCCTCTTATACTCGTACCACCATTTACGCAGAGCTTTCTAACATACCTCCGCGAGAAAGAGAATTTGCATAAGTAGGTATTTAGGTAATTATTCGCATCTCAGATTTATTAGTAAGTCAGTACATGATTGACAATTGTCGCAAATCATTCGTGCATGTCAGATTACCCTTTGAATTTGAACAAAAAAGCCTAGAAAGTTGTTCGATCGGAATATGACGCAAAGTGGGTGGGCTGATGCAGCCGCCATGTCATCTATTGTCACTTTCATATTGATGAAATATTGAAACTCATATTACTAAGTAGGTATCAATTAATGATATATTATTATATAATGTTTCTGTTATTTTTTTCACATTAAAATATATTATTTAATTCTAATAACAATTATTTATTTACACATAACCAATTAGAATACTACGATAAATAAACTAACATCAAATTAAACTGACTGATAGAAAAAATAAAAAAAGTTTATTTATTTAGATACTTTGTCGTATTGTGGAACCTTGCATATAATGTGGTTCTCACCAAAATCCGCGAGTTGGGTCTGGAGATAGCGCCTCATATGACCGAGGCGCAATGGTTCCACAAACTGCCAAGGAGCAGAGTCAACCGACTAGGCTCGCGCGTCCGAGTGGGTGAGTCGGAAGTTGACGTGGTTGAGGTTGGGCGGTGCTTGAAGTACCTGGACATGACCATTCCTGTTTCTCTTAATAAAGCGTATACAGGATGATATGATAACAGGTATTTATGTATGCATGAGCATTAAACAAATTAAATTAGGTACCTACCTATAGTCATGTGAAAAAGATGACAACGATGAATGACTAGAATGCAACGAAGACAAAATCATCGAGAGAAGAAGACCACGGTAAAAGGATGCCGCACTTTTATACTAGGTGGAAGCATTTCTAAGTATGGGTAAATGTGAGGACACGCAACCCATCGGATATTCAGATTTCATATTTTATTAAAAGAAGCACTTCAAGTAGATTTTACGATTCTTGAACACATATTAGAGATGCGTAACAAATAGTTTGCCTATTACAATTTATCACATTACGGTCAACACGAGCCATACCGCCATGTGTAATTCAAGAAATGGACAAAGAATTGATTCATAAATATTAATCAAGAGCAATATAAAACCTGAGACCCGAGAGACGTAGATCCTGCGCGAGCGAGCGAAGTGGAACCCATAAAATCGAGGAAATATCCCTTTAGAGTAATACTGAACAATCAAATTTCGAAACTAGTAAGTGATTTGTCACTGATTTTGAACAGTTAGGACCACTCGCTGCATCATGTGTTTATGACTTGGCCAATCAGAGCGCATGTGTCCTTGACATAACCAATCGCATTGTCGGCGCATTGTCGGCGGTAGGATATTGGCGGAATATATTTCAACCAAAATGAACGTCATGTCATTGCGCTTCTTTGGGTTAATTGTTCGATGCCCCCATCACCATACGGCTCAATTGCTATCATGTTCATACTTTTATGGATTAGTGCCATGTTTAAACTAACTATGGCACAGACCTGCGAAAGTTTTAATAGTGCCAAAAGATAGAAGCAACCGACATTTACAAATCATATTGTGTGGGTTGGTGCTGGTTAACGATCTCGAGTCTCGACCCATGTGAGTATGTGTTGTGTACCTACTTGTAGTGTGTAAGTTCTACGCTATTGTAACTTTTCGATCAATTAAATAAGATTCGAATACCATGAGGTGTAAAATAACAATTTCAGTTACTAGCGATAAGAAAATAGGTATACAGAATTAATTAGTTTCGGTGTTATCTAATCATAGCGATTATTACAACAATTTAAATTCCAAGATATTAGATAGTGTTATTAGACATAGATATAAATATTTATATTTTATGAAGCCTCTGCGGTCAGTTCAAGATAATATTATTATGTTTCGTTTTAGCAGTATAGTCAAGTTATTTTGCGACAAACGTCATGAGGGGAAATTCTCGTTGAATTATTATATGAATATGTACTTACACTTAGTACCTCCTCGTGTAGAGTGCAATAGCTGTACACTTACATCAGTGTCCCTACGTGCGACGCGGATGGTCTCGGTCAGCGGTCTTACTATCAGTATTAATATTCCTAGTTTAAGTTCAATAATATAATGATCGAATCGAATACCTACCTGTTCAATAGTTGAATAATATTAAATTGATATGTACATCTACAAAACCACATGCTTACTTCTGTTAAACTTTGTATCTCTTCTAGTATGTGTCAAGAAGGTAATGGGTCGTGTCAACAGAGAGTCTATAACACATTGCAATTCATAATTGTTTTAATTACGATTGGCTTGTTTGACCACAATTTCATGACGGTAAATTATGTGACCGAAGGTGGTAAGCACACTTAATCTACAAGGGCTCTCGAGTGCATCTGAAGTGCATCTTTAATTGATATGAGCGTGGCGTGGTCTCACCAAGGTTTATAGAGTAAAAACCTTTAGAGATCTTTCTCTAAAGGTCTCTAAAGTTAGGCAGATCATTTCAAACTAAAGCTTTAGGATGTCCAGTCTATATTTAGAGCAATATAATAGTCTACTTATTTTTTATGTGACGTTGAGTCTTAATTATACCGGATATGTATTGGTAGAACGAAAGGAGCTTTAAGACAGTTTTAATAAGATTAAATAGCCATGATTATTCTTAGAAGCGGCAAGAACATTAGTGTTACTAGTCGACAGGATTAGGACTGTAAATCAACACTGACATTTATCGCCAAACAGTAAGTTCAAAGACAATGCGTTGGCAGATCGTTTGGGCAAAATGTTACGGTGATAATAGTACACTGGTTGGTAGTACCTAGGTACAAAACAGGAATCCTTGGGCATGAGTCAGGCGAGTGGCGCGCCACGGCGGCGACGCGAGACGCCTAGTGGCGTAATACAACTCACCACCACCGCCGCTCCAATCCACGCCACCGCCACCCCACGCCACGCTACCACAGAAGCTACGCCAACCGCTTCACGTCGTTCGTGTGTGTCACTCATTCATACATAACTGTATGATGTGCATTTAAGATCTCGTTCAGATAAAACAAAAAGTTTTGGGCTATGATAAGAGTCTCCAAATATTTTTGGTCATTCATTACACAGGTATTACAGTGGCTTAGGGATGATTCCTATAGGTAAAAATAATAGTCTAATTAGTCCGTCGCTCGGTTAGATTATCAAAAAATATTGTACACGTATTTTTAGCTTTACTAAATAATATCAAAATTCATCAAAAATCAAAGTTCGAGAGTGACGTCACTTTAGAGTACAAGGTGTACTCTAACGTGATGTCATGCGGAACTTCAACACACGATATCTTCGTATTTTTTTGGTTAATTGACAAAAGAAAAAATACGTGTAACAAATAGGTATTTTTTGATAATGTAAAAGACGGATTATTTTTGTCATCTATACAACCCATTAAATACATACATATTTTACTAAAACCTCGCGTTTGCTCTCTGTTTGTTAACTTTTCACGACTAAGCTTCTCTGGTCTGGACCAATCGCAATGAAATTTGTTACGCAGAGATCCAGCAGGTATGGAGAGCAAAGTTTGGTCCTTAAGATTGATTGGTACCATAAAAATACAGATGTTATTTTTTCGTATTCGAGTAGAGTTCATTCTCGGCTGCGTTGTGTAACTTTTCAAAATAATAGGTAAGATTTGCGAACTTCGATAATCAGGGTATTTTCCTTCCAGCAGGGCTATTTCAAAACGCTCGGATTCGATATCGGATACGGATTCAAAAACTACCGAGGCGATATTCCGCAGTAGCTTTTTTAATATCCGAATTAGAATATGATCGATGTTTCTTTACGGAAATATCAATTCCATTCACGGAACATTTTTTGGATATCAAAATAGCTATTGCTGAAATTCGCCTCGGAATTTTTCAAATCCGTTTCCGATATCGAATCCGACGTTTTAAAATAGCCCTGCTGGTCTCATTCGTTCTGACATCATAAAACAAAGACTTGAAGTTACTATAGTGACAAGTCTAAGTAAGTATATTTGCATCCTTTTTTGATTTTTAAATAGTTAAGTAGTACTATTGTACTCCATGGCCACCATCTGACCGATTACAGGGAATCATGGCTATAGCTGGCCCAGTGTAATATGATATTTATTGATACCAGCCCGAGCGTCGCTTAGGTAATGAATGCGGAGCACATTTCATCATTTCTCACGATATGTTTGGGAACGGAGTTTTTTCTCGTTTCATTTCTCTCGGCAAACAATAGATCAGTGAGCACGGATGGAGGGTTGGAAGTGCGTGCGCACTGTACCGACCGACCGACCCATACAATACAACCCAGCATCGAGTTGTCGAGTTGTCGTTACGAGAATTGGTCACTTGGCGTTTATAATGTATTTTTTGCAAGATATTTATTAGCAATCTGTCAATTACATTTTCGATACCCATTATTATTACTAATGCTGTAATTATTTTAACCAATCAACGATTATTCGATACCAGTCAAACTTAATAATACTCTGATTTTATTATTAAAAATTCAAAATAATGTTATTTGGCTGAAAATCAAAATATATTAGGATAAAGGAAGCGAATTGTTTAGACGATAAATCGTAAAAGAACTTTAAATTAACAAACTTAATGCAATAATAAAAAAAAAATTGGTACCTACATATTTTAGTAAGAACCGGTAAATAACTTTACTAACCAACATTATTTTATAATATACATGATTACAATACACAGCAGCATCACTATACCTGTATGTAAGATCGAATCCCAGGCCGTCCCGGTTCCGTCTGCGTACTACAACTTGTCGTGAACCAGTTTACACACTCTAATGTAACCTGTCTAATGTTTCCTGAATTACTTATGCTAAAATATTGCGAGATGCGAGTTGCACCAACTGTGTAATTCAAATTAATATTTAAATGATAAAAGATACAATGAAATTCTTTTTTATGCATTTGTTCCGGGTTGATGCACCCTACATGGAGTTTTTGCTATTGTCTCTCAACACACCAGTCACGCCATCACAAGGGTATATCGTTCATATATTATGTAATCACTCCAAAAATAATCCCTACTAATATTATACATCCGAATGTGAGTTTGTTTATTTGTTACGCATTCAGGCCTCAACATCACGGTGAAAGGCATGCAGATAGCCCATGTTATGGCGAAAGAAATAGGCTACATTTTATCCCGGGAATGCAGGTGAAACCGCGGGGGACAGCTAGTAGTAGGATTGTAAAAACAATAAATGTAACCTAACCACCAACTAGTTTATTTAAAATTTTAGCATTGCCTGATGTACCTATATAACTAGAAAAATCACTTACATTGAAGTAGTTATCCCAATTCCCATATTATAAAGGAATTCAACGGAAGGAAGCAGCTACCTGTCTCGTGAGAACTGGCAGCGGATATTGCAAAAGGTGCCCCGTTTTTTACAAGTGTTACATATTGATGAAATGGGATTAAAGGGAGATTCCGGTGAAGGGAGATGACTGCATGCTCGCACGCAGGGAACGAAAGACTACAGCGGTAACAAGATACACATTTGTAACAGTAGTTGTGTAGTTATACTCTACGAGTTCTTATACGGGTGGATACGACAATACGACACTAAATGAAACCACGTAAATACTCATAAATACTATAAACTTTTACTATGGGACAAACTTCGAAATCGCAAAAAAAATACAGCTTTTCATTCATTTTTGCCGAGGAGACATGTAGGTTCATAATTTATTGTGGTATTGTCGTATCCATCCAAAAAATACGCTGACTGATACCAGTGTCATATTAGAGTTATTTTATACTTTTTAGTGTTAAAGGTGGCTGTTTTTTTTTGTAATATATTTATTTTTTATTTTTGAGTTTCATGCTTCGATCTCTATGGTTTCATGAGCGTTTTCAAGATTTGTCACTGACCGAGGATATACTTAATATGGATAAATTTTCTAAAATCTATACGAATACTTAGAGAGTACTCAACTACATTTTATTATAGGTACTCTTATAATAAAAAGTACCTACTATAATAGAGAGAGTGAATTTTTTATACCAGAGTAAGAGGTAAACATTAGCATTTTTTTGTTTATACCATTTATTGTGCGGAAATTATACTAGCTAAACAACAGTACCTATAGGTATCTCGTACTGATACTGATTATTAACTAATTAACTAAAGTAATTACTAATCATAAAATAATAATATAATTCACCTAAGTAAGTAAGTATATAATATTTGTATACAAAGAAACAATAGAACATCTAAGTTAATTTCGTTATTGTCGATAGACTCAAAATAAGAAGGGAAAAATTCTATTTCATATCCATAGATTGAAGTGCATAACTTTATTAAATTGTACTCGTGTGAATTTTTAGTTCCTTCCACCTGCTGCAATTATACTATTTATAAAAACCTGTCACAAAAACGAAACGAAGGAAGAGTCTACACACTTGCTGGTTACGTATGTGGATATGAGCTGATAAAAAATGGAAGTCCCGCGTCCCGCGTCGCACTTGTGTCGTGACGTGAGCTACGATAACTTTCCCACACTGTTTAAGTGATCGATGCACTATCATCCGTAATGCACGCTATTGTAACGTCTTCCAGTTATGCTGATAGAAAGTTCAGTCAACCTGTTGTTGTTATCAATATCATAATAAGGCATTAACAATATAAAAGCGATCTATCATTTGAAATAATTAATATGATCAATCAGAGATGGCGCAGCGCGTTGCGGCGGCGCGGCGGCTTGGCACTCGATATCTGCATAACAGAGCTGGGCGGAATGGCGGTTAATCAGGTGGCCCGTTATACTACATTGTGCTCGCTGTGAGTTCGAACCCGACAGAACAGGTTGCTCCAATGACAAAGGAGCAGATTCCATCGTCCACAATCCGCGTCTGCGAGCCCCACATTATAAATAGTCCGTCGAAATAATCCGTTGCTGCGTGTCACTCTGGCGCCCACCAACGTAGGCCGGTACACTTCCATACTTAATGATATCTAACATAAAAACAATTCATAAAAAACTGCTAAGAGTTAACATTTTGTTTCCGCATGCAGCTTTGACCTTACGGTGATTGATGGTCCAACAATTATTAATAGTTTGTCTACGTAATAGAGTTGCGTCCGAGAGCTCTATGCCTGTTTTAATTGTGTGTGGGTATATACCTAGATAATCCAATCGTTATAAAATATTTTATTGAGGGAACAACAAAGTAAATAATCGTATACAAAAGTATTTCTCCTGCCCCAGGCAAATAGTTCCTTAATCAAGAAACGAGTTGTAAAATGTTGAGTAATAACCAACCGTAAAACACCAAACAATCGACTTTCGTTTGAAACAAGGATTTGCGCACCACCTGCACCGCAGCCGCCTAGCCTTAGCGGTGCCGCGGCCGGGCCTGTGAGCGCATGGTATCGGTGCTTTACTGCCGGAACAATGGACCAAAGGCACCCAAAGGCTAACATTACTATTGTTGCTTAAAACACGTGGCAAAGTGAACACAGTGTCTTACAGTACCACCTGATTTAAATTACTTTATAAGTTAAACGTGACAGGAAACAACGACATCATTATGTTGCCATTAGGCAACATCTGTTTGTTTACGGTTTTTTTTATCTTGTTAGTAAGTTCATGGGTAACAAGTGTTAATAACTCAATAACAATTGAATAACAACATTGTCTATTTACATTTCAATAAAGAACAATTTAATAACCACGACACAGTAGATCATTATATAGGTAATTTGTACGGTCCATAGCATCAATTTTAATGGACCAAATGGAGCCTTTGGATCACATCTGGTCTAGCAGCGACCCGAAGATCCACGAGGCGATTACACACTAATATAAAATATAAATGCTTGTAACGCCCCGACACTGGCTAAAGGGTTAGCCCGTGCTGCGGCGGAAATTGATTTAAATTACACTATTAATAATTTATAATATTATGACCCAGAAAGAGTATAACATTTTTTGCTCCAATAAATCCTATTCACTCCACATAACTTATTTCGAAACGGTGATATTAACAGAAAAAGATAATTATAGGTAGCTTTACAACCTTTATTCCATGTTTATTTTATATTTATTGATTTTCTTAATTCCTGGTTTGATTTAAGTTATTACTTAATATTAATTGACGGTTAATAATACTACATGAACCAACGTATAGCATATTTTGTGTGTACAGCCGATATAATAAAATAATAATTTATGATGATTACCTCAACTTGATACAAGCGCATCTTGAAACTTAGTAGTAGATACCTAGGTCATCTATTAAACATGTGCGTTTCAATACCTGCGTATCTTAGGCAAAGAAGAAAAGTATATCTTAATTAAATAAGTAGTACCTACTTGTAGATATAAGAGAATGGCAACCATAAACATCATATTCTACTTACATTATTATTATCCTTAAAAACATCAAGAAAGTTCCAAAGATAAGGTACAAACAATCCTACGATTATAATAGAATCACTATTATAAAATGTGAAAGTTTGAATGATTGTCACCAGCTGAAAGGATTTGAATGAAAGGAATACAGACCTAACCGACAGAAATAAGTAAGTAACTCTTCCGACAGAAATGAGTAAGTAGATCTTCATGTAAATAGTTCGTAATTAATTACGTAAAATGTAAACATCATTGAAACATCTTCGCGTATTTAAAAAAAATTGGTTGACCTACTTCTATTACCCGAAATAATTAGGTACCTATGTACAAACTAACTTGCTCATTTCCGATAATATTTAATACATAAAAAGTTCAATTTAAAGAACAGTGTGTCGGCGGTCAATTACTGACCCAGCAGGCGTTATCCTGGTTGTGGTTCAACAGATGGTTATTTTTTTAATCAGTTTAGACGCTGTCGTTGCCGGGGCGCGGGCGCAGGCGCTGAGCGCGGGGGTGCGCCCTATAACCGTATAATTACACGTTGTAAACTTGCGCGCGCGCAGGCACGCACAATTGGCTTAAACGAGTGTTTGCTTTGATGTGCCGCCCGACCACGGCGGTTAACCACGTGCGGTCGCTTTAACCCGTTCTCATGTTAAGCTTATTAAGAAGAGGCTACTCGTTTTACGGTTGTATACAACAAAAAATACCTTCACGTTGCAGATTTAAAAGGCATCTGGATAAAAGCTCTCGCTACATTCCGACTAACTGTTTAGTCTACAAGAGTGGTCTATTCCTAACATCGCGTCGCGTCGCCGTCTCGACGAGCTACATTTTCGAGTCCAATGTTTATACGATTTAATCAATCGAAACATGTGTCAATTGGACAACGCGCTAACTGTGTCGCGTGCTATCTGTGTCATCTATTTGTTATAAAGTGTACAGTTATATCGCACAAATGCCAAGGGCTACATCGATCAATCCGGTGTTGTCGCAAGTGATTCTTAATCGACAGCCGTACTCGTAGTCGAAAGTTGAGTAGCGACATCGTGATGCCGAACTTAGCCTCCTTCTTCGTACCGGTATATGCGCGTTGTGAAAAAGCTTCAACTGCGACGATAACCAGTGCGACGTCGTACAAAAACAAATTATTAATCTCGGGATCGTGACTAACGTTTTCAGTTCATCGTTTACTTAAGTGGAGGTAGAGTGAGAGCCAGATTAATCTGGACCAATAATTTGCGCGGTGAAGCTTTCAAATGTCTCGGTGTCCGTGGGCTGATGGCACAAGCCCGCCCGCCGGTGCGGTGCCGCCTGCCGCCGCACCGTGCCCGCTCGCCGAGCGCCCGCCCGCCTCGACGCGTGGCGATGAGGTCCAGTCACGCTGAAATATTACCAAACAGCTTGCAAACTAATATTTTGCTTGACATTCTAATATCATATCATGATATCATATACCACAATAGAATAACTCAAATAAATTCAAGTCTGACAGAGACTTATGGTAGGCAAAGCATGTAAATTGAGGTCAGCTCCTTCCGTAGATACATTTGTCGAATATAAGACATATTTATACTCGTACATTTATGGCCCAATAACTGAAAATGAGTAAACAAACTACGATTATAAATAGGTAAGCATAGCACATAACATAAGCCAAGAATATAATTAAAAAAACGAGGCTGCCGCTGCCTCCGATTGGAGTTTCTCAACAAAGGTTTGCAGCATTTCCTTTTTGAATGTCCAAGCTAAAGCGTTGACGGAAAAAGCTAATCTGTTAATCTCCTACGACCTCTAAAAGTTTTGCCTATAAAGTACGGAAAGGAAACGGCGAATATCAGAACCCCAAGTTGTTGAACGCAAAAAAGCTTAAAAAGAGTTTGGATGATATGATTTGGATCTTCATCGAAGAAAAATCCCTTTGTTCGATGGATCCCATGAATGGGTATTTTTTGGATTTTCCGCACCAGCCGCTGCTACCCCTGCAACTTCACAAGTCACCAGTATGTGTTATGTATGGCACAAGTGTATTAGCACATGTAGCAACCTACCCTTATCAAGCTCGAAATATCTCATCAAATAGTGAAATAGAATAAGGCATAATAAAATTCTCCTGAAGACCTGCACCCTACTCATGCGTGTCATTGAAATTGAAGAATTCCGTAATATTTTCTTTATAATGAATGATCAAAATATAGATATAGCTCAATATATAGGTGTAACAATAAATAACGATAATGCATTTCCATCTATCATATATAGAAAATGGCGGCAAAGCTATGTTGTTGTGTCATTCACGCGCGGGCGCAGGCTTAGACCTACTCTCTGTTTCTTTATTAATCTTATTTGATTGTATTCTTACAGGCATTATCGTGTGAAATGTAATGGTGCGTCCATGCTACGCAATGCGAGCACGAGCCGAGCCTCGAACGAACAGGATTCATTCGTTGCTCGCGATTTCAAGCGTGGACGTACAAAACGAGCCTACAACGAACGCGATGCGAATCCCTGTGTTCGTGAAAAAACTGACAAACGGGCGGAGCGCAGTCGAGCACGCTACGAATGCTCGTTCGAGGCTCGCAGGCCTGTCCACGCTACGCGAATCGTGCTCGCAGTGTGCTCGTTCGTGGCTCGGCTCGTGCTCGGTTCGCCAAGCATAGACGTACCATAAGGTGATAATAAGGCACAACTTTATAAAAAGTTTGATGTCTTTTTCCTCTGAAATATAAAGATTTTTCAATCATATTGAGATCTAGTGTTGGAAATTTTTAATGTCACATAAAAA
This sequence comes from Achlya flavicornis, assembly GCA_947623365.1. Taxonomy (NCBI): domain Eukaryota; kingdom Metazoa; phylum Arthropoda; class Insecta; order Lepidoptera; family Drepanidae; genus Achlya; species Achlya flavicornis. Next base: position 10,447,062 of record OX392468.1, read on the forward strand.
CATATAAATCCGACTTCAACCCGTTCGCTCGCCGTTGGTACGCGTGTCCTATATGAACAAATAATAATAGGGATGTTTCCTGGGTAAAAAAAAATAATTCTGATTAGTCCGTCAGTTAGATTATCAAAAAGTATTGGACACGTATTTTTTGCTTTACTCAATCATTAACAATTGACGAAGATAAAGCGCGACTAATTTCGGGAGTGGGGGCTCGTGACGTCACTTGTTACTAAAAAGTGTACCACACCGTGCCGTGACGTCACGCGGAACTTCAACAAACCAAATAAAAGAAAAAATACGTGTCTAATATTTTTTGATAATGTATATATACATTATCAAAAAATGATATGATGATATGATGATTATCACTCAAAGTGATAAGGCCGCCCATAAGATGTATATGACGGACTAAATAGATTTTTTCAGGAAACTAGCCCATTCCAGGAACTGCGAGTCAACTGATTTAACTACCTCTGAAATTCACAGATAAGACGCTCAACAGTTCAGATGTCTACGCTATGAACGATGATTTCGAAGTTCCAGATGATTTTGAACATTCTACTATTTTATTTTTCAAAATCCTTTATTTGTATAGTGTACATTTTTTAATAGACCTGTGTTTGACCTCAATCTAACCATGATAAGTGTTGACGTGGCCGAAGGTGATAAGTACACAAAGCTTAGCAGGAACCTACTAGCCATAAACTATGAAAACAGCTTATCAGTTTATATTAATCTAAATATTGAGCATTGTGTGTTAAACGAGTCCATCATCGCCTCGTCAAGCTTTAACCCTCGTTCACAGGGTGATTTGTGTTTTTTTATATTTTTTTATTAAATGTTCTTACTTTTGGCCCCTGCCCCGCCCATAAAGGACGAAGACGAAGCCTAAGGTGGGACACGCTTACCCAGAATTAACCTATTCACTCTGGCCTTGAGGTTGTATGAGTCAGGAAATACAGACGCCCCGGAAGCAAGTTCCACTCCTTTGCTGTCCCTCGCTGTTTGTTGCTTGCTTGATTACACTATACAATCGTTTAAGATAGTTAACATAACACACAAGTACATGGTAAGTGCATTTTGAAGTAATGTTAATAATAGTAGTAGTTACAGCTGGTTATTTAGTGTTGCTTATGTTGTTTACGAACTAAACTAATTTAGTCGAATTGCTGGTTTTGCAAAATTGGTCACCACTCTCAACTATTGACCCGGGCATAGATTTGACAGCTTTTAATATTTTCTATCCTTTTTCATTTGTTTCTTACAAAATGAAAAGAAATGCCACAATGTGCTTAAAATTAGTTTAGTTCTATTTTTAACAGAATCAGTATAAATTGTCGCCATGGTGGAAGTTATAAGTTTAAATACTGCATCGGGTATTGGGCAGTACCCTCCCAAGCAGGCTTCCACATGCCGGTTGAAGATCTTTCGCAAAGCAGCTCCCGGTCCGGCGAACGGACGTGCGTCATCGGCCTCATCATGCGCCCGACACGGACAGGTAGAGTTGTAGTGTAGGGTCCTTCTGGATATGGAACCCAAATAAATGATGATTACGATATTCATAAATAACATATTCATTGATGAATTCACATATCACACAAAAATAAGCTTTTTACATTATAAATAAATTATATTAAATATATTAGCCCGAAAATAATTGTTCCATAATATAATATATTACATAACTACACCCTGTGATAGGCAGTTATGATTTAATGATGCGATGAATGCGCTAGAACCTCATATGTTATGATTGGATATCGATGGCAGGTGTTACAGAACGGACTTAGCTGCGGTTTTTAATAAATAGTCTTGATAGATACCTTGGGGGCCGAAAACACCGATGATTCTACTTAACACCTTGATGGATCGTTCTGACGGCACAGATAGTTTACAACTCTAATGAAACATAATAACTATCGATAAGTATCATAAAGTGAACATAATGGAATTAATCATGGGCCGTAAACGGTTAGCTCGGCAACTAGGTGAGTATCTGTAATCTGTCGGTGATTTATTCCCACCTGCTATAGTCTCGTACAGCCACTGAATCTTAGCACACATGTACTTGTTGCCTTATCGGTTCTTATGCGGGTGTGGTGTGTGTGTGTACTATTCATTATATACAATTTAGGAGTAGACATTTCAAGTTAGCATCTAGCATTCTAGCAGTAGTTTAGGCACTGTAATTGTATACTATTATAAATATTTAAGATATCAATGAAGAATCAAGATAGGTTATGCTGTAGCTATTTGTTTCTATTATTACTTGAACTTGATAAACCATCAAAAAATATGATGTATTTATTTTGCTTTGTAAACACACGTCAGAGGCAAATAAATAACTGAGCCATTAAGTTATGTTCATTGTTCGAAGTTCGCGTGACTTCCAAAAGGATCCGTTCTGCGATCTTAATATACATATATCATATAACTTAATGCAATAGTTAAGGTACATGAGCAATAGTAAATCGTAACAATTTATCAATTAAAAATAAACCAAAATAATCAGCATATAAAAGTTATAATTAAACCATCCTATAAAAATATGCAAATGTACTAAGTTTTATGTTATAATTAATTACAATTCAGATAAAATCAGCTGTTGTAATTGATTGTCCTTTTTGTTTTTCAAATTAGAATTAGTTTTAATCAATAATAAGCGACTTGCGTCATCTTGCTTGCAACAATTAATGTGCCTATCGGATAACGTATTAACGTGGTATTACGCGACTCGACCAGCAGCCTAATCAGACCCAAATCCTTTGTTCTTCCACCTCGTATTGTAATGTATGTAGACATTATTTCTAACTAGACATAATACAATGCCCCAAAAGAATGTTTTGCGCAATTATATTTAGTTCTTTGTCAAAGAAAATAATGATAAAAACTGGTGAACATTATAACATTGACCCGCGGTTGCCGTCGTACCTTTCATGACAGAGATTGAAGTTGCACAACTTATTAATCCGGTTCAATACGAGAAGTGCGGTAAGCATTCACTTTATTAAAACTTTATTGTTTTACATTTCATATTGCTACATGCGTTATTGAATACGTCTGTATCTAGGCTAAGCGAGATAATGATAGATAAAACGACACAATGAAGCACGCGCCGCACCGTGCACCGGTTCGTTAGTGTAACTGTTGAGTCACGGATCCAAAGATCACCTGACGGGGTGCTTTTGACAGCGAGCGATGAACACGCACGCACGCTCGCCTGCGCCCGCGCCGCTCCACGCCCGCCCAACTCTGCCTCACCAGCACACCACCAACACATATGTTCCGCATCAAATTTAACATCAGAAATATCACTTCTAAGATGTCGTTGGTCTTAGTTATAGGAAATATCAAAGGAATATTTACAGTTCTTGCTCCAATATTGTCTAACCGGCACCTATCATGATGCATTTTTAACCGACGAAAAAACGGAGGAGGTTTACAAGTCGACGCGTATATATGTTTGTTTTTTTATTGAATGTGAAGTCCACTTTGACTTAGTTCAAAGTATCAAACGAATAAGAAATTATGATACTGACTACAATTTAAAAAACTTTTTCACCACTAATATTCTACCAAAACCTAAGACTACAAATTGAATGGAGATAAAACACTTTTGATGCACAAAAACACAGCAGTTGCTAATCGCCGATGGTATTACATAAATAAGCTTTTCATTTTTTTTTGTTTTACAATACAATCATGAGCTTCGAAAATTCACACCTTGTTTGTAATAATACCCAGAAGACTGCTAACATAAAAAGAGGTAGTAATTTGATGTTTACTTGTTAATAAAGCAAAAAAATATTGGAGGTCTGAAACAAAAAACGATCGCTAATTTTAGAGCAAACAAAATGCTTATACTCCTCTGAACCCTACAAAAAGTAATCATTTTGGTCAGACTAGCTGAGTTATAACGGTTAACCTACCTACGTTCATAAAAAATATTAAATTTGAAGTTTCAAAATATAACTAGGTAGGTACCTTTACCTTCTTGGCACGCTCACTTTTTTACTTGTAAATATTTAGTTTTGATATTTTATAAACAGGATTTCTTTTAATTATTATTTAATTGTTGTAAATATTTAGTAGTTATAAATTAGTTTACTAGCTAGGTAGTTACATTTATTTTTATAAAATTCAGTAAATCCTACTCTATGTGATTCTTGTCGTCGTGTATGACATATTATCTTGTCGATTTTCAGTGTTATGTCACCTTATAGGAAAAACTGAGAGACAAACCCATGCAGCCAGGGAAAAATCTATTTTAAACCTAGGCTTATAATATTGGCATATTGTATTTTTTTTATATTTGTATACCTTAACGATGTACCTATTAAATAAATAAAGGTCGCATCGTCAGGTGAAGTAGGTACATACTTAACAAACAATTCTTACTAATACAGACTGTATGGTAGTTTTCACATGTCAAGCCGATCAAATCAATGAAAAAGATTTACTTTGGAGAGTTGGTTTTTTAAACGTATCATGAACATCACTTTAGTTTCGAAACTTTATCATCAAGAAATAATCACGCAATATAAAAGTAGAAGCGAGCGAGTAGAGCGAGTTTGATACCTTTTCAAACAAATAGAGAAAAACCTATTTTCATAAAATATATAGACAAAGGTTGCTTTTAACACCAGGAACGTGGGTGAAACAGCAGATGCACCTAGTTACCAATTTGTCGCACATTACCTTACTCGGAACACCCTAGCCTATAACTAAAATAAACTAAATAATTGAAAACTTGTTACTTTCACATACCTCAAATATTGTTAATCTTTCCTAACTAACTTTATCAATGATAGTCCTCTACTCATTATAACTTGACAGGAGTGGAAATACCACCTCTCTGGCGGTTCCTCTTTGTAATAGACACCACGTCGACCTTCAACGGCGTGCAACGACTTCACGACTTTACACAAAGACTGTCAAGAATAATTAAAGTAATTACTGTTTACAGTAATTAATGACCCACATAACGTGATATGGTTTGATTGATCTCAGAACTGTGACGAGATAATTGTGGCTCGCTGGCGATATTGCCACACGCTAAGCCATGCTACACTTGGGTTTCAATTAATGATACGTAGATGCCCACATCGCACAATAGTTCGCCTATCATCGTGTTGTGAAACAACCGAACGTCTTATTGAACACTCTTCATATTTCAATTGTATTAACAGCGTGAAATCAATCCATAGCGTATATTCCGATTGATATAATACAGTCCACAATATTACTTAATATTGCTAAAAACTCTTCAGTTATTGTGAAATAAATAGATACTGTTCAAGTCTTCGGCCTATATTCGATGATAGCTGGTGATTGAGCATTCGATGAAGGAAACGTCGTTTGGGATCATAGTTCGGTGGAAGAGTATTGTTTTGCCCGCCTCGTATTGGCTGCTACCTACTCTCATGTTGCAAATGTTTTACCCTTCTAAGCTTCGTGACTTACCACCACCGTCGGCCACATCATCACTCACCATGATCAGATTGTGGTCAAACACAAGCTGATTCACAGATAGTAAAAACATTAAATAACTTTTGAATTCCGTATGATTAAAATAATCCATAAACAAAATAAGTTTTTGTTATAGTTTCGGTTAACTTTAATTATTTCCTTAGTAGGACATATTTTTATTTCAGGGTCCTAAAAATATTTTGAATGACACAATTAACCAAAGATCAATAAGTAAAGTTACTGAAATTTCTCTAAAAGTCTTTTTTTTTGTACAAATCATGCACGTACATAGTTATTTCATATCAGCTTATTCCTGCACCAGGATACCTTATTTGAACAGAACTAAACGAGCAGGTCTGATTAGTGATGCTTTTAAATGAGATCTTTAGAACATACTTACTGGCACGGGTTATCGATTGTAATTCTGCACAAGTAGCGGCGGCGGCGGCCGGAGGCGGCGCGGGCGCAGGCAGCGGCGGAGATAACCTCCGGCTATCCGCATACATAGACACTGCATTAGGGCTCCTACGCCCGCCCGGCGGCTCCTTTGCCGCCATAAGCGCATTTAACATGTAATCTCGCTTGCATTTCTCTTTTGTGTGCACAAAAAAGGAATAAAAGAATTACTTAAAAGGCAGTTAATTAATTATTTAGTCACGTGATGATGGTGATACGCGTTCTACAAGGTGTATGGGCTTCTTTTATGTAAATAAATAAAACTTGTTCTATGGTCTCAATCTGGAGTAGGTAGGTATACCTATCTTATTTTTAAGTAAAAACGTGTAATTTTCGTAAAATCATATTTATTTATTTCAATATACAGGATTTAACTAAAATCATATTAATGACCAACCTGTATATATAGCATAATGGTGTGTATGTATAATAAAATAGAAAGTATATGTAACCTAATATGTTACACAGTCTGCAATTTGCTGGTAGTTATGCCGTATGTATCAAAAATAGGACCTATACTTGCCTACTTACCAATAGAATAAATAATAGTTGCCAGGTACCAGCATCATATCGCTCGGCGAGATAACTGACTGAAGATGATATGATATGTTACACTGTAATACTATATAATACTATAAAAACAATATAATTATACGAATGAATCCTATTTTACACATCACTGGAATGAATAGGTAGGTGCTACATATTGCACCAGAATAGCGTTGCTGTGTAAGTTGGTAGAATAGAGCAACGTTATTGAAGAGAGCGCTCGTGGCGACAGAATGCGTGGGCTGGGTGCGATTGACTCGTCGTCGGCGTCGGTCGGCGGCTATCACGCCTCACTTAGCGCGTACGTGTTTAGCGCTAACTTCGCGCACGCTTTATCGCTGAGCACCGCGCCCGCGCATACACTCGATTCATGTAATTTTTTTATGTAAACTGTGTTTGAACCTGGCATCTTATAAAGACGAAGTTTGAAATAACTTTCACCGCTCCTCTGCTATCTCTGTTCTGTTCTGTATATGTATCGGTATTGTACCGAGTACAGTAGTATAGTAGTAAACCCATACGATATAGTCGATCGCTAGGAATCCCGAAAATTTTCCAGACTGTTCCAGTGTTGTACTAGATTTTTTTGAAGTAAGTTTTTTTTGTCGAATATTTTCGAATAACTTTGGCGAATATTTCCTCTACTCACCATAACCACTAGGTATTTGCGGCATCTCTATAATACAGGATCTATTGATAAATCCCCTCCAGTTATACTACCGGACATACACATAGTTGAGATGCTTGTTGTTGAAGGAGTGGAGAACTTCCCCTGGTACGCCAAGATTTTAGATTTTCCAATCAGGAATAGACATTTGAGTGCATGAACGAACATGCCTGTTTGATCTGTATGGTCTGTTTGTGTATACTATATGTATAGTTAATATAATACAATTAAAAGAAGTTATACTTATCTTATTTCCATTGTAAAGAGAGTCTCAGGATATAAACTTATTTGTTAAGTACTTATTGTTGTAATAATAATTGACGGGCCCGTTGGCGCAGTTGGTTAAGACGTGGAGTCTTAACCTATAGCGCCGCAGGTCGTGGATTCGATTCCCACACAGGACATGCATTTGTGTGCATGAACATGTCTGTATATCCTGAGTCTGGGTGTAATTATGTATATTAAGTATGTATTTACAAACAAAAAGTAGTATATGTATTATATCAGTTATCTGGTTTCCATAGTACAAGTTTTGCTTAGTTTGGGACATTCCTCACACACGGTCATCCGATCCCAATGTCTGATGATGTAGATGGATAATTGTCTAAAGAGAAGGAAACGCGAAAATAGGTGAATTATAATCATTAGCAATAGCACGATATAAACTCGATGTAAATTGTAAATGCAGCGGTGGAGCTCCTTGAATCTATTCTTGTACTGAAATAAAGCCACTTTCTATCTTTTATTTACTGTCGCACTGCACGGCTCTTTATCTCACTTGACAAAGAGCTGGGTAATTGCCATTCGGGCTGCACCAAGAATTTCATTAAAACATGATTAAAATTACATGGATGAATACTAAGCTTATACTAAATTTGACTAGTTTCTTATGATTTTCGTACGTTATTTACAAATAAATACTAAATTAAGTTGCAATGTATACCGTTATAATAATATCCCTATAGAACGTAGTAATGTTGCTGCTAAAGTGGCACATAATTGTGGGCACAAAGACATTAAAATTAATGGGTGCAGTTTCACTTGGCCAGTGTCGAGTGTTTTGTCGATAACTAATCGCTCTCCCCTGTGAACTTGAAATGAAGCCATTCGGAAACTGGGCGACTCATGAGAATATCCTTATTGTACATTATTATTCAAATTTCCAATTGTTCACTAATGAGGGGATCAAAAATGTAATAATGGGTTACGCTTACACTAAAATGTTCTTTATAAATACATAACAAAATTTTAAACGTCAAAGTTTAACAAGTTTCCTAAACATGTTGTTAGTTAATGGTTAACTGAACGGTAACGGTTACGAACAAATGAAAAGGTGTTATTACGAAATCATAAGTTAAAAAAGTTCAAAATGATTTTACTTCGTGAGACCGTTTTATCTGTAACAAAAAAATATGGTGATTGCTTTAAACATCTTTATTAGTCGAATATGAAATTAATAAATAACGAAGAATCATCTTATATTCATTATTGAATCTAAATGGATATTAGTTAATGAAAATTAATCGTAACCGCTTCGCATCACGAAACTAGCCGAAGGGGTGGTCGGGAACAGTGATGTGACTGATGTGCGTTGCTAATGTGCCTGCCTACGCGCAGGTAACCACTGCGATATCCCTTGGATCCACACTAAATTATTTACAACTTTTTGAGTGACCCTATTTCGTACACATGTGAACCAAGTCTCTATGTTCAACTGTAGTGACGTCACACAATCATAGTGTATCTGTCTGTCCAGATGTGCACGTGCGCGCGCGCAGGTGAGGTTTCCTGCAACACTATGCCCTTGTGTGTGATGCCAGCCGTATCTACGTATGACGCTTTTTTTCTACGAAGTATTGGTTCATTGTATTGATTCTATTGATTCATGTACCAACTGTAACGGTTCCAAACAGCTGGCTTCACGGTGGCAACTTTTTTAAAGATCGTAACCTTAGTACCTACCTATATTATTATGATAAACATAAGTCCGAATGATCATCACCTTCAGACAGGTATTTTATTTAGGTCTAATACTCAAGCCCATTCACAAGATTCAACCTTTTAATGTAACCATAAGCTAATTAATAAATCCATATAAAATCCCTAACTATTTTGGGATTTTAGTATTACTGCTATGACATAAACAACTAACTCATCAACAACGCTAGTGGATCTAAAACTATTGTGCCAAAATGAAACGGAATAAATAACGTAATATGTCAATTAATCCTCCAATCCGAATAACTACATACTATGTGTAATTTGTGTAACCAGTTGAAATACATTCTGCGAACAGTTTGTTTACTTATATTTTGTTTGCGTGACAGTCAAGAGATAGTTGAGCTAAGGGTCGGTGCAACAAACCAATGGTTATTTGCATATGTCACTGAAAATAAACTTAAGATTTTGAACCATATGCGCAGATAGCAAAGCGTACTGATTTTGTAAACGCAATATTGTGATAAACAAAGTAATCTGTATATGCATAGTGGTACCGCGAGCTTACTCACCGGCGCGGCCGGTCGGCGCACGTGCGCGCGCGGCGCGGCCCGGCGCGGCGCGGGTGCGCTAATCGTTCCCAGATTAGTGCCTCACCCAACAATCATGTCGATAACTACTACTAGTACCCCTATAATGATCGATAAGTGATAAATAATCAACTAGTTGTGGTAAATTGTATGTTTCTCGTGAATAGAGATAAAATAATGTATTTTCATTGAAAAGACTTCAACGAGTTACATCTCGACATATCAGCTTTCCGCACCGCTGTTTCACCTGCGATCCCCTATTTCACCCCCAGAGGGGTTGAATTTTTAAAGACCCTTCGTTAGGGGACGTATTCATTATATATCTAAGAAACATGTGCAAAAGTTTCTCCTTTTATATATATTTTATATAAATAACAAATATTTCCTACCGAGCTAGGGTAGTGTACAACATCCACCCGAACTCAAACATAGAACAATATTTTGTGTGTTAGTGGTTAGTTCGTTTTTATTAGTTTCTTTTTGTATTCATATTCATAGAATCCAAGAGCAGGATCGTAAATGTGTAAACAATGATTCCTTTTGATTGACGAATGCAATTTATATATTAAAGTTTAGATATCGATAATATTATAATGTTGTCGAACAGGCATCACTAGTACCGGCGTCTCTTGCTCGTAATCGTAAATATCAGACATTTAACACACAGTGGTCTCGCCGGCCGGTGATTATAAATAGATTGTTGCGATACAGACGACGTGTTTACAGCCAGTATCTGTCGATTGCTGATCCAATACCAACAACTGATGTCATGTAATTAACTATGGATTATACTCTCAACGGATAAATATGAAGGCGTGAATGAATCTTGCACTCGATTTACACTAAGGCTTTGCGGTTTAACTATTGAATACTTATGACCAATATATAAGTTATTAAAAGTAAATATAAATAATTCGTTTCTTTTTTTTTTTGATCAGCAATGTGATAATCTTAATGTAAATATCTATGTATTAATAAATGAATATAGCTGTATCTAATTACACATAGATAACTTTTCCCTGCGGGAGCAACTGAAATGTTTTGTCATAATTCCACTGACTAAAAAGCCACGGCAATGCTCTCGTCACCAGTTACAGTGCCGGACCTGTTTATAGCTCTTCTCAAACGAAGGTGAGGAACGGAACACCTTACCTTCAGCACTCTTTGAGCTGCGTGCAGGAACATACATACTAGAGTCCACCGCCCGTAACCTTACCGTTTTCTACAAAAATCGTCAGAATGATAATAGAGCACTCCTGCCTCCTCACTATCAAACACAGTCGGCGGGTCGTTCCCACTGTTCGTTCTACCAGTTTTTTTTTTTTTTTTTTTATGTTAAATGGGCTTGCGTTTGACCTTCGACTGACCCCAAGAGGAGTTAAGTCGAGGCCGAGGATGTAGCACGCTTACCCAGAAAAAGCCTATTCACACTGGCCTTGAATACGTCTAGGTTGTAGGTGTCGGGAAACACAGATCCCGGAAGAGAGTTCCACTCCTTTGCTGTTCGTATAAGAAACGATGAAGCGAAGCGTTGAGTCCGGGTACGCGGGATGTCGACAACGTATGGGTGGAAATTCTCCCGGCGTCTTGTGTTTCGGTGGAGAAAGTATGTTTTCAGAAATATCTCTACAACCCCACCCGCACTTTGGGTGGTAGATTGTTCTATTCATAGGTGCCCTTCTAGGGCCTAAATTGAATAAATGGCTTTGACTTTGACTTTGACTTATTGTCCAACTAAGTAACCTTCTTATGACGCGAAATTAATTAATAAAAAAAAAAAACAAAATATTACATTTGAGATGTGCACTTTTGGATTTTCCAAATACTCTTTTTACCTATCTGTCCTTTCATCACCTTTTTGCCCTACTGCTTGTCTGTTCTTCTAAAAGAGTCAACAAAAATGGGCTTGAGCACCCACGGGGTTGTCTTAAAGCCGGCGCCTCTGCCTGGGACTCTTTGATATTCCAATATTAAAGGCTACCTATTGATCATACACATAACGAATATCTTGATTACCGGCATTTGAAATAACTTCAACACTATAGGTGCTCAACTCAAACACGGATAACAAAATCAACGAAGCATATTGTGTCACTACTGTCAAAGATCGCTCTTATAACAAGAATATAATTGATTAACTCAAACAAAGTGACAGAAATACAGGAAGATATCAAAAGCTGTATAGCAGTTACATAAGTGTTGAAATAATATCTACTAACAAGAAAGAGCCTGTTAACATCTTCACTCAGTTATCTATCCTGTCAGTAACGAGAAATAATGATGTAAGTATAATATGGAGGCATTGCGTGTAGAAAACGATTGTAAGCAATACCATAGCGTTTAGAACTCGACTCACGGCACAAGTGATAAGAACCTAACTGTAATCAATAAAACCTATATTTCATTATTTTCTGTTGGTTTGGGTTAGAATTTAGAACTATGTTTACCACTCCTGGGTTACAGATTCGATTCCCGTCCAGTATTCTCTATATTGTGTTTATGAAAAGAGAGGGCAAGAGAGTCATATTCATTACTTGATGCTTTTAAAACATTTTTATAATCCTGGAATAAAAATATAATATTCTAAGGTATCTTTTAAGGTAAGTTAACGTGCCAAATGGACGCTTGCAACACACAGGGCACCATTCACACGTTACCGGCGACCTTTCCCCCTCTCCAATGAGCTCTGGCGAGCTTACGCAAGCGCATAAAGTAATTTGGCTGCGGTGTTCTGTAAGGTGGTGGAAGTACTCCCTCAGTCGAGCTGTTCTTTGAGAGAAATAACGCTATTCTCCAACTCTTAAATCTTGATCTATATTAATTAATTAATAATATTTTATTTAAATGGAGAAACCGACTGACTGACTGACATAACGCAAAGCCCAAACGTAGTACGCCCAGACTAGGAACGTGAAATTTTGCCAAAAGTGCGAGCGAAGTCCGAGTCCGACTCGCCTATGGTGGATTCCGATAACAAATCACTACAATATAGTAGCTAAATGGACTTATAGCATGTACCTACAGGGGACCATATACTATAGTAGGGAGGCTAGATTTTTTTTATACAAGTATTATAAGTATACTAATATTTATTAATTGCTGTAATGATCTGTGTACCATACTATCTTATTTTATCGTAGGTAATACTTAAATATCGCGATTCTTATGATTTCCCTGTACTACTTATATTTCATCAGAAACAAAGCGGGATGGTAAGTACCATATTTTGGGATCGTCTTATCGCTTTTAACTTAGATCAGAAACTAGTAAGTACTGCAGGCAGATCAAATCGCGAGTGCGCGGCCGGACGCCACCACCGTTCGCCACCGCCCGCCGCCGCTCGCCACCGCCAACAATCGATTGTTCTACTGTCCACGTCTCACGACGAACGCCACCAGGACATGTCATCTACTGCTATGTGCTAATAGGATGCTATGATACCAGTACTTTCATTGAATTTTGTCAGCCAGCCGCCTTATTAACTAAAATATATTGCGGAGGCTTGTAACAGACTAAAATTTCTTCTCGAATGGTTTTAATAGTTATTACCCACTTAGGATTAATATGTCAGAACAAATATTCGATTTACCCACTTAGGTAAACAAAGTTGTCTCTGATCAATTGACGGCTGGCTATAAATTGTACTGTAATAATGTGTAGTAAGTATAATATGATGGTACTGTTAGTTTTTATGCGTCAAATGGCGAGCAAATATAAAATGTTTTTCTTTCCCTAGGGTATCCGGAATTGCAGCTCTTTTAACACGCTTTTATTAGCTTCAATTGTATGTATGTATGCAATGGAATCTTCAAAATTAATTTTCATCGACTTCCAAACGTCAGATTAGAAGTCGATGAAAATTCTTAAAGTACCGATGACAATACAATAATTTGGTACTGTCGACCTGATCTGATGATGGATCCGGAAGGTAGGCACTGGAACTCCATAACGGAATTTATTTATTTATTTATTATGTGACAAAAAACAGCAACAATATAAATGTAACTATAAAATTCCTGAGATGAACTTTGACCATGTATGGCTTTCAGGGTCTGATGATGGAGTCGGAGGGTAGACACTGGAACCCCATAGCGGAACAACGTATCCTAGGCGAATTAGGATGCATTTTGACCAAATATGGTGTTCAGAGTCTGATGGTGGAGTCTCTGACTCCAGGTAGGCACTGGAGCTAAATACTTATTACAAATGTGAAAGAAAGTGAGATTGGATGAAAAAAAGGTATAAATAGCATTATAAATAGTAGTAATTTGAGATTACATCAGGGACTGGTAATTAGTATAAATATGACTGGAAGAGATGTGACCTACTGGAAGAGATGTGATCGGTTTACGGGGGCTCTTGTTTGGGGAAAACCATGGGATACAAGTGGTACACTATTTTTACGCAAGGGAGTAGAAGTTTTTTGAAGACACACGGCAGGCGAGTTCTATTGAAGTTGAAAACCCATGGCGACGGTATTTTGGGACTCGGAAGAAATCCTATTAATAGATTACTAGAATAGGCAGCTGTAGAATACTACGCTTCCATCCTGAAGTAGTCAAAAGCAACCATAAAAGTTTTGTGACATTAAACAAAACCAATTAAGCCGCACACTATGGCGGTACTTTAATAACTAGTTGCAAATTTTACAAGGCTACCCGCCCTCACAGCACCACCCTGCCACTTATTCCATTGTTTGCAATCTGAACTAAATTGCGGAAATGGTAGCCGACTTGAACCTGCAGCCTGCACTACTGACAAAACTAGATATTATAGTTATAAACATTACAGTATAAAGACCTGTGTACAATATTTTCGACCTCATTAAAAAGGTAAATCAATTGCACTTGGTTATACCTAGGTTTAATAGAATTCCCTTTTATATAGATGGATCAATTTCGCGTTTCGTTCAGATAATTATTTGGAGTTTTTTTTTTTTTTTGAGATTTCAGAGAACTGTACACCTATTTAAGATAGTAATAAATCAGAGGCACTTTTTGTTTGTCAACTGCTTTACTAACGATGGAAAGTAATAAACTTGTAAAGATTGATCAAATGGCTTACAACAAATCGTACAAAAAGCACAACGCATAAATAAACTTAGTCAACCAAGTCAAACCAAAATAAATTTAATCTATAGATAAAAAGATATAGGTATCTCAATTTTATTGTATCGGCATGGAAAAATTGAATTTATGGATCAAATTAAGTATTTTATTTCATAAGACGGAATAAAAAACAGGAACTAAGTATTTGATTGTAAACCTCCCAGTATAGGTTCTAAGTAGGATAATGCAACTTGACTTGTTTCTACCGTTACGGTAATTGTACAGGATCAATATCTAGACGAATGTGAATTTCGTAACTCGATTGTGAGGTGGTCAAGTTGATCGATGATGTGTGCGCGTGCGCGGGCTCCGCTTGTCAATTAGGTTAGCTGAGTTCAGGGCCTGACTACGGTCATTCTAACTTATCTACTTTTAGCAATCTAGCTACGTTTGCGCAACATGATATTATTGTTAAGAAAATGGGAAATAATACTTAACTAGGGATACCTACCTATATTGTAAGAAAAAAAACTTTATCGCTCAAGATTAGCAATTTGCCGAAGCTCAAGATTTTTAAGACATTAATGCGATCAAACTTTAATATCTTTGGATGAACCTTTTCGCACAATAACTGGCGCTGGTGCACAGGTAGCTCGGAGTGAACAATGAAATTAATTTTGTAGCAAAAAAAAACTCTTTTTTAAACAAGCTCCAAAGGGACAAAAAAATGTCGCATTCATTCATCTTTTTAATACTCAATGAAAATGTATATGGAGCTTGATATAAACTCTAAGCAAAATTTTAAAGATATATTATGACTTATCGTATTAAGAATAGGTACTCTCTCGCACATAGCAATAAAAAGGAGATGTGTATGTTCCTGCAATAATTTATTCTCATTTCTTCCAAAGATCATCCAACAAATGTATGTTTTACTATTTAAAGAAATTCATACATATAAAAAGCATTCACAAGAAACCAAGGTTTATAAGAAATATTGACATAAACATAAGGTAGGTATTCAAACATAAGTACAATATGAAAGGTTACACAAGCCTGCGCCTGCGTCTGGCAGCTGCATGTTGGCTGACAATAGAATCTCTGCAGGTTGTTGCGCTGCGAAATGGTCTCACTTTCAAAGAAACTCACCTTCCATCCGAACAAAACCCCTCGGATATGCATACTGAGACCATTGTCTAACTAACTTAAAGGGTCGCATCAATGATTTGAACGATAGCTTCTAAAGTATTTCATGTCTTTAGGGTTTAGTACTCAAAGATCCAACGGGATCCTATGATAAGCCTTCGCCATTTGTCCGTCTGTCTGTTAAAGTAAATTTTCACAAAATATTAATACTAATAAATTATTATCATGAAAACTTTTATTACTCTTGCTCGCTCTATCATAAAAACGGTAATAGAAGTCTGATTTTATTGCATACTCTATCTATGGTATAACAATATTATATAACTAGTTGCGCCCCGCGGTTTCACCTGCGTACCCGAGGGATATCCTACCCTACCGTAAAGTTTTCTTAAATTTTTCAAACACTTTCTTTATTTTTTTCCGTAAGAACCTTCTCCAGTGTATTAGGAAACTTTAAAAAAAGATGGATGAAATCGGTAAAGTTGTTCTCATGTTATGGTGTGACCAAGGGAAATAGGGATTCATTTTTATATAAGAGAAGAGATAAAAAAATCTCTGTGCGCAATTCTGACTCGCACTTGGCCAGTCTTTTAATTATCGATAACAGCTTATATTATTCAAAGTATATCCACCATGCAAGCATGACATGGTCTTCAAATATCATTGAATTTGACGTCTTGGATTCCTCATGATGAAGGAATATTCGTCACAATCTTACCTTAAAATTGTACCAAGGTGCAAGGTTATGATTTGTTTTATGAGTATTGTTTAACGAATGGGCAATATGTTAAAATCTTCTTTAATTATTTCTGTCACATATACGTTACGCGTCATTTTATATAAGCTTATGGCAAGTTGGCATACACTTTACTAGACTATCATTAACTACAAACTTGTTGTCAGGTTCAGGTTACAAAGTTAACTTTGTAACACACCTTACAATAGAAAGGATGCAGATATTCAACCGTAGCCCAAGTCAAACATAACTAGATTTCTCCGTTCTGTTGTCTGTTAAATCTTTGATCGTTGCGCAAGGCAAGGCGAAGTCAGGCGTGGTTTAATGTTACTCTTGTGGAAACAGCTGTACGCTCCCCCTTTACCTGAACACTTATGTACAGAGCACGTGTTATATGTGCCCTCGCTTCTAAGGTAAATACGATTTGTATTTGAAGTCCTCACATCCGGAGTCGGAGCGGAGTAGGTACTGGCGCCTCTGGCTGGTACCTACAACTACAACATTATTGTATTTACTTAGTTACACGTTTGAATTTCGAAGACTGAATCTGAGCCGAGGGTAAGCATTGCAGCGATAACCGAGATACAGGCTATTTGCGTGATGCCGCCCCTATAGTAACAATTGAACACACC
The DNA here is from genome assembly GCA_947623365.1 of Achlya flavicornis. Classification (NCBI taxonomy): domain Eukaryota; kingdom Metazoa; phylum Arthropoda; class Insecta; order Lepidoptera; family Drepanidae; genus Achlya; species Achlya flavicornis. The sequence goes on from OX392468.1 coordinate 10,464,293, forward strand.
TGCCATGAACTTCCGATTGATTGTTGACAAAGCAATGTGATATGCCTAACTTATGTACTGGGTGGCTATTAATGTAGTCAGGGAAGTGTCTTTTATATCGTCCTGTCCAATTCGTCTGTTCAGTATAAAAAGTTCATCGGATAAATAAAAATAATTACTGCTTAGATCTTATTTTATTTTATTTTAACATTTTTAAGAGAAACTTACAGCTAATTTTACAATAATAATACACATAGTTTAACATAAGCCAATTAAAAGTTTCTTCATTTAGAATTTTTTTGAATAATTAGGATCTTGTTAAGGAATTGCCGAGTAAGAGTAATTCAAAAAACAAAGAGCATTAAAAAAAAACATAACTAAAAATCTATATTCACATCACATCTTCATTGAATTAATAAAAATTCTATGCTAGAAATTTCGAAAAGAATCGGTATCGAACTGTCAATAGTAGGTAACTGTTTCACATACATGTTATTATACCTACCTATAATGTAACTAAATTAATTCAAAAACGAACTTTAATCATAATAACATTACACTATCAAAAGAATTCGATCGGTTGATTTATACGTATTCACAAAAGAAACCGGATCAACGGAACTAGTGCATATTTATGTTGAATTAATTATAAACCAGAATTCAATTGTGTTTGATAAAATAAATGTTGATGGTACCGTGAACCGAACTAGTGTCCCTTTATAAAATCAAACGAAGCAATCGGAAGCTGCAGGCAGGTGTGACCCGAACGATCCCCACTTCACACTATGTAGAACGCATTTACCTACTCTATTAGTAACTTAACGTGCATATTAATTATCACGAATATTCAATAAATCACCTACATTGAATATTCATAAGACATTGACAAATACTTTCTCACGTCACCAAGATAATAATAACAGTGACTTATTCTTTCTTTTTATTCCAATAAATTATTCGGAATATAAAATTGTTATACTTACTCATAATAATAAACTAGTTTTCCTGGACGTCTCTTACATTGTTCCAGTTATTAATTCAATGGTATAATTGTATATCTTGAGTACGTCTAGGGAAAGGTTTTTATCGGGAGAATACCTAGGCGTCTCTCGAAGATTTTTGACAGGTTCGGAGGTAATCCGGGACAGCTAGTGACTAAGTTAGACTCTCTCGTAATCCCATAGCTCCTCCAGTCGCTTTGGGAGAATTCGTTGAAAATAAACGAAACGGGTCAACAGACAAAGCACACCAAACATCATTGCTATGTTATTAGCACTGTATACGTTTCTTGACTGATACCTACTCTGAGAGTTTTATTTGATTATCGTCGATTTCACCAGAATAGGGAATGTTGGTATAAAACTAAACTATGTTCTAGGAAAAAAATCTAAATGAAAACCACAGTATAAATAATAGTACAAAACTAATAACTAGATTAATTAACAATTACATAAGTAAGTAAGCTAACACAATTTAAGTATTAACAGATATTTAAAAGATAGGATAATAACAAACACACGGTTCGTTTAAAGCGTTTTATCTCAAAATTAAGCTCTACATTGTGACCTACATATTCCAATAATTAAAGTGTAAGCCAATAACAATTTTCATGCAGTTGTGACAAGGGATGCATACAGTGAAAGATAGAAAAACATCGATTGTAAAAAATATTGTAAATGTCTTTTGAGTACAGATCATAATTGTTACATGAGTTGCGATGGTGGAAGGTAGCCGTGGGCAACAAGTCGAACAATTCCTTAGAACACTCTCCGTTGTACAAGCGGTAGAACACACATAAGGAGGCAAAGTCTCTCCTCAGACTAAGGGGCTCTAAACCGCTTGTGAGCTCGGGATCGTCAACAATTCTGATAGCACGTCGCTAAACCGAGTCTAAAGGCTCAAGCTGGTATCCAGGTTCTCCCGCCTACAGATGACAACAGTATATGAGGCCGGACCTGCGACTTATAAAGTTGTAGTCTTTGCCCCGATGTGAAGTACTGCCTGGCTCTGTTGAGCACTCCAAGCTTTTTGGATGCCAGCTTCACCTTGTCTTCCAAGTGACTTCGGAACAGCACGTCGGTATTTCAAATCGAGCGTTTCCGTGCTTCGGAAGGCACGTAAAGCCGTTGGTCCCGGTTATCACCTGATTGTGATAGTCGTTAAGCTAGTTGGATGCCTCCTAGGCGGCTTGAAAAATTCCAACAGTAGGTTGGCCACTAGCCTACCTCCACCGATCCGCAGTGGGCACGCGTGGTGGAGTATCTGCCCATCCCCTTTCACCCTGATTTGTGAAAGGAGGCCTGTGCTCAGCAGTGGGACATTATAGGCTGATGATGATGATGACATTAGATATCATAACATGTTTAAGATGAAACTCTGCGGACAATATAAGAGGCACGTTCTAGCTTAACTAAAATTATGCAGGATGTCCAGGCAGGCATCCAGATGGACAGGTATGACGTACATGCGTGATGCATGTAAAGCCAGCGCTTTAATTCGCACACGTGCTGTATGATCTCACTCTATCGGCCCACATTTAATCGTCAACATTGAAAAATAAATACTAAAATATTCCAAGGGGACGAGCAAGTTGTGCTTGCGCAATCAATGTTCGGTCCACTTTTCTCTTTGTTATTGATTAAAAATAATGAGTTTATGTTATATCTGACTATTTTTAATTTCTAACTGTTGCTATCCGAAAATTTTGCTTAAATCTTACCCTTATTATTTCAGTTTTTTATTATTTTTCAACGCTTACTTTTGGTGATAGAATGTGGGCATCAATGAACCCTATTACGAATGTAACGAATGAAAGATATCGAGTTTAAAGGAGTAGGTAGATTCAATTGCAGTGAAAATTGTCAGACAGTAGGATAATGAAAGTAATAATAAATCTGATAAATTAGACAAGACAAAATATAAATACAGTAAAAGTGCAAGTAGACAAGACACTCACTACTGACACTTAATGTACTTCAAATTAAGATTATGGAATCTTAACTAAGAGGTAGGAAGCGCTAACAAACACTTGAGTACGTCTTAATTTGTGGCCATAGTGCCAGCCTTTTTTTCATCCCTCACTCTGAAAGTATCTAGACTATAGTTCAAAATCTAAGAAGAGGGTGATAGCTGCCAGATAGGAAAAGTAAAGAAAAAGTACAAAGTTCCCTGCCACCATGATGTCTACGTGTCTACGTCGTTTTATCAAAAAAGTGCAAATGACTCGAACCTAACACAATACCTAAGGTTTTTCTGTAAGTATCTCTTTTAATTAAGTTTTCCTGTACAGTTCAAGTTTATAAACACACTGTATGGATAGACCTAATAGTTTATGAGAACAGTGAAATATCTGCGGTAAGCAGCTTCATTCGCAAAATGTAGTTAACATTAAAATCGTCCCAAGCAACACCTTTCCAATGGCTCGTAAATACTTACTCGTAATTAGTTTAGCACCCCGCCTTATCTTATCAGGTCCCTGAAAGAAACTGATTTGAATACTAGCACACATGTGTTTATGTGAGCGCACGTGTTTATTCTAATACACACCCGGTCTTAGTAGGGATAGAGGATTGACGTTGTAACACTACGTAAGTAAACACAACTCATGTGTGTCACCCTTGATAATGTTTACAATGAAGATCTTTATACTTTGCGTATACCTACCTACTTTTTATTAGTTAGGATACATAGTTTATCTATCATTCGAAAGTACATTTAAGACCAACGCGGTAAATCGGATACTGACCATATATATATAGCCGCAATTTCACTATGAAAATTACTACATAATATTTGTATTATGATGATTTTTATATGGATAAGAACCTACGACCATTACGTTTACAAGACTATGTCCTGTAGATTTGAGGCTTACTTACTTATCGAGTAAGTATATTTTAGTATTGTGTCATGTTTTTCACAAGAAGACAATTATAAACCGTGACGTATACATATATCTTATTACATAGCCCGTGACGTTTCAAAAAAAGATAGGGTATAATGGGTTCTCCCGTTCAAAATTCGGTGCACTCCAACTAGACTGGGGACTCCACTTTACAGAAGATTGCAGCCAAATAACGCATTACTTTTATACTGGTGTTGTGTTCCTGCGGTGAGTAAGGTCGTAAAAGCTCCTTTATGAGGATGTGTTGAGGTGTGCGTGGACCAGCAGTGTAGTACCGAATTACACTGCGGTTTTTCTTTTCCAATACCGGCACCAACTACTTTTCAATAAGGATTCGAAGAGAGAGAGCCTAGAGCAACGCGCCAATGATACCCCTGGTGTTGCATGCAAGCATCTATAGGCTACGGTAAGCGCTTACCATCAGGCGGGCCGTATACTTATTTGAAACATTTGTGGTTCATGTTTTATTTAGTATACTGATTTACCTAGGTATTTATGGAAAAGATATACCGTATTCGACAAAACAGTAAATAATGATCATTGAGTTACTTATTTATTACTGCGTACCTATAGAGAAGACGCCACACATCACAACTATGTTCTGCTCAAGTGAGGCCATCCGGCCACAAGTCTTATTGTTGTAGACCAATGAACGAAACGCGTAAGCGCTGTGAAAATCACGGTGTTTGCGAGAAAAATACTCCTAAAAGGTTTCTGATAGCGCTACGTGTTTCTACTGTCTGCTAAGAGGACTAATTATTGTTTCAGCGCTAAAGGGAACTTTTGTTGACTCTAAATATTATGATGGCTTCTCTATACGTAGTAATAATAGCTAAATAGTTATGATAACATGATTGTCCTGGATGGGAATTTAATCCATGACCTCAATTAGCCGCTATTGAAGTCAAATACCTAACCTACGCACATACAGGCCAGTTCTTAACCAAATGTTCACCACAAAAACAATGTTTTCCAACATCATTGTTCAAAATTATACATTCCCTAATACGATAATACTGCGTTCGTGATGTAGCATGCAGGTAATTAATATAATAGTTAATTTATTTGATATAGGGGGTAGCGTACCAAACAACATATGATAATTGTTACGTTTTTGTTGATCATCCCCATCAATATGGCACGGCGCAACACAACAGTCGTTAATTTCATTAAGAGCTTATAAGCGGACACGCGACTGCTGACAGTTGCGCGCGCTCGGCCGCCCGCGCCCGCGCAGCGCCGGCTGGCCCGACGTCATCAGTAGTCCGTGGCACAGCAGTGGCACGCGTCATTCTAATTAAAAAACTTATGACCCGTAACACTGCGATGACCACTGCACTTTATTTACAGCCGGATATGATAGGCTTCTTGACTTGTCCGGCCCAAAACATTGGGTGCCCAACCTGTCTGGTTTTTTGAAAACCGAAAACAGTAATAGGAAAAAGAAATGGAAATTATTATAATTTCCATGTACTGTTTTTGTGTACACCTAATTTGGTGTAATTGTATCACAATAAATACCTTATGTTTTCTTAACAATCTCAATTTGTCTGGGTCTTCTAGCGCCCACCTGAATCCCTTCAGCGCCCACATGGGGGCGTTATTTTTTTTTATACTACGGAGTCGGTGGGTAACAAGCATGCAGCCCGCCTGATGATAAGTGGTAACCGTAGCCATATGGACGCTTTCAACACACGAGGCATCACTCACGCGTTACCGACCCTTCCCCCCTTTCCGATGAGCTCTGGCAACCTTACTCACGCCTCACGCGCAGGAACACAACATTATAAATAATATTATAAAGTTATTTGCCTGCGGTATTCTGTAAGGTACAGGTGCTTCCCCAATGGTCTACCTCTTACACTATGGTATATATGCGTTGTCGCCCACTTTGAGAAAGACTGCGTTAGAGATATTGAGAGCCATACTAGCTCCTTACTGGACCTTCTGCTGACTACGCGACCGGACATCTATGCAGTGACAGTGGATGCGCCACTTGGCTCATCAGACCACTGTCTCATCCGGACGCAAGTGTCATGCGCTCAACCTGACTCGCCCCAGCCTCCCGGATGGCGACGTGTATGGCAGTACAAGTCGGCAGATTGGGATGGATTGCGAGATTTCTACCCATCGTACCCGTGGAAACAGCTATGCTTCGTATCAGACGATCGTGACACCTGTGCAGCTGCCGTTGCTGAGGCGGCAATGGAATGTTATATCCCAAACCCGCTAGTGGCTGCTGGGGTGAAGAAACGACCGTGGTTTAATCGGCCCTGCAAAGATGCTAGACAAAATAAGCAGACCTTGTATAAGGCATGGACCACGGCCCGAACTAATCAGGACTCTAACATGATGTTAAACGCAAATTTAACGCGGCCTCGAGGTTTAGTAAGCGAATGATTGCCAGAGCTAAGTTCGATTTCGTCGGCAGGTTTGGTGAGAGGCTGACTAGCCTTCCCTCTGGAAGTCGAGCTTTCTGGTCTCTTGCCAGAGCTGCTGAAGGAAACTTCTGCCAGTCGCCCTTGCCACCACTCCGTAAGCCGGACGAAAGCTTGGCCCATAGTGCAAAGGAGGAAGCTGATAATTTGGGCTCTCTCTTTGCCTCCAACTCAACTTGGATGACGGGGGCGCCACACCGCCTACCAACCTGCAGTGTGACATCTCCATGCCGGAGATAAGCATTACCCAGCGGGAGGTCCGGAGGGAATTGCTTTCTCGTCCATAAGTCGAAAGGCCAGACGGCATACCGGCAGTGGTGCTGAAGCGGTATGCTCCTGAATTGTGTCCTGTACTGACGCGACTTTTTGCGCTTTCCTTCACCAAAATGAAAGTCCCGTCTTCGTGGAAGACTGCCCATCGTACCCATCGAATTACAGGCCTATCCCTTCTCTCCAAAGTCATGGAGCTAGTGATCAACACACAACTCTTGAGATACCTAGAGGATTACGATTTGTTGAGCGACCGACGATATGGCCTCCGCCACAGTCGCTCGGCTGGCGACCTTCTAGTGTATCTCACAAACCGTTGGTCACTTGCCATTGAGAGTCAAGGAGAGGCATTGGCAGTGAGCCTAGATGTGGCGAAGGCATTCGATCGGGTCTGGCACCGGGGTCTTCTTGCGAAGTTACCTGCATACGGGCTTCCCAGGGAGGGACTATGCAAATGGGTCACCAGCTTTCTGTCCAGCAGATGCATAAGAGCCGTCGTTGACGGTAGCTGCTCCGATAGCATGGACATAAATGCCGGCGTCCCGCAAGGGTCTGTGCTGTCCCCAACACTGTTCCTGCTACATATCAATAATATGCTGTCTATTGACGGCATTCATTGTTATGAATGCCATCTGCCGTGCCAATTACACTTGCCGTGCTAATATCCCTCGTTCCGAGGTAGAGAAAAGCTGCGAACGGCTGTTGTCTGAAATCGAGAGTACACTAACTAGTGTCTCCGATTGGGGTCGACTAAACCTAGTCCATTTCAACCCCACAAAGACTCAAGCCTGCGCGTTCACCGCTAAGAAAACCCCATTTACTGTGGCTCCACAATTCCAGAACACGTCCTTGAACATCACTAAAAGCATCAGGATCCTTGGTGTCGACATTTCTAGTGACGTTTTGTTCCGTAGTCACTTAGAAGACAAGGTTAAGCTCTCATCCAAAAAGCTCGGAGTGCTCAACAAAGCTAAGCAGTACTTCACATCGAGGCAAAGGTTGCAACTTTAAGTCGCAAGTCCGGCCTCATATAGAGTACTGTTGTCATCTGTGGGCCCCGGGCACCTGGATACCAGCTTGGGCCTCTAGACTCGGTTCAGTGACGTGCCGCTAGAATTGTCGACGATCCCGAGCTCACAAGCGGTTTAGAGCCCCTCAGTCTGAGAAGAGACTTTGCCTTCTTATGGGTGTTCTACCGCTTGTACAACGGACAGTGTTCTGAAGAATTGTTTAAGATGATGTCCATGGCTACCTTTCACCATCGCATCTCTCGCCATCGACGTGGAGTCCATCCTCACACATTGAAACCAGAATTGTTTCGAACTGTGCGGTGCTTCCTTCAGCGGACACTCAGATTGTGGAATGAGCTCCTTGCCGTGGTTTTACCAATGGAGTACTTCTTCAAAAAGGGTGTGAAGAGATTTCTGCAGGGTCGGCAACGCACGAGTGACGCTCGGTGTTGCAAGCGTCCATTGTTGTTCCATAACGTGACGTCACGCGGAATTTCAACACACCATATATTTTTTTTGTAAGATAAAATACGAATCTAATTTATTTTTATAATGTAAATGACTCACTAAATAGATTTTTTCAGTCATCTAGCTTATTCATAAAATACCTACCTATAATATTCTATAACTTTACGATGCATTAGTTTAAAATACGTAAATCAAAATATACGTAATGTATACTACTACTAACTAACAATATTGTTAGTATTAGTATTAGTCTAATACTAACATTATTCCTAATGCTTGAAATACATAACGCCTAAATGCATAAGTATACATGTATAAAATACAGGAATAAAAGTACCGAGATAAGAGATATAATTGTATGACATGCGTAGGCTTAGTAATACCACAGTATTAGAGTGATAATAAATAGGGCTCCGTTGGCACACTTTGAGTATAAACCCTAATAAAAACTAACCACATGCGCTCACGTCCATGGTCACGCACGCAGAGTTCATCACACATAGTACAGGGCGTCAGGTGGTCGCACTCGCACCCCTGCCGTACCGTCATGAAACTCATGAATGGTAATACTAGGGTTATTACGTCATCCATTTAAATGTAATAATAATAGGTACTTTGGTAATGGCCCAATCTGGACTTTTAATTTGGGTAGTTGTAGGTTTTGTCTTTACAAAATAGTATTACCAAATAATTATCAACTAGGTACTCAACTGATTTTGTGGTAATGACGGAAGGAATAAAGGAAAAATAATAAAAAAACTGTAAACCTATAGGTATTTATGTAGTCATGATATCATGAAATCAAAATATCATCGTTTATTCGCTCAAAGAGCAGCTCGACTGGGGAAGTACCTCCACCTTACAGAATACCGCAGCCAAATAACTTTATGTTGTGTTAAGTTGTGTTCCTGCGCGTGAGTAAGGTCGCCAGAGCTCATAGGGGAGGGGGGAAAGGTTGGTAACACGTGAGCCATGCTTTTTGTGTTGCAAGCGTCCATATGGCTGCGGTAACCGCTTACCATCAGGTGGGGGCCGTATGCTTGTTTACCGACTAAGTTCTATAAAAAATAAAAAAAAACATACTACGTTGACCCATATCTAACGCAATTTCTATTGCAGTCACCATCGTCCACCCATTCACAGTTCAGCCAGAAAAAAACACATTCTCACTGTGGTCGTACGGGTCGTACCATTATCCCACCCCACACCGCTCTCAAGTACGGGTTGTTTAGATTTAGATATGGATTTCGCAAATGATATTATTAATAATTGAATGGTTCCCACAGCTTCCAGAGGGGTGAGTACGAGTGACCTGCCACGGTCGCTCGTTGATTTGTGTGTTATTGTTGGGACGATGGTGCGATCGGTTTCCGCACGCACTCCCACGACAGGGAACAGATGCCGTGTGCGCCGACGGGGGCGCCTGCGCCTGCCGCAGCCACTGTCACTCACAATATTGTCTCACGAGTGACCCTCGTGGGAATTAATTCCGGGTACGGCAATAACAGCACTCGCGCAAACATTGCACAAAGCAGTTATACAGTATGCTTTGTTAAATTATGATAGTACCTAGTCATGGAGAAATCCCTTTACTTTTAACGAAACCATTATTGGCATTTAAAAAGTAGAGTTTGCATTCTTATAAAGGTCTATAAGTTATAATGGAAACACATATATAATTTTAAATTGTATTTCCATTTGTGATCGTAGTATAAATAACAAGTATTTTCAATCTTGCTATATACCCAAAACGAGTGAGTGCTATTTTGTTCTAGAGAAAATGCTGAAGCGAGGTCTACTACGAATCCTGCAGAATCCATTTTCCGAACACAGTCGAGATACAAAGCTGAACAACTTTTACTATGGGACCAATAGTGAATTCTCAATTATTTTTTTAACTTTCCTTACAAAATGTCAAGCTTGCTCGATCATAATGTATGAAGTATCTTGGCTTCCCCGCTGTCTGAGGAAGCCAAGATGATGATTAAGTTGTACATTAAGTACCTATTGTGAGAGTTAGTTATCTACATGTTCCTACTACCATCTTCGTAATTATGTTAATTATTGTTTTGTTTACCATTATTTTTTTTCATATTTTCGTGTTAAGACTTACGGGGGTGACATAGTCACTGCGTGACAAAACTCCTTTTAAAATATATAAGATATTAAAAAAAAAAAAAAAAAATAATGTATGAAAAGTAAAAATATCTGCAACCAGTATTATTATATATATATTTAGTATATTAAGATACTATTTATCAATAGTACATCGATAAGTAGGTTAGGAAAATAATTGTAGCAAAAAGAATGCTACTACCTATGTGTGTGGAACAACCATGTTAAAAATAATGATCTTTTCACTTCACCTGATAATTAGTAGTATTATATAGAGACACTTGACCAGTCATAACAGAGTAGGTATTATTTATTCACCGTGTGCTGGATTAGCATCGATCTACAGTCGACGGTGGCAGAAGACGCCATTACATATGCGAGACATCACAGGCTCACAGCAGATGCTCCATTAATATTTGATCGCGCATAATCATTGGACAAAATTTGTAGTCCGGTTACTACCGTCTAACTTTTTATCGAAACATTTTCGGACACATCTGTCTACTGAACATGGAAATTTGTCAACTCTGAAAACATTTGTGGAAATATAGAATAATATATATAGGCTTCCTGGAATGATGTTCTATTGAACAGGAAATCTAGACATGGGTGAATTAATTATACATGCGTATGTCTGGTACCAAGTCAACAACCGTATTTTATTGTTTTCAGATGCATCAATTTTCAACGATTTGTCGCTTGTGTCTAATTTGCCTTATGGGAAAAATATTTTTTTTAAAAATATGATTTCGAACACTTTTGATGCAACTTTTAAAGATGTAGATATCGTTGAATATGCTCTACAATATTAATATGTAACCTATTATCCAAATTACTCTCATTTCTAGTGGGCAGCGGAAACCATTAAATTGACTTTAGTAATAATATATGTATTATCTTAGCCGCGAGACACCTATAGTAAAATCTTCAGCCCCCTAGACATGATGGTGGATGGATAACCACCTTGTCTACGGGCCCTGGTCGATTTAGTATAGGTGATATAGGTAGGTACTGACAGAGCGTGGATTTCTTTGTCAAAATGGATCTAATAAAATTAAAGGGTATAGGTATTTTAAATGACTTTCGAACTTATCAGGTTCTGTCAGATGCTTTAAGTATATTGTAGTGTATGAACTAATGTGTAATACAAACATAATATATATATAGATATGAATACTGGTTAGGTGTGCGGTGGTGGGGGCGCGGGGAGCGCTAGCTCGCCGCGCACTCTCTGTCCGGCCGCCGAGCGAGTACCGTCTCTGTGGAAGTACCTATCTTGTGTTTTATTGGTACCTACATATGTACAACATAACAGCACAAGTGGCGACCCTGCCAGGATTAGAAATACCGAGGTACGTAGGTAACAATAAATAAAACATGAAAACTTAGAGGTAGATCAATGAACAAGACCGGTTTTATTAAGTATGCAGTTTCTGTATGCTGTACAATGCTATGGCATTTGTCTAATATATTTAAGGACGCTCAAATGTCGTCTAATAGCTAGTAGTATTATGTTTGTATTGCAGAATATTTATTTCAATATGAACCATCGAGCTATTACTTATTACTTTACTACGTATAAAGCCGGTCCTGTAATTATGATCGGTACCTAAAATCTAGTAACGTTAATTAAACGTTATAATCAGTAGCAGTAGTGCCTCATTTTGTTGTAAAAAAAATAAATAAAATAAAAAGTCGGAAACGCGTAAGTTATGCCCTATGTATTGCAAGCGTTCATATGGCTACGGAAACCGCTTACCGTTTAGACTTAGTCAAAACAAACTTAGTAAAAAAAGGGTTATTTATTAATCATCGCTTGTTTATCAATGCAATGTAACAGTCATTATATGTTGATTGATATCATGTTATACATAAATAGTTTCATAAAACCCTTGGAATTAATAGTTTGAATCGCGGTTAAAAAAATAACAGTGACATCAGCTTTTATTATAAGACGGTCTCTCGCGAGAACCAACGGGTTAAGTTTCTTATTTTGGAATAAGATTTGATAATGTCTCACTTTATAATTAGGTACTTGTTATTATTATTTACAACAATTGAGGTTAATACCAAATGTTAAGAGGTAGTTTGGGTTGCCAAACGGTACCAGATTGATCTTTTTGTATAATGCTAGTGTTTTACAAATATGTAAAACAAATAAAGAAACAGGTAGTTCGATGAAAATCGGACGGTACCTACAAATAAAGATAAAGAGGTAGTTCGATGAAAATCGGACGGTACCTATAAATAAAGATAAAGAGGTAGTTCGATGAAAATCGGACGGTACCTATAAATAAAGAGGTAGTTCGATGAAAATCGGAACGGTACCTATAAATAAAGAGGTAGTTCGATGAAATTCGGAACGGTACCTATAGAATTTCAACAGGTAGTTCTAATAAAATTAGAACGGTACCTAAAAAGGCAAACAATTTGCTTGTTTACGAGTAGTTCCAAAGTCGTGTCACAAATACCGCAATTGGAGTCTTTAGACTAAACGGAAAAAGATTTTAACTCTTATACAAATACAAATGCTTTCCTTTCAAAAACTGAATCATAGTCATAAACGTAGTGGAGATCTCTTTTATACAAATACATGTGATGGAAGATCTCGCTCGTCCATAACAGAGTATAGGTACTTACCTACTTATGATTAAAAATTCAAAATTCAAAAATCATTTATTCAAATAGACCTTCGCAGGCACTTATGAAAAGTCTGACCATAATATCGGTTCGGAAGGTTACATTTGCTGTTAAGATGTAACAAATAGAAAAAAAACTGCAATATATACAATTTATGTGCCAAATACCTAGGCTAATTAGATTATACAACATTATGATTAAGAAAAATCTAAAGTAAAAATGCCTAACTAGATGAAATGTCGGTAGCAAGATTTGAAGCAAATCAAAGGTAATGATTAAGAAAAATCTAAAGTAAAAATGCCTAACTAGATGAAATATCGGTAGCAAGATTTGAAGCAAATCAAAGGTAATGATTAAGAAAAATCTAAAGTAAAAATGCCTAACTAGATGAAATGTCGGTAGCAAGATTTGAAGCAAATCAAAGGTAATGATTAAGAAAAATCTAAAGTAAAAATGCCTAACTACATGAAATGTCGGTAGCAAGATTTGAAGCAAATCAAAGGTAATACAGAAATATGGTGAACGGACTCGTACCTTACTCGTACATAATGCCGGTATACAAAAATAACAGAAACTTTATTGAAGCAGAAGTAGATATGAGATACTCAATAGTCAATAATTTTTTTTGCAATATGTACATTGGATATTTAAAATGTTATACATAATGACCCTATAATAGGGTATAGCAATTTAATATAATGCATTATTATTATCCTAGAAAAGAAGGAAGGACGGCAGACCCGATAATTTATGAATACATACCGACATTATTTGTTCATAAGTTTAACATAATAATTCATTATATGCGTATGCCACCTACCCTAATATTCACACTCCATCGTTACTTGTGAAACGATATCTATATCTTTGGAGTGAATACTTATGTAATCTATTTCAGTGAAATATATTTTTAATATACCGAATCAAAGTCATGCCTGAGAGCATTACAGATTCCGAAAAAAAACAAATTCCCTTATTATATGTATTAAACAAAAAAAAAAAAATGATAAATTTTCTCATTATTAATAAAGGAATAGTTGGCAACGAAAGCTGATAGATGATAGATAGACGATATCTGAAATGCAATAAAATCAACTACAGATGAATTAAAAAAAAAAAAAAAAACTTCAATCGTAAAATAAATATTATTTGTGATAATTACTAGACGACGGAAAATAAGCACAAGTAAACTATTTGGTATAAGAAATGCAATTTTTGATAAACCACCTATTTTGGAATAGATCAAAAATTTGATCAAGTGTGGACTGGTCTTGACAGTCTTACATCTTCTAATTGAATGACATTAATTTAATAGATTGATTTAGTAAAGATGGATGTACCTAATCGAACTATTCATTTTTGAAAGTCATAAATGTTTACTAGCTAGTGTAGTAATATGTAATTGTAATACATATATTATTGTTCATTGTGGTCGCTAATGATCTTAAAATGTAAAAAAGCGAACGAAAATAAATAAAAAAAAAAACATCACATTCTAACAGTAGTAAGCGATCATGGGCGTTAGGGCAAAATGGCATATGACCACGGCTATTCTCTGAACATCGCTATGAATATGAAACGTGTAAGTTGTTTATTTAAAGTCGATGACTATTGAATAGTTTGTACAAAACAATTTCTTAATAGATAGATAGATAGATAACTGTTTATTGTACACCAATAAGTATAAAACAAAAAATAACAATAAATTGTAAGACAGCGGATCCCGATAGATGGTTGGTGATGGATTTGAAACAAGGATAAAGATATTGAAATTAAAACGAAAGGCAAAGACTATGCGCACAGGAAGTGCAGCAGGTTGTAGAATGGTTTACAAAAAGATTACAAATCACTTTACATGAGAAATGAGATTTCTCATTAAAAACTAAGTTAATAGACTGTTGAGCGTATATTGGTAAATGTCAAAAAAGTAAAAAAAAAAAAAAAAAAATTGACAATAAATACTTAATCAATTAATCAATAGCTAAAACGCAAAGTAAAAAAAAAAAGTAAGGTGTGCATAGTTTAAGAATAAAATTTGTATTATAAAATGTATATTCTTCCCATACAATAAAAATGAAAAATGAAATTAACTGATGAATGTCACCGTAGAAAATGGGTTTAAAATTAGTAATATATTTTCTACACAGTTTGTTCTGCACCCAATATATACACAGTGTAGCTGTGTGTATGGTGGGTGTATAATAGAATAAAATAAATAAGATTTATATAGAATATGTAATTTTTTAATAATATAACAAATATGTTGTAGCAACTAATTAGATATTAAAATATCTACCAGGGACCTGGTGTTCTAAGATACAAACTGCGGCTTAGACAGCACATATATTATTTATAAAGCACTTATGTACTTACGCCCCACAAAATGTAGGTAACTACTCTGTAGTTACGACCGATGCGTGTCACGCCCGCTCTGTCTGTTCTGTATTGCGTTTAGATAAGTTATTTTAGGTACAATAACATCACTTTAAATAGTTACTCACTAGCGTTACCCGTCCTGAATTAAGTACCTACATGTCGTCGTTGAACTTCATGCATTTCGATTTGTATAATGTTACAATTTGAATGGTCTGTATAAATCACGATAACAGTTTCGGTTATCGAATGAATATATCTTCAATAACAAATGCTTTGTTTTTGCAACCATGAACGGAGCGAGATTGATGTGCAACAATTACGGGATGCTCCTGAACCATACATTCAAAATGTGTTGCATCAACAACTAGCTTTTTGTGAAGTCTGTGATGCTAATTCGTACATGGAAATAAACGGACATCATCAGACACATCCATCGCTCTGCTTCACATTTTATCCCATTTGATTTAACTACCTATATTTACATATCTAAAAGATCCTTGGCTTTTATTTATTTATTACACTGTCTACAGAATTTATATTTATATAAAAATTTTGTATAGTAACCTATCCTTGTAGGTACCCCTATCACAGAGGATTTTAACGTTTTTTGAATTCTTGAAGTGACATGTGCTGACGAATATGTATTCTGAGTTTAAATAAATGACGTAAGGTCAATGCAGGAATGACCATCCGATTGGGTAAATCCGTACAGTAAGAAATAGGTACGACGAATTCTGAATAGCTACAAAGATAGCAGCCCGAAATTCGAAAAGCTTAGCTACCTATTAAACTGATGTTTTACTGGCCTGCGATCTTTGTAGCTATTTAGATTTCGTCGTATTTCTTACTGTAGGTACCCCCTGCCGGACGGTCTTCCCCGCTTTGACCTTAAGAAAACGTTATTGTCGCAGTTTACATTCTATATTTAGGTAGGTATTAAAAGTATGGCACAACGCCACTCGCGGTTTACTGATGGACAGTCATTAAATTAATTTCTAACTCAAAAGTATAGGTAGGTACTAATACAGATTCCATTTTTTTCAATTTTGAAATTAAACCTCAGGCTGCTTGTCTATACTAATATTATAATCTATACTTATCCTAACTAATAGGGTAAACATACCGGCTATCGACTAGTTAAGCGACTTGTTGACTTCAGAGTTGATTTCTATCATGATGCTGTACTCCAAGACATTTCATAAAATTTTCATTTCATCCTACTATAGTCTAGTTTCATAAAACCTAACGTTCATAGACGTATCAGTGATACATAATTTAAAAAAAATATAACTTCGTAAAAATAGCAAATATACCGGCTATCGGCCATTTCACTCAGTTTTCGTCCACCAGTGCACTGGTTAACGGCCACCTAATTCACGGTAGAAAAACTACTCTTATTCAATAGATCATAGGGTTTATAATAGTGTGAAAGTAAAAAATGAATACATTCACAAAAAGCGGTATATTTTTACTCTCTTCTATGAATTAAGTAACATATTAAAAGCGAGATTCAAACAAATAACTACTTTTAGCTTTAGCATCAATGAAAATGTAACACAATCATATAAAAATTAAATTAAAAAAATATGAAATTCAATGCCCGTAAGTATACCGAGACTTTAACAGCAACTAAAATAGATTGTAAGATAATTTGCCGTGTGGTTCTCGGCATAGAATAGGGCCAACCCTTCCAATCCTGATGGTGTTGTAAAAGGCGACTAAGGGAATACACCAGGGGACGGGCAGCAGCGTCCATCTGTGATACGTCATCACTACTGCGATCACCAACCCGCCTGCCAAGCGTGGTGATTACGGCAATACCTCTCTACTTGACAACACAAACACAACTACGGCCTCCAGTCCTGGCAGCCCCGATATCCCGGGCTACGGTAACGGTAAGGCAGGGGTGCTAAGAGTCTCCGGCAGAGATCCGGCTATATCTCACGAGCCATACATGCCTCTAAAACTCACTATATTGATGGGGAACTTTAACGCGAAGCTATACATTAGGCGATGAGCTGAGAGTGGGGCATATTGGGTAGAGGAACCCTAGAGGGCAACGTCTGGCCGACGGACGTCATGGAGTTGGAGGGACTATTTATGATGAACTCCTATGAGATAGACTTTATCTTGACGACAAAGCGGCAAATCTTCAGTGATGTTTCTGTGATCAGGGTTAAGACCGGCATCGATCACCGATTAGTAAGAGGCACACTGAACCGGAACATCCAGGTGAAGAGATGTCGTCTACGCTCCGACCACCATGTGTATGTATCCAAGACCCTGAAAGCTTTCAGCTCGAACTTCATAATCGCTTCTAATGCCTGGATGATTGCGTGAAGGTGGACGATACAAACAATAGGCTCTTAGAAACTTCCCATGCGTTAGGAGGATCTAAGTTTTTTTAAACCGGTCGCATGAATATAACCCAAAAACTTTCGGATGCAACTCTCAAACTCATGAAGCGACTTCCGGCTTTCGCCAACTCAATTATCCAATCAACGATTTTCTTTTCTCCGCCTGAACTAAATTTAGAGTCTGGGCCAACTTTTCTCCTTTGATGAGCAACACTACCGGAAAGCCTGTCATAGTGGATCTTGGAACTCCGTAGTGCCGGCATGCTTCTCTGATGCCGCGTATATTTGAAAGAGTGGTTTTCAGTGCTTCTTCACTATAAACAAACCTTCGGGAAGTCAAAGCCATTTATTCAATTTAGGACCTAGTAGGGCGCTTATGAAGGTCAAAGCTACTGAAGTTACTACCGTTCGTAAGTCGGCCTTCAACTGAGAACTAGGTCGAAAACAGATTTATTTTTTACTAATTATCGGCCGTTCTTTTTTCGAAAGGCCGGAATCAGGTGTAATTTTTACCAATTTTCGCCCGCTCTTTATTTCAAACGGCCGGGGACAGGTTTTGTTTTTACTGGTTATCGGCCGCTAAACGTTCGGTATTTTGATCGTTGATATCTTTGAAAATATGAGGTATACTGGCGGCCGGAATCTAGTTGTAAATTCACAAAATTCTAGCTGTTCACAAATATAATGGAATCTCTGTTGGTGAATTTAAGGTTTCCGCAATAAAGGCAAAGAGAAATGACGTGAATAAACCAGTTGTGCGACCACCCGGTCGATAAGTAGATTTTTAAATTAATTGTTAACGTATTGTCCGACCACCAAAAATATGACAAATTTTGAAATGATTGATGAGTTTGGGCACTTGAATATTGAAATTGAACATGCTAAGTATACGCAAACCAAATCAATCACCAATAAACCAACAGTAACACTTAAAAACTTACATTTGAAATTCAATCAACCTGCTATTTTTTTCGCTAAATTTTACACGCGCCAGTACACCAAATTTTGAAATAGGGACTGAGGGCTCAGTTCGCAAATTTCGAGTTCATGCCGTTGGATTATGAACCGTGAAGTTTGTCCGGAACGAATGGCGCGAAATGAGAAAGGAATGGTCTTTAACACTGTTTATTATTTGAAATAACGTGCGAAGTGGTCGATAAGGGGTAGTGGCCGGCCAACCGGTATGTTTACCCTATTATAAATGCGAAAGTGAGTTTGTTTGTTTGTTGCGCCTTCACGCCTCAACAACTCAACGGATCATCATGAAATTTGGCATGCAGATAGCCTATGGTATGGAGAAGGACATAGACTTTTTATCCCGGGAACGCGGGTGAAACCGCGGGGGCAGCTAGTAATATTATAAAAGATAAAGTTTGTAAGTTTGGATGTAGCAGATAATCTCCGGAATCAGATAATCTCAGATAATCTTACTGATCAAATTCTGAAAATTCTTTCACAAATAGGAAGCTACATTATCCCCGAGTGTTATAGGCACATAGGCTACTTTGTATCCCGTTAACGCGGGTGAAACAGCGTGGGACAGTTATAAAATAAGGTGATGTAAGGCTCTGAATATTCTCATTTTTACAACCCTAGCAAACGTACGGGCAAGCGTATGGGATTATTGCTTCATGGTACGGGTTAAGTAGTAACTATTTAGTCATCTGTGGTAAGGGCAAACATATACTCACAGTATACTCACAGACACTCTTTGGGGTCGGGAGTCAATTTTCCAACTGGTGCGGGTGTCTAAACAACCAACATTCAGCCTAACTGCCGGAATTATTTCCTCTCAGCTCCAAAGAGCATAATACACACACAGTCTACATAGCAACCAACTCGGGCGCTCCCCAGCGCCGCGACCACCTGATCTATATAGGTACAGGTTGAGTGTAGGAGCCCCCCTGCCTCACCCAGAATAGGCCCCATCGCAACGAACAATATTGACCTGATTTCCACACCAATATTTGAAGATATTGATAAGTTCAGAATATAGTTGAATGTCCTCTAGTTTTTTCCACAGGAGGGTCGAAAACCGAACTGGTTATCGTGAGGACGAATGTATTTATTTAGTATCAAACAGCTTAGATATAATAGTATCCAAGAAAATTGGACTAAAGTTAATCTTGCCTATTTGGTCCCCGGTTTTATTGTTACCTAACTACGAGGATTACCTATCTCCCGTTACTCTGTCCTATCCCGGGTCTTTAACATAGTCTTTTGAAGATTGTTTTAGGTAATCAAGCCTGCTTTATATTAATTACGATATCTTAAGAAATATACAGCCTACGAACTTGGAATTTAGCTGCTAGTTTGCTTTGTAGGCATCCTCTAAGAAAGGATTTCTGTAAATCAACCCCTAAAGGGGTAAATACAGTATGTATTAAACATTTTAAGTGAAAATATTTATTTAATGGCACTACATTCAAAAAAATTACAAACTGTGGAGTGGTAGAATCGACCTAATCATAGTGAAGGTGACACAAAAATCGAAGACCCGTAGGTATATTCGGGCTGAGTAAAATGTTGAGTTTTATATCCTCAATATGTACTAGGAAAGGTAAAGTGAGATAGTTTATTTTTATCAGGCCGTGATATGCTTAGAGGAATATCCTTATTAATAGTATTATCACATATTACTAAATAGTTACTCGGTACGTATTATACTTAAATGCGAATGTGCGCACTTTTGTATTTATTACCTATATTAGTAAGGATTGTACGTAGTATTTATATACTCTGAGGTAAGGATAAGGATACATTACCGGGTTTTTTAAATAAGTACTTTTCTTTCCATTGTATCCAAAATTCTAAATGCTAATTAAGCCTAAGTAGGACTAGGAAAAGTGGCTTAGAATAAATTAAAATTCTTTATTTTCTACAAAACTTCAAATAATAGTACTTTCAGTTTAAGTTGTACGTAGTATTTATATACTCTGAGGTTTAAGCTTTCGCGAACTAAATTCATTTTATCATTCATTTCATCTGTGCGCGAATAGACCCGAAACATTAACATTAAGATCAAATAATATTCTGATAAACAACGCCCAATACACAACCACAATACTTAATATCAAAAAATAGATATACACTAACAAATGATTTTTTTTATGTATTGATAAGACCGTGAGATAGTTTAGTCATACATATCGGCTATAGAAATTGACAACTTATGCTATGCTGCGTCCGCGGCCTGAGTCTCAGTAGCCCTTAACATTTAAATTTTTATTTTCAGTTTATAACGTTTTTACCTTGGGTCGATAATTCGATGCGTAGGTAGGTAGTCCACGTTTCAGAGAAATAAAAAACCAGCCAAGTGCGTGTTTGAGTTCGCGCACTCTAGGGTTCCGTCATAGTCAGTTACTATAGTCTAACACCTAGGCAGGACCAAAATAAGGCAAATTCAATTGAAAAGGATACAAACAAAGCGTCTATATTGCTCATAAAGCCTACGTAGCAGTGAAACTTATCCTTTTAAATACCTAGATTTTAGCGGTGTGCCCAACAATTTCACCCAAGTCCCCATATTTTACCCCCTTAGGGATGTAAGAGTTAACCGGGGCCACATTGATAAAAAAATCCATATGTACTAACTTTAACACCACTTAACCCCTTAATTTGAAGGGTTTTTTTTTTGTTTTTAAGGCGATGTTAGCTCAGTGGTAATGACGTAAGATACCGAGACGAAGGTCCTGGGTCCTGGGGTCCGAAGGAAAACATCGTGTAGAAACAAGCACGGTGGTAGGGCACTTTGAAGTAGGTACCCATCTGGCATGCTACCTCCCCTCACCCTCAAGTTGAAAATCTGTCACCAAACACCTATTGGTGTGTTCCAACAGCTGCACTTGAGTGCCAGTTACTTCTAGGCTTTATGTGCTTACCACCTTCGACCACATCATCACTTACCATGGTGCGACTGTAGTCAAACAAAGAACAAGGTGAACAAGGTGAGATGGTACTTCGCAAAGGAACAGCTTCTAAATTTATACAAAGCTCAAGTTCGACCTTGCATGGAGTACTGTTCTCATCTGTGGGATGGCTCAGCCAAATACCAACTTGCAACTTTGGAATCGTTAGATAGACGCGCTCGAAGGATAATTGACGATAGCGATTTAACGAGCAAGAAACTGCAAAAGCTGGATCATCGGCGTTAGATTGCAAGTTTGACGGTATTCTACAGATTGTTCCACGGAGAAGGTAAAGAAATCCATAATTTTGTCCCTCCATCCCCGTTCTTCTATCGGACAACTAGGCGTCGGGAGGGTTTCCACAGCTTCGTCGTCAACATTCCGACTTGCCGTACCAAGCGTTTCGCTTCCTCTTACCTTATACGCACGGCCAAGTTGTGGAATGCTCTCCCGGACGTGTTTCCAGTATAACATGGGTCTATACAAGGCTAGAGTGAACATGCATCTTATGGGTACGCGCGGTCTATCCTAGATTACATCTTCGCTTACCATCAGGCGGGATTGCGGTTAAGCGCAAATCCATTTAATATAAAAAAAAAACACAGGCCTAAAAAAAAAGGTTTTGAACTATTAATAACAAACTTTATTATTTATTTATGTAAGTACCTATTCGTGCTAAGTTTCGAGTTTATTATCCCAAGGAATAATATTTTTCATAAAAATAAAAGAGTGCTCGCCTTCATTATAATAAAAGTAAGCCTTGTGCAAAATTTACAGTTCCTAGATACTCTCAGTAGTTTGGGCTGAGCGTCGATAGACAGTCAGTCAGTTTCTACTTTTATGCTGGGTGGAGATTACGAGGAGGCATATTTTCGTAACCAATGTTGTCATACTGAATTTTTATTATGGGATCAACACAGAATATATTTTTTTTACTTTTCTTACTAAAGGTCTTACCTTATGTACATAAGCAAAAACTTTTTTTTCTAGATTTCAGTGTTTTACTCATAGTTAATTTTACTATGAGTAAACATTGAAGGTGGTTTATGCCCATAATTTTATAAACAAAACCACCCTCTTGGAGAGACACATGCCCTCTCCACCCAAAAAAAACGAAAAATTTTTTTACTTACCCTATTTCGGACTCACTCAACTACATTTCATTTACAAAAAAATTGTCACTGATTATTATTGGACATGGCTGATAGTCGAACACGAAAACTATAAGGTCCCCTTATTTCGAATACAGAACCCAAAAAACTGTACGCGGAAATATTTGGAGGCCACGGTGCGCGGGTTCCAGTGTCAAGTGTCACGGGCAGACGAGCGGAGGCTCGCCGGGGGCAGAAGGCACGACCAGCCATTGTACGCGGTCGCACGACGAGACGAATTATAAAGCAGCATCATGATTCATGACATGACCCATTAAATGCGATCACGAAATCATTCCACCAAAACCCATCACTGACACGAGATAGCAAAGATGAACTATCTTCCGATATTATTCGGATGGAATCTTCCTAATTACCTCAAAACCAAATTGGATACCTACTTTTTCATGTTCACATATATAAGAACTGGAAAATGGCTCTATATTTATAATAGGTATACTGGTTGGAGATTTCGAGATGGCATATTTTCGAAACCTATGTTGGGTTAGTCATGCTGAACAACTTTTACGATGGGACCAAAACTGAATTCTCAAAAAAAAAATTTTACTTTTCATAAATTATGTACGAGGAAGGTTTGTCAACATTGCTCGATGAGATTTACTATAAGTAATTTTTTTTTGAGATTTCACTGTTGGTCTCATTGTAAAAGTTGTTCAGCATAACTAACCCAAAATAGGTTTCGAAAATATGCCATCTCAAAATCTCCACCTGTTATATGAAATAAAAATCAAGTAAAATGTCTAGACAACCAACTTATTCAGATAAATCAATATCTTATTAATAATATTGAATCCTTTTGATCAGTTTGACGATTAGTTATAAGGTTAGCAACCAAGAATCTTTTAACTTTTCTTCAACCAAGAATAGATAAGATGACAACATAAACTAAAATACAAAGTTACTTAAGTAAACTGCAACATGCCATGGCTCGTCATATTAACATAATTTACATTGTAATTCATTTCATTAAAATATTAGATTGAAAAATATAGACTTGTTTACCTTGTGCCTGTACTGATAAGTATTCTATGGTATTATATTGCAAGTGATTTGCTATTAAAGTTTTCTCAGGCGCTTGAAACTGTAGCTATTCTAAGGGAACTAATTTTTGAGCTGTTATTTAAATATTCGAGATGTTGTTATGATCAGTTGAAAAACATATTGAGCAGTTATTTAATTTAATGGCGGTTGATTAATTATTGCGACAGTAAAACATGGACAGTAATAAAATATCAATTAGTCGGTTATTTTATCATACAATGTCAATTCTAAAAATAATTGAGCAGTCCAATAACTGAATGAGCGGTAAAAATGATGGAATGAGCGGTTCGATAAATAGTTCGGCAGATCATAGCAAGCAAACATTCCACTCGGACAAAAAAGGAAGAGAGGCAGACCATCGAAAGCCAAACCTGCTCTTATTATACAATAAGTTTATTTTAGCTGCTACTAAGCAAATTCTGTGTCATTTTAATTACTTAAGTATGTTTCGAATTACGAATAAAAGTTCCTATTCATCATCATCATCAGCCTATAATGTCCCACTGCTGAGTACAGGCCTCCTTTCACAAATGAGGGTGAAAGGGAATGGACAGATACTCCACCACGCGTGCCCACTGCGGATTGGTGGAGGTAGGCTAGTGGTCAACCTACTGTTGGAATTTTTCAAGCCGCATAGGAGGCATCCAACTAGCTTAACGACTATCACAATTAAGTGATAACCGGGACCAACGGCTTTACGAGCCTTCCGAAGCACGGAAACGCTCGATTTGAAATACCACTAGACAGTCACCCATCCAGGTACCGACCACGACAGACGTAGCTTAACTTTGCCGATCATTTAAGAACGGCTAATCATGCTACACCACGAGCGCTTCAGTTATTATAAAATTAAGTTCCTATTATTATTATACAATTTGTTTTATTTAATTCCTTCAGTCATAGCAAAAGTAATTTAATTTTTCATTACTATTTAACTACTGTTTTTAGGGTTCCCTACCAAAAAGGTAAAAAGGAACCCTTATGGTGCGACTTCGTCCGTCTGTCCGTCCGTCCGTCACACCGTTATATATCGAAAACTACTTTACCACCTCATTGTTTATAGAATTGCTTAGAATGAGATTTCTTACTGACAAATTCCGATTTATTACTGCACACACGTAACCGCTCGTTCAATCTTTTTTACCGCTCATTTAATTATTTCCTGCTCAATTATATATTCACTGATCCATTTCATTATTTTTTATAACTCATTTTTGTTTACTTTACTGCTTAGTTTTAACTGCTGAACTAGTTATTAAACGTGCCATTTATAATTTTTAACTTACCAAAACCACTATTTACAACTGCCTCTTTAAATCAGTGCCCTATTCTAATTGATTTTATTAACGTGCGTACAAGGCTTATTGATCCTATTGATATGAACGGTCTACTACCGATTTTTTAATAGACTTATTTTATGAATTTATACTACACTATAATTTAGGGTCATTGACTTGCTCATACTGTCAGTAAAAACAATAAATTATATTCGGTTATGTAATGTATGTTTTAGCTGACCCGACAAACGTTGTTCTGCCATATCGGCGCGACTGCGTTTGCGTGTCGATCAAAAAAACTCTTCTGCTTTATTATATCAATATAGTAGGTACCTATATGTAGATGAATAAAATTTTGCTTTTCGAAATTCACAATTGTTGAACTTTATTGTGGAGAATATTCAGAATCGAACAAAAAGTTTAAAAAAGGAAACAAGTACAAGGGGAATTAAATGGTATATTTTTATAGTTCAAATATCGTGCATCGTAATGCTTTATGTTTTGTTCAAAGTTTACAAATAGACGTGGCCTAACATAATAATTATAAAAGGAATATAAAGGTAATTTAAACCTTCCATAGAAAGAACAACAAAAGTTCAATTGAGATATATGCTTACGAACGCGCCACGCGGCTGTCGGCAACCAACCAGTATATACTGTAGTCTTTGCAACCAACTGAGAAAAAGAGTAACTACGGTCCGGCGGCCGGTAGGCAATTAGCGCGCACAAGTACATGGAGTGAAAGATGCCTGGTATGAACGCTATAGGCAGACTTCTGAATCGGTGGTAACTTCAGTAACTTAGGTCTTCATAAGTACCATCCTAGGGCCTAAACTGAAAAACTAAATGGCTTTGACTTGGAATAAATAAACGGGGTAGAGCTTACCTTCTTGTAGTGCCCAGGTGGAACAAGTTCTTTAAAGCGGGTTTTTTTTTTAACTATAAATTATAGATTTTAAGATTACCTAATAAAAAAATGCTGCTATTCAATTGAAGAGTTTATGGTAGATAAAATGGAGAAAAAATATTTATGAAACTTTAAAATAATGGATCAGCCACGCGATCATACCTATTAACCTGTAATAATAATTCAAATATAATGCACATAAATGTCAAAAATTATATCTAAAATATCTAACCCAAATATTATTATAAATAAATAATTAAAATACTAATATACCTAATAATTACCTACCTATAATTTAGAATTTATATAAACTATGTACAGTCGAGGACATAAATATGTATACACTTTTTGAAATTCAAAAGCGATTTTCTCGCATGTTTGACATTTAAGTGTTAAACTATTACACAAATCATAATAGTATATGTTAGAAGATTCTGCCTTTATAATATCTCATAATTTCAATCAGTAGTTTAAGAGGAAACCGTTGTTGAATTTTACTAAGTGTATACATATTTATGTCCTCGTCTGTACCAACTAACCATTTAATTTACTAATTGATGTTGCAATGCCCTTGCAGGGCTCATGTTGTGGACTAACTAAATACTTTAACATCTTACAATGTAACAAACATGAAGCAATGAATATGAAGTATACCTACAGGTTGCTGTTTTGGTCAGCGACGAGCGACTCAGGGTTGATAATACAAATGATACTGGTGCTAAAAAAATACTTTATTTTTTAATAATAATAAAAATAATATTAATTGGAAAATCATGTAATAAGTTAAAGTGTAGTCGTAATACTTAACGGAGGTGCGAGGGATTCAAGGCGTGGGGCGACGGCGGCTAACGCCTAGCTCTAGACTGTGCACGTGCCTAGTGAGTGACCATATGTTGCGGTATTTTTAGTGCAAATTAAATAATTAATTTCTCAACGTATTTACAGTATTTAATGTAATTAAGACCATTATCGGAAAATGCATTTTTTGTACTACCGCCCTTAGGTCGCTCGTCGTCGACCAAAAAACATCCTGTATATTGGGTATAGTTTTTGAGTGTAGTAATTAATTTTGGATTAAATATATATTTTTATTTTTATATACAGTAAAACTTTCGTTGCTTACCCACAGGGCCGGCTGTAGCCTTTATAGCGCCCGAGTGCAAGCAAAGCCCTGGCGCCCTCAAGTCTTTCAAGTAGGCGTGCGATCAAAATGGAATACTAAGTTATTTTGCAAATTTCGCAGGGATCACAATTAATTATAATTTTATTATATATCATATGTCACTCAGGGATAAATGATAATATGAGTCCACTGGTGAAAGAATTGTTAGATGTCACGAGTGGCGCTCGGCGCCCCGTGAGCCCCTGCGCCCGCGTGCGCTGCACACCCTGCACTATAGGTAAAGCCGGCTCTGCTTACCTAAGACCTAAGGCTTAATCTTCGAAACGTGACACTTTACGATAGCCTAAGATCCGGCGGCAAGAAACTGCGTTCATCGAGTTTTTGACGGGATATTTTTTTTTATATAATTGTGAATGGAGGAATGTATTTTTGCCGGGTTGCGTATAAAAATGTAGCCGCTATTAGGTACCTATTATTTATCAAAACTATATTAATTGATTTTTCGAAAAAAAAAAAACAGACAGGACAGGTTGGCATTTAGTGTTTGCGATCGATTTACAAAATTAATAAAAAGGATTAACGAAATAAAATTTAAAAAATATATTGTAATAAACAAGCATTTATTAAATTGCACTAAATATGTAAAAATAAAATGTTAAACAAGTTACATAATATAATATTACAGATGTTAATAAATACAGCGTTAATTTTAGTACCTATACCGAGAACCGATCCGACACTCACGATTTTTTAGGTGAGAATCCTGTGTAAGATATTAAAAATTACAACATTATCAACTAAGATGTGGTCATTTTAAAATTATTCGCGTCTTCATACAAAACATTCACATTGAAACTGTTTTCGCTTAGTTTTGTCCATAAATAACATGACATAGAACTCATGGGGATCGATTCTACTGGTGATACAGGACTAAATTATTATTGGAATATGGTATAAATATACATTAAATAACCCTGTTATTTAATGTATATTTAAATACATTTTATATGCGAGGTATGGGTACCTCGCATATAAAATACCTAACTACATGCAGAATACTGATATTATATAAAATAAGTGACGTGGGTTATTATTTACCTTCGCGGGCCTAAATTCGATGAGCCAGAAAAATACAGCAGAGTGGAACCGGACAGGACCTTCATTGAACTGGGCTTAATTAAGTCCCATTATCTGGAGTTCTATAATATTTAGACCTCAAGCGGGGCACCGGACGAGTCAATGGTGGCTTTCTCAACTTGTTTGATAATCACGTGTTGCATAAATATAATAGAATGATAGATAGAATAAGTTTTTGTTAAAAAAATAATTTTAAATACAAGTTTTTTTGGGAAATGTACTTTTTGTAGAGTTTACTTGCATTGTCATCCAATATACTAATGTATACCAAATATCAAATCAATCCGACCACTTGAAGTGGGTGAAATTTGAATTGCAAGTTAAATAAAAGTTTATAAAAAGGAAGCCCATTTCAATAACGTTCATCATCATTAACTTGTGCAGTAGACCCGCTAGTCGACCGATGAGATAAGGAAGTTCAGGCGAGGTAAAAGTACCCTTTAGAAATTACAAATTTACCTATTCCGATGGGCTGTCGAACCCACCAAGATTTCATGCAGCCGATAATTTTAAGGTTGCCGTACCTAAAGGGTGCCCCAACGGAACACAATTACTAAGCCTAGGCCGCCGCCGCCGCCGCCACGCTCGCGCCGTCCTACCGTCTGTCTGTTACAGGACCGTTTCGAGAGGTTTTTCCACCGACCAAAGGCAAAAAAAGGGCTACGAGTCAGTGACCGGCCGCATGTGGCAAGTGGTTTCTCTGAACGTTCTTGTATAGCCGGCGGATGGCGGGCGCGACTTTTGAAAGGAGGTTGTCAACTTTCAGTGATTATTACTTAATATGGTATGGAGGTAAAAAGGTTACATAAAAAAAATATGGGTCGAACGGAATTATTAAAATTTTAATTAAACAGATTAAATGATAAAGTTATTTTTTTTATCTATGATTGTGGTCGACATTAAATAACACAGGATTGATCATTTATATAACAATTAGCAGTTATGAGCTAATTTTGATGGTAGAGAACTTTATTCTTCCACCAAGCGCCTACCAGTATATTCTAACAGCTGAATTCAAGTTCAAGACCTAGTTTCCTTCCTAGCTTTGTGCTGTTTGTAAGTGTGTAGGAGGTAATCTCCTGAATTACTGAACCTACTCTGAAAATTGTCGCTAATAGAAAGTTACATTATCCCAGAAGTGCTATAGGCTACTCTACAAGCATATTTTTTATTGTTTGTTGATCGATACAGAGTAACCTCTCGAAATATTGGGAGTAAATGTTTTAAAACCTTATACATAACTAGCTGTCCCCCGCGTTTCCGGGATGAAAACTAGTGAGATTTCGAGAGAATGTAGCTTCATATTAATGAAAACAAAACGGATCAGTCGTTCCTGTAATTACCCCCTATATCCAAACTTGGGAAATTTTACCTCTTTATAAAATTATTTTATTACAATAATTTTTAAACAATAAATAGGTATGCACTGAAAATCATAGCGTACTTTAGATAAAATAGCTATCGTGATGATATCTTATCTTCTAACCCCCACCTACACCAACATTCCTGATATATCTTGTTAATTATATTATATCAATGTCGTCCGTCACCCATGTTCACTCATCTCAATACTCAAAAGTACTATTATTAGATATGTAGACCAAGATGCCCATATTTTTTTCTTTATATTATTTACCACACTTATATTTAAATGCGAAAGTAACTCATTTGTTATATTTTCACGACTTAACCTTTGCCGTGAAGAGATTTGAATAACATACGCAAATTCACGATGCCGGGGGAAAAGTAGCATACATCCCTACATATGCTACTTTTTCTACCAAAAACGCGAATTAAGCCACGGGGATAGACATTTTAGTCTATTTTACTCTACCCCTTAGGGGTTGAATTTCGGGAATTCCTTTCTTAGTGCGCCCCTAGGATACTCAAGGATTATTTCCTCCCATCGAGGAACAATCCCTTAGTGTAGTAATACCGAGCAATCCGATTCCGAAACTAGTCAGTGATTTTGAACAGTAAACACCAATCACTGCATATTGTGTTCTTGATTTGGCCAGACAGAGCGCATATGTCCTTAAATTAGCCAATCAGAGCGCATTGTCGATGGTGGGAAATTAGCGTAATAGATTGCAAGCAAAATGAACGTCATTGTGCTTCTTTGGGTTAGTTGTTCGATGTTTCCTCCAAATAGGTTTGGGCTGAGCGTCGTTTGTAAGTGTTATATTATGTAGATATTTACACTGAATAAAAGTCGAGTTGAAATAGGTAAGTATAACTATTAATAATACCATATCTCCCAAATACTATTATTCAGACTTATTTTTGACAGTGTACAGGATCTGGTTTGTTTGATGTATCAAGTAGAGTGCACTCACGAATACAGCGTTGGCCCTGAAAATTAATAATATTACTTATTATAACATTATGGCAATTAAGAGGCTGTATGCAAAATTTTGCTGATTTACGTGATTTAACAATCGTCATTTTACAGTTAAAAGTTGCCGTCTCCGCCTCTTCTTTGGGTTAATTGTTTGATGGATTGCTGTAACTGTTCACCATCAGGCGGTCCGTGTGCTTGTTGCCGACTTAGTTGTATATAAAAACTATAGTACTACTTTCCTTACAGAAATAATTTTCTTAAATATGAAATTTACCAAATTATAAAATTTTGATTATTTGAAATTCCTTAGGACAATACCATGGAAGGTGACAATAAGGTTGGAGGTGGTACACAGAGAAAGCATATAAAACATTTATGTTACTACACAAATACTACTTACTGTCCCTCCTTGAAGTATTCCTTAAGGGTGTTCGAAAATCTTTTAGAATATTTGACAAATTCCCTTTTCCTCTGTTCTAAAACTTGTTTTCCAGGTCCCGGAGTGTAAGTTGACACTTCATTTACAGCGTCCAACAATTTCTTGATGGCTGAAGCTATTTCCCTAAAATAGGAAATGATTAATTAACCTTCATTTACCAACATGAATCTTCATTTGAAAAAATGCTCAAAAAAGGGTTTTTCACTCAAGTCTTGAATATATATTAGATAAAAGTTGTTCAAGAACTAAAATTACTTAACCTAAACGTAATTTAAAGAAACTTAAGTATTAATACTTCTAACCTTTACAGTAAGGACTTATTAGAGGGTTTTGGTTGATGACAATAATGATAATAATCTGGCTAGGCCTAAAAGTGGTTTCATCTGTGTACAATATGTAAAGTGTATAAATCCAGACAAAAAGGTACTCACTTAATAGTTTCAAGGAATGTCTTTCTATCAGTAATCTCATCAGGTATGCGACTCAAGATTTTCTTGAGAGCTGCAGATTTCTTGTTCAGTTCTTGGAATGCTTCTTCAGACCTATTTAGTCGCAGATCAGCACCTTGATGTTTAAAAAATGCTTTATTATAAAGAATGTCCCAAAACTCTACATCAACTGATTACCGGGTGAAAGGCTAGTCTATACCAGCTCTGGTAAACAAACAATTTTCCCAAAAAACATTGTTTTTTAATTTACTAAGCACATTTTTAAGAGAGGTAGAGCATAGCGTTTATTCGCTCAAAGAGCAGCTCGACTGGGAAAGTACCTCCACCTTACAGAATACTGCAGCCAAATAACTTTATATTGTGTAAAGTTGTGTCCCTGCACGTGTGTAAGGTTGCCAGAGCTCATAGGGAAGGGGGGATAGGTTGATAACGCGTGAGCGATGCTTCGTGTGTTGCAAGCATCTATATGGCTACGATTACCGCTTACCATCAGGCAGGCCATATGCTTGTTTATCGACTAAGTTGTATGCAAAAAAATAACATTACTAATTACCAGTTACCATATATAATTTCTCAAAACTACTATGAATATTTTTTTTTTTTTTCACTAATTTGACAATGTTCATTGTTTGTGACTGCAATTGATAGCATGGTTATTCAGGATTCACTGAAAAACTGGCAAATTGATGACAGTGCCCAAAGATATGGTCTAGCTTGGTTGTTGATTTTCAATGCCTTCAAAATATGCCTTTTATCCTGTCTTTCACTGCTTTTATAAAATAAAACTGGATGGAGTATCACATGAACACAACATAGATATATGGCTGTGGTTTTCTGTAAGGTAGAGGTTGTAAGGTAAACACTATGCTCTACCTGTCTTACCGGGCTCTGCTTGAGCCAGTATTGATTTTACTCACACATATGTAGGTAATATTATGCTTCACTTTCTTATAAGGCTACATCCTGTTATTTTATGTTATATAGTAACTTACTTCAGTTCAATGATATGATTATGATATAGATATGATTAAAGGCGAATGATTCAAATAATAATAATATAAAAATGATTTTATTGCTCAATCAAATTACATAATAATCATAATGTAGCCCACCTTCTAAACTAGCATGAGATAACTAATTTATTATGAACAAAATACAATGAAATATCTGGACAGGCCCAAAAACATGTATAATCAGCATTAAGCAAATCAGCTGCTAATTTATGAACAAAGTTTAGAACCTACGAAATGAAACTTACTTTCAGCTTCTGTGAGAGTTCCCTGGAGTCTAAGCAAACTCTCATTCATGTTTACGGGAATGTCCGCTCGTCTCATAATACCAGCTACCAGATCATAGTTAAGTCCTGGCACGGCTGCCTCCGCTTTAGTTAGAGCTGCTCTTAGTGTCTGTGATGCTCCTAAATCATATTTTTCCAGCTGAAAGTCAATCAAGTAAGATAAAGGTAAATATTCATAACATTTGTGTGGATTGCATAATCAAAGTGTAAGAAGAAAACGATGCAAAAGATATTTTGGTATAAAAAAAAACATACACGACTGTGTAATAATTCAATGTACACGACATTAGTAAGATGTTTTTAATTAAAGAAAAAGTACTTACTTGAGATAACACTGGACGTATTAGAACAGGCAAAACTAAAGATGTGACGGGCAGTTCATCACCCATTGTCATCGTGATTGAAATAAATTAACACAGTTATTAGGCAAACAACAATTTTTCTATATACGTTTACTGTTTATTGTTTTGCAAAATTTCCAAGTGTTAAGTGGAAGTGGGTGAATGAAGGAAGGAAGTGAGTGTGGCTACATTCCGAATTGAATAATATCGCTCAAAGTGCTCACAGCAATAATTTGCGTACCGAGTTAGATATCACGATATTGACAACTGAGAACTGTCAACAATTCGGAACGCCTGTTATCGCGCTCACAGTATTCAAAACAGAACCTTAGCGAATTTAATTAAAATCTAAATTAACAATGCGTTAGGACTCCTTATATCTTTTATAATTTAACTCGCAAAAAGGAATATTCGCGTCTTTTATTATGTTTCTCTCATAAAATCATAGACAGTATCTTTGCCAAATAGAAAACCAAGAATCTTATTGGACTTTTTTGCCAAAAACACAATAATTAACCGTCACTTTTCACAGCGCTCACGGTGATATCAGTTTAAGGCATGGTCGGTGTGAGCGCAATATTGGGGATATCATGACGTCATCTATGACGTTTCACAGGACATCGTTATCTGTCATTATTCAATTCGGTATAGGTTTAAGCACGCTCAAATCGATTACAGCGATTATAGCTATAATTCGGAATGCAGCCTGTGTGTAGTCACCAGTGTTGCCAGTGGCCTATAGTCAAAAGTTACATGAGACAACATAAAATGTAACATTTCAAGAGAAAATCATTTTGTTAAAATTAATGTAGAAAATGACACGAATACTACCTACACCAGCTCACAAAAGGTTCGAAAGAATAGTAATAATTAATAATAATGGTATACGACACCAAATATATGCAAATGAGAAATAATATAAGGTAAATAAAATTTTAGCTCTATTTACATTAAGAAATTGTGTATGTGTGTGGGTGTGTTTGTATTTGAATGTGCGTGTGGGATGATAACTTACGAAATAAACAATAATCATAGGTGTACAAGGCAAAATATGTGTCTATAAAATTTAATTTATTTTAAGTTAGTTAACAGATTTTCTGTTTCTTCATGCGTTATGGATATGAGCCATCT
The DNA here is from genome assembly GCA_947623365.1 of Achlya flavicornis. Classification (NCBI taxonomy): domain Eukaryota; kingdom Metazoa; phylum Arthropoda; class Insecta; order Lepidoptera; family Drepanidae; genus Achlya; species Achlya flavicornis. The sequence continues at coordinate 10,498,413 of OX392468.1, forward strand.
TTTAACATGTCTCTTGCATTGGGATTTACATAGGGTATATATTGAAATTTCTATATTAATTTTATTATACTAATAGGGACCAAGAAAGCAAAAAAAATTGTGAGCGAACATGGAGTTTAATTTTGGTGACTGACAAACAACATATCTACGTCTCTTCTTAGATCTTACACACAAACTACCAAGAGAACTAAAGTTCAGACCGCCATCTGACGAACATTGGGGATAAACCGTATGCAGAGTTTGAACATGACGTTTTTTTTTTTTTAATATTCCCATACTATTGTACAATGAAAAATAGTCATACAGCCTATGATATGTAGGGCCCCGGGGCTTTAGGGTAAATACAATTATTTTTTATTTCAAAGGTTCTTATGGTATAATAATAAATGAAACACAATTATTTAGTTATAAATTATTTATTTAAATTTTCATTTTTAAGTCTATCTGTAGTGACGGTCTAGATGGGTCTGGACTGCTGTTGGCATCATTAAAATATCTGCAAACAAAGTATAAAGTAACTGTAAATGAGTGCGAAGATTTTCGATCGGAGCCTAGCTTAATCTTCAGGCTCCATATTGTTTTTTTTTATTTTTTCAAATAGTGGCATACGATGAAGCCTATATACATCGATTGGGGATACCCATGCAAACAAAAAAATAATAGGGTGTCTTTGTCCTAAAACGTCACAAAGAATATCAAAAAGGTGGCCGAAAATAATGACAAAATCTTTGAAATTTTTTATGTACAAGATAGTCTATGGATTTGAAGATTTTAGTATGGAAGCCTGGCATTCCTATCATCTGCCTTTTTACCCGACTGACCCGGAAGGAGGGTTATGTTTTTCGAGTGTATGTATGTATGTATGTATGTATGTATGTCTATTTCTTTGGCACGCTCTGCAGCCTAAACGGCTTGACGGATTTAAGCATATGAGGTGTCGTTAGATTCGTCTGAACTGTGGGAGTGTCATAGGGTATATTATTTTTATACGGCGTCTACGTATTAGAAAATAGGGGGGGTATTAAAAACAAAAATTTCGTTATTATAACAATATGGGTATCAAATGAAAGCTTGTGAAGAGCCCATTCCATATATGTATATATTTTAATACTTTTGTGCTACCATTTTGACGTAAACTGCAAAAAACCATGTTTAATGCAAGGACCGTAGGTATAGTAGGTACCTACTATGAGCGATTACCGTACGTAATTCACAGAGTTGCGATTGTTGTTAGCGTTGCTTTACCGTACCGCTCATTTACTTACTAATACCATGGACCAAATAGAATAGGACAAGCAAGCTCATACAAAACGGCGTAGCACCGTTGCTTAGTTCTCGTACGCTCTGTAGATGACACTACGGGTATCGAATCAACGATTTTTTAATGATTTAAAAGTGAAACGCATTTTGAAGATAACTTTATCATTGAATCTCATTAGCGATCGTTATAACGCAAAAGGAAACCGCTAGATGGCGTTGTAATATTGCACAATACGCTACGTACTCGGAGGCCAATAGAAAATTTATTCATATCAACAATAAATGATGCTAATATTTAATTAAAACTATTTACGTGTAACACAACAAAAAAAAAGGAATACAAGTACATAAGAAATATTGTAGAAACAATGAATGGTCAATGTTGCCCTTATTAGGTTTTTGATACGACATACGACTTATGCTGTCTTTTAAATTAATAAAACATATTTCAATCTTTAATTTATTTTTAAACTATGAAATCAAATAATCTCGTGCAAAAAAAAAATATGCAAATAATGCTATCATATACAACACCATCTATTGATGTTCTTAAAGTGTATTGCTTGGATTTTAATGTACGACGATATTAGCGCTCCCGTGTTGTTTTTTGGCAACTTATATCATACTCAAAATTAAGCGCCATCTAGGATTAATACGAAATTAGGGCAAAGTTCCGAGACACGGTCAAATGTATGGCGCTTGTCACTCCAGACTTTACTCCATGCTAATACTTACAACTCATTCTGTATGAAACTAAAAAGTCTGAAATAAATTAAATTATTAAAAGAAACAAAAAACCCGACTGCGTAAAACAAAAATTAACTGAAAAGAGAAAAACAAGCTCTTTAATCTAAAGAATTTTGAATATAACTTGAATGCTATAAGGTATTGCAGTCGGGGATAAACAAATATTACAAAAAAAAGGTACATACTTAGGTTAATGGTTTGTCCCGACTACAATACCTTATAGCATTCAAGTTATATTCAAAATTCTTTAGATTAAAGAGCTTGTTTTTCTCTTTTCAGTTAATTTTTGTTTTACGCAGTCGGGTTTTTTGTTTCTTTTAATAATTTAATTGTATATATAATTTATTGGTAAAGATTTTGGGTGTAGTAATTAATTATGCATTAAAAATATTATATTTTTATGTCAGCTATAAATTTTACATAGAAATAGCCTACACAAATGGAACACACTGCTGGAGATACTGAGCCAGCACTTAATCTAAAGGGGACAGGGGGATACATTATTAAATAAGATTACGAAAAAAGAGATACTCTAAACTAAACCTAATATTTAAAAAATAAAACTATTCTAAATCCGTGCCAGTGGGTAACGTTCCCAGAACACTGACAGCATTGCCACGTTGAATGGCTACGGTAATCTGCTGACCGAGGTATAAGCCAGCATTCTGGGAACGTGTCGCCTCAACTAGGCGCGCTGCAATTAAATGGCAAAAAATTACCTGAGTACATTTGCATTGTGTTATTCAGAGACACACATGTGGCATTACTTTGATGGCTCGCAGCTGATGGTTGGACAGAGGTATCTGAAAATTTGTATGAGCTGTTATTATTTTAAAACCTAAACGTTCATGTATCATCAATATGGACAGAATGTTAAATATTCTTGTGTAAAGTGGAAACAGCCTCATCATGCTCTAGTCCAGTGAGTAAAGATCTATAAATGGCATGTCCATTACCCATAGTAGAATTTTATAATCAAAGTAAACTTTTAATTTAATTTAATTTTACTTTTATATTATTTCTTTTAATTTATTCAAAAAGTGCTGGATGATGTATACATACCAAAAACTTCTGTTCTTGCGACTTTCATTGGTAATATGAATGATCATTGTAGCACTTCTTTGACTAACTATGATCACCGCATACAGTTTTCTTGTTATCTGAAAAAATGCAATTTATCTCTGTAACTATATATAAATATCCTGGGACATTCCTCACACACAGTCATCTGATCCCAACTTAAGCAGAGCTAGTACTATGGAAACCAGATAACTGATATACTACATATTATTATACTACTTTTAGTTTGTAAATACATAATTAATCAATCTTAATATACATAATTACACCCAGACTCAGGACATGCAGACATGTTCATGCACACAAATGCATGTCCTGTGTGGGAATCAAACCCACGACCTGCGGTGCAACAGGTGGAATCTTAACCAACTGGCCCATCAACCTATGTTAAAATAAATAAGGAATAAGGGTGAACTAACTAGATAAAACAATAGATTTCTAACTCTGGTGGAGCCATGGTTATTAATGTGTTATATATATCTCAATATAACTGCATTTGCCAAGCATTTATTTTGGGTCAGACTTAATATGCCTTCACAACCACAAAGGTTGGGTTATAGCTTTAAATGTTATGAGTTGACTAGGAATAATACATATAATAATAAGATATTATATTATTACAGTCAACTTGTAGATCGATAGTTGTTTACCTGCTTCAAAAAAGATATTTGTCGGGTTCCCTGAAGAAATCTCCAAGCTTTGATATGCGCCAGTCTTCAGGTGACAAACATATAATTTGCGTGGATCGCTGTTAAGTTATTGTCTCACAATTAATACACTTTATCCACTGTCTCTTATTTTCCTCACTTATAGAAAACTGATGTAGTTTAACGTCTTGGCGTAACTGTTGCACTTGGGCATACAACATTTTCGAAACTTAAAAATGCCGGAATCACTGTATTGAAATGTTGTTAAAGTGGCGGAAATTTATCAATACAACACATCTCGTCATACAAATACGGAAAACACTGAATTTATGGATTAAAAGAGGTGGAAATAAATCGACATAAGAACTTAAGTTCTCATCAAAACAAACACGTGTTTGATGACAGGTAGGTGCATATTGACGAATGGAATTGCTAGGTAGTCCGTAGTTATAAAAAGTACTCTGTGGAATGGAATGAAAATAAAATGGCCGGCAGGGTCATGGCGGGGGCGAAGGAAGGAAGAGAGGGGCGAGAACGTCGAGTAAGAACTTTGCACTGTCATTCGATACAGTGGGTTATTTTGATTAGAACATTGCCAGGCGTGGATCTTACACACAAACTACCAAGAGAACTAAAGTTATCTTACAGTTGATTGATAGCTTCGATAGCTTACTTTGGAATGATGCATGTAGGTAATTTGATGAATAAAGTGTTTACGCACCGAAAAAACTTCGTAATATTCATACAGTTGGTTGGTAGGGAAACGAAAAGGCTTAAAAGTGCAGACTTTCAAAACTGCTCGTTGGGCTCGTTCCAGACGTAGGCGTAGTAATATTGACTTAGGCGCTCCACCCCATGATGTAATGCAATAAGTCAACAATGATTGACAAAGAGAGCAATAAACAGACTTTAGCATTTTGGGTTCCAAGATATGCCGTAAACTTTTAAATACGTAAATCAGCTTACGAATTCTACCTGTGAGTGACTTAATATGGCTATGGAAGGACAGCGTGTTGTCTACTTGAATCCCAAGATATTTAACCACAGAAGTTTTGATAATGCGGACTATGTGAAAGTTAATGTGCGGATTAAATGAAAGTGATTTATAAATAAAATGTATGCGACTGAAGGGCTTTGTATCCATGGTCATGAACAAATAAAATAAAAAAATGAGTGTCAGTCAGTAAGTTGTCAGTCAAATTTGACTTCTTCTTCTTCTTATTTTTAATTTTGGCAACCAAGCCCAAATTAGGGCTTATTTCTGCCAGTGTCGAGTTATATTATAATATCCAATCACAAAATCACTTCAAATTATAGTCCTCAGTCAGTCACCGTCAATAAAAGTCATGTTTTACTACAATGGTGGTCATTGTACTAAAACTCTTCACGGACATTTTGAGACAACTTGAAAAGTAACGATACATATAATTCATTTCATTTCACTTCACTGGTGCACATGGATGATCTTTATTGGGTAAAATACCACCAATAATACACAATAAAACTCAAAATACACAAATTATTGAAAATAAAAATGAAAATGCTACGTCACTCTGCAAGTTCCCGCCAAAAAGTCATCTCAAATTTGACTTTTTGGCGGGAACTTGTGGTATAAAAAAAAAAAAAAAAAAGTTGACGTTGCCCTTTCATTTTTATTTTCATAAAAGATCATGGCGAGATTTGTACAAAAAAATAAAAGATTTTTAGAGACTTTGGAATGACGTTATAAGTGATCCTTGGTGCCTAAGCAACAACTTTGCCTTTAACTTTGTTTGCGACCAAAACCATTATGTTGTTGTTATGTTTTGCGGAGTTTATAAAATATTTAATTTTCATTTTGCTGGTAATGTAATCTGAACATTGGAAGTGGTACCCTCTAAATTGTTTTAATTTTTTGTACAAATCAATGTACGGAGCTCGCCATGATTCTTTGTGTATTTTGAGTTTTATTGTGTATTTTTGGTGGTATTTTACCCAATAAAGATCATCCATGTGCACCAGTGAAGTGAAATGAAATGAATTATGTGTATCGTGACTTTTCAAGTTGTCTCAAGAAGTCCGTGTAAAGTTTTTGTACAGTTTACCACCATTTTACTTAAACATGACTTTTAAGGATGGTGACTGACAGAGCGGACGACATGAAGAAATTTATTTTGTGACTATAAAATGCAACTCGAGAAAATTGAAATGAGACAAGGCTGTATGGCTGAGACCTTTGCCTGCCTTTGGACATATAAGACAAACAACGACAATCAGTCAAATTTTTGTGGTCAAATTTGCTCGTCTTTTTTCTTTTTTGACATAATTTATATGTACCTAAAATACAATAAATAATTACTAACAGCAGTCAAAAGGATATAATCACTACGTTCTAATAGCAGTGTTTTTTTTAAATAATACACTTGTGTAGTCTGTGATCAATAATTTAGAACGTAACTTTCAAATATGGCTAAAAATACTTCCAGTTCAGCATTTAGAAAGATCGATATCGATCAATACAATGAGGATAATTTTAGGGAAGATGAAGCTGAACAATTAGTACCTACTGGACCGGATGAAGGAGAAGTTTGTGCGCTGTTAAATCAATATCCTTTTAAAAACTTACATACTAGTAAAAAAATCATTAAAAACTTCATGATACTACGAATTTGTGTTGAATGGTGAAAAGATATCAAGCATAGATAGTCAAGCACCCCAAGTTAATACCTACTTTAATATTATACATGTCAAACGCTCGGTTAGAATGATGTGATTGATATATTCATTGACATATTTATAATCACTTCATATCTATCTTTATGTAGTTAGCTTTGCAAAGTTTGAGTCATACTCTGACCCATACTTTATTCATAAACTCAATATTTTTTCCTGCTGCTGGCTCTACCGCAGAAAGTTGAGCATCTATTGAGCAGTAAGTGATATGTCATAAGAAAGATTTGTTTATATACTACAATTATGGTTACTATGTACTAAGTCTATGGACTTATAAAAAAATAAAGATGGAATGTTGGCTAAGCTTTACATTAAGGGAAAAAATTGCACCTATACTCATATATAGGTGCAATATTTTTTCTGGTGAAGTAACTACTATTATAAACAGGTACCAAAGGATTTCTTAAGAAAAAGTTTTTACTTTCGTTTTCGTCCATGCCTTATGCTATATTTTAGTCATTCCTTTCTTGACCCTGAATCGAATGAAATACGTGTAAAATGGCGCGGTGCGATGTAGTGTACCTATTGTTGTTGTGTTTTATTTTGATAATTACTGTTACAAAACAGAATCTGCCAACCCTGACTCCGTGAAGTACTTGTCTGTCTCACCCCTATAGTGTTTTTATAAAGCCGGAGGTGTGGAGGGAGCTAGACGGGTATGGATGTCTACGGTTTATAAGGCAATGGCAAAGAGACGGCTTTTCCCGCAGGGTCGGAGCCGTTGGTATCCGAAAGTCACTAAAATATGCCGATTCATTTCAACAGAAACTTTGCCTTTACACAAGAACTTTGACTTTATAAAAATACAAAACTATGTGTTTTGTGTGTTAATTTTGTTGATATCCTTGGACTGATTGGACTCTATAAAACATCAGTAAGTGCATATTTCTCTTAATTTCAAACAAGTAACTTTTTAGGCTATGACGAGATTTTATTTTTCATATTTTTCCTATACTTTTCCTAGTTTTCGCGATTTCATAAATACAATAAACGTGACCGGGAGTTGTCACTTAATGTAAAGCTTTACACAAATAAACCATACAAAGTCGATCGGTTGTCATTCCATATTGAGACACAATGACAATAAGGCCACAGTCTATTAAACCATACAGTCGTCCGTCGCCTTTGATCTCGTGAAAAATGCCGACAACGTCTAGACAGTATCGAGACGGCCAGGGTTGTCACAAGTAAACAATATTTATAAAATTATTTATTTATTGCAGATAACAATAAAATATTGTTAGCATTATTATAATTTAAACAATATTATAATAACTACTCCATCATCAGACCCTGAAAACCATACATGGTCAAAGTTCATCTCACGACAATTCCAACAACCCCAAACATGGCTAGAATACGACGTTCCACTATGGAGTTCTAATGCTTACCCTCCTACTCCATCATCAGACCCTGAAAACCATACATGGTCAAAGTTCATCTCACGACAATTCCAACAACCCCAAACACGGCTAGGATACGAAGTTCCACTATGGAGTTCCAGTGCTTACCCTCCTACATCATCATCAGACCCTGAAACCATACATGGTCAAAGTTCATCTCACGACAATTCCAACAACCCCAAACACGGCTAGGATACGAGGTTCCACTATGGAGTTCCAGTGCTTACCCTCCTACTCCATCATCAGACCCTCTAATCATACATGGTCAACGTTCATCTCACGACAATTCCAACAACCCCAAACACGGCTAGGATACGAAGTTCCGCTATGGAGTTCTAGTGCTTACCCTCCTACTCCATCATCAGACCCTGGAAACCATACATGGTCAAAGTTCATCTCACGACAATTCCAACAACCCCAAACACGGCTAGGATAGGATGTTCCACTGTTACCTATAAATAATTAAATAAATAAATATCCTGGGACTATTATTGTATGCACTCTACGATAACAAACCATTATTTATTTACCTTTCTTCTGTGTGTGGAAGCTCATGAACACGCAGATCTTTATTTAAATAGGATGAAGACTTGCAGTCTCTCACAGCACACGTCCCTTGCACTATTTTAAATAAACAAATTAATACAAAATAATTACAGACACAAACACGCGTTAGCCCTGAATTCTTTTTACCGAGCTACTAACATCGTTTTGTTCGCAGGTCGGTAACGGCTTTCCCTCGTCTCGCCTCTCACACCACGCACGATTGCCCTGTCTAGACGGCTTCGTCGACCGACTGTATGGTTTAATAGACTGTGATAAGGCTCAGTATTACTTGTGCCTGCTTGGGCCAGTACTGATTTTAATCACGCATACATAGGAAATTTTCGCCTTCACTTTCTTATAAGGTGACAGCACCTTCATTTTTAGGGTTCCGTAGCCAAATGGCAAAAAACGGAACCCTTATAGATCCGTCATATCTGTCCGTCTGTCTGTCTGTCTGTCTGTCCGCCGTATGTCACACATACTGCCATGCCACTTTTTTCCGAATCTATAAGAACTACAATGTTGAAACTTGGTAAGTAGATGTATTCTGTGACCCGCATTAAGATTTTCACACAAAAATAGAAAAAAATAAATAAATTTTGGGGGTTCCCCATACATAGAACTGAAACTCAAAAATATAAAACCCATCTATGGATAGGTCTTCAAAAATGATATGGAGGTTTCTATTATAATTTTTTTCTAAACTGAATAGTTTGCGCGAGAGACACTTCCAAAGTGGTAAAATGTGCCCCCCCCCTATGTAACTCCTAAAATAAGAGAATGATAAATCTATAAAAAATATATGATGGACATTACGATGCAAACTTCCACCGAAAATTGGTTTAACGAGATCTAGTAAGTAGTTATTTTTTGTACGTCATAAATTGAAATTCATATCAAATACTCAGGTCTACACTACCATTTACTTATATACCTACAGGTTTGTACGGAACCCTCAGTGCGCGAGTCTGACTCGTTTTATACGTCTATGACTACAACATTTACTATGGCGGCAAGTCTCGTATCGCTGTGGGAAAAAGTTAATGAGCATCAGAGTCCCTGTTGACTAGGGTTTTGTTTTTGCCGACCGTTTTCCGTTCCCGGTACTAAAAAAATAGATTTCCCAGGAATGAGGAATGTTAATAGGTATGCAAAACCACTTGAAAGTTTGTATCAGTAGAGCAATTATGTATACAAATACATTAGTTTTTGTTTCGTTCAAAAAAACCAAGTAGTTATGATTTTACAGACATTTAAAATTCCCCTAAATATAGAAGCCCGCTAACGGTCACGTGACCGCAGGTGACGTCATGTTACATCGCTCCGTTTACTCATATTAGTCGCTAGCGGTGGTACGTAGGTATCTTGCGCTATTAGTGGAAAGTATTTTGGATTTGATTTATGGGTTTGAAAATATATGGACTTATGGTTGAAATGAAATGATTATTTCGTCAGAAATGTCGTACAATTTAGGTGGATCATAAAATAAGGTCTACACATTTCGCTACAGAATAGGATGCAAAACTATTTTAAATTGAATCTAATCTAAAATCTAATCTAAATGTAATATAATTAGATAAGATGTCCAAATCATATATAATTATTTTACAAGTTTTATTATTTCGGTGGATGAAGACATTAGTTTTATACTTTTTTGGAACATCTTCGTATTTTAAAGGTTTTTCGTTAATTATGATTAAACTTTGCACATGTTTTAAAGCATTAAATCTCAAAGAAATTCCCGGGAATTCCCGGAAAATGGCAAAAAATACCCGACATCGGTAACGACGTATTTCCCGGGAATTCCCGGAAACCAGGAACGAAACCCTACTGTTGACAGATGCAATTCCATTATTAAGACTATCGTACTGCAAGACTGTGTGATATCCCCCACACATCCTCGAATAACCTCGATCGTCCACACAAAGATTCAGTCGGACGTTCCTACGCAGTCCATTAGGGTGTGGAATGAGCTCCGGGTTTCGGTTTTCCTTCAGGGATACAATATGGGATTCTTCAAAAGAGGCGTAAAAATTGGTCTTCAAGGTCGCACTGGCAAAGCGCATTGGCAATACGCTCGGTATTACAAATGTCCATAGGCGGCGGTGACCACTTACCAGCAGATGGACCGCCTAGGCCTGCTTGTCAAATTGTTAAAATAAAAAAAAAAACCTTAAAATAAGTTGACATAAACAACTTATAACAGAACCCCATATGTATCATCCACATAGTAAAAAAAATGTTCATTAGTTATTTATTGAATTAATTTTTAATTACAATATGTACTGTACTGTATAAATTATTTATTAGCAAAATTCCTTCACTCAGGTATACAGGTCGATACATTGATGCTCTAAAAGATGTTTTGAACAATGCACCACTGGGCTCTCCAAATCAGCAAGTTAAAGTAAGTTGTCAATGATAAAAGACGCTTGCACACCATTTTCTCAATTAATCAATGAACATATCTGTTTTTAGTCTTTAGACCATATTTTTCAACAAGTAGGTTTAGATGAGATGACAGATGCTTATAGACCGGGAGACTACTGGCCCAAATTTCCTGGTCATGTGTACCAGTATGGCGACCCTACAGGGGTGTAATTACGTAATGACGAAAAGAAAAATGATGGTCATGGTGAGGTGGCGAATGTGTACAATACTTTTTCAAAATTGCAAGAATTTATGCGTATTTCGAACGATTTGTACCAGTATGGCACTAGTTTTTCCTGTAAGGTTTAAAGAACATAAATATAAAATTTCATGTGGCGGCAATCTTGTTTTATATGTAACCAGATGTTATTTTGTATCTATCAATATATATAAAAATCAATGCCACTTTTCTTTGTAATTTTATAACTCAAGAACGGGCTCACCTATCCAAACCAAATGTTTAGGCTTTGTTCGGACTATTTAGTAGATGGTTTATGTGAAGTTTGCACAAAATCGGTCGAGCGGTTCTTCATTTATCACATTTTTTGTAACAAATTCAATAAATGGCGGATCATTTTGTTAATGGGGATTTTGCTGTCAAATTTAAACTTTTTTCAGATGGGGATTGTGCTGTCAAATTGAAACTTTTTCAGTGTTGTACAAGCATGTTGTTATGTCATTTCATTTTGGACGTGCTTCGATTAAAGCTTGCAGTCGATAATATAACCTAGATATCCACTGCAGCGCCATCTGCCGGGCTGATTTGTGAATCTAATGTGATGGTTGAGATAGGGTAGGGTAGGAAAATAGGGTAGGGCACGGTAGGGTAGCACCATAGGGTAGGGTAGCACCATAGGTAGAGGTGTGTAACTCATCAAAAATACGCGAGCTGCATAACAGCTCACGGCTCAGGAGTGTGAGCCGGTTCAATGACTCAGCTCGCATATCAGCTCAATTTATACCTATAGTCCACGATAAGCGCGCACGCTCACTGCGTATCGCGCGTCCAATCGAGCTGACTGAGCTGCCGCGATTCGTTCGACTCCGCCGAGCGACTCTTATCATACTTTAGTGTTGGAATTATTTGTTTTTTATTATATTATCTAGTAATGTCACATATTTTTTTATTGAATTAAAATTCTATTTAAATGTTTTAGAACGAAATAATAATTCGTAGATTAGAATCACAAGATTAATCTATGGAGGGAGTCGTAGATACAATAGGAGTTGGATTGAGCCGTGTCTAGTCATTTTGTTGTTGAGCTGTAGGTCAACGGCTCAAAGCTCTGAGTTACACCTCTAACCATAGGGTAGGGTAGCACCACGCGAACGAAGTCGCGCCGGGCAGCTAGTCTATATATATAAAAATCAATGCCACTTTTCGTTGTAATTTTATAACTCAAGAACGGGCTCACCTATCCAAACCAAATGTTTAGGCTTTAGGTAGATGGTTTATGTAAAGTTTGCACAAAATCGGTCGAGCGGTTCTTCATTTATCACATATTTTGTAACAAATGAATTCAATAAATGGCGGATCATTTTGTTAATGGGGATTTTGCTGTCAGGGTAGGGTAGGGTGGGGCAAGGTAGGGCAGGGTGGGGTAGGGTAGCACCATATGGTAGGGTAGCACCACGCGAACGAAGTCGCGCCTGGCAGCTAGTATTCTATAGAATTTTACCCAAATTAACCGAACATAACGATTCCAAGCTGTAAAAAATTATGTTACGTATTTTTATTTTTATTTATTTATTTGTTACCGTTTTAAAAATATTAATCAATAACAAACATTATTAGACATCATTTGAAAACCACAAAGGTTTGTAGCAATGCTGAATTAAGTCTACATCTAAATTAATATAAATGATTCGAACAAGCTATTCTACAATTTTTAGTACATAAGACATAATGATCAATTGTTATTATATTATACTAGAAGTATGCCAAAGCCCTTCTTACTTTTTTATGATTCTTGTTTTTTTTTTTTATCGATCCAGTTTTGGAGGAAAAAACTGGCGATTACGAAATAGCGATTTCGTCTACTTTAAATAGGTATAATCGGTCCAAGCTGTAGTTGTCTCTATCGCCCATGGGCGGGATAGCTCGGGCACAGCACGACAGCAATAGTTAGTTAATATGTTATAAACCTATTTTTCTAATTTCTTGCAGCCATCCTTTCCTCTTAATCTGATAACTAAAATTGTCCACAGGATAATGCCTTTGCACTGACATTGAAAGTCCTTTTGGCAATTAAATCTGCACAGATAGAAGAAGTTGTTGGCAACTTGTCACAGGATGATGTGGATATTCTCATGAAATATATATACAGAGGTTTTGAGTATCCATCTGAGGGTTCAAGTGGACATCTGCTTCTATGGCATGAAAAAGTATATAATGTGGGTGGTACAGGATCTATTGTCAGAGTGCTTTCGGACAGAATGAGAGTGTAATATCTATATGATATCGAGTTGATAAGATCCAACTACCTATTTCTTATCTAATTATAAAATAAAAAATTCACTGAAAAATTACCTTTGTTTTATTCCTTTTTTTTATTGAAAGGCTTTGTCGCTGAGTGACCATATCACAAAGTAAATAAAGATGGGGGACAGAGACTAAGCTTCATACAACCGCGCTACGGTGGGTACACTACTACAAGCTTGAGGCGCGTGTGTGCGTGAGCACGTCACGTACAAGGGGAAACCGGCTTATACTGGCTCGGCCAGTGCTCAAACTCAGGGCACTCGCGCATCGTGTTTGTTTACTTTTAGATTTTAATACTAAAATTGTAGTATAAAAATGTGTTAAGATGGTTTACTGTACTGAGTCTATAAACAATAATAGAATGAATAAGTTTTCTTTTAGTATCTTGCATATAATAGGTAGGTAAGTAGGTATTAGCTTTCTAGTAAATTGATTTCATATTGTCTCGTTCCTCGTAAATGAATGGCATGATTGGTGTTTGATTTCAAATACGTAGATGTACTTACCTATCCTATTTAATGAACATGTATGTTTTGAGATCTCGAAAACTTACCCCCTTATTCATAATCGCTTTTTAACTAAATCAGTGTAATAGTGTCCCCAGTTTCACTCTTTCGATCACCAAATGTCACATGTCAGATAAAGACTTCAGAATTTTAGCTAATCAACGTTTGATAACTTTATTATGAATATGAGGTTTTTTTTTTTTTTTATGGCCCTTTAGGCCCACTGCGTCCCTCTGACGTGATCAGAGTCTTTTTTGTACCTATGTTTAAATTACTTAATGTTATAGCGTTATAGCTTTTATATAAATTATATGTTAAAATTTTATTAATTAATATAAATACCATTTTTTTTTATTACATTTATAATAACCAAATTCAACATTTTAAAACATTAAAAGAAATTATAATTATTAAAACTAAACTCCAATTTTTTTAAAACATTACATAAATTAAAATTTGTAAAACTATTTGTTTTTAGCTATGACTCTAGACACTACAGTCAAGTAATCTGCCAGGAAGTCTTTTTGCGTATTCTTATTTCTTATCAGCGTTCCGAGGCTTTCTAAAATTATTTTCGTGTCTAATAAACACTCTAAATCATGGCGTTCTTTCCCGAAGGCTGGGCACTCGGCGAGGATATGTCCGACTGTTTGACTCACGCCCGGCTCGCAGAAGCACGATGGGTCCTCCTTACACTTGAATCTACACAAGTATTCGGAGAACCCACCGTGCCCCGTCAGCACTTGCGTAATCACGCCTGCTGGGCGGAGCTTTCGGACAATCCTGTACGCCTCCACTGCGTCGGGAAGGAACGCCTTGGTGACCCCTGCCGTGTCGCCGGCTTTATATCTCCGGTTCCATTCATCAAGCGAATCTTTACGAAGCTCTCGCTTGACGAATGATACCGGGCACCCATCGTAATCCGGCCGTTTCTTAGAGTGCAGAGCAGCCTCCTTGGCCAACTGGTCCGCTCGCTCGTTCCCCTCCAAACCTGCGTGTGCTTTAATCCAGAACAAGGAAACATCCTTGTTCTGGAGTCTGCTGTGCTTGATGTTGTCGCGAGCTTCGACAGCTAAGGGGTGGGGAGAACTTACGTTGACCACGGATTCCAGCGCCGAACGCGAGTCACTGAGGATCCCGAAACTAACGTCACCGCTTTTAAGGATTAACCTCGTGGCTTTGCATATGGCCAGCAATTCCGCCTGGTAGACCGTGCAGTGCGGCTCCAACCTTGCCCTCAATCTTGCTGCCATCCGTGTATATTTGGACCGCCTGATTGGCGCGGTCATCCACTTGCTGTTGGTCGACCAAGCATGAATTCCAGACACATATGCTCTGCCGGATGCGGGGCTTCGGCTTTCGGTGAATAAGGGGGTTAGGCTTTAACGATTTCGATGAAATTTGCTATATGGGGGTTTTTGGGGGCGAAAAAGTGATCTAGCTAGATTTCATCTCTGGGACAACGCGATCTGCCGAGTTTTGCGAGCAAATCTTAGTCACCCAGGTATGGTCAGCGTCATAACTAGATTTGCATTTTAGTACACTTTCGTAATAATGTATAGGTAATATGTAAATAGAAATATTCTATCATCACGAAAAAGCTGATAGGCATACATTTTTATTTATTTAATTTTATTCTCCTGTGCTAACCCTACCAAAATAGGTATAATTTTTAAACGCTCCTTAGAAGCTTGTACTCTGTTCCCTTCAATCCTCTGTGACCATATCGCCTTATAAAGGTACAAAATTAAAGAGGCAAACAAATGGGATAAACCGATAAAATCTAACTTATGTCCTATAATCCTAATTTAAGTAGTACACAATTTTGGCTTTGTCGGACGATGGATTCCTTTTTATAACCCACGCGCAGTGTTACCCGTGTTCCTGGGATAAAAAGTAGCCTATGTCCTTTTCCATACCATAGGCTATCTGCATGCCAAATTTCATACAATTCAACAAACATATAAACAAACAAGTTTTATATTTTTGTTTTTATTGTTTCGGGAACGCGGGTGAAACCGCAGGGGACAGCTAGTTTATACATTTTTTTTGTTAAAAAAATCTTTTTTTAACAAGCTTTTTTTTGGTGACTGTACTTTAATTGTCATCCAATATTCTAATGAATACCAAATATTAAGTCAATCAGACCACTGGAAGTGGGTGAAATTCTACTTGCAAGATCCCACCCGAACATAGTTGGTTGCATACGAGTACCTAACCTACATATACTTTTACTTTGCAAGTTAAATAAATGCTTGAAATAAGGATTTTCTTACTATTCCTGGAGTATAATTTTATTTTATTATGAAATAGTAACTATCTGATGAAGCGTTTGCGGTGTAGCATGATTAACCTTTCTTAATCGATCGACAAAGTTAAGCTATCAGTTGTGAGGCCGATAACTGGATGGGTGACCGTCTAGTGGTCGTACGACTGCGTCAGTTTTAGACACAATATTGAATTGTGGAAAAGGCGCTAGATTTACCGCTAAGCGCTAAAACGATCTGTACACAAAAAAAGCGCTAGATCTGGCGCCGAAAGCTAAGTTGGCAGCACTGTGGTGGATTAGCTGTGTGTGAAGGTTTTTTTTTTTTATACCACTAATGTGGCAAACAAGTATACGGCCCGCCTGATGGTAAGCAGTTACCTATGGACTATTGGCTATGGACACTTGCAACACCAGGGGTATCACTCGCGTGTTGCCGACCCTGCAGAAATCTTACCTTCTACCATCGCAACTCTCGCCATCGACGGGGAGTCCATCCTCACATATTGAAACCAGAATTGTTTCGAACTGTGCGGTCTCAAAGGAGCTTCCTTCCGCGGACGCTCAGATTGTGGAATGAGCTCCCCGCCGTGGTTTTCCCAATGGAGTACAGCATGGGGTTCTTCAAAAAGGCTTTGAACAGATTTCTGCAGGGTCGGCAACGCGCGAGTAACACCCCTGGTGTTGCAAGCGTCCATAGGCTACGGTAACCGCTTACCATCAGGCGGGCCGTATGCTTGTTGCTACCTAAGTAGTATAAAAAAAAAAAAACTCTTCAAACCCTTTTTGAAGAACCCCATGCTGTACTCCATTGGAAAAAACACGGTTTTTAAAGGGAAGGCCGATCTAGTCTTATTACAAGCTTATCCATAGAAAAATGTATGTGGGTGTAACTTCGCTTAATTAAGGTTCCATAGGTAGGCAGAGGCAGCATTTTAGGTCTTTTTAATAAATCGTTTTCGTTTGTGACTGAAGGCTGTGCTGAAGGTAGGTAGAAAGGAGCTGCTAACTACCGCTTTCTAAACATACGCGATTTGCTTGGCGACAGATTATCAACTTGAGGGTAATACCTACTTGATTGACACGAAGAATATGCGGAAGCTACGCCTAAAGATCACGAAACCATCGTGACGAAGCAGAAGAACTCTTAACTCAGGTGTCTGAAAACCGTTGTGTGTTCTTCATTATAAATAAAACAAGTAGGTAGGTAATTTATTATTTCTTAGTTTAGTACTTCCATCTTGTTATAATAACAAACATAACTACTGACTACCATGGTACCATAAACACGTAAGGTTTCAACTAAGTCGGTGGGTACTTTAGAGATGACATTATTTATAGAGGCCAACCATCAGCTCTGCCTTTGACACCTTGAAAAACAGCTAAGAAATACTTATAGGTACCGCTGTTATTTTGAGTTACTAATAACTCAAGATAACAGCGGTACCTATACTTGTTAGGTCTAAACCTAACAAATATACCTACGTGATAAAGTAGTCAATTTATTGATCGTGGTATGTACTTATTCAAAGAAACGTCTTTGGCCTGTACCTTACAGACCCCTACCATGAGTTTGTACTCTACAATCTACCCATGTAGGAGGAAACTCTTGGATTCGATAAATAAAATAATTAATTTGGTGGTCGAGCGGTAGATAACTATTTCTCGTCAATATTCTTATCGTCAGAGTTGTACCTATTATAAAACTGAAAGTGAATTGCCATAATTTTTCCAAAATTGTCGAGGATTGCATTTTTTTCAATACTAGGCTTACCTACGCGAGCCAAGACAACAGGCTTAATGAGGCTAGGACCTAGGTATTTTGCTTATAAAATTAATCCTTTCATTAAAGCCGGCCGAAGCTGCGCTGTCGACGACATAACAGCAATAGATAGTTGCAAAACAGGATATTTTTTTAATAACTTATTTTTTTTCTAGTTTCTGCCCAATGATTTTACCGGCGGCGGGGCGTCTCGCACAGTCTCGCAAGTGACTTAACAAACCGGGATTAATGTAAGAAGGCACGTATTATGCTATTTCTGGGTATGATCTATCATTGTGCCAAATTTCATCCTGATCCACGCCAACCTCCACATACTTTCGCATTTCCCTAGGTATATAACCACTCACCTATTATTTGCAAAGATATTTCGTGTCATATACTAGCTTTTTGCTCTGCAGATTCACCTTCGCCCCCTTATTTTACCCCCTAAGGGGTTGAATTTTGAAAGCCTTTCCGAGGATGCCTACGTTATTTAAGGAACATGTGTGCACAATTGCAAGTTTCTAGATACACTGTGGTAGAGCTGTGCTTTGATGTCATTCAGTCTACGTCTGTCTACTTTTATGCAAAGTTACTTAAGTACAAAAAATAATAAGTATTTTAATAGGCCGGTCGTTGCAAGCATGCCTTTCTATTTTGCAAATGTGTAGATGCGTTAACAGAGCACAGGTGCGGTCGTAACAGTGAAGTGTGCGAGCACCACTGTCGCCGAACTTGCAAGCGACCGCTAAAGAAAGTACTTACGAAGCCAGTCTCTCGCTGCAGAGGGAATGTGCAATATATAAACCACTATACAGACTTGTCACTCGATAGTCTTACGACCGAACCGCGCCGCGGACGCATACTCCACCGCGACAATGGACGTTCCGGTTAGTACCTACCAAATTTGATTGCTCTTACTTATTATAGGTGTTGTCCGATGATTCGTTTTTTTATTCGTACCGCTCGGCAATTGCCAATCTTATATAATGGTTTACATAATACCTACTTCCTGTTTTTTACACTCCACGAATTGAGGCCGCAAGGAATTTTCGTTACACAATGTACTTACTAATTCATTGAGAATGAAATGTGTCTCAAGATGATGAATCTCCAACATGGAAGAAGTTGAGCTTCCCATTTGTTACGTAACTTTATAATTGTATATTAAACGTGTTTTAAATAGTATGTTATTGTTTCAGAAATTATTAGTATTCCTATGCTGCACATACCACACCTTCGCATCTCATCATTCGCACGTAATTCCAATAGAGGGCTATGAAACAGAATTGCAAGATCTCGGTCAACACGTTGATATACCAGAAACTCCAGTCAGGCTGATAAAAATTACTAAAACTATCGCTGTTAAAGTACCAGTGCCCTACCCTGTGAAAGTGATAGAAAAGGTACCTTACCCAGTTCACGTGTCAAAACCTTACCCCGTACCTGTACCCCAGATTATCAAAGTTCCTTATGTCGTCCCGCCGAAACACGACGGAGTGAATGCACACGAGCCCCTGCAGAGTGAACATCAATATGGCGGGCAGCAGGGCAACTCTTACCAAGTTCAAGAGGGACCTTCTCATGACACATCAGAAAATGAACACTCTTTCGGATCGTCACTTGAACAGAACTCATATGGTGGACCAGCTTCGGGACAAAATCATAACTTTGGATCTTATGGTGATGAATACACTTCTGACAATTCACCTGGCGGATCATACAATGCACCGCCTCACGGGTTTTACGGTGCTGCCGCTAATGACGATAGCAGCTCATTTGAATCCAAAAGTTATGACCAAGCAATTCAGGAGTACCTTCATAAAAACCAGGCAATTAAAGCATAAATTGATTTAGGTATATTACAATAATTGTGATGCGTACGTACCCTACCCGACTGACTGTAATGATGTGTATATTGTGTTGTAATGAGTGTTATAGGAGGAATAGTGTAATTTATTATGTTTGATTCCTCCCTCAAGAAGTTCGTAGTTTACTCTGTATGTGTGTTCTTTTTACCGTTTTGTTGTTACTAGATTTGTAGGTATGTGTAGCGATGGTTAATTTTGTAAATAATTTCTGAATAAACTATTTTGTTACGAAATAAATTTATTTTAAATCACATTAATGTTATAGGTACTAACTCTCCCTAATACATATATTCCTAATATTACAAGTAATAAAATACAACATGATTTTCCTATAAATGGTTACATGAAATCAAGTGGTACCCAACTCTAATAAAACAAATACAAAGATAATTTTCTATACGAGTAGTTTGTTCATAAATACAATTTGATACTTTATAAAACAAATACTATAATTCTATACAAATAATTTGTTCGCAAATACAATTAGTTACTTTATAAAACAAAATACTAAGCTAAATTATACACAAATAGTTTGATCACAAATATAATGTTAATTTTAATTCTTTACGACATTTCGCAAACTGTGAATGTAGTAGTTTAACATATATTAAATTAAGTAGTAATTTAACTTTTATAACAAGAAATTATCCAACTTATGACACCGCGCAAAAGGTCTAAAAATTAAAGCTTAAAAGCATTTAATTTTATATGTTCCAATATATTTTTTTATTATAATTTTCCATGCAGTAGTTATTAAAACGTGGGAGAGAATTGTTCCCGAAGGCGTTTTCTCGTGTTACTAATATTGGGGAGGGCAGGTGGTGCGTGTTGGTGTTGGTTTTGTTGTTGTTGTTGTTGTTGTTGTCGCGCGGCGGCGGGCGCTCGTGCGGCGGCCGGCCGCTCGGGGTCGTCCTCGTCGGACACGTACATACGCGTCAGGTCGGATGCCACCGATGCAGTTTCACACACACTGCGGACAAAACATTTACTTTACTTCAAAATTACTTTTTGAATATCTTATTACCTTATCTTGGCGATGATAGCTCAGTGGTAGTGACGTCGGATACTGAGACGAAGTTCCCAGGTTCGAATCCTACAATTAGCTTGAGCTTTCAGTGAAGGAAAAAATATCGTGAGGAAACCATAGCACGGTGGTAGGGTACTTTGTAGTACCCACCTGGCTGACTACCAACCTCAAGTTGAAAATCGGTCAAGCACCTATCGGTGCGTTCCGACAACTGAACATGAGATCCAGTTCCTTCCAGGCTTTGTGTGCTTATCACCATCGGCAAAACCATCACTGACCATGGTGAGATTGTAGTCAAACACGGGCCTATACACAGTAAAAAATGATATTTTAGAAATATTAAATAATTGGATTCAATAGAATAATAACACGGATGTCTCCTGAACATTTTTATACTGATGTGTCAGTAAAGTTAATACTTGAAGTAGTTGCAGTATATAATCAATCAACAAAATGGCGCCTGATGAGTATAGCAGGTTCCAAAAAATAAAATTCGAACTCTTTTACAAGATATTCGATGTTTACTACTGTAGCTTAGTGTTTATTTTATCTTGAACTAGTGTATTGAACGGGCGTTTCCTAAAGGCGACGTGCATTCGTCGGGTGCTACAACTGCTACATCTGCGCTGCTGCTAAACTATTAAAAGATAAATATCGTCAGCCTATCAATAATCTAGCTTCATTAGCCAATCAATAAACGGGCTAGCCCGACAGAAAAATGGCAACATTCAATCGTCTACCTAAAATACGATCAGCTATTAGGTAGCATATTTAAATAGGAACAACATAATAATTAACCTACTTCCAAATTCTTAGCCACGGCCTGATTACGAAATTGGTTGAGATTCTGATAAATTAATTTCAACACACAGTAATGTAGTAATTTCGTCTAGAAATTATGGTACGAAACACATGATATTATTCAAAATGTTGATATGTTTAAGAAAAACGTAATCTTAAGTGGTCAAACAATAGGAAACCATAGAGATATCATATAGATAGGTACTTATGATATTTCTATGGGGGAAACCCACAAGTATGTCAGTGTATTTTTACCTGTTGTTATAGTTTTCCGATTCCACGAGATTTAAGTTGAACTGAGAGGTTTCTTGCTTGACACTCATTATAGTGGGTATTAAGATTGGCGTAGATACTAGAGCGCGAGATGAACTGGCCGTGGACTGAGTAATACGTTCCTGTAGTTCCTTGGCGTCTGTTTTACTTACGGGCAGTCCCATCACGATATCTTTATCTGCTGGCTCGTCTAAGATACGACTGAAATATATTTAAAACATTGTAATTATTCATTTGTTATTAGGTACACACGGCTACAGATCAAGCTATACATTTCCAGTATAAGCTGATCTCGCATTGTGTAGGAATTCGGTACAATGGGCGGTCAGCTTATACTAGTAGAGGAAGAGCCCACGACGATCTGACCTTCGTCATTTTATAAAACCTGAGAGTTTCTCTGTGTATGTACCTAATAGAGGTAAAAACCATCCCCGAATATGAAGTTTGGATCGCGGTGGCTTTGGAAGTTATCAGGTAGCAAAGGTGTCAAAAATTGCACCTCAAATTCGTTAAAGTATAAAGGTCAGTTTTTATATATTTTATTTGGACTAATATTAGAAATCACGTCGTCCATTGTCAGACACTTTGAATGGTGGAAACCCCCTGTCTGACACCCTTAAAGTATTAAAAAATATTATTCAACTTTCGTCATTTTATAAAAGCTGAAATTTGTATATGTTACTTGGCGAACTATCAAAAGATGATTTCTCAGTTGTCAGACACTTTCGATGGTGGCTTTGCCGTGTCAGACACATTAAAGGTCTACCGTAGGTGTGAGCGCGAGGTATATTCAATGTGATTTTTTTTTACAAACGAAAAGAGATAGACACATAGTTATTTTGGAGAGTTTGTAGATTAAATCATGAAATTTAATAAATCATACAAAAAAGTCTACATCAATGACCCAGTTTTAGAGTTACAGATCAAAATTCTAAAAAAATCACAATTTTTTGATCATTTTTTTATATAATATCGTTATTTTTATTAGGTTTTTGTTCCATATTTTTTTTTTATTTCATCTTATCAACTAGATAAACTTTCTAGCTTTCAAATGACACTACTTTGAACAAAATACACCGATTACTTAAAAAGAAACAAGGAAAAACGAATAGATGAGCATTACAATAAAAAAATAATTAATGCGCAAAACGCACTATTAAGGCACTATTTGTATTTATTTACTTGGAGTGTAAAGAATTAACGTTAATTCTTCCATAGGTACTAATTTATTGTAAACGCAAACGCGATAGGTAGTTTACTCACGTTAATTCTTTACACTCGGGGTACCTACTGAACCATATTTTCATTTACCACTATACCATATTTTCAAGGGTGTCAGTTTTTATATATTTTATTTGGAATAATATTATGGTGCGTCCATGCTTGGCGAACCGAGCACGAGCCGAGTCTCGAACGAGCATGATTCGCGTAGCGTGGACGGACTTGCGAGCCTCGCGCGATTGTCAGTTTTTTCACGTACAGAGGGTTTCGCATCGTGCTCATTGTCGGTTCGTTCGTGGCTCGGCTCGTGCTCGATTCGCGTAGCATCGACGCACCATTAGAAATCACGTCGTCCATTGTCAGACACTTTGAACGGTGGAAGCCCCCTGTCATACCCTTAAAGTGTTAAAAAATATTATTCATATTTCGTTATTTTATAAAAGCTGGCATTTATATATGTTACTTGATGAACTATCAAAAGATGATTTCTGAGTTGTCAGACACTTTCGATTATGGCTTTGCCGTGTCAGATACTTAAAGGTCTACCGTAGGTGCGAGCGCGAGGTATATTCAATGTGATTCTTTTTTTTAAAACGAAAAGTTATACACCCATAGTTATTTTGGAGAGTTTGTAGTTTAAATCATGAAATTTAATAAATCATGCAAAAAAGTCTACATCAATGACCCAGTTTTAGAGTTACAGATCAAAAATCTAAAAAAACAATACGAAAGTTGAATAATATTTTTTAATACTTTAAGGGTGTGACAGGGGGTTTCCACCGTTCAAAGTGTCTGACAATGGACGACGTGATTTCTAATATTATTCCAAATAAAATATATAAAAACCGACACCCTTGAAAATATGGTATAGTGGTTAATGAAAATATGGTTCAGTAGGTACCCCGAGTGTAAAGAATTAACGTGAGTAAACTACCTATCGTGTTTGCGTTTACAATAAATTAGTACCTATGGAAGAATTAACGTTAATTCTTTACACTCCCAGTAAATAAATACAAATAGTGCCTTAATAGTGCGTTTTGAGCATTAATTATTTTTTTAATGTAATGCTCATCTATTAGTTTTTCCTTGTTTCTTTTTAAGTAATCGGTGTATTTTGTTCAAAGTAGTGTCATTTGAAAGCTAGAAAGTTTATCTAGTTGATAAGATGAAATAAAAAAAATATATGGAACAAAAACCTAATAAAAATAACGATATTATATAAAAAAATGATCAAAAAATTGTGATTTTTTTAGAATTTTGATCTGTAACTCTAAAACTGGGTCATTGATGTAGACTTTTTTGTATGATTTATTAAATTTCATGATTTAATCTACAAACTCTCCAAAATAACTATGTGTCTATCTCTTTTCGTTTGTAAAAAAAAATCACATTGAATATACCTCGCGCTCACACCTACGGTAGACCTTTAATGTGTCTGACACGGCAAAGCCACCATCGAAAGTGTCTGACAACTGAGAAATCATCTTTTGATAGTTCGCCAAGTAACATATATAAATTTCAGCTTTTATAAAATGACGAAAGTTGAATAATATTTTTTAATACTTTAAGGGTGTCAGACAGGGGGTTTCCACCATTCAAAGTGTCTGACAATGGACGACGTGATTTCTAATATTAGTCCAAATAAAATATATAAAAACTGACCTTTATACTTTAACGAATTTGAGGTGCAATTTTTGACACCTTTGCTACCTGATAACTTCCAAAGCCACCGCGATCCAAACTTCATATTCGGGGATGGTTTTTACCTCTATTAGGTACATACACAGAGAAACTCTCAGGTTTTATAAAATGACGAAGGTCAGATCGTCGTGGGCTCTTGGGCTATAGTAATGTATAGCTTGATCTGTTGCCGTGTGTACATAGTAGATTTCAAATAGCATGGGTTTATTTTATTAATGATTATTTTGATCTTATAGGGGAATATAGTAATAGAGCAAAGGTTCGCGAAACATTTTGTGTGCTATCTCATATCGAGTAATCATGTGGATTTTCATAAGATATGGGTAACAAAATAATATATAAACGGAGGATGGAAAAAAATATATAGAGTCGTACCGAAATCATAGTCGGTCGAAATTGATAATAATAATACCAGAAATTAATTATCATACCTCGCTATGTTCAGTGTTATTTTATATTCCTGTGACCTCTGAACCACCTCCAACCAGTTTCGTTTGTCAACTTCGACGGTTTCTGTGTTGAATGAACACCCGGGCCTTAAAATGAACATTTTAAATTAAACTAAATAATTCAAACAGGCCCTCACAAACACTTATGCATTGTCTGGTCTGAGTCTGACTCTTGTAGGGCTTCGGAAGTTTGCTTTTGCTAAGAAGATCAAAGGAGCCAAGGAATAAACTCAGCAATAACTTAAGATTCCAAACTTGAAACAAACAAACAAAATTATTTTGAAACTTTATTAGGTATATATAATACTCTTTAGGTAGGTACAGCGCAGACAGGAATGCGAACGAGTCTGAGGCCCACAAAAAGTCTACGTAGCATAAAGGGTTGCGCGCCGGATTCTTTGAGTGCGTTACTATAGATTCTATTTTCACAGAGAAAATTTAAATTAAAAATCGATTATTACATTTTGGCCCTAATAAGTCACTTACGGACGTTACAATTGATTCTACCACCGGTTCGTAATTAGAGATGAAACGGATATCCGGTATCTATCCGGTATCCGGGCTATTCGGCGGCCAAATTACTAACCGGGCGGATACCGGTTACTAGCACCTATCTGGCCGGATACCGGAATAAAAAAAATACGAAATATCAAATTTAAGCAATTACTATATTAACAAATACAACCAGTGATCACAAAATTTTCATTCCACAACTTAGAAAATTAATTAGTATAGCTACCTTCTCATACTGCACTATGGAAAAATTATGGTGAATGTTATTTTTCGGCGTAAAATCTTTTAAAAATAATAAAATACTTCAAATAACACAAGCACTTATTTTAATAACCTCAAACGATCATGCTTTCAATAAATTCACATTTGCTAACTTCGCTTATGAACGAAAAGATCCGAGTCCGCCCGATCGTTAGTGCGCCACCTACGCAAGCGTTCTTGGAAAAAATAGCCAATATAGTCAGATAGTCTAAAAATATATTTAAAAATGTAACCTTGCTGAGTTTCTTCTCAGTTTAAGGCCGACATCGGAACTGGTGGTATCTTCAGTAGCTTTGACCTTAATATAAGTGTCCTAATAGGGACTAAATTGAATTAATGGTTTTGACTTCGACTTGTGATGCACCAAACGGCAATATTCCGCCGGATATCCGGCTAAAAGGTCGGCCGAATATCCGGTATCCAATCAAAAAGAGATCCGTTTCATCTCAATCCGTAATACACTTGAACTGAGAAGACTTCCCGCAAGAAACTCAGCAAGGGGATTTTCAGGAGCTTCTCAGACTGTATCTGCTAGTCATGGTGTCAAATAAATAAAACATAACAATGAGTATGTAACGTAACGAGACAGACCAAGGGAACGGGGCCCATTTACTTATCTAGAATTATTATATTATTATTATTATTATTCTATCTTATTTAATATTCTACAACGTAAACCATGCAATATAGCTTAGTTTAAAATTGTATATTTCGAAATCTACCCCAAAGCCCCTAACTGGGTATTACAGTCATTAATAAATCGTATGAATAATGACATATGTGATGGCGAATCATTTAAGAAATAATCAAAGAAAACAATATTTTACATATTATTCCAAAAATAAATCTGAGTTTCAGTCCAATGGTTTGTCCAGTCCAGTTGCTCCATCCGCGGGTAAGTAGGTAAGTTATTTCTAATACGCGTCACACAAATTTGCGTCAGTACAGTTAGCCAAAAACCGTGATCGTGCGTCACACCTCTAAGTTGCGAGAAGAAAACATGTGTGAGTGGCGCGTTTTGTCATCAGCTTCGTGAGCTTCAGGTGACGTCATCTATGGCACGCTGTAAAGTGTTATGTTATTGATGTTTTTCAAACAAACAAGTCAGGTAATTACTTACATTGGAGTGAAGTTAACCATCGTAGCGAGGTGTTTCTGTTTGTGGATCTGATAAACATTGTCTGGTGTTTCTATTACAGTGACATCCTTAGTCAGATGCGTCGAGAGCATCACACTGTCATGGTATTGAGATGATATTATATTTGTAATTCTGCTTGCAGATAAATCATTCAAGGAAAACTTTAACTTAGCTGAAAGAAAATAAGGTTTATTATTGGAGAACGACATTTCGTGGTGGCGCTTAATTAAAAGTGGATATAAAACTACAAAAAATTGCATATTTCTGGGTAATGGGCAGCGAGCTATATGAACTAAGTGCCTTAAGCTCTTATAATCTAAATAACTCGTAACTTATAGAATATTTTAATAAATCGTTAGGTTCTCCAACACGACCAACGTAGTAGAATTGTATTGTAAACAATCTTCCACTTGAACGTTTCTGGCGGATGCAGTGCTTTAACTCAGACTTGTCAATTGATTGCTTGAATACGTCAGAATAAAGTATTAAATATTCGACAGCACTAAATAAATTTAACCATTAAACCCATTTTAATAATAAAAACTTACTTTTATCAATCGGTGAAATTTTCCCAGCCACATCATATAGAAAATCAGCAGTCCAGAAATGTGGTATTCTGATAAAAACCTTTCCAGAATCAACGGGCATGTGAAAGCCTAGTTTGTGTAACAGCTGCAAAAACTTCAAGTCTTTGCAAATGTTTGCTTGCTTGCAGTTCCAGGGAACCAGAGGTACAGATTGCTTCATGACTGAAATTAAAAATAAGGCTATTGCAGGTAGTACTTATTATAATTGATGATTATACTTATGAGTTCCACGTCCTCACTACAAAGGCAAGTGACTACTTTCATAGCTCAGAGTATATAAATACTACGTACAAGTACAATTCATAGTAAGGGGGATTTAGTTCATAGAGTGTTCATACTTCATAATTGCCTCATCAGGGCCTAAGTAGAATATAGTATATTTCATTACGAGTGCGGAAAGCCTGTCATTGCAAAGAGTTCCGACAAATGTCTACACGAGCCGAGGCGCAGCCGAAGGTGAGGGTTGACAGTCGGAACAAGTTGCAATGACGGTTCCGCACGTGTACTGAACAACTATTTTTAATACAGTTGCGTTTTAAAAAATGAAGCAATTTAATAAAATAATAAAAACACAATAAACTGAACTAACTAATCATTTATTTCTTATAAAAGTTATAATTGAAAAATGAAAAAAATAATAATAATGTTTTTTTTTTTATGTTTTTTTTTTGTAAAAACTTCGTGGTTGGTTTTTTCTTTTTAATAGACATTATTTTGACAGTTGGGAAAGAGAACGCACGAGTTCGGAAAAGGTAAAGAAAAAGCTTGAGTATGTTATAGCCCACATCCCGAACGCTATACGTCACTGCAATACGCCACTTTTTGGGAAACTGTATTAAAAAATACTTTTTTTCTTTGAAGCTGAATTTGTAGAAAATAAAAATGCCATTAAAAAATTAAAAAATAAAAGTTTTCATTTTTTTTGCTTCTACGGCACAACACTGCTAGGTGTTATCAAAATTGACCTCTAATTTTTTGTCAGAATGCTAAGAGCTAATTCTTTATGGCTAAACATAGTGAGGTCAGATTGTCACACATAATTTTGGTCATATTGTGATGTAGAAGCAGAATTTTGAAAAAATCATAATGTATTTTGAAACTTACGCAGGGAATGATATGATACCGGCGACACGCCAGGAGCATCCTTCGCATTTCTCTTGAACCAATCAAAGTTGAGTAGCTTCAAGTCCGATGTATCCGTAGATGGATCTCGGAGGCTATCTTTATCTTTCTTATCCAAATATATTTTCGCGTAACAAGTGTCGAGCAACACTTTCTGTACCCAATCTAAGAATGTTGACTTTCCATCTTGTGCGAGTGATTCACAGAGCTTCCCAATCTCATCATCCCTCATGTCTTTAGTCATCTGAACGGCTTTAGAGCTCCTGTCATTTTCTCCTTTCAATAATTTTTCAAATTCATCTTTGGTTATAATATTTTGATAGAAAAGCTCACGTATCACCGAATCTCTAGGTTTAATGATGTCATCTTCTTTGAATAACCTGATAATTTCCTCAATCACATCGGTGGACGTATTACACTGCATATAATTCCAGCTTAGAGCTGACAACTCGTCTTCTGTCCATCTGAAATAGTAGAAACGAACGCGTTATTTATGACAACCCCGAGTTTTTATTACACTGTCAAGCAGTAGAATCAAAAATAATAATAATAACAATACTGTGTTTAGTAACCACGTTAGTGACAGACACCATAGATGTGCCAATGCCAATTTTAGTTATTTACGAAAGTACAGTCGAGGACATACATATTACAATTGATTAAAGCTTAGGGCTTGGACGATTTTGGCATTCCTCTCATCCGTATTTTTTTTTAAAACGGCGTCTTCTGTTTTTTTTTATAAAAATCGATAGCTGACATCAATACAACCAAGTAATATTCATTGGACCGATTTTCATGATGAGTTCATTTGTTGGATTTGTCTTCACCCCAAGTAGCAGAATAACAAGAAAGGGTAGGGTAGGTAGGATACTATCACGCAAACGAAGTCGCGCCGGGCAGCAAGACTATTAATAAAATGAAGTACAAAAAATGTAAGTGTAACGAAAACGAGGTAACTAACTTGTCCTTTGACGTGGTGGCCTGGCTCGCGCTCGCGTTGCTGTCGGGACACTTCCTCTTGACGTGCGAGTCGTTCATCGCCAGCTTCGGAAGCACGGGCACAGTCGCGAGTTGCTTTAAAAACACTTTGTCGTCATCAAAGCTCTCCGCCTCTAAACGAAAGTTTGTTGTACTTTGCAAACTCTGTGGCTTCTTTATAAACGTGTTGATAACGTACTCTATGAGGTCAGACCAGTCCTGAAAGTAGTTTTGTAACAACATAAGTATTTCTGTTTATGAATATCACTATACAGGTTGAGTGGAACTTCTTGTAAGTTGAACTTAGTAGGTACGTGGAACTTCAACTCATTTGAAATTTTAAATGAAAATAACAAAGGCATTCTCATGTGTCACCAATTTTAAGTACCTACTAAAATAAGTGCGTTTGCACACAATTAAGGGGGCCCTTCATGGCCAACGCAACTTCAACGTAAGCATAGTCTAAAGGTGAACGCACACTTATCCGATAAGTCTAATACTCGGATAAGTATGCGTTCACATTAAAACTAAACATTACTCAAACTAAACTAGTTAGAACAAGAAAGTGTCTTGAGTGTGAATATTCAAAATACTACTATATATTTCTGATCATCAAAAGGCTTAAATGAAATGAGTGAGGACACGTCTGTGTAAGGTAAACGTCACTTACATCACAAACTTCATATTCCGATTTCCAAATCAACGTAAAGGTTTTCAAAATCTTCGGTTGAAACAAAGCAATCAAACTGTCCAGCTCACCACCGACGTGATGCATCAATGTAAAGATACAATCATTGACGAATTCACCATTAGCTGCGAAGTCCTCTAGCAATATTCCGTATTGATACATTATTTCTGGTGTAGCAAATCTGTTTTACAAAAAATTTCAAAGTAGGTACACTATAAAATAATCAGATCCTGACCTGATGAAAATTCCTAGGACCTCACGGGAAGTACCGTTCCAAAAAAAATAATCTAATTCGGTTAATAAATCACAGAGTTCTGAGACTTCTGAGGTAACAAACATAAAAAAATGAATTTAAAAAACGTACAAACGAGTTAAGAACCTCCTTTTTTTGAAGTCGGTTAATAAAATTAGTATCGTGTCTACACGATGGGCTAATAAACTAGATTAACTCATTGTTGTAAATAATACCAGGAGGCCAAGTCTACTATTTTAAATAAAAAATGTAATTCTGACACGATTCCATTAGACTTCTCCATTGCCCTTGAGTGTTTGTCTACTAAATTCATAATGGTTTTAGACGCTATTGAACTAGTAGTACCTATATGTGTCGTAGTGCGGACCCTGGCTAGCCCAGCAAGCATGGGGATGTCGCTAGTAGTAGAAGGTGTATAAATACTTACTGTCTTATGTGGTCAAGCATATTCGTGGTTCCATTGTACTCAGGTAACTTCATAACGCTGTCCAAAAACAGCAGTAATATGTGGTTTGTTACAATGAGATCCTGAAACATTATTTTTTTATTAGTGGTCCACTGGTTATACATATGTATCTGAAGTGTAAAAGCGTCCTACTTTTAATTCAAACAAGTCTGGCAAAGCTAATCTCGACAATAAAAAAAAACCGGCAAAGTGCGAGTCAGACTCGCGCACCGAGGGTTCCGTACAAACCTGTAGGTATATAAGTAAATGGTAGTATAGACCTGAGTATTTGATATTAATTTCAATGTATGACCTATTAAAAAAAAACTACTTACTAGATCTCGTTCAAACCAATTTTCAGTGGAAGTTTGCATTAGTTTAATAGGTCATAAATTGAAATTAATATCAAATACTCAGGTCTATACTACCATTTACTTATATACCTGATGAATGATAAATCTATAAAAAATATATGATGTATCATATATTTTTTATAGATTTATCATTCTCTTATTTTAGAAGTTACAGGGGGGGGGACACACATTTTACCACTTTGGAAGTGTCTCTCGCGCAAACTATTCAGTTTAGAAAAAAATGATATTAGAAACCTCAATATCATTTTTGAAGACCTATCCATAGACACCCCACACTTATGGGTTTGATGAAAAAAAAAAAATTGAGTTTCAGTTCTAAGTATGGGGAACCCCCAAAATTTATTGTTTTTTTTCTATTTTTGTGTAAAAATCTTAATGCGGTTCACAGAATACATCTACTTACCAAGTTTCAACATTATAGTTCTTATAGTTTCGGAAATAAATGGCTGTGACATACACGGACAGACAGACAGACAGACAGACAGACAGACAGACAGACATGACGAATCTATAAGGGTTCCGTTTTTTGCCATTTGGCTACGGAACCCTAAAAATACTCTAAATATATCCTATCATGATGATGATTTATTACTTAGGTATATTTAGGATCTATAAAAAAACATCATCATTCATCATGAAGCATAATGCATATACAGGGTTAATACATAATTATATCTCACCATAGTAACTAAGCGACATGTGCGGCCAAAGCTAGTAGGTAAGCATACAAAACCGATCTATATGTAGAAAGGAACTGGCTCTTGAGCGGAGCTGCCGATTCGAATATATAGGTATACCGTTAAATGCTTGGCGACAATTTTCGGGTAGGTACTACAATGTACTTACTACCTATATGCCACCGAGCTATGCTTTCCTCACCAAAAGTTAATGCTCAGGGTAGGTTTCAAACCCAGAGCCTAAGATATGGCATTGGACATCACTCACCACCGCTCTGAGCTATCATCATCAAAAAATTGTTTTAACTCAGATCTGTTCAATATTATTATAATGAAAAACCATATTCGATGATATATATATTTTTTTTTTTATAAAACTTAGGTGGCAAACAAGCATACGGCCCGCCTGATGGTAAGCGGTTACCGTAGCCTATGGACGCCTGCAACACCAGGGGTATCACGCGCGCGTTGCCGACCCTAAAATATAAGTATAATAATAAGTAGGTAGTGTAGGTACCTAACATTTTTAATCGACATTCATAAATATTAGGTATCGAGATAAAACCTACAAATATTAAATCTTGCTATATAAGAAATAAAATGAACTGTTTTCTTAAAGAATCGGCCCATCCAGTCGAACGGCCACGCCACGACATTAAATGCATAACCACATCGAGGAACGATCCCTTTAGAATAGTAATGGTAGTAATACCGAGCAATCCGATTCCGAAACTATTCAGTGATTTGACACTGATTTTGAACAGTAAAGGCCAATCACTGCATCTTTTGTTATTGACTTGACCAATCAGAGCACATGTGTCCTTGAATTAGCCAATCAGAGCGCATTGTCGATGGTGGGAAATAGGCGGAATAGATTGTAAGCCAAATGAACGTCATTGCGCTTCTTTGGGTTTTGCCCGGTTTCAATAAACAAAAACGAATCGTTTTGCTTACCGATGGTAGGTTTTTTTATTGCCAAACTGGGCATATAGATAATTTCGTAAGCTAATTTTACCTGTGATAGCTACTTCCATATGGGGAGGGTCTGCTATGTAAATCTTTGAGGTATTTGCTTCATTATTAGTAAATATATAAGAATCTTAATTTTAATAAATCTTAACCGATAACGGTCCTTAAATTATTGAAACCGGGCATTAGTCGTTCGATGCATAACCATTTCTCGACGACAGCGCGCGCTTAAGTGCTGCGAGCTGCGCGCGCAGTAACGTTGATCAACAAAGTACGTAGTACCTAGGTATTTAACCTATGATAGCAAATAAGTTGGATTGTACTTTGATGTGGAAACTCACACAGAGGGCGAAAACAAATAAAACTTTTGAGTTATAATAAGTTTATAAAAATACTGTTCTTCCAACTAACTTAGTTTTTAAGATATTATACTAACATTACTGGGTTTTATGTGTTGTCTTAATCAATACATTTTATTATTATTATAATGGTTAGGTTAGGTTAGGTTATAATGGTTATTACTTACTTGTAGGTACTGTTTTGAATGGTACTTCGGATTGTAATGACGCAGAAGTAGCACTAGAAGTGATCTGAGTTCTTCAGTCTCGCACATTTTGTTTTGCAATTTGACAAGTAATTGCTGATCTTCCTTACATGTGTGTGTAAATTTTTTGTACACTTCAATAGCTTGTACAAATTCACGGATAGCTGTTACAACCTACATTGAAAGGGAAATAATAAAATACAAGCTTACAGAAGGGTATTGATTACTATAACCGGCTTTTAAACATTATAAGTTACCTAACTACTCTAACTGATAATTTCTTTAAATCAACATGTTTTAATGTTAAAAAAAATTACCTACATACTGTTCAAACCAAGGGTCTGTCGTTACCTTGAATAAACTGTTAGTGGAAGTTTATTTTTAATAAAAATTAATAGTGAAATTAAGTAGGTAGTATTAATTATTATTAAAAATAAACTTCCACTAATATCTTTTAACGTATTTTCTGCCGGTCAATCTTAAAAACCGCAAAACACAGATGCCCTAAACTTGGTCTGATTCTATTGAATACTCTATTATAATAAAACAACAAATAATATAAAATAGCTATTTTATATTTTTTGTATAAATAAACCGTATCTACAAAATTAGATTCTATGTAAGTCCTGTAACACGACTCGATGGGCATCCTGCACTAAAAAGCTATATACATACAGGTCGGTTAACTAAAGCTGGCACATTTACACGTTGCGCTTGTGTATTGACTGTAAATAAGCGTGCGGCGTGACATCACACTGCATGCGCATTGCGCCTCATGCTTTCTCGCGCGCGTTAAGCTTATGAGTATGAACGAGATGATTTTTTTGTTATTTATACCCCTCTTTTTTGTTCTTAGACGCCATATAAAAATAATATACCCTATGTCACTCCGTTTAAATCTATCAAACCGTTAAGACTGCAGAGCTTGCCAAAGAAATAGACATGATTAGCCGTTGGATCGGCAAGTTATGCTACCACCGTCGTGGTCGGTACTCGCTCGGGTGACCGCCTAATGGTATTTCAAATCGAGCGTTTCCGTGCTTCGGAAGACACGTA
The DNA here is from genome assembly GCA_947623365.1 of Achlya flavicornis. Taxonomy (NCBI): domain Eukaryota; kingdom Metazoa; phylum Arthropoda; class Insecta; order Lepidoptera; family Drepanidae; genus Achlya; species Achlya flavicornis. The sequence continues at coordinate 10,533,202 of OX392468.1, forward strand.
AAGCCGTTGGTCCCGGTTATCACTTAATTGTGATAGTCGTTAAGCTAGTTGGAGGCCTTCTAGGCGGCTTGAAAACTCCAACAGTAGGTTGACCACTAGCCTACCTCCACCGATCCGCAGTGGGCACGCGTGGGAGTATCTGCCCATTTCCCTTTCACCCTGATTTGTGAAAGGAGGCCTGTGCTCAGCAGTGGGACATTATAGGCTGATGATCATCATCATTTCAGCCTATTGCAGTCCACTGCTGGACGTAAGCCTCCCCCAGGGTTCGCCACATGGCCCGATCTCCCGTTTTCGCCATCCAGTCACCACCAGCCACTTTTTTCAGGTCGTCGGTCCATCTGGCCGGAGGGCGTCCTACACTACGCTTGCCGAGTCGTGGTCTCCACTCGAGAACCCGTCTACTCCACCGATCATCGGTTCTGCGACAGATGTGACCTGCCATGTGGCTGATGATGATGATACATAAACTCGAAAAAACATAACCCTCCTTCCGGGTCGGTCAGGTAAAAAAATACCACACTATATTTATGTATTTTTTGTAATATTTGTTTATCCCCAACTACAATACCTTATTAAATTCAAGTTATATTCAAAATTCTGTAGATTAAAGAGCTTTGTTTTTCTCTTTTCAGTATTTTTTTTATTTACGCAGTCGGGATTTTTATTTCTTTTAATAATTTAATTGCATTCGTCCACAAGAATTGACTGACAAATTAAAAGAAATAATGTAATAAAACATACTGTAGCATATGTGTGAGTACTGTGAACATGCCAGCTTTCGATAACCGACCTGTAACAGCATACAAACTGGCACTAACATTGAAATACTTAATACGAATGTAAGAAATTACGTATGGATGTTTAGACTCACCAAATGAAGTCTTCTCAGGCTGGGTTTCAAATCATTGCCATCCAATTTTATGGCCAACTCTAACTGTTCACACAGGTTAACACCTTCTGCAGTCAAATACGATACAATGTCAAAGGAAAGCACGTTACATACGTGTTCCAAGTCCAATTCAATCTGTGTTGCAAACTTAAGAAAATAAGTCACGAGCCAAAAGAAATGAGACTTATCGATTTCCAGTTGCATGTTGGTAAGAATCTGACTGTGAAGGCTTTGTACCAAGGAATTATACCCTTTCAATAGGAAGTCAACGGTAAATTCCTTTAAAACGTTTGAAATATCATCATCAGTTGGAGTTTTGTAAGATAAACCTTGTACATTGATACTGAAATAACAACAACGATGTAAATTAATTAATACAGATAATGATTAATATTTTATTATCCTGTAAATAATTAATACTTTCAACTTACATGTTCGATTTGCCTCTTTTGACAATTTTTCTCCGTTTGCGCTCCTGAAAAGTGACTCCAGGACGCGCCTTATTGTTGGCTCGATGTTTAGGATTATGCGGTTTTTGATGCACAGGTTTTGTAGAAGGCAGTTCGTCTTCGTTGCTTGATGTTGAAATAGACTCTTGGTTTTCAATTTGCGTTCCATATCCACAATCAGAATTTTCAGATATCATAACTTTTTTCTCGCCATTAGATGATTGCCCCGGGTCACATAAGATAGACTTTATGCCACTTGTGCAAGATGTGGCTTCTGTCTGTTAAAATCAAGGTTTTTTATTAGATACTAAATGAGAATGTGTCGTTTCAAATCATGTCGTGGTTAAGACTTATCATACGAAAGCGCAGCATGGGTGAAGAGGGGAAGTAGTACGCGTTCTAACACTTCTATGTAACCCGAGAACCGAACGCCTCTACACCGTAGATGCTAACAACTGTGGGGTTTTACCCCGTATAAGGCCCGATATGCACCAAAGCGGAGATTGGCCGAGAGAAGATGTGTATACAATTGTGCCGATTCTGTTGTAAATAATTTTACTACTCACTAAACAAATTTTAATCACATCGCATGAATCGCATCTCTTTCTTACAAACATGATTGAAAAAGGATAGAACATATTTAAAGGCGTAAAATTTCAGTCTTTACCGTTTTCATTTGCGGGACGTAACCAATTTAGATGGCGACTAAATATGTTGAAAATAATCAATGAGGATCATTCACATAACAATTTATTAATTTTATGGTTACTACGGAGGATGCACATAACATTTTTGAGCATTCAGTTTGTAAATAACACTAATTAGTAAGGATTTGGAATGTATTAACTTTTAATATATAATTAATGCATCAAGTGTGGGGGTGTAAGGGTCCAAACAATATCTATTGGATCCTTGCCAACCTCACCTGCTCGTGGTGCACCCTCTGACAAACAAACGAGGCTCTGGCTCATACTGAACCCCGTTTCGGGTTGTGGTGGACAGGCGGCGGCCCCACATAATTCTCACGCCACCTAGCTTGGTGGTAGGACATACTCATGTCCGACTGGCTAGCGACCACCCTCGTGAGTGAGTCTGTCGTGAAGCAGTTCGCTGTGATTCGGCAGGGTTCACGAGAGCCATCCCCCTTACATCCGAAGTGTGCGGCTTACATGATGGTGGGGTCCGGCGATGCGATTTGGGCGATCTCTGATGTGTGTGGCGTGTTGGGTTGACATGGGGGCCAGGGAGACCCGGTAAAACGGCTGTCCGCTAGCCGCCAGCCGGTTAGTAGGGGACCCGAACCTGGGCATTACCTATAAACTCCGGCCCAGGAGGCTGTCCCGCCAACCGGCGCATAATCCCGACGAGTGTCTGTCCTGCCGGGGGAGGAGACCGGAGTGGAACCAGACAGGCACTCCCGGGGGGGACCGAGGGCCCTTCCTGCCCCCATGTCAATCCTACAACTTGTCGCCGCATTTGGGTTGACCCGCAACCATTGCGTTTTGCCTCCACGATCATGTAAACCGCGCACTTCTAATAAACTCATCTTTTTTACGCTTATTAAATAAATGGTTAAAAATAAAAGAAAAAGGTTTACTTCAGCGGCACCCCTTTCCACATTAAGAGTGGACTTTTGCAATATCAGGGGACTCCACAGTAATATCAACACCGTCCATCACCATTTTGAGACGGCGAAGCCGGCCTTGCTCTTTCTGACGGAGACACAGATAACCTGCCCGAGCGATACATCGTATCTTCACTATCCCGGCTACAATCTCGAACATTTGTTCGTTCCAAAGGCTGTGGTGTGCATGTTCGTCCGGGAGGGAAGCTGTTGTCGACGTCTCAATAACCTAGAAGACAGGGACCTGTCTACTCTCTGGGTGCGCGTAGACTACGGTGGGTCCACCCGTATATACGCGTGCCTCTACAGGTCTCATCGCGTCGACACTGAGACAACTCGCTTCTTCGAACACGTCCAAGAAGCGAACGGCACTGTGCTGGAACGGTACCCCACAGCCGAGGTGATTGTCCTCGGAGACTTTAACGCCCACCATAGCGAATGGTTGGGGTCTTCGCGGACCGACCACGCAGGGAAAACCGTTTATGACTTCGCTCTGACCTATGGTTTCTCGCAACTGGTGCAGGATGCAACCCGCATTCCTGATATCGAGAACCACGAGCCTTCTCTGCTGGACCTGCTGCTGACTACAAAAACCCAGATCATTACCAGGTTTCCGTCGGTGCTCACCTTGGATCGTACGACCATTGCCTTGTTCAGTCTGAAGTGCCACTAGCACTACCAGAACGATCTCGACCCCGCGAGACGCGCAAAGTTTGGCATTACCGGTCAGCAGATTGGGATGGACTGCGGGAGTTTTATTCATCCTACGCATGGAGGCAGCTTTGTTTTTCTTCGGATGATCCGGATAGTTGCGCAGACTTGGTCGCCGATGTCGTATCGCAGGGCATGGAATTTTTTATTCCATATTCTGTGGTGCCCATTAGAGGATCGAGTCAGCCTTGGTTCGATGGGCCCAGTGCAAAATCTAATAGCCTAAAGCAAGATGCCTACCGGGCCTGGACTAAAGCGCATGCTCATGCCTTAGTACATCAGATTCCCAAAAAGGGGGACCGAACAGATCCGACCAACTACAGGCCTATAGCGATAACCTCCCTCCTCTCTAAGGTGATGGTCATCAATACTCAGCTCCTTAGGTATTTAGAGGAGCACCAGCTGATAAGCGACCGCCAGTACTACTTTCTTCATGGTCGTTCAGCTAGTGATCTTCTTGGTAAAAGCGAGGCATTGGCAGTTAGCCTCGACATCGCTAAGGCCTTCGATCGGGTCTGGCACAGGGCTTTTCTATCGAAGCTGCCGTCTTACGGAATTCCCGAGGGTTTCTGCACTTGGGTGTCCAGTTTTCTTGCTGATTGGAGCATCAAAGTCGCCGTTGACGGATGCTGCTCCGATATCAAAAATATTAATGCTGGCGTACCGCAAGGCTGTGTGCTATCACCCACACTGTTCATCCTGCATATCAATGATATGTTGAAAATTCCCAACATTCACTGCTATGCACTGGTGATGCCCAATACTCCGGCCGTGCTAACATCCCTCGGTCCACGGTGGAGGAAAGTCGAATTCGACTTGTGTCTGAAGTCGAGACCTCGTTGGAGCGGGTCTCGGAATGGGGGAGACACAAGTATGCGCGTTCTCCGCGAAAAAAACCCCATTCGTAGTAGCACTGAAATTCGCAGATACTCCTCTCAACATCGCACAGAGTATCGGGATCCTTGGTGTCGATATTGCGAGTGATGTAAGTTCCGAGGTCATTTGGAAAGCAAAGCCACACTGGATTCAAAAAAGTTGGGTGTGCTTAATAAGACTAAATGGTACTAAACGACACGCCAGCGGCTACAGCTTTATAAAGCTCAGGTTAGGCCGCATATGGAGTACTGCTCGCACCTCTGGGCAGGCGCACCCGCTTATCAGCTTAATCCACTTGCCTCGGTGGAAAGGCGGGCCACTCGTATCGTTGACGATCCCATACTATATAATATGGCGGTTTAGAACCTCTTAGCCTTCGGAGAGATATTGGCTCTCTCTGTGTATTCTACCGCCTGTATAATGGGGATTGTTCTCGAGAACTTTTTGATCTGGTGCCACCATCACCTTTCTACCATCGCAGTGCTCGCCGGAGATGTGGAGTTCATCCTCACATCCTCGAGCCGCCTCGATCGTCCACACGTTTTAGTCGGACATTCTTACTGCGGACCATTAGACTGTGGAATGAGCTCCCCATTACGGTTTTCCCTCAGCGCTACGATATGGGGTTCTTTAAAAAAGGCGTAAAAAGAGCTCTACAAGGTCGACAACACATTAGCAATCCCCCTGGTATTGCAAATGTCCATAGGCGGCGGTGACCACTTACCATCAGGTGGACTGTCTGCCTGCTTTTCAACCTGTTGACATAAAAATGGAGCATATTTCTTTTGTTAGAGCTTATTTACATACAAACATAATATTAAAGATACATAGTAAAACTTCTGCACACACGCGGGAAACCATCTTGTCTCGATCTGTCAAAACTCTTTATAGTCCTTTAGTGACGTGACACGCTGATGCGAGAATCGAGCTAGTGCTGTGACAAACTCGCCGTAACACTTTATACTACCATTTCTTACATACTATTATTTATTCTGTGACATAGATTAAAGATACGTATGTCATTGACAAAGTTTTTTAAATTATTAGAATCCACCAAGAAATGACGAAGTTAATAATGTTTTAAAAACGGTTTAATTAAATTGCTCGCTCCTGCTTGGACATTAACGATAACGTCATACGTCGCCCACCGCGCCACTCTGGTTATCCGTCTGTTTGTTACAAACGGCCTATCTGCATGCCAAATTTCATTTTAATCTGTCCAGTGGTGGATTAAAGTAACGACGGACTGATAGCCAGAGTCGCGCGGTATGACATCACAGCGGGACGCTACATCCTCGAGAGCGTTTTTGAGATTCTTGCACTAAAATTAGTCATTTTTGAATATTTTTTTCACTTATAGGTACCGCGTATATCCTTTTCTTATGTTCTTTGTTAGAAAGAGATATAGTGAGACTAAATTTGTTGTAAACAATAGAATCAGCACCATCATGACTATAGATAGATGTTCCTCTTAAGTTGATGAGAGGTGTCCTAGGTTCCCCATTGTTGCTTTTGTATGTTGAAAGTAAACATGAGCGCCGCACGGCGCGCCACCACCGCCGACCGTGAGAGTATAATTAGTCCTCCTTTCCCTTGCTGTAAGGTTGGGTGGGAGTGCTACATTATTTGTAAAACCAAAAACCATGGTAGGTATTTTATATAAAGTAGCCGCCGCCGACTGGTCATCGGGGCGCTCATGTCATGCAAGCATGCCATAAGTGCACTCCCTCTTTTAAAATGTTTATTTAAAGAAATGCTCATGGCGTAGGTACAACATAAATCTTCTAAACAAGTCATAGACTTGAGAGTTGTTTTAAAAAATATTTTTTGACTGTACGCAATGTGTAAAGTTTTCTATGTCATTTTATTGTACTAGTGGCTCTGTGAGCTGTAGACCTCGCGATTCTCGATTATTATCATAATTACCGAACCTGCTCACAAAAATTCACGAGAATCGGTTGAGAAATGCGACCAGAGGGCTTGGTGCGAATTTTTAACGCGCTAGTTAATGTTAACGTTAACTCTTTGTATGGCGAAGGACCAGGCGGCGATACTTTAATGCCACTGTAGAAGAGAACAGCGAGACATCTGTCTAAGGACAGCAGAGTCTACCAGACTGACACCACACAAACTACAGACTACAGACTGTCTACCAGAGCATTTCTGTCTAAGGTGAAACGGAGACGCTTCGCTCGCTCGGTTTTGTCTATTGTTATTTAACCAAATTTTACAATGTCTACTGGTTCGGAATTTCGGATGCACAGATTTGGTGCATTCTACCTATTACAATGTGATTTTGAAGGTGAACATTGTACTACATATGAGCTAGATTTGTGTTGTGAGAAAACCCGCGGGCGAGAAACTAATAGATACCTACAGATTAAAGATTGCGCGAGTGGACTTTTAGGAATCTAGTAAATAATGTTAAAATTATACTCACAATATCAGATTTCATACGTACATCACTGACATTTTCATCGGATGCACTCTTTTCGCCAATATCAGATTCTTTCTCAATGGGAGATGGAAATAGTTGATTTTCATTCTCACTAGCGTTGTTCATAGTGGAAGAATCCCAATCAATTTTTACGGAGTTCAGTTCATCATTGCTTTTACCACTTCCACCTGTGTCTGAAGAATCCGATGTTGGATCTGAAGTAAGCATTGGTGAAGAATCATCGCTACCTGCTTTTGAAATACAAATTTATATAGTCATTAAAAGTAATCATTTAGAATAATACTTATTCACAAAATGTAAAGTGAGGAAAGCCATCAAATTACATTTTACATATTTCAGAAAAGATGGCACCGAGTAGGTACAGCCACAGGTCGGATACGGAAATCTGGCAACTCATCACAATACTCATATATGACTCATACGCATCACATATGCAATTTCACGGTACAGTATAGGTATGTTTTAATACATTATTGATTCTAATCGTTTTAATCAGTCAGTCGATTCTAATGGTCGAATGCAAAAAAATACCACTATATTTATGAACAATAGCAAAAGCGAAACAATAACTGTGTCCTTTATAGTCATAAGCTAGACCGCGCGCGAGAGAGACGGACAGACTTTTCAAGATGCACATGCAGTGCGACGTCACGCCGCGCGCGGTCAAGCTTATGCATTACGCCGTACACGCGTAATGCATTCGCTCGAGAGAATCGTGGCGAAATCACCCCTTCTGGACAGGCACTTAGTTTACCGACCTGTAGCTGGATTACGCACATATACTAATACTATGAGGTTCCGAAGTTATAATACCCTATTTTACACGCCAAAGTTACATTAAAAACATAGACCGGGCGCTATTGTTTCTTTTCTTATGTGTTCAACGCATAGACTAGAGGTGTATCCAAAAGATATATTTATTGTGAACGTTGCTCAGCCTGCTGTACCAAAAATAGTCTAGTACTAAAATAAAATAATAAATCTCTCCGAGGGCGAACTTGCCTGTAGGCTTACCGAGCACGTTGGGATAAAACACGTGTAAGTAGGGGGCTCACTCGAAACAAAGAGCGACGTCACATACCCTTACAAGTTCTAATACAAGTTCTAATTGAGACATAACCGACCAAGTGCGAGTTAGACTCGCGCTCGGAGGATACCGTACAATAAACAACAAAGCGCTAAAAATGGCAAAAGCCATCCTATTCACTCGCGGAGTGTAATACCACGGTAAAAGTTTATTCTTACATAGTTTTACCGTGGTAATCTACGGTAAAACTATGTAAACTCTAAATCTATGGTGGTAATACAAGGTAGTAGTAGTACTTTTTTATTGTAGCCTGGTGGTATTTTATACAGGATGGATTGTCGTATCCACCCCGTATATAATGTTCTATTTTCTAAGTTATGTTGCTGTTCTATATTAGAAAATCATAAAAAGAAAGATTTTCTGAAATGGTGGTAACAATGGTGCGTCCATGCTACGCAAGGCGAGCACGAGCCGAGCTACGAACGAACAGGATTCGTTCACGTAAGTACGCACCATAAGGTTTGCTTGTTTAACTATGACCGGGACAATTGCAAGCCATCCGGTGTATCAAATCACATCGCTTGGCATCTATTGGGCTGTGTGATGTGTGGTCTAAGATTATAATTTAGATAAGTAATGTTTAAAATAATTGGACTTTTCTTTACCTCTATCAGGTGGAGATGTATTGCTCTCGTTATCCTCTGAACTTTCAGATAGAGAACCTTCGAGCCACATATTAAGAAGTTTGTGAAGAGTAACCACGTGCTGATCTTTATATAATAAGGCTACAAGTTGAACCATTGTTACTCCCCAAGATGTCTGGAAGGAAAATAAAATACAAAACACACATCTCGACTCTTAAAACCAACGCACAATAATTTATGTTATACATAAATGGAATCGAAAACTACTTACTATACCTACTGGATAAATCATTTAAAAGGGATTTATGGCCAGATCCAAACCATGGAAAACGGCGACATGTGATCAATGGAGTTTCGCGCTTGATTTTCGAGAACTAGCTAACTGTATTTTATTTATATATCTACCGAAAGGAATAAACTCTCCGAAGCGCGACGTAGGGTTGCCTCAAAGAAGAAATTTCTGCAAGGTCGATAACGCGCTAGTGCTGCTAACGTCTTTAGGTTACAGTGACCGCTTAGTAGGTATATTTGCATTCTTATCACGCGAGACGTCAGTTACCGAGATAAATTTGACGCCTGTATTGCAGCAAACTGCTTCCATCCCTCACTATTCAGTTGTCAACGAACAAACTAATTTGAAAATTTTGCTAACCTATTATCACACTGAGAGGCTGTGCGCGCGTCTACTGACAACCGTTAGCTTGTAAACGCTTTTGAACTCTTTTTCTATGCTATTATTATTCCCTTTCTATTTAGCCCTTCCTATTATTATGTAGTTTAATCGTTTTTGTGTAGACGTTAACTGTTAATTGTGATTTGTGGTAGTTTTCTTTCAGCACCAAACTTTACCCGTTGTTAAGTAGTTAGTAGCTTCGAACTACCCCTTTGATATAACCATCATACCCCTTATTTCATAATATGAGTGTAAAACCCAAGTTTTCAACGTTGAGTTATTATTACTTCGTACGTATAGAGAAGACGCCACACATCACAACTATGTCCCGTTTAAGTGAGGTCATCCGGCCACACTTGTTCTTGTAGAACGATGAACGAAACGCGTAAGCGCCCGCGCCGCCCGTGAAAATCACGGCGTTTGCGAGAAAAATACTACTAAAAGCCTTCTGATAGCACTACGTGTTTTTACTGTCTGCATAGACGACTAATTATTGTTTCAGCGCTAAAGAAAACTTTTGCTGACTCAAAAAAAAATGGGACATAATTTTCTTTTTTTTGCTTTGATTTAAAATACATTTAAGTACCCTTCACAAAAGCCCGGTGTATCTTTTAGCTTCGATTTTACCAGACTTGCTTTTAACCAGATGTTGGGCAGATCATGTACAATACTACCATATTCTTGTAAATAAATTTATTTCATTTCAAAGAAATTGTGTGTACAAGTAAAACATAGCTAGTTATAAGACGAGATGAATATGAATGTTAGTATATATAGTCTTGAGACTTGAGTTACATACCTAGTTATATTTTTAGATCTCAGATTACAGAACAAAAGGCAGATAGAGCGCGCGGAACACGGGAGTGAGGCCAAAAAGCAAACACAAATTGAAAAAGGTAGGTATTCGCTTTTGAATTTGTATTTGCTTTGTTTAAACACAATTTATTAAAAAGAAAGTGTTTTTCGTTAAACAAAGTTAATAAACCTTTTCGTCAACAAGACGGAGACTAAAGTCAGTAGTCGAAACTACTTTAGTACCTAACTAAAATGTTGTTTGAAAATCTAAAACCTAGCGCGGAACTCCTTGTATCACTTGTCTTCAATTCATAATGGGATTTAGCTATGGGCCCAACATGATTACGGTCTACATTTTGTATATCAAGCCCAGAAAAGTATCAATTAAAATATTTTCATCACTTACCGCATCCGGAATTATCATCAACCTAATAAGAACTTTATCAATACTTTGACTGAAAATATTCCATAAAATCTGATTTTGTACCGCATGTCCTGCTGACCCATTAAAATTGGGACTACAGGCGCTCAAATCCTCCGGTATATGCAAAATGTTCCGCAACAACAGAAGACTGTTGCATATCTTTGTGCACTGCCCGAGAGATAACTTCGCTTTCTGCTCAGCTTCCACATTTTTCTTTAAAAATTCTATAATTACTCTTGTCGCTCGATGATCAGTAAAAGCGTGTTTCGTAGACGCTAGTAAATTATTTATTTCGAATATAGTATGCCTACCAAAATCATCTTTCGAAATTATATCCACGGAAAGTAAACATTCAATAGGGACAGTTAAATTCACAAAAATTCTGATCAAGAGGTCAATCGTTTTTTCTTCTTTGGCGTGTATTAAAAGAGGTATTAGGTCTTTCTTTATATTTTGTCCAAAACTAATGCTTCGACGATACGTAAGTAAATATTTGTCTTCTGACAAAATGTTGTGCAAAATTGTTTCTAACGCAGCTGAAACAAAAACAATTAATACAAATTAATTTAAATCATACGTAAAGAAGTCTCCTATAGGTACTATTAGATGAACAATATTTGTAATACAATGTTTTGAGATCTCGAAAACGGCTCTTAGGATTTCGATGGAATTTGATAGGTATATATTAAATTTGTTTCGGATTTCTTCCTTTACTTGTGCTACGTGGCCTTGCTTCTTGCCAAATTTCATTATTCTAGGTCAACGGGAAGTACCCTATAGGTTTTGATTCCCTTGAGATCGTAAAATATGCGACATAAACGGCCGTATCTTTTGATTGCGTTGACGGACGACAAAGTACGAAAGTTGAGGTACGAAATCCTAAAACACCTTGTTATCCCACTGAGGATTATGTATCTGATCACACACTCTGCGATCTAAGATTTACAAGTTTATGCTGTGTTTGATCCAAGATTGCAGGTCAGAGTTAAAACTCACCTGTCTGTCTGTTTGCCTGCGCACCAATTATTATAAAACCTGGACACTTTTGATGAAGCTCGGATAGATTCATAGTGACTTCCCTACGTTACAGTTCAGGCCAGTGTTCCCCAATCTAAAGCTGTCAGTCGCTGAGGTGGCCCAATAGGTAATCACTGTTAATACTTTTTAAACCCCTATCTGTTACCCCCTAAGGGAAGTGCTACAGTGGCAATGTCGTAATGTTACGTGTTAAGAATATAAACATATTTTGTTCCTTTCTTTACACTAATCATATATCTCGGCTCGGCTAATGTTAACGAACCACTAGATTTAGTAAAATGTTACGTCAAAAAAATCACTTTATATAGCAAAAAAAAAATGATCAACAAAATTAACCACCATTTTAGCGTAAAATTAGAACCCAAATTATGATTGTTTATTGCAGTTGATTTGTGGTGTAATTCATCAATTATTTAAAAATATTTTTATTATAGTTCCATATTATATAGTGCATCAATTTAGTGAGATTTCAATAATCAAGAATCTATATTATTATGTATCTTTTATATTTATATTCAAATCAATATTTTTTGTTCTTATGATAATTGTAGTCTTACCCTAGGTCTTACCATTGCAATTTTCGTTTACGTGATATCCATCTGCATGTATAAATCCAAGATTGCCGAATGTACTGTGAATCTGAGGACTTCTGAGAACCCACTCCATCTTCTATCTGAAACTGAAGGAATTAAGTAATTTAAATGTTAATTACCTATGTAGAAAGATTATTTAAAAAATACAGGATGATATTAAATTTAAGGAACGTAGGGATATTTTATTTGTAGCCTCCCTCTCGGTTGAGCGCGTTTGTGAGGCGTCTTGTTCAGAGTTAGAAACGTTTAAGTATATATAATTGTTTGTGTGTAAAGGACTTTCAATTTTTTTGTTCTGCTATGGAAGATATTCTTCGCAAATTATTTATATCTAATAAGTCACTACGTTTATGCGGTGATTTTAATATTGACATTCTTATTTCTTGACTCAACTGATAAAAATATTTTTGTAGCTTTGTTTAAATCATTTAACTTAGATTTGTTGTTTAATTCACAACACGGTCTACGGCCATTTAGTCTACTTGCATAGATACTATAATTAGTAATAGTAGTATATTGGGTAAATCAATTATATGGCTCAGATTGTAAAATTGGCCCACTAATTGGTAATTAAAGAAATTAGACCTATGACAAAGGAATTGAAACTTAATAGTAAGATATACAGGATGGAATTATTTAACCCACCTAGAGGGAAAGTACTCTAAATACAGGAGATAGCAAATTTTACTCAAAGGAAACATTCCTTTATTTTCAAAAAGAAACAAATCTGCATTGATGGTTTTTCGAAAATTCACTTGCCACTCTCGGGAATCGATCCGGGTTAAAATCAGAAAAAATAAACAGGGTCAATCATATGGATCAAATCTCTGTAACAAACATGAACGGAAAACCATGCAATCTAAACATTAAATTCAATGTGACATGTTAAAGCACTTTTACTCAAGGGTCCATCAGATGACTTATGTTAGTACCTACCTAAATAACAATTATCTTTGACGTCATTTATTTATTAAAACTACAACTGTAAACGAGTTAAGAACTGTGGTTCATATTACGATTTTCAATTTTCATCACAACTCGCTATTAAATGTTACAGGAAATTAATTCTTTAAAATAATACGTCAGTGTATTCAACAAAATGGAGCTCATTTCGAGAAACTAATTAGTTAGTTTACCCTTTAATTCGTTCAATTAAGATAAGTTTACATTTCATGGTTTTCCTTTCGCCTTTCCTTAGCCCGGTTCGAATCCCGAGTGTGGCAAATGAATTTTCGAAAATCTTTTAATGCAGATTTGTTTCTTTTTGAAAATAAAGGAATGTTTCCCTTTTATAAAATTTGCTATCTCCATTATATAAAGTACTTTCCCTCCAGTTGAGGTTAAAAAATTCCAACCTGTATAGAAGTATATCTAGAACTAGCCTTAGCCCGCGACTTCGTCCGCGTAGATTATTTATTTTTTCTAGATATGAATCATTGTAACAATATAGAGCTTTGTTCATGGCTATTAATAATAATTTTAATAATAATACAACTACAACTACGTGTGATATTTGACAAAAGTTCAGGTAGATAGAGAGCTCACATGCGAGCGTGCCACATAAAACTGAAACAGTCCTGCCGCAAATAAACTCTAGCAAACTTCAGAGTTTTTTCTTGTGATTTATTAATAGCCATCGCGAAACAAACCTTGATAAGGAACTGCAGTCTTTTAAATTCAAACTCCGATCAGCTGTTAAGGGTCTATGTCTGGGAAGGTGAAATATGTTTTTTTGGGAGGTGTCGAGATCGGGATTATTTATTTAAAATCACGCCGTGAGACCTATCCACAAATTCCTCAACCATTTCCAGACAGCTGAGATATTCACTCGTGGCAGCTTTCTGCCACCTGCTATACGTCTCTAAAGAGAGACGGAGAGCAGGTGGAGACCTATGCATAAGTTCCTCAACCATTTTATGTCAGCTGAGATATTTGCTCATGGCACACAGACTGATAGACGAATTACACGTTTGGAGACCTATATCCACAAGTTTCTCAATATTTTCAAGACAGCTGAAATATTTCTGTCTGTCTTTCAGTCTGAGGAGAGACTTTGCCTCCTTATGTATGTACCGCTGAAACAACAGACAGTTCTCTGAAGAATTGTTTGAACTGATGCCCACGTGCTACCTTCTACCATCGCAACTTTCGCCATCGGCAGGGAGTCCATACTCATATATTGGAACCAAAATGGTTGCTACTGTGCGGTTTCAAAGGAGTTTTCTACCGCGTATACTCAGGCTGTGGAATGAGCTCCCCGCCGCGGCTTTCCCAAAGGAGTATAGCAAGGGGTTCTTCAAAAATGGTGTGAAGATATTTCTGTAGGGTCGGCAACGCACGAGTGATACCTACGGAGACAGCTTACCATCAGGCGGGCCGTATACTTGTTTGACACCTTAGTATTTAATTTAAATAATAATAATAATTTTAAAATTGCCCGTGGCAGACAGACAGGCGGATCGACGGGCAGAGATCTATCCAAAGTTCCTCAACCAGACAGCTGAGAATTTTTCTCGTGGCAGGCAGATAGATATATGGGCGGCAGAAGGCTTCTTAATAACAATGTGTACATTATTTTTACTCAAATACAAAATTGTGTGAATGAACATACAAAATTTCATCCCCCTTTACACCCCTACGATGGTTGAAATTCGAGAAACGCGATATAAGTTGCGTTAGTTTCCAATCATAAGCCGAAATAATACATTTTGTGATTTTTACTCCGAAAATAAAGAACTTCAAATACAAAATTTAATCCCCCTTTTCACCCCTTAAGTGTTCAAATTCCAACAAATTAAACAACAATTAAATCTTTTTTTCTTTCTTTCTTTCTTTCAACAACACCGATATTTATTGCGTTAGTTTCCAACTATAAGCTTAAATAATAAATTTAGTGTACTTCCATACACAACTTTATCCCCTTTTTTACCCCTTCGGGATCAGTATTATCAAAACCGCCGAGGCACATATAAATTAATTTTTAAACGTAAGCCTAAACACAAAAATTTAAGATCCTTACTTCAAAACTGACGGACTTTCATACAAACATTCATCCCCAATTTAAACCCCCTAGGAGAGGAATTTCCAAAAATCCTTCCTTACTGGATACCTATACTGTATAATAATAAATTTTGTGAAGTTTATTGTAGAATTGAAGGACTTGCATACCCAACTTCATCCCCCTTTTTCCCTCTTCGGGGGTGGAATTATCACAATCGCTAACACAACTTTACATAAATTTTCAATCGTCAGCCTATACACCAAATTCGAAGATCCTAACCTCAAAACTGACTGACTTGCATACAAACTTTCATCCCCTATTTTACCCTCTTAGGGGTGGAATTTCCAAAAATCCTTCCTTAGTGGATGCCTCCACTGTATAAGGTATCTGTGAGCAAAATTTCAAATCTCTAGGTCCAGCGGTTTGTGCTGTGCGTTGATATATCAACAATCAGTTTATCATTTTATATATTAAGATTTGGAATTACTTTAATAAATCCTGTCCCATCAAAAACATTAAGGTAAAGAGTAAGCTGGAATTTAATGATTGGGCCACAAAAGGAATTCGGAAAAGTACACAAGTTGAATTCGGCTTTCCTCCACCATGGACCGAGGGATGTTAGCACGGCCAGTATATTGGGCATCACCAGTGCTGTCATCCGCATAGCAGTGAATGCTAGGAATTTTTTGCATGCAGGATGAACAGCGTGGGCGATAGCACGCAGCCTTGTATTACGCCAGCATTAATATTCTTGATTTCGGAGCAACATCCGTCAACAGCGACCTTGATGCTCCGATCAGCAAGAAAGCTGGATCTCCTGTTATATAATTAGATAAATTGGTCGGAGATGAAAGTTCCGGTGATGTTGGAGGTTGGTTAATAACAGTATCAACCTTGGTGTTATTTTTGGGTTGTTGAGGTAGATGATCTTCTGTTACAGTGGCCGGCAAACAACTTGAGCCATGACCTTGAGTGCGCAGTAGACGATTTTAAGGTGTCGTTGGTGGAAAGAGAGGTGCGCGGGGGCATTCTGTCGGCACGCGTCCACGCTATTGGCCGAGCATGAGTGTACATGCGCGAACTTACCCCCACTACGTCGACTTTGGCTCAAGTTGTTTGCCGGCCTCTGTACCTTAGGTAAATCGGTCAGAGAAAAAGATTCCGGTGGTGGAAGAGGTTGGTTAATAACACTCAACCTTAGTGTTATACACACCAAATTGCGCAACCTTGGATCTTTTCCTGTAATTTTGTCATAAAGAGTAATCCTAGGTACTCTGAGGCGTTTCGCAGCAACTACAACCTTTTCGCCATTCCTTACAGGCTCAACTGCTTTTCTATCTGCTGGGCTATCGCATATTTTTGGTGATAATTAGTCCATCTAATGACGCGGTACGACGAAGGCTATTGGTGGCCTCTGATTTGATAAAATTCACTAGCTGCCCGGCGCGACTTCGTTCGCGTAGTGCTACCCTACCCTACCTTACCCTACCCTACCCTACCTACGGATTCATGCCACAGAAGAGCACTGAAGACTCCTTCTATACCCTAATACAGCGCATCCATAGCAAGCTGGACAAGAAAAGGATTGTAACAATAGTGTCCTTGGATATAGAGGGGGCCTTGAATAGTGCGTGGTAGTGGCCAGCCTTAGGGTCCGTCTGGCTGAGGAAAAGTGTCCGCTCAACCTGAGGAGGGTCATGGACACAAGCAAGGGTTGCGTCCAGGACTAAATTGGGTTATTGAAAAAAAAAAAAAAACATTTTTTTATTATGTATTTTAAAACTTTATTAGAACAATTTTGAAAGTCCACTAAAAAAAACAAAAATATATTTATTATCAATTTATTATTAATTATTTAAAATGGACCAAATTTAAAAAAATATCACGTGACTCAAAACGGGTCGGCTGGCTGGGCGTCTTGCTTGTGACGTCATAATGTTAAAGTAACTCTACGTGAGTACACGGTCGAACGGTTTCTACAATACAGTTGCTTAAGATTCCATCTATCGCACCGCAGCTCGCAGATCGTGGGTCCGATTCCCATACAGGACGTACATTTGTACGTACATGTCTGTATGTCCTAAGTCTGGGTGTAATTATGTATGTTAAGTATGTATTTACAAACAAAAAGTAGTAGGTATTTGTATTATATCAGTTATCTGGTTTCCATAGTACAAGCTCTGCTTAATTTGGGATTGACATGACAAATGACATGACATTTTGGTAAGTGATGATGCGCCGTTGGTAAGCACACAAAGCCTACAAGGAACTGGCTCTCCAGTGCAGCTGTCGGAACACACCGACAGGTGCTTGGTGGTAGCTTGGTTGTGCGGTGCGATAAATGGAATCTTAACCAACTGTATTGTAGAAACATTCTCTTTTCCGAGGTAGAAACAGCCGAACCCGTTAGGAGTCACGTGATAATTTTTAAAATTTGGTCCATTTTAAATAATTTATATTAAATTGATAATAAATATATTTTGGTTATTTTGAATTGACTTTCAAAATTGTTCTAATAAAGTTTTAAAATACATAATAAAACAATTTTTTTTTTCAATAACCCAATTCCCGCCGGACTTCCCGTTGGGTAATGCTTAACTCCGGTATGGAGCTAACACACTGCGCGATGGTAGGCAGTGTGGCTCCCCCGTCATCCAAAGTCGAGTTCGAGGCAAAGAGAGAGCGCAAAGAGTCAGCTTTCTCCTTTGCACTATGGGCCAAGTTTCCGACCGGCTTACGGAGTGGTGGCAAGGACGACTAGCAAAAGTTTCCTTCAACAGATTTGGCAACAGACCAGAAAGCGTGACTTCCAGGGGGAAGGCTAGTCAGCCTCTCAGCAAACCTGGCGACGAAATCGAACTTTGCCCAGCCCCCCTAGACAAGATGGTTATCGACAATCGTCATTGTATGGGATTCAAGCAATTCTGGCAATCATTCGCTTACTGAACCTCGAGGCAGCGTTAAATTTGCGTTTCGCATCAGAGATGTTAGGGTCCTGATAAGTTCGGGCCGTGGTCCTAGCCTCATACAAAGTCTGCTTATTTTGTCTAGCATCTTTGCAGGGCCGATTAAACCACGGTCGATCCTTCACCCCTGCAGGCACTAGTTTGGGATATAACATTCCATTCCCGCCAGTATCGCCTCAGCGACGGCAGCTGCACAGGGGTCAGGATCATCTGATGCGAAGCAAAGCTGAAAGTCAAAGTTTCCATCACGAAAGTAAAATCGCACGGTGCGTTCATTAGCAGTCCCCTCTCCAAACGCAACATTGATATTCAGAGCTGTTTCTGCCGCCTTAGGCCCGCGTCGGAACTCGTATTCAATAATAAAACCGGCCAAGTGCGAGTCAGACTCACGCACCGAGGGTTCCGTACAAACCTGTAGGTATATAAGTAAATGGTAGTATAGACCTGAGTATTTGATATTAATTTCAATGTATGACGTATTAAAAAAAACTACTTACTAGATCTCGTTCAAACCAATTTTCGGTGGAAGTTTGCACCGTAATGTACATCATATATTTTTTATAGATTTATCATTCTCTTATTTTAGAAGTTACAGGGGGGGGACACACATTTTACCACTTTGGAAGTGTCTCTCGCGCAAACTATTCAGTTTAGAAAAAAATGATATTAGAAACCTCAATATCATTTTTGAAGACCTATCCATAGACACCCTACACTTATGGGTTTGATGAAAAAAAAAAAATTGAGTTTCAGTTCTAAGTATGGGGAACCCCCAAAATTTATTGTTTTTTTTCTATTTTTGTGTGAAAATCTTAATGCGGTTCACAGAATACATCTACTTACCAAGTTTCAACATTATAGTTCTTATAGTTTTGGAAATAAAAGGCTGTGACATACGGACAGACAGACAGACAGACAGACAGACAGACATGACGAATCTATAAGGGTTCCGTTTTTTGCCATTTGGCTACGGAACCCTAAAAATCACTCGAAGTTTCGAAGTATCCATATTTTTGGTCTAAGCTGAATAAAATTCGAAGTACCTATTACAATAAAACGGCAATTTCATACTTTAAACCCTATTATCTATAGGTTATTAAAAAAAAACATACTTACGTTGGTACGAGGTACGTTACGAGGTAAATAGAGTAACAAAACCACAGACACCACAAATCGGGCCAAAAATACACAAATTCGTTTTTTTTTATTTACTATCACCACGCAGTTTAATCAGAATAGCCTACACATAAATCATAGAAAAATAATAAACGAATATTAATTACGTGTGTGAAACGAATATAGCATCTGTTGGTATCACTCCACGTGACCGTATACAACGTTGTCCTAGTTACAGTCAACAGTACCTAGGTCACGTTTTAAGCCATTCGAGTCGCGTGTACTCTGCACGTGCCATAGTCATCGATCGTCTCGCCTCATCGTCGTGTGCGAGAGCGAGCGACGTGACGAGACGTCACAAAAATACCTATATTCCACTTTTTTGTGTGTATTCGGTGCCGACGGAAACTGTTGTTTACCGGGAATGAACGAGCGAACGAGCCCCGCTGCAATTCGCGAACGACCGAACCATACCTATACAACGATTTTACGTGTACGTACATACGTACCTTATTTTTTTTTATTAGCGTGGGGAAATCCTCATACCCGTCCGCCCTGGGGGGGGAGCAGCCAGGTTATGTTATTCCGGACTTTTACCGGCTAAAACCCCACGGTGGTCGCCATCTGCGCTGTAGAGGGGGATGTAACTACATATGTACCTACTACTTAAATTACAAAACTAAAAACATTTCATAATTCGAAACATTAAACTGACTCAATTGAACTTTTAATTTAGGTATACGTGTATAATTCCTATACAACACAATATCTTTAAGTACCTAGGAAAAAATAACATTTGCGTAAGTAGCATAATGGTGCCGATTCTTGTATAAATCGCACTAAACTAATTTTAGTCACATCTCATCTCTTTCTTACGAACATTATTGAAAAAGGATAGAACATATTTACAGTTGTTAAATATTATCTCTGCCGTCTTCTTTTGCGTGTATTGTTCCTCGATGATTTAGGCGTAACCGCGATAGAAGCGACTTTTTTTTTTTTATACCACGTAGGTGGCAAACAAGCATACGGCCCGCCTGATGGTAAACGGTTACCGTAGCCTATGGACACTTGCGACACCAGGGGTATCACGCGCGCGTTGCCGACCCTGCAGAAATCTCTTCACACCCCTTTTGAAGAACCCCATGCTGTACTCCATTGGGAAAACCACGGCGGGGAGCTCATTCCACAGTCTGAGCGTCCGCGGAAGGAAGCTCCTTTGAGCCCGCACAGTACGAAACAATTCAGGTTTCAATATGTGAGACTAAATTTTAATTGAAAATAAGCATTGGACTAATTTGACAGGACAATATTTCTTACATCCTTTTCTTATGTTCTTTGTTAGAAAGATACATAGTGAGATTAAAATTAGTTTAGTTGTAAACAACAGAATCAGGGCCAATGACTAACTGAAGTAACTTCGTTCAACATAATTGAACTGTTTTACAAAAAACTTAAACCGACTTCAAAGTATGTACACTAAGAAGTAATCAAATCCTGATCTGCTGACAATGGGACCAAATGGGAAGGAATATTCCAAACAAAAAAAATATTTTCCAAATCGGTTAATAAATGACGGAGTTATGAGGTAACAAACATTAAAAAAAAATACAATCGAATTGAGAACCTCCTCCTTTTTTTTAAGTCGGTTAAAAATAATTGAATTGTTTTGTGAAGTTTCGAGTTCGGCATTATTTATCTAAAATTACGCCATTATACCTATCCACAAATTTCTAAACCATTTCTAGAAATGTTGTGTAGTATCGTTTATGTTTGAATTTTTTTGTGAAGTTTCGAGTTCAGCATTATTTATCTAAAATTACGCCATGATACCTATCCACAAATTTCTAAACCATTTCTAGACACCTGAGATATTTGCTCGTGGCAGACAGATGGATAGACGGCTGGAGACCTATATCCACAAGTTTCTCAATAATTTCCAGACAGCTGAGATATTTCTCTCTGTCTGTCAGTATGAGGAGAGACTTTGCATCCGTATGTGTGTTCTACCGCTTGCGCATGTACAATGGACAGTTCTCTGAAGAATTGTTTGACCTGCAGGGTTATTTTAAAACGGTCGGATTAGTCATCGAATCGGAATCGGAAACTTCCGAGATGAGTTTCCGACATGATAAAATAATAATGAAAATGTATAATCTCAGATACTACGTACGTATAATAATGTTTCCGAAGTTCGATAAAACTAGAAAACCATTTTTTATGTTTGTTTTATGTACACAATGTAGACGTAAAATCGAAAATATAAAAAATAACAAGTATCTGTCTTTATGCATCTGAATGAGGCCTTTCAACAATGAAAATCCGTAAGCATTTCGATTTTACTTTTAATTTTAGTTTATTATACCATTTCCTACCATTATTAAAAACAAACTTTGTAAACGCACTCCAACGATCGATCCACAATTTTCTCAACCATTTCCAGATTGCTGAGAAATTTTCTTGTGGCAGAAAGACAGATGGCAGTGGGTAGGCTTCGTAATAACACGAATGTAATGTGTAATTTTTATTTTTTTTTATTTTTTTATACTACTGAGTTGGCTAACAAGCATACGGCCCGCCTGATGGTAAGCAGTTACCGTAGCCTATGGACGCTTGCAACACCAGGGATATCACTCGCGCGTTGCCGAACCTGAAGAAACCTTTTCACACCCTTTTTGAAGAACCCCATGCTGTACTCCATTGGGAAAACCACGGCGGGGAGCTCATTCCACAGTCCGAGCGTCCGCGGAAGAAAACTCCTTTTAGCCCGCACAGTTCGAAACAGTTCTGGTTTCAATTTGTGTGGATGGATTCCCCGTCGATGGCGAGAGTTACGATGGTGGAAGGTAGCCGTGGGCATCAAGTCAAACAATTCCTTAGATCACTCTCCGTTGTACAATTGGTAGAACACACATAAGGAGGCAAAGTCTCTCCTCAGACTGAGGGGCTCTTAAACGCTTGTGAGCTCGGGATCGTCAACAATTCTGGTAGCACGTCGCTGACCGAGTCTAAAGGCCCAAGCTGGTATCCAGGTGCTCCCGCCCATAGATGACAGTAGTACTCCACATGAGGACGGACCTGCGACTTATAAAGTTGCAGCCTTTGCCCCGATGTGAAGTACTGCCTCGCTCTGTTGAGCACTCCAAGCTTTTTGGATGCCAGCTTAACCTTGTCTTCCAAATGACTTCGGAACAAAACATCGCTAGAAATGTCGACGCCAAGGATCCCGATGCTTTGACTGATGTTAAAGGAAGTGTTCTGGAATTGTGGAGCCACAGACCATGGGGTTTTCTAAGCGGTGAACGCGCAGGCTTGGGTCTTAGTGGGGTTGAAATGGACTAGGTTTAGTCGACCCCAATCGGAG
Organism: Achlya flavicornis; assembly: GCA_947623365.1. Lineage (NCBI taxonomy): Eukaryota > Metazoa > Arthropoda > Insecta > Lepidoptera > Drepanidae > Achlya > Achlya flavicornis. Next base: position 10,555,853 of record OX392468.1, read on the forward strand.
ACACTAGTTAGTGTACTCTCGATTTCAGACACCAGCCGTTCGCGGCTTTCCTCTACCTCGGAACGAGGGATATTTGCACGGCCCGTATAATGGGTGTCCCCTGTACTGTCGTCCGCATAGCAATGAATGCCGTCAATAGACAGCATATCATTGATATGCAGAAGGAACAGTGTCGGGGACAGCACAGAGCCTTGCGGGACGCCGGCATTTATGTCCATGCTATCGGAGCAGTTACCGTCGACGACGGCTCTTATGCATCTGCTGGACAGAAAGCTGGCGATCCATTTGCATAATCCCTCGGGAAGCCCGTATGCTGGTAACTTCGTGAGAAGACCCCTGTGCCAGACACGATCGAACGCCTTCGCCACATCTAGGCTCACTGCCAATGCCTCACCATGACTCTCAATGGCGAGTGACCAACGGTGCGTGAGATACATAAGGAGGTCACCAGCTGAGCGACTGTGGCGGAAGCCATATTGTCTCGTTCCATGACTTTAGAGAGAAGGGAGGTGATGGCGATAGGCCTGTAATTCGTCGGGTCTGATCTGTCGCTCTTTTTGTCGCCACTGGGTGCACGTGGGCAGTCTTCCACGAAGACGGGACTTCTTTTTTGGTGTAGGAAAGTGCGAAAATAAATACGCGTCAATACTGGACACAATTCAGGAGCACACCGCTTCAGCACCACTGCCGGTATGCCGTCTGGCCCACTCGACTTATGGATGCCCAGAGAAAGCAATTCCCGCCGGACCTCCCGTTGGGTAATGCTTATCTCCGGCATGGAGCTAGCACACTGTGAAGCCCCTGCTGTACTCCATTGGGAAAACCACGGCGGGGTGGCAAGGACGACTGACAAAAGTTTCCTTCTGCAGCTTTGGCAAGAGACCAGAAAGCGCGACTCCCAGAGGGAAGGCTAGTTAGCCTCTCACCAATTCTGCCGACGAAATCGAACTTTGCCCTGGCAATCATTCGCTTACTGGATCTCGAGGCAGCGTTAAATTTGCGTTTCGCAGCAGAGATGTTAGGGTCCTAATTAGTTCGGGCCGTGGTCCAAGCCTCGTACAAAGTCTGCTTATTTCGTCTAGCTTCTTTGGAGGGCCGATTAAACCACGGTCGTTTCTTCACCCCTGCAGCCACTAACGGGTTTGGAATATAGGATTCCATACCCGCCAGAATCGCCTCAGCGACGGCAACTGCACAGGTGTCAGGATCATCTGATGCGAAGCAAAGCTGCCTCCACGGGTACGATGCGTAGAATTCACGCAATCCATCCCAGTCTGCTGACTTATAGTGCCACACGCGACGAAGCCCGGGTGACCGGAGCGAAACGGGCCGCGCACAAGGCACCTGCGTCCGGACGAGACAGTGGTCCGATGAGCCAAGTGGCGCATCCACTGTCACTGCATAGTTGTCCGGTCGCGTAGTCAGCAGAAGGTCCAGTAAGGAACTAGTATGGCTCTCAATATCTGGGATTCTCGTAGGAGAAAGAACCAGTTGTGAGAAGCCATAGGCCAGGGCAAAGTCGTGAGCAGTCCTCCCCGCGAAGTCAGTGGACCGAGAACTAAGCCACTCAACGTGGTGAGCGTTGAAATCTCCTAGTATCACTAACTCCGCGGAGGGGTACTGCTCCAGTACTTTGTCAGTCGTCAATTGCAGGTTGTCAAATAACCGGATTGTGTCCGCGTCACCGCTGTGGGACCTGTAAAGGCACGCGTAAATTCGGGTGTGACCGCCGTGGTCTACGCGCGCCCACAAAACTGACAGGTCCCGGTCTTCAAGGCCAGGAAGACGTCGACAACAAATATCCTCCCTGACGTACATACATACCCCGGCACGGCCCACAAAGTTGTGCTCCAACTTGTACCCGGGGTAGCGTAGATACGATGTATCATCAGGGGAGGATACTTGCGTCTCGGTAAGGAATAACAGGGTCGGCTGTGCAGTCTCAAGGTGTTGGTGGACTGCACTGAGGTTAGAGTGAAGTCCCCTTATATTGCAAAAGTCCACAGAAAATGTGGACGGGGTGGCCGCTAACAGACAATTTTTCCGTTTCCTTTTTCTGGCCATGTATTAAGGGAGTTTGAAGAGGGTTTGAGAGAAGTCGCTGTGCAGTCAGTGGAAAAGACAAAGCGCAGTGTCATTTCACCGGAGTGGTGTACAAGTGATGTGGTTTGTTGGTGCGGCAGTCGGAAGGGCCCCCGGTCCCCCCCTGACACAGTCGGCCGAGTCCACTCCGGTCTCCTTCTCCGGCACGACCAACTGTACCAGGGATTATGCGCAAGGCGGCAGGTCAGCCTCCCAGGGCGGAGATTAAGTGCTCCCTGGGTTCGGGACCACTACAACCTGCGGGCGGCCAGCGGGCAGCCGTTTCACCGGGTCTCCCTGACTGCCGCAACAACACGCCACGCCTATACAGTCCTACGGCAGATCTACACCGCTGGTCCCCACACACTGCCAGCACAGCGCCTTCTCATGGAGCTCTGGCGACCTTACTCACCGCAGGAACACAACACCACATTGAAGTGGTGTTATTTGGCTGCAATCTTCTTTAAGGTGCCTCCACCTTACAGAAGATCCCAGTCGGGCTGCTCCGAATTTCGAACGGGAGATTATGCCCGTTTGCGTAGGGCAACAAATTCACTCACAAAAAATTTATACTTATACTTAATTATTACTATATTTATACTTAAATACAAAATTGTATCCCCCTTTCTACACCCTCAAGGGTCGAAATTCAAAAGACATCGATATCCGTTGCGTTATTTTCCAATCATAAGCCGAAATAATAAATTTAGGTAGTGATTTTTTACTCCGAAAAAATATATTTTATATATGCAATATCAACCAATCAGCGCGCAAGATGCGTTCCGTCGCAATCCGTCGCATTCAAGTATGATGCCGGTTTGTCATCGATTCTAACTAATATTATAAATGCGAAAGTGAGTTTGTTTGTTTGTTTGTCACGCCTTCACGCCTCAACTACTCAACGGATCATCATGAATTGCATGCAGATAGCTTAGGTATGGAGAAGGACATTACAAGTACTTTTTATCCCGGGAACGCGGGTGAAACCGCGGGGGACAGCTAGTACATTACAAACTATCGAAAACGAATGTTTCATATTGTAAGCAGTAGGTACAGTTCACAATTTACAGTTTATAATCTCGCTAGATAGATTATAACCTAACGGTGTTCACAAAAGTACGGTAACATATGCATGTAATGGAATCTTCAAACGTAATTTTCATCGACTTCCAAACGTCCGATTAAACTGAAATTTTGCACACTTATCAAATACCGATGACAATACAATAATTATGTACTATCGAGCTGATCTGATGATGGATCCGGAAGGTAGGCACTGGAACTCCATAATGGAGCAACGTTTCCTAGCCGTGTTTGGGCTTGTTAGAATTGTCGTAAGATGAACATTGACCACATATGGTTTTCAGGGTCTTATGATGGAGTAGGAGGGTAAGCAGTAGTATGCACTGGAACTCCATAGTGGAGTATCGTATAACATCGTATAGCAACAAAGTATTTTTTAAACCCCACAAAACATATCATCATCAGCCTATAATTTCCCACTGCTGAGAACAGGCCTCCTTTCACAAATGAGGGTGAAAGGGACTGGGCGATAACAACAACATAATTGTTTTGGTCGCCATACTCGCGATTCACCGGCATGCCATAGAATTTCGCATTTTTAGCCCGGGGTTCTAATAGTTATTTTTATGCAACTGTCGTCATTGAATTATTACGCTTAGAAGCGAAGTATCGAACAAAAATCCTCGCGACACGTAAGCCACTTGACAACCAATGTATGAGTGAGTACCATATAATTACACTCGATGACACGCACACAAGCGCACGAGTAATGTTGCAAGCTAAACGAAATTTTTCGGTAAAATTAACCTTTCGATTTCGTCTACTAGTGAAATTGGAAGTAAGTATTCACAAAAATAATTAAATAGTTTAAAAAGTTCTGCGTCTTAGATAATTTATTATAGACACAGGCCTGTTATTTATTTATTACTAGTTGTTTCATAGTACTTATTTCGGGTATTTTAACATAATAAACCAAGATAATGTGCAGTGCTATGAACGATCGTACAATTTGTAGCTTTCCTTGGTAATGATAGGTTTCAGATATGATAGGTTGTATAGAAAAAGAAGATTAAGTAGTATCTAGGTATTTAATTTTCATTAACAAAATTGAAATATTAAAAGCCTGTTAGTTGAATTTGTTTCCGGAACAACTGCCGCTTTGACAATATTTTCCTAGCTATATTCTCTTTTTTCTACCAGTCTGATTCGAAATTATTTCACTAATATGAAGCTACATTATCCCAAGTATTATAGACTACTTATCCCAAGAACGCAGGTGAAACCGCGGGGGACAGCTAGTCGGTTATAATAGCTATAAGTAAAAGAAACAACTTATCGGACTCAATTACTTTATTAATAACAAAATCAGTATCAATTACGTAAAACAACGCAAATTCGCACAAAAAATAGCTGGCAACACTTTGCTCGAAATCTGAGTGAAGTATTTTTATTTTTGAATTTTGGTATTTTAGATGAATTACACAATAAAATTAGTGGCTTGCCTGTGGAATGTTACATCAGAATGCTTATCTTTCTTCCCTCATGAATTATGACACAATTTTACTACACAAACCGTCATATTTATTATTTTTCTCAGAGCTGCACTCACTAAAACGTCACTCAGTACACTGACAGCGCGGCGGTCATTTGGAGCCATTATGGCTCCAATTGAATGGATTGTGTTTCGCGCGTGTACTTTGCTTCTATGTGTAATAATTCAATGACTGTCGTATAATAAGGGATATTAAAACACTCGCTTCGCTTCGTGTGATAATAGTATCACATGAGGGTTTTAATAGTTTTAATTCCTAATTATGTGCATACAAGACTTTATCTACATCCATGATCATTTTTGTAAACAACAAAGTAATAAATTTCTGCAATTCTAATATCGAACCAAAATGGCGGCATACGACGTGAATTCGAATAACCTCTAAGTTTTTTTTTTATTACGGCGCTGTGGTAGTGTAACGCGTTTGCATGAAAATGATCTTTTTTTGAAATTCATAAGGATACCACGGAGAATGTGGCTGATTGATGAGTAAGGAATGATCCGAAAAAGCAAAAAAAAAACAGTACAACATTATAACATAACACTGTTTTGGACATGTTTTGGATGATATAATGGTTACTTTGACAACCAGTGTTTTAATGTTGGCAATAAGCTAACTGTTTCAGGAACTGTTATAGAGGATTTATAGCATGGGTTTAGATAACATATTTTATACAACTAGATCTCGTTATTCCTTAGGCACCAATGATCAATTACAACGTCATTCTAACGTAGCAAGTAACTTTGCGGCACAGACATATGAACAAGCTTTGCGGCGCATCACACTGGTTGTTTTATATTATTATTATTATAACTGGCAGCACTAATATTATTATAAATATTGTTTAATTGAGCAGTGTATTCAATTAAAATGTAGGTATATATTTACTGTATATATGAATATTGTATTTTTGTATCAATTATTATTATTATTATTTGTCCTTATACAAAAAAAAATGTTTTTTTATTATTATTTTTATTTTTATCTGTACTGTCTATAGGCTTATATTGCTAAAATTCGCCTCGCAATTTTTGAAATCCGTTTCCGATGTCTAATCCGACGTTTTAAAATAGCCCTGCTGATCCCAAACTAAGCAGAGCTTGTATGTAGGTACTATGGAAGCCAGATAACTGATATAATGCATATACTACTTTTTGTTTGTAAATACATACTTAGTATAAATAATTACACTCAGACTCAGGACATACAGACATGTTCATGCACACAAATGCATGTCCTGTGTGGAAAGCGAACCCACGACCTGCGGCGTGATAGGTGGAATCTTAAGAGTGCGTAATAAAGTAAAATAAAACAACTTAGAATTGAAATTTACCCAAGTACCTATCTATACCTACCTAAATAATATTTAAATGAAAAAATATTTTTATATGGGTATTTTCATTATACAGGCGACGGTTCTATCAGAGCAAAAACATAATGGAATGAAAATTCCTCGATAGAGAAAAATCACAAAGCTACCTCTAATAATAATGAAGTTTCGTTTTCATTCGTTCATGGTGTATTTAATTAAGACAAAAAAATAGATAAATAATATCACTAACTTATGACCTAGGGCTGATACTAGCGATTTTGTAAAATAATATATACTTTACTAGTTACCTATTTAGATTAGAAGCGCTTAGTTCATTTTTGTTCCGCGAAACACGCTATCTCCGTCTCATGCCACGCGAATATTGGACATAAGTTTGTTTCATCTGACATTGCCATATTTTTCTGGCTTTATACGCCCTCTTAATTAACCAGAGTCTTAACTTAACCAACCACGCCAGCTCGTCACATGATACTTTGATTTCCCGGTTCAATTTCATTGAATTACATTGGGAGCGATATTGAAAGATATGCATTCAGATACAGTGTTATGAATTTAACACTTGGTTGGTTTCACTAAGAATAAAAATTATAGTCTACATAATTTAAATAAAGAACAAGAAATTATATTAACTTTTAATCTCACCTGTATGTTCACTTTTGTAACACACCATGGATCTTGAGATAGCAAAACAAACACTGTAACGTAACGTGTAATTTACATATATATTTTTTTTTATTTATTCTACACAATTGATTGTATATTAATTTTCTCTGCTTCCATTCAGACAATTATTAGTAGTAAGACTAGTAAGTTATAGGGCACTTATTATTTAGTGTAGGTACCTCAAGGAATTTTTTTGGTGTACCTACTCTCACCTCTGTCTCTCACCCTATCGTAGACAGAGAAAGCTCTACCAGACAGTGTTGCCAACTCGGATTTCTTCTTTTTTTTAGTTTTAAGTATGGCAACAAAATCCAAATTAGGACTTATTTCTGCCAGTGTCGAGTTATATTATAATTTAATTATCACTTTCACAGTCCTGAGTAGTCAGTCAGCGTCCATAAAGCATAAACATCATGTTTTACTACAATGGTGGTCATTGTACTAATACTCTTCACGGACTTTTTGAGACAACTTGAAAAGTCACGATACACATAATTCATTTCATTTCAAATCACTGGATGATATTTATTGAGTAAAATACCACCGAAAATACGCAATAAAACTCAAAATACACGAATTTATGAAAATAAAAATGAAAACGCAACGTCACTCTGCAAGTTTCCGCCAAAAAGTCCCAACTCAGATTTACAGAAAGGCGTAGGCCAGAGTAGAAAAGTACCTACGTTGAATTAGTAGTGAAGATACCTTAGAGCCCGTTTTGTCGTGTTCGGTTTGAGATAGAGAATGAGCTATATGTTTTTATCACAGGCATATAAGAAGAAGCAGACAAAACATATTTTATATATTATTATTATTTTATAGCATAACCTTATCCTTGTTACTCTTACCTTTTTTCATATCGAGCCATATCGTTTTTACACCTGCGGGGCGATTACGTAACTAAATTTCAATCATTTTCGAATTGAAATCGGTTCAAGATATCGGTTTTCTGATAACTTTTTTACGTTCTGATAATTGCAAATACAAACAGTGGTTTTTGGAAATGGAACCATTTCCGATTTTGTAATATTTCTGAGAAGTTTTCTTGTAGGTATTTAAAGAGTTGCTGCAAAATAACTAGGTGGCGCTGTCAGCACCAAATTGAATTGTCAAATCAAAATATGCTGTCACATAACTTTAGTGTTGCCACATAGGCCAACAACGGAAGGTATCCATCCTTTTAATTCAAAATCGTCAATTGAAAAAAGAATACATACAGATTTCTTTTATTAAGTGTTAATTGATATTAATGGCAACCATGAACATGATTAAATGAAACCAAATTTCAGAGGAGCAAAACTTAATTTTCGTTGCTTTTTGGTAACAGCCTGTTTTTTTCGTCCGAAATTAGTAATAAGAGGCGGCAACACTGGTATGAGTGGATGTTTGTTTCCGTTGTTCGCGTTGTTTGTTTTGTTGTGGAAGTCACGCTAAGGATTATTTGTTTCTATCATTGTTTTGATATTCTACAATATTCTATTACTCCGATAGTGGCGTTGAGTCGAGCATCCGCTCCTCCGTGACTATCGTCGAGATCACTGTTCGTGCTTGTGAGATAAGACTCTATAACTAAGTGAGAAAAAATACTCTTGTGGTACATTCCATAATATCAATCATGGCCAAGGATTATGGATCTTGGCCTCTAGCCAAGCTACTAAACACACTACACTAGCTAAAGTTACTGGTAGAAAAGCAATACTGGTTAAGAGGTTAGTGTACAATATACATAAAATTTATAAAGTTTCACTGTATGATAGTCTCATGAAATCAGTCATATGTTGACTAAATTATTAAGAAATGGTATACAGAGAGTGCATTCCAAGCAGCATCAAGAATTTAACGTAGTTATTTACACTTTGGCTTGCGGTAAAAAAAAAACAATGACATCATTTATTATTATAAGATGTCTCTCGCGAGAACTAACGGGACCATTGAATGTGAAAAAATTGTTTCATTCATTAATTTGTTGATGTTTACTCCTCGGTTATTGTATTTAATTTAATTTTAATATAATACCTAACTACATTCCTATTTCTGTTGTTGCAGGTTATTGGACTATGATAACATGTTTGGAAATTTAATTAATGATCCCGCTGCAGCATATCGAATAAGTGCACCTGGTCCTGAACATTTCCTGGACATAAATAGTAACACTATCCTCCTGAAACTAAATGAAGTAGATATCAATGCTTATAGTATTCTGGGGGAACGAGAAAATTTGGAGTACTCAAAAAAAATGTATGACGAATGTTATTTATTGACAAGTCGCGTGGCACAGTGTGGGGATGATTTCTTCATAACTGCAGTGTGTGCAGCAGAAATGCGAAAGAATGTTACATATAACATAACAATAAAATACCAAGACAATATAATCTTGGAAGCTCAGTGTGAATGTGCTGCTGGAATGGGGCCATATTCACAATGTAAGCATGTCATTGTAGTAATGTATGGCCTTGTTGATTTCACCATACGTAAAGAAATTAAGGTACGGTCCAGTCCAACTGCAAATTTGCAAACGTTCCATCACCCAACTTCAATATATACTGGCACACCTATACAGGCCAACAAGCTTAAATTAAGAATTCAAGATGACAATTTAAAAAGAATAATAGATTTTGATCCAGGCCCAAGTCAGCCAATTAATAAAGAAAAGTATACAGAAACATTCTGCCACAAACTTACCAATTTTGCAAGTCAGCAGTCATCGGTTATGCCAATCAACCAACTAATAAAACCAGCAAATAAAATGGCATTATTCAAAGACCATGATTATTTAGAGGACACAGCAGAAAAGAAATATCTAGATGGTCTTCACCTTTCTGATGAACAAATTGATAATTAAGAAAAAAATAGTCAATTAAATAAAAAAATATGGCAACAGGAACGTCTCAAGAGACTGCAAAGTTCAAATTTTGGTAAGATTTGTAAATGTATAAATAACCAAAAAAAGATGGCCAAATCCTTCTTAAAACATCATGTCTTCAAGACCCTGGCTATGAAGCACGGAATAAAGTATGAACCTGCAGCTATCAAAAAAATTACAGAGACAAGTGGACTAAATGTTCAAAAATGTGGAATTTTTGTAAAAAAAGAATTCCAATTTTTGCCGAGTACTCCGGATGGTATTGTCGGTCAGGACAGTGTTCTAGAAGTGAAGTGCCCATTCACAGCTAAAGACAAAATTATATCACCGGAGACTGTACCCTATTTATATTTATGTGAAAAAAGTGGACAGTTAAAATTAAATAATGATCATGATTATTACTATCAAATACAGGGCCAAATGTTCATAGACAATAGACGTAGATACTGTTATTTTTGTGTATACACAATTTGTGACTTCTATATTATTAAAGTAGATCATAATGAAGAGTTCCAAAAAAATATGTTAAGCAAATTAAAAACTTTTTACTACGATAACTACTTATACTATTTTATGTGCAGATATTTATACAATATAAAGTTTTAAAAAACTTGTTTCGATTTAATGTCATCATCATCAGCCTATACTGCTATAGTACCGACCACGACGGTGGTAGCTTAACTTGCCGATCGATTAAGAACAGCTTATCATTATAAAAATGTATTCTTTGTAGAAATAAAACTAATCTACATCAAATGAAACATGCTTTTTATATTTTATGCATATTTATTAATTATATTTGATCTAAAATTTACAAACATTGCACAAATAAAAACAATATCACTTGATAGTAACGTCTCTGTATGGTTCATCGGTCGTGTTAATTGTGTTAATATTCTGTAAGTTTTTAACATTCCAATCACTCGCTCCACATGGACTCTTTTGCTCGCCACTTTTCTATCTTTGTTTAAGGTTTCTGGTCGTATTTGATTGCCTTTCTTGAAAAAGGAAGGCATATTTATCTTGACACCATATGCAAGAAAAATATCTTGGACATTAAGGCCCTTGTCTACCATGATTTCATCATTATTGTCAAATCTATGCAAAATACTACTCCTTTCTATAATTTGCCTGTCTGTTGCTGAGCCAGCATAACATGGAGAAACATATGTGATCAGACCACTGGGAGCAATGCCAATAAGGAACTTTACTGTATTTCTATTTTTGTAACTAGAAAATGTTGCCTGCTGAGCAAACGGTAAGCCTGGCTTTCTAACAGGACATTCAGTTGCATCTATCACTACCCTTGTCATTGCATACTGATCATAGAAATCCAATGGCATGTATGCTTGAATTCTTTTTCTGTCTATCCATAAATCTAAATTTTTCCATTGTAATGACATGAAACGAACCCAAGTAATAAAAATATTTGAAACTTGTTTAATAGATATCAAGTATAACTATATCTACAAATTCTTTATGTCTTCGTAATATCAACAATGTGATATAAAACTGTTCTAAAGTATCTAGTTTTTTTGGAGGGGGTCCATAAATAATTCAAATCTAAGCTAAATTTCACAAAAGTTTTGAATAAAACACATATGATAGTGACATAATACTAGTTACAGACGATCCGACTGTCGGACGTCTGATGGTCAGGGCCGTGTGTAGCGCGGCAGGACTCTCTTAGTATATACTGTAGTCTTTGGGCAGGACGTCGAAAGCTTCCAAACGGTATTAGTAATCATTATGAGGGTCCTGCCGCACTACACACGTTCCTACGGCAGGACGTACCTTGGCCGTGTCTCCTGCGTAATAATAAAAATAGGAGTCCGACATTGGAACGTCTGTTACCAGTATAAAACCAAATAGTTATGTGCTGCGTTCAGTAACTACGCCGTGTGATCGCCCGACGATCATCGTAGCGTTCAGTAACAGTTCAATAACATGTGTAGTAACTGAACGCACCCATGAAGTTACATAGTTTTTTTTTTATTGAACTGACAGCAAGATAGTTCGTTTCAGTCATATTAACGCCATCTATTGAGACTTAAAGAAAAGAAAATTAAATACCTACAAGAAAACTTCTCATTCAGAGGTAATTTCAATCTGAATTTCATTGCAATAAAGTTACGTAATCCACGTACTGCAGCTGTAGAACACTGCACTCACACATTGAAAAAAAGACAGATCGTAGCGTACCAGAGAAATCACTCATGATAATCCATGTGACGGGTTTATTTTAAAGGATCATGGCGAGGTTTGTACAAAAAAATAAAAAAAATTAGAGACGTTGGAATGACGATATAATTTATCCTTGGTGCCTAAGGAACAACATGAGCCATTTAAAATATTTTTAGAACCCCGGGATAAAAATGCGAATTTCTATGGCAAGCCGGCGAATCGCGACTATTTGCGACCAAAACCATTATGTTGTTGTTATGTTTTGCGGGGTTTATAAAATATTTCATGTATATTAACATGTTGCTGGTAATGTAATCTCAACATTGGAAGTGATTAAATACCCTATAAAATGTTTGTTTTTTTTGTACAAATCAATGTATGGAGCTCGCCATGATTCTTTATGCGAAATATTAATTGTTTTTGTAAAAATAGGGTGAAAATCTAGGATTAAATATGGTTAAGTGTAGTGCTTATAAGTGCGATAGTTCAAATCTTCAAAAATCACCAGGAATAACGTTTCATCGGTTAGTTTTAATTTCATTACAAATTCAATATATCTATTATGGTGTTTTTATTAACAAATAATTACCATTCGTAGCAGATAATTAAAAATACGTATAAATAAATATCCTGGGATCAAAGAATTTAAAACTTCCAGAACACAAACATACGAAGCTGTGGTCCAGAAGGATAGTCGCCTCTATGGGAAAATGAAATAAACAAGCCATAAATTGACAGTATTTGACAGTCTGTGTAGTTTGCATAGGGTGGCAGATAAAAATATTTTCCCCTAAATGGGGAAATTTATAAATTTCGGTCGGGAGATTTTTATTATTACATAATACATAATTACTATTATACGAGCAATATTTGTTTATTAATATATAACCTATACCATTAAATGTACAATATTTAGTATGTTTTGAGATATCTCGAAAACGGCTCTAACGATTTCGATAAAATTTACTATTTGGGGATTTTTGGGGCCGAAAAATCGATCTAGCTAGGTTTCATTTTCAGGCCTCCTTTCACAAATGAGGGTGAAAGGGAATGGTTAGATACTCCACCACGCGTGCCCACTGCGGATTGGTGGAGGTAGGCTAGTGGTTAACCTACTGTTGGAATTTTTCAAGCCACCTAGGAGGCATCCAACTAGCTTAACGACAATCACAATTAAGTGATTACCGGGACCAACGGCTTTACGTGCCTTCCGAAGCATGGAAACGCTCGATTTGAAATACCAAGAGACGGTCACCCATCCAGGTACCGACCACGACAGACGTAGCTTAACTTTGCCGATCGATTAAGATCGGCTAATCATGCTACACCACGAGCGCTTCACATCATTTGAATACGAAGGTAAATTTCGCCACCATTTAAAAGCTTGGGTGGGAAATCGGGCGTTCTGAAACCAGAAGACCCCCGTTCGAGTCCAGATGATTATGATTATTTGTTTCCCTTTTTTTTTCAAGTTCCTTCTTATGTGAGAAAAACTATTATGATTTACCAAAATAAAACGAGCAAAGCTCAGTCGCAGGTACTATTTATAATCTGTGTTAGCTTTTGTACCATATATCCAATAAAATTAATTTTCTGGTAATAAATCTGGTTGTGCAGATAATATTTAATGAGGAGTTTTCTCATGTTACCTCTATGGTCAAAATACTTGTCAAATCGTGAGGTTCGAAGTATCAACAGTTTGACCGGTATTTTGAGCATAGAGGTGCCATAAGAAAACTCCTGATTAGAGCAAAAATAATCAGTTGTACTCGACATCATCTATTAATAATCCATAACCAAAATGGGAGAAATTAATTTTCATGTTGTGGCAAGTGGCAACCTTCCATAAAACATGCCGGAAAAGATTTAAAAAATAAAAACTGTCACCACCGAAACGTGTATTTCTAAAATAATTTTATGTAATTAAAAGTGACGAAATCGCAATACTTACACATGGAATGTTAGTTTTTAATTTTTCCTTGGTTTTTGTAAGTGTTGTGATTAGGGATTGCAATCCGGATACTTCGAAATCCGAAAATGACTGAAAAATCCGGATTTTAGGGTCCTATTATAAATCCGAATATTGAGAATAAAATCCGGTTTTTTCGAATTTTAATCTTAATTGATAATAATTGATGTTTAACTAAAAATTTTCATTAAATATCCAGTACATTTAGGTCAGTATTACTTTGAAATCTATGCACCGCTCGGCTCACACGCGGCTAGCTGCTACCGCTCATCCGTCTAGCTAATAGTTAAGTCGGCCAGTGAGTCTTAGAGCTCGTTCCCACTATGTCGTGTGTCGGATTCCGATTTTAATCGGGTATCGGCGCCTCTGTTCACACTAGTCGGCTGTCGGCCACGACCGCAGCTGGTGCCATTAGTTTGGTTGGATTCTTGTACACGATGGACGTCGATGAAGCTTTTGTTGTGATGTATTTGCGAAGGAAACAAAAGACAGCTAAAAATAGAAGATATTGGGTGCACCCAATTCTGAGGGAAAGATTTACATTGGGAATATTTCAGAACTTAATAACTGAACTAAGAAGTGACGACGTTAAGTTTTTCAATTATTTTAGAATGTCAATAACTACATTCAACGATCTATTGTCTCGTATATCAGGGAGCATAAACTACGGGTCGGCCCGACATCCGGCATATGTGAACAGTGCCATATGCGATCATATGCGAGCGTTGATCCGACACGATTTTTTTCCGGACGGGAGGGCTGACAAAACACACGATATTTTTTGTCGGGTACGACACAAAATCGGTGTCCGACGAGTGTGAACAGCTTCATATAAAATATTCTGCCACTACGACACACGATAAAAAATCGTCCCGACAGACGACATAGTGGGAACGAGCTCTTAGATGGAGGCGATGCGCGCGCGGCGCGAGTAACAACTCTTTGCACAACGTAATATCAAGAATGATAGTTCTATATAGTCGGGTTACCGCTGAAAGCATTTTGTACATCGGCTGATCTCAGTTTTTTTTTACTTTTGAAAGGGTGTCAGAACACCCGCTTTCTAAGCTAGCTTCCTTCATATGAAATCTCTGGTGGTTTGTGCGCTTGGATTTCCAATTTCCTGAGCGAACGGTCTATTCATGTAGTCATAGACGGTTGTTCGTCGGACCTTTTCGCAATCAATTCCACAGAGATCAGATTCAGTTCACTCTGCAACCTTATTTCTGCTGCATATTAACGATCTGGTGAAGTCCGGTATCTTTGGGTACGTAGACGATAGCACCGTTGTCATAGATCCAATTGTTGCGAGAAGCCATGGTAGAGCGTTTGAACTTTTTTTTTTTTTTTTTTTTAATTAAATGGGCTTGCCTTTGGCCACTGACCCGCCCATAAGGGGCGATGACGAAGCCTAAGATGAAACACGCTTACCCAGAAGAAACCTATTCACTCTGGCCTTGAAAGTTCCTAGATTGTAGGCGTCAGGAAACACAGACGCCGGAAGCAAGTTCCACTCCCTTGCTGTCCGCATTATAAATGAGGATGCAAAACGCTGTGTCCGTATTTTCGGTATGTCAACAACGTATGAGTGAAAATTTTCCCGGCGTCTTGTGGTTCGGTATAAAAATGGGGATGGTGGAATTAGGTTGAACAATTCCTGCGCACACTCTCCAAAATATATCCTGTAGAAAACCGATAAGCAAGCAACCTTTCTTCGATGGTCGAGGCTCGTGAGTTTCGCCTTAATTAAAGACTCATCTCCAATGAGTCTCCTGGCTCGGCGGTCTATTGAATCGAGGGCCTCAAGCTGGTACTTAGCTTACGTAACATTACAGGCAGTCTCCGATTGGGGCAATGCCAATCTGGTCACTTTTAATGCCACCATGACGCAGGTGTGTCTTTTCACCACCAAACGGAGCCCTTTCCACCAGGCTCTAGCCCTCGACTCAATAAACCACCGAGCCAGAAGACTCATCGAATATGAGACTAATTATGACGAAACTCACGAGGCTCGACCATCGAAGAAAGGTTGCTTGCCTTATCGGTTTTGTACAGGATATATTTTTGAGAGTGTGTGCAGGAATTGCTCAACCTTATTCCAACCACCATCCCTATTTTTACTCCGAACCACAAGACACGGGGATTTTTTTTCTTTTGTATCCTCAATTATAATGCGGACAGCAAGGGAGTGGAACTTGCTTCCGGCGACTGTAGTTCCTGACTCTTAAAATCTAGGGACTTTCACGGCCAGAATGAATAGGTTCCATTTGGGTTAGCGTGCTCCACCTTAGGCTTCGTCATTATCCTTTATGGACGGCTCAGTAGCCAAATACAAGCCCATTTTTTTTTTAATATTACTTGCAGTTTAATTGAATTTTTATTCAAAAGCAAGCAATGGAAATACAATAAAATAGAACATCTCTCTTCAAACTACTAATAATTAAGCATAAACAACGCGTACAGTTTAAAATTACAAATTATTGCAAAAAAATACAAAAATCCGAAAAATCCGGATAATCCGGATTTATATGTGATGATAAACTTTGAATCCGGATTTGAAAAAAATCCGGATTTTGCAATCCCTAGTTATTTATTTTATTTTTATTTATTTTATGATTTTTAAGGAAAACTTACAGCTAATATTACAATAGTCAGATACATATGGTTATACATAAGCCATTTAAAAGTTTCCTCCGATAGCTTAGTTAATTTTATATTAATTTAGAACTTGCTAGTAACGGTGCAGAGTACTATAATTATAAAAACAAAACTTAAAATCTAAATTCTCAAAAGCCATGTTCTTAATAGTTGAAGTAAAGTACAAATGGATACAGTTATTTAGGGTCGAAAAAACAAACTAGAAAACGAAATCTTAATTTTATTTAAGCTATCGTGAAATATGTCAATGTCAATATCCTCATTTAAGCCATTGTAGAAATTGCACACTCTGACGATATAAGAGTTTTGTCGATACTTAGTGGAGACCTTGGGAGCACACAAGAGAGGCCATTTACGCCGGGACCGAGCTGGAACAGACAATGAAAACTTACATAGGATATCAGGACAGTTGATATCGCCTTGGACTATTCTTGATAGTAAGAGAATATCAGCTACGTTACGTCGAAAATATAAGGGTAGGATATGAAACCTACGACATTGAGATTCATAGTTATTCTCTTTTACATTACTCTTGAAGGAAATATAACGTAGGAATCGTTTTTGAATCGCTTCTATACGATCTCTATAAATTATGTACTGAGGGTTCCAAATTTGGCTGGCATACTCGAGATGGCTTCTAACATATGCACAATATAAGATTTTGATGGTTTTAATAGATCGAAATTCTTTCGAGCATCTGATAATAAAACCTAAAGCTCTTGAGGCCTTTGCAACAACTTGTTCTAGATGCATATCAAAGAGCATTTTACTATCATGAGTAACACCCAAATCTTTGAAAGAACTTACTCGTGGAACAATTTGACCGTTAAGATAGTAAACAGAATTCAGGACTTTTTTTTTACGCGAGAAAGTTATTACAGCACACTTGGAAACATTAAGATCTAATTTATTACCTACACAGTAGTCAGTCAGTCTGTCCAAATCTTCTTGTAAAGCTGAGATATCAGAAATCGATTCAATAGTTTTGAGAACCTTCATGTCATCAGCAAATAGGAGGTATTTCGAGTTTTTGAAGCAATCACCGACATCATTAATGAAGAAAGTAAAGAGTAAGGGACCTAGAAGTGAGCCTTGAGGTACGCCTGAGGGGATGTACCGCCAGTTAGATTTAGAGCCATTGATAACTACAGCTTGGCACCTTCGATCAATATATGAAGCAAACCATCTTAACAAGTTACCACGAATACCAGCCTTGTAAAGTTTCTGAAGTAAGATAACATGGTCCAGTCTATCAAATGCCTTGCTATAGTCCGTGAACACTACGTCAACGTCACTTCCGTTGTCCATGGTCTCAGTAATAAAATCGTTTGAAAGAACCAGGTTAGTGACTGTTGACTTACTCTTAAGAAAACCATGCTGGCACGGATTGAAATGTTGTTTATAGGTGGCATACAGTTCTTTGTAAACAATACTCTCAAAAATTTTAGCAAACATGCACAACTTTGAGATTGGCCTATAGTTATTAACATGGTTTTTAGGCCCTTTTTTGTGTATAGGACTTACAAATGCCGATTTCCATATACTTGGCATAGTACCTTCACTTAGACCTCGTCTAAACAGTAATGTTAGGGGGTTTGCTAATTCGCGCGAGCACTTGACTATGAACAGCGGAGGAATGCCATCAGGCCCTGCGGATTTACTTATGTCAAGTGATGACAAAAGTTTTTCCACGTATTTGGGGAATACGGAGATATCACTTAGGAAACATGGAACCTCGCCCTCATCAATGACATCGAAATTGTCAACAAGTGGGACACCAGTAGTACTCACATCCAAAAATGTTGAATAAAAGTACTCCGCAAACATCTCACTGATGGTTTCACCAGAATCACCAATAGCATCATCAAGGTGCATGCGAGAGGGCAGGGTACTAGATTTACATTTCCCTTTAATATAGGACCAGAAGACTTTAGGGTTACTGAGAATGGATGCCTCAATATTAGTAATATAATCTTGATAGCATTTACTTTCAAGATTTTTAAATCGCTGCCTGAGTAATCTAAACGTTATATAGTCTGATTGATTTTTATAAATTTTTAATTTTTTATGGAACTTATATTCTTCTAAAGCAATTTTTATCAGTGGTTTAGTATACCACGGTGGATATTTATTCGGAAATATTTTAGTTTTAGGTACAAATTTATGTATCAAATTGTTCAGGATATTATAAAATTGCGTCACAGCCACCTCTAAAGTACCAGCTGACAGTATTTGTGACCAGTCAAACTCCGAGAGATGTTGTGATATGGAAGTAAAGTCACCTTTACTAAATTTAAACTTAAGCCTAGGTGGTAATGGTTGCAGGCTAAAATCTAAATCACATACTGTGATGTACAGCGATTTATGGTGTTTGTCTTCAGGCACTAAGGGCTGGTCACAGGGTTTCACTAATAAAGATTTGTTTGAGATGACCAAATCTAAAATTTTATTATTAGAATTTGGAATACAATTATATTGCAAAAGGTTAAAAGTAGTGCAAATATCCAAAAAGTTGATTTGATAGTAGTTGTGATAGTATTTCAATAAGCAAGTCGTTATTTTTTATTTAATCAGTTACGCGAGTAAGTCGCGGTGACAGCCATAGATAATACACTATACTAGAGATAGATGAGCCACTCAAGTACGGATATCAAGGCTTTTGCTACAACTCTACTCTACAGATGGAGCTCTTGTTACGTTATATACAAAAAACGCTCACTAGATGGCGCTGATAGAAATATGCAAAATTTAATAATATTAACAAAATAATAACAAAATAGGAACAAAAAGGTGAAACAAATATATATGAAACAAAACACTAACTTACTTAAAAATTTATGACATTTTAAAGTAAGTATTTTCAACATATTTCAGTTACAGTAATAGGAACAAAAAGGTGAAACAAATATATATGAAACAAAACACAGTTTGTAATTTTTTCCATTTCCTTTAATATTGATTTTACAAGCTTTTCAGCCTTTCTTATCAGTTTGGTTTGGGTCTTACATTTATTACGGAGTCTCTGGAGCCGTGCACATTTTTTCTTGGAACCTGCAATATGAAAAGTTGAAAGTTAAAAGCGTTGACAATTATTTGAAATTTTAACATATTTTAAAAATGAATATAAGAATGTACAAGTTAGAATTCCTACCGGGTCCAATTGTAAATCTAAACCATATAGGGACTATTAGGGACGCACTCAAACACACTCAAAAAAATCCATCTAAATTAGTCCAGCGGTTGAGGAGTTCAGTGATATCACACACACAAGAATTATATTATATAAAGATAAAGTTACTGCAGTAAAGGTTTCTGTACAAAGATTTGAAAGAAAAGAACGGTCTAACATAATGTAATGCATCATGTTTCATTATTCAATTTCAAATCATACACATAAACTGCCTTAAATTGGGTTTTGACTGGATTTCTAAATCCACTATCACAATCAAAGAATATACCTTATTGTTATACTTACAAGTTTTAGTAGTCACAGAACTGTTAGTTCAGGAACCATAACAGCCTGCGGAACATCCTGCGATGTTTCAGCTGTTATAGGTACCTCAGTACTTTCCGGTATTATACTTGGTTATTCTCTAATGTGTTATCTGAGTAATGGTGAACCTGAAATAATTATTTCTAGTTAATTATAAATAATACTAGCGGCCCGGTACGTGCTTCGCTACGTATAAAGTCAAATACACAGATTACAGAATAACCTGTAATCTGTGGTGAAATAATAAAAATGTGATGAATGAAGAACCGCCGATTTTGTGTAAACTTCACATTAACCATCTACTAAATAGTCCAAACAAAGCCCAAAAATTTGGTTTGGATAGGTGAGCCCGTTCTTGAGTAAAAAAATTACAATGAAACGTGGCATTGATTTTTATATATGTAGATAGGTAGGTAGTTTCCTTATTTTTTTATATGAATAATTTATTTTCTTCATAGCAAGATGTAACTTACCAAGATTTAATGTTGGAATTGAGTTTCTCGTAAGTAGCTTACTTGATAAGCAGTAATATCGCTCCAAATTTCTATGGCATAAACGCACTTGATGAAATAAATAACTATCTCCCTTTTCTTGAATGTCTTGGCTCAATACAGATTTCCATGAATTTAACCTATCCATGTGAGTCCATACAGGCTTAGGAAAATGATGCAGTGGACCTGTAATATAAGAAAAAATACTTTTGAACATACCTATTGTAGTGTTTGTATCTATACAGTAGATATAATACACTGTCTCATGTACACCAGTACAGGTCGGTTAACTAAAGCTGGCACGTTCAACACATGTTCACGTCGCACTGCATGCGCATCATGAAATCTGTCCGTCTCTCTCGTGCGCGGTCACGCTTGTGAGTATGAAGGAGACAGTTATTGTTTTGTCAATAATATAATAAAACATACCGTATCCTGAAATTGCATATGTGTGAGTACTGTGAACGTGCCAGCTTTCGTTAACCGACCTGTAGAGGGGGTAGCTGTCAACCGGCCAGTCTGACATTAGACGCGGTGCGGGTTGGACGTGCGCTTGCGCTCGATACTCAATACTCAATACTCAATCATTTATTGCAACATATGATATTTATAATCTTATACATAATTACCCTATAATAGGGTGTAGCAATTCAATACAATACAATAGGTAGGTACAATATTATTCTCCCAGAAAGGAAGGGCGGAGGACGGACCGATATTTTATGAAGACATAATTACAAAATGAAGTATAAGTACTATCAACTAATTATTTAAACTCTGTGAATGGATCGTTCATAAAATCATTCAGACAATAATAGCATTTTTTTATTAATAGTCGTTTTATTTGGTTAATAAATCTATTATCATTTTGCTCCTCTTTTAGTTTCTCCGGTATTTTATTAAATATTTTTACGCTCGGACCTGGTGTAGTGGTGAGCCAGTGTTACGGAGTAACTAGTCACTAATCTGTGCAGTGGTGTCAGTGCGTGGACGCTACTAGTGGCGACGAGGTAAAGTACGAGAAACGTGTGTAAAAGGCCAGTAAATAAAATTCACTTATTATTAAAAGGGAAGGAAGGTGACAAAAAGTGTGTGAGTTTTATGCAATACGTACTAAATATTATACCATATTTATAACATTTCCTAAGTAGACGAACCCAGTAGTAGGTACAATAGTAAGAATAATCAGTTGGTTCGTCATGGAATGTTGTTTACGCTAAATAATCCCAATGTAATACAGTATTTCATTCCACTTATTTAAGTGAAGTGACGATTTCGTCAGTGGTATTATGGATTGATGAGAGAGTAAATTATAATGTAAGAAAAACTATAAGATGCTTGGGTACCTACCTTCCTTATCTTTTAACAAAATTAATAGAATGAAAAATGCTACTTATGTCCAAAATTATTCCGCAAAGGTAACAAAATAAATGTGTAGTCGAATAAATGATTATTGTTTATTCAAAAAAGGTACAAGGAGATTGCATTGAGCTACAAATCTTCCTAATTAAAAAGATGTCACTAATAATACCTTTATACCAGCATATAAAGGTTGCTTTGAACTCTCATTAACAGGTTGTTTTAGGTAATATTGTATTTTCTATAGGCTTTATTTTACCTATAAGTCGAAGTCAAGTCGAAGTCAAGTCGAAGTCAAGTCGAAGTCAAGTCGAAGTCAAGTCGAAGTCAAGTCGAAGTCAAGTCGAAGTCAAGTCGAAGTCAAGTCGAAGTCAAGTCGAAGTCAAGTCGAAGTCAAGTCGAAGTCAAGTCGAAGTCAAGTCGAAGTCAAGTCGAAGTCAAGTCGAAGTCAAGTCGAAGTCAAGTCGAAGTCAAGTCGAAGTCAAGTCGAAGTCAAGTCGAAGTCAAGTCGAAGTCAAGTCGAAGTCAAGTCGAAGTCAAGTCGAAGTCAAGTCGAAGTCAAGTCGAAGTCAAGTCGAAGTCAAGTCGAAGTCAAGTCGAAGTCAAGTCGAAGTCAAGTCGAAGTCAAGTCGAAGTCAAGTCGAAGTCGAAGTCAAGTCGAAGTCAAGTCGAAGTCAAGTCGAAGTCAAGTCGAAGTCAAGTCGAAGTCAAGTCGAAGTCAAGTCGAAGTCAAGTCGAAGTCAAGTCGAAGTCAAGTCGAAGTCAAGTCGAAGTCAAGTCGAAGTCAAGTCGAAGTCAAGTCGAAGTCAAGTCGAAGTCAAGTCGAAGTCAAGTCGAAGTCAAGTCGAAGTCAAGTCGAAGTCAAGTCGAAGTCAAGTCGAAGTCAAGTCGAAGTCAAGTCGAAGTCAAGTCGAAGTCAAGTCGAAGTCAAGTCGAAGTCAAGTCGAAGTCAAGTCGAAGTCAAGTCGAAGTCAAGTCGAAGTCAAGTCGAAGTCAAGTCGAAGTCAAGTCGAAGTCAAGTCGAAGTCAAGTCGAAGTCAAGTCGAAGTCAAGTCGAAGTCAAGTCGAAGTCAAGTCGAAGTCAAGTCGAAGTCAAGTCGAAGTCAAGTCGAAGTCAAGTCGAAGTCAAGTCGAAGTCAAGTCGAAATGCAATGAAATGCAATGAAATGCAATGAAATGCAATGAAATGCAATGAAATGCAATGAAATGCAATGAAATGCAATGAAATGCAATGAAATGCAATGAAATGCAATGAAATGCAATGAAATGCAATGAAATGCAATGAAATGCAATGAAATGCAATGAAATGCAATGAAATGCAATGAAATGCAATGAAATGCAATGAAATGCAATGAAATGCAATGAAATGCAATGAAATGCAATGAAATGCAATGAAATGCAATGAAATGCAATGAAATGCAATGAAATGCAATGAAATGCAATGAAATGCAATGAAATGCAATGTAATGCAATGTAATGCAATGAAATGCAATAAGAAAGGCAAAGAAACGAAACGAAAGGCAAAGAAACTGAACGAAAGGAAACGAAAGGAAATGCTCTATCAAATTGAAAAAATCAGATAAAGACGAATTAAAATTGGTAGTACCTCCATTGAATTGGAAATTGTCGGGAAGTTCAAATGAATACCTCCATTAAATTGGAAATCGTCTGGTAGTTTAAATTAATACCTTCATTAAATTGGAAATTGTCGGAATTGGGCAATAATAACAGAAGTACACATTCTAGAAAAAAAAAAAAAATTAAAAAAAAAGAGAGAGTTAGTGAAGAAATAAGCAAGCAGTTAGAGATAATAATCACAGAAATGGAAGATGCAAATAAGATGGATAGTTCAAGAAAGAAATAACACGGATACGACTAGCTTTACAGTAGTCTACAGTTTTAAGTAGTATATGGAACGATGTTAAGCAAGATGTGGACCAGCATTCATTAAAATTGAAATGCCATTGACAAGGCATACAATAAAATTGAAATTTGGAATTAAATTAAATAAAAGGAATGTAAGGAAAGAAATGAATGGAAAGAATTACTTTTATTCGGAATAATGCAAACACCCACAAAATAGAATTCCATTCAATTGGAATTACTTGAATTCCATTCAATTGGAATTACTTGAATTCCATTCAATTGGAATTACTTGAATTCCATTCAATTGGAATTACTTGAATTCCATTCAATTGGAATTACTTGAATTCCATTCAATTGGAATTACTTGAATTCCATTCAATTGGAATTACTTGAATTCCATTCAATTGGAATTACTTGAATTCCATTCAATTGGAATTACTTGAATTCCATTCAATTGGAATTACTTGAATTCCATTCAATTGGAATTACTTGAATTCCATTCAATTGGAATTACTTGAATTCCATTAAATTGGAATTACTTGAATTCCATTCAATTAGAATTACTTTGTTCGAATTCCATTCAATTTGAATTACTTGAATTCCATTAAATTAGAATTTGTTCGAATTCCATTCAATTTGAATTACTTGAATTCCATTCAATTAGAATTACTTTGTTCGAATTCCATTCAATTTGATTTAGTTGAATTCCATTCAATTAGAATTACTTTGTTCGAATTCAATTCAATTTGAACTACTTGAATTACATTCAATTGAAATTACATTCAATTGGAATTACTTGAATTACATTCAATTGGAATTACTTGAATTACATTCAATTGGAATTACTTGAATTACATTCAATTGGAATTACTTGAATTCCATTCAATTAGAATTACTTTGTTCGAATTCAATTCAATTTGGATTACTTGAATTCCATTCAATTTGAATTACTAGAATTACATTCAATTTGAATTACTTGAATTACATTCAATTGGAATTACTTGAATTACATTCAATTGGAATTACTTGAATACCATTCGATTGGAATTACTTGAATTACATTCAATTGGCATAACTTGAATTACATTAAATTAGAATTACTGTATTTGAATTCCATTTAGGGCATGAATCTCGGAATCTCGTAATATCGGAATCTCGGACCGTTTTTTCCGATATTACAATATCGGAATTGACTGATCCAATATCGTAATATCGGAATCGGATATTTTTTCTATTTGAGTTTTTAAATAAAGCTACCACTTCCAACATAGGAGACTGTGAAGATGAGATCAGAAGACCATGCGCAATGACAAGATCAGCGGTAGGAAGATTTGGAAAGACCGTAGGATAACCAGGAAAACAAAGATTCGACTTATGAGATGCCTGGTCTTTCCGATCTTTCTCTAAGGAGCCGAAACTTGGTCCTTAAGCCTATAAGATCGCCGGAAAATTGACGCACTGGAGATGTGCTGCTGAGGACGCTTCTTGAAAATTCCGTTGACGGCCTTTCACACCAATAACTCGATCCTGCAGGAGCTTAGAATAACAGATAGCTTTTCATCGACTATGCAGCTTCGAATTCTGAAGTTATTTGGTTACATCTGCAGAAACGAACACTCGATGAAGAGTCTTATTGTCCAGGGTGGGAGAGTGTACTCGCAACACTACGAAAGCTGTAACCCTAGTCAAGGAGAACAGTGAAGATCCACCATGTACACTATCTATTGCAACCACGAGCACTTTGACAGGAGTGCTCGACTGAGCAGAAGATGTTTTCAATCCAACTTTATAACGAACTAGTTGTCCCCGAGGTTTCACCCGCGTTCTCGGGATCAAAAGTAGCCTATAATACTCGGGGAGAATGTAGCTTCCTAAACGTGGAAAAAAAAAACGAATCTGACCGGCAGTTCTACAGATTAACCAGTTTAACCAAACAAAAAACTCTTCCCATTTATAATGTTAGTATAGATAGATAATTATGTAAAGTTTATAAGGAATATGTGCTATTTATAAGGGATATGTGCTATTTATAAGGAATATGTGCAATTTTTAATAAAAATGTCTAATTCCGATATTGAGATCCAATATCGGAAATCAGTATCGGAATTGAAAAACATTCCAATATTACATGCCCTAATTCCATTCAATTAGAATTACTTTGTTCGATTCCATTCAATTTGAATTACTTGAATTACATTCAATTGGAATTGCTTGAATTACATTCAATTGGAATTACTAGAATTCCATTCAATTAGAATTACTTTGTTTGAATTACTTTGTTTAAATTACATTCAATTGGAATTAATTTGTTAGAATGCCATTCAATTGGAATTATTTGCAGTTCGAGGGTGGTAATTCTATGCTGGCAGCATCAATCATATTGATAGCGGCCTGAAGCTGGCATCTTCAGTTGGTGCCGGGGCGCGGGGGTCTCATGTGAGCACTTACTTTCTATTTGGTGTCCATGTGGTTGTGCTTGGGATAGCTTTGAAAGCAGTATCTGGTGAGTCGATTTCACGTTGTTTGCTAATATATTGCGTAGGTTCCTAATACGGTAATAAGGTACAGGTTCCCATTGCGTTGAAATAGTCATTAGTTATTGACTTAAATTGGATAATGGAAAAAACTTAAATTGTGGATATGTTTATTTACTTGTTTAGCAGTTAGAGCAGGATTAGAGCTATACATTTGCAAGTAGTACAAGATTAATCAGTCTCAAGGCAAACATCTTAACAAAAACTTATTTGCTAAAGAAAAAAAAATGCAGGTTCATCCCTGAATTGGATCCATAGTTTAGAGAATTTTACAAGTGGATGGTTTGCGAGGTAAAACATTGTATAAAAATAACACTATTAATCTGAGATAGCCAAATAGTGACAGAAATAAAAACACAGATACAGAATTGTAACATATCCTTCAGATTTCTTGAATATAAGCATTATACGAGTATATTACAACCATTGAAACAGTAAATAATAATTATCTCGAATGTTGATTACCTACATTTGAAATAATTAAATTTTGGTAAAAGGGAAGGGATGCAGTGTTTGTATCTATACGATAGATATAATACAATGTCTTATGTACACCGGTGTTGGCTAGGATCAGAAATTAAAGACGTGTCTGTCGCGACACTGGGTGAAAGCCACAAATATCAAAAGTGTAGTTTGCATCAGTAAATAATAATTATCCCTAGTATTGAATACCTACATTTGAAATAATTAAAATTTGTTAAAAGGGAAGGGATGTAGTGTTTGTATCTATACAGTAGATATAATACACTGTCTCATGTACACCAGTAGATATAGTAGTAGATATAATACACTGTCTCATGTACACCAGTAGAGGGGGTAGCTGTCAACCGGCCAGTCTGACATTAGACGCGGTGCGGGTTGGACGTGCGCTTGCGCTCGGACCTGGTGTAGTGGTGAGCCAGTGTTACGGAGTAACTAGTCACTAATCTGTGCAGTGGTGTCAGTGCGTGGACGCTACACCTATAAACCAGTTTTACGTTATTATTATACTGTTTTACATGTCAGGTACCTATATTGCATTATGTCGAACTTACCATCAATAACACATCCAAACTAGCACTTTAAACCTTGTTTTTAGGCATCTTGATAACAAAAGACTCAGTTATTACAATAACACTGAAAGCAAATCGTTTTGCAAAATCAAAGTCCGATAAGAGTCCAAGTAAAAATATAAACGCCCATCAAATTCAATATGAAGCCAAGTAGTTATTAATCGAAGAGATAGTTCAATAGTCCCGTAGTAAGTCAAGTCGATATTTTCTTCAATTAGGTACCTAATGAATAGAACGCTGTAGAAAGTTATCGAAACGAAGTAAACTTTAAACAGAAACGACCACGAATAAAATTTTCACTTTGACGTCTGCAAGTGTTGCCAGTAACCAATGATAGTATATTTTTAAGGAAAATCTTCATAAAAGGAGACGTCCAAAAAATGTATGGGGCTTGGTACTAAAATAATTAATAATTTGAACCACAATCTGAGCTATATAGGCAGAAAGGACGTAATTTTGTAGATTTTTTTGAGTAGTTAAAAAAATTTTAGAGCCCTCCGTTTTTTTTAAAACTGAAACTGAAAATCGAGTGTAAGAAAAAAAAAAGATGAGTTGGCAACACTACAAACATTACCGTCAAATGGGGTAATTTGAGACTAATACCTTAATTGGGATATTTTCGAGGACAAATTTTAATTCTTGATTTAGCAACACACACACACAATAGCCCGGTGATTTTTATTTCTAATGCAGCATCAACGTTCGGTCTCTTAGAAAATGTAAGTAAAATGTTGTTAATCCTTTTCCAAATTTTATAAATACATCATAAACTCAACCCTTTACGCGACCCAATCAAAATGTCGTGAAAAACTTTGTGCTCACAGCTAACTATGAGCAAAAATCAGGTCTGGATTCGTTTCGATTCATAACTTCAATTCCCGATGTATTTAATTTTGAAACTTAAAATAAAGCTGCTAGCATATATTTTTTCTTTTTTACAAAAAATTTCAGTTGCATAAAAATGGAGGTAACTTGGGAACAATGTCTCTAGTAATAAAAGCCTCTGGTTGTGAAAAAGTGTTGTCTTAAATAGCAATTTCCAGAGGAAGGTACTTATTTCCTATAAAATATAAGTGCAACTAGCTTTAAAAAATAGTGAAAATTTTTTTTTTATTCCGACGTAGAAGATAAAATTCCATACAAAATATAATAAGTTCTAAACTCTATGAATATTTATTTAGAAGTACTTTTTGTTACTTAAGTAGTAGTAAATTTAATTTTATAGACATTTATTCTGAACAGTATGAGAAATAATTAAGAAGTTTCGTTTATTTCAGTTTTATTTACATCAATTAAAAGAAGTAATCAAATACTTTAGTTTTGTGTATATTTAAATAAAAACTGTTCCAAACGGTGTTTAATGTGATTATTGTAAACATAGCCACATTTTTAAAAATGAAATCGTGTCCCATGTTGGTCTGTTGCTTGTCAAACATGAGATATGGCGGTGGAAGAATGGGTGTTCCAATTTACCCCCACATCTAAGGTAACTTGAGACAGCAAATTAAAAAAAAATAAAAAAAAATTGAGGTTACTGTAACCCAAAATCTGTTCTGAACATGAAACTTTGACTACACACTGGAGTATAGAGAGATTAATATGTAACAAATACCTATTACTATGCATTTGATATATCGTTGAACTTCAAAAGTGTCCCAAGTTCCCCCGTTTGACGGTATCTAAGGGTTGGTAGCTCAGAGTAAGTTTGGTTGGTAGCCATGTGGCGTGTATGTATGTTGCAAAGTAAAATTTACTTGATGAATTTGATTTACTTGTATGAACTCTCATTTAATGAGAGTTCATACAAACGTCATGTCATGATGTCTGTCATTATGACATTACAGATTTGACTGACCTTATAACGACACGTTTTGATATTGCAATGCATTTAAATTATTCAATA
Organism: Achlya flavicornis; assembly: GCA_947623365.1. NCBI lineage: Eukaryota > Metazoa > Arthropoda > Insecta > Lepidoptera > Drepanidae > Achlya > Achlya flavicornis. The sequence continues at coordinate 10,584,879 of OX392468.1, forward strand.
GTTTTCGATTTAATTACATGGAGCTGTATGCAGGTGAAATTAAAATAAAAACTCACAGTCCTCAATAGAAACGGCAATTTTAGCTACATTATAATATATATATTGCTCGGGAAACGAATAACAAAAGTTACTTTGCGTTTTATTTTTGCTGAAACATTTTTCACTTTTTTACAAAAACGCAGGGCTTAAAAAACCATTTTAATCATAATCTAGTAGCTTTATCAATAACCTTTCTAATAAGGCATATCACATTGCTGTTAAAATTTCTTCAGAATATTATACCACTATTATCATGATTTCCTATTTTATCCACAGACGTATGAGTAGTACTAAGTAGTACTAACAGACTAAACCTATTTTACGTATTATACTAGTATTAAAAAGATAAATTGAAGTCATTTTCCGTCATCTGATCTGTCATGATAATCCGTGTGACGGGTCAACAACTGTATGTTTTTATTTGGTTTTATTGCGAAATATTGTTTTTGTAGAAATAGGGCGAAAATCTAGGATTAAATATGGTTAAGTGTAGTCAGTGGCGTGCATTCCATATAGGCAAATAAGCAATGCCTACCTCATAAGATTCAATAAAATAATATTTTGATTCAATTAAACTACATAATCATTTTAAATAAAAATTCTAACCTAACATTCAATACGAAATTTCAAACTTTGCCGCGGAGCCACTCGCGAGTTCGCCTCTCAAATTCACGCACACTGAAACGATTTCGGCATATTCATACACACACACACACTTCTTTAAGATAATACGACGAAAACATAAATCACGCTTTTGGTATGCGTAGCATACTGACATTTGACATTCGCGATTTATGGACCAGAAGTAACCTTACCTACTCTGTTGTAACTAGTAACCCATCCAAATTAAGAAAACTACAGTTTACCAACATTAGAGCAACTCAAATATAACTTCGCAATTTATTTGTGTTGGTTTGTTTATGGTTTGGCTGGCATTTTACTCAATGTTGTTGTTATTGTTATTTAGGTACTTTTATTCTATTGTGATTTTGCGAAGTGTATCTGTGTGAAATGAAGAAAGGAGATGGCATTTTTTGGCATTACAAATTATGGAAAGGTACAGAATTCGGACCTATTTAAAAAAAAAGCGCTTATTTTATAATATTGATAGCCAGATTAACTTTATTATTGACAATGGGGATAAAATGTCGTTAAAAATTAGTAATGTGATTTGATTAGTAACAGTCCGGACCAGTGTTTGTATGGTGTTTGTTTCTAAGGCCGTGGATACAAGGCTTTTTGCCTTGTCATATTTATTATGATAGTGTTGTCATTGAAAAATATAAAATAAATTATTAATAAATTGATGTACATAATGTTTTGATTGCTAGTGTATAAAAATAAAAATAAAAAACAATTTACGACGACGAGATGTAGCTAAGAAATGGAATACATATTTTTTTTTTTCAACTTAAAATGTTTCGATTTTGTTTAGAAATAGAAACTAGCAACACTAAAACCTATGAATATGTTTAGTTCAAGATGTCTCAAAAAGTCCATGAGGAGTTTTAGTACAATGACCACCATTGTAGTAAAACATAACTGGGAACTATAATGTAACTTGACATTGGCAGAAATAAGTACTAATTTGGATTTGGTTGGACGAGCTGATTTTGTAAGTGTAACCGTTGAAAATGATAACTTAACATTTTCCCCGGCTATCATATAGTGTATTTTACGGGGCAGAATTAAATCTAGACATGAAGGAAGAAAAATATACTTTGTTTTTTGATTGACAGCTCTCTAAGTGGCCGGGAATCTATAAAGCAATACCTACTGTTGCAATTGCGTTGTTAGACGTAGGACTGTAGGATGCTGTGCTCATATCATGTCAATCATCTGGTACTTGGCATGGGCACGGCATCAAGATAGCCTGTCTCCCCCTGCACCTTTCTTTGATGATATTTTACTAATATATGATGATGATGAGCATAAATAAAATATTATGATTAACTAAATACTGATTTTTTATTGTAGCTACAATAATCCTGTCATCCTTAATTACCCACTTATCCTTAATAATATTATAAGCTTAGATTGTCGATAAGTAAGTTTGTAACTTTCCTGTGTAGTAGACTTAACCTATATGATCAGCGAGAACATCATTGAGCAAAACAAACTTCAACAAGTACCTAGTTATCCTTTTTCAAGTATAAAAGCATCATTTTACAAAGCATAATTGGCAATATGTTATGCATAAAATAAATAATAGTCATAGAGGTAAAAAACCGATTAAAGTTAAAGCATTTATGCACTTAACCTCACTTTTACAAAAATTAAGATTTCTCTTTAATCCCATTGTATTTTTTTTTTAATAAAACCTCATAATATTTGCTATCAAACCACGCCACTTTTATTTCTGTAGAAATTAAAAAAGTTTAATGCCAGCGTTCTATGGACTTCTGCCATTCTCCTTTTGTGTTGAAGTTGCAAAATGTATCGATAAAATAGTCCTTTAGTCAGTTTTCGTTTGTTGAAAATAGTAGGTAACTTGCTATAGACCAACTCCAAAACATTCATGGATTCAAAACAAAGGTAAAAATCTTAGACATTTTATCACAGAATATTGTTTATTATAGACCTGGCTATCTGGGTGCTGTTATTCGAATCTATTATTCTGTTATTATGTAGGTATTTTGTTTGTTAATGAATATCAAATGTGTGTGGAATGATAGGCTGGTAAAAAAAACATGATCTATCTAAGAGGCATATTTACGTGTGTATGGCCATGATTTCTTTTGCCTACCTAGTCCGAAAACCAATGCACGCCACTGAGTGTAGTGCCTATAAGTGTGCCGTTTCATCGGTTAGTATTGATTTCATTACAAATTCAATATATTTATTATGGTGTTTTTATAAAGAAATAATTACCATTCGGCGATAATTTGAAAATATGATCAACAATTATGTTAAAATTACGTGCCAAACGTTGTATCTAAAGGAATCTACACAAAATTTAAGAAATCTAAAGATTTATATATTGTTTAGGTACATATAATGTATCGAGGGGACGGATTTGGTAAATTAAATTTATTTTGGCTAAAACTTTCGGAGACGTCACACAGGGCAGGGGTATGAGGTATGTGCGAGGGGTGCGGAGGGAATTCCCTTCCCCCCGGTACCCCCCAAACTTGAAGCAAGCTCATGGTTTCCGAGATATTCATGGTTGAAGTTTGAGGTTATATATGAGGTTTTATGACATAAATTCACTTCTGCATCGACTCAGGTGGGACGCGGGGTAAGGGGGGAGTGGAGGGGGATACCCTTCCCCCGGTATCCCCAAACTTGAAGCAAGCTCATGGTTTCCGTGATATTCATCGTTGAGGTATGAGGATGAGGTTTTTTTGGCATACATTCACTTCTGCATCGGCTCTGGCGCTGCGGGCAGTACAGCCCCTTCGCCCTTGCGTAACGAAGAGCAGGCACCCATGCTTCCTCCTGCCCTCATAGTTATTTTCAACTTTCTTAAATTTTTAATCTACGTACCTTCTAGGATGCAAGTATTAGAAGGTATTTAAAAAAAAACCGGTATAGCCGTTCTCAGGTTATAGCGTGACCAGAAAAAATATGAGTTTTAGCCAGCGGGAAGGGGTTCTTTGATTTAAACGCACAAAATCAATTTAACTCTCACTTGTATTGATAAAAATGGTCATTACAACTTTACAAGGCAATTATTACAATGTTTTACACTTTTATTACAAACATGTACAACCAAAACAAACTCAACAATCGAAGATGGCCGGCGGTCTACGGTAATCTCATCTTTGGCAATGACATTGTCTTTGACAGTCGTCGTCGTAGACGTCACTGTCATCGCCGGTTTGTTATCATTCGCTTCACTAGAGGCGCCATCTTTCATCAGCGATTCTTCAATCATTCTAGCGCGTTGCAATAACTGCTCGAAAGATGTCACGGCGTTTCTGTCGAGCCGTTTCTTTATTCTACGGTCGAGAAGGCCAAATACCATGTCAAGCTGCACCTTTTCACTCAGGTCTTCTTCTGGTATTCTTGATAAAAGCGCTCTAGCTTTCGATATGAACAAATCCGTAGGCTCTTTGCCTTGTTCCAATGCAAATAATTCCCGATAAATGCGAAAAGGGGAGCGTCGTTCTCCGAATGCGCTTCTTAGCTTATCTAGGGCATCTTGCCATGAAGTGGTGCTTAGTCTCACACCTTGCCATCACAAAGCTGCTGAATCTGTCAATAGCATTGACAATCCTTTCACAGCATTTTCATCTGAAATCTGTAGGCAATTTTTGTACACGTCGATTGCGTCTATGAAACCGTCCAACATGGTGGTCGTTCCATTGAAACGCGAAGTACACTTTGAAAAATTCGCTGTGTTCATCACCCTTGATGTCTCCATCGGCGGAACTGGCGTCGACGTACGTGTCTCGTTGATAAGCCGAGCGAAGATTTCTGCCTGACTCTGCTGAAGAGTTTGCAACATTGTCGTAAATTGATCTTGACTCATAGAAATCGTAGGCTCTTCCGCGTCGTCTTCCGTTTGATTTCTTGTGCGTGGCATGATTGTATGTTCCTCGAACAAACAGCACAGCGTGCTCCAAGAAAAAAAAAACTTACCAACACTGTGAGAGAGGCCCTATTGTTGGGACGCCAATTTTAGCCAGCGGGAAGGGGTTCTTTGATTTAAACGCACAAAATCAATTTAACTCTCACTTGTATTGATAAAAATGGTCATTACAACTTTACAAGGCAATTATTACAATGTTTTACACTTTTATTACAAACATGTACAACCAAAACAAACTCAACAATCGAAGATGGCCGGCGGTCTACGAATACGCCGAGAGACGCGTTGCGACACACACACATCCGTATCCGGAGGAAACGCGGACGGTTCCTTGTCGTTGAAAAGAGTACCTTGTTCACTGGTGCAATGGGGTTGCCCTGCTACAGGGTTAATTTTTATATAAATAGATAAATGCATTGATATATTATGTCTGGCTAATTTTTATATTTTCTATTTAAATGATATTTAGTCTAAACTTGTCAATAGTCACAGTACTCACAGTGATTACAAATTGTGTGTTTAGTAGTTTCCCTTTAGTTTATTTGTTTATTTCTAAGGCAGACCTAAGTAAGTCATTCTCACTTTAAGGCCTTTGCTTGCGGCGGCATCGTGTGACGGGTCGCTCACTTCCCTCCAATACAGCGAGGAGGGCTATGGCTGCCATACGCGTCATACTTGTGAACTGCTGGTGTTTGTGAGGGCTAGTCTGCTTAAGTTTACTATTTATTTACTTATTAAATTCATTTAATTTACTTTTTAGTTTTGCCGCCGCGCCGGGGCTCGCAATTGTTGTCAGTGCGATTAGAACGTAAATGTTATGTAATGAATCTAAGCTTGTTTTAAGGCGGCTCAGCATGGCCAACGCAACTTCAACGCAAGCACAGTCTAAAAGCTTGTTGTTTCATCCAACGTAATGTTTGATAAAGATGCACTGCGAAAAAAGAGAGAGATAGCGCCAGAGCCCTCGGTTGTATATAGCCCCCATTTATACATCAGCCTCGATGAATAGAGGCGATGTATTTATAATCTATCTAATACCATGAGCAATTCTTGTATATACCTATATATATATAATCTGAATGTTGGAAACGGCTCCAACGATTTTCATGAAATTTAGTATGCAGGGGGTTTCGGGAGCGATAAATCGATTATATTAATGTTCAGGTAAAATTTGTGAAAAAACGCTGTTTTTCGGAGGCTTTTACTGATTTGTTTCACACTTTTTTTTATTTTCGCCTAGTTACACTGCTAGATATAGTTCACAAGATACCAATTTGTTTAAAACATCTAACGAAAAGTGTTTAAAACGCCATCATAAGTACAGAGCTTTTGTTTGAAAAGTATGGTGAGCTGAGTGCTCTTAAATGAGTTATTGCTGAGCTTATTGTCGGCTCTTCTCAGCAAATGTAACCTTCCGAACCGGTATTAGAGAATTAGAGTCAGACTTTTCATAAGTGCCTGCGAAGGTCTATTTGAATAAATGATTGTGAATTGAATTTTTTGAGTGAATTGATTTTCTTTCAATAAAACCTTTACTAAATTATACTTTTCTTTCATTTTCGTGAAAATATGTGCAAAACAGACTACTAGATGTCCCCCGCGGGTTGACCTTGAAACCGTCCTTCTCCATACCAGGCTATCTGTATACCAAATTTCATGATGATCGGTTGAGTAGTTGAGGCGTGAAACCGTAACAAACAAACAAACGGAGCTACTTTGGCATTTTTAATATTAGTATGGATTATCTCCGCCCGCCACCGCCGCCCCTCATTCATAGACGTAAAAATCTTTACCGGCCTTAGTTCGGCTCTGTAACAGCTACACTTTCCTTGTAGGTGTAATTGGCTTAAAAATTTTTTGCGAATGCTTTGTCTGTTTGTAGGTACTACTCATGTACTACTACTCATACGTCTGTGATTTTATCATTTCTAAGCATAATTCGATTTTATTTTAAAATAGATAGCTCTTGCATTGCCATCTAGCTACGGAAAGTAAAAACATCGCATTTGGTTTTGAAACCCTTACCAATTGGATCGCTAGTTTCCATACATTTACTTTTATTACGAGCTTTATTTGGGAGTGCCTCGGGTATGGCTGCGATCGCGGGCGGAGCGGCTCGCAGACTTTTTCTGTGCACTCGTGAAGTCTTATTCTGATTGTACGTTAATCACAAATCATCAATAATCGTTTACTTACCAAGCCCAGAATTTATTACCTATTTTATAATAATTAAATAAATCATTTACTATTGGTTCTATAAATATGGCACGAATGCAGAGCAACATCCTGTATGTTTATGTATTAAACATTTGACCCAAAGATTTTCATAGGGCATCGTGCCTCTACCCAGATGGATAATCCGCCTTACTAAAGCATGACATTTAATTTCACTCCGCTTGAGGGGCTCCCTGAGCAAATCGCTCTCAGTTCGTACTGCGCACGGCTGTCAAACACTGTCAATTCTGGCTTGTTTATTTCATGTTGCCATAGAGGCGACTATCCTTCTGGACGTTTTAAATTCTTTGATTTGACCGTTATTTGAAACCTTATAGAATGAGATAGGCCCTCCTTGTTTTCTGCTTTATATTTCCTTCTTTTTTATGGACAGTATTACCCAACTAATATGGCTTACCGATGTACCTGCGCAGAAGACACATTTTCATAGCGCGGAATATGCTATTGGTCGCCATGGGTGCGGATAGCGTTGCCAGGCGTCCGGATAAAGCCGGACATAGGTAGGCTTTTTGATTGCGTGTCCGGCCAAAATAAACGGTTTCCGGCTTGGCCGGCTGTTGTTAGGCTTTTTACATTTCACGAGCGAGCGCCGAGCGTGGCCGAGCGCAGGATAAATGTTTAAGTATCTAGAATTTAATTTTGCCTGATGACTATTTGACCGATTAATAATAAAGTACCTACCTAAGACTGATTTGGCATTCGATTTTATTTATTAAGTATGTATTTCAGTAGAATTTAACAAGATTTATGATAATATACAAAAAGCTTGATTTTACATTTTTTTTAAATTGTCGTACCTATTAATACTGAGACAAAATCCTCAATAATGTAATCCTCATGTAGGGTGTCCGGCCTTTCTACCCAAATGTCCGGCCAAACTGGCTGGTCTGTCCGGCTATTAGGTTTGGCGACCTGGCAACCCTAGGTGCGGAGGAGCGTGACTTGCGAGTGAGACGGAACTAACAGCTGCGTGTATAATGAACTTTATAGTAGTGATCTAAGGTTGGTTGTAAGTTTTAAGCATTCTTTCGTTAATCTTCGGGCCATACTTTCTTTTCTGTGCGAACGAAGATTAACGACGCGCCTTATAGTACCTTACCGCTGTACCGTAGTTGTGTACCCTATATTGCTATCTCGCTCGCACATTTTCCTAAAGTAGCTATTACACCTTTCACTACTTACACTGACTTTACACATTATGAAGCAGGAAGCTAGCTAGTTATTACACTACACTATATTGCATTCTAAATAGGACGCGGCAAAGAGTATATCAACAATACTAAAGCGAGACGGACGACTCGTAGGGATGCGACAAAGATCGATTTACAAAAAATATAACGATACTTCGATGTTCTTCCGATGTTTTAATTTTTTTATTCTCTCAAACCGATCTCACAACTTAAAATTTTAATGAACACAAATGAGCTCCTTTATCTACATTAAACTAAATCTGAACAGTTTCCAACTCAATACATTAGCTAACTTCCATTTATTAACTTCCGATCTTAAAAAGAAAACACATTTAAAATAAAACGGTATTCTATTATTTTAAAATCGATGTTAAAAGTCACAAACATCGACATCGTTCATTCATTCCGTTTGTGCTCTGCCGACCGACGAAATCAAGATCACGTGGGTTCACCGTGCTTTCTTCTTCTTCAACAGGCCCATCACAGACGTAGTTCCTCTTCTTATTTTTAATTTTGGCAACCAAGCCCAAATTAGGGCTCATTTCTGCCAGTGTCGAGTTATATTATAGTTTCCAGTCACAATAAATCACTTCACATTATAGTCCTCAGTCAGTCACCGTCCATAAAAGTCATGTTTTACTACAATGGTGGTCTTTGTACTAAAACTCTTCACGGACATTTTGAGACAACTTGAAAAGTCACGATACACATAATTCATTTTATTTCACTTCACTGGTGCACATGGATGATCTTTATTGGGTAAAATACCACAAAAATACACAATAAAACTCAAAATACACAAATTTATGAAAATAAAAATGCTACGTCACTCCGCAAGTTCCCGCCAAAAGTCACAGACGTAGTTATAATAGTATATTAATGTGCCGAGCTGAGCTATAATATAAATTATAGTACAAGTTGGTGAAGTAACAGAAATATATATTATAGATGCGTGTGCGGTCACTCAAAGATTAGTATTGAAAATATATCGTATCGCCTTGCTATGATTTATATTATAAATACGTCTGTGATGGACTTAATAAGCGGCTTCCTACTTAAATAGGATAAAAGTAGTTTTATGTTTGGCAACCAAATCCTTTTTATAAGGACTTACTAAGTCTTGGCGTATATTTTGAGGGACGAATGTATAGGTCATTAGTAATCAAAAAAATATTTGAAAAATAATTCGTCTGATGCAATGATTTCAACCGGGTGACCGCCTAGTGGTATTTCAAATCGAGCGTTTCCGTGCTTCGGAAGGCACGTAAAGCCGTTGGTCCCGGCTATCACTTAATTGTGATAGTCGTTAAGCTAGTTGGATGCCTCCTAGGCGGCTTGAAAAATTCCAACAGTAGGTTGACCACTAGCCTACCTCCACCGATCCGCAGTGGGCACGCGTGGTGAATGACCTATACATTCATCCCTCAAAATATACGCCAAGACTACTTTTTTGTAAAAAAGTTACCTAAATCTCGCATTATAATACTCGACGCATGCCTCGGGTCTTTTCAGAAATAACTTTGTCCTCCAGTGCATTAAATATATTAAAAAGCAGGTGTTTTTTAAATCATTTATTTATCAGGCTAATCCTGAGAAGAAATCAGAAGCGTTTTTAACACTACTTGAAGGCAAATTATTTATCATGTCTCGTTTTTTGTTTTGCTTTTGATTTACATTAATGATTGAGTCTATGGACTCAAAATAGGAAATATTCCAAAATTTAACATCATTTTCATGCGAGCAAGAAGCGATATATTGTCCATCGTGGCTTATATCAAGACGTTCAACAGGTAAATTATGTTGGCCTACTACACCAAGTTGACGCTGCGGGAACATATGTGCTGCTCTCAGGATGCCATCTTCACCTGATGTAACAACAATATTTTGTGTTATGGGTACCATGCACTGAATTGAGTGTTTTAGTCCGATATATTCATCACTGTGCAGACCGAATTCTTTCCAATTAAATAAATACAATTTTCCCTTAGATGACCCCACTAACAGTTTGGTATCAGAACGAAATAGACCCAAACAAGTGAGTTCTGCATCATATTCTTCAGAAGTAGTATGAATTTTTCTGTAATTAAAAAAGGCATGTATTTAACGCGGCGACAAATTAATCTGAATTTGGGGTTTATAAAAAATGAAAGGAGGTACTAAAAATAATAGGTTGGCAGCTAAAGTGAAGGATCATTTTAAGTAGAAAGTAGCAGCTAAATAAGCTTTGTTTTAATTTAAACTGGCATTGATTTTTTTGTTTTGGTAACTGAATTTATTATTAGGCGAAGACTTGACGGCGGATAAAAAGTAGAAAATAGGCTTTCTTAAATTATACAATGAGGTTGTATATAAAGTAAACTGAGATGAGAAGAAAATATGAATATGGTCAAATAAAACATACTTTGTGCGACATTTTAAGAGCTCTTATTAAAGCAAATAGTGACATGCAAAAAATATATTGTGTGTCTTTAGTTTTATTTCTTGACACGCTTTTATTAGCTTCACCTGTATGTATGTATGGAATAGAGGAAGATAGATGTACTTACCAGTACTTTCTCCTCTTATCCTAAAATATAGATACCTATATAACCGAATAAAGTTTCACTTACCTTCCTTTCAAGTCAATAGATGTTAACACACCATCACCACCAGCACACACTAAATACTTTTGAGGATCATTTGTGATCATATCCGAGACGTTTTCTCTGCCAATTTTTATGCTAAATACTGAATCTGGTTTTCTCATGTCCCATAATTTTACAATACCCTCATCATCACCTGAAACACACGCATGATAATAATGTATTTTAAAATAATTAATATTTTTTGTTTAAAGTATTTTAAAACAAAACATAGCTTTATTACTAATATTATTTTAATGAGTACACACGGCTACAGATCAAGCTATACATTTCCAGTATAAGCTGATCTCGTATTGTATAGGATTTCCGTACAATGAGAGGTCAGCTTATACTAGAAATGTATAGCTTGATCTGTTGCCGTGTGTACATAAAATGACGTGAATAAGAAGATTACTAATAACATTTTTTGAATGTTCTATTGGTTGCATAATGCGTTTTTAATAATAAAGTTATTGTAAAAAATTGTTACTACTAATCGTAATGTTATTTATATGGCTATTTTTTTTAATTAGTACTTTTGTAATTGGTTGTTAGAATAAATGGTTTTTTTATTTTATTTTAGTCATCAAATATCTTGTAGTTTCTTAGATATACGAAATTGTATTTATTTAAAGCTTCGACCGAAATAATGAAAGTGCAGTCAAAATAAAAAAAAATTGAATGAAAAATTAAATAAAGTAATTGCTTCGTATAAAATCAAACACTACACAAGTTAAACGGACTACTTAAAAATCATACAATGTGCAATTTTGAAACAAAAAAGATGAATGATACACAAGTTCCCATGTGACCCCATCGCCCGCATTCAGCGGGACTTGAATAATTTCTTAAAACCTGTTCCCATTCTCCCAATTGCTCTATCCCCATTGATGGAGAAAACGAGACTTGAACAAAATAATTCAAACTAATTCGCTTTTTTTACTGTTTTGTGTTCTGTTTTCACCATGGTAAGCGATGATGTGGCCAAAGGTGGTAGGCACACAAAGCCTAGACGGAACTAGCTCTCAGTTGCAGCTGTCGGAACACACCGATAAATGCATAGGGCATAGGAACCGGTTTTTCCCGGTTCCAAAAGAACCGGGAATTCCCGGTTCTGAGGGTTGCAATAAGAACCGGTTCTAAAATATAAAGAACCGGTTCTTTCGATTAATTTCAAAAAGTCGTTTAGGTTGGATCAGTAAAGAATCATGGCGAGCTCCATACATTGTACAAAAAAATAAAACATTTTAGAGGGTATTTAATCACTTCCAATGTTGAGATTACATTTCCAGCAACATGTTAATATACATGCAATATTTTATAAACCCCGCAAAACATAGCAACAACATAATGGTTGTGGTCGCAAATAGTCGCGATTCGCCGGCTTGCCATAGAAATTCACATTTTTATCCCGGGATTCTAAAAATATTTTAAATAGCTCAAGTTGTTCCTTAGGCACCAAGGATCAATTATAACGTAATTCTAACGTCTCTAAAAAATCTTAATTTTTTTGTAAAAATCTCGCTATGATCCTTTCGTAGAACGATCAAAATACACTATGGCGATTAAATAATATTAATAAAGCAAAACGGCAGCTTGTGACGCGCTTGTTGGTGTGTAGCGTAGCGACACTAAACTCCAGCCATTTAACTATTTTTTATTGATTGTGTGTATACAATTATTTCCTATTATGTTCCTAAAATCTAATAATACCTAGAAGTAATTAATTGTCCATCATCTACATGTCCTGTTCCCAACTATTTGTGATCGACGCTATATGTTCGCTTTTTCCATGCTGCTTTTTCGTCCGTCATAACAGTATTCACTCCTTTTTTATTGACATCATCATTCTTACGATCTATCCGTCTCTTTTTCGGTCTTCCTCTTCCCGTATATCCACCCACTTCCATATTCATAACTCTTTTACTCACGTTACTTTCATTCATCTTCTACATCTAATGCCCAACATTCTGAACCATATGTTAAGAAAGGTCTTACCACGGACTATACATTATTTTCCCCTTTAACTTCAGGGTATCCGTGGATCACATGTTTATCTTGAGAAATGTCGCCATTTCATCCAACCTGAGATGATCACTGCTTCATATCACGATTATTATATAAAAAAAAACTACTAACTAGATCTCGTTCAAACCAATTTTCGGTGGAAGTTTGCATGGTAATGTACATATTTTTTAGAAGTTACAGGGGGGGGGAGACACACATTTTACCACTTTGGAAGTGTCTCTCGCGCAAACTATTCAGTTTAAAAAATTTCATTAGAAACCTCAATATCATTTTTGAAGACCTATAGTATCCATAGATAACCCAGACGTATGGGTTTGATGAAATTTTTTTTTTAAATTTCAGTTCTAAGTATCGGGAACCCCCAACATTTATTGTTTTTTTTTTCTATTTTTGTGTGAAAATCGTAATACGTCTACAAAATACATCTACTTACCAAGTTTCAACATTATAGTTTCGGAAAAAAGTGGCTGTGACATACGGACGGACAGACAGACAGACATGACGAATTCATAAGGGTTCCGTTTTTTGCTATTTGGCTACGGAACCCTAAAAAATGTGTATTAATAATTTATTTTACACTTTTTTTTTAATTAGAAACGATCTACGATATTTATTAAGATAGTCTAAACGGTGTCAGGGCTATTTTCCGACTTACATATTTTCCATATTCCTATATTGTCCACATTCAAAAAAATCCAATTTCTTATTTTTTCATATTCCTAATTTTCCGCATTATCATATTTCCATATTATTACTTTTATAAATTCCTATTTTTCCACATTACTTATTTTCTTCAAGGCAGTACGATCGTAACAAATAAATTTAATTAAAACTAATTTTAGATAGAATTGGTTTGGTTTGGTTTGGTTTGGTTTGGTTTGGTTTGGTTTGGTTTGGTTTGGTTTGGTTTGGTTTGGTTTGGTTTGGTTTGGTTTGGTTTGGTTTGGTTTGGTTTGGTTTGGTTTGGTTTGGTTTGGTTTGATTTGATTTGATTTGATTTGATTTGATTTGATTTGATTTGATTTGATTTGATTTGATTTGATTTGATTTGATTTGATTTGATTTGATTTGATTTGATTTGATTTGATTTGATTTGATTTGATTTGATTTGATTTGATTTGATTTGATTTGATTTGATTTGATTTGATTTGATTTGATTTGATTTGATTTGATTTGATTTGATTTGATTTGATTTGATTTGATTTGATTTGATTTGATTTGATTTGATTTGATTTGATTTGATTTGATTTGATTTGATTTGATTTGATTTGATTTGATTTGATTTGATTTGATTTGATTTGATTTGATTTGATTTGATTTGATTTGATTTGATTTGATTTGATTTTAATTGAATTGAATTGAATTGAAATTGATTGAATTATTTTAACAATTATTTTATAACAAAATTAAAAGTAATTTGAATTATCTACTTGTGATCGTGTAAATTTGTTTTTGTGTTTGTATGTATGTGTATTTGTAGCCGAGGAGACATTGACCTTTTATATGAAAAGCTGTATTTGTTTTGTGATTTCGATGTTGGTCCCATAACAAAAGTTGTTCGTATTTATGAGTATTTTACATGGTTTCATTTATTGTCTTATTGTAGTATCCACCCTGTATACCGGGTGATTTCGGGTGGGTATAGTATACCTAAATACACCATTAGCAATAATCCTGCTAAGTTTCAGTATACTACCAATACGGAGTTATGTTAATACAACAAAAATACCTGTCGATACAGCGCCTCTAGCGGCAAACCGCTGAACTAAATTTTCCACGTCCAGACACTCCGGAGAAGAAATTTCTTCCAAGCGTTTTTTATACTATAAGATTCTGATACGATGGAGTATTGTTTATTTCGGGTGAAAATAATCTTCAGTGGACGCAGTATTACCTACTATGGCATTTTTAGGGAATGGACGCAAGATTTAAATATTTATGTACAGAGTTTCCTTTAATTAATGTCCAAATGATAACAAACGAAAGCTGAGATTATGCCCTATGAAAAAGAAAGAGTATAATATTTGCAAAAAAAACGCAGCTAATAAATATTTAATATCTATTATAATCTCAGAATTTATTTATTTTTGCTTTATGTATCAGACTGTACTCATTCGGAAAAAAATGAATTTGTACAATCAATAATTTGGAAAATAAGAAAGTCAAATAAGATTAGGTAAAACAGAGAATTTGGAAAATCTATAATGTGGAAAATCCTGAAGTTGGACTTTAAGACTGACACCACTAAAACTCCAATAATGTTAACCCAAGGTGTAAAAAAAATACCTAAAATTTTCATTACATCGCGTGCGCTGCGAAAACTATTGATGATAGAATAAAATAAATGTCTAAATATTATAGTTATGCCACAATAAGTGTTATTCTATTTTAAAATTCAATTGAAATGCCGCCGCTAGAAATGGCTCTCTATTTGTATCTTAGTATTAATTCTTATCAAAATAAATTACTTCATATTCAAGACTGCTTCAATACCTTTATATAACTTTTTGACTAACTTTTTATTCAATTCGGACATTCCATTCAAAAGATATCACGAGTTATTACCAGAAAAATCACGTCACGGGTACGGGCCGTACGGGAGGGAGTCAATCTCTTTGCGTGTGGCTCAGTGTTTGTAAAAAAACTGCTTGACGGTAGGGTAGGGTAGGGTAGCCCCATTGGGTACGGTAGGGTAGGGTAGCACTACAGGGTAGGTTAGCACCACGCGAACGAAGTCGCGCCGGGCAGCTAGTAGGTGAAATAGGTAGTGCTAATTTAGAAATTTGAAACGGTGTTGTATGTATACTTTCATGAAAAGACACTGCATCAATGGGGACAAGTTTAAACTATTTTATTGAAGTCCCGCTGTCCCCATCAATGGGGATAGATCAATGGGAAGAGCGGAAACACCTTTTAATTATTTTATTCAAGTCCCATCGTCCCCATCAATGTGGATAACAGTTACATTAATTATTTTATACAAGTCCCGCTGTCCCCATTAATATGAGGGTCTCTGACGCTTCGTACGGGGTTGCCAGGTATAGTGTGCCGTCTTTTATGACGGACAGGTTGGTAGAGGTGGCCACTATAGAAAATCTCAGTAGATTGATAAGGGTTTGTCCCCATTAATAGGGGATTCGGGCGATGGCGACAGTGGGAATACATCTGGAATGGTGTATTTCGGTCTATGTCTATTTAAAAATCACACCGATCAGTAGCTTCGTGAAAGAAGGACAAATCAACAAATCCACCAATTAGATTTAATCTCAAAATGGCGTCCACAGATGACTTTTATAAAAATCGATAGCTGACATAAATACAATTAGAAATATTCTGTGACAAAACTTTGTGAAGTGCCATGTTTCGAAGATATAAAAGAGGCAACAAAAGTTATACAGTTAAAAGAAAATAAACATAATATTTTTAATGCAAAATTAATTACTACACCCAAAAACTATACCCAATAAATTAAGTTAAATAAAACACACTTTAAAAAGCTTTGACGAAATTTGGCATCCATACTAAACTTAATCAATAATATTATAAATGTGGAAGTAACTCTGTTTGGTACTTTAATATCTTAACTCCTCCATCAATCATCATGAAATTTGGTATACAGATAGCCTATGGTACAGAGAAGGATATGTCCTTCTACTACTTTCTATCCCGGGGAATGTGGGTGAAAACACTGGGGACAGCTAGTATATTAATATGATACCCACTGATATTGTCTAATATAATTAAATATTTTTGTTTTTACTCACCAGTAACAATTTTGTTATTATCTAAGCATAGTAGTCGATACACCGGTTCATCATGGGCATTTTCATAACATTTCTTTAGTTTCCCCGTCTCAACATCTGTCGATATAATAGCTTTATCCTAAATAAAAAACAAAAGAGATTGAACTTTAATATTCTTACTATCCCCCATGGTTTCACCCGTTTTCACGGAAATTTGCCTATGATGAGTAGTTAAGGCATGAAGGTGTACCTAACAAACTCACTATAATAGTTTCATAAAGCTTTTTTTCTGTCATAAAGTTTTTTTTTGTAATGGTATTATTGTGATAAGAATATTTCTTATGTCTTATTCTTATGTGCAGCTACCTCAAGTATTGTTTGTACAAAATAACACCTCTTAAACCTATAGAAACCGATTTCAAACATAACTTGACATTTTGAACCATACATTCAGACTGAATATATTCAGTACAACTATATTTAATGTTTATATTCTTTTAACATTTAAAATTTAGTAGGTATACTACAAAAAAGGTAAAAAAAAGTTGTGAAATTTTTTTCAGGTGCAGTGCAACTTATTCTTGCAAATAAATTTACCCATTTCCTTAGGTAATTATTGGTGATCTCAGAAAGTATAGAATTAAATTAAATCCAGTATACTAACTTTTGCAGTGGTGTACATAGTGAGACCATCATCATCAAACTCAACATCTCTGCATGCACTAATATGCAACTCCAATGTGTTTATTAATTTTGTTTCATTATTACTGTATTCATATAACAGTACATCTCCCATAATATTGGCCAAGGCAATTAAATTCCTTTTGGGATGAAAAGATATATCAACTATAAAGTCATCACTTATTATGGTAGGAGGATGGTCTCTAAGTTTATTCTTTTCAGCTTTTATCGCTGTAACAACTTCATCATCATCATCAACACCACCTTCATCCTCAATAGTATTTTGTGATTCCTCTTCATTTATATTATCCCCTTGCATATCCTCCTCACTGTTAACGGTATCGTCTACGAATATAATAAAAACAATGTATTAGATCTTTTAACCTATATCAGTAGGCCATGCGGTCTATAAATGTAAAATCTACATAGTTAACTTCTCCTCTAATTTTATTAGTGATTAATTACAACCTTTGCATCATCTACTAACCACTATCTAATGTGAGATCCTCACTGGATCCATCACTATGGAGACTTTCATCATCAGATGAATTTCTGTCGAATTCTTTGAAGTTATTTGGCATTTTTGGTTTTATTGATTATTGAGATTCAAGAAACAGCTTCGTTAATCACACATCAATACAATAATAATACAAAGAGCACGAATATTTGGATTCTCCAAAAAAAAATCCGACCAGTGCTAGTGCTGCCAACTCTTCTAACCAAAAAGGAGCTGCCAGTCATGAACAAGTGAATGAACAAGTTTTAGACGATAAATAAACGACAAAATAGACCGCAGTTGGGAAAAACCCTAAATTCAGCACCAAATTCAAACTGTAACTTAGCACCGTTAGCACCCAATAAATTGAAGCGACTACATTGTTTTATAATATTTCGCATGAGTTAGATAAAAAAACGACTGAGATAAAAAAATAACAAAGTAAACCTACTTTTTTTTGAGAGGTTGTTGACATAATGGTTATTTCATCATCATCTGATTTTTGGGACTTCTTCAATAGGCTGTGATATGATTTCATTTGCTCCAAATGTAGCAGATGGTCGAACTGTGTCAGTTTTCGACACAATTTTGGATTGTGGAAAAAGCGCTAGATTTAGTGCTAGGCGCTAAAAGGAGCTAACACAAAAAAAAGCGCTAGATCTGGCGCCGTAAGCGCTAAGTTGGCAGCACTGGTTCCGACATACATACACAGACCACTATAGGGACTTTTTGGCGGGAACTTGCAGAGTGACGTAGCATTTTCATTTTTATTTTCATAAATTTGTGTATTTTGAGTTTTATTGTGTATTTTTGGTGGTATTTTACCCAATAAAGATCATCCATGTGCACCAGTGAAGTGAAATTAAATGAATTATGTGTATCGTGACTTTTCAAGTTGTCTCAAAATGTCCGTGAAGAGTTTTAGTACAATGACTACCATTGTAGTAAAACATGACTTATGGCTAAGTATATACTGTAGTCTTTGACTTATGGACGGTGACTGATTGAGGACTATAATGTGAAGTGATTTATTGTGACTGGAAACTATAATATAACTCGACACTGGCAGAAATGAGCCCTAATTTGGGCTTGGTTGCCAAAATTAAAAATAAGAAGAAGAAGACCACTATAGGGGATACTACATACTTTATGGGATACTACGTATCAGACCAAAGAAATTGGACTAAAGCAGTATCAGACGGATAACTCGGAACATCATTTTTATCCAATAGTGGAGTACGCAGCTAGAAAATGAGTTTTTTTTTTCGGTTTTAAAATAGGCAAAGGATTCTCTTCATATCCTAGTCATGCCATAGATCATGTAATATGTGGACAGAGTTATTCGTCTTGAAGTGCAAACTCGAAATGTTTATGATGTGCCTTTTTTTTACAGTTGTCATTTTTTCAGGTTTCTTATTGTAATCTTGTAATACTTCATTCCAATTCCAATAAGATTCCGATAAGAAAATGTTTTCAGAATGACGCTATAAGTTACTGTTTCTTTATTAATACTGTAAATACGTAGATATTTATGATTTAATGACCGCAGGGGCGGCGCGCCGTTTCGCAAATTTGCAAGACGTCATTCCGCGAACCCCGCGAGCCCAGGGAGTTTTCAACTGATAAATTCGCGAAATATCGAATGTACATAGGAAATAAAAGGCTTATATATTTTCATTAATTTATTACATTTCTTATTCTTTAACATTATTTAAAAATAAATTAATGCTTTATTCTACATATATGGTAGGAAATCGCTTTTT
Source organism: Achlya flavicornis (assembly GCA_947623365.1). Classification (NCBI taxonomy): domain Eukaryota; kingdom Metazoa; phylum Arthropoda; class Insecta; order Lepidoptera; family Drepanidae; genus Achlya; species Achlya flavicornis. The sequence continues at coordinate 10,604,209 of OX392468.1, forward strand.
CGCATTTGCATATTCTTTAAATGCGTCGGAATCTCGGAGTTGAGCCTTAAATTTTGAAAGAAATTACTTGAGAAATTTATTTTTTTATTCATAATTTCTAATAGGTAGTATGTAATTTGTCAATATGAATTACTTAATTTATGATCAGTTTTGACATCCTTAGGTTTAATTAACTATTTTTTTTAGTATAATTAAACTCGTTATTATCATTTACACTTACAGGGTGGAAATTTTAGACGGGTCAGTAAGGGCAGCTACCTTAAGGGTTGAAGCCACGCGAATATTGTCTTAAGTGACAGTCCTTTATTTTTTGAGTTATTGCAATCGGCATTTACAGATTTTTGAAAAAGGTACAGTCAGCGAGAAAATAGCGAAGTTTGAAAAATATTTTTATTAGCTTAATCGATCTTGTCTCCGACAATCAAAAGGCTCACAAAAGGATCAAAAGGCTCTATGGGGCTAAGTTAGGTTAGGGTACTAGAGTTTTTCCTTTTCCCATACATTTTGTAAGGAAATTAATCTAACATGCTGTAATGGCATAGTATAATGTTAACAAAATAAAATGTCAACTCTAAATTTTAAATGTTTTTTTAATAAGAACGACCTAAATTTAAAAAAAAGAAACAATAGAAAAAAAAGCAAGGTAGTAGGTACCTAGGTTTGGAAGTACCTACACAACAATTGTATAATTGTATCACAATTAAGTGCTGGAATTTTTTCCATTTTTAACCGATTTCACAAAAAGGAGGAGGTTCTCAATTCGGTAGTATGGTTTTTTTTTTTTTTTTACGCGAGCTGCAGAACAGCTCACGGCTCAGGTGTGTGAGCCGGTTCAATGACTCAGCTCGCAGATCAGCTCAATGTACCTATAGTCCACGATACGCGCGCACGTTCACTGCGTACCGCGCGTCGAATTGAGCCGACTGAGCCGCTGCGATTCTTTCAACTCCGCCGAGCGACTCTTTTCATAATTTAGAGTTTTTTTTTTTACATGAACTGATCTGAGAGTTATGTTACATAGGTATTTAATTATTGAATGTTATTATTATTTAAATGTTTTAGAACGAAATAATAATTCGTAGATTAGAATTACAAGAATATAATCTATGGAGGGAGTCGCAGATACAATAGGAGTTGGATTGAGCCGTGAGCTAGTCATTATGTTGTTGAGCTGTAGCTCAGCGGCTCAAACCCGAGTGATCTGATTCATTGAGCTGGTTCAGAGCTGAGTTACACACCTCTAGTCATTTATGAACCGATTTGGAAAATTCTTTTTTTGTCTGGAAGGGTACACTTCCCGTTTGGTCCCATTGTCATCAGAACAGGATTTGATTACTTCTTAGTGTACTTTGAAGTCGGGTTAAGTTTTTTGTAAAACAGTCCAATTATGTTCGATACAAAGATAGCTCTTCTCTGTAGGTAATAATTTTGAAGCAGCTAATAAAGTACTAGGATGTGTTAGGTACATGTCTGCTTTACAAATGCTTTACACATGATGTTTAATATGTCTTTTGTTTTCCACTCCAAGATAACATGATTGCCTGTCCATTTCTTACCATAGATAACCCAGACAAAGTCTATCATAGACCAGCCTAAACTAGTAGCTAAGCTAGTGATGCACCCAACATCCCTTTCCTAAAGTAGGCATCTTAATTTAACTTATATAAAACAAAATCTTACTGTAACTAATAATAACAATCATGCATTTATGTATGAAACAGTTTAATACTTTGATGGTATAACCTCTCTGTCTGTTCTAGTAACATAATTAGATGTCAGGCCTTGTGTACACTGAACCTCCTCCACCTGTTGAGATTGAATACTTACATAAACTGATAATGTTATCATCAGATTTTAATCTTAAATGTACCCTATTCCTTCTATGTTGAATACTCTGATGATCTTCTACAATGTATGATCTCTTACATGGTAGTACTTCCTTAGCCATCAACCAATTGGAAGTACCTAGGTTTTTTTTACAATAAACACAATCACCTGGTTTCAATATTGACATTTGTTTCTTACCTCTATTGAAGTGTCACATCTGAGAATTGTATTTTTCAACAAGGCTTTTATAATTAGCATACTTAAAAACTTTAGGTTTTGCATTATAGGAATATTCATCCTCAAATTTCTGGATAAAAGTTGAGCTGGTGAAGGTAAATTACCATTAGGGCCATTCCTGTAGTGTAAAAGTGCCATATAAGGATCTGAATTTGTCTCTTAAATTTTTTTGAGAATGTTTTTCATAGCTTTCTGCTTGGCCATTAGATTGAGAGTGATATGGGCTAGTAACTATAGACCAGGTATGTTCTATATCCCAATCATGTTAAAAAAGTTTTAACAGGATTGGGACTGAAGTCTGACTGAAAAGGAGGTCCACCATCTGACACTAATGATACAAGAATGTCTTGCAAAAATTGACTTCAGATTAATGATTACATCAAAGATTTTCATAGGGCATCGTGCCTCTGCCTCTACCATTTTGGGCTATATAATAATTTTTAAGTAATGCCATTTCAATAAATTTTGAATAATAATCCGTTACTACTAGATATGTTAAATTATCAAAATAATCAAATCAGTCCCTACGCGCTGCCATGGAAACTTAGTAATTTTATAATTTTGTAAAGGTTCCTTTTGATTAGCTGGTTTAAATTTAGCACATATTATACACTCAGACCAAAAAAATAAAGACGAATTATACACTGATCTAAAATTTCTTATTTCTACTGCCATACTAGGCCATTAAATGTTTCATCAGATTCTGTCGCTAAGGTAAGTTTTCTTTTATATTCATCACTTTATAGCTAAAGACGAGTACAATACATTCACATGATACATCAAGTCTGTTTCATAATCTGGAACATAATGCTCATTAATTGCAGCTCTGGATAATGTGTCTGATATGTAGGTACATCTCTTTGCCAGGTACATACAAATAACATTCAAGTCATAAGCTTGTAGTGCTAACATCATGCGTTGTAGCCTAGCAGGTACATCATATAAAGGTTTGATAAATAAACTAACTAGAGGTTTATGATGAGTATGTACCGTTATTTTGTGACCGTATACATATTGATGGAATTTGTTACATCCAAATTGTATGGCTAACAATTCATTTTCAATTTGAGCATAGTTTTTTGAGCTTGACTTAATGTTTTTGAACTGTATGCTATAGGACGATTGTTCTGCATAATTACTGCACCTAAAGCTGACTTGGAAGAATCTACAGATAGAACAAGTGGAAAGTTTTTGATCATAGTGAGCTAATACAGGTGATTTAGAGATATCTTTCAAATTATTAAAGCATTTTTCACAATTTTCATCCCATAACCAGTCTACATCATTTCTTAGTAATTTTCTTAATGTTCTGGTTTTGTCAGATAAGTTTTCTATAAAGGGCCCCAAATATGTAGGTACCCATACCTAAAAATCTCTGTAATTCTTTAACATTTTTTGGATATGGAATGTTTAATGGCTTGAACTTTTTCAGGATCCACTTTATCACCTTCTTTGCTAAAGATGTACCCAAGAAAACAAACTTCAGCGACAAAAAATTTACATTTTGCTCTATTGAACTTTAAATTTACCTACTTCTTTGGCTCTCTCTAGAACTTTTATCAATATTTTATTATGAATTTTCTCATTCTCCCAATAAACCAAAAAATCGTCGATGAATAACATGATTCCTTCCAAATCCCCAAACAAATCTATCATGATTCTGTAAAAGATTTCAGTTGCTGCTTTTATACCAAAGGGCAGTCTTAAATATTTATATCTCCCATGGTGAAATGTGCAGAGTTCAGAACTCTCAACATCTAGTTTCAAAGACCAAAATCCTGAGTAAGCATCTAAATGTGATAAGTACGCAGCTCCTATCACTTTTGACCTTATCTCATCAATAAATAGTTTTGACCTTATCCCCCTTCCCCCGGACCTCTGAGGAGTTCAGACGTGTATGCAGTACCCGACTTTTGAAAATTTATTTAAATAGTAATTTTAATTCATAAAATAATAAATAAACCAATCGAATTCAGTACAAGTACTAGTGGAACATAATTATCAATGAGGCGCATTATTGTATCGCGCCAAACGCATACATCGATGACGTGATCATTAGAACGCCGTGTATAACGGAGACAACAGTATTTGTGGTAGTTCCAACACGACGACTGTGCGTGAGTATCGTGAGACTTTACCTACTTATGCTATCCTGGTACATTAAAATATGATAGTTGACGCGCCGTCGATCGACTACCTGCTGCGCTTCACACCCTAGCGAATTCTGCGTGCAATCTAATTTCGCTCTTGCTGTTTGTCCGCACGGTTCATTACCTATTGCGCGATGCCACTAAGATGAACTCCACCACCAGACGCAGTACTGTTGAATGTTCCGTGCCATCCACAACAGATTCGACATTACCAATAACACCAACTGCGTCTAGCTCAGGTGGAGAACGTGGATTTCCATCTTTGAAGAATCAACAGCAATACGATTCTGACCCCAATATTTATGAAACTCGAGATAATACTTCGAGTACTGTTCCACCACGTCAAATCAAGAGAAGACATGGTGATATGCTTAGCGAGGATATGAACACCTTCAAAGTTCAGTTGAAGGATGATATAATGTCAATGTTCAACGAGTGGCAAAAGTGACAGGACAAAAAGTTTGATGATGTGCTATCGTCAATAAGAGAAATCCAACAATAGAATAACGATACTCACAAGGCGGTAGATTTTCTGTCAGAGAAATACGATGAAATGAGCGAGAGAATTAAAAAAAATTTAGTTGAAAAGACATCAAACTTAAAATATATTGATTCCCTAGAAAAAAGAATTGAACGCAACTTACGATCTACTACTAATGAAATGCGTAATGACCCGATTTCTCAACCTGAACTAAACAAGATCTCCTGAAAATTTTACACGAAGTGGGTAGGTAAATCCTTAAACTTATGCATTCAGCATCCGATATCAAAGATATTTTCCGGGTGTCAAATAAATCTTCCGGTATTAAACCAATCCTTATTGAATTTAACAACCATCCAACAAGGCAACACAAGTTTCAACACGCGTTTCTTTCTGCAGATGAGTCAAATCATAAGGCACCCATTTTTCATATGTTTTTATTTTATTGATATGACGCATATGAGTCCATATTGTTGGTAATGTAACGTTAAACCATGCCGCTAATTCCTGTTCGGTTGTTTGGCTCGGATCGGCTTCCACATTCATCTTTCAATTCATTGTTATTCACCTGTGTGGGCGGTCTTCCACGTGGTTCGTTCTTCAAATCAAAGTTTCCATCACGAAAGCGTTTAAACTAAAATCGCACGGTGCGTTCGTTAGCAGTCAACAACAAAAATCTGATTTTACATGATCACCAGTTTGGATTTACAAAAGGCCGGTCTATGACAGACGCTGGTGCTAAACTCTTAAAACATATTTTTCAAGCTTGGGAGAATTCACAGGATGCAGTTGGCGTATTTTGTGATCTCTCTAAGGCATTTGATTGCGTAGATCACCATACACTAGTTTTAAAACTCCAACACTATGGAGTTCGTGGAGTGGCACTCGATCTTATCTATTAAGTCGCCAACAAAAAGTAGGTATTAGCGGTACTACGTCCACAGGGTCTATAGCGAAAACGGGCGTACCGCAAGGATCAATATTAGGCCCATTTTTGTTTTTGGCATATATAAATGATTTGCCCTATACGGTTTTTTTTTTTTTTTTTTTTATACCACTTAGGTGGCAAACAAGCATACGGCCCGCCTGATGGTAAGCGGTTACCGTAGCCTATGGACGCTTGCAACACCAGGGGTATCACGCGCGCGTTGCCGACCCTGCAGAAATCTCTTCACACCCTTTTTGAAGAACCCCATGCTGTACTCCATTGGGAAAACCACGGCGGGGAGCTCATTCCACAGTCTGAGCGTCCGCGGAAGGAAGCTCCTTTGAGCCCGCACAGTAAGAAACAATTCAGGTTTCAATATGTGAGGATGGACTCCCCGTCGATGGCGAGAGTTGCGATGGTAGAAAGTAGCCGTGGGCATCATCTTAAACAATTCTTCAGAACACCGTCCGTTGTACAAGCGGTAGAACACACATAAGGAGGCAAAGTCTCTCCTCAGACTGAGGGGCTCTAAACCGCTTGTGAGCTCGGGATCGTCGACAATTCTGATGGCACGTCGTTGAACCGAGTCTAAAGGATCAAGCTGGTATCCAGGTGCCCCCGCCCATAGATGACAGCAGTACTCCATATGAGGCCGGACTTGCGACTTGTAAAGTTGCAGCCTTTGCCCCGATGTGAAGTACTGCCTCGCTCTGTTGAGCACTCCGAGCTTTTTGGATGCCAGCTTAACCTTGTCTTCTAAGTGACTTCGGAACAAAACGTCGCTAGAAATGTCGACGCCAAGGATCCCGATGCTTTTGCTGATGTTCAGGGACGTGTTCTGGAACTGTGGAGCCACAGCAAATGGGGTTTTCTTAGCGGTGAACGCGCAGGCTTGAGTCTTAGTGGGGTTGAAATGGACTAGGTTTAGTCTGCCCCAATCGGAGACACTAGTTAGTGTACTCTCGATTTCAGACAACAGCCGTTCGCGGCTTTCCTCCACCTCGGAACGAGGGATATTAGCACGGCCCGTGTAATAAGCGTCCCCTGTACTGTCGTCCGCATAACAATGAACGCCGTCAATAGACAGCATATCATTGATATGCAGTAGGAACAGTGTTGGGGACAGCACAGAGCCTTGCGGGACGCCGGCATTTATGTCCATGCTGTCGGAGCAGCTACCGTCAACGACGGCTCTTGTGCATCTGCTGGACAGAAAGCTGGCAACCCATTTGCATAATCCCTCGGGAAGCCCGTATGCTGGTAACTTCATTAGAAGACCCCGGTGTCAGACCCGATCGAACGCCTTCGCCACATCTAGGCTTACTGCCAATGCCTCACCTTGACTCTCGATGGCGAGTGACCAACGGTGCGTGAGATACACAAGGAGGTCACCAGCTGAGCGACTGTGGCGAAAGCCATATTGTCGGTCGCTCAACAAATCGTGATCCTCCAGGTATCTCAAAAGCTGCGTGTTGATCACTCGCTCCATGACTTTGGAGAGAAGGGAGGTGATGGCGATAGGCCTGTAATTCGTCGGGTCTGATCTGTCACCCTTTTTGGGCACTGGGTGCACATGGGCAGTCTTCCACGAAGACGGGACTTCCTTTTTGGTGTAGGAAAGCGCGAAAAGGCGCGTTAGTACTGGACACAATTCAGGAGCACACCGCTTCAGCACCACTGCCGGTATGCCGTCTGGCCCACTCGACTTATGGATTTCCAGAGAAAGCAATTCCCGCCGGACCTCCCGTTGGGTAATGCTTATCTCTGGCATGGAGCTGTCACACCGCGGAATGGTAGGCGGTGTGGCGCCACCATCATCCAAAGTCGAGTTCGAGGCAAAGAGAGAGCCTAAAAGGTCAGCCTTCTCTTTAGCACTATGGGCCAAGTTCCCGTCCGGCTTACGTAGTGGTGGCAAGGACGACTGGCAAAAGTTTCCCTCAGCAGCTTTGGCAAGAGACCAGAAAGCGCGACTCCCAGAGGGAAGGCTAGTTAGTTAGTCTCTCACCAATTCTGCCGACGAAATCGAACTTTGCCCTGGCAATCATTCGCTTACTGGATCTCGAGGCAGCGTTAAATTTGCGTTTCGCATCAGAGATTTTAGGGTCCTGATTAGCTTGGGCCGTGGTCCAAGCCTCATACAAGGTCTGCTTATTATGTCTAGCATCCTTGCAGGGCCGATTAAACCACGGTCGTTTCTTCACCCCTGCAGCCACTAGCGGGTTTGGGATATAACATTCCATTCCCGCCAGTATCGCCTCAGCGACGGCAGCTGCACAGGTGTCAGGATCATCTGATGCGAAGCAAAGCTGTCTCCACGGGTACGATGCGTAGTATTCACGCAATCCATCCCAGTCTGCTGACTTATAGTGCCACACGCGACGACGCCCGGGTGACCGGAGCGTAACGGGCCGCGCACAAGGCACCTGCGTCCGGACGAGACAGTGGTCCGATGACCCAAGAGGCGCATCCACTGTCACTGCATAGTTGTCCGGTCGCGAAGTCAGCAGAAGGTCCAGTAAGGAACTAGTATGGCTCTCATTATCTGGGATTCTCGTAGGAGAAACAACCAGTTGTGAGAGGCCATAGGCCAGGGCAAAGTCGTGAGCAGTCCTCCCCGCGAAGTCAGTGGACCGAGAACTAAGCCACTCAACGTGGTGAGCGTTGAAGTCTCCTAATATCACTAACTCAGCGGAGGGGTACTGCTCCAGTACTTTGTCAGTCGTCAATTGCAGGTGCTCAAATAACCGTTTTGTGTCCACGTCACCGCTATGGGACCTGTAAAGGCACGCATAAACTTTGGTGTGGCCACCGTGATCTACGCGCGCCCACAAAATCGACAGGTCCCTGTCTTCCAGGCCATGGAGACGGCGACAGCAAATATCCTCCCTGACGTACATACATACCCCGGCACGGCGCACAAAGTTGTGCTCCAGCTTGTACCCGGGGTAGTGTAGATACGATGTATCATCAGGGCAGGATATTTGCGTCTCCGTGAGAAATAGCAGAGTCGGCTGTGCAGTCTCAAGGTGTTGGTGGACTGCACTGATGTTAGAGTGAAGACCCCTGATGTTGCAGAAGTCCACAGATAATGTGGACGAGGTGGCCGCTGATGAACTCTTTCTCTTATTTTTCCTGGCCATTAATAAAAGGGTTTGAAGAGGTTGAGAGGAGTAACTGTGCCGGCAGCAGAAGGGACAAAGTGCAGTGCTATTCCCCGAGAGTGGTGGACAGGTGATGCGGTTTGTTGGTGCGGCAGTCGGAAGGGCCCCCGGTCCCCCCATGATACAGTCGGCCGGGTCCACTCCGGTCTCCTCCTCCGGCACGACCAACTATACCATGGATTATGCGCGAGGCGGCGGGTCAGCCTCCCAGGGCGGAGATTAAGTAATCCCTGGGCTCGGGACCCCTACAACCTGCGGGCAGCCAGCGGGCAGCTGTTTCACCGGGTCTCCCTGACCGCCGCAACAACATGCCGCGCCTGCACAACACAACGGTGGTGCGACACCGCTGGTCCCCACACTGCCAGCACAGCGCTTCCTCATGGAGCTCTGGCGACCTTACTCACCGCAGGAACACAACACCACATTGAAGTGGTGTTATTTGGCTGCAATCTTCTGCAAGGTGGAGGTACTTCCCCAGTCGGGCTACTCCGAATTTCGAACGGGACAACCCGTTATGCCCTTCCTCTCTTGAAGGAAATGAATTGTCCGATATTGTTTTATTTGCTGATGATACTTCTTTAATTTTTAAGGTCAATAGAAAAGATACAGACCTTACGCAACTCAATGACACCTTATCAGCTGTATCTAAATGGTTTGCTGCCAATAATCTTATGCTTAATTCCAGTAAAACTAAATGTATACGGTTTTCTCTCCTTTATGTTGTTAAGAGTGACACTAATATCTTAGTCGATGGTAAAAGACTTGAACTAGTGGATAAGGCAGTTTTTCTCGGTGTAACATTAGATAGTAAAATACTACTATAAGGTGGCTCATTACGTGGAAGACAAATATATATGATTGTAGGTTGTAGTAGCTTCTCAATGCACTTGCATCCCACCTGGCTAAGTGACAATTGTATGAATAAGCATAATAATTATATGGTATATTGTATAGGTAAGTATTTGGAAAAAAAGCTGTAATATGAAAAGACATACCACGACAAAAAAAAAAGCCTCCCTGAATTTCTTGCCGGAGTCTTCTTAGTTTAAGTGTATTTCGAACCGGTGGTAAATTCAACTGTGTGTAATGGTGCTCGCAGTGTGCTCGTTCGTGGTTCGGCTCGTGCTCGGTTCGCCAAGCATGGACGCACCATTACGTTCTTAAGTGCCTTACCAGGGCCTAAATTGAATAAATGACTTTTTGATTTTGATCTTCCCCTCTCCAAACGCAAATGTGAAAAAAGTTTCACTCAAAAATCTCAAACCATGAAGGTGCTATGTCAATTCGATTCGAAGTAGCTATTACAATAAAACGGCAATTTCATACTTTAACCCCTTTTATTATTATTTTTTACAAAATCTTATTTTATAATTTGTTTAAGAGTAAGTATTACAAGTAGCTAAGTTTATTTTATTTTATTTTATTTTATTTTATTCAGGATAACAAACAGAATGACAATAATTGGTTATACAGGGTACACAGTTATAAAAATATTGTCAAAGTCAAACCAACTACGCTATCCACAGATTACAAAAAAGTATTAATAATTTTAAAGATGAAGAACTTATATAGAAAACAACAAAAAAAGAGAAAAAACAAGCTGAGATTAATAAACTAGATAATTAAAGTAAGTAAGTATTTCGGATTGTAGACAATACTGCAAAAAGCTTACAAAAGTTATAAAAGTTATATAATTATATCATTAGATGACAATGTAGCCCTTATGGCTTTTTTAAATTTGGAAGAAGACAGTGCAAAGATGTCGGTTCCTAAGAAATTAGAATTATGAGCCGTTACAAGTTGCCGAAGAGGGGCACGTAAACCGGCGTTAGTTCGGCAGCTGCCAGTTGAAAACAAATGGCAAGCGCGCACTTCCCGTCTTTGCACTGTCCGCGGCACAGAATAACAAAGACTGCTCGTAAGATCAGTACAATCCAATCCACCATTACACAAACCGTACAACATCATTGCTCCGAGAAGTAATCGTCTTTGGCTCAATGTTATTAAATTATACTTTTTAAGTAAATCTGGATATGGTAAGGAACCTCTGTTACACCTAAAATGCATTGCCTTAAGGAATTTGCGCTGAACCCTCTCTATAAGATCATTGTATTTATTATAATAGGGGTTCCAGATGGTAGATGCATACTCTACCTGAGGCCGGATAAGGGAGTTGTATAAGTAGAGGTAGGTGGAAGTGCGTTTAAAACAATGACCAACTCTCATTATAAAACCATACATTTGATAAGCTTTACTGGTGATCTTTTGTATGTGTACATCGAGATGTAGCTTTGAATCTAGTTCAACACCGAGATCCCGCACGGAGTCGACTCTTTGTAAATAGTTATTGCCCAGTTTATATTTATAGTCGACGATATTTTTCTTTTTAGTAAATCTTATAAAGTTACATTTGTTAATATTAAGATACAATTTGTTCCTTTTACAGTATTCAGTTAAGCTATCTAAATCATATTGAAGAAGAAGGCAGTCATTATTATTGTTTATAGGTCGAAAATTTTTTAAATCGTCTGCGTAAAGTAGAAATTTTGAATTCTGAAAGCAATCATCTATATCGTTTATAAAAAGTACAAAAAGCAATGGGCCCAGAATAGACCCCTGCGGGACACCAGATGTAGTTACGATAGTGTTGGAATGGGAACCTTTAATAACCACATTTTGACTCCTGTTGGATATATAGGAGATAAACCAGCGTAGCAAATTCCCTCTGATGCCGTTAAAAGCTATTTTATTCAGCAATATTTCATGGTCTACCTTGTCAAAGGCCTTACGAAAGTCCGTATACACAACATCCACTTGTACGCGCCTATCCATATTTTCAAATAATGTATTAGTGAATAACATAAGATTGGTACAAGTGGATCTACGCCTGACAAAACCATGCTGTTCTTGCAAAATCACATTGTGGATAATAGGGTAAAGCTCGTAGAAATAGAATAAAGACAGAATTAGGTCAATTAAACAGTAAAAATCAAACATCGTACCTTCGGATTGGTGCGGTATCAATGTTTAAATTATTAATTTTGATATAACTTCTTATATTTTCACGTTCGTTTTCTGTTAGTGAAATCCAACTTTCCAACTCCACTAATGTCTCTAAACTCATACAACTCTGAATAATCCTCTCAACTGAAGTCATTGTTAAGTAATCAGATTGCATAATACGTAATTCTCTTAAACAAATTAAAGGATTTTGGTCTAAAATCTTAAATACCAACTCATCCGTCAAATTTACAGCTGTACCTAAATGAATAAATTTTATACCTACACAATTTGTGAGAATAAACAACAGCTGCACATCAGTACAAGTGGACACACATGTGATGCTTTTTAAATTTCGGAATGGCGGAATCTCTAACTGTTTAGTATATAGTGAGGTGTGTTGTATTAGTGTGCAATTATATAGAGTTAAACTTTCTAGTAAAGGGCACATTTGGCTGATGTACATTAGAGCGTTTAGATCGATTTGATCGACATGTTCCAGATGCAAGTTTATTATGTTACAACCTTTCACTTGCAGAACTTGTTTTATTTGGTCTGCATAGAAATCGCAAGATAACAATTTGAGTTCACATAAATCTCTTAGGCCAATTAGCACCATTAGGTCACTCTGTAAGGTATTATGAAATACTGTCATACTTTTTATGTCGGGACACATTTGTACTGCCAATTGTAACTGATTTGACGTCGCGTACCGACTCACGTATGTTTTCAATTTGAATTGTATAGGGTCACTGTATGTATCAATGTATTCTAACACTCGCCCAATTTCATCACATCTCCCGATGTCTTCTAAGTTTCTACTATTCAGAAGTAATTTTATAAAACCATCTATAGTCACAGAAGTTCGGTACAGTTGAACACTTTTCAAATGTTTTATTTTTGTCATTATGTCTATACTATCATTTGTAATGCATTTAGAGCATGAGACATCCAGTTTCTCAACGAGTGTACAATTGTTAACTACGCATCTTAATATATTATCAGTGCAGTCATAGTTGATGAATAGATATTTCAGACAATGAAGTTCCTTTAAAGATTGGATAACGGCACCTTCCATATCCGCTGTTTTCCAGCCACCAGAAAGTGAACCTAAGTTTAAATATACAAGTCCAGTTAGCATGTATAACTTCGAATAAAATGTAGACCGCAACATTTTAGGGATATTTTCTATGCATACTTCAGTTAAGTTTCTTGTGAATAATACTTCAGCCATTTTAACTATCACGTTCATTTGGCTGACAAATCTTCCCATACTTCCACGGAAAGTTAAAGATTGCTTTGTTTTTTCTAAAAGCTCTGATAGTGCACGAATAGCTTGGGTAGCTAACGAATCGTGAAGCATCCATGGAACATTATATTCCAGGTAGTTGCGGATATCGGAAACTTTTTGTAGCAGAGCTTTTTGAGCAGTTGTAGAATCTCGTTGAGAAAGTAGGGCGAACGGTATAATTTGTATTTCCGCTTGCTGCGCCACCCAATTTCCGAGGCTAGTCAGCGCTAGCCGTTCAAGGTTATCAGGCTGCTTGTATCTCGACATCATAATTCTGCAAAAAATCGTATCGTAAATATTTCGTACAGACATTGTAAGTGCAACAGACAGACGAATGAGAGAGAACTATCAAGTTACCGTGTGGTACCTACCTAGTAGTAAAGTAAGTACCTCATCATCATCATCTTATCAGCCTATGCATGTCCACTGCTGAACATAGGCCTCCTCCATATTGACTTTCACTTCGAACGGTTTTGAGCCGCTTGCATCCAACGGTGCCTAGCCACTCTGACCAGGTCGTCGGTCCACCTGGTGGGAGGGCGTCCCGCTCGGCGCTTTCCAGTACGTGGTCGCCACTCGAGAACCTTTCTTCCCCAGCCGTTATCGGCTCTTCGAGCGATGTGCCCCCCCGCCCATTGCCACTTCAACTTACTAACTCTATGGTCCGTCGTTTTCGTTCTCCTACGAATGTCCTCATTGCGGACCCTGTCACGTAGAGAAATTCCGAGCATACCTCGTTCCATAGCTCGCTGAGTGACTCTGAGCTTATTTATTCGGCCAGCAGTAAAATACCTAGTCTCTGTCCCTTATGTCATCACTGGTATCACGCACTGTTTGAAGACCTTTGTCTTCAGACTCTGAGGTATTCTGGACGTGAAGATATGCTGTAGCTTCCCGAACGCTGCCCAGCCGAGTTGGATTCTTCGATTGACCTCTTTGTCAAAGTTGGACCTACCTAGTTGGGACAATTTGTCCTAGGTAAACGTACTCGCCTAATATGAACATTAGACATCATTTTTGTCTCGTCTATATTCATTTTGAGGTCTACATGTCGAGAAACTCTGTTGAGGTCATTGAGCATGAAGTTCAAAGCTTCCAGCGATTCCGCCATTATGACTATATCGTATAGTCGGAAAATCGAAGGTGAGTGATGTGTTCACCATTGATGTTGATGCCATATCCCTTCCAGTCCAAAAGCTTGAATACATCCTCCATTGCAGTGGTGAAGAGTTTCGGGGAGATAACGTCACCCTGTCTTACACCCTTCTGCAACTGGATTGGTCTTGTATTCTCATCTTGACATGGTGGCTTTGCTGTACAAGCACTTCAACACTTCGATATAGCGATAAGCGATTTGGCATCGCTGTAGATTCTGTAACACCGCCAATGTCTCGACTGAATCAAAGGCTTTCTCATAGTCTACATACGCCAGGCATAATGGCCGATTATACTCCTCAGTCTTTTGTATAATCTGGCGGAGTGTATGTAGGTATGTGTTATATGATGCTTAAGCCTTTACGAAAAGCGGCTTGTTCGGGAGGCTGGAAGTCGTCAAACCTACGTGCGAGACGATTCTTAATGACTCTCGAAAACAGTTTATAAACATGGCCGAGGATGGGATATCGGGTGGTAGTTTTTCAATATGGCCGCATCCACTCTCTTTATACAGTAGCCTAAGGAACATTATTTGATTATATTGTGAACTGACAGTGAATTAAATTGTGTAAATTGAAGACCTATAACCTATGACCTTTTGTGTGAATATTGACATCTTATTTATTTAGCCAACACTAGTTCCCCGAAAGGGTATTAAAAACAAAAATTTCGTTAATATAACAATATGGGTGTCAAATGAAAGCTTGTGAACAGCCCATTCCATATATGTATATTATTATATTGTAATACTTTTATGCTACCATTTTGACGTAAATAGCAAAAAACCATGTTTAATGCAAGGACTACTGAGACTACTGAGCGGTTACCGTACGTACAAAGAGTTGTGATGGTTGTACCTTACCGCTCATTTACTTAAAACTTCTATAATGAAACTAAAAAGCCTGAAATAAATTAAATTATTAAAAGAAACAAAAAACCCGACTGCGTAAAACAAAAAACAACTGAAAAGCAGCAATCTTGCAATCGGGGACAACCAATTACTACACTAACTACTACAGCGAATATCTACGTATTTTTTGTAATATTTGTTTATCCCCGACTGCAATACCTTCTACAATTCAAGTTATATTCAAAGTACATCTATTAAACTCGCTGCATTTGCAATATATATATTTATATAGTTCTGCAACTGACGAGCAACAACTTCTGGTGGTAGGCTTCGGCCGCGGCTTGTCACCACCCTCTGAACTAAGCCACGCCGCCAAGCGGCTGCCGTGTTCCGGCGTGAAGTTCGGGGAAGCCAATTGTGGGGTTGGGTCTAAGCAGTTGCGTTGCTCTAGTGAACCGGTCTCGACGATGTAGGTAATGTGTACGGGTAGTCTCGTCTTGGAGGGTAGCGGGATCCGAAGCACGGTTCTCCGCTGGCCGACCGCAGTTAGTAGGGGGCCCAAGTAGTAGGCCAGCCACCTATGAAAGGCTGCCCCGCCAAAACTCCCGAGGTGCTCCATCGTGCCGGTTGGCGACCGGATGAGGGGACCCGATGGCCACTCTTGGGGGGGTTCGGGCATCCCCGCAGTCTACAGACGAGCCTCCCATCAGTGCATCTTTCCTACGTTTGTCCCATGGTTCCTTTTGCAATGCCTCGCTTAACTGCCTTCCCCTCACCTATTCACTCCACATCAACATGACCAAAGGTAAAAGAAAGAGTAGCGTTAAACAGCGGAAGCACGTCCTCTCACTCAAAGTGCACCTCTCAAATATTCGAGGTCTGCACTCCAATCTCGACGCCGTCCATCACCACCTTGAGACGGACAAGCCTAACCTACTCTTTCTCACGGAGACGCAAATCAGATGTCCTTCAGATGCGGCATACCTAAATTACCCAGGGTATACCCTGGAGCACAACTTCAAACCACGCGCTGGGGTCTGCGTGTATGCTCGCGATGACATCTGCTGTCGGCGTCTCCGTGGCCTTGAAAAACCGGGTTTTTCTGTCCTGTGGATATTGGTGGGCACTGGTATAGAGCAAATCCTCTATGCCTGTGTCTACCGATCGCACAGCAGTGACCAGGAGACAATCGGGCATCGCGAGTGGTTGTACCCACACCGGGAGACCGACCTTGCTGGGAGAGAGGCGTTGAAACTAGCACTTACGCTAAATCTCTCCCAGCTCGTTCGCGAAGCCACGCGCGTGCCGGATGTTGCTGATCACACAGCCAATTGCTTGGACCTTCTGCTGACAACAGATCCTGACAGGTACTCAGTTTCGGTGAATGCCTCATTGGGAATCTCCGACCGCTGTCTGGTGAAAGCTGTGTCGTCCTACTCTCCGCCTGACCCTTGCCCTAAAGGCACCAGGCGAGTTTGGCGATACAAGTCAGCAGATTGGGATGAGATGCGTTCTTTTCTTGCATCTTATCCTTGGCGGCAAACTTGCTTTACTTCCGATGACCCGTCCAGCTGTGCGAGTGCCATATCAGATGTGATATGTCGAGCAATGGAATATTATATCCCATTCTCCGACATATCACTCAATAGCGAAACCCCCAAGTGGTACAATGCTGATTGTGCCTCTGCTGAGGCACGAAAACAGTCAGCTTACCGAATCTGGGCGGATTCTCGAACTCGCAAAGCTCCTGACACGGGCTTGAAGAAAAAAGCCTTTAACATCGCTGCCAAGTCCTGCAAAAAGGCACAGAAGAAGGCGCGTTTCGACCATGTTGGCCGGATCGGAAAAAAGCTATCATCTTACCCCTCTGGGAGTAAAGCTTTCTGGTCCCTTGCCAAATCGGTCGAAACCAATTTCTGCCGCCCGTCGCTGCCGCCATTGCTGAAGCCTGATGGATCACTAGCTTACACTGCTGTAGAGAAGGCCAATTTGTTTGCCTCTCTATTCGCGGAGAATTCATGTCTAGACGCTGGTTTACAAACACCATCCCCTCTACCCACTTGCAACTGCCAAATTCCGGACATCCGTATCCGGCAAAAGGAGGTTGTAAAGGTACTACGCGCTCTAGACGTCAATAAAGCCAGTGGTCCCGACGGCATTCCAGCCATTGTCCTGCGCAATTGTGCGCCCGAATTGTCTTCTGTCTTGACACGCCTGTTTCGCCTCTCACTTCGAATGGGTCATGTTCCGAAAGTCTGGAAGCTTGCTAACGTGCAACCTGTGCCTAAGAAGGGCAGCCGTGCCTACAAACTATCGACCGATTGCGATCACCTCCATACTCTGCAAGACAATGGAGCGTGTATTGAATCGGAGGCTCCTGGCATACCTTGAAGATAACGAACTCCTCAGCGACCGACAGTACGGTTTCCGCCAAAAACGGTCTACTGGGGATCTTCTTGTGTATGCCACACATCTTTGGAGCGAAGCCATTGAGTGAGAGACACGGGGAAGCAATTGCCGTTTTCCTCGATATTTCTAAGGCTTTCGACAGGGTCTGGCACATCAGCCTTCTAAGCAAGCTTCCTTCATATGGAATTCCTGATGGCCTGTGCGCTTGGATTTCCGATTTCCTGAGTGAACGGTCTATACGAGTGGTCATAGACGGGTGCTCGTCGGACCTCTTGGCAATCAATGCCGGAGTTCCTCAGGGATCAGTTCTCTCTGCAACCTTATTTCTGCTGCATATCAACGATATGTTAAAACCCGGTATCTTTGGGTACGCAGACGACAGCACTGTTGCAGAGAGATACATTTCCAGCGCACGAGCCACTAGTGACGAGATCCAATTGTTTCGAGAGGCCATGGTTGAACGTTTGAACGTGACCTTACAGGCAGTCTCTGATTGGGGCAAAGCCAATTTGGTTACGTTTAACGCCTCCAAGACACTGGCATGTCTTTTCACCGCCAAACGGAGTCCTTACCATCAGGCTCCTACTTTCCAAAATATATCCTTGCCAATATGCGATCGGCTTGATCTCCTAGGCATAACATTAACAGCCAAAATAAACTTTGGCTGTTCTATTGAGTAGAAGGCAGAAACAGCTACCAGAAAGCTGGGTATCCTCTCTAAGGTTAAGCGGTACTTCACGCCTGGGCAGTTGCTCCAACTTTATAAAGCACATGTCCGGTCATGCATGGAGTACTGCTGCCATCTTTGGGATGGATCAGCTAAGTACCAGCTTGAGGCCCTCGACTCAATAGACCGCCGAGCCAGGAGACTCATCGGAGATGAGTCTTTAATTAAGGCGAAACTCACGAGCCTCGACCATCGAAGAAAGGTTGCTTGCTTATCGGTTTTCTACAGGATATATTTTGGAGAGTGTGCGCAGGAATTGTTCAACCTAATTCCACCATCCCCATTTTTACACCGAACCACAAGACGCCGGGAAAATTTTCACCCGTACGTTGTTGACATATCGAAAATACGGACACAGCGTTTTGCATCCTCATTTATAATGCGGACAGCAAGGGAGTGGAACTTGCTTCCGGCGTCTGTGTTTCCTGACGCCTACAATCTAGGAACTTTCAAGGCCAGAGTGAATAGGTTTCTTCTGGGTAAGCGTGTTTCATCTTAGGCTTCGTCATCGCCCCTTATGGGCGGGTCAGTGGCCAAACGCAAGCCCATTTAATTAAAAAAAAAAAATAGTTAAATTTACTAAGAAGAATATAAATCTATACTATAATAATATAATAATAATATTGTAAAGAGGAAAAATTTGATTGTTTGTTTGCATTGAATAGGCTCCGAAAGTACTGAACCGATTTCTGAAAAATTCTTTCACTTTGGTTAGATATACTATCCCCGGGTGACATAGGCTATATTATATTTCCAAAAAAAATTGGGATCCTTACTAAAACTCAAATAATGTAACCCAAGGTGTAAAAAAATTACCTAAAATATTCATTACATAGCGTGCGCTGCGAAAACTATTGATGATAGAATAAAATAATGATAGAATAAATAACGAGACTTCTTAAGAGCCGTATGTAAGCTAAACGTCATAAACAGGGTTCGCTATTTTAGTGGTTTATGAATGAAAACATGAAAGAAATAGTATTATACGAACATATTCATAGAATCAAGACACCAATTAACAGATCCGTGGAGGCCCTTTTTTTTTTATCTGCTTCAATAAATAGCAAAAACAATATAAATATTACCAAAATCATAAAAATGGAGGTTTACCGTTTTAGTGATACCATCAAATTTAGAATCCATTTTGTAAAAATTATATATAACATCGAATCACAAATATATGTACAACAGATCCGTGGGGCCACATTTTCATTTTTTTGTACGAGAATAATGTAATTTATTTATTTATAAGCATCAATTTTGCGACGCCATTTGTCCATACATTTTTCTATGAAATGTCAAGTGAAGCTTTATATACAAGACGCAATCGCGAAAACAGTCAGTTCCCCCCAGTGTCCCAAGGTGACACCACGTCGCTTTTTATTGACACCGGAAATTACGTCATCCACATATCTGTATACATGCGCTCGTCAAAAAGAACATGATAAGTGCATTTTTATTTTTTACATTATTAGAGTTATTAAATTCCTTAGAAATAATTAAATATACATATTATATCATCATACGTATCAATTTCATGGTTTGTTGGTGTGCCTAAGATAATGTTTTCTACTAAGCATTTTTAAGAAAGTTTGGCTATAAGATAGGTAATAAGATAAGGGGTTCTCCCATTCAAAATTCGGAGCAGCCCGACCGGGAGTACCTCCACCTTACATACGATCGCAGTTAAATAACATTACTTTAATTTTGTGGTGTTACAGTGATGACTCAGGTCACCAAGCAAACAAGGTAAAAAAGCACACGGCCCTGCGGATGGTAAGCGGTTACCGTAGCCATATAGACGCTTACAACACTCGGGGCATCACTCACGCGTTCCCGACATTTCTCCTCTCCCCAACTAGCTCTGGCGACATCTATAAACGGATACTATCTCTGCCAGTACTATTAAAGAGATACGTGCAGAGATAGCACCCGCGAAGTGCAAGGACTACTGCAGAAAAGAAGGAAACATAATATAATTTTTATC
This sequence comes from Achlya flavicornis, assembly GCA_947623365.1. Lineage (NCBI taxonomy): Eukaryota > Metazoa > Arthropoda > Insecta > Lepidoptera > Drepanidae > Achlya > Achlya flavicornis. The sequence goes on from OX392468.1 coordinate 10,624,412, forward strand.
TCAATATATATATAAATGAATCCCTATTCCCCTTGGACACGCCACGATCAGTCGGTTCATGTACAGGTTGAACAGTTTCAGCGAGCTCAAGCCCCCCTGTCGCACTCCACAACCAACCCATATACGTCCGAATGTACGCCTGCCCACCTCACACAATCCTTTTGGTTGTTGTACCAATACCCAAACATTGAGATTATCTCAGGCGGTAATGTAGTATCTTCCTTTAATTTTTGAAATATGTTATGTAATATGTTATGTTTTATACACAATGTACTAAAATATTGCATCTCGCTGAGTTTGCTTTGCTTATAAATGTTATGAATTCTACTACTTAGTAAACCTGTTATGTAAGCTTTTGTTGTGCCTATTTAAATAAGATGAACACAAAAGGGAAAATAAATAAAAAATTAAATGTATATAATGTAATATTACTTAAATAATTTATTAGCATTTCATCGGATGGTACCACGTTATGCGGTACGCACCTAACTTGACGCAACGAGCTGATGCATGTGTGCGTGCCTGTAACACGACTGCAAAGTAACAAATGAATGCTGGTTTTGGCGCGCGATCTAGCTTACATCCGACCCTTAAATGCAGAGGGAAAGACACCGGTGGTAAACGATAGGTTGCATATAAAAGTTAGTGGTGGAACAATAACATCAACGAAATGTTTTAAAAAAATTCCAGAGATATTGTCTATTCCTACTGCACAATCATTTTTGAGGTTTAATATTAATAGTTTAATTTCATGTTCATTTGTAGGCAGTAGTACTATGGTTTTTTTTTATTTATTTATTATTTTTATACCACTTAGGTGGCGAACAAGCATACGGCCCCCCTTTGGTAAGTGGTTACCGTAGCCTATGGACGCTTGCAACACCAGGGGAATCACGCGCGCGTTGCCGACCCTGCAGAAATCTCTTCACACCCCTTTTGAAGAACCCCATGCTGTACTCCATTGGGAAAACCACGGCGGGGTTAGTAGGTAGATAACAATAAAAAATCGTGTTTTATTACATCAAACACAAGAGAATTAAAAATCAGTAAATTACATACTTTATACTTTATTTTACAGGTAATTAATTCTATTTTCACAATATATATATTAAAACAGCTAGCATTAGTTTTAAATTGATAAAACGAAACAAGACAGAAGTGATGAGAAGTGGCAAAATACAGGAAGTACCTAAAGACTACTATAGAAGTAATATACGGTTTGAATGTAGAAATGAAACGGGGAATTCCAGGCTGCTACCTATACCCACACCCAGACCCATAGCGTCGTGTTTAGTTTCTTTTTTAGAGACCTAACTCTCGAAATGATTGAAAAGTTGCTAGAAAAAGTAGCTAAATTTTAGCTACAAGTTTCATTGAATTGTAGCTGCCTATTAAAATAGCTAGATCTAGCCATAAAATAGCTAAGTTGGCATCACTGCCCAGCAGCTCTCATTATTACCGCGTCGTGTCGTTCCAATGAAGAACGTAGCTACCGGAGTCGCCCGACGACATGTCGCCGCCAGCAACGACATGTCGTGTCGTGTCGCCCCAATGAGTGCGTTTTCACACGAGACGATAACGACACCGTAACCACACAGTAAAAAAACTGTGACGATTTAGCCGACCATACATTTCTATGTACCGTTTTCACACGCAACGATAACGACACAGCACTGCACGACACAGGAACGATAATTCGGCTATGTCGTTGGTTCGGCTAGATCGTGACGATTTTTTTACTGTGCCGATTTAGCGGACCTTCGAAATGTATTGAAAAACGTGAGGACTTTCACACGGCGAACAGCACGATAACGATAACGACACTTCTTGTCACCTCGCTGTTTGTTTTGAATGGTGTTTGTTTACTGGTTAAGAGTTTTCTAGTGGATTTATCATGGAAAAAAAAACAAGTCAATTCAAAAAAAGCTAAGTTCAGTTGCCGGCGATTGAAATTTCGCCACATGATGGACGTTTAGTCGCTAAAATTAATATTAATAGGAACGATACCGCACGACACGACGTAACGACAGTTACGGTGCGGTATCGTTCCTCGTGTGAAAACGAACGACGACACGACCGTTTGCCAATTATCGTCGGTCGTTTATCGTCACGACAAAATTGTGTCGTTATCGTCTCGTGTGAAAACGGCCTGAAGAAGCGCCCAATAGCGCAATATTAGGTATATTGCGCTATTGGGCGCTTCTTCAGGCCTTCTTCTTCTACTGCATACCACCGCTAGCGACTAATATGAGTGAACGTTGGAACATGACGTCACCCTGCGGTCACGTGACCGTTAGCGGGCCTCGATATTTAGGGGAATTTTAAATGTCTGTAAAATAATAACTACTTGGTGTTTTTTAATGAAAAAAAATTGCTCTACTGTTACAAACTTTCAACAGGAGAAAGCTTATTTATCACTGAGTAACATAGGCTATATAGGTAGTTATATATAAATTTCACCTGGGCGACGCCGGACACGAACAGCTAGTCTAAAATAATTATAGTTGATAAATATTGATACCTAACTAAATATTACAGCAGGGGGGGGGGGGGGGGGGCTAAAAAGGAAGCTAAAGCAATATTGCTACGCAATTAATTTTTTTGATTTATCGGCAGATCCTAAGTGATTCCAATATTTTTTGGTAAACTAGTTACTTACGTATTATATACAATTCAATTCATTAAAATTTAAGATTTGGAATTGATGAATTGCATAAGGTCTGCTTTAAATTCGAAAAAATGAATTGCGTTAGCAATATTGCTAAGCTTCCTTTTTACAGGACAGATAAAACAATGTTTCGAACTAGTCACGAACTAGCACAGTTCAAAATATTCAACATTCCTTGTTAAACAAAACATAGTAATGCTGTCCGGTTTTTTAACAACAGTGATGGATCAGACCAAAAGATACACGTCCAAGTAAGGTCGGAAACATCTGGTATGTACTTACGTGTATGTTGATTAAGGTCCCTAGTAAATATTAGTAAAAATATAATAAATAAATAACTTGTTTTGTTCTGTTCTATTTTTCTTTGTCTAACCCAGAAATCTTTCACTGCGGCTATTGCGCATGCGCACGTATATTTTTAGATGAACGATGCAGTCACCTGTTTTCGATACAACTATTTTTGCTTTCAACCACAGAATGGTAGTTCTGTATCTTAATTTATTCCGATATTTATGGTATCATTGTGCTCTTCGTTGTTCACCCTGCATACAGTTATGAGCAGAGTCTCCAGATTGGTATTTTTAATTCGTATTCGTAATTTTTGGAAAAAGTTGAGACTGTTGCTTATTTTCTGGGAAACCAAAAGCTTGGAGACAACAGATCTCGAAGTAGAGCTAAGAATTAAGTGGCATATCCGAGGGCTATCTGATCAGGAAACCGTATACGGAAAACGAATGTATGCGTCCAGCCTTATCTAACGTTCAAACATGCCCTTGACTGTTGAGTTGCCATAGCAATTGAAAACATTTTATTTCTATAGCAGTGGAAACAATTATTGATTGTGATTTAAACAATTTTTTAATAAACAATTTTAATTTACAAAAGAAGGTAATAAAATAAATATGTATAAAGGCTACGATGACGAGGAGGATGATGTGTTGGCACCAAAGGAGCCTCAGGTTACTTCACAGGAGCCTGATGAGCGGAAAGCTGCACGGGCTCTACGCATCAAACGAAGGCAAGATGCGCTTAAAAGGTAATTAATAGTACCTAGTACCTATGTCATAGTATTGTTACGAGCTGGGGTTCAGGATAAATAATGGTACACGAATTTACCAAAACACTGGTCACACTTTTATTAAAACTCTAATTAAAACACTCAGAAATTAAATAGTTCACTAGCACTTAACTGTATTTCACTTCGATGTTTACTCACTGTTATACAAAACCAAACTCAAACTACTCTGTGCATTGTCCCGTATTTATACTTCATAAACGGCATCTGGAACATTCCACAATTTACCCGCGTATTCTACATGCCTACAGTGCTATCGGGAATATTCCAGAAGCCGGTAGCTATTCGGCGATAGATGGCGTTGCTTGATAGATGTTTACTCCTATACAATAACAGCGTTACTGATAGTACCGCTATTCAATAACAGATGGCGTTACTGGTAGCAATTTATTCCTGATGTCGCGATGTCGTAACACTACCCCCTCCTTAGACATGCTCGTCCCGAGCAATGTGAGTTCCATGGTATTGCGCCAAACGGTCTATATGGACAATCTTCGGTTTACCTCGAGCCCCCTTCTGGATACGGTAGGTGACATCATTGATTTTCGTAACAACACGATATGGTCCATCCCATTTTGCTTGCAGTTTCGGGGACTTTCCTTTCCTGCGCACTGGGTTATGTAGCCATACTAGGGACCCCATCTCGAATACTCTATTGTTCGCTTTCCGATCGTAACGGGTCTTCATTCGTTCAGACATTTGTTGGCCATACTGCCTGACGTGCTCATATACGTCATTCATTTTGTTTCGTAAGTCGTTCGCATAATCTGTAACACTACGTGGATCGTCAGGCGGAATACCGGTGAGCAAATCTGCAGGCAATCGCAATTCTCTACCGAAGTTTACAAAAGCAGGCGTCACCGTCGTACTTTCATGAGTTGCACTTCGATATGACAGGAGAAAGGGTTGTATGTGTTTGTCCCAATCCTTCTGCCGGCTGTCCACAACTTTTGCCAGATATCTCTCCAACGTTTGGTTGAACCGTTCCACCATTCCGTCCGATTGCGGGTGATAAGATGTGGTCCTGGTTTTGTGTATACCCATTACTCGACATGCCTCCTGAAATATTTGAGACTCGAAATTTCTTCCTTGATCGCTGTGAATTTCTAGTGGTACACCAAACCGACAGAAGACTTCATGGACTAATTTATCTGCCACAGTAGAAGCTTCCTGATTCGGTATCGCGAAGACCTCTGGCCACTTTGTGAAGTAGTCCATGACGACCAGGAAGTACTTGTTTCCACTATCACTTTTAGGAAACGGTCCCGCGACATCCAACGCTATCCGTTCCCAGGGAGCTCCAACATTGTACAGCTTCAGCGCACCTCTACTGCGTGTTTGTGGTCCTTTTACAGCTGCGCAACTGACGCACTTTCGTATCCAGTCTTCCACATCGTCCCTGCAGTGGATCCAGTAAAATCGCTCACGAATCTTTAATAGGGTTCGTTTTACTCCCATGTGACCTCCTGAACATCCATTGTGATAGAATTTCAAGATATCTGGTATCCTTGCCTTCGGAACAACCATTTGTAGGTGAGAGCTGTCCCCTCGGGCATTTTCCCATTTACGGCATAAAATTCCATCCTGTATAGCTAAGCTCTCCCACTGTGCCCAATAACTTTTTGTGACTGAACTCGTCGTTGCCACGTCACACCACTTAGGTTTAGTGGCACTAGCCTGAATCCAGTCGCGAATCGGCTTGATGTCCGTGTCATCTTGCTGAGCCTGCTTTAGGGTTTCTATCCACTCTTCACTTAGGTCAGTCCTTAGCATCTTTACGGTTATTACTTCCTTATCTTCTTGCCTAACACAGTGCTTACAATTTTCAGGACAAGGTCTTCTTGATAAGGCATCTGCGTTGCCATGCAACCTCCCACTGCGATGTTCAGTTACAAAGTCAAACTCTTGTAACAGTTCAATCCATCTAGCGACTTGTCCTTCTGGATTTTTGAATTGCAATAGCCACTTCAATGCGGCATGGTCAGTGCGGAGATGAAATTTCCTCCCTATCAAATACTTGCTAAAATGCTGCAACGTTTTCACAACAGCAAGTAATTCTTTTCTTGTAACACAGTAATTTCTCTCCGGTTTCGACAAGGACTTGCTAAAATAAGCTATCACAACCTCTTGATCTCCTTTTCTTTGCGATAACACGCCACCAATTCCATTATTACTCGCATCAGTATCTACTATGAATTCTTTTTCAGTATCAGGATAACCCAAAATAGGTGAGCTACACAGCCGTTTCTTTAATTCTTGGAATGCCACATCACATGCTTTGTCCCAAAAGAATTGTGATTTTTCCTCTGTCAACTTATGTAGAGGTCTAGCAAGGTCAGCAAAATTTTTCACAAAACGTCGATAATAGGAGCACAAGCCCAAGAATGCCCTGACCTGCGTTTTATCTCTTGGAACTGGCCAATCGTTGACAGCAGCTATTTTCTCAGAATCTGTCTGAACTCCTTCTTCTGAGACTATGTGTCCTAAAAAGTTTGCTTGTCGTCTAAAAAATGTTTGCTCAATTTAAGGTTGGCTCCACGTATTTTCGCGAGTACTTGTTCCAAGTTTTGGAGATGATTTTCGAATGTTCGTCCCACGATAATGATGTCATCCAAACAAACAAGGCAGGCGTCTCCAATTAAACCACTTAGTACTAGCTCCATGAGTCGTTCAAAAGTAGCAGGCGCATTGCATAGTCCAAATGGCATGACGTTAAATTGCCATAGTCCTTTTCCTGTAGAGAATGCAGTCTTTTCCTTGTCCTTTGGGTCTATTTCAACTTGCCAGTAGCCACTTTTCAGGTCCAGCGTGGTAAACCACTTCGTTCTTGTCAGCGTATCTAGCGTGTCGTCAATCCTTGGTAGTGGGTAACTGTCCTTCTTCGTAATGTCATTCAACCGACGATAGTCAACACAAAAGCGCATGCTACCATCCTTCTTTTTCACCAATACCACGGGAGAACACCATGGACTAGATGAGGGCTCTATAACACCACCTTTTACCATTCCCTGAATCATGGCATCTACTTCCTGTTCCCGTGCTATGGGTAACCTTCTTGGTCGTTGGCGGATTGGTAACTCATCACCCGTATTTATTTTGTGCTGAACTAATCCAGTCTTCCCTATGTCAGTATCACCAACTGAGAAAATATCAGCGTAACGGAGCAACATCTTCTTAGCCTTATCCATCTCTTCCTTCGACAGATTATCACTAGTCTTCCAATAGCGTTGTCACGTTGAACTGAACATTTCCCCCAACAGACCCCGTAGGCTGGTCTTGACATCTACGCATCCAAGCAACTTCTTCACAAGTGCCCATCAATGTCCCCTTCTTGAGTACTTGTTCATGCTCACTTAAATTTAGTACACGTACTGCCGAGACGTTGTTAGCTTTAACTAAAGTTCGTGCCATCTTCCATGGAAGATCACTGTCCAGTTTCTCTATAAGGATGCAACGATTTCTATGACCTGAATTTTCTGGTAAGATTACCGGCACGATTGTTTCAGACATGGGAGAGAGAACACTCTTCTTCAAGCAATACACTTGGCCCGACGATGCGCCTTCTATGAAGACTTCTTCCGAAGCACATTTTAATACTCCGTGATTGACGTCGATCTCACAGTGATGTTTCCTCATGAAGTCTAATCCCAGGATACAGTCATCCATAATGTCGGCCACGATTACTTTGTGACGGTAGCTTTGGTTGCCCAATTTTAATTCTACCTCCTTCTCGCCTTCGACGGTTATCTGCTGGCCGGTAGCTGTTACCAATTCAATTTGCTTGTAGTCTTTGAAGTAGTCCCCAAGAAACCGACTTGCTAGTTGGGAACTGACGATCGTGCGAGATGCTCCAGTATCCAACGTTACCTTACATGGCTTGCCATTAATTTCACCTATAATGATCAGACTGTTCCCGTTATGGGCTTGTGAGATCGAGATCCTTGGGGCTCTTCGAACACCAGCCAGCACCCGCCCCGCGGTCTTGGCGTTTACTCGTTTCCCTGTTGCTGAGCAGTGCCACCAGTCACCGCTGCATTTTCTTCCCGGGGTCGATTTTCTTCTTTTCTATAGTTTCTCCACTTCGGGCAACTCATCCGAAGGTGGCCCTTTTCTCCACAGTTGTAGCAACGGGGCGAGGCCACTTCCCTGATGCGGTGAGGTCGGTCATCGCGTCGCACAGCCTCCACTTCTAAGGCATGGGCTAAAGCGTCTTTCAGCGACTCGTGGTGCCCTAATCTCACGGCAGCTCTAACTTCCAAGTCGCGTATACCATCCACGAACGCTTGCACTAGATTACCGTTGATCATCGCTGGTGCAGACTGGTATGCTTTACGGACCAGCTTTTCTATCTCTAGAGCCCACTGTTGTATAGTTTCAGCGCTCCGTTGCACACGGTCCTTGAGTTGGGCACGGAATACGTGTTCCAGGTGTGCGTCCCCGTATCTAGATTCTAGAGCTTCCAACAGTTGCTCATACGTCACGTCCTTCCCGAGGGCCTCCAGTATAGTGAGGGCCTGGTCGCGAAGACCCAAAGTGAGTGCTGTCATCGCCTGTGCACTAGTCCAACCATTCGCCTTCATGACAGCTTCGAACTGGATTCTATAGGCTGACCATGACGAGGTGCCATCAAATGGCGGTACCTTGAAACCACGTGAAGAAGCCACAGGTAAATAAGTAGCAGTTCCAACCTTGAGTCCAACGAGGGCCTTCTTCACGTCTTCTATCTGTACTTCGGCCTTGGACATACGATTTTCGGATTCCGAGATACGGGACTCATGATGCTGAAGCTGTTCCTTCACCACCTTGAGATCCTTGCCAAGAGTTACTTGTAAATTTTCTAATAAAACCATCTGTTCCTCTTGGCGGCGAGCCTGCTCCTCCTTATCCCGCTGTAGCTGTTCCTCCAGTCGGCGAGCCTGCTCCTCTTGTCGGCGAGCCTGCTCCTGTAGCATTACCATCAAAGCGCCAAGATCTGGGGTTGCAGGTACTGCTCTGACTTCAGGTGGGTCGGCAACTGGCAAAGAGCCAGTTGGCTGCTGGCCACCCGAAGTCTGCGACGGAGAACCTCCAAACCTCCTTTCATCAATCTCCTGCTGCCGCTGGCCCCTTGTACGGACACCCTCAGTGACTTCCTTTGGCATAACCGGCATTATTTATCCTACTACTTCTGACACCAATTGTTACGAGCTGGGGTTCAGGATAAATAATGGTACACGAATTTACCAAAACACTGGTCACACTTTTATTAAAACTCTAATTAAAACACTCAGAAATTAAATAGTTCACTAGCACTTAACTGTATTTCACTTCGATGTTTACTCACTGTTATACAAAACCAAACTCAAACTACTCTGTGCATTGTCCCGTATTTATACTTCATAAACGGCATCTGGAACATTCCACAATTTACCCGCGTATTCTACATGCCTACAGTGCTATCGGGAATATTCCAGAAGCCGGTAGCTATTCGGCGATAGATGGCGTTGCTTGATAGATGTTTACTCCTATACAATAACAGCGTTACTGATAGTACCGCTATTCAATAACAGATGGCGTTACTGGTAGCAATTTATTCCTGATGTCGCGATGTCGTAACAGTATGTTATAATATATGTAGAAGCACCCAAAAAAAACAGATGATATGGTTAGGCACGTACTTCTAAGTTTTCAAAAGATATAGTTAGGTAGGTACCTTCTTACAATTCATCAGCTGATTAGCATTTACTGCATTAAGGTCACTCAGTGCTGGATTAAGTCAACGCGGTCCTGCAAATGTTATCTACCTAGAGCCCTTGCTTGGCTTAGTTAACTTTTAGGATTGCTATAGGTTAGTACATGGCTGCACACGGGGCGCGGCCAGGCCCAGATCTACTTATAGGGGGGCACCAAGGGGGCACCCTTAAAAACTGCGTCATATTTTAGAATACCTAAGCAGCGGAATAAAAATCACATAGTTAGTTTATTCCGGTTCCGAATAAAACCGGTTATTCGGTACGGGTTTGATCACCCACTAAAACCGGTTTTACATAGCACCAAAACCGGTTTTTCGATTTTTTTCGGTTTTTCTTTCAATGTTTGGAAAAACTAACAGAGGAAGATTTGCCGCCGTTTTGTAAACTGAGTGCAATGCAGGGAGTATTTTTGTGATAAACTGAAGTGTGTTGATGTGTATTGTGTTAAGCTGGTAAGAAAATAACTTATAATAATGATTGTTTTTATGATAGATATAAAATAGTACGTAAAAAAAAAATTACAATACTTAAGCAGCACACAAGCGTTCGGGCCGCCTAATGATAACCAGTTACCGTAACCTATGGACGCTTGCAACATAACGGTTATCACTCGCACGTTGCCAACCCTTAAACTTTTTGAAGCGGGGAGCTCATTCCACAGCCTGAGTTTGATTGTTTAAATCTTGTTTACTAATATTCAACGCAACTGTTCACAGGAAGAGCGGGGAGACACGCTCTTCCTGTGAACAGTTGCGTTGAATATTACAACACAGGGTGACCTAATGTGGGAGCACTGCCAAAATACCAGCATGTACTTTATTTTTTCGGAATAAATATATTTTGCTTTTGATTTTGAGTGTCTGCGATAGGAAGCTTCTTTGAAACTGCACAGTACGAGACCATTTTGGTTCCAATGTGTGAGAATGGACTCGCCATCGGTGACTACGATGTTAGAAGGTGACAGGGCATAAGGTCAAATAATTCTTCAGAACACTGTCCGTTGGAAAAGCGGTAGAACACACATAAGAAGGCAGTCTCTCCTCAGACTAAGGGGCTTTAAAACACTTCTGAGCTCGGGCTCGGGGCCGGACTTGCGACTTATATAGTTGCAGTCTTTGTCTCGATAAGATGTTTTTTTTTTTTTTTTTTACTGTGTATAGGCCTGTGTTTGACCACAATCTCACTATGGTAAGTGATGATCTGGTCGAAGGTGGTAAGCACACAAAGCCTAGAAGGAACTGGCTCTCAAGTGCAGCTGACGGAACACACCGATAGGTGCTTGGCGACAGATTTTCAACTTGAGGGTGGTAGCCAGCCAGACGGGTACTACAAAGTACCCTACCACCGTGCTATGGTTTCCTCACGATGTTTTCCTTCAACGAAAGCTCAAGCTCATTGTAGGATTCGAACCCGGGACCTTCGTCTCTACTACTTCTTCGTTTGTACTACTTCGGTCTATTATTCACACCGAGTTTTTTGGATACCTTGTAGATGATTTTGGAACAGAACGTCGCTACAAATATTAACGCGATGGGATCCTTCGCGTTAATATTTGTATGCTTTTCGTGATGTTGAGGGACATGCTCTAGAAATTAGGAGCCACAGAAAATAGACTTTTTGCAACGGTGAATGCGCAGGCTTGCGTGCGACTTAGTGGGGTTGAAATATACTAGTTTTAGTCAACCCCAATCTGAGTCACTAATTTGTGTACCTACTCTCGATTTAAGACAAGTCCTTCGCGCCTTTTCTCCAATATAGAAGAATAGACGAGGGATATTTGCACAGCTCGTGTAATGAGCGTCCCCTGTAATTTCATCTGTATAGCAATGAATGCTAGCAATAGAGAGTATATCATTAATATGCTGGAGGAAGAGTGTTGGGGATAATCCAGAGCCTTGCGGGACGACAGCATTAATGTCATGCTATCGGAGCAACTACTGTCAATGAAGGCTCTTATGTATGCCAAACAGCAAGCTGACTGATTGGTGTTATTTTTAGGGTTCCGTAGCCAAATGGCAAAAAACGGAACCCTTAAAGATTCGTCATGTCTGTCTGTCTGTCTGTCCGTCCGTATGTCACAGCCATTTTTTTCCGAAACTATAAGAACTATAATGTTGAAACTTGGTAAGTATTCTGTGAACCGCATTAAGATTTTCACACAAAAATAGAAAAAAAACTATAAATTTCGGGGGTTCCCCATACATGGAACTGAAACTCATTTTCAGTGCACTCACTGCACGACAACAATTTATCTAAGTAAAACATTCGTATAATAATAATCACGTTTTTGTGTACTCGCAAGTTGTTGTGCCGCTACAATATGACATGTTCATAATATTACGTGTGAAATTAATATTATAACGTGCGAAACATAATTCACGGTCTTACTCATAAAAATCTCTTAAATAACGGATTAAGTAGTATTTAGCTAAATACTATTTAGAATGTTATTCAGTGTTTAAATTTTCTTTACTCATAAACGCTTTTTAGTCATGATTTCGTTATTGAGCAAAAATAATATTATATATGGCGACACCAACATCAAGACCATATTTATATTTGACAGTAATGGAGACTTTTTGGCGGGAACTTGCAGAGTGACGTAGCATTTTCATTTTCATAAATTTGTGTATTTTGAGTTTTATTGTGTATTTTTGGTGGTATTTTATAAATAAAGATCATCCATGTGCACCAGTGAAGTGAAATGAAATGAATTATGTGTATCGTGACTTTTCAAGTTGTCTCAAAATGTCTGTGAAGAGTTTTATTACAATTACCACCATTGTAGTAAAACATGACTTTTATGGACGGTGACTGACTGAAGGCTATAATGTGAAGTGATTTATTGTGACTGGAAACTATAATATAACTCGACACTGGCAGAAATGAGCCCTAATTTGGGCTTGGTTGCCAGAATTAAAAATAAGAAGAAGAAGACAGTAATGGAGCTTTTAAAAAAAAGAAACGGCACCAATTTGAAATGTTTTATTTTGTGTTTTATGATAATATTATATTAATTACAAAATGGAAATTAACAATTAATTCAGAACGAGAAAAAGATCACGTTTTTCGAATTGGGATGAGAAGGTAACCTCTGAATAAAAAGGTAATTAAGATTTTTGAATCTTAATTTTATGTAAATTATAATATTTACAAGTTTATTTACAAATTCTATTTCATCTTCTATTTTTAAGATAGAATGTATGAATTTATATTGTTTCAGGGCAAAGACTATGAACAAGAAATGTATCTACTGGCTTAAGCAGCGATCGAAAAATAAATCCAAATAGCTGAAGAAATACATGTAAAACGTATAGGAATTATGAATTTGGGGGAAGAGTAAGAGGAAAATCAAAATACAAACATTGAATAAATTAATGGAATTAATGTTGGGAATAATTTTATATAAATAAATCTCTAGTGAAATTGTCTATATTATTAATATTATCTTGCTCCTCCTGATCTGAAACCCTCATATTCAAATTAAATTTAGTTAAATTCTACAGTAGCACACACGGCACAAGTAATGATAAGTAGGTGTAGTTTTCATCTTTAAGTAGTAGTAGTTCTTCTTCTTCATATTTTTAATTTTGGCATTCAAGCCTAAATTAGGGCTCATTTCTGCCAGTGTCGAGTAATATTATAGTTTCCAGTCACAATAAATCACTTCACATTATAGTCCTCAGTCAGTCACCGTCCATAAAAGTCATGTTTTACTACAATGGTGGTCATTGTACTAAAACTCTTCACGGACATTTTGAGACAACTTGAAAAGTCACGAAACACATAATTCATTTCATTTCACTTCACTGGTGCACATCGATGATCTTTATTGGGTAAAATACCACCAAAAATACACAATAAAACTCAAAATACACAAATTTATGAAAATAAAAATGAAAATGCTACGTCACTCTGCAAGTTCCCGCCAAAAAGTCCTAGTAGTAGTTTATTCATCCATAAAAGGATAGGCAAGGGTCAATGAACCATACAGCCTGCCAGCTTTTAAGTTTGTTTGTTTGTTGGGGTTTATTTTTGCCAATGTCGAGTTGTATCGAATCGCTTTCGTATGGGCCGCGCTGTCGGTCACTGACCGCGAGGGGTCGTGTTTTGGTGAAATGGTGGTCACTGTGCCGGGGCTTTTCATATATATTTTTTTTACAAGTTGAAAAGTCACGATAAGCGTTCTTTATAGTACAAAGTATACAGGCCTAGAATACGAGACTTTTGGTGCTCTAGACAAGAATGAAATGATAGACGGTGGCAGAAAAAAAAAAAAACTGTATGATAATAAAAGAAATTTGATAGTTTGTATGGATGCCATGTTTGTTGCTCTTTCACGAGAAGACTGCTGAACGGATTTGTATTAAATTTGGCTTATGGCACAGACATGAATTCTTCAAATGTTTGTGGCTTATGGCTATTTATACTGGACAAACATGTGAAATACTTACTTTCTGTGCCGGAAAATCATGCGATCCCTCGGAATGAGGTTGGAACCGCGTGAGACAGCTAGCTGGTAGTGTTATATAATTTATATAACGATTATGGAGTTGGACACTTTTATGAATGAGAAGTTTTCTTGTAGGTATTTAATTTTCTTTTCTTTAAGTCTCAATAGATGGCGTTAATATGACTGAAACGAAATATCTTGCTGTCAGTTCAATAAAAAAAAAAAAACTATGTAACTTCATGGGTGCGTTCAGTTACTACACATGTTATTAGAACTGTTACTGAACGCTACGATGATCTTCGGGCGATCACACGGCGTAGTTACTGAACGCACCCATAAATATTTGGCTTTATACTGGTAACAGACGTTCCAATGTCGGACTCCTATTTTTATTATTACGCAGGAGACACGGCCAAGGTACGTCCTGCCGTAGGAAAGTGTGTAGTGCGGCAGGACCCTCATAATTATTACTAATACCGGTTGGAAGCTTTCGACGTCCTGCCCAAAGACTACAGTATATACTTAAGAGAGTCCTGCCGCGCTACACACGGCCCTGACCATCAGACGTCCGACAGTCGGATCGTCTGTAACTAGTATTATGTCACTATCATGTGTGTTTTGTTCAAAACTTTTGTGAAATTTAGCTTAGATTTGAATGATTTGAAAGACTTTTTGGCGGGAACTTGCAGAGTGACGTAGCATTTTCATTTGCATTTTCATAAATTTGTGTATTTTGAGTTTTATTTTGTATTTTTGGTGGTATTTTACCCAATAAAGATCATCCATGTACACCAGTGAAGTGAAATGAATGATGTGTATCGTGACTTTTCAAGTTGTCTCAAAATGTCCGTGAAGAGTTTTAGTACAATGACCACCATTGTAGTAAAACATGACTTTTATGGACGGTGACTGACTGAGGACTATAATGTGAAGTGATTTATTGTGACTGGAAACTATAATATAACTCGACACTGGCAGAAATGAGCCCTAATTTGGGCTTGGTTGCCAAAATTAAAAATAAGAAGAAGAAGAATGATTTGAAAACTATTGAAAATGCGTGTTTGTGCAGTTGTGAATTGTACCAATAAGGGACGTCTTACATTTCCAACTGATGAACCACTAAGGTCACAGTGAATAAGAGCAACAAGGGTGGATGTCCAACGAATATCAAAACAATGATAGAAACAAATAATCCTTAAGAGGCCGCACTCAATATCGAAACGGGCCGAATTAGGTATTTGACTCGTTCACGCACACGCGGGAGCGCTCGGTCGGCGTGTGTGCGTGAGGGCGGAGTCAGTGATGGTCAGTACGGCTATTAAATGGTTTTGATCCATTGATATATTTTACGTGTCTTACTCTCGTGGTTTTTTCTTTTGAAATAAAAAGTCATGGTAGTAAATCAAATCAAATCAATTATTTCAAATAGACCTTCGCAGGTACTTATGAATAGTCTGACTCTAATCCCGATTTGGAAGGTTGCATTTGCTGAGAAATGCCAGTAATAAACTGAGCATGACTCTTTTCAAAACAAACTTAGATTTATGACATAATACTTACATTTTGATCGCACTGACAACAATTGGGAATTTGAAGAGATTTTTTTTGTCATAAATCGAAAGATGATACATAAGTTTTGCTACAAAACTATTTTTTGTTTTATTTTTTTCGTTGTTATCAAATATTTATAATCAATTGAATTTTTTTTTTTGAACTCGGTACCGAAAACATGTCGACAGTTCCCGAAATACCCCGACGAGTGCGGTGACGTCACAATCTTAATTTCCCATCATGTGAAGTTTGTAGGTATGTGAAAAATATGTTAGATGTTATTGGGTCAAAAAATAAGAAACTGGGTTTACAAAATAATAATCTGTGCAATTTTATTTTAAAATTGACGCCATTTTAAATTATTTAGTTATGATCCGATTGCTCTAAAAATATATATTTGAGAGGCCCTTGGAACACATAACATGAATCTTTATTGAACATTAAAAAAAGTGGCCGCCATATTGAACTACTTAGTTATTGGTCCGATTGTTCTCAAAATGGATATTTGAGAGACCCTTGGACCACATAACATGAATCTTTTCTCAAAATGAAAAAAAGTGGCCGCCATTTTTAATTATTTAGTTACTGGTCCGATTGTTCTCAAAATGGATATTTGAGAGACCCTTGGACCACATAACATGAATCTTTTTTTTTTTTTTTTACCACTTAGGTGGCAAAGCAAAGCATACGGCCCGCCTGATGGTAAGCGGTTACCGTAGCCTATGGACGCCTGCAACACCAGGGGTATCACGCGCGCGTTGCCGACCCTGCAGAAATCTCTTCACACCCTTTTTGAAGAACCCCATGCTGTACTCCATTGGGAAAACCACGGCGGGGAGCTCATTCCACAGTCTGAGCGTCCGCGGAAGGAAGCTCCTTAGAGCCCGCACAGTACGAAACAATTCAGGTTTCAATATGTGAGGATGGACTCCCCGTCGATGGCGAGAGTTGCGATGGTAGAAAGGAGTCGTGTACAAGCGGTAGAACACACATAAGGAGGCAAAGTCTCTCCTCAGACTGAGGGGCTCTAAACCGCTTGTGAGCTCGGGATCGTCAACAATTCTGATGGCACGTCGTTGAACCGAGTCTAAAGGATCAAGCTGGTATCCAGGTGCCCCCGCCCATAGATGACAGCAGTACTCCATATGAGGCCGGACTTGCTACTTATAAAGTTGCAGCCTTTGCCCCGATGTGAAGTACTGCCTCGCTCTGTTGAGCACTCCGAGCTTTTTGGATGCCAGCTTAACCTTGTCTTCTAAGTGACTTCGGAACAAAACATCGCTAGAAATGTCGACGCCAAGGATCCCGATGCTTTTGCTGATGTTCAGGGACGTGTTCTGGAACTGTGGAGCCACAGTAAATGGGGTTTTCTTAGCGGTGAACGCGCAGGCTTGAGTCTTAGTGGGGTTGAAATGGACTAGATTTAGTCTGCCCCAATCGGAGACACTAGTTAGTGTACTCTCGATTTCAGACAACAGCCGTTCGCGGCTTTCCTCCACCTCGGAACGAGGGATATTAGCACGGCCCGTGTAATAAGCGTCCCCTGTACTGTCGTACGCATAACAATGAACGCCGTCAATAGACAGCATATCATTGATATGCAGTAGGAACAGTGTTGGGGACAGCACAGAGCCTTGCGGGACGCCGGCATTTATATCCATGCTGTCGGAGCAGCTACCGTCTACGACGGCTCTTATGCATCTGCTGGACAGAAAGCTGGCAACCCATTTGCATAATCCCTCGGGAAGCCCGTATGATGGTAACTTCGTTAGAAGACCCCTGTGCCAGACCCGATCGAACGCCTTTGCCACATCTAGGCTCACTGCCAATGCCTCACATTGACTCTCGATGGCGAGTGACCAACGGTGCGTGAGATACACAAGGAGGTCACCAGCTGAGCGACTGTGGCGAAAGCCATACTGTCGGTCGCTCAACAAATCGTGATCCTCCAGGTATCTCAAAAGCTGCGTGTTGATCACTCGCTCCATGACTTTGGAGAGAAGGGAGGTGATGGCGATAGCCTGATGGGAGGTGATGGCCTGTAATTCGCCGGGTCTGATCTGTCACCCTTTTTGGGCACTGGGTGCACATGGGCAGTCTTCCACGAAGACGGGACTTCCTTTTTGGTGTAGGAAAGCGCGAAAAGACGCGTCAGTACTGGACACAATTCAGGAGCACACCGCTTCAGCACCACTGCCGGTATGCCGTCTGGCCCACTCGACTTATGGATGTCCAGAGAAAGCAATTCCCGTCGGACCTCCCGTTGGGTAATGCTTATCTCCGGCATGGAGCTCTCACACCGCGGAATGGTAGGCGGTGTGGCGCCACCATCATCCAAAGTTGAGTTCGAGGCAAAGAGAGAGCCTAAAAGGTCAGCCTTCTCTTTAGCACTATGGGCCAAGTTCCCGTCCGGCTTACGTAGTGGTAGCAAGGACGACTGGCAAAAGTTTCCTTCGGCAGCCTTGGCAAGAGACCAGAAAGCACGACTCCCAGAGGGAAGGCTAGTTAGCCTCTCACCAATTCGACGAAATCGAACTTTGCCCTGGCAATCAATCGCTTACTGGATCTCGAGGCAGCGTTAAATTTGCGTTTCGCAACAGAGATGTTAGGGTCCTGATTATTTCGGGCCGTGGTCCAAGCCTCGTACAAAGTCTGCTTATTTCGTCTAGCTTCTTTGGGGGGCCGATTAAACAACGGTCGTTTCTTCACCCCTGCAGCCACTAACGGGTTTGGGATATAGCATTCCATACCCGCCAGAATCGCCTCAGCGACGGCAACTGCACAGGTGTCAGGATCATCTGATGCGAAGCAAAGCTGCCTCCACGGGTACGATGCGTAGAATTCACGCAATCCATCCCAGTCTGCTGACTTATAGTGCCACAGGCGACGACGCCCGGGTGACCGGGGCGAAACGGGCCGCGTACAAGACACCTGCGTCCGGACAAGACAGTGGTCCGATGAGCCAAGTGGCGCATCCACTGTCACTGCATAGTTGTCCGGTCGCGTAGTCAGCAGAAGGTCCAGTAAGGAACTAGTATGGCTCTCAATATCTTGGATTCTCGTAGGAGAAAGAACCAGTGAGAAGCCATAGGCCAGGGCAAAGTCATGAGCAGTCCTCCCCGCGAGGTCAGTGGACCGAGAACTAAGCCACTCAACGTGGTGAGCGTTGAAGTCTCCTAGTATCACTAACTCCGCGGAGGGGTACTGCTCCAGTACTTTGTCAGTCGTCAATTGTAGGTGCTCAAATAACCGGATTGTGTCCGCGTCACCGCTGTGGGACCTGTAAAGGCACGCGTAAACTTTGGTGTGGCCACCGTAATCTACGCGCGCCCACATAATCGACAGGTCCCGGTCTTCCAAGCCACGGAGACGGCGACAACAAATATCCTCCCTGACGTACATACAAACCCCGGCACCAGTTTGTACCCGGGGTAGTGCAGATACGATGTATCATCAGGGCAGGATATTTGTGTCTCCGTGAGAAAAAGCAGAGTCGGCTGTGCAGTCTCCAGATGTTGGTGGACTGCATTGATGTTCGCATGAATTCCCCTGAAGTTGCAAAAGTCCATTTTAAATGTGGACGGGGAGGCCGCTGAAAATCTCTTTTTTGTTTTTCTTTTTGGCATATTTTGAAAAAGGGTTTTAGAGATTGAGAGCAGTCGCTGTGCCGGCAGCGAGAAGGACAAAGTGCAGTGTTATTCTGCTAGAGTGCTGGACATGTGATGCGGTTTGTTGGTGCGGCAGTCGGAAGGGCCCCCGGTCCCCCCCTGCTACAATCGGACGAGTCCACTCCGGTCTCCTTCTCCGGCACGACCGATTATACCAGCGATTATGCGCGAGGCGGCGGGTCAGCCTCCCAGGGCGGAGATTAAGTGATCCCTGGGTTCGGGACCCCTACAACCTGCGGGCAGCCAGCGGGCAGCTGTTTCACCGGGTCTCCCTGACCGCCGCAAAAACATGCCACGCCTGCACAACCGTACAGCAGTATTACACCGCTGGTCCTCCCACTGCCAGCACAGCCCTTCCTCATGGAGCTCTGGCGACCTTACTCACGCGCAGGAACACAACTTTACACAACATAAAGTTATTTGGCTGCGGTATTCTGTAAGGTGGAGGTACTTCCCCAGTCGAACTGCTCTTTGAGCGAATAAACGCTTATCCATAGGTACTAAGTGTTCAGTGAATTTTATAGGTATTGTTCAGTGCTCAAAATCTAAATGGCGCAGCACACAAACTGTTCTGTATACGGCTGCAAATCAACGCCGAAATATAATAGGTATTTAAAATTTCATAGATTTCCCCGTGACGCGAGGTAAGTTGTTCCTATATATGTCCCAGGATTTAGAATAGATTCTTGTTTTGTGACCCCGAGGACTCTCAAATATCGATTTTGGGAGCAATCTGACCAGTATCTAAAAAGTTCAAAATGGCGGACACTTTTTCAAAATTTTGAGAATAGATTCTTGATTTGTGACCCCGAGGACTATCAAATATCGATTTTGAGAGTGTTACAATTTTACGGGGTAAGAGTAAAAAAAATGAGGCAACCCGGTAAACAGTTATTTATTGTCTATGGTTTTACACATATACAGTTATTTATTACACAAAAGAGACAGAAATAACTAATTGTAGTGGAGTAACAAGGTTATTTCATAAATTTGCCAGCTAGACTCAGTGTGTGGGTTTAGAGGTAAATTTGAATTGGTTTTGAAATAATATAATAATATTGAGCGCCACTGGCAGTAAAGGCTGCCAGTCCTTAAATAATTGTCCGCGAGTGGAATGTATAAAGTGGTACCGCACAATCGATCCGCGGAACACACGTGGCTCCCACGGAGTAGGTGTAGCGGTTCTATGCCCCCACGGAACACGTCGCGTTACAAACGCCCCCACAGAACAGGTGTGGCGGTGTAACGCCCCCACGGAACACGTTGCGTTACAAACGCCCCCACAGAACAGGTGTGGCGGTGTAACGCCCCCACGGAACACCTCCTGGAATTCGCCAAATTGAATGTGTTACTAATATGACCGCATGGTCTGAGCACACAAAGTAGCGGACACCAGCCCCAGGTGTCGGCCATGTGCTCGGTAACACAAAACCCTATTCCAGTGAAAATTATAAAACAAACAAAATAATATTAATATTGTAATTAATAAATAAATTACTCTGCCACAATTGAAGATTGGGCAGAGCAAACCCTACTACTTGCACAGCGTGTGCCATGTGCACAGTGGAAATTACCTGCCACGTGCAGGATCCACATGTTGAAAATTTACACAAAAAGGTTATAGATTCCCTAGCAAAAATAAGGGACACCATAAATACCTTATGGAGGAAAATGTCCCTGCCTCCGGAAGGTGGACAATGTCGACTCCGGTCTGTCGATGGCTTGCCCGTGCTGGTGGCAACGCCTACACAGCACGATGCACTGTAAAATAAAAATACATTTAATAAGGATTCGACACAAACCGAAGCCGGGAATACAGCATTGTCGTGATGTCGTACTTACGAAAATTTTATAAAAAAACAACGTGGCGTGCCCGACGTCCCAAAGTTCGGAGCACGCGCCGGTCGTAGATCCACTGAAAATAATTACGACAATTAACCAATCGTACAAAGGCACAAGCACTAATTGAATTTAAAATTGGAAAAGATGGAAACTTACCAAAAAACAAGTAAAAAGTTACTTGGGAGTGTGTCTCCAACAAGAACAAAATGGAAAGTGAAAGAGTCATCGTCCGGCACTAAGGAGGTGACATAAGGACGAGACTCGATGCATTCTTCATTCACCTTGACACGAATCGACCGGGAAACTAGCTAATTGCACTCGACTACGTCAACATTCGCAAGGCCAAGGTCGGTCAGTGCAATGGAACGTCACTAAAAAACGTCAGAGTGACAGTCGCATATTTCATCGATCTGTCACCTGAATCAAAACAAACAAGGTTAGGAAATCAACAACAATGTTTATTGTTAAATTTAATATGAAAAATGATAAAATACGTTGTAAAATGACCATCAGTGTAATTGTAGTGCAAGGGCATAATGGGATGAGCCCACCAGTAAGGTGAGTGCACAGAAAATCGAAGTATGTCGAATTTTCTACGTAACAAGAGCAATCGGACCAGCATCTAAAAAGTTCAAAATGGCGGACACTTTTTCAAAATTCTGAGAATAGATTCTTGTTTTGTGACCCCAAGGACTCTCAAATATCGATTTTGGGAGCAATCTGACCAGTATCTAAAAAGTTCAAAATGGCGGACATTTTTTCAAAATTTTGAGAATAGATTCTTGATTTGTGACCCCGAGGACTATCAAATATCGATTTTGAGAGCAATCGGACCAGCATCTAAAAAGTTCAAAATGGCGGACACTTTTTCAAAATTCTGAGAATAGATTCTTGTTTTGTGACCCCAAGGACTCTCAAATATCGATTTTGGGAGCAATCTGACCAGTATCTAAAAAGTTCAAAATGGCGGACACTTTTTCAAAATTTTGAGAATAGATTCTTGTTTTGTGACCCCGAGGACTCTCAAATATCGATTTTGGGAGCAATCTGACCAGCATCTAAAAAGTTCAAAATGGCGGACACTTTTTCATAATTCTGAGAATAGATTCTTGTTTTGTGACCCCGAGGACTATCAAATATCGATTTTGAGAGCAATCGGACCAGCATCTAAAAAGTTCAAAATGGCGGACACTTTTTTAAAATTTTGAGAATAGATTCTTGTTTTGTGACCCCGAGGACTCTCAAATATCAATTTTGAGAGCAATCGGACCAGTATCTAAAAAGTTCAACATGGCGGACACTTTTTCAAAATTCTGAGAATAGATTCTTGTTTTGTGACCCCAAGGACTCTCAAATATCGATTTTGGGAGCAATCTGACCAGTATCTAAAAAGTTCAAAATGGCGGACACTTTTTCAAAATTTTGAGAATAGATTCTTGTTTTGTGACCCCGAGGACTCTCAAATATCGATTTTGGGAGCAATCTGACCAGCATCTAAAAAGTTCAAAATGGCGGACACTTTTTCAAAATTCTGAGTATAGATTCTTGTTTTGTGACCCCGAGGACTATCAAATATCGATTTTGAGAGCAATCGGACCAGCATCTAAAAAGTTCAAAATGGCGGACAGTTTTTTAAAATTTTGAGAATAGATTCTTGTTTTGTGACCCCGAGGACTCTCAAATATCAATTTTGAGAGCAATCGGACCAGTATCTAAAAAGTTCAACATGGCGGACACTTTTTCAAAATTCTGAGAATAGATTCTTGTTTTGTGACCCCAAGGACTCTCAAATATCGATTTTGGGAGCAATCTGACCAGTATCTAAAAAGTTCAAAATGGCGGACACTTTTTCAAAATTTTGAGAATAGATTCTTGTTTTGTGACCCCGAGGACTCTCAAATATCAATTTTGAGAGCAATCGGACCAGTATCTAAAAAGTTCAACATGGCGGACACTTTTTCAAAATTCTGAGAATAGATTCTTGTTTTGTGACCCCAAGGACTCTCAAATATCGATTTTGGGAGCAATCTGACCATTACCTAAAAAGTTCAAAATGGCGGACACTTTTTCAAAATTTTGAGAATAGATTCTTGTTTTGTGACCCCGAGGACTCTCAAATATCGATTTTGGGAGCAATCTGACCAGTATCTAAAAAGTTAAAAATGGCGGACACTTTTTCAAAATTTTGAGAATAGATTCTTGATTTGTGACCCCGAGGACTATCAAATATCGATTTTGAGAGCAATCGGACCAGCATCTAAAAAGTTCAAAATGGCGGACACTTTTTCAAAATTCTGAGAATAGATTCTTGTTTTGTGACCCCAAGGACTCTCAAATATCGATTTTGGGAGCAATCTGACCAGTATCTAAAAAGTTCAAAATGGCGGACACTTTTTCAAAATTTTGAGAATAGATTCTTGTTTTGTGACCCCGAGGACTCTCAAATATCGATTTTGGGAGCAATCTGACCAGCATCTAAAAAGTTCAAAATGGCGGACACTTTTTCAAAATTCTGAGAATAGATTCTTGTTTTATGACCCCGAGGACTCTCAAATATCGATTTTGAGAGCAATCGGACCAGTATCTAAAAAGTTCAACTCCACTATGGGGTTCCAGTGCTTTCCCTTCTTCTCCATCATCAGACCCTGAAAACCATATAAGGTCAAAGCTCATCTAAAGACACAAGCCCAAACACGGCTAGGAAACGTTGCTCCGTTATGGAGCTAGAATATTTGAACTAATAATAAATAATATAAATACTAATAATATAAATTACCAAAGAATCAAGAACTCACGGTCGCACTATTTTCGTCTGTAACTGAGTGTGTCGGCACGTCATACGTAGGAGTGGCAACTCGGTGCGCAGAGCGATACGTCCACCCTCTGGAAGCGCTCGGCGCGGTCTGCTGACTCGAGGCTTGCGTCGAGTATTATATTGCGCGATTTAGGTAGTTTTCAAAGATTTTTTAAAAATAGATTTTTTTAGATTTTTGAACTTTTTTTTCAGGAATTGGTTTGATTTTGAGCTGAACTTTATTTATGTTATTTTAGTTTGAAAAAACGAGAGTTCGAAGTAGCCAAAATCAAAAGCAATACTTAACCCAAATTCTCTACAATTTGACTAAGTTGAATATTTTTTTACTCAGCATTTTTATATGAAAGTGTTATAAAGTTATTGGTGTATTTTATAGAAGACTTTCATAATAATATATTGTTAGAAATATCAGACCAGGAGGCGGGGCTTAGCATCGCACCATCACCGTGACGTGGAATCGCGTGACCAGTGGGATGACTCATGCGCCTACGGCGAGTGGTAGCAACGCGACACTCACTTCTGCGGTAGCATTTGGACGTGACGGACATATTAGTTGTAGTAGCTATAATTGTGTTTAGGTTTCATTGGAATAAAAGTCCATGTTGTTATTTCTCTTTTCCTAAAAACTAGTTCCGCTATTGATTTAGAATATCAGGCGTGGGATAAAAACACGACGCCTTGCTCGCTATCGGTGTTTTTGTTTTACTGGAAATGATACAAAGAGGCATTTGTTTTCCAAATTTTAAATCCTGCCATTCTGTTAAATTATTTTAGTGTTGTTTTTAAGTATACGTGTCGTTAAGCTGTTAGTACCCTTATTTTTGATTTTATAATATCGGGACGCTCGTCGCGGTCTAACAAAGGAGCTGATAGCTCTCGTTGAAATCGCAGTAGGTCACACAAAGATCGCGATCGAACTCATCGTAGTTTTCCTAGGCGGCGTAAGTCACGATGATTCGCATAAGGGACATATATCCTCCGCAATTAAGTACTTGATAGGATTATTGTAAGATTTAACGCAATTGAGGGTAGACTTTCTACACCTGAATCTAGTTTACCGTCCGAACCGTCACGTCCAGGGAGCTAATTCTCACCCAATCAAAATTTATTGCTAGATCGAAAAAGAACGAATTTGAACCTTTATCGAGTATAAATCATGTTACGTTATTCTGGCAATTTCGGCATATTTACAAGGAAAAACCAGTCAACTAGAGCTTTCATTGGTCGGAACGGTTCTAATTGACTCCATCCCTTGAAATTTTACAGTCGAATAGGACTCTAACCGTAAGTTCGATTCGAAGGTTATTTCGAAGGACGCGAGAATTGGGTCTTAGCGAGTGAATGCCATACTCCGCCTTTGCTGCTAGCAACAGGCAAAGCGACTGCGTCGGTCGATTGAGATCGAAACGACGAATTAAATTGTGAACGCGTTAAAGTCTATAATACAAGCCAAACCTAGTCGTTATTACATCTCTCCCTGATCTAGGTCATCTAGCTACAACAATAGATGCTGTCCTGGGCTGGTGCGCTACTCCAGTTTGGGGGCAACGTCTAAGCTGGATGCCGAGCCATCGAGCTACAATCTGCACAGGCGGTACGAGCGCGGCACTACGTGGTGCGCAACCACTTACATGATTGCCAAGCGAGGCATGTACTGCGGAGCTTCCTTCGCCGGCGCCACCTGCCACTGATGCAACGGAGCGACGCTCACATCCATAAGTTGGTGAGATCAAACCATTATTTCGTGCCTAACTTTGACTCTTGTGCTCATGATCATCAGAGCTTGGTGTGATGCAGTAGAAAAGTCGCGAGGGGCTCTGTCTGAAGAGCGAAGGAACGTGCGTAAGTTAGTGGTCTGACTGTCTGTTCTTGGTCTTCGTGAATGAGTTGGTACTGATCGTTTTGTCCACAATGGGTTGATGCCGCAAATATTTTCTTCGATGTTATTTATACCGAGTACGAGTAGCAGTCACCTAGTTTGCAAATATTACGCGTTATTAGTACAAAAGAAAATTGTTTGGAATGTTACGTCTCGCCTTGGTACCTATCGAATTTACTGATCTGTCGTTTGAGGTACATTTTCTGATTCGGAATGTTACGTCACCTTAGTACAAATTTACTAATCTGTCGTTTGAGGTACATTTTCTGATTCGAATGTTACGTCACCTTAGTACCGAATTTACTAATCTGTCATTTGAGGTACATTTTCTGTTTCGGAATGTTACGTCACCTTAGTACGAATTTACTAATCTGTCGTTTGAGGTACATTTTCATGTTGTACTTAGTGGGTGCTTATGTACGTCTGTTATAATAGGAACGGTCGCGTTGAATCGTATAGGCGTAGCATACAAAGTACTGGCAATAGAAATAAAGATTCATAAGAGATGGCGCTGCCATAAATAATGTGACGCGGGTAGAACTGTATGTGCTTTCAGATTCCATTAATTTATGAATTTGTGATGGATTATTTCTGATTGATCATTAGTAATCATCAGGTACGGCCGAGCTCTTTTGACATAGTAGCGTTCATGAAGTCTGCAAAGCCTGAAAATTTCAAACAATTTGGTAATTTCTAGATCTCAGCAAAATTATATTTTCGAACCGTTCTATGATTAAAAACGTATTGAAGCCAACCCCAAATCAGAGTCCTGGTTGAATGTATTGTGAAATTTTACGAAACAAGCTGCAGCTGACTTAACGTAATCCTGATACATGTATGGTTTTGTTTGTGATAAGGCTTTCTACAATTTGAGAGGTATACCGGGTGTGAATAAAGGTTGATGTTTCACATACCCAACATGTCAATGAGACGCGAAAGTAGTCACTTATCTTTGCACTTGGCGATTTTGCATTTGTTGGTAAAAGTTCACAGAGTTCCGGCAAGCTGGACTCTGGCATGAGGGGTTCCTACAAGATAGTCCAACAGCTCCGTTGACCGTTACCACCGACATGAGTTGGAACTCCTAGCGAGATCCTACGGCAAGAGAATTCTGGCAGCCTCGGAACACATAGTTTTGTGGCGTGAAGCATGGACGCCAAATACGTGTGCAGCAATCTTCACGGGTAGTAAGTCATTTATGAGCCACGTGCGCTTGCCTAACGGCAGCAACCTATGGCGTGTGCTGTGTAGTATTAGTAGCCGCGTGCGCTTGCCTCACGGCAGCAACTTATGGCGTGTGCTTTGTAGTATTAGTAGCCGCGTGCGCTTGCCTCATGGCAGCTACCTATGACGTGTGCTGTGTAATATTAGTAGCCGCGTGCGCTTGCCTCACGGCAGCAACCTATGGCGTGTGCTGTGTAATATTAGTAGCCGCGTGCGCTTGCCTCACGGCAGCAACCTGTGGCGTGTGCTGTGTAGTATTAGTAGCCGCGTGCGCTTGCCTCATGGCAGCTACCTATGGCGTGTGCTGTGTAGTATTAGTAGCCACGTGCGCTTGCCTCATGGCAGCTACCTATGGCGTGTGCTGTGTAGTATTAGTAGCCACGTGCGCTTGCCTCACGGCAGCAACCTATGGCGTGTGCTGTGTAGTATTAGTAGCCACGTGCGCTTGCCTCACGGCAGCAACCTATGGCGTGTGCTGTGTAGTATTAGTAGCCGCGTGCGCTTGCCTCACGGCAGCAACCTATGGCGTGTGCTGTGTAGTATTAGTAGCCGCGTGCGCTTGCCTCACGGCAGCAACCTATGACGTGTGCTGTGTAGTATTAGTAGCCACGTGCGCTTGCCTCACGGCAGCAACCTATGGCGTGTGCTGTGTAGTATTAGTAGCCGCGTGCGCTTGCCTCACGGCAGCAACCTATGACGTGTGCTGTGTAATATTAGTAACCGCGTGCGCTTGCCTCGTGGCAGCTACCTATGGCGTGTGCAGTATCTATATCTCACGGGAGGCTATCTCTTGCAGCCACATGCGCGAGCTTTACAAAATCAAATCAAATCAAAATATTTATTGCGTTGCACTGCTGCCTATGATTTGATCTGTGTCTCCTTCTGAGATGACAATTATTATAGAAGTTGAGAAGCTAGAAGTATACAACGGTGTTGTTTTACAGATGACGGCGATCCTGGTAATTCTCAAGATTTCGGGGAGCTTCGGGGAGCTATCCAGCCAAGATCGGCGGTTGAGGACAACTCGCAATCAGGAGAGGCCGTGTTAGAAATATCAGACCAGGAGGCGGGGCTTAGCATCGCACCATCACCGTGACGTGGAATCGCGTGACCAGTGGGATGACTCATGCGCCTACGGCGAGTGGTAGCAACGCGACACTCACTTCTGCGGTAGCATTTGGACGTGACGGACATATTAGTTGTAGTAGCTATAATTGTGTTTAGGTTTCATTGGAATAAAAGTCCATGTTGTTATTTCTCTTTTCCTAAAAACTAGTTCCGCTATTGATTTAGAATAATATTGTAATTTTTTCGTACCGTTTAGACGTCAAGACGATTCTTAAATATGTGATATTCTACACCTCTTACAGCAAAAATTCAGAAACAGCCATCCGTTTAAACGTCGATTAATCAAAATTAAATAATAAATATAAGAAAGTTGCTGGTGTATTAGATCATAATTGAAATTATCTTTCATGTTGTGTATTAAAAATTATAGAAATACAGTATTTGAACCGTAAAATCACATCTGTAAAATCACGAAATCGGCAAAATTTTGGGTACGGAGTCTTAAGCGTGACTTCCACAACAAAACAACGCAAACAACGGAAACAAACATCCACTCATACCAGTGTTGCCGCCTCTTATTACTAATTTCAGACGAAAAAAAACAGGCTGTTACCAAAAAGCAACGAAAATTAAGTTTTGCTCCTCTGAAATTTGGTTTCATTTAATCATGTTCATGGTTGCCATTAATATCAATTAACACTTAATAAAAGAAATCTGTAAATTTTTTTTTTCAATTGTCGATTTTGAATTAATAAGGAGTACACCTTCCGTTGTTGGTCTATGTGGCAACACTAAAGTTATGTGACAGCATATTTTGATTTGACAATTCAATTTGGTGATGACAGCGCCACCTAGTTATTTTGCAGCAACTCTTTAAATACCTACAAGAAAACTTCTCATTATATAATCGTACGTAGCTAGTTGATGACTGCTACTACGTAGGTACTTACCTAAGTACCTTTATTTGGTTTAATGAAAATTAGATCGTACTTAGCTAGTTGATGACTGCTATTACGTACGTACATACCTATAAGGTTTGATGAAGTTGGATGCGTTGATGAAAATTAGATCGTACTTAGCTAGTTGATGACTGCTATTACGTACGTACATACCCATAAGGTTTGACGAAGTTGGATGCGTTGATGAAAATTTGATCGTACTTAGCTAGTTGATGACTGCTATTACGTACGAAAATACTTACCCATAAGGTTTGATGAAGTTGGAAGCTTTGAAGCTACTTACCTATAAGGTTTGATGAAGTTGGAAGCGTTGACGATGTTTTTGATGAAGTCGGAAGCTTTGATGCTACTTACCTAAAAGGTTTGATGAAGTTGGAAGCTTTGAAGCTACTTACCTATAAGGTTTGATGGAGTTGGAAGCGTTGATGATGTTTTTGATGAAGTTGGACACTTTGATGATGTTGGATGCTTTGATGACGTTGGAAGTTTGATGATGTTGACGCTTTGATTACGTTTTTGATGAAGTTGGACGCTTTGATGAATTTGGCTGATCTGATGAAGTTGGACACTTTGATGATGTTGACGTTTTGATTGTGTTTTTGATGAAGTTGGACGCTTTGATGAAGTTGGTTGATCTGATGATGTTGGACACTTTGATGATGTTTTGATGACGTTGGACGCTTTGATGATGTTGGACGATAAGATGAAAAGGTTAGTCGTACCTACTTAGATGGTTCACGACTGCTATGTTTCGTACGAACCTTTAATTAATAGGTATATAGATGGTTAATTTTAAGTTATGCGTTCATAGCTAGTTGACAACTGCTATGACGTATGTATTGGATTGGAATAGTATTATTTATTACAAGAAGTGATCTTCGATCATTGACCGGATGACAGCTGGAAAGTCTCACGAGCCTCACGTTGAAAAATTCGAATGTGAGGGAGGCACAGGTTCTGTTGGGGTCAGAAGTGGGATGTTGGAAGAGAAGTTAAAATATCTATTTTGACGCCTCAGGCGAGGCATAGACCCCACTAGTAAGAAGCGGTCGAGTTTGCTGCAAGGGGAGGAACGGAACTTCAAGAAATTTCCTATAATCTATAAAGCTGATGCAAAAGTACGAGAAAAAGCGAAGCATGTTTTCGAAATAGCCTTAGAGAAACTTGACGAATATTTTGCTCGAAAGTTGAGTAAAAGATTTGAAAGGCAAATATTCAGAAAAATTAAGCAGGAAGAAAATGAAAAAT
The DNA here is from genome assembly GCA_947623365.1 of Achlya flavicornis. Taxonomy (NCBI): domain Eukaryota; kingdom Metazoa; phylum Arthropoda; class Insecta; order Lepidoptera; family Drepanidae; genus Achlya; species Achlya flavicornis. Next base: position 10,654,594 of record OX392468.1, read on the forward strand.
TTGAAAAATTTCTTGTACACACGGCAACAGATCAAGCTATACATTTCTAGTATAAGCTGACCTCCCATTGTACGAAAATCCTATACAATGCAAGATCAGCTTATACTGGAAATGTATAGCTTGATCTGTAGCCGTGTGTACGACGTTAACGATTATCTTATTGATAGACCAACAAAAATGCTGTTCAGAAAATGTAAGGAAAATAAAAATATTGAAGTCGGGCGATAAGATGACATTAAATGATATACCTAATTTTCGAAGCTAATTCCTTGTAAGTTGTTAGCAGACAGTTAGAGGATTTTGAGAATACTAAAAAATATACCACTTATACATCAAATTGAGACTAGAACAAGAGATAAAGATGGAATGAAAAGAAAAAATGTTTTAGACGTGGAAGTTAAGTCACTTGCCATTTGATGAAGTGTCCAGAAAAATAAAAAAATGCATAAAGTGAGGAAAATGGGTCATTTTATAAAGCAATGTAAGACAAATACTCTAAAGAGAAAATTTGAAGATGAACCAGTCCAATACGATAGAAAATTAAAAAAAAATACCAAACAGAAGTAAATAATATAAATGAAGAAAACGATGAGGTGTGTCCTCATCGTTTTCTTCATTTATATTCAGAAGGAGATATTCACTATGTTTTTAATATAGATAATGATCACAATGGTTACGTGCTTAGTTGGAGGAACACATATGATATGTTGATAGATTCGGATAGCAATCATAATTTGATCACGGATGAGACATGGACTGTACGCGGGATTATTGTTTCATGACTGTATGTAATGAAGAAAAATAATGTTAAGATAGATAGATAGATAACTCTTTATTGTACACCAAAAAACAAAAACTAACGGATTGCGAACGCCGTTATTACCAAACTAAAGAAGAGGCTTTAGCTTTGGTGTCGGCATTTGAGCATTTCCGTAAGATTGTTTTCCATATTGAGGTCAGTGCGATTAGAATGTAAATATTATGTAATGAATCTAAGCTTGTTTTGAAGGGAGTAATTGCTGAGTTTATTGCCGGTTATTTGCTCTTCTCAGCGGGTGCAACCTTCTGAACCGGTATTGGAGTATTATAGTCATACTTTTCATAAGTGCCTGCGAAGGTCTATTTGAATAAATGATTTTGAATTTTATTTGGCAAAGAATTTGACCTCATCACGGATCATAAACAGCTTGAAGCAATATTTAGTACTAATTCAAAGCCATGCGCAATAATGCATGTATTAAGCGATAGATATTAAGATTATAATCTTATAACTACAGAGTTACTTATTTAAATATATATATTGCTGCGGGGAAATAAATGATCATTCCTAAACAAACACGAATGCGGTTTCTAACTGCAGCACATGAAGAGTACTCAGGGATTGTCGCAATAAAGTCGAGACTTAGAACGAAAGTTTGGTGGCCTAGGTATGACAAGGATGCGGAAAGATTATTGAAGACTTGCAAAGGATGTTCAATCATATCTGCATCCAATCCCACACATCCTCTTAAGAGGAGAGAACTCCCAGTACATTCTTGGGTAGACGTAGCAATAGACCTTCTTGGTCCTTTGCCGACTAGTGATTATCTCTTCGATGTGGTCTACTATTCGAGATTCGAGGTATAAAGAAATAATAATCTGTTGAGACATAACTAGCAAAGAATTATCCGTTTACTCAAAGAATTATTCAGCCGATTAGGAACTCCGGTTTCTATAACCTCAGATAATGGAAAGCAATTTGTCAGTGAGGAGGTTAGATTATTTTGCCGGTGGTTTTAAACTTTATAACTCAATTCCATATTGGCCACAACAAAACGGGGAAGTGGAAAGGCAAACCGCGACATACTTAAAGATTAAAGATGGAGAAGATAAGAAATTGAAAAAGTCACTCTCAGAATATTTTGTGGTGTATAATAGTTACATTATTACTGGAAAATCTCGAAACTCGAAAATGATAATTCAGGGATAAAATTCTTATGATAAATAACAGTGAGCAGATTATTTATGTAATAATTAACAGTGAGCGGTTCATGGGTGATGGAGGTAAGGAGTAATAATAATAATGAAAAAAAAAAAAAAAAAAGGGGAAAGAATATGCAGATTATTGGCATATTTGATGTTGAAGTGGAGAGTAATATAAAACAAGATTGATTGAAGTAGTTAAGTACTGTAGAGACTGGATTTTTATTAATTAAAAATAAAAACAATAAGGAAGGGATGTAGTGTATGCGTAAAAGAGATGGATGTATACTGTCGTCTCCCACACATGCGCGGAATAGACTAGTGTCGGTGGAGAGGGTACTGCTGGAGGAGTGCGAATGGCGGACGGAGTTGAGTAGACAAATTATAAGGATTTAATGATGAACGCGTGTGTGGGAGCCGATACTGCGATACAGTAAGTAGTAAGGAGTGCAACTATTACAGTACCTATGTACATTTTATATGTGATTTTACAATACATATCATCTCAAATTATGCCACAAATAAATAATTATTACTTATATTCGATTCTATTCTTACGCAATGGATTACCTGAATTAGGACATCAAATAATGGGTTCAGTATCATAGTTTCATGAAACAACAAAAGTCCAGTTAAATGTGAGTTAAATTCATTAGCATTAATTCAATATTCATTAGTCTAGAAAATTATATTGATTTATAAATAATATATACCTGCAGAAGTTGTTTCAAGTACAGTCGAGGACATAAATATGTATACAATTAGTAAAATTCAACAACGGTTTCCTCTTAAACTACTGATTGAAATTATGAGATATTATAAAGGCAGAATCTTCTAACATATACTTTTATGATTTGTGTAATAGTTTAACACTTAAACGTTAAACATGCGAGAAAATCGCTTTTGAATTTCAAAAAGTGTATACATATTTATGTCCTCGACTGTACATCACGAAATTACAAAACATGGAACAAAAATAGGATATAGTACTTATAGCATACACGAAATGGGCAAATGATAATATTATAAATGCAGCAAGCATAGGCATTAGCGGTTTGTTGACTTAAGGTGCGTTCGAATTGGGGTATGGTACGTATGGTAGCAAAAATAACAGTCAAAAATGCCAAAAACGATCACAACTGGCGTTCGATTTGGAAAGTTGTGGGCGAAATTGGCGTTTTGAACTGTTTTCGTTCACCGTTCGTTTTGCTTGGAAACAGTTAAAAACGACATCGTGAACTGCAAATTTTGACCCACCTCCGAGGCAGGGTCGTTTGTGATCATATTTTGACATCTTTGAATCTGACAGATAAGTTTCGGAAAATTCATACGGGAAGCGAAAATTCTAATTTTTATTGTAAAATTTTATAGAAATACTAACAGGCAAGAGAATAATTTGTTAGATTAACTTTGTTTAATGATTAACTGAAGGAAAAAGGTAGGTTGAGACAAGTGACAAGCAGGCGATCAGAATGGAAATGTCATTTTTGTATCTAATCGTTCGATTTGGGAAATATCGTTTGTGGAAAAAGTTGCAAAATTGTTGAAATTTTCCAATTCGAACGCATAAACAAAAATTCCCATTTTGAAACTGTTAAAAACGACATCACTCCAATTCGAACGCACTATTATTATTACTATTATTATGGTAGGCGAACGAGACGTTGGATAACTCCAACACTGTTTAATCAATTGCCACATGATTTATTTGATGGTGTTAAATGTAGGATTCAAATTAAACATAGAATTAAAATGTTTTTGTTGCAACAATATTATTTATTATAAATTTAGGTACCAATGTTATGTTATTTTTAGCTTAAACGAACGAAGAGAAGAGAAGTTCTCAGCAAATGCAATCTTCCGAAACGGTATTAGAGTATTTTGGAGTCAGACTTTTCATAAGTGCCTGTTCCTTACAGGAACAAGGATAAATTAAACGAGAAATTGATGTTTTAGGTTTACCTATTTAGGCTAATACTTAGTAAATCATTACAAAAAATGAAGATAGATAGGAGCGCGTTACAATGCTTGTCTATCGCTAGCCGACGAGTGAATGCTTGGTGCGCAGGCGCATGGCCGACGCAAGGCAGGCGCGGACATCCTCCGGGCCGTTGAAAGCTTCAGGAAAGCTTTTAAGGATGGTCTTCAGCAGGTAACAGACAGATGCGATTAAGGGCGCGCCGCACGGTGCCACGTGCAGTAGCTATGTCAGCGACGCGTGGGACGCCGTCAGCGCCCGGAAAGAGCGCTCTCACTCGACCAAGGCGCCAGCAGAGTGGAGTTGTGCCGTCGTCCTTCAGCAGGACAAGGTCGTCCACCTTCAGGTTTCTGCTTCTGATGCGCCACTTACTGCGCTGTTGAAGCTCTCCAACGTATTCGTTGGACCAGCGCCGCCAGAAGTGCTGGCGAACCTGTTCAAGGCGCTGATACCGGTCGAGTCGATGTGTCTGACAGTCCATCACGTCAGGTGATGGAAGTGCGGTGAGTGGCCTGCCAATCAAAAAGTGTCCCGGGGTGAGGGGCTGTAGATCATCAGGGGAAGGACTGAGAGGACATAAGGGACGGCTATTGAGGATAGCCTCAATTTGTGCAAACAAAGAACACAATTCTTCGAAGGTTAAGTGTGCATTGCCCATGACTATGCAAATGAAATTTGGCTGATTTGACTCCAGCCTCGTGATAACCACCAAAATGAGGAGCGTATGCAGGTGTAAATTTAAAATCTATGCTCTGCTGAGCTGTAAAATCTGAAATAGCATTTTTAACATCCTTTGAATTAAAGAAATCCTTTAGTTCACGAGCAGCGGCAACTAAATTTGAGCCGTTGTCACAAAATATTCTTTTAGGTAGGCCTCTTCGAGCTATAAAACGCCTAAGAGTTAATATAAAAGCGTCCTTGGAAAGCTCGCTGACTGCCTCCAAGTGAATACATTTAAAACTAAAACAAATAAAAATACAAAGATAGCATTTTGTTATTTTGCACCCTCTTCCCTTACGATCTGTTATGTAAAACGGGCCAGCAAAATCAGTCCCTACATTATTAAAGGGGAAGTCAGGAAGTGTACGTTCCGAAGGGAGATTACCCATAATATTTGCCATAGGTTTACCTCTAAAACGCCTACACACAAAACAGTTTCGAGCAGTACGTCTAGCTAAATCCCGCCCGCCTATAGGCCAATATTTGTTTCTTATGGATGCGAGAAGTAGTTGGGGCCCAGCATGCATGAGGCGTGAATGTTCTTGCTGAAAGAGAAGGGCAGTAAGATGGCATTTTGAATGTAGCAATATTGGATGTCTTTTATCAAAACTATAAGTAGAAGCTTCAATACGACCCCCTACTCGAAGAAAACCTCACTTCAGAATCGATAAAAGGATTGAGTGACGCAATTATTGATTTTGGTTTAATCAGCTTATTTTTTGACAATAGAGAAATCTCATCCTGAAATGAATATTTTTGTGACATTTTAATCGAAACATTCATTGACCTCTCAAGCTCTGTAGCCTGTAATGAACCGGTAAGTTTATTATTTTTATTTAAATTTTTTGAATTATGAAACCATCGTAAAATGCGTGCATAGGCACGCTGTGCAATTATCAGCCTAGAGATCCTTGAGAGATCAGAAGGAGGCTCCCCCAAAAGCGGGAAGAGCTTTAACCTCTGGCAATGCCTGACCATCGAATGACTCTCTGAGAGGCCAAGACGACTCTTCAAGGGACAAAAAGGAGGGACCCTGCCACCACAATGTAGAAACAGCCACTTGAGATGGATCAATGCCACGCGAGACGAGATCAGCAGGATTTTGTGTAGTCGGAACATAACGCCATAGCGACGGATCAGTGAGGTCTTTGATGGCACTCACTCTGTTACCTACGAAGACCTTCATGGCCTTCGTGGTATTTAACCAAGACAACACTACCTTTGAATCTGACCAATAAATGTGATTATCTATTTTGCATCGTAGAGCTTGTGTTACTACTGAAGCTAACTGAGCACCGAGTAATGCAGCGCACAATTCTAATCGAGGAATAGTGGTAGGTTGTATAGGAGAGACGCGTGATTTTGCACAGAGTAGCCTGACCCATGTAGCCCCTTGTGTATTTGTGGATTTCAAATAAATACAAGCTCCATAAGCCCTTTGAGAAGAGTCACAAAAACAGTGCATTTCAATAAAAACTGGGTCGTCTACCAAAACATTTCTAGGTATTTTTAATTGTGAAATTATTTCGAGACCCTTAGCGAACCTTAACCATTCAGATTTAATTTTCTCAGGTACAGGATCATCCCATCCTAGTTTGTCTACAGCCCATAGATCTTGAATAATCATTTTAGGCTTTATAGTGCAAAGAGACAGCAAACCAAGTGGATCGAAAACCTTAAAGGTAGAAGACAAGATCGACCTTTTGGTTATGACCTCGACAGAGATTGGTTCTATGGGGAAATGTAAATCATCCGATTGAGGGTTCCATCCCACACCTAGAGTGCTTGTAGCATTGCTAATAACAAGCGAACCATCGTTTTTGTCTTGATCATCGTGATCAAGCACCAAAGGTAAATTAGAACGGTATTTTCTAAGATGAAACCCACCTTTAGCAAAAGTTTCAGCCACAGACCTTTGAATGTAGAGCAACTCTACTTTCGATTGAGCTCCTGTCAAAAGGTCATCAATATAGAAATCCCTTTGAATAATATCTTTAATTTTAGAATCTATGGATTCTTCACCACATTGTGATAAGCAGCGAGTGCTGAGAAAACTGGCACTTGAGAACCCGTAGGTAACTGTATTTAATTGAAAAATACATAAAGGCTGCGATTCATCGTCGCGCCATATAATCAATTGAAGACTACGATCATGCTCATCAACAATAATCTGACGATACATTTTTTCGATGTCCCCAGAAAGGACATACTTATAAGTACGAAAACGAACCAAAATATTAAACAGAGAATCTTGAATCGTGGGCCCAATCTTTTGGATGTCGTTTATAGAGAAACCGGAAGTAGAGCGAGCCGAAGCATCGAACACAACGCGAAGTTTAGTTGACTCACTATTTTCCTTTAATACAGGATGATGAGGCAAATAATATTGAACCTCATTAGAAGTAGTAGGCTCATAAACCGAGAGATGGCCTAAATTGGCATATTCTTTAATAAAATCTAAATATAATTCCTTAAGTAACGGCTGACGTCTGAAACGCGCCTCAAGACTTAGGAATCTTTTTTTAGCTAAACGGTACGAGTCTCCTAAACAATCTATACTATCGCGAAGTGGAAGTTTGACACAAAAACGACCATCACTACAGCGAGTGGTATTAGCGAGAAAGTGCTGTTCACACAGTCTTTCTTCCTCAGATAACGTCGCGGCGTCAGGGACACTCTTTAGTTCCCAACATCTTTCCAAATCGTCATTGAGATTGGTGAGATCATCGTTCCTAGCAAAATTACAATTAATTTGACCTTTAGTCGACCTTACAGGAAATATAGTCCCAGCGACGAGCCAGCCAAGTTTTGAGCTACGTAATAAAGGTAAATTATTGCCTAAGGAATGCTGTTTGGAATCAATTATATCCCAGAAAATGTCAGCACCAATAAGCATATCTATAGAAGATGGCTTATTAAAACTTGGGTCTGCCAATTTGAAACCTGACAAGTTGAGATGCTCTATGTTAAAAAAGGCTTTAGGCAACTTGTTGGAAATTGTGGGCAAGACAAGACAAGACATGATGATGTTAAATGTGTTACACATTGACTGAACGCGCACAGAACACCGTTCAGGTTTGAGATTCATTGGAGAATCACCAATACCAACTACACTAATGTCGGTAGGCTGAGGAGTCAAATTTAAAGCTTGTTTTACACGCTCGGTAATGAAAGAGGACTGACTCCCGCTATCTAGCAGAGCTTTCACTGTCACATATATATTGGTAACAGGATTATATAATTTTATTTCAGCAGTACATAACAATACTTCTGAAGAGGACAAGGCAGACATTGAAATCGATTCGGGATTTGGTGGATTATCTGTTTTGTTTAATGATTCATGCAAGAGTGTGCTATGACGCTGTTTACAAAGCTTGCATGCCACACGCAGTTTGCAACGTTGCGTAATGTGTCCACTTCTTAAGGGGCAGACTTGGGCAAAATACACTACATTGCTGCCCAAATTATATGAAACCTGCTAACTCTACGGTGTTGAAATTTAAATATATGATACTTAAGGATATAACAAACACATCGCCCGAGCCGAAAACACGATTTCAATTAAAAGCCTCGATAAAAAAAAATGTCAAACATACCTCTGAAAATCAAGAAATTCCCAAATATATCCAACGCCTGAAGGTATTTTGATACGATTTTTTTCATCGATATAGTACATATCATAAGAAAATAAACGCCCGATTTAGTTTTTTGAATTAGCTATTCAGTTTTTCATAATAATGATTTTTAAAAAAGTCGCTTACGTCAAATTCAATCCGAGCACCATCAACCTCATACCGCACTCTATTGTCCTGTAACTCGCGTATTTTGCTTCGCGCTCACTCGCATTCCGCGGCGATCCGCGTTGCTAGATGGACCTGTGTCATTTTCTTTCAGAATTTTCACAAAAATAAAACCCTCTCATATGAGTAAAAAATCATATCAAATATCTTCAGAAGGCACTGGAAATGCATGCTAGTCAAATGAAGGCAATTGAGCCTTTTATTTGCTTGTTATGAATAAAAATATATAAAATAAAATCTGTTATGATTGATACTTTTGAAAATTGTCATCGAGCCATGTCGTGGTACTGACAGAGACTAATACTTATTTTCGTCTATGAAGGGTATGGCTTGGGTAGTCTAGGGGGCTAAAGTGCGGGTTATTAATGTAGGCTCCGACTGAAGGAAGTGATGATTCAAATCCCGGAAAGTTTTTTTTTTATTTCAAATCATACAAAATGAAAAATCAGCAATATATATTATTTTTAATGAGCAATTATCTATTTAGTTCCTTACCTGATTAAATAACACCTCATTCAATGTTGTTTATTTTGAGATCAAAGAAAAGGTATTGAAGGTAGGTTGACTGATACTGGTAACAGTAGGTGCCCCGAAGTCGGGGCGGGCGTGCCAGTCACTACTGCGGTCATCGAGTCATCTGTAGTCATCGAGTCGAGCCGATATACCTTTATATTCATTGTATTATTGTGGTCCAGTCGCTTAGTCGTGAAGTGTCAATGGCACAGTAAAATTAGTACCAGTAAGGAAAATATTACACATCTTACGTTGACTAAGTTTCTACTACATCGAGGAACAACCCTTACAGAATTTATACCGAGCAATCTGATTCCGAAACTAGTCGTGATTTGTCACTGATTTTGAACTGTAAGGATCAATCACTTCATCGTGTGTTCTTGACTTGGCCAATCAGAGCGCATTGTCAATGGTGGCAAATTGGCGGAATATATTGCAAGCAAAATCAACGTCATTACGCTTCTTTGGGTTAATTGTTCGATGTTCTACTACTTACTGAATCGGTTAGTTGGAATGTGAACCCATCGTAAATTTACAATTACTATTAGTGAGCTCGGCTATCATTGTGCCGATTGTCGTATCGGCCAATGGCCTGATGGCCGAAAGCCTCGAGTAGAGGGCAGTAATCCTCGATACGGCTCGCATTGTGAGGAGGTTCCTATTTCTGCAGCCCTAACCACCGGTAGCTTAGCTTTTTCAGCCAATCAGCGGCCAGGCACAGTTTTGTAGTAATAAAATTAGAATAACTTTTGTTGTCATTCTTTAACAGTTGATAGGAAATGTTCAGATTTAGTTATAAACGCGATATTTTTACTATTTGAAGGATAATACGATGTAGAATAACGAAGTAGTAAAATCGGAAATACAATTTAAATTTTCTGAAAGCGGATGGAAACCCGTGACTTGTAGTCCTCCAGAAGCTATTTAATTCCGTTATACAGGAAGGTACAACTAGGGTATGTGTATGTAATATCGGTTATCGGTAGGTTGTAATGGCGGAATATATTGCAAGCAAAATCAACGTCATTACGCTTCTTTGGGTTAATTGTTCGATGTTCTACTACTTACTGAATCGGTTAGTTGGAATGTGAACCCATCGTAAATTTACAATTACTATTAGTGAGCTCGGCTATCATTGTGCCGATTGTCGTATCGGCCAATGGCCTGATGGCCGAAAGCCTCGAGTAGAGGGCAGTAATCCTCGATACGGCTCGCATTGTGAGGAGGTTCCTATTTCTGCAGCCCTAACCACCGGTAGCTTAGCTTTTTCAGCCAATCAGCGGCCAGGCACAGTTTTGTAGTAATAAAATTAGAATAACTTTTGTTGTCATTCTTTAACAGTTGATAGGAAATGTTCAGATTTAGTTATAAACGCGATATTTTTACTATTTGAAAGATAATACGATGTAGAATAACGAAGTAGTAAAATCGGAAATACAATTTCAATTTTCTGAAAGCGGATGGAAACCCGTGACTTGTAGTCCTCCAGAAGCTATTTAATTCCGTTATACAGGAAGGTACAACTAGGGTATGTGTATGTAATATCGGTAGGTTTTTAATTCCGATATTGATTTTCAATATTGGATCTCAATAGCAGAATTAGAAATGTTCATTATAAATTGCACATATTCCTTATAAACTGCACATAATTATAATTAATAAATAGCTCAATAGCTTTATTTTAAAACCCAAATAGATTTTTTTTACTGATTCCGATATTACGATATAATTGGATCACTCAGTATCGGATTGTAAATTGTAATATCAGAATTCCGATATAGCGATGATCCGATATACCGAGATTCATGCCCTGTAGTTATAACACCAGAAGTATGGAGAGAAAATATGGTGGTGCTCTTCTTCAAAAAAGGCGATAAGGCCCTATTGAAGAACTACCGCCCGATATCCTTCCTAAGCCACGTTTATAAGTTGTTTTCGGGAGTCATTACGAATGGTCTTGCACGTAGGTTTGAATACTTCCAGCCTCCCGAACAAGCTGGTTTCCGTGAAGGCTTTAGTACCATAGATCACCTACATATACTTCGCCAAATTATACAGAAGACTGAGGAGTATAATCGGCCGTTATGCCTGGTGTATGTGGACTATGAAAAAGCCTTCGATTTAGTTGAGACATTGGCGATATTACAGAGTCTACAGCGGTGCTAAATCGACTATCGCTATAATCGAATTGTTGAAGGTCTTTGTACAGCAAAGCCACTATGTCAATCAGAGTACAGGACGAGAGTACGAGACCAATCCAGTTGCAGAAGGATGAAAGACAGGGTGACGTAATTTCCCCGAAACTCTTTACCACTGCAATGGAGGATGTGTTCAATCTCTTGAACTGGAAGGGTTATGATGGTTAAGGTTAAGGGCCTGATCGGAAGCCGCCTCTTCGTCGACGGCAGAGACCGGAGCTCTTGTCTCCTCCTGAGTAGCTCCACTACTCGGGCCCGATGTTGATGGGCGGCAGACTCCCCCGATTCCGCCACCCTTGGGCCCAGGGTTGGGGGAAGGTGGCTTAAAAAAGCCGCCCTCCGACGCCCGGTCCTCCTGCGGCGGATAGCCAGGGTGGTAGTGTCCTCCCTGTCACGTTCCGCCGCCTCCTTAGCGAGCATAACTCGCTCGCAAAAGGAGTGGAGTGCGTCCCACGATCCCTCGCTTTCAACCACAGCGCTAACCATGCTCGGCAGCGAGAGATCAGTCCCCACTTCGGCGCAGAGCTCGCTGCTAGGCCCCCTCTTCGAGGCACAATTATGCTTGTTTACCGACTAAGTTGTATAAAATAAAAAAAACAGCGTTCGGGAAGCTACGCCATATCTTCAAGTCCAGAATACCTCAGAGGTTTACAATCAGTGCGTGTTACCAGTGATGAAATACGGAACACGGACGTGGTCTTTCACTGCTGGTCTAATAAATACGCTCAGAGTCACTCAGCAAGCTATGGAATGAGCTATGCTCGGAATTTCACTACGAAACAGGATCCGAAACGAGGACTTAAGTATGTAGGAGAACAAAAATTCTCGATAAAGCTTAGCGATGGGCGATTGTTACTAAAAACAATCGAATTATTCGATTGTCCAATTAATTCGAATCATTCGAAAAACAATTGACTTCTTTCGATTGTTCATAATACGCTTCGTGCGGCACCGCGCGTGGCCTGTGCCGTGCGCTGGCTGTCCACCCGCCGAATGAATGAATCTATTCGCCCTCGCGCTCACCCGTCGATTGTGCATACTATTGCAACCTGCGTGGCGTGCGTTAATTTTCATTCGAAAGGTCGATTGTTATTCGATTGTTTATTCGTTAGAACGAATGAATCGACAATCGAATGTAAAGTTTTACAATTGTCGATTCTTTCGATAACTTTTTTTTTAACAGTCGCCCATCGCTAATATAGCTCGTAGAGTTAGTATGTTGATGTGGCAATGGGCAGGCCACATCGCTCGAAGAACCGATAACCGATGGGGATGGAAGGTTCTCGAGAGCGGCCACGTACTGGAAGGGGACACCGTACGTGGATGTCCCACTAGGTGGACCGTCGACCTGGTCAGAGTTACTGGGCGCTGCTGGATTCAAGCGGCCCGAAACCGCTTGAAGTGGAAGTTAATAGGGGAGGCCTATGTTCAGCAGTGGATATTCTTAGGCTGATATGATAATGATGAATAAAAATGGTAGGTAAAGTAGAGGGCATTTTATGGAGAAATTCTACAATTATTGTAAAAAGTGGTGGAAGAAAACCTGTTTATTTGTCAAATAACATCTAATATCTCGATTGAGGTCCTCTCCTGTCTGTCCATTTGTCACAGCCTGTATTCTCCGAATTCGTTTTCCGCGTCAGCTTGTGTCTCTGTTTATCCGCTAACTCTAAACCACGCAATGTATTTCGATGCAGTTTTAACCATCAGATAGAAAATTATTACTACGCATAGAAAAGACGCCATACGTCACAACTATGTTCCGTTAAAGTGAGGCCATTCGGCCACACTTTTTATACGCGATACCGTGACCGCGTGGGCTGCCGCGCAAATCGCTCCACTGTCACCACATTATGACATTGTACCCGTGCGAAGCCGGGGCGGGTCGCTAGTACTTAATATACATAATTCCACCCTGACTCGGGGCATGCAAACGTGTTCATGCACACAGATGCATATCCTTGGTGGGAATTGAACATACAATCGGCGGCGTCGTGGAATCTTAACAAACTACACCAACTGGCCCGTCAAAAGTTTTTTTAAGGTATTTCAGAATTTATATTTTTAAATGTTTGTCTACAGTTTGTCTACTGTTAACATTTTTACTGTGTCCAATTCAAACAGCTTCGTTCTCGCGGAAATGTATAGATGGCGGTTTGTCACGTTTTATTGTTTGCTTGCAATGACGCACTTCTAAATAGAGGGAGCTAGTATTTTTTGTTTGCTTAGTTCCGGTAATTTCCGCTAATATTATGTGAAAATGTGGCGCAAGGGTGAAAACTGAAATCTGCTGGAGAGGAGTCTGCGCCTTAAGCAATTGTTACACAACTTCGATGAAGATACAAAAGACATCCTATCATCTGCGGATTTCTCCTTGAATGCAGTGCACTCATAAAGACGATGCTGACCCTTACAAAACATGCATCCAGGAGGGGAGGATGACGGAGATTGCTCCTTGGAGGAGCTGATTAAAGCCTTCATTTGATGTTTATGCCGTGTGGCGCCATTTGTGGGCGAATAATGTTTAGGTGCTTGCTTACTGCTACGATTCACTGTTTCAAGAACATCAGCTCGATTTCTCAAAAAACTAAAAAAATCATCAAGACTAGGAATGTCTAGTAATAAATTTCTATTTTCTTCCCATTTAAAATATGTTTTAGAATCTAATTTTTCTGCAATTATGTAAATAACTAACATGTCCCATTTCTCAGTAGGCAAACCTAATGTGCTAAGAGCTCTCAAGTTCTTAGTTACGTGGTCAATAATGAAACGTAACGACTTATCAGTTTCCCGTACGGTCTCAAGACTGAACAAAGATTTCAAATGATTGTTAATTAATTGACGCTTGTTATCATAACGCTTGCATAAAAGATTCCAAGCTTCTAAATAATTTTTATCATTAACCTCTAAATTGCAAACTACACGAGCCGCTTCACCTTCGAGAAACGAATTCAAATAATAAAATTTATGTATATTTTTAATTTTGTTATTATCATGAACCAAAGAGGTAAACGTATCCCTAAACTCAAGCCACTTAAAATATGCCCCATCAAAATTCGGTATCTTTATAATAGGCAATTTAAAACCAAGACACTCACGATCATCATGATGAGAATGAGAACAATGAGAATTGGAAGCTGACGAGGAACGTCTATCACGCTCGTGAGAAGTATTATTTTCAATTAACTGTTCGGCTAAGGCAATGCTGTGGTAGAAGTCTTGTTCTATTGCATCTCTAACGGACAACTCGAGATCCTGAGCGGAAATATTATCTACTTCAATCCGACTCTGGACATCATCAAATTCATCAAATAATGACTGAAACTTCGACAATCTAGTTTTAAGCTTAATAGTTTCAAGGGACGATAGCGCACCTTCGAGCGAAGCGCCCCCGGCGCGTCGTTTACACAGCCCCTGTGTATAAGGAATTCCGGCCGCAAGCGCCTTATTGGGCATTTTTTTGTATTTTTTCTGAACCTTAACGTCATAGACATAAAGTTCATTATTGTGTGTCATTTAGTTGCCCTTTCAAAGCGATATTCGAATGACAATACTGCCAACCAACGGAATAAAGAAAAAATAAAATCTACACTCGACGCGCGCAGTCAGTTGGTCTCCGCCATATTCGGCGCTATAACGTGTTTTGACGCGCGTGGTGTTTTTTATTGTGAAGTGTAATAAAATAAAAATTTTGTGTTTGTATTGATATTCTTATACCAAATTACTAGAAATATAGTGTATTATCCGTTTATAAGTGTTGTTGTAGGTATTTCGTAAAATATCTTTATAAAAAAGTGTTCATCTTTTGATGACGCAATAAAAATGTATTTTTTTATGGCCGTTTGCCAATGTTTATGATTGTGATATTTATAAATGTGTCATTGTGTTCATGAAACATATATAATTTGCTGCAAAATATATCCAGGAATGGATTTATAGTATCAGGTATGTCATTTACTGTATATTTTTACTAAAATAGTGTTCGAAATAGAATATTTCGGTAAAAATTTAGGTTATATAACACCGTATCATATTTACTTATGTTTTCGGTTGTAATATGTGTTTATTCTCATCAATCAATTGTGAAATATAGGTAAATTAATCCAGGAATTCGTTTATAATATCAGTTTAGTCATAACAATAAAAAAATAGTTCGTTCTAAAAATAGATGTAAACAAACTGCGGGTGGCGGCCGGTAGGTACGGCAATGAGTCATGGCGGGGCACTTGACGCCCGGTTTTTATGGCATAAACAAAGCTGTTTTATGAAGTGCTTGAGTGATTTATGTTTTTACATTGTGAATGTTATCGACGCGTAAACTAATGGATGTTCAGATTAGTGATAAAGAATGATGTTTAGGGAAAGTTATTTTACATATATCGGTAGTTTATTGTGCAAGGTACGTTTTTTTGCAAAAAAAAAAAAAAACAACGGGATTTCTAAATTTTCAGAAATTACAGGTTTTTACAGTAGGTTTTATATGATAGCATATCTCATTACCATTCTTAGGGAGTTCTTCGTTTCTTATATAATTATAGGAAATACGAGTTATAATTTTTTTTTCTCACCAAGGTCGATAAAAAAAATCGCTTTACCAATTTTTAACACCCGGAGGGTTAATTGAACTTCGTTTAGAATAGTCTTTAGTATCCATTTCAGGTTTCCCAGCTTCAGATTCAGACATTTTAAAATAATGAGCTAAGCAAAGTTAAATAATAAATAACTCATACGCTCCTCGTTTTGTTGTTATGCGACGCTCGAGGTGTGGCTGTCGGTCGACCGGCTAGCTCGGCCGGCCGCTCGGAATGCTCTCGACAGCTCAGCGAATGCAGCGGAGCCAGGCGACGCGCTGCCGAAGAGCGCACGTTCAGAGATGGCCGTGTACGCTGCAGCGATCGAGCGCTGGAATTGGAATAGAAATATTGCAAGCGGACAAAAAAAAGGGCAATGCAACTACGATGCGTATGGGCAGCTATAGTTATAGAATATAGATTGTTTACGACAGTTTTATAAAGGAATTCGCTATGAATGATTATGAGTAGATTTGATGAAATAGATGCACGATTGAAATGTTATGGTAATGCAGAAAAGATTAAGCAGATTAAGGGAAAAATATACTTTCTTATAGAAAATGCATAGACATCTTAAATATTAGTTTGAAATTATATTTTAGAATAAGTGAAAATGCGATAGAATAGGTAATTAGCGCTATATATCAGAGAAATAGTTTGAAATTGTATCTATAAGGAATGAATGCATAGGTTAAGCACGTGCTTGAAATATGCAAGCGCGGTTATTTAGGCCCATGGATATTGCCGTGGGAATTAAGGCATTCATGAAATAGCACAAATAGACACTAGTTTATCAAAGAATTGACCTCTCTGAATGCACAACTTGAGGGGGAACAAAGGAAAAATAAATGGAACGGGCTCACTGATTAATGGCAAGGCGGTCGGCGCTGCTGCATTGACGCTCATCCAGCTGACCCTGCTGCTTGCTATAGCTAATGATGGACTCCTCGTGGTTTTCCCGACACGTGTTCCTCACTGCCCCTCAGCGGAGCCAGGCATGTGCTGCACGTACTGCACGTGATCCGGCCGTGACACGCTGTAGAATACTTCTTGTTCTCCTAGATGCCCTCCAGAGGCCTAGCAAAGACCTTCCAAGGCCCTGCACAGGCTCACTAAAGGCCCTCCGAAGTGAAGTCTCGCTGAAGAATTCTTCTTAGATCTCCTAAGGCCTTGCGAAAGTTCTGCAAAGGCCCACCACATGCCCACGAATGACCCTTCTATGAGAATTCAATAGGGATTTCGGCGGCAACGTGGCGTGGCAATGGGGGCGCGCGGCGGTGGCGCGGCGGCGCGGCGCGGCGCGTGGCACAGTACGTGGCGATTAACCTTTGTCCGTACTTCTTCGTCACTCCGAACAATTTGGAATTTAAATGGTAAAATCAGAGATTGCAGGTCCTGTAACGGCCGCCAATTTTGTTCCTTACAGGAACAAGGATAAATTAAACGAGAAATTGATGTTTTAGGTTTACGTATTTAGGCTAATACTTAATAAATCATTACAAAAAATGAAGATAGATAGGAGCGCGTTACAATGCTTGTCTATCGCTAGCCGACGAGTGAATGCTTGGTGCGCAGGCGCATGGCCGACGCAAGGCAGGCGCGGACAGTGCCTGCGAAGGTCTATTTTTATAAATTATTTGGAATGATGATGATGGACATGATTGCTTGAGCTGTCTTAATGTTTCATTAACATATTGTAAATGGTTTACAGGTAGTATATAATACAATGAGCCGGTAGCAATTTCGGGTTAAGTCGTGCCTGGGACATGCACGGCGCAGGAGGGCCGTGTTAGCAACACTGCGCTGCCTGATTTTATGTTGGTCGGGCGAACTCAGGTGTCGTCTCTCGGCGAGTGGCAACATTGACGGGTAGCTGTCATGCAGCAGGGAGGGACTAGCTGCGAGCCGGCACTTTTGCTCCAGCGATCGAGGAAGCTTCATCTTGTGCTAATTATCTTGCATACTATTTTGTAATTGACCGCCATTTGCAATTTGTTAACCTCATTTTGATTATTTTATAAATAACGTGTTGAACCTATTTGTGTTTATATTAGGTACCGTCCTTTAGGTTATCCTCACATGTATTGTCGTCAATCAAATCAAAATAAATATGTTTCATTCCCTCTTTAATTCTATCAAATGAAAATTAAATGACTGATTCAATTTTCTTTTTAGTTTTAGTTTCTACAGTTCTTCATTTCTACTCTTTTTCTTTTCTGGGAAAGACCAAAACTCTGAAGGTATACCCCGAACATCTCTTTCTCTCTTAACAAATGCCGAGTAGGAAGACACACAATTACCAATGAAAAAGTTTGCTTGTCCAAGAATTGCCAAGTCCACATGCGGGTTTGAATTATTTAATTTGACTGCAGTAACTTCTAGAGGTTGCAACTTCGTGTTCAGTTCATTTAACATATGGTTTGAATCCGATGCAACAAATATATATTTAACATGATGCAGTTTTTTCAGTGCTCTTTTCACTTGCCTAGAACATCAAATAGGCAATTCTTGAAAACTTAAATATAAATATAATATAATTATTGTCTATTATTGATAAATACACATTAACTTACTTTATAATTTCGGATAACTGAGGCAAGCACATTGCCATTGTAAGTGGTCCTCTTTCATTTTTGTATCCAATACATTGCGGTGCTGCAAAAAGCATTGGACTGTCTTGAACATGCCTACACGCTTTCACCCAATCTTGCCCATTCCTCAAATGGATACCAAGAAAACCACTTCCAATCATGTTATTCCTAATAAAAGATGTGGCTTTAAATTGAATGTCTTTATTCCATTCCAAATATTTATGTAATTGGACATTTTCCTTCTGAACAGGAAAACTTGCTGGTGCACCTGTAAATTTAACAATTAAGTAATCATCAATTTAACTGTTGCTGGACAAGTTGGTGTGGTTTGTAAGACCTACCTATATCATACCTACCTACAGTTCGTGGGTTCGATTCCCACCCAGAACATGGATTAGTGTTCAAGAACATGTCTGCATATCCTGAGTCGGTGTAATTAGGTATGTATGCATATTAAGACGGGACGCGGGCTGCGATTATTCCATAGAAATGTATGTAATCCCCTGTTTTTTTCTTTAATAATGCCTCTAGAGCAATCATTTTTAGGATTCCGTAGCCAAATGGCAAAAAACGGAACCCTTATGGATTCATGTCTGTCTGTCTGTCTGTCCGTCCGTATGTCACAGCCACTTTTTTGCGAAACTATAAGAACTATACTGTTGAAACTTGGAAAGTAGATGTATTCCGTGAACCACATTAAGATTTTCACACAAAAATATAAAAAAATACAATCAATTTTGGGGTTTCCCCATACTTAAAACTGAAACTCATTTTTTTTTTCATAAAACCCTTACTTGAGGGTTATCTATGGATAGGTCTTCAAAAATGATATTGAGATTTATAACATCATTTTTTCTAAACTGAACAGTTTGCGCGAGAGACACTTCCAAAGTGGTCAAATACCTATCAAAGAATATTTAAATCAAAAGCACTAAGGAGTATTGATATCAATTTCGATACAAGTCATCCCTAAAATAACTTTCTATCCCTTTTAACCAGTTAGGCGATGAGTTTCAATAAAATATGAAACACGTCTTCCATAAATCCTGTTAAAGAATGTTTATGCAAAATTTGAAGTAGATCGGACCAAGGAATCACGTTGTCCCATACAAACTTTGCCCCCGTTTTTCACCCCTTTAGGGGTAGAATTTCGGAAAATCCTTTCTTATCGGATGCCTACGTCATACAAAGAACACACCCTCCAAATTTCAGGTCTCTACGATCAGCGGTTTAGGCTGTGCGTTGATCCGTCAGTCATTCAGGACAAAGCATTTTATATGTATAGATGAAAAAATAAAATTTTTTGGAACAGTAAAACTTTATATGCGTAAATCTTCGAAACGTTACACTTTACGAGGTTTTGTCACAGAATATTTCATGATTGTATTGATGTCAGCTATCGATTTATTATTAAAGTTACCAGTACACGCCGAATTGAAAAAAAAACTTTTACCGCGACCAGCTGAATAACACCCACCTATTGAAACTCCTGTAATATTATTGCGGAACAAGACCTGTGACATTTTTAAAGTCTGCAATGAAGAGATTTCAGATGATACTAAAACCGCAAACGGGTCATTGTCGAAATCTCCGTACTATTTTCCGAATATCCGTATTTAAATTTTTCAGCATAATTTTGACAGAGATATTCTGTATTGAAGTAGCAGGAGATGTTGTCTTCTTTAGATTTACGTAAATCTTTTCAGCAGGACGTTTTAAGGTTGACTTAGGACGAATTTAATCCTCAGATTGAGGAATGGTATCCATAAATGTAGGACCGCCATTGCCAGCCCCGTCGGGGGGCTCGTCCAACTCCATATCACCCAAATAAACCACTAATATACAGGATAATTTTTTTTCCAGTACGGATATTTTTTTTGGTGATTCAGTATCATTAATAGAATACATTTCCATTATTTGTTCAACACTTTTTATTTTATGTTTCTTTTTACTTGAAATCCGTAAAATATGGACAATTTAGTCGTAAAATTATCAATGGTCGCGAGCGGGGCGGCCGGCGCACGCGGCGTGTGTCGGAGGGGGTGAAACCCCCCCCCCCCCGGCTAGCAAGGTGGCGCCGCGTCCGGCCGGTGTCCGACAGCAACTCTCGCTCTCGCTAGTCGCTCCAGTCTGCTCATGCCCACGCGCCGCGCTAGACGTTATGCAGTTTCGGTCCCCGTGCAAGGACCGCGCCCCACGTCCGTTGCCGCGTTATACCTACCTACCGACCGATCACGAAAATTGATAAAATGTCAAGTGAAAAGTGACACTAATGTTCTTAATAAACTAAATAACAATTTGTTTAAACGTGCACGTTTATGCCTGGAAAGAGGACGACTACATTTTGAACACTTATTAAAATATCAGTGATTAGTGACATGTAGGTACCTACGGGTGAGCAATTATTTTTATTGACAATTTTAGCGATAGATTATTTTTGATTGAACATTATTGTAAATACTTTGTTGATTCCAATTTTTTAAATACGCCTTAATGTAGAAGTACCTACGCCTAAAGCATTACATAAGTGATGTCAATTTAAATTTTATTATGTTTATTATTGTTATTTTTTTAATTGCTTTAATTTAATTGAGTCCTAAGCCCATGAAAGTATGAAGGAAATATTGGAATTACTGTTCAAGTCACGGCCTAAACAAAAGTCGCCATAGTAGAGTCACCATGAAAACAGTTTCAAAGGTAGACATCTTTCGTTAACGATATCTTTATTTTTTTGTACTAAGGTATAACAAAATGATAAATAGCTCTTTATTAAATTTCATTTAAGTTTAATTTGTCAAAGTTTCCGTACTGGTTTTTTTTTTTCCTGTGTAACACTATATATCACAATAACACGAAAAGCTCTAGTTTATGAGCTAATAAATTAAAATGTTTTGAGGTTATATCGGAAATGAGGTTATAGCTCCGACGGACTAACCCTTTCTTTTATCTGCTGCCCGGCCGCGGTATGACTTCGTTTGCATGGTGTCCTACCCAATACTCTAACCTACCTACCCTACCTGCGCAACTTTCTTATTTTTTTCCGTAAGAACATCTGTAAAAATATTAGAAAACTTAAAAAAAATGATGTATTGAATCGGTAAAGTTATGGCGTGCGTGACTAAAGGAAATAGGGATTCATAACGTGGAACAGATTTTGATGCTAAATCGTTGAACGGTTTGTTCAGAATTGCCTACTGAATCAATTAAAATCAATTTATCAATGTATGTAACATTAAATATCAATATTAAAAGCATTGAGCTATTATTACTACGCTCAATGATTAAAAGTTACATAAATCGATTCTGAACAAACCGTTTACGGGTTTATACAATGTGTAATAGATTTACGGTCTTATTCATAATGAGTTATGAAGGGTTTATAAGCTCGTTATAGAGACATTTCCAAAAAGTATTATTCATAATGGCTTGATAGCGCTAAAATACTCATTAACTATTCTATAAAGTCAGTTTGATTTAAAAACGCCAAGACCCTACTATAAAGATGAACATTGCACAATTATCCGAGCCGAACGCGCCGAACGAAATGAATTATAGAATTCTGTATATGAAATCTTATGAAAGCTCGCACACTTGCCCGCGTCGAATCGTCCGAATCTGGAAGAACCCCAGAAATCCTAGACAAATTCAAATAACGTCATCAGCGGGGTTATTTTAAAACGATCGATTTCGGAATCGGGAGCGGAATCGGAAACCTTCATCGAAAAGATCCGATCGCGGAAAGTTGGAGTGCGTTTACAAAGTTTGTTTTTAATAATGGTAGGAAATGGTATACCTAAACTAAAATTTTAACTAAAATCGAAATGCTTACGGATTTTTATTGTTGAAAGCCCTCATATAAACACTCATATCAAATGCATAAAGACAGATACTTGTTATTTTCTATATTTTGGATTTTAGGTCTACATTGTGTTAATAAACATAAAAATGGTTTTCTAGTTTTATCGAACTTCGAAAACTGACTGATAGGTCGAAGTAATTGTTGTTTATAACATTAGCAAAAGTCAGGCAAAGGTTTGAGCCATACAGCCTAATCGTATTTGAGTTATACCTAAGTTCTAGTCACAAAATTAATCACTTTCATATAGTACGCACTGTCAGCCACAGTCCATAAACGTCATGTGTTAGTAAAATAGTGGTCAATAAACTAAAACTTCTCACGGACTTTTTGAGACAAGTTGAAGTCACGATACACATAATTCATTTAATTTCCCTTCATTGGTGCGCGTGGATTTATATTTATATGATAAAACATCACAGATAATACGCAATAAAACTCAAAATACATGATTTTTTGAAAATAAAACGAAAACGCAACGTCACTTTGCAAGTTCCCGCCAAAAAGCCCTCTGTGTCAAAGTAGTTTTTTTTTCAGTACATTCATGCAGAGTATAATAAAACAAATATTTTATGTTTTTCTTTTTTTCTTTTGAGTCTAATAAAATATTTTAACTTTTATTTGCAAATAGATAATTTGCAATAGATTTTATGGTTACGTAGATTTTTTAGTGGTAGTGAATCTAGCATCCAACATGAGTAACGGTATTGAGTAGTGACCAATATGTTTTAGTCCCTACGAAGTTTGAGTATGTAGCTATTACTTTTACCGCAGACCTTTCTTATTCATTATTTACTTAAAATAGGGGCAAACACACTCAGTTTAGTACCAACTAACCTTTATATAAGTTTAAATAATGCGTTTATATTAAATAATAGTCAAAAACTAACATTAAATAAAATTCGGAAAGAATTCCGCCATCTAAAAGCTATCGGAAACTTTTCGATGATTCGGATTGATATTTCCGTCGAGAAACGTCAAACTATTCGATTCGGAAATTAAAATAGCAATGGCCGCTTTAACCTATCATGCAGAATATATTTATTTTAGTTTAGGTATTATTTGTAACACTTAAATTGTACTATTATCATACTATGTTAAATAAATATTGATGTTCTTACAGTTTTGATTGTATTTTAATGTGCAAATATACATTTTCATTATTATTTTATCATGTCGGAAACTCATCTCGGAAGTTTCCGATTCCGCTCCCGATTCCGAATCCGACCGTTTTAAAATAACCCCGCAGATTCGGCTCGGCTTATGCGGTCGACTCGACCGATGCGTTCGCATTCTACCAGTTGCATACGTCGCCGTCGGTCGAGTCGACCGCATAAGCCGCGGCGAATCTGATGACGTCATCCGAATTCGTCTAGGATTTCGGGGGTTCTTCCAGATTCAGACGGATTCAGATTTTATTAAGATGCCTTCCACATTCGTGGAGGAACAAACTCTAATGAGGGATTTTTACCAAATTAGACATTTTCCATCTATTATTGGTTGTATTACTCAATCAAAACCTCTGAACTGATTGCGAATTTGCGATACAGCTTATGTCGTGAAGAGGTAATGAAATGAAAATGAAAATGAAAAATATTTATTGCTGCAAAACATTAGGTATACATTATGACAAAGACACAAAGTATAAACCAAAGCTTGACATATTATAAAAAAAAAAAACACCTCATGCCCTAACATATACCAACAGTATTTAGCAGATTTGATTACTGAAATCCATGTCATCAGAGATTCCTCACTAGGCAAGCCTGTATCGAGGAAACCTGAGTTTCGAAAAAGATTACCATAATGTATAAACCTCAGGTAGTGAACATTCAAATAAGTACCTATTCCTGAATGAAATATTGATTTTTAAGTTACAAATGTAAATATCCAATTTAAAGCTATCAAAGATAATAATGCAAATAAAATAAAAAAGTTAATTAACATAAAGCTATAAGAATTGTCATAGTAGGTATATACTTAGTACAAATAATAAAATTATAAACTCACTAGCTGCCCGGCGCGACTTCGTTCGCGTGGTGCTACCCTACCCTATGGTGCTACCCTACCCCACCCTACCCTACCCTACCTGAATTTTCTTTGCTATAAACCTCACGGAGCCCGAGACCTTTCCAACGAATGCAAAATCGTGGAAATCGGTTCGTGCGTTCTGGAGTTATAGCGTCAGGAAGGAAAACCCGACTTATTTTTATATAGTAGATAAATAACACTGAACCTTCTATATTACGGAACTGAAGTCCAAAGTGAAAGCCTGTTGCCCGAATTCGAAATATTTTCATTTTTGTAGCTAGTCAAATTGTAGTCGCGTGATATTTTTCAATATACAGATATGTAAAAGAAAACAAACCTAAATCGTACAAAAAAATATGTTTTCAAAAGTTCAAATATTGGTCTTAAATATACATAATTTACTTAAGAAGTAGTTTCAACCAAATCACTACAATTAAATAAACAAATCTGATATTGCGCGCGAGTAAAATGCAACGAACCTCAGATTATGCAACTTTGTATCGATATAATGTCTAACTAATAATCTTTTTTGCAGTTTAATATTTATAAATGATTGTCAAATGCCCTATAATAAAAGAATACAAAATTATTTTTTCAAATAACTTTCATTTGAAAATTCATTTTTGCGCATGCGTCCCATACATCCTGCCCCAGTGTGCGAGGGTTCCGTACAAACCTGTAGGTATATAAGTAAATGGTAGTATAGACCTTAGTATTTGATATGAATTTCAATTTATGACGTATTAAAAAAAAAACTACTTACTAGATCTCGTTCAAACCAATTTTCGGTGGAAGTTTGCATCGTAATGTACCTACATCATATATTTTTTTTAGATTTATCATTCTCTTATTTTAGAGGTTACAGGTATACACACATTTTACCACTTTGGAAGTGTCTCTCGCGCAAACTATTCAGTTTAGAAAAAAATGATATTAGAAACCTCAATATCATTTTTGAAGACCTATCCATAGACAACCCACACTTATGGGTTTGATGAAAAAAAAATTTGAGTTTCAGTTCTAAGTATGGGGAACCCCCAAAATTTATTGTTTTTTTTTTCTATTTTTGTGTGAAAATCTTAATGCGGTTCACAGAATACATCTACTTACCAAGTTTCAACATTATAGTTCTTATAGTTTCGGAAATAAATGGCTGTGACATACGGACGGACAGACAGACAGACAGACATGACGAATCTACAAGGGTTCCGTTTTTTGCCATTTGGCTACGGAACCCTAAAAATGACATTAGTCAATGATAAAATATATAATGCTAGTTATTATCACTTGACCTGTCTTGACAGGATGCGTTCGGAGTTTTTCAACCGAATGGCAACATTTTGTTTCATTACAGCATTTTAGTTGTCGGAACGCTATAGTGCGATTATTAATAAAGAATTTTAAAATACGTATGATAGTCTTAATAGACGTTTTAACTAGTGAACGCTATATCCTTCGATAAGCATTTTCTATGAATAAGACTGTTAGATGCTAAACTGTTTATCATCTAACGGCCTTACTCATAAAAATCTCTTAAATAACGAATTAAGTAGTAGATAGCTAAATAATATTTAAAATGTTATTCAGTGTTTAACTTTTCTTTACTCATAAACGCTTTTTAGTCATGATTTAGTTATTGAAGGATTTATAGAGCAAAAATAATATTATATATGGCGACACCAACATCAAGACCATAAATTTGACAGTAATGGAGGTTTTAAAAAAAATAAACGGCACCATTTTGAAAAGTTTTATTTTGTGTTTTATGATAATATCAAAGAATTTAAAACGTCCAGAAGGATAGTCGCCTCTATGGCAACATGAAATAAACAAGCCAGAATTGACAGTATTTGACAGCCGTGCGCAGTACGAACTGAGAGCGATTTGCTCAGGGAGCCCCTCAAGCGGAGTGAAATTAAATGTCATGCTTTAGTAAGGCGGATTATCCATCTGGGTAGAGGCACGATGCCCTATGAAAATCTTTGGATAATATTATATTTGATTAAAAAATGGAAATTAACAATTAATTCAGATCGAGAAAAAGATCACGTTTTTCGAATTGGGATGTTCTCATCCCAATTCGGTTTGTTTGCGAACTTTATTAACCTCTGAATAAAAAGGTAATTAGATTTTTGAATCTTAATTTTATCAAAGAATTTAAAACGTCCAGAAGGATAGTCGCCTCTATGGCAACATGAAATAAACAAGCCAGAATTGACAGTATTTGACAGCCGTGCGCAGTACGAACTGAGAGCGATTTGCTCAGGGAGCCCCTCAAGCGGAGTGAAATTAAATGTCATGCTTTAGTAAGGCGGATTATCCATCTGGGTTAGGGTTTCGTTCCCGGGTCCCGGGAATCGGGAATTCCCGGGAAATACGTCGTTCCCGAAGTCGGGATTTTTTTTTGCGATTTCCCGGGAATTCCCGGGAATTTCTTTATGAGATTGAATGCTCTAAAACACTGCAAATATTGGTCAAAATTAACAAAAAACCTTTGAAACACAAAGATGTTGCATACGTTCTTAAAACAAATGTCGATATCGACCGAAATCGAACGAACTGAACTACAAGCTTATGAGAAATCGCTGAAAGGAACTGTAGGAAGTGTGTATTTGTGGACATAACGTTTTTTTCTTAGAAATATTTCAAGTTCTCCGAAAATACACCTAAAAACATGTTTGTTTGTAGCCTATCAAAAGTCAAGTAAAATACATAATTTAATTTAATTACCTATTTGTGTCTCAACACAAACAAAAGTAAAAAAATTAAAATAATCATATCAAACTATCATATCATACATAGTTACTATGGGTAGCTTCTAAACTGCCGATTGTAGTGAAAATCTCTGAAAGCGCGTAATTTTGAAGAAAATGAAAGTTACATTAATATTTTTTTTAAATATATATTTTTGGAGTTAAAACTTATCAGCGCTTTTGTATTAAAAAATATAACTATTGCCGAACATGCATATTTTTTTAAATAATATGTATTATTATTTTTACCGACCAAAAGTCAAGTAAAACACATCATCGTCATCATATGAGCCTAAGGATGTCCGTTGCTGAACAAAGACCTCCCATATTAACTTCCACTTCGAACGATTTTGGGCCGCTTTCCAGCGGCGCCCAGCGACTCTGACTTGGTCGTCGATCCGTCTGGTGGGAGGTCATCCCTAACGGCGCTTTCCTGTACGTGGTCGCCACTCGCGTCGTCTTCGAGCGATGTGGCCTGCGCATTACTATCACATCAGCTTACTATCACTACGAGCTATATCGGTAATTTTTGTTCTACTACGAATGTCGTCGTTTCCCTGTCTCGTAGAGAAATTCCGAGCATAGTTAGTTCCTTGTGAATTAGTAAATTCTTTTTTCAACACATGCTCGTAATTTGTCATTTATTGCACCGTTTTTAGTATCATAATGTAGCTTATGACGTACTAGTGCTTTTTAATTTACATTACCGCACAGTTTTATGATAGGTATAATCCCGATTATGTTAAGTTTGTAACTCAATGCTAATGTGCGTAGACGAAGCATTATTAATTTAAACGGTTAAAACAGTTTTGCTGTCAAAAAAGAACTTGCGTGCCATTGTTTGTTTTGTTGACGTTCTCATTGACTATTGTCAAAAAATCTAGTTAAAAAAATACAAGTTTGTTTTTTTTCTCACAAGTGTGTTGAAAAACGTCGTATGACACGCGTGTGCATTGATCATTACACTCTCGGGTTCCTTTGCTTAATAGGTACCATCTCGTGTGTGATTACCAACTTTGCACACGTCTCATAATGCAATATTATTTACTTCTGAGACAAATAAATTGCTAATTTAATTAAATTACGTGGTTTACTTGACTTTATATACGTTAAAATAACAAAACTAAAACTTTTTAAAATTTCCCGGGAATCGGGAATTCCCGGGAAGTCACTTTTTTCATTCCCGGGTCCCGGGAATGGAAAAAGGTCGGGAAAAACGAAACCCTAATCTGGGTAGAGGCACGATGCCCTATGAAAATCTTTGAATTTTATGTAAATTATAATATTTACAAGTTTATTTACAAATTCTATTTCATCTTCTATTTTTAAGAAATAATGTATGAATTTATATTGTTTCAGGTCAGACTATGAACAAGAACATTTCTTATTCATAGTCTGATCTACTGGCTTAAGCAGCGATAGAAAAATAAATCCAAATAGCTGAAGAAATACATGTAAAACGTATAGGAATTATGAATTTGGAGGAAGAGTATTGGAAAATCAAAATACAAACATTGAATAAATTAATGGAATTAATGTTGGGAATAATTATGTGTAAATAAATCTCTAGTGAAATTGTGTATGTTATTACTAATATTATTAATATTGTCTTGGTCCCACTGACCTGAAACCTTCATATTCTAATTAAATTTAATTAAATTCTACAGTTAAATTATGTAGCACACACGGCACAAGCAATGATAAGTATAGTAGGTAGATTTCAAATAGCATGAGTTCGGTAACTCATGGTATTTTATAAGATTTCTCATTGGTTAAAGTTTATTTCGATATAATAAAGGAATACTATGATAGAGCGAGGTTTAATCAAATATTGTGAGTACTATTTCAGAGTAATAAAATGGAACTTCACTAGATATTGGTAAAAACCCTTGACCTTGACGACTCAACCTGTGTGAAATAGAGTAGGAGTTGTTTTATTATGCTATATGAATCACCTATGACTTAAAAATTCATCCCTCTAATACCTTTAAACGAGCAATTCTTGTATATATATAATCTGAATCTCGGAAACGGCTCCAACGATCTTCATGAAACTTAGTATGCGGGGGATATCGGGAGCAATAAATCGATCTAGCTACGTTTCATTTGTATGAAACGTCGTTATAACCTTGTTTTCAGGCAATGAAAAACTGCTACAATATCATTAGAATACCTACGAAGGTAAATTTCACCACCATCTACAGGATTATCATAGCCAGATGGGAAATCGGGCGGTTCCGACACCAGAAGATCCTGTTCGAGTTCAGATGATCATATTTTCCCTTTTTTTTTCAAGGTCCTTCTTTTGTGAGGAAAACTAATATGATTTACAAAAAAACGAGCAAAGGCCGGTCATCCAGGTAGTATAAGTTTAAGTAATTTATGGTGTTTCTATATAATCTAACATCATATATCCATCGTATTTTTTTTTTTTTTTTTTTTTTATTTATGTTAAATGGGCTTGCGTTTGACCTTCGACTGACCCCAAGAGGAGTTAAGTCGAGGCCGAGGATGTAGCACGCTTATCCAGAAAAAGCCTATTCACTCTGGCCTTGAATACATCTAGGTTGTAGGTGTCGGGAAACACAGATCCCGGAAGAGAGTTCCACTCCTTTGCTGTTCGTATAAGAAACGATGAAGCGAGTTCGAGTTCGTATGAGAAATGGGGATGGAGGAATTAGATTGAACAATACTGTAGCACACTCTCCAAAATAAATCCTACAGAAGACCAAATAACAAATAATAATAATTTCAGAAATAAATGATAAATATTTTACAACAATCAAGCATCAGCTGTTTATTTGGCGGCCATTTTGCTATTTAACGCGCTAAACAAGGGTCGTAGGTTGTTTAATTTGACAGCTCTAAATAACGTTTTTAAGCAGTGAATAAGGTTAAATATCGATTATGAGTGAAGATTTTTTTAAATAACGGTTTTAAGTATGGCTTAACTTTAAATAGCGTTTATGAGTAAGGCTGTAAATCTATTACACATTGTATAATATAGATAAAGAATCCATATCCATCTGAGGAAAGACCGACTGTCAAAAAGAATGAAAACATTTGAAGAGAATATTATTAGAACTGGCGGAATTAAGAAAGCCATAAAAGCTTAACAAAAAAAAAGACTGGATCCCAAAGATTAAAAACAAATAAAAAAGTTATTTAAAAAAATTAAATCGACTTCAAAATACACGAAAAGTTATGAAATAACTCTAATCTGACACTGATTTGAGTATAAGTATAAGTATTTAGCTAGCAAAATAATGCTACATATCATAAACGAGCGACTGAAAGCATATTTGTCCAGAGAAATTGCGCCAGAACAAGCCGGATTTGTGAAAGGAAAGGGGACCCGTGAACAAATTCTCATCGTTCGTCAAATCATTGAAAAGGCTCGAGAATTCAACAAGCCGACATACATATGCTTTGTTGATTTCTCGAAAGCGTTCGACTCGGTGAAATGGCCAACGTTGTGAAAAACACTACTGGACATGGGCACACCACAACACCTCGTGCACCTGCTCAAGGAGCTCTACGAAGGGGGAACAGCTTCAGTGCGGACAGATGACCTCCTCTCAGATAGTTTCCATCCAAGTGCGGGTGTACGACAGGGATGTATAATATCACCATTACTTTTTAACATCTACACCGAGCTCATAATGCGAATCACTCTCGAAGATTGTACCGATGGTGTTGTGATTGGTGGGTACAAACTTTCGAACTTGCGGTACGCAGATGACACCACCTTATTTGCGAGTAACGCTGCCCTTATGGAGGATTTACTTCTCAGAATGGAGCGCGTAAGCCTTACGTTTGGGTTGAAGATAAACCGATCTAAGACCAAGATTATGATCGTGGATCGCGTCAATGACAATTCGCCCGAAGTGACACAGATTGCGAACTGCGATGTGGTCCAGTCCTACGTATACCTCGGGGCTTTAATCTCAAACAACGGCGGTTGCGTAGATGAAGTAAAACGACGCATGGCCATAACCAGAACAGCGATGGAGAAGTTGAGGAAAGTGTGGAGGAATCGCAACATTACCAAAGCCACCAAAGTCAGGCTCGTGCGAACACTTGTATTCCCCATATTTCTTTACGGGGCAGAGACGTGGACGGTGCGCGAGTTGGAAAAGGGGAAGATAGATGCTCTAGAGATGTGGTGCTGGAGGAAGATGCTCGGGATAACGTGGACGGAGTTTCGGACCAACGTGTCCATACTCCAGGAGCTAGGCATCACGCAGCGTTTATCGGCCGTAGTACAGTGGCGCATACTGCAGTACTTTGGGCATGTTTCTAGGCGGTATAATGACTCCATTGAACGGCTGGTCATACAGGGAAAAGTGGAGGGAACCAGATCGCGCGGCAGGTCACCTATGCGCTGGTTTGACCAAATAAAATCTGCAGTGGGAAACCGCGTGTCTGACTGCACCAGACAGTCTGCCAACAGAGAGAGATGGCGGGAGATCGTGCGGAGAGCCGTGTCCGCCTCTATCACCGATGTGGACGCCTCAACGTGACCACGACCACTCTGCCAAGAGCGAAACGACAGAGAAGAAGATAAGTATTTATTTGTAAAAATTTTGGTAACAAAGAAGAATGGGTAATAACGTCCCCAGACTGTAGCACGATGAGCTATAGTGGTAATTGTAGGTCTCGTCGAGCACATTATTTTATTCTATGACAGCAAGTCTGAATTCCATGGGAGAAAAAAGATATTCACATTTGAAGTTACAAAAATGTTCCTTTGGTAATGATTGTTTTTTGTTATTATTAGCTCTGCCCTGCGGCACAGAATACTCAATACCAGCGATACCAACCGCGTTTTCAAGGCAAAAATAACTGTATGTCAATTTCCAGGTTCCATGCTATCTGTCTGCTAATATTTATCGATATCAGTCCAGTAACATAGCTGTGAAACCATAACAAACGGACAGATCTACTCTCGCATTACAATTGTCGACGATCCCGAGCTCACAAGCGGTGTAGAGCCCGTTAGTCTGAGAAGAGACTCTGCCTCCTTATGTGTGTTGTACCGCTTGTACAACGGACAGTGTTCTAAAGAATGTTTTGACCTGATGCCCACGGCTACCTTCTACCATCGCAACTCTCGCCATCGACGGGGAGTCCAACGTCACACATTGGAACCGAAATAGTTTCGTACTGTGCGGTTTCAATGGAGCTCACTACCGAGGACGCTCAGCCTGTAGAATGAGCGCCCCACCGAGGTTTTCCAAAGGTGTGCAGAGATTTTTGCAGGGTCAGCAACGTGCGTGTTACCCTAGGTGTTACAAGCGTCTATAGGCGACGGGCCAGTTGGCGCAGTTGGTTAAGACGTGGAGTCTTAACCTATAGCGCCGCAGGCCGTGGGTTCGATTCCCACACAGGACATTCATTTGTGTGCATGAACATGTCTGTATGTCCTGAGTCTGGGTGTAATTATGTATATTAAGTATGTATTTACAAACAAAAAAGTAGTATATGTATTATATCAGTTATCTGGTTTCCATAGTACAAGCTCTGCTTAGTTTGGGATCAGATGCCGTGTGTGAGGAATGGATCCCAGGATATTTATTTATTTATTTATTATTTATATAGGGTACGGTAACCGCTATGGTAACCGCTTACCATCAGGCGGGGCGTATGTTTGTTTGCTGCCTTAGTGATATAAAAAAAACTATCTTTCGCATTAATAACGTTAAAGTATACTATTAATTTGTACCTCGGGATTTTACATGTGTTTCCGGGATACAAAGTAGGTACCTACTTTATGTACGTGTCTTCGGTTATCATTAACGATATGGAACATAAAAAAAATATGACTTTCACTAACCAAATTCATATTTTAAACCATATTCAGTTTTTAGTCATCTTCAAGTTCTCTTTTTAGGGTTCCGTAGCCAAATGGCAAAAAACGGAACCCTTATAGATTCGTCATGTCTGTCTGTCTGTCTGTCTGTCTGTCTGTCTGTCTGTCCGTGTATGTCACAGCCATTTATTTCCGAAACTATAAGAACTATAATGTTGAAACTTGGTAAGTAGATGTATTCTGTGAACCGCATTAAGATTTTTACACAAAAATAGAAAAAAAACAATAAATTTTGGGGGTTCCCCATACTTAGAACTGAAACTCAATTTTTTTTTTCATCAAACCCATAAGTGTGGGGTGTCTATGGATAGGTCTTCAAAAATGATATTGAGGTTTCTAATATCATTTTTTTCTAAACTGAATAGTTTGCGCGAGAGACACTTCCAAAGTGGTAAAATGTGTGTCCCCCCCCCCTGTAACTTCTAAAATAAGAGAATGATAAATCTATAAAAAATATATGATGTACATTACGGTGCAAACTTCCACTGAAAATTGGTTTGAACGAGATCTAGTAAGTAGTTTTTTTTTAATAGGTCATAAATTGAAATTAATATCAAATACTCAGGTCTATACTACCATTTACTTATATACCTACAGGTTTGTACGGAACCCTCGGTGCGCGAGTCTGACTCGCACTTGGCCGGTTTTTTTATTTTCTCTTTATTATTTACCATAATCCAGTCAGTCATAGCCCATGGGGCTGATTACACTTATAGAACGGCAATTAAACAAAATGTCATATAGTAGGTAGGTAATATGTGAGTGTCATTGTTTGCTGTGCCAAATAAAAAAAGAAATAATAATATTTAGATCTTTACCTTATCCTAGTAATGTAAGTAAAAATGCTTATGTTTTTATCGATGTTTGTTATTAAATTACGCCGAAATGGCTTATCAGATGTGGGTGAAACTTAGCACAAAGATAGATTAAACTCTGCATTAGCATATATAATACTTTTAAACCAGAAAAGTTATACAAATACTGCTGGACGGTAACAAAGTTACACATTATTTTGTCTGCTTTAACCGTCAATATCTTTTTTTTCCCATGGAATCCAGACTTGGTGTCATACAATGTAATGATGCCCTCGATGTGGCCAACAATCTCCACCATAGCTCATAGTGCTACACTCTGGGGACGCGTTTCATATAAAATGACCCATCGTTCTTTTTTTCAAAATCATAATCATCACCATATAATAACACTTACTTATAATTAAAATATTCCTGAATACTATAAAAACATTTGTCATTTAGCCAGTTAACTAATATTTTTCTAAATTTATGAACTACCAGACATTTTTAAAGATTTACATCTTTAAAAATGTCTGGTAAATATAAACACCAAGGTAAATATAAATAAAACTAACAGACATTTTTAAAGATTTACATCTTTAAAAATGTCTGGTAGTTTATTAAATATTTTTATTGCCATTATGAAGCTATTATTCGATACTACTGTTAATTTGGTAAAAGGTCTATACAGATTGTTTTTTGATGTCAGCGAAAGAGCACGACGTATTCCAATATTTCCAATTAAAATATTTCGCTGACGAGTCAGCGTTTAGTCAGATCTTAATGTCAAATGTTTACAAAATATTTGCCAAAATAATACTGAGCCGCATCACAAATGGTTTTTTTTCTGGATGAAAACCAACCTAGAGACCAAGCAGGATTTAGGAGTAAGTACTCTATAGTTGACCATGTGCATGTTATTAAGCAATTATTTGAAAAGTATAATGAATTTGGACTGCCATTTTACTGCTGCTTCGTGGACTACTGCAAGGCCTTCGACTCCTTGGAACATGGTAAAATCTGGGCCGCCTCAAATAAGCAAAGAGCTGATGAAAAATATATCAGATTAATAAGAAATATTTACACGGCAGTACTGCTACAGTGAAATTGGAAAGGGATGGGTACAAAATCAACATAGAAAGAGGGTTTCTGCCAGGGGGAACCACTATCGCCAAAACTCTTTAAAGCAGTGCTGGAGGAAGTATTTAGACAAATCAAATGGGAACAGCATGGCCTAAAAATCAACGGAGAATACCTTACAAACTTAAAATTTGCTGACAAAACCATTCTTTTTGCTAAGTCCTACCAGGAATTAACTCGAATGCTCACAGACCTCGACACTCAAAGTGGACAAGTTGGTCTTACTATGAATACACTCAAAACTAAAGCAATGGCCAACAGAGAGAAAGAACCAATTAAACTAAACTATACCACAATTGAATATGTAGTATGAGGCTTGGCCAAATAATCTAGCAAAGAAATAGAGACAAGAATTGGAAACACATGCAAACAATACTGGTCATTCAAAGATATGATGTAAGTTAAGAAAATTAGCACTGCTGTGAAAGGGAAACTCTTCAATACCTGCATTCTACCCATACTAACTTACAGGTGCCAAACATGGGCTCTCACCAAAGCTAATCATCATACTAACATGCCAAAACAGTATGGAGAGTATGATGGTGGGGAAGAGGAGAATCGTAAAAACTACCTACGCACAGCATAATCAGGAAAGCAACAAAAACCAAAACGCGGCACTAAAAACAATGCTCCTGAAATGGCGATGGACTGGCCATACAGACTGCGGAACAAACAAATGGAGTAAGATTATTAGCACCCGGTACCCCAGAGAAGGGAAACGAAGACAGGGAAAGCAGATAAAAAGATGGGATGATGAAATCACTGAATTAGCAGGCAAAACCTCTACTAGGATGGCACAAGATAGGGTAAAATTAAAAAATAGGAGGTCTTTGCCAAAGGGCTCACAGATTAGTATTATAAATGAAACTTAGGATGGAAACTGAAATAAAATTATACAATAATAATAAAAAAATTACAATAAATAAATAACATAAGATAATGATTAGTACTCTAGGGTTTTATTTGCAACAAAATTTTGCAAATAAAACCCTCTTATCTTAAATAATTGAAAATGATAATTTCAGATTACCTACTTACCTGTAAATGCCAAAACTGGCCATGTTTCAGGTGGGTACTTATGTTTCCACTTTCCCATCATAACATTATTTTGGGCATCATAATTCAAAGGTCCATAAAATTCAGATCCAACAAAGTCTATGTCAAAAGTGTTCCAAAAAGGGCCAAATGGATTTCCAGATTTAGCATTACAACTGTTTTCAAGTTCTCCATTTCTTTCTGTGTAGCAAAATGAGATTCTCTTTTTCTTTGGCCAAAGTGTAGTTGCTATTTTATTCATGAAATTTTCCATGGTAATCACTTTGTGATACCGAGCTAAGGATTCAACCTTGAAATATAAATCAAAAGGCACTTGCAGTGAAGCTGGCTCTCCATATCTATATTCCACCCACGGAGGAAGAATTAAGGTTCGGTTTAGCCCTTTGCTGAAAGCTAATACCCCCAAAAAGTGATCTGCTTGATTTCCAAACCTGCCTGAAAAAAATATTACATTAAGTAGGTAGGTATCAGCATTGCCAGACGTCCCGATTTTGGCGCGACGGGCCCACTCCCGCTTTTTGGGGATTACTCGACGGTGAAATCATCGTAAGATGTAGAAGTGAGAAATTGTAAAGCCAAACCACCACTAGTGCACAGTGTTTTAAGAAGACCATTTTCGGACATCGCGTTTTTATTCATAAAGCTGATAGACGTAAATCTTAGCTATTCTTATCTTAAGCTAAAGCTAG
Source organism: Achlya flavicornis (assembly GCA_947623365.1). Taxonomy (NCBI): domain Eukaryota; kingdom Metazoa; phylum Arthropoda; class Insecta; order Lepidoptera; family Drepanidae; genus Achlya; species Achlya flavicornis. Next base: position 10,691,118 of record OX392468.1, read on the forward strand.
CATGTCTAGTTTTTGAGTAAATGGATTCTGAAAATCGAAAAATTTTCAACCCGATATTTAGAAAAAAAAAAAAAAACTCTTAATCGATGGCGCCTCTTATCAGGGATGGGTAGCTATTCATATAACTAGCCAAAAAACGGCTATTCTCAAAGTTGCCACGAGTATGTTATCTGTCAACACGATAATTATAGCCCAAGAGCCCACGACGATCTGACCTTCGTCATTTTATAAAACCTGAAAGTTTCTTTGTGTATGTCCCTAATAGAGGTAAAAACCAACCCCGAATATGAAGTTTGTATCGCGGTGGCTTTGAAAGTTATCAGGTAGCAAAGGTGTCAAAAATTGCACCTCAAATTCGTTAAAGTATATTTTATATATTTTAATTGGACTAATATTAGAAATCATGTCTTCTATGGTCAGACACTTTGAACGTTGGAAACCCCCAGAGATTAAATCATGAAATTTTATAAATCATGCAAAAAGTCTACATCAATGACCCAGTTTTAGAGTTACAGATCAAAATTCTAAAAAATCACAATTTTTTTGTTTTTTTTTTTACCAGACTACGGCGAAGCAAAAAGGAGGGTTATGATTAAATATAATATCGCTATTTTTATTAGGTTTTTGTTCCATATTTTTATTTTATTAGATAAGCATTACATTATTGTAAACGCACCTATCGCGTGTGCGTTCTGCGTTTACAATCGAATGCATGTCGTTATTATTAATTCGAATTTGAAAGGTACTAATGAGGAATGTTAATAGGTATGCAAAACCGCTTGAAAGTTTGTATCAGTAGAGCAATTATGTATACAAATACATTAGTTTTTGTTTCGTTCAAAAAAACCAAGTAGTTATGATTTTACAGACATTTAAAATTCCCCTAAATATCGAAGCCCGCTAACGGTCACGTGACCGCAGGTGACGTCATGTTACATCGCTCCGTTCACTCATATTAGTCGCTAGCGGTGGTACGCAGGTATCTTGCGCTATTAGTGGAAAGTATTTTGGATTTGATTTATGGATTTGAAAATATATGGACTTATGGTTGAAATGAAATGATTATTTCGTCAGAAATGTCGTACAATTTAGGTGGAATCATAAAATAAGGTCTACACATTTCGCTACAGAATAGGATGCAAAACTATTTTAAATTGAATCTAATAATTAATGTAATATAATTTAATATTAAGATGTCCAAATCATATATAATTATTTTACAAGTTTTATTATTTATCGACGAATAGTTATTCCGTTGCCGCCGAAAAGCAAGAAGAAAGAATGCAAATGCTTTTTTTTTTTATATGACCAAGTCGGTAAACCAGCATACGGCCCGCCTGATGGTAAGCGGTTACCGTAGCCATATGGACGCTAGCAACACACGAAGCATCGCTCAAGCGTTACCGAACTTTCCCCCCTCCCCTATGAGCTCTGGCGACCTTACTCACGCGCAGGAACACAACTTTACAAATATAAAGTTATTTGGCTGCGGTATTCTGTAAGGTGGAGGTACTTCCCCAGTCGAGCAGCTCTTTGAGCGAATAAACGCTATGCTCTACCTCTCTTAATGTTTGTTCCTGTCTGCCTAATATACCTAAAATTATTATTTTATAGCTGCAAAGCAAGTAGGTAAATATTTCCCTTTTCAGTTCCATGTTATAGACAATAAATTAGTAATGTTTGTCTATACCTATTTATACTCTTCTTAGTAAATTTCATCATCATCATAATAAATTGATATATTGCAAATGCAGCGAGTTGAATAGATGTAGGTACTTAACCTTTTTTATCTATACTAATATTATAAAGAGGAAAGATTTGATTGTTTGTTTGTTTGTTTGTTTGCATTGAATAGGCTCCGAAAGTACTGAACCGATTTGAAAAATTCTTTCACTGTTGGGAAGCTACACTATCCCCGGGTGACATAGGCTATATTATATTTTCAAAAACATTAGGGATCCTTACTAAAACTCCAATAATGTAACCCAAGGTGTAAAAAAATTACCTAAAATATTCATTACATCGCGTGCGCTGCGAAAACTATTGATGATAGAATAAAATAATGTACTACGACTTTGCAGAACACATTATTATTTACAAAAAGTGTCGCGATACCATATGTCTAACTATTATAGTTATGCCACAATAAGTGATTTTCTATTTTAAAAATTTAATTGAAATGCCGCCGCTAGAAATGGCTCTCTATTTGTATCTTGGTATTATTCCTTATCAAAATAAATTACTTCATATTCAAGACTGCTTCAATACCTTTATATAACTTTTTGAATTATTCAATTCGGACATACCATTCAAAAGATATCACGAGTTTAAAAATATAAGTATTAGCAGAAAAATCACGTCACGGGTACGGGCCGTACGGGAGGGAGTCAATCTCTGCGTGTGGCTCAGTGTTTGTAAAAAAAAGGTTGACGGTAGGGTAGGGTAGGGTAGGGTAGGATAGGGCAGGGCAGGGCATGGCAGGGTAGGGCAGGGCAGGGCAGGGTAAGGTAGGGTAGCACCACAGGGTAGGGTAACACCACAGGGTAGGGTAGCACCACGCGAACGAAGTCGCGCCGGGCAGCTAGTGTCTTATATTTTTTTATACGACTAAGTCCTACGTACGGCCACCTGACGGTAAGCGGCAGTGGCGTGCATTCCATATAGGCAAATAAGCAATGCCTACCTCATAAGATTCATCCAAATTAAAAAGACTACAGTTACAACAACTTTACCAACATTAGAGCAACTCAAATATAACTTCGCAATTTATTTGTGTTGGTTTGTTTATGGTTTGGCTGGCATAGTATGCAATGTTGTTGTTATTTACTTATTGTGATTTTGCGAAGTGTGTCTATCTATCTGTCTATCTGTGTGAAATTAAGAAATTTTGTGGTGAAGATGCAAAATGTGTCGATAAATTATTCCTTTAGTCAGTTTTCGTTTTTTGAAAATAGTAGGTAACCTACCTAAGGTATAGTAGGTCCTGTAGATAGACCAACTCCAAACATTCATGGATTCAAAACAAAGGTAAAAATCTTAGACATTTTAACACAGAATATTATGTTTATTAAACACCTGGCTACCTGGGTGCTGTTATTCGAATCTATTATTCTGTTATTATGTATTTTGTTTGCTAATGAATCATTCCAAATGTGTGTGGAATGATACGCTGACCTAAACAATTTTACGAATCTGGTCAAAAAACATAATCTATCTAAGAGGCATATTTAGGCGTGTATGGCCATGATTTCTTCTGCCTACCTAGTCCGAAAACCAATGCACGCCACTGGTAAGCGGTTACCGTAGCCATATGGACGGTTGCAACACATGAAGCATCGCTCACGCGTTCGATCTTCCCCCCCTCCCCAATGAGCTCTGGCTACCTTACTCACGCGCAGGAACACAATCTACTTTATATATTCAAATAAATAAAATTGAAGTGTCTGTTATGTAATATCAAAATAACAACTTTTTATTAAATGCATATGAAAGTTGACGACACCCGTTGGGTTTTAAGCCGCTAAAAGTTCGGCATAATCTGATCGCGCTCCCCCCGAGATGGTCGGGTATCCTACTAGGATTTCCCCACGCTAATAAAAAAAATGTAGGTACCTTCTTATAAAAAAAAAACCAATTTTTATGAATTTTTCGGCTAATCTCCGTAACGGCTGAACCGATTTTGACTGGATCTTATTCTCAGTTAAGCATATGTTATAGGAAGTAACGTACGTTTCATTTATTTAAGAATAACTATTTTTCCACGCAAAAAAATCGTCGTCTTACGTTAGTTTGTTCCGGCTGATTTCCAAAACGGCTGGACCGATATAGACGAGACTTACACTGGTAGCGGATGTTATAAGGAATAACTTAAGCTTCTTTTACTTCAGATAATTTATAAAGGGTTCCGCTCAAAATAATTAAAACGCTACGCGCGGGTGAAACCGCGGCTGCACTGAGGTATCAAATAACTGCACACTACAAATGTGTATAAATATTAAGGTACATAGTAGACTGTCACCATTCTTACGTCAAAACGATCTTTACAGCAATAAACTTTGCTTTTATCTCTAAATAGATTCAACCCCTTCACAGTTTTTATCCATTTCTCTCGTATTTGGACAAACATTGGAACGAGTAAAATCAACTTTACCGGTGGACTGGTGGTTGTATATTTACATTTTGGCATAACACATGATTTTCTAGTATTTATATTGGAAATTTAAAAACCAAAAAAGTCATAATCCACTGGGGAAACGTACGGAAAAGCGCGACCCCGTCAGGGTATTTGTTCTGTGAGCGCAATTGACGGAGCGAGCGATGTAACATGACGTCACACGCATCGAGTACGGGCCGGTGGAATCCAGCGTCGCGCGCTTATTTTAAAATTCCATATCTCGGAAACTAATTGACGTATCGAAATAATTCTTTCACACATATTTTTTATTTTCTATAGAAAATAAAGAGACCTAAAAATCTAAATTAGTGAACATTCTTCATTCCCGTATCCTAGGATTTTTTTGTTTTTACCTATCTAAAGTCAAGTAAAACACGTAATTTTATTTTAATTTGCTATTTATTTATCTCAGTAGCAGTTCAATAATCACCCATAGGTAATAATAATATAAGCCATTAAGGCTGGCCGCGTGGCCACACATGCTCGTTTTCCGTATTCGATTTCCGAATTCGTTTTCCGTATTCGGAGATCCAAATGCATTAAATCGATATAAATTACATTGATTGCCGCACACGTTCGTTTTTTTTTCCGTACGGAACACATTCCGTAAGTACGTTTCGAATGTCTGAATTTTGAATTTTTTGAATTTTGAGCCCCCGCGTTCGGAAGAACTGTTAGTTTTAAACCTAATGACGTCATGTGGAACGCAGCAATGGCATACATTTGTTATGTACCGCCGCATACGTTCGGAAATTTACATCCAGAACCGCGACACGCGCTATGCGTACGAACGTATTGTGCGTTTTGCACCGCGAGTCCTGTAGGAATCGAAGAATTTATCTGGATGTGCTGGTAACTTAGATCTCGTTATTTAAAATGGACTCTCGTAGATTCTCCGACTGTTTAAGAGGATAGGATGGCTGCAAGAAATTATGCGAGCTATCCCACCCGAGGGCGATAGAGACAACTAGGGATTGCAAAATCCGGATTTTTTTCAAAACCGGATTTAAAGATTATCATCACACATAAATCCGGATTATTCGGTTTTTTCGAATTTTGTTTTTTTTTTTGCAATCTTTTGTAATTTTAAATTGTGCGTTTTGCGTTTTGGTGGCATTAAAAGTGACCAGATTGGCATTACCCCAATTGGAGACTGCCTGTAAGGTTCAAATGCTCTACCATGGCCTCTCGCAACAATTGGATCTAGTCACTGGTGCCTCGCGCGGTGGAAATATGACAACGGTGCTATCGTCTTCGTACCCAAAGATACCGGGCTTCACCAGATCGTTAATATGTAGCAGAAATAACAGAGATAACTGAACTCTGTGGCATTAATTGCGAAAAGGTCCGACGAACACCCGTCTATGACCACATAAATGTTCGCTCAGGAAATTGGAAATTCAAGCACTCAGACTACCAGAGACTTCATATCATGGAAGCTTACTTAGAAGGCTGGTGTGCCAGACCCTTTCGAAAGGAAACATTTTCTGAGATCAGCCGATGTACAAAATGCTTTCAGCGGTAACCCGAACTATCATTCTTGATATTACGTTGTACAAAGAGTTGTTACTCGCGCCGCGCGCGCATCGCCTCCATCTAAGACTCACTGGCCGACTTAGCTAATAGCTAGATGGATGAGCGGTAGCAAATTTGTTCGCTTGACGTCTGATAAGAGCGTTAAAAATGGTAAGTTTTTTGTGATTTTAGAAGGCTCCTAATTCTTATAATAATTAATTTATGGAGAAAAACACAACCGAGGGACATACAGTGGTACCTACAGATTGCAGTCATTATCCAGAGGAAACTGAGGATTACGTTTGTATGGAACAAACGCCACCAGCATTTCCTCTTAACTAAATTACGTTTTTTACTTGACTTTTGAGGTATAAATAACGAAACAAAAATGAGTAATTTTGGAGATGGGGGAGGATCAGCGTGTTTTTTAAAACTATAAATATCTCCGAAAATACATATTTTTTAACCGACTTCAAAAAAAGGAGGAGGTTCTCAATTCGGTTGTTTTTTTTTTTTTGTTTTTTTATGTTTGTTACCTCATAACTAAAACTCCGTCATTTATTAACCGATTGGGAAAATTCTTTTTTTGACTGGAAGGGTACACTTCCCGTTTGGTCCCATTGTCATCAGATCAGGATTTGATTACTTCTTAGTGTACAGTCGAGGACATAAATATGTTTACACTTTTTGAAATTCAAAAGCGGTTTTCTCGCATGTGTAACATTTAAGTGTTAAACTATTACACAAATCATAATAGTATATGTTAGAAGATTCTGCCTTTATAATATCTCATAATTTCAATCAGTAGTTTAAGAGGAAACCGTTGTTGAATTTTACTAATTGTATACATATTTATGTCCTCGACTGTACTTTAAAGTCGGTTTAAGTTTTTTATAAAACAGTCCAATTATTTATAATAATGTCACTTTTATTTACTTCAAAATTAAGGACATGTGCCTTTTCAACTTTTTTTCTAAGGTCCGCACTTCAGAAACTACAAATATTATTTAGAAAAAAAAACACCTCTAGATTTATATGATAAATTTTAACCATTGTACCATGTTACTGTAAAAGCTCGAACCTAGGTAATTATATCCTAAGATTTACTTGTAACAGTCCGGACTGTTCTGTGATCATCGTTAATTTCAGACTTACTCAGTAAATCTTAAGTTATACCTCAGAGACATGGTAAACGTTATTTTGTTTTATTGATTTAAAAAAAAACGCAGATCCGGATATTCTTCGATTTTTTTTTTTTTTTTATTTTAAATGTCCTTTTTATTTTCTTCAATAATCAGTTCATGGTTCCATTCAGCGATTTTCTCTAAAGCTGTAGTTCAGAACCTCCTCATTTGGGCCGCGAAATTTTCCGATTCTAAAAATGTACATTCGATTTCGGTGGATGAAGACATTAGTTTTATCCTTTTTTGAACATCTTCGTATTTTAAAGGTTTTTCGTTAATTATGATTAAACTTTGCACATGTTTTAAAGCATTAAATCTCAAAGAAATTCCCGGGAATTCCCGGAAACCAGGAACGAAACCCTACTGTTGACAGATGCAATTCCATTATTAAGACTATCGTACTGCAAGACTGTGTGATATCCCCCACACATCCTCGAATAACCTCGATCGTCCACACAAAGATTTAGTCGGACGTTCCTACGCAGTCCATTAGGGTGTGGAATGAGCTCCGCGTTTCGGTTTTCCTTCAGGGATACAATATGGGATTCTTCAAAAGAGGCGTAAAAATTGCTCTTCAAGGTCGCACTGGCAAAGCGCATTGGCAATACGCTCGGTATTACAAATGTCCATAGGCGGCGGTGACCACTTACCAGCAGATGGACCGCCTAGGCCTGCTTGTCAAATTGTTAAAATAAAAAAAATATACCTTAAAATAAGTTGACATAAACAACTTATAACAGAACCCCATATGTATCATCCACATAGTAAAAAAAAATTTCATTAGTTATTTATTGAATTAATTTTTAATTACAATATGTACTGTACTGTATAAATTATTTATTAGTAAATTCCTTCACTCAGGTATACAGGTCGATACATTGATGCTCTAAAAGATGTTTTGAACAATGCACCACTGGGCTCTCCAAATCAGCAAGTTAAAGTAAGTTGTCAATGATAAAAGACGCTTGCACACCATTTTCTCAATTAATCAATGAACATATCTGTTTTTAGTCTTTAGACCATATTTGTCAACAAGTAGGTTTAGATGAGATGACAGATGCTTATAGACCGGGAGATACTGGCCCAAATTTCCTGGTCATGTGTACCAGTATGGCGACCCTACAGGGGTGTAATTACGTAATGACGAAAAGAAAAATGATGGTCATGGTGAGGTGGCGAATGTGTACAATACTTTTTCAAAATTGCAAGAATTTATGCGTATTTCGAACGATTTGTACCAGTATGGCACTAGTTTTTCCTGTAAGGTTTAAAGAACATAAATATAAAATTTCATGTGGCGGCAATCTTGTTTTATATGAAACCAGATGTTATTTTGTATCATCTATTATCTATCAATATATATAAAAATCAATGCCACTTTTCGTTGTAATTTTATAACTCAAGAACGGGCTCACCTATCCAAACCAAATGTTTAGGCTTTAGGTAGATGGTTTATGTAAAGTTTGCACAAAATCGGTCGAGCGGTTCTTCATTTATCACATTTTTTGTAACAAATGAATTCAATAAATGGCGGATCATTTTGTTAATGGGGATTTTGCTGTCAGGGTAGGGTAGGGTGGGGCAAGGTAGGGCAGGGTGGGGTAGGGTAGCACCATATGGTAGGGTAGCACCACGCGAACGAAGTCGCGCCTGGCAGCTAGTATTCTATAGAATTTTACCCAAATGAACCGAACATAACGATTCCAAGCTGTAAAAAATTATGTTACGTATTTTTTATTTTTATTTATTTATTTGTTACCGTTTTAAAAATATTAATCAATAACAAACATTATTAGACATCATTTGAAAACCACAAAGGTTTGTAGCAATGCTGAATTTAGTCTACATCTAAATTAATATAAATGATAATCTAATTTATACAAACATTTAAAATAGGTATAACATTCGAACAAGCTTTTCTACAATTTTTAGTACATAAGACATAATGATCAATTGTTATTATATTATACTAGAAGTATGCCAAAGCCCTTCTTACTTTTTTATGATTCTTGTTTTTTTTTTTTATCGATCCAGTTTTGGAGGAAAAAACTGGCGATTACGAAATAGCGATTTCGTCTACTTTAAATAGGTATAATCGGTCCAAGCTGTAGTTGTCTTTATCGCCCTTGGGCGGGATAGCTCGGGCACAGCACGACAGCAATAGTTAGTTAATATGTTATAAACCTATTTTTCTAATTTCTTGCAGCCATCCTTTCCACTTAATCTGATAACTAAAATTGTCCACAGGATAATGCCTTTGCACTGACATTGAAAGTCCTTTTGGCAATTAAATCTGCACAGATAGAAGAAATTGTTGGCAACTTGTCACAGGATGATGTGGATATTCTCATGAAATATATATACAGAGGTTTTGAGTATCCATCTGAGGGTTCAAGTGGACATCTGCTTCTATGGCATGAAAAAGTATATAATGTGGGTGGTACAGGATCTATTGTCAGAGTGCTTTCGGACAGAATGAGAGTGTAATATCGATATGATATCGAGTTGATAAGATCCAACTACCTATTTCTTATCTAATTATAAAATAAAAAAATCACTGAAAAATTACCTTTGTTTTATTCCTTTTTTTTATTGAAAGGCTTTGTCGCTGAGCGACCATATCACAAAGTAAATAAAGGGGACAGAGACTAAGCTTCATACAACCGCGCTACGGTGGGTACACTACTACAAGCTTGAGGCGCGTGTGTGCGTGAGCACGTCACGTACAAGGGGAAACCGGCTTATACTGGCTCGGCCAGTGCTCAAACTCAGGGCACTCGCGCATCGTGTTTGTTTACTTTTAGATTTTAATACTAAAATTGTAGTATAAAAATGTGTTAAGATGGTTTACTGTACTGAGTCTATAAACAATAATAGAATGAATAAGTTTTCTTTTAGTATCTTGCATATAATAGGTAGGTAAGTAGGTATTAGCTTTCTAGTAAATTGATTTCATATTGTCTCGTTCCTCGTAAATGAATGGCATGATTGGTGTTTGAACATGTATGTTTTGAGATCTCGAAAACTTACCCCCTTATTCATAATCGCTTTTTAACTAAATCAGTGTAATAGTGTCCTCAGTCTCACTCTTTCGATCACCAAATGTCACATGTCAGATAAAGACTTCAGAATTTTAGCTAATCAACGTTTGATAACTTTATTATGAATAAGAGGTTTTTTCAGTGATCAAGTAACTGCACACTACAAATGTGTATAAATATTTAGGTACATAGTAGACTGTCACCATTCTTACGTCAAAACGATCTTTACAGCAATAAACTTTGCTTTTATCTCTAAATAGATTCAACCCCTTCACAGTTTTTATCCATTTCTCTCGTATTTGGACATCCATTGGAACGAGTAAAATCAACTTTTCCGGTGGACTGGTGGTTGTATATTTACATTTTGGCATAACACATGATTTTCTAGTATTTATATTGGAAATTTAAAAACCAAAAAAGTCATAATCAACTGGGTAAACGTACGACCCCGTCAGGGTATTTGTTCTGTGAGCGCGATTGACTGAGCGAGCGATGTAACATGACGTCACACGCATCGAGTACGGGCCGGTGGAATCCAGCGTCGCGCGCTTATTTTAAAATTCCATATCTCGGAAACTAATTGACGTATCGAAATAATTCTTTCACACATCTTTTTTATTTTCTATAGAAAATAAGGAGACCTAAAAATCTAAATTAGTGAACATTCTTCATTATACGAATTCAAACCTATTTTTTAAATTAAATTTAATTTCAATTATTCTGTAATATTATTATTTATTAAATAAATCGTTAAAATCATCTGAAGCAGCGTGACATCTATGGTTTACTTGCCTACAACTAACGACGGAGTGACTAACGAATGTACTGTGAAAGCTTTTAGTTCATATTCATACCTACATAGAGATGACGTTTTTGTTGATTTTCGATGTTTTTTTTAGTAATACGTACACACGGCTACAGATCAAGCTATATATTTCCAGTATAAGCTGATCTCGCATTGTATAGGATTTCGGTACAATGGGAGGTCAGCTTATACTAGAAATGTATAGCTTGATCTGTTGCCGTGTGTACGACCTATGAGGGAAAGTCATTTCTTTTCGAAAGAGTATACAATAAAATAAAAAGTTAATTAAAAACAAAATCATTAAATGAATTTATTATTATCATCTAGACTAGACTTGTTGCAGCGGCGAGGATCGAACTCAGATCGCAGTTGAACGTTATTCAACTAGCTGCGCCGCCGCCCAAGCCAAATATCCAACATAGCCGACTAGCTAGCTGGCTTTTACACCACATATAGCTGGCTAGCTCAGCTATTGAAATTCCGGTTAGTTACCCATCGCTATGCTGCACCTTTGAGAATATAAACGAATATCGTAGCTTTGTTAGATTCACTTATAAAAAATATTAAATTAAAAGGCAAAATTAGATTTTTTTCACAGCGGGGCAAAGACTGCAACTTTATAAGTCGCAGGTCCAGCCTCATATGGAGTACTGCTGTCATCTATGGGCGGGAGCACCTGGATACCAGCTTGGGCCTTTAGACTAGGTTCGACGTGCCGTCAGAATTGTTGACGATCTCGAGCTCACAAGCGGTTTAGAGCCCCTCAGTCTGAGGAGAGACTTTGCCTCCTTATGTGTGTTCTACCGCTTGTACAACGGAGAGTGTTCTTAGGAATTGTTCGACTTGATGCCCACGGCTACCTTCTACCATCGCAACTCTCGCCACCGACGGGGAGTCCATCCTCACACATTGAAACCAGATTTGTTTCGAACTGTACGGGCTAAAAGGAGTTTTATACAAATAATAGTAATATACAAAACACGCCAACTTTTATAGGCTGCTGCGCGTAACAGCTACGTTTTACGCTCCCTCTGCGTCATTCTGCTTGTCATAATGACGTTCATAATGATAGTAGTTGTTAAAATATTCCAATTAAAATCGGGAGAAATTTAAATATTGATCATTATTTTGCATTTTTATTTGATTTAGGCCCTAACAGTTAGAGCGTATTTTTATCGACGCGTGCACAGCTGCGACACTCTATCTGGATGTATCCTTAATCAAAGGTTCTTCACATAGAAATAAATATACCGTTCTTCATTTATTTATTTTGATATAAATGCAACGATATACATATTATGTCTGTCTAATTGGCTACTTGACAGTTATAATGAAAAAATATGAAATATGTTAGATATGATAGCTAATAGGTTAACAATAATTACACAATATGTTTTTTGCATAATAATATTTTTTTTATATTTAACTAGCTTTAGCCCGCGACTTCGTCCGCGTAGATTAATTATTTTTTTCTAGATATGAATCATTGTAACAATATAGAGCTTTCTTCATGGCTATTGCCCGTCCCTACGTGTGATATTTGAAAAAAGTTCAGGTAGATTGAGAGCTAACATGCGAGCATGCCACATAAAACTGAAACAGTCCTGCCGTAAATAAACTCTAGCAAATTTCAGAGTTTTTCCCTGTGATTTATTAATAGCCATCGCGAAACAAACCTTGATAAGGAACTGTAAACTTTTAAATTAAACGAAGGATTTGGGATCAATGGTATACGCGGCACGAACACTGTTTCTCCTCTGGCAGAACCAGTTAATATTTTGGCCTCAATAACATTGCGGCGGAGAGCTGTTACTTGAAGTCTAGTTCCACAGCACAATTTTGGAGACCGTATATTTCTAATCAATATGAAAGGAGCACCTACATACATGACACGGATTAGCCGGCGGATTAAGAGAGTTTAAAAATTGAACAGGATAATTTACCAACTCATCCATATCGGGGTCTTTAGTACATTCGGCATTCACTGAGCTATCATCGCCTTAAAACCTATACTGTGAAATTGAAGGCCTTGCATACCCAACTTCATCCCCCTTTTTTCACCTTCTGGGGTGGAATTATCATAAACGCTGAGACACCTATAAATTAATTTTCAATCGTCAGCTTAAACACAAAATTTGAAGATCCTATCTCCAAAACTGACTGACTTTCATACAAACTTTCATCCCCTATTTTACTCCCTTAGGGGTGGAATTTCTAAAAATCCGTTCTTAGCGGATGCCTACGTCATTACAACTATCTGTATGCCAAATTTCAGCCCAATCGGTTCAGTGGTTTGAGCTATGCGTTGATAGATCAGTCAGTCACGCTTTCCTTTTATAGATACACAAGAGATACAGAAGAAGATACCTATACTGTATAATAATAAATTTTGTAAAGTTTATCGTGAAATTGAAGGCCTTGCATACCCAACTTCATCCCCCTTTTTCCAACTTCGGGGGTGGACTTATCATAAACGCTGAGATAACTTTTCATTAATTTTCAATCGTCAGCCTATGCACAAAATTTTAAGATCCTTACTTCAAAACTGACGGACTTGCATACAAACTTTCATCCCCTATTTTACCCTCTTAGGGGTGGAATTTCCAAAAATCCTTCCTTACTGGATACCTATACTGTATAATAATAAATTTTGTGAAGTTTATCGTGAAATTGAAGGCATTGCATACCCAACTTCATCCCCCTTTTTTCACCTTCTGGGGTGGAATTATCATAAACGCTGAGACACCTATAAATTAATTTTCAATCGTCAGCTTAAACACAAAATTTGAAGATCCTATCTCCAAAACTGACGGACTTTCATACAAACTTTCATCCCCTATTTTAACCCCTTAGGGGTGGAATTTCTAAAAATCCGTTCTTAGCGGATGCCTACGTCATTACAACTATCTGTATGCCAAATTTCAGCCCAATCGGTTCAGTGGTTTGAGCTATGCGTTGATAGATCAGTCAGTCACGCTTTCCTTTTATAGATACAGAAAAGAAGAAGATTTTAGTAAATAAAAAGTGAGTTTTTTATCTGTGGATTACAAGAACCGAAACGCGGGCGGCCGGGATTGAGCATCTATGGTTTGTTTGGGACGTCAAATCAAAGAAATTGGACTAAAGCAAAAGAAATTGGACTAAAGCTTAGAATGAGTGCTAATAAATGAAGCGACTTTTGAATAGCTGTACTCATTACTCTTATTGGGATTCGTTGTGCCAAAAAGAGACAGTTATATATTTATTATATCCTAAAATAGTAAGGTTGTACACTGTTGCAAGACTTTGTTGATCAAGTAAATTTACAATAGGGTTCTGAATACAATAATATCGATATCGACAAAATTTGGTTTAAATTAAAAATAGAAATAGTAAAACTTTCCTGGACGAGATGAGGGGTAGAGGAGAAGCCCTTCCCCTCGGTACCCCTCAAACTTGAAGCAAGGTCATGGATTCCGAGATATTCATGGTTGAGGTTTGATATTATGTATGAGGTTTTTTGCATAAATTCACTTCTGCATCGGCTCTGGCGCTGCGGAAAGTGCAGCTCCTTCGCCCTTGCGTAACAAAAAGCAGGCGGGGGCTGCTCTCCCTCCTCGCCGCCGGCTTTTTATATACACTCTAGGGGCCACAAGACTACAAATATTCGGGGTGCGCTGCATTGGTTTTTGAACCGTTTGAACTCACCAGACTAGTACAGAAATCGGTTTTGACAGATGACACACCTTATCTAACCATAGGTGAAATGTCACACGGCGCTAAATCAAAATGGCGTCAACATGCGTTTCGTTTTTGCACGATATTCTTTGTAAAATGTATAATTGCAAGTTTTTTTATACTCATAAAATGGGTTTGGATAAAAAAAACTATCAAACTGAATTTAACATAAATACATTCAAAACTAATCTCATTTGCTGTATGAACTAAACTTTTGCCGAAAGAAACGCAACTGTATATCAAAAAACGCAAGATTGTGATTTTATTAACACACTTCAATAATTGATATCTCAAAAACTATGAAGTTGCTTCTTGAAAAGACTTCGCTGAAAGACTCCTTAGATCATCTACCATCTGTTAAAAACGACCAGCGTCCCGTCCCGACAAGTTTATCATATTGTTTTTTCGTGCTTCTTAGTTTTACTCTACTCTAATAAATATCAATACTAATATCAACCACGTAATAAGTTAATCCTCACTAATATCATAAATGTGAAAGTGAGTTTGTTTGTTACGCCTTCACGCCTCAACTTCTCAACGGATCATCATGAAATTGGGCATGCAGATAGCCTATGGTACGGAGAAGGACACATACTACTTTTTATCCCGGGAACGCGGTTGAAACCGCGGGGGACAGCTAGTTTATAATAATTGTTAAAATCTAAATGGCGACGGGTGGCTATGCCAGCTCCCATACAAAAATTAATAGGTACATACTTTCTTCAAGTAGGTACTTATACTATAGACAGTTTACAGATAAGGTTTTAAAATAAAATAAAAATCACGCGTTTATTAGGTACTAGCTTTAGCCCGCGACTTCGTCCGCGTAGATTAATTATTTTTTTCTAGATATGAATCATTGTAACAATATAGAGCTTTCTTCATGGCTATTGCCCGTCCCTACGTGTGATATTTGAAAAAAGTTCAGGTAGATTGAGAGCTAACATGCGAGCATGCCACATAAAACTGAAACAGTCCTGCCGTAAATAAACTCTAGCAAATTTCAGAGTTTTTCCCTGTGATTTATTAATAGCCATCGCGAAACAAACCTTGATAAGGAACTGTAAACTTTTAAATTAAACGAAGGATTTGGGATCAATGGTATACGCGGCACGAACACTGTTTCTCCTCTGGCAGAACCAGTTAATATTTTGGCCTCAATAACATTGCGGCGGAGAGCTGTTACTTGAAGTCTAGTTCCACAGCACAATTTTGGAGACCGTATATTTCTAATCAATATGAAAGGAGCACCTACATACATGACACGGATTAGCCGGCGGATTAAGAGAGTTTAAAAATTGAACAGGATAATTTACCAACTCATCCATATCGGGGTCTTTAGTACATTCGGCATTCACTGAGCTATCATCGCCTTAAAACCTATACTGTGAAATTGAAGGCCTTGCATACCCAACTTCATCCCCCTTTTTTCACCTTCTGGGGTGGAATTATCATAAACGCTGAGACACCTATAAATTAATTTTCAATCGTCAGCTTAAACACAAAATTTGAAGATCCTATCTCCAAAACTGACTGACTTTCATACAAACTTTCATCCCCTATTTTACTCCCTTAGGGGTGGAATTTCTAAAAATCCGTTCTTAGCGGATGCCTACGTCATTACAACTATCTGTATGCCAAATTTCAGCCCAATCGGTTCAGTGGTTTGAGCTATGCGTTGATAGATCAGTCAGTCACGCTTTCCTTTTATAGATACACAAGAGATACAGAAGAAGATACCTATACTGTATAATAATAAATTTTGTAAAGTTTATCGTGAAATTGAAGGCCTTGCATACCCAACTTCATCCCCCTTTTTCCAACTTCGGGGGTGGACTTATCATAAACGCTGAGATAACTTTTCATTAATTTTCAATCGTCAGCCTATGCACAAAATTTTAAGATCCTTACTTCAAAACTGACGGACTTGCATACAAACTTTCATCCCCTATTTTACCCTCTTAGGGGTGGAATTTCCAAAAATCCTTCCTTACTGGATACCTATACTGTATAATAATAAATTTTGTGAAGTTTATCGTGAAATTGAAGGCATTGCATACCCAACTTCATCCCCCTTTTTTCACCTTCTGGGGTGGAATTATCATAAACGCTGAGACACCTATAAATTAATTTTCAATCGTCAGCTTAAACACAAAATTTGAAGATCCTATCTCCAAAACTGACGGACTTTCATACAAACTTTCATCCCCTATTTTACCCCCTTAGGGGTGGAATTTCTAAAAATCCGTTCTTAGCGGATGCCTACGTCATTACAACTATCTGTATGCCAAATTTCAGCCCAATCGGTTCAGTGGTTTGAGCTATGCGTTGATAGATCAGTCAGTCACGCTTTCCTTTTATAGATACAGATTTAATCTGTATGCAATGCCTTCAATTTCACGATAAACTTCACAAAATTTATTATTATACAGTATAGGTATCCAGTAAGGAAGGATTTTTGGAAATTCCACCCCTAAGAGGGTAAAATAGGGGATGAAAGTTTGTATGCAAGTCCGTCAGTTTTGAAGTAAGGATCTTAAAATTTTGTGCATAGGCTGACGATTGAATCTGTATCTATAAAAGGAAAGCGTGACTGACTGATCTATCAACGCATAGCTCAAACCACTGAACCGATTGGGCTGAAATTTGGCATACAGATAGTTGTAATGACGTAGGCATCCGCTAAGAACGGATTTTTAGAAATTCCACCCCTAAGGGGGTAAAATAGGGGATGAAAGTTTGTATGAAAGTCCGTCAGTTTTGGAGATAGGATCTTCAAATTTTGTGTTTAAGCTGACGATTGAAAATTAATTTATAGGTGTCTCAGCGTTTATGATAATTCCACCCCAGAAGGTGAAAAAAGGGGGATGAAGTTGGGTATGCAATGCCTTCAATTTCACGATAAACTTCACAAAATTTATTATTATACAGTATAGGTATCCAGTAAGGAAGGATTTTTGGAAATTCCACCCCTAAGAGGGTAAAATAGGGGATGAAAGTTTGTATGCAAGTCCGTCAGTTTTGAAGTAAGGATCTTAAAATTTTGTGCATAGGCTGACGATTGAAAATTAATGAAAAGTTATCTCAGCGTTTATGATAAGTCCACCCCCGAAGTTGGAAAAAGGGGGATGAAGTTGGGTATGCAAGGCCTTCAATTTCACGATAAACTTTACAAAATTTATTATTATACAGTATAGGTATCTTCTTCTGTATCTCTTGTGTATCTATAAAAGGAAAGCGTGACTGACTGATCTATCAACGCATAGCTCAAACCACTGAACCGATTGGGCTGAAATTTGGCATACAGATAGTTGTAATGACGTAGGCATCCGCTAAGAACGGATTTTTAGAAATTCCACCCCTAAGGGAGTAAAATAGGGGATGAAAGTTTGTATGAAAGTCAGTCAGTTTTGGAGATAGGATCTTCAAATTTTGTGTTTAAGCTGACGATTGAAAATTAATTTATAGGTGTCTCAGCGTTTATGATAATTCCACCCCAGAAGGTGAAAAAAGGGGGATGAAGTTGGGTATGCAAGGCCTTCAATTTCACAGTATAGGTTTTAAGGCGATGATAGCTCAGTGAATGCCGAATGTACTAAAGACCCCGATATGGATGAGTTGGTAAATTATCCTGTTCAATTTTTAAACTCTCTTAATCCGCCGGCTAATCCGTGTCATGTATGTAGGTGCTCCTTTCATATTGATTAGAAATATACGGTCTCCAAAATTGTGCTGTGGAACTAGACTTCAAGTAACAGCTCTCCGCCGCAATGTTATTGAGGCCAAAATATTAACTGGTTCTGCCAGAGGAGAAACAGTGTTCGTGCCGCGTATACCATTGATCCCAAATCCTTCGTTTAATTTAAAAGTTTACAGTTCCTTATCAAGGTTTGTTTCGCGATGGCTATTAATAAATCACAGGGAAAAACTCTGAAATTTGCTAGAGTTTATTTACGGCAGGACTGTTTCAGTTTTATGTGGCATGCTCGCATGTTAGCTCTCAATCTACCTGAACTTTTTTCAAATATCACACGTAGGGACGGGCAATAGCCATGAAGAAAGCTCTATATTGTTACAATGATTCATATCTAGAAAAAAATAATTAATCTACGCGGACGAAGTCGCGGGCTAAAGCTAGTTAATCATAAAACAATGTTTTTGTGTACCGTTTAGGCAAGTAATTGTTTAAATAAATTATCAATAAAATTAGTAATTTATGTTTAAATAAAAATTACGAAAACACAAACAACGAAAAAGGCCTAAAAACTAAAAAAATCTTTACTTTTTTATTTCTTTTTCGGTTTTTGTATAATTCGTATGCCTTCCTCTTTTAGCTATGCACTTCTGAAGACTGGAATGCATGCTCTCGATAATGCCTCACGTTTTCATCTGGAATCTCTTCCCAAGCAATTTTCAAAGCGTCGCCTGATTGAAGCATCTGATGTGTTTGCTCACTCTCCCACCGTCATCGGGGAATCTAAAATAAATATTTTAATCTTAAAATTTAGACACTTTTATCATTTATGGTACTTTCATTGACGGGACGCAACGTAGGGGATGCGGGGGGAAGGCCTTCAACCTGGTTCCCCCAAAACTTTAAGCAAACTCATGGTTTCCGAGATATTAATGGTTGATGTTGAGGTTAAGTATGAGTTTTTTTGATATAAATTCATTTATATCACCGACTCTCGCTCTGCAAGAATTACCGCAGCCTAGCTCTTACCAGCCATTTCATAAAGAAACGACGCAAAATAGTGATTTTATTAACAATCTTCTATTATTTAACTATCGAAAATAATGAAAAAAAAAGTTGCTTAAAAAAAGGACTTCACTGAAAGACTTCTTACATCATCTTCTTTCTGTCAAAAAAATATGAAATCCCAGACAAGGTCAATCCAAGTCTCGTCAAGGAAAGTTTATCCTCATTGATTTGTCGATAAGAAATGTACGGCACTATTCGAACCTATACCAAAATATATAAAATATAGCAATATTTTGGTAATCTAATTTGTTTTAAACATATAATACACATAATACTATAATACATAAATGTTAGTCTACAATTCTACCAATTATCAAAGCAATCTTACGAATAAAATCCGAAATATGTTCAAAATGCCATGCTTACCGATGAAAGCTAATAATTTCAGATTCATTTTCCTTTCGGTAGGAATGATATTTGCACTCGATTACAACACACACCATATTTGTGTTTATCACAGATCACAATTTAATACATTTAGGTTTGCTTGAAGCTAAATAAACAATATTAATTTTGAATCTTCGCGGCGTCGTCGTCCGTCTGCTGTATGACAACAAACTACGACTAAAATAAAAACTACATCTGAGGGCCAACACCATAGTTGACTTTTAGACCTATTCAATTTGGTAGTATAATTAAACCAATCTTAACCACTGACAACTCAAAATGGGTTACAGGCGGTATGAACAGAAACACACAACTATATCTCATTCCTTTTTTATCTTATGGAGCAATCGTATGAAAATTATCGTGACAGATATAATTATAAAGTTTGCGTTTTGACGCTATTTCTACTGCTTTAGTCCAATTTCTTTGACTAAAGCAGTAAAAATAGTGTAAAAACGCAAACTTTCATACGATTACTCCATAAGATAAAAAAGGAATGAGATATAGGTAGTTGTGTGTTTCTGTTCATACCGCCTGTAACACATTTTGAGTTGTCAGTGGTTACGTCTGGTCTAATTATACTACAAAATTGAATAGGTCTAAAAGTGAACAATGGTGTTGGCCCTCAGATGTAGTTTTTATTTTAGTCGTAGTTTGTTGTCATACAGCAGACGGACGACGACGCCGCGAAGATTCAAAATTAATATTGTTTATTTAGCTTCAAGCAAACCTAAATGTATTAAATTGTGATCTGTGATAAACACAAATATGGTGTGTGTTGTAATCGAGTGCAAATATCATTCCTACCGAAAGGAAAATTAATCTGAAATTATTAGCTTTCGTCGGTAAGATGGCATTGTGAACATTTTTCGGATTTTATTCGTAAGATTGCTTTGATAATTTGTAGAATTGTAGACTAACATTTATGTATTATGTGTATTATATGTTTTGAAAACAAATTAGATTACCAAAATATTGCTATATTTTTAATATTTTGGTATAGGTTCGAATAGTGCCGTACATTTCTTATCGACAAATCAATGAGGATAAACTTTCCTTGACGACACGCTGGTCTGGGATTTCGTATTTTTTTGACAGAAAGAAGATGATGTAAGTCTTTCAGTGAAGTCCTTTTTTAAGCAACTATTTTTTTTCATTATTTTCGATAGTTAAATAATAGAAGATTGTTAATAAAATCACTATTTTGCGTCGTTTCTTTATGAAATGGCTGGTAAGAGCTAGGCTGCGGTAATTCCTGCAGAGCCAGAGTCGGCGCATAAATGAATTTATATCAAAACAACTCATACTTAACCTCAACATCAACCATTAACATCTCGGAAACCATGAGTTTGCTTAAAGTTTTGGGGGAACCAGGTTGAAGGCCTTCCCCCCGCATCCCCTACGTTGCGTCCCGTCAATGAAAGTACCATAAATGATGAAAGTGTCTAAATTTTAAGATTAAATTATTTATTTTAGATTCCCCGATGACGGTGGGTTAGAGAGAGTGAACAAACACATCAGATGCTTCAATCAGGCGACGCTTTGAAAATTGCTTGGGAAGAGATTCCAGATGAAAACGTGAGGCATTATGATCGAGAGCATGCATTCCAGTCTTCAGAAGTGCATAGCTAAAAGAGGAAGGCATACGAATTATACAAAAACAGAAAAAGAAATAAAAAGTAAAGATTTTTTAGTTTTTAGGCCTTTTTCGTTGTTTGTGTTTTCGTAATTTTTATTTAAACATAAATTACTAATTTTATTGATAATTTATTTAAGGCCCAGATTCCTCTCGAGCAGATTTCAGTTTTCACCCTTGCGCCACATTTTCACATAATATTAGCGGAAATTACGGGAACTAAGCAAACAAAAAATACTAGCTCCCTCTATTTAGAAGTGCGTCATTGCAAGCAAACAATTCAACGTGACAAACCGCCATCTATACATTTCCGCGAGAACGAAGCTGTTTGAATTGGACACAGTAAAAATGTTAACAGTAGACAAACTGCAGACTAACATTTAAAAATAAAAATTTTGAAATACCTTAAAAAAACTTTTGACGGGCTAGTTGGTGTAGTTTGTTAAGATTCCACAACGCCGCCGATTGTATGTTCGATTCCCACCAAGGATATGCATCTGTGTGTTTGCATGTCCCGAGTCAGGGTGTAATTATGTATATTAAGTACATACTAGCGACCCGTCCCGGCTTCGCACGGGTACAATGTCATAATGTGGTGACAATGGAGCGATTTGCGCGGCAGCCCACGCCACCCGGTCACGGTATCGCGTATAAAAAGTGTGGCCGAACGGCCTCACTTGAACGGAACTTGAACGGAACATAGTTGTGACGTATGGCGTCATTTTTATACGTAGTAATAATTTTCTATCTCATTTTTATACGTAGTAATAATTTTCTATCTGATGGTTAAAACTGCATCGAAATCCGTTGCGTGGTTTAGAGTTAGCGGATAAACAGAGACACAAGCTGACGCGGAAAACGACTTCTTTTCATACTATTTAGTGATGTATTTACAAGCTCTGCTTAGTTTGGGATAAGATAAGATATTTATTTTTAAAACTGGATACTTATACAAATACGCAATACAATTTGGGTTCTATAAATTCGGAGAATACCGGCTGTGACAAATGGACAGACAGGAGAGGACCTCAATCGAGATTAGATGTTATTTGACAAATAAACAGGTTTTCTTCCATCACTTTTTACAATAATTGTAGAATTTCTCCATAAAATGCCCTCTTTACTTTACCTAACATTTTTATTCATCATTATCATATCAGCCTAAGGATATCCACTGCTGAACATAGGCCTCCCCCATTAACTTCTACTTCAAGCGGTTTCGGGCCGCTTGAATCCACGGACGGTGTCCCCCCCTTCCAGTACGTGGCCGCCACTCGAGAACCTTCCATCCCCGATGGGTTATGTTATCGGTTCTTCGAGCGATGTGGCCTGCCCATTGCCACATCAACATACGAACTCTACGAGCTATATTAGCGATGGGCGATTGTTCAAAAAAAAGTAATCGAAAGAATCGACAATTGTAAAACTGTACATTCGATTGTCGATTCATTCGTTCTAACAAATAAACAATCGAATAACAATCGACCTTTCGAATGAAAATTGACGCACGCCACGCAGGTTGCAATATCGACGGGTGAGCGCGGGGGCGAATAGATTCATTCATTCGGCGGCGGGCGGACAGCCAGCGCACGGCACAGGCCACGCGCGGTGCCGCACGAAGCGTATTATGAACAATCGAAAGAAGTCAATTGTTATTCGAATGATTCGAATAAATTGGACAATCGAATAATTCGATTGTTTTTAGTAACAATCGCCCATCGCTAAGCCTTATCGAGAATTTTTGTTCTCCTACATATGTCCTCGTTTCGGATCCTGATTCATAGTGAAATTCCGAGCATAGCTCATTCCATAGCTTGCTGAGTAGGGAATGCAAAACCGTGGCAAAATGAAAACCGGTTTTTTTTCGGTTATGGAGAGGCAAAACCGGTTAACCGGTTTTAAAACCGGTTTTTTTAATGTTCGCTCGTTTTTTTTCCACGTTATTTCTATAGCTCGAATTATAGGTAATAACCGTGCCTAAGATTTAAAAATCGCAAACTGAGGATTTATAGTCGGTTAAAGTTAATGAAGAGAGTATAAAAGAAAACTAAAATTCATTATCACCATCTGCCTGCCCTGTTCCCAACCATTTGTGGTCGGCACAATATGTACGCTTCTTCCATTCGTCTATTCTATCCGTTATACCAACTTTCACTCCTTTCTTAATAATATCATCTTTCACACAATCTCTTTTCCATCTTTTCATCTCTTTTTCATCAAATTGATGGAAATAATAGTTTATTTAACTCTGTAAATTCATCTTCATCAGATACTCGTTTATATAGACTACACGGTTCCTTTCCTTTATTATATTTCGATTATATTTTACAACGAATGAAATCATAAAAATATATCACATTTGCTTGGTTTTTAATTGCTATGATATATGATGACTTTATGTTAAAAAATTGATCAGTAGAAGTACTTATATAAACATTTAATGAATTATGTTTCGTATGTTATAGTATTAATTTCACACGTAATATTATGAACTTGTCATATAGTAGCGCCACAGCAACTTGCGTGTACACAAAAACGTGATTATGATTATACGAATGTTTTACTTAGATAAATTGTTGTCGTGCAGATGGTTAAAAAATAACACCAATCAGTCAGCTTGCTGTTTGGCATACATAAGAGCCTTCGTTGACAGTAGTTGCTCGGATAGCATGACATTAATGCTGGCATCCCGCAAGGCTCTGGATTATCCCCAACACTGTTCCACCAGCATATTAATGATATACTCTCTATTGCTAGCATTCATTGCTATGCAGATGAAATTACAAGGGACGCTCATTACACGAGCCGTCCAAATATCCCTCGTTCTATATTGGAGAAAAGGCGCGAAGTACTTGTATTAAATCGAGAGTACACAAACTAGTGACTTCGATTAGGGTTGACTAAACCTAGTCTATTTCAACCCCACTAAGTCAAACGCAAGCCTGCGCATTCACCGTTGCGAAAAGTCTACTTTCTGTGGCTCCTCATTTCTAGAACATGTCCCTCAACATCACGAAAAGCATTGGGTTCCTTCGCGTTAATATTTGTAGCGACGTTCTGTTCCAAAATCATCTACAAGGTATACAAAAAAGTCCGGCCCAAGTGGAGTAATGCTGTCTTCTGTGGGCACCTGGATACCAGCTTTGGTATTTAGACTCAGTTCAGCGACGTGCTGTTATAATTGTCGACGATCCCGAGCTCACAAGTGTTTTAAAGCCCCTTAGTCTGAGGAGAGACTGCCTTCTTATGTGTGTTCTATTTCTTTTCCAACGGACTGTATTCTGAAGAATTGTTTGACCTGATGCCCAGTTACCTTCTACCATAGTACTGTGCGGTTTCAAAGAAGCTTCCTATCGCGGACGCTCAGGCTGAGGAATGAGCTCCCCGCTTCAAAAAGTTTGAGGCTTGGCAACGTGCGGGTGATAACCGTTATGTTTTAAGCGTCCATAGGCTACGGTAACTGGTTATCATAACGCGGGTCGTACGCTTGTTTGCTGCCTAAGTATTGTAAAAAAATGTTTTTATGATAGATATTTTATACCTATCATAAAAACAATCATTATTATAAGTTATTTTCTTACCAGCTCAACACAATACACATCAACACACTTCAGTTCATCACAAAAACACTCAATGCATTGCACTCAGTTTACAAAAAGGCGGCAAATCTTCCTTTGTTAGTTTTTCCAAACATTGAAAGAAAAACCGAAAATAATCGAAAAACCGGTTTTGGTGCCATGTAAAACCGGTTTTTTTGGTTGGTCAAAACCGTACCGAATAACCGGTTTTTCGGTTTTCGGTGAAACCGGTTTGCATTCCCTATTGCTGAGTGACTCTGAGCGTATTTATTAGACCAGCAGTGAAAGACCACGTCCGTGTTCCGTATTTCATCACTGGTAACACGCACTGATTGTAAACCTTTGTCTTAAGACTCTGACTCTGAGGTATTCTGGACTTGAAGATATGGCGTAGCTTCCCGAACGCTGTTTTTTTTTTACAACTTAGTCGGTAAACAAGCATATGTGCCTCGAAGAGGGGGCCTAGCAGCGAGCTCTGCGCTGAAGTGGGGACTGATCTCTCGCTGCCGAGCATGGTTCGCGCTGTGGTTGAAAGCGAGAGATCGTGGGACGCACTCCACTCCTTTTGGGAGCGAGTTATGCTCGCTAAGGAGGCGGCGGAACGTGACAGGGAGGACACTACCACCCTGGCTATCCGCCGCAAGAGGACCGGGCGTCCGAGGGCGGCTTTTTTAAGCCACCTTCCCCCAACCCTGGGCCTAAGGGTGGCGGACTCTGGGGAGTCTGCCGCCCATCAACATCGGGCCCGAGTAGTGGAGCGTGTGTTCCCGCACGCTACTCAGGAGGAGACAAGAGCTCCGGTCTCTGCCGTCGACGAAGAGGCGGCCTCCGATCAGGCCGTCGCTGCTGGATACGCGGACGAATGCTTTGGCGCCCCCGTATATCCAGCTGGCAGCCACAGGTAGGAACACCGTGGGGTTTTAGTCAGTAAGAGTCTGACATAACCCGAACACTCCCCCCGGAGTTCCCGGGTATCCATGAGGATTTCCCCACGTAAAAAAAAAAAAAAAGTATACATACTCGTCTACAACTTCGAGAGCAGTGTTCCCAACAATCACGGGTATTGGCGAAATATGAATATTAGACATAATTTTTGTCTTGTATATATTCATCTTGACCTGTTGGGAAACTATCTTGATATCATTGAGTATGATGTTCAAAGCTTCCAGCGATTCCCGCTATTATGACTATATCGTCGGCAAGTCGAAGGTGAGAGGTGTGTTCACCGTTAATATTGATGCCATAACACTTCCAGTTCAAGAGATTGAACACATCCTCCATTGCAGTGGTAAAGAGTTTCGGGGAAATTACGTCACCGTCTTTCATCCTTCTGCAACTGGATTGGTCTCGTACTCTCGTCCTGTACTCTGATTGACATAGTGGCTTTGCTGTACAAAGACCTTCAACAATTCGATTATAGCGATAGTCGATTTAGCACCGCTGTAGACTCTGTAATATCGCCCATGTCTCAACTAAATCGAAGGCTTTTTCATAGTCCACATACACCAACCATAACGGCCGATTATACTCCTCAGTCGTCTGTATAATTTGGCGAAGTATATGTATGTGATCTATGGTACTAAAGCCTTTACGGAAACCAGCTTGTTCGGGAGGCTGGAAGTATTCAAACCTACGTGCAAGACCATTCGTAATGACTCCCGAAAACAACTTATAAACGTGGCTTAGGAAGGATATCGGGCGGTAGTTCTTCAATAGGGCCTAATCGTCTTTTTTGAAGAAGAGCACCACCATATTTCCTCTCCATACTTCTGGTGTTATACCTACAGGGCATGAATCTCGGGATATCGGATCATCGCTATATCGGAATTCTGATATTACAATTTACAATCCGATACTGAGTAGTAGAACATCGAACAATTAACCCAAAGAAGCGTAATGACGTTGATTTTGCTTGGAATCTATTCCGCCAATTTGCCACCATTGACAATGCGCTCTGATTGGCCAAGTCAAGAACACACGATGAAGTGATTGGTCCTTACAGTTCAAAATCAGTGACAAATCACTGACTAGTTTCGGAATCAGATTGCTCGGTATACATACTCTAAGGGTTGTTCCTCGATGTAGTAGAAACTTAGTCAACGTAAGATGTGTAATATTTTCCTTACTGGTACTAATTTTACTGTGCCATTGACACTTCACGACTACGCGACTGGAACACAATAATACAATGAATATAAAGGTATATCGGCTCGACTCGATGACTACAGATGACTCGATGACCGCAGTAGTGACTGGCACGCCCGCCCCGACTTCGGGGCACCTACTGTTACCAGTATCAGTCAACCTACCTTCAATACCTTTTCTTTGATCTCAAAATAAACAACATTGAATGAGGTGTTATTTAATCAGGTAAGTAACTAAATAGATAATTGCTCATTAAAAATAATATATATTGCTGATTTTTCATTTTGTATGATTTGAAATTTAAAAAAAACACTTTCCGGGATTTGAATCATCACCTCCTTGAGTCGGAGCCTACTTTAATAACCCGCACTTTAGCCCCCTAGACTACCCAAGCCATACCCTTCATAGACGAAAATAAGTATTAGTCTCTGTCAGTACCACGACATGGCTCGATGACAATTTTCAAAAGTATCAATCATAACAGATTTTATTTTATATATTTTTATTCATAACAAGCAAATAAAAGGCTCAATTGCCTTAATTTGACTAGCATGCATTTCCAGTGCCTTCTGAAGATAATTTGATATGATTTTTTACTCATTTGAGAGGGTTTTATTTTTGTGAAAATTCTGAAAGAAAATGACACAGGTCCATCTAGCAACGCGGATCGCCGCGGAATGCGAGTGAGCGCGAAGTAAAATACGCGAGTTGCAGGACAATAGAGTGCGGTATGATGTTGATGGTGCTCGGATTGAAATTGACGTAAGCGACTTTTTTTTAAATCATTATTATGAAAAACTGAATAGCTAATTCAAAAAACTAAATCGGGCGTTTATTTTCTTATGATATGTACTATATCGATGAAAAAAATCGTATCAAAATACCTTCAGGCGTTGGATATATTTGGGAATTTCTTGATTTTTAGAGGTATGTTTGACATTTTTTTTTATCGAGGCTTTTAATTGAAATCGTGTTTTCGGCTCGGGCGATGTGTTTGTTATATCCTTAAGTATCATATATTTCAATTTCAACACCGTAGAGTTAGCAGGTTTCATATAATTTGGGCAGCAATGTAGTGTATTTTGCCCAAGTCTGCCCCTTAAACAATTACTTGCCTAAACGGTACAGAAAAACATTGTTTTATGATTAATTTAATAATAAACGCGTGATTTATATTTTATTTTAAAACCTTATCTGTAAACTGTGTATAGTATAAGTACCTACTTGAAGAAAGTATGTACCTATTAATTTTTGTATGGGAGCTGGCATAGCCACCCGTCGCCATTTAGATTTTAACAATTATTATAAACTAGCTGTCCCCCGTGGTTTCACCCGCGTTCCCGGGATAAAAAGTAGCATGTTTCCTTCTCCGTACCATAGGCTATCTGCATGCCCAATTTCATGATGATCCGTTGAGAAGTAGAGGCGTGAAGGCGTAACAAACAAACTCACTTTCACATTTATAATATTAGTGAGGATTAAATTATTACGTGGTTGATTTAAATATTTATTAGAGTAGAGTAAAACTAAGAAGCACGAAAAAACAATATGATAAACTTTCTGGGATGGGACGCTGGTCTTGGTGCTTTTTTTACAGATGGTAGATGATCTAAGGAGTCTTTCAGCGAAGTCTTTTCAAGAAGCAACTTCATAGTTTTTGAGATATCAATTATTGAAGTGTGCTAATAAAATCACAATCTTGCGTTTTTTGATATACAGTTGCGTTTCGTTCGGCAAAAGTTTAGTCCATACAGCAAATGAGATTAGTTTTGAATGTATTTACGTTAAAATTCAGTTTGATAGTTTTTTTTTATCCAAACCCATTTTAAGAGTATAAAAAAACTTGCAATTATACATTTTACAAAGAATATCGTGCAAAAACGAAACGCATGATGACGCCATTTTGATTTAGCGCCGTGTGACATTTCACCTATGGTTAGATAAGGTGTGTCATCTGTCAAAACCGATTTCTGTACAGGGAGCCAATTCTCAAGCACTCGAATTTATCACTCGTTCGAAATAAAGTTCGAACTCGTACTTTATTCGAGTGAAAATCAAGTTAGGCTATTCTGACAATTTCGAAGCCGCCATTTTGTCTCACTTTTCGAGAGCTAGCGCTCGAACTGCTTCGACTGGTCGGGACCGTTCGAAACGTATTTCGAATGCGAACTATCATACGTCAAACAGGTTATGTTGTCATTTCGAAACGTAATGACAGATAAACCTAAGGATTTCCGTTACGCACAGTCAATACTTGTTAGATTAATTTATAATTATTAAATAAAATTGATTAATTTATGAATTCCGGCTATATCAAGATAGGTATTAAAAGTTGTTTTAAATATTTCATAGTCATTAAAATCTTTTTAGAATTTAATTTAAGTCATAATGTTATCGCGTACGATAAGAAAACGCAATTATCAAGTGAAACAAAACGCATCGTGCAATTTGTATCTATCATAATGGCAACATTAATCCTGACACCCGAAATTATTTCGATTAGTGCCGAGAATACAGGAATCGAAAAATTGACCCCGCCCCTTGAAATTTTACCGTCAAAATTGCACTCGTAAGGCAAGTTCGATTCGGAGGCTAGTTCGAGGGAAATGAGAATTGGGTCCCTGGTCTGGTAGGTTCAAACGGTTCAAAAACCAATGCAGCGCACCCCGAATATTTGTAATCTTGTGGCTATTACCCCTATAGTGTATATAAAAAGCCGGTGGCGCGGAGAGAGAGCAGCCCCCGCCTGCTTTTTGTTACGCAAGGGCAAAAGGGCTGCACTTCCCGCAGCGCCAGAGCCGATGCAGAAGTGAATTTATGCAAAAAAACCTCATACATAATCTCAAACTTCAACCATGAATATCTCGGATTCCATGAGTTTGCTTCAAGTTTGGTGGGTACCGAGGGGAAGGGCTTCCCCCCTACCCCGCGTCTCATCCAGGAAAGTTTTACCATTTCTATTTTTTTATTTAAACCAAATTTTGTCGATATCGATATTATTGTATTCAGAGCCCTATTGTAAATTTACTTGATCAACAAAGTCTTGGTTTGCTGATGTGACTAAGCAGATCGCATGTAGTCACTGCTTTTAGAGTGCGTTCCGGACACATCCCGCTCAATAAGTTTGCTTTTCTCATGAAAAAAAGTAATTCACCGCTATGCGAGTTTTGTGGTATTATCGAAGATGTGCAGCACTTGTTGATGGAATGTGTCCGCAACAAAGTTGAAAGAGAAAGGCTTTTTACTGAGCTTAATTTAAATATAGCTAATATTGGTACTCTAAATGACATCTTGGCCAAGCCCACAAGTGGCGCGGCTAAGAGATTGTACAAATTCGCCCATGAATATAAATAAGTTGAATTTGTGAAATTGTGAATAGGTATATATTTAAGATTAGGGTATGATGGGACTGGCATGGTCAAAACTGACAAAAGTCCCTAAATAAAAACAGAATAAAAAAAAAAAAAAAAAGTCTTGCAACAGTGTACAACCTTGCTATTTTAGAATATAGTAAATATATAACTGTCTCTTTTTGGCACAACGAATCCCAATAAGAGTAATGAGTACAGCTATTCAGAAGTCGCTTCATTTATTAGAGGGGTTTCTTTGCTAGTCTTTATTCTATGCGTCAAATTTAACTAGAGGTGTGTGAGCTGGTTCAATGACTCAGCTCGCAGATGAGCTCAATTTGTACCTATAGTCCTATGTATATGTCCTAATACCAACATTATTTCTTTTTCTACGAACAAAAAACTAGTAGAGGTTGAGGGGAAATTTCAATAATGAAGACTGTTCACTAATTTAGAATTTTAGCCCTCCGTATTTTCTTTAGAAAATAAAAAATAAGTGTGAAAGAATTATTTCGATACGTCAATTAGTTTCTGAGATATGGAATTTTAAAATGAGCGCGCGACGCGGGATTCCACCGGCCCGTACTCGATGCGTGTGACGTCATGTTCCAACGCTCGCTCAGTCAATCGCGCTGACAGAACAATTATACCCTAACGGGATCGCGCTCTTCCGTACGTTTCCCTAGATGATTATGACTTTTTGGTTTTTAAATGTCCAATACAAATACTACAAAATCATGTGTTGTGCCAAAATGTAAAAATACAACCACCAGTCCACCGGAAAAGTTGATTTTACTCGTTCCAATGGATGTCCAAATGCGAGAGAAATGGATACAAACTGTGAAGGGGTTGGATCTATTTCGAGAGATAAAAGCAAAGTTTATTACTGTGAAGATAGTTTTGACGTAAGAATAGTGACATGGTACTATGTACCTAAATATTATACACTTTTGTAGTGTGCAGTTATTTGATTAATACCCCAGCGCCGCCGCGGTTTCACCCGCGCGTAACATTTTGCGCGGAACACCTTATAAATTATCTGAAATAAAAGTAGCTTAAGTTATTCCTTATAACATCCGCTATCTACCAGTGAAAGTCTCATCTACATCGGTCAAGCCGTTTTGGAAATCAGCCGGAAAAAACTAGTGTTTCACCCACGGACGACGACGGTTTTTTTGCGGAGAAAAATAGGTCCAGCCGTTTCGGAGATTAGCCGGTAAACCTTTTTTTATTAGTTTGTTTATTAGCTAGAGAAATCCTCGTAGGATACCTGACCATCTTTGGGCGACCAGATTATGCCGATATTTTAGCTGCTATTTATTTTTAGCCCTAACGGGTGTCGCCATGTCGCCAACCGAATAAAGGTACTTTCATGTGCATTTAATAAAAAGCTGTTATTTTGATATTACACAACAAACAATTTAATTTATTTGGATAAATAAAGTAGATTGTGTTCCTGCGCGTGAGTAAGGTAGCCAGAGCTCATTGGGGAGGGTGTTACGCGTGAGCGATGCTTCGTGGGTTGCAAGCGTCTATATGGCTACGGTAACCGCTTACCATCAGGTGGGCCGTATGCTTGCTTACCAACTTGGTCGTATAAAAAACAGATAAGACATAAAAAAGGTTAAGTACATCTATTCAACTCGCTGCATTTGCAATATATCAATTAATTTTAGTTAAATTTACTAAGACGAGTATAAATAGGTAGAGACAAACATTAATAATTTATTGTCTATAACATGAAACTTAAAAGGTTCAATAAGTACCTGCTTGCATTGTAGCTATAAAATCATTATTTTAAGTATATTTGGCAGACAGGAGAGTACCTAAGCATTTGCATTCTTTCTTATCGCTTTTCGGCGGCAACGGAATAACTATTCGTCGATAAATAATAAAACTTGTAAAATAATTATATGATTTGGAAATCTCATTTAATTATTATTTTATTATAGGTATTACATCAATAGATTCAATTTCAATTTATAATTTTGCATGCATGCAATGCAATTCTGTAGCGAAATAGACTAGACTACTAGACGACTAGTTAGCGGGCCTCGATATTTAGGAGAATTTCAAAAGTCTGTAAAATCATAACTACTTGGTTTTTTTGAAACATACTTTTACATTGTATACAAAAACTAATGTATTTGTATACATAATTTCTCTATTGTTACAAACTTTCAAGCGGTTTTGCATACCTATTAACATTCCTCATTTTGCAACTTTGCTATGAACAATATGACATTTGCTTTTGAATGCATATTGCCTGCTTGTGACTTTACATTATGTCTCAACCTCCCTTTTTCCTTCAGTTAAATATAAACAAAGTTTATCTGACAAATTCTTCTCTTGCCTGTTAGTATTTCTATCAAATTTTAGAATACAAATTATTATTTTCACTTCTCGTTTGAATTTTCAGTCAAAACTTATCTGTGACATTCAAAGATGTCAAAAAATTATCACAAATGACCCTGCCTTGGAGGTGGGTCAAAATTTGCAAGTAAAACTAAAGGTGAACAAGAACAGACATCAATTTAGCCAACAACTTTCCAAATTGAACACTGGATGTGATATTTTTAGAGCATGTTTAACTGTTATTTTTGCTACCATACCCCAATTCAAAACGCACCTTAGGATGCTAAATAAGAGTGCAAACATGCAGGTGGGCCAGGCTACACAACGTCTCTAAACATAAATCCAGTCAGGTAATAATAATGGAGCATATTTTGTTTTAAATTTTCATGTTTTTCTGCTGGCTTGTATAACTGAAACAATTTAGCATTAATGAAACTTTTATGTGTTTTTCTGTGATCCACCTGAAAATTACTGCAGCACCGGTGCCTTGGAAGTAAAATTCCTCACACACATGCATAGTTGTTTTTAGAGCTGATTTCTATTTTAATCCAGCCAGCAAAATAACAATCAAAAATACAAATATATATTTTTTTCGTTTCCCCAGTGCTACCTAAGGCAGTAGAGGAAAGTTATATTTATTCTATGGAGTGTACCAAACGCGCTATGGAGTGTACCAGACGCGCTGTGTCCCACCATAATCAGCTGCTCTCCCTTAATTCGAATGCTGACTACAAAATAAAACAGCTTACCCATGCACGGACAATACGTTAAATAACCTTCTGTGTCGTAAAATAAAGAACTAGCGAAATTAACAAATGAAACTATCACCATAACGGCCAAATGCATCTTTCACGGGTCAGAACCAGTGTTGCCAGTGGCCGATAGTCAAAAGTAGGCATGGCATAAATCACAAGTAGCAGGTGATAAAGAATATGATTCTGTTTTCATGTCACATCTGCTACCGTCCATGACATATCCTGTTACATGTTATAAAGAATATTTAAGAATATAAATAAAATGTATGCGACTGAAGGACTTTGTATCCATGGTCATGAACAAATATAAAAAAAAAAAAACTTTATCATTGATTAGCTTTTTAGAGTATTCAAAAATAAACCTTAAATCAAATGACATAAAGTGTTAACTTCTTTAGCATGTTATGTAGCAGGATAGAAAAATAATTTTTTGCTACGAAAGTATATATAATTTGCATCAGTGATAATTTGACACTTGCGTGCGATACTCGCACATGATTTTGTGAAAAATACCGTCGATCAGCATCGATGACGTAGGTTACAAATCATTGCAAATCATATATCGCTAGTGAAATCATGCTATAAAAAATAATAATATCATCAAATGAGAATTCCTTTAAAGTAGCAATAATTTCCATGCCTAGTCAAAAGCAACATGAGACAGCTCAAAAAGTAACATTTTAATGAGAAAAGTAACATTACCTATCTCATATTATGTAGAAAACTGGAAATATATTATGTGAAGCGCTCGTCGTGTAGCATGATTAGCCGTTCGTAATCGATCAGCAAAGTTAAGCTACCACCGTCGTGGTCGGTACCTGGATGCGTGACCGCCTAGAGGTATTTCAAATCGAGCGTTTCCGTGCTTCGGAAGGCACGTAAAGCCGTTGGTCCCGGTTATAACTTCGTTAAGCAAGTGCACCAACGCGCACCGCACCCTAGGAACCATAGGAAATTCGTCGTGTTGCAACACATCAAATGAAAATTATCTTGGATGTGGTGCGATCCACTCCGTTCCGTTGCGTTTCACGGTTATTTTTGTATGCTGGAAAATATTTGAAAATTTTTTATGTCCTAAAAGTAACGTAAAAGTAACTTTTAGAATATTGTAACATGGAGGTAACATGAGTGGGTTAAAAGTAACGTAAAATGTTACAAAAGTAACATTCTGGCAACGCTGGTCAGAACCACAGACGTATGAGTAGTACAAATAGACTAAACATATTTTACGTATTTTAGTTATAAATGTATAGCATAACCTTATCCTTGTTACTCTTACCTTTTTTCATATCGAGCCATATCGTTTTTACACCTGTAGAACACTGTACTCACACATTGAAAAAAAGACAGATCGTAGCATGTTCCGCCATCTTGTCCGTCATGATAATCCATGTGACAGGTCAACAACTGTTTGTTTTTATTTTAAAATTTATGGGAAATATTAATTGTTTTTGTAGAAATAGGGCGAAAATCTAGGATAAATATGGTTAAGTGTAGTACCTATAAGTGTGATAGTTCAAGTCATCAAAAATCACCAGGAATAACGTTTCATCGGTTAGTTGTGATTTCATTACAAATTCAATATATTTATTATGGTGATTTTATTAAGAAATAATTACCATTCGTAGCCGATAATTTGAAAATATGATCAACAATTATGTTAAAATAACGTTCCATACGTTGTATCTAAAGGAATCTACACAACATTTAAGAAATCTAAAGATTTATATATTGTTTACATATATAATGTATCGAGGGGACGGATTCGGTAAATTAAATTTATTTTGGGTAAAACTTTCGGAGACGTAACACAGGGCAGGGGGAAGAGGGGTGTGCGAGGGGTGCGTGAGGGAATTCCCTTCCCCCGGTACCCCCCAAACTTGAAGCAAGCTCATGGTTTCCGAGATATTCATGGTTGAAGTTTGAGGTTATATATGAGGTTTTTTGACATAAATTCACTTCTGCATCGACTCAGGTTGGACGCGGGGTAAGGGGATACCGTGTATCCCCAAACTTGAAGCAAGCTCATGGTTTCCGTGATATTCATCGTTGAGGTATGAGGATGAGGTTTTTTGGCATAAATTCACTTCTGCATCGGCTCTGGCGCTGCGGGCAGTGCAGCCCCTTTGCCCTTGCGTAACGAAGAGCAGGCACCCATGCTTCCTCCTGCCCTCTTTGTTATTTTCAACATTCTTAAATTTTTAATCTACGTACCTTGTAGGAAGCAAGTATCAGAAAGTATTAAAAAAAAAAAAGGTATAGCCGTTCTCAGGTTATAGCGTGACCAGAAGTAATAGGGGTTAATTTTTATATAAATAGATAAATGCATTGATATATTATGTCTAATAAAGGGCTAATTTTTATATTTTCTATTTAAATGATATTTAGTCTAAACTTGTCAATAGTCACAGTACTCACAGTGATAACAAATTGTGTGTTTAGTAGTTTCCATTTAGTTTATTTTTTTATTTCTAAGGCAGACCTAAGTAAGTCATTCTCGCCTTTGCTTACGGCGGCGTCGTGTGACGGGTCGCTCACTTCCCTCCAATATAGCGAGGAGGGCTATGGCTTGTTAAATTCATTTAGTTTACTTTTTAGTTTTGCCGCCGCGCCGGGGCTCGTAATTGTTGTCAGTGCGATTAGAACGTAAATGTTATGTAATGAATCTAAGCTTGTTCTAAATGAGTTATTGCTGAGCTTATTGTCGGCTCTTCTCAGCAAATGTAACCTTCCGAACCGGTATTAGCGAATTAGAGTCAGACTTTTCATAAGTGCCTGCGAAGGTCTATTTGAATAAATGATTGTGAATTGAATTTTTTGAGTAAATTGATTTTCTTTCAATAAAACCTTTACTAAAATATACTTTTCTTTAATTTTCGTGAAAATATGTGCAAAACAGACTACTAGATGTCCCCCGCGGGTTGACCTTGAAAGTAGCCTATGTCCTTCTCCATACCAGGCTATCTGTATACCAAATTTCATAATGATCGGTTGAGTAGTTGAGGCGTGAAACCGTAACAATCAAACAAACAGAGCTACTTTGGCATTTATAATATTATTATGGATTATCTCCGCCCGCCGCCGCCGCCCCTCATTCATAGACGTAAATATCTTTACCGGCCTTAGTTCGGCTCTGTAACAGCTACACCTTCTTTGTAGGTGTAATTGGCTTCAAAATTTTTTGCGAATGCTTAGTCTGCTTGTAGGTACTATTCATACGTCTGTGGTCAGAACACAAACCAACCCAGTGCTGCCAACTCTTCTAACCAAAAAGGAGCTGCCAGTCCCTTGAAAAAGCGCTAGATCGAGCTAAATACTAAATACTGTTTAGACGATAAATAAATGACAAAAATAGACCGCAGATGGGAAAAACCCTAAATTCAGCACCAAATTCAAACTGTAACTTAGCATCCAATTAATAGAAGTGACTACCTACCATGCATTTTTTATAATAATTCGCATGAGTTAGCACGACTGATATAAAAAATAATTACTAAGTAAACAAACTTTTTTTTAATATTTCAAGAAGAAGGTGAATCAAATGAATTTGTAATTTCATCATCATCTGATTCTTGGAACTTCTTCATTAGCCTGTGATACGATTTCATTTGCTCCAAATGTAGCAGATAGTCGGACTGCGTCAGTTTTCGACACAATTTTGGATTGTGGAAAAAGCGCTAGATTTAGCGCTAGGCGCTAAAAGGAGCTATACACAAAAAAAAACGCTAGATCTGGCGCCGAAAATGCTAAGTTGGCAGCACTGAACCAACCATAGAATACACAAACTAAGTAGAGAGAGAGAGAGAGAGAGAGGTCAGAACCACAGACATATGAATACTTCGTATGTTTGTGGTCAGAACCAAAGAAATTGGACTAACGGCCAGTTCACACATGTCTCCGTTTTACTGTTCCGTTTTATCGTGTACGTTTTTTTTCGTCGATGGCGTATGTAGTTGTATGAGCGACTTCACACATGGCACAGTATTCTGTATACAGTAAAAAATATCGTTCCGTAAAAAAAATACATTCCGTTTTGTCATCGAATACTGGACGACGGAACAGTAAAAATATACGGATACGTAGAATTTTAACGGATAGATACTGTGTGCGTGGCGGGCGGTGTGTGCGGGGTGTAGGAGGGGGAGTGATACGACAGGTTTTGTTTGACTCACATTTTTCTGTTTTAACATCATCACATTACCTTAAAATTTGCGATAAGCAAGCGATAAGCAATATCGCGCAGCTATCGCGCCATCGATGGCTATACGTCAAAAGAAAATGGAATTACGTACGAGATCATTTGCTTATCGATCGCCGATCGTTGGAATGCACTTATCGCGACGACGCTAGCGCCAATAGCGATGTCACAGGCGATGTAGTAGCAATAACTAGAAATAACTTTATGTCAAACAGATGTGCGCGATGTATTTTTTTCGTTTGTTTACATGTCGAAACCTATTCATTGTAATTCAAAATTCACAAAAAATGCTTAGCGTCCCTTCCAATATACTCAAGTGGTCAAAGTCGATGTTATTTTAAGTGTTTGTTTTATATGGATTTTGGATATCACTGCAAACGTAAGTAAGAGGTTAACTTTAAAGTAAAAGTAAAATGTTAAAGAAATGGCAAACAACGAGCCATTTTATCCCGCGTTATTGTAACAGGTATGATATTAACAGTTTCAATGAATTCATAAGAATTATTGACTAATTAATGTATCATGATAAGTTGAATAGCTTTAGAAACTGATAATGAATTATTGTTATAAAAAATGCCTGTTATAGTTTTTTGTTAAAATATTCTCAATGTTGTTATCTTGTTGTTATGCTAAATAATAAGGACATGTTATTAATATTGTATCTTACAACAACAAGAGGACCATCATGCAGAGTTTGTAAGTATTGTAATATGAAAATAAAAACCTGCCAAACACTAACAACTATACTTTTACTTATTTACAGACACTTCCAGAGCCTGCAGTACCTGTTGCCAGAAAAGTACAGCAAGAGCATCTCATCAGCACAATTCATAGCCAAAAGGGAGATATTAACAGACAGCCAGATATGGACCATAATTGT
Organism: Achlya flavicornis; assembly: GCA_947623365.1. NCBI lineage: Eukaryota > Metazoa > Arthropoda > Insecta > Lepidoptera > Drepanidae > Achlya > Achlya flavicornis. Next base: position 10,729,600 of record OX392468.1, read on the forward strand.
TCAGGATAATTAAATAACAATTTTGCAATTATTTTGTGTTTATTATAACCCTTACTAGATCACTTAAGTATTGAATAAACTACAACAAACAGCAAAAGTTACAGTAGTTACTAAAACAAGTTGGTATAACACGGCTAGTTCATTTTACAAATTAACATTATTAAATTAATGAACATTATTGATGCAATTCATTAATTAATAAACAGTATTAAATTATCAATACAAATAATAATAGTATTTATTGACTATAGTTAAATATTTCTTACCCATATCATGTAATATTATTTTAAGTATATTTTTTAATTGAATTAATAGAATATTAATATCTCTTTATTATAAGGCTACTTTGGCTCATAGATCTATACCTTACAAATGAACAAAACAGTTTTAGTATAAAAACTTAAAACAAAACCATTATAAAATATTATGACAGTACATACAAAAATTTCAAACTTTATTTCTAACATATAACTCTAATAATAATATTTGCACAATACGTTCCCATTGTTGTCATCCACTAGCAAGAAGGTGTATTTCATCAGCAGGACCCACATCTTACATTTGTGGTAGTTCATCTTCTACATCTGTTGACTATGATCTCCGTGACTATCCACACTTGTATAATGCGCAGCTGCAATTGGTGTTAAACGCCATGGCTTTGGATTCACCTGTAAAGTAAACTTTAGTAATATTAAAATCCTGGGACTTTCTCACACATTTAGTAGCAGGAATTGTTAATAGATTATACTATAATGATAGTGGACTACATTCATATTCAAAGCTATTGTCACCTCTTTTACTGAATGACTGACTGCGGCTGTGTAGGTAACTCATTCCCATAGGCTTGTATTAAGAGCCTGTAGCATAAAATGAGGGTGCTTACAGCACCTGTAATATCACTATGTCTTTTTTTTTAACGTAACTTTTTAACCATTATAAAAATTACCTAAAGAATAATAAACATGCATATAGGTACTTTACATTCTATGCTTACTTTTGTACTATTTCTCAATGGAGCTATGTAGGTATGGCCTAGGTTCAGAACACAAATCGAAGAAGAGTTCTTTCGACAGTCTATAGTGTGCTTTGAACTGAGCCTCCGAAAAATCCAAAGCTTTGGCTTGGTGTCCAAGGTCACGACGCAACCGTGCTGTTAAGAGGATATCATTCCTCCTCTCCTCAACCTCCAATCCACTCAGTATAATAAAGCACGAACCATGCCATAAATCAATGAAAACAATCCCCACTTACTTCACTTCCACTCTTTACTTTATGTTCAGTACGTAAATATGAACTAAAATCTAGATAATTTTAATAATAAATTTGGTAGCAATCGATCAGCAGAGATTTACAATCAGAGAAAAGGTTGTCGCAATTTGACAGATAAAATTGCTTGCTTTCTGCTTTTCCGCTGCTGTTGCTGTCTAAAACGATTCGTAATACCAAATTATTGTAAGTCTATACAGATGAATGCACTTTTTAGTTTACCGATTGTCCCATAGAGGCAGCACTGATGCGTGTTTGCTATGGCTTATTTATCGCTGATTCATAATACGAATTTGCAATAAAACAGCAGATATTTAGCAATATCTGCTATCGCTTGGCTCTTGCAAGATTGGTAATCAGCCTGCGGGCCGTAAAGCAGTCTTTATTCTATGGTCAGAACACAGGGTCAGAATCACAGACAGACTATGGCTATATTCCGAATTGATTAATATCGCTCACAGTGCTCACAGCAATAATTTGCGTACCGAGTTAGATATCACGATATCGGTGCCGATTCTGTTGTAAATCGCACTAAACTAATTTTAGTCACATCTCATCTCTTTCTTACGAACATTATTGAGAAAGGATAGAACAGGTAGTCTGTGGATAGAACATATTTAAAGCTGTCAAATTAATCTTTGCCGTCTTATTATGCGTGTATTTAGGCGTAACCGCTATAGATGGCGAATTTATATTGAAAACAAGCATTGTACTAATTTGACTGGACTAAATTTCTTATATCCTTTTGTTATGTTCTTTGTTAGAAAAAGTCATAGTGAGATTAAAATTATTTTAATTGTAAACAACAGAATCAGGGCCATTGACAGCTGAGAACTGTCAACAATTCGGAACACCCGTTATCGCGCTCACAGTATTCAAAACAGAACATTTGAGAATTTAATTAAAATCTGAATTAACAATGCGCTAGAACTCCTTATATCTTTTATAATTTAACTCGCAAAAAGGAATATTCGCGTCTTTTATTATTTTTCTCTGATAAAATCATAAAAAGTATATTTGCCAAATAGAAAACCAAGAATCTTATTAGACTTTTTGCCGAAAACACAATAATTAACCATCACTTTTGACAGCGCCCACGGTGATATCAGTTTAAGGCATGGTCGGTGTGAGCGCAATATGGCGGATATCATGACGTCATCTATGACGTTTCACGGGACATCGTAATCTATCATTATTCAATTCGGTACGGGTTTAAGCACGCTCAAATCGATTACAGCGATTATAGCATTAATTCGGAATAATAATAAATAAATAAATATCCAGGGACATTCCTCACACACGGTCATCTGATCCCAAACTAAGCAGAGCTTGTACTTAGGGATAACAAAATCCGGATTTTTTTCAAATCCGGATTCAAAGTTTGCATCACATATAAATCCGGATAATCCGGATTTTTCGAATCTTTGTATTATTTTTTGCAATCTTTTGTAATTTTAAATTGTACTCGTAGTTTATGCTTAATTATTAGAAGTTTGAAGAGAGGTGTTCTATTTTATTGTATATCCATTGCTTGCTTTTGAATAAAAAATAAATAAAACTGCAAGTAATATTTTAAAAAAATGGGCTTGTATTTGGCCACTGAGCCGTCCATAAAGGATAACCCAAATGAAACCTATTCATTCTGGCCGTGAAAGTCCCTAGATTCTAGTAATCAGGAAATACAGTCGCCGGAAGCAAGTTCCACTCCCTTGCTGTCCGCATTATAATTGAGAATGCAAAAGAAAAAAAATCCTCGTGTCTCGTAGTTCGGAGTAAAAATAGGGATGGTGCTTGGAATAAGGTTGAGCAATTCCTCCACACACTCTCAAAAATATATCCTGTAGAAAACCGATAAGGCAAGCAACCCTTCTTCGATGGTCGAGGCTCGTGAGTTTCGTCATAATTAGTCTCATATTCGATGAGTCTTCTGGCTCGGCGGTTTATTGAGTCGAGGGTGAGAGCCTGGTGGAAAGGACTCCGTTTGGTGGTGAAAAGACACACCTTTTTTTTTTTTTTTTTATGTCAACAGGTTGACAAGCAGGCAGACGGGCCACCTGATGGTAAGTGGTCACCGCCGCCTATGGACATTTGCAATACCAGGGGGATTGCTAATGTGTTGCCAACCTTTTAGAGCTCTTTTTACGCCTTTTTTGAAGAACCCCATATCGTAGCGCTGAGGGAAAACCGTAATGGGGAGCTCATTCCACAACCTAATGGTCCGCAGTAAGAACGTCCGACTAAAACGTTGTGTGGATGATCGAGGCGGCTCGAGGATGTGAGGATGAACTCCACGTCTCCGGCGAGCAGTGCGATGGTAGAAAGGTGATGGTGGCACCAGATCAAAAAGTTCACGAGAACAATCCCCATTATACAGGCGGTAGAATACACAGAGGGAGCCTATATCCCTCCGAAGGCTAAGAGGTTCTAAACCGCCAGTGAGTATGGGATCGTCAACGATACGAGTGGCCCGCCTTTGCACCGAGGCAAGTGGATTAAGCTGATAAGCGAGTGCGCCTGCCCAGAGGTGCGAGCAGTACTCCATATGCGGCCTAACCTGAGCTTTATAAAGCTGTAGCCGCTGGCGTGTCGTGAAGTACCACTTAGCATTATTAAGCACACCCAACTTTTTTGAAGCCAGTTTGGCTTTGCTTTCCAAATGACCTCGGAACTGGACATCACTCGCAATATCGACACCGTGGATCCCGATACTCTGTGCGATGTTTAGAGGAGTGTCTGCGAATTTCGGTGCTTCTACGAATGGGGTTTTTTTCGCGGAGAACGCGCAGACTTGTGTCTTCGAGGGGTTAAAACGGACTAAATTAAGTCTCCCCCATTCCGAGACCCGCTCCAACGAAGTGTCGATTTCAGACATAAGTCGAATTCGACTTTCCTCCATCGTGGACCGAGGGACGTTAGCACGGCCGGAGTATTGGGCATCACCAGTGCTGTCATCCGCATAGCAAGTGAATGTTGGGAATTTTCAACATATCATTGATATGCAGGAATTACTCTGAAATCTATACACCGCTCGGCTTACACGCGGCTAGCTAGGTGCTGCTTGTGGGGGCTGGTCTGCTTAAGTTTGCTATTTATTTACTTATTAAGAGCTTATACTACCCCAGCTCAAATCCACATTTTGCCCCCGTTTCATGGCTCGGCCGTGCAGCCCCCGCATCGCGCAGTCGCAACTATCTCACTCGCACGAGTTCATGACACGGCAGCCCGGCAGGAGTCACGCACGACTCACGAGTAGTCACGAGTCGACCGTACGATAGGGTAAATACACAGTTATTTGACCTAAGTATGGAAATAAAAAAAAACGATTGTAGAAAAGTACTAAAGCGCCGCACGATAGGGTAAATACACCAGTATTTGACATCTTACTAGATTTCCATACCTAGTTACTACTAGGTATGGAAATAAAATCAAAGAATAGGATAGAATATCATTTATTTGCTTTAAATGTGGTTTTACAAGGTCTTAAAATTTATACAGTTCATTGTTATAGTATTCAGCACATTCAGCTTTCATAATAAGCATGCAAATAGGTACACTAGGTACATTAGGTATAATTATTAAATAAAATACAAATTACTATTAAATCAAAAACACGTTATCAATTTAAATATTCATTTACTAAAATTAAGTATTATACACAGACATATAAGAACAAAGTATTATATTAATTTAATTGACTATGTAAACTTTTTGTCTATTTTACTCACATGTCAAATACAATTTAGCCTACGAACAACGAAAAAAAAAAAAAAACGAAAAACCTATGTCAAACAATTGTACCCATATAATTCATTAATATTATAGAAATGTTGGGATTTTAGCCACTGTATCAATTTACATTTAAAACGTATCAGTGGAAGTGTTTTAATGTTATTTGGTATCGCATTATATACCTTTATGCACATTGCAAAACATTGCTTTTGATAAAGAGCCATTCGAGGCGGATTGTCAAAGACCAATCGATCTGGATGCCTTGTGCTTCTTGGATAAATGTCTTGCCCTGTTTTAAAATAACTATGATGAGATTTTACAAATAATGCAACTTCAAGTATGTACATACAAGGAAGAGATATACCCAGACTATCGAACAGGGGCCTGCATGAGGCATGTGGTGGTACACCGCATATTGCTCGAACGCATTTCTTTTGTGCAATGAATGCTTTATGTATATCTGGAGAATTTCCCCAAATAAGTAACCCATATTTGAATGTAGATGCTATGTGACCATGGTTCGCTGCTAATATAGTAGAACGCGCGGATGTTTGTTTCAATCTGTTCTATACGTATATGAATTTATTTATTTAATTTTTATTACAACATATAATTATTGATATATCATCAGCAAAAAGGGTACATTTATTTGTAGTCACATCCGGAAGGTCGTTTATATAGATCAAGAAAAGCAACGGCCCCAGGACGCTACCTTGAGGCACACCACAGCCATTAACTCTATTAATCGATTTATGAGAAACTAGTGCCAGTTCTTTATTTACAAACAAAAAAAAATAAACAAATAAACAAACAATTTATATTTATTTTTATAAACAATTTATCTCGACATATTGTTCCCGATTTTGTAAATAAGTCTGCAACCACTTAAGCGCTGTACCTCGTAGGCCAATATTATTTAATTTAGTGACTAGAAGCTCATGTGATACGAAATCGAAAGCTCGCGACATATCAAAGAATATAACAGACGTTGCCAGTCTTGAGTTGAGAGAATCTGTTATTTCACGTACCAGTGCAGCTAATGTAGTCGATTTTTTACTCTGAAATCCAAATTGCTCCTCTTTAATAATATTCAGCTTATTTACAAACGACATAATCCTTTTATGCATAGCTTTTTCGAATAACTTTGACAGAATCGGTACTAACGTTATTGGTCTATAATTATTTATATTCGATTTATCGCCTTTTTTGTGTAGTGGTTTGACCAGAGAGAATAAGTCTGGAAATTCACCATTTTCAAAGGATAGATTTATTAAATGAGCTAAAATCGGGCTAAGCTCTTGTTTACAGTATTTAATTACTTTTGTAGCGATTTCGTCATATCCTTCTGCAGATGTATTATTTAGCGATTTAATTAAACAATTTATTTCATTTCGATCACATGGTGTTAGGAATATGGTAAAAAATTAAAATCAAAAAGTATTTATTCAATATAAGCCCTAATGAGGCACTTATGAACGTAAACTTACTCCGGTTCCAAATACAACTTGAACTGAGAAGACTCCGGCAAAAAACTCAGCAAGCTTTTTATTTGTACTTAGAAGTATTATAATTTACAAACGATATATTATTATATAACAATAGCCTGCGAAGCGAACAATTCATTCAAATGCATTCTTGTCATCTACAAATTCTGAAACTTTATAGTACCCTTTCTTGCATAACTTATGTTTGACTATCTTTTTAAATGTATTTAAATAATTGCAATTGTACTAATTGTAGGCTTAATTTACATTTACTTCAACTAAGGGAACAGTGAAAGTTTCTTCAGAATCGGTTCAGTAGTTTTCAAAATATGGATTAATAAGTGTGTCGGCCTGGCTTATTGATACCAGCTACGGGTGCGGTCTCAAAGGGAAAACATCAAATTCAAGTCAAATTCTAGTGCATACAAGTATATATAAAAATTAATCCCTATTTCCCTTGGTCATGCAATAACTTGAGAACGACTTTACCAACTTCATCTTTCTATTGAGAAGACTCTTACGGGAAAATAAATAAGTAAGTAAAAGACGGGCAATCCATTGATGAAAATAATTCGTTAAATTGGGAAAAGCCAATACCAGTAGATATAATGCCAGATGTTGCAGCTTTATTTAAATCCTGGTTTGATTTGGGTTCCGAGTCGAGACTAAATTTTAAATTGCACATGTTGCATTTCAACGTGTATTTGGAAAGTAGTCCTTTTCTTTTTTCTCCAATAATGTGGACATTACTCAATGTACATCCAAACGCTTTGTTGTTTATTACATATTGTTTGAAGTGATTTAAAAAATGATCCAAATCGATGATTCTTCGTCCATCCACGGGAATAATATGCTCAGTGGCGTGCATTGGTTTTCGGACTAGGTAGGCAGAAGAAATCTTGGCCATACGCCTAAATATGGCTCTTAGATAGATCAGGTTTTTTGACCAAATTCGTAAAATTGTTTAGGTCAGCGTATCATTCCACACACATTTGGTATGATTCATTAGCAAACAAAATACATAATAACAGAATAATAGATTCGAATAACAGCACCCAGGTAGCCAGGTGTTTTTAATAAACATAATATCCTGTGTTAAAATGTCTAAGATTTTTACCTTTGTTTTGAATCCATGAATGTTTTGGAGTTGGTCTACAGCAAGTTACCTACTATTTTCAACAAACGAAAACTGACTAAAGGAAAGGACTAATTCATCAATACATTTTGCATCTTCACCACAAAATTTCTTCATTTCACACAGATACACTTCGCAAAATCACAATAAGTAAATAACAACAACACTGCATACAATGACGATACAACGCCAGCCAAACCATAAACAAACCAACACAAATAAATTGCGAAGTTATATTTGAGTTGCTCTAATGTTGGTAAACTAGTTTAGGTAGTTTAGGTTAAGGTAGTTTTTTTAATTTGAATGGGTTACCTTACTTACAACAGAGTAGGTAAGGTTACTTTTGGTCCATAAATCGCGAATGTCAAATGTCAGTATGCTACGCATAGCAAAAGCGTCATTTATGCTTTCGTCGTATTATCTTAAAGAAGTGTGTGTGTGTGTATGAATATGCCGAAATCGTTTTAGTGTGCGTGAATTCGAGAGGCGAACTTGCGAGTGCCTGCGCGGCAAAGTTTAAAATTTCGTATTGAATGTTAGGTTAGATTTTTATTCAAAGTGATTATGTAGTTTAATTGAATCAAAATATTATTGTATTGAATCTTATGAGGTAGGCATTGCTTATTTGCCTATATGGAATGCACGCCACTGAATATGCTCTGCTTCGCTTCCACAATAGTTTATTACGTACCTGAAATAACCAGTTTCAATAATAAATTAATTATGTAATTTATGTAACTAGCACTTCGTTCTAAGTGAGTAATAATAAGTTAAGAAACGCAGAAATAAGGTACCCAATTACATTCAAACTTATATATGAGAAAAAAATGTATGTAAATATATTATATGTATGTAAACTAAGAATTATATGTATTGAAAAAAGTTAAGATGTAAAAAGATAATAGACAGAAAGAGTTACTTACACTAAAGTACACACTAATAGGTATCGATAGTTAGATAAACTCACAATTCTACAGTTTGTAAAGCCATCAAATCAGGTTCGTTTGCATGTTTAGAACTACTGGCATCCATGTGTTCCGTTGGTATTTGCAATCTGTAATAAAATAGGCTATACGTTTCTTCTTACATACTACTAAAATGATATAATAATATGACCGTGGCCAATTACTTGAACGATTACCCTAATATTTAACCCTTATATTTAGAACTAGCTGTCCCCCGCCGTTTCACTCGCGTTCCCAGGATAAAAAGTAGCCAATGTCCTTCTCCATACCATAGGCTATCTTCATGCCGAATTTCATGATGATCCGTTGAGTATTTGAGGCGTGAAGGCGTAACAAACAAACTCACTTTCGCATTTATAATAGTAGTAAGGATAACCAATAAGATATTTATTGAAGTAATTCAATTCACTACATAACATATACCTACCTAGTAGGTGGGTACCTACCAAGAAGTTGGATACCTACCTAATAACCTGTGCAAACTTTATTTACTCTGTTGTGAAAACATTTAGTATCTAACCTAATAAGCTAGGCGGTTGATACTCACGGCCACGGGTCCACGTGCGGTACATTTTCTGTATTGCAGTCAGAATCGGGTATTTGTTTATTTCTGAAAATGAAAAATGTATGTAGTAGGTACAATTATGATTAGGTATGTACGTTGGTATTTGCATTCTGTAACAAAATAGGCTTTACTTCTCTTTATCTCATACTAATAAAATAATATGTGACCGTGGCCATTTACTTGGACGACTACCCTAATATTTACCAATAAAATGTTTATTGTAGAAATTCAATTTACTGCATAATATATACCTACATAGTAGGTAGGAACCTAAATGTACATGCTTTACTTACGCTGTTGTGAAAACATTTTAGTATCTAACCTAATTAGCTAGGTGGTTGATACTTACGGGCACGGGTCCACGTCCGGTACCTATATTTTCTTTATTTCGGCTACACACCAAGATATAATTTTCCAGTACAAGCTGATCTCGCATTGTATAGGATTTCCGTACAATGGAAGGTCAGATCAGAGGAGCTTATACTGGAAATTACCTACTTTTCTTACCCATTACAATAATCAGACTCAGAATTTATTGGTAGATACAAACCAAAATGCCTTCCTAGGTAAAAACACATATTATGATTCATTTTAGGTAGGTACTTACTTCAATATTTTATTCTTAATATGTGTAGCATTTTCTTTTCTCCAATTCCATCTTTTCTTTTCTTGTCTCGATCATTTCCCATTTAAAACAAAATACACTTCACTTATAATTTATTAGGTACGTATCTACGTGGGTCGTGAGAGCAAGAGACACGGGTTCCCCGTTCGAACGCCGGAGCGCGACTGAATCTGTAGAGGTGTGTAGCTCAGCTCTGAACCAGCTCAATGAATCAGATCACTCGGGTTTGAGCCGCTGAGCTACAGCTCAACAACATAATGACTAGCTCACGGCTCAATCCAACTCCTATTGTATCTGCGACTCCCTCCATAGATTATATTCTTGTAATTCTAATCTACGAATTATTATTTCGTTCTAAAACATTTAAATAATAATTACATTCAATAATTAAATAAGTACCTATGTTACATAACTCTCAGATAAGATCATGTAAAAAAAAAAACAACTCTAAAGTATGAAAAGAGTCGCTCGGCGGAGTCGAATGAATCGCGGCGGCTCAGTCGGCTCAATTCAACGCGCGGTACGCTGTGAGCGTGCTCGCGTATCGTGGACTATAGGTACATTGAGCTGATCTGCGAGCTGAGTCATTGAACCGGCTCACACACCTGAGCCGTGAGCTGTTCTGCAGCTCGCGTATTTTTGATGAGTTACACACCTCTATGAATCTGTGCGGCAGCGCATCGTACCACTCGAAATATTTGAGATTTAATTTCTAACAAATTAAAATAAAACATTATTTTAAATTCAAATCATATGGTACACGTATTGTACTAACTACAGTTTATATAAAAAGTTTCATTAGTATAGGTAAAGTATTAATTGACTAATGCGATTTATTTGTAAAATTCAGAGGGAAGTTTGAGATTTTTTTCTATCGAGAAAATGTTTAGGAATCGTGTTTTCACATCATACAGGAGTCAGTATATATCCTCAACTGTACTATATATTTTTTTCAAAATTATTGATTGGTTACTTTTATCATGTCTGGTCAATCACATACATTTTATAATTAGTGTAGAATTCACACGTAAAGATGTCGCTACAGACATCGTATGGACGGATTGAAAATTGATTCTTAGTCAAAACGGTATTAAATCACTTTTTATTGAGATTTATTGCAAAGGAATACAATTTGATAATAATAATTTAATTTAATTATTTTTTTAAACTCTTATTTTCAATATTTGCAATTTATTTAATTTTATTTAAATCTTTCGACCTTACATAGATGGCCTTACCGTCGATTATTTTTATTTCTTTTTATCGTAGGACCGAAACAATCAAATAATAATAAAATAAATCTAATATTAACCTGTTTCTAATAAACAGAGACTTCAACGGTAAATAAATATAGTCTAAATATTTTGAAATCTACAACGATTATTTTTAAAAGTACAATGGGCAGTTTCGTACCAATTTTATTTCATTTGTTTTTATGGGCTTAAGTCTGTATCTAGCTAGTGCAGGAAAACGTATATTGGTTCCATTTATTCAACAAAATATCAAATAAGAACAATTATTAAGTCTTTTATGGTCAAAAGGATTAAAGCCATTCGTAAATCACCGACCCTGCTCACAAAATTGGAGAATCGGATGAGTAATTTGACCTGTAGTGGAGAACAGCCGGTTATCTGGACATACATACGAAAGCATTTTTGTCCAAGCTGAAACGGAGACTCTTCGCTTGCTCGGTATTAAAGTGATTTTTAAAACATATAGAAGATTAAGAAATTGCTATCTTGACCAATTTTTAATCGTTCCCTAATCAGGGCCGGCAAAAGCCTATATAGCGCCGGGTCAGGCTTCTGTCACTTGCCTATATCTACCGCGATAAGCATCTACAGCTCGCTTCGAGCTGGGCTCGACTAAACTGTCGGGGCTGCCACGCGCTTGCGAGCACACTGTACGCAATTGTGTCGGAGCCAAAATCAGAATGCGTGATTATTTGTTTTCTTGTGCGATGTTAACCTAGGAAATATATTTATTTATCAATTATCACTGCACTTTGTTATAATGGAGAACCGTAACACTAATAATTTGAGTTTAACGGCTGTCGAAATAAACAGATTTTATTTAAGTTGTTGGTTTTTAAATTACTGCAAGATTCTGAAGTGTATAGAGGTGTGTAACTCATCAAAAATACGCGAGCTGCAGAACAGCTCACGGCTCAGGTGTGTGAGCCGGTTCAATGACTCAGCTCGCAGATCAGCTCAATATACCTATAGTCCACGATACGCGCGCACGCTCACTGCGTACCGCGCGTCAAATTGAGCCGACTGAGCCGCCGCGATTCATTCGACTCCGCCGAGCGACTCTTTTCATACTTTAGAGTTGTTTTTTTTTTTTTACATGATCTGATCTGAGATTTATGTTACATAGGCATTTAATTATTGAATGTAATTATTATTTAAATGTTTTGGAACGAAATAATAATTCGTACATTAGAATTACAAGAATATAATCTATGGAGGGAGTCGTAGATACAATAGGAGTTGGATTGAGCCGTGAGCTAGTCATTTTGTTGTTGAGCTGTAGCTCAGCGGCTCAAACCCTAGTGATCTGATTCATTGAGCTGGTTCAGAGCTGAGTTACACACCTCTAGAAGTGTAAGACAGTAAGTACATATATTTTGTTAATTTTACACGGTGTTTTTATCAGTATCCTAATTAATTATGTGTAGTTGATATAGGTAGGTAACCCTGACGGTCGTAAGGTCATTTCGGTAAATTATAAATACAAAGTGTAGTGTTTGTATCTATACAGTAGATATAATACACTGTCTCATGTACACCAGTAGAGGGGGGTAGCTGTCAACCGGCCAGTCTGACATTAGACGCGGTGCGGGTTGGACGTGCGCTTGCGCTCGGACCTGGTGTAGTGGTGAGCCAGTGCTACGGAGTAACTAGTCACTAATCTGTGCAGTGGTGTCAGTGCGTGGACGCTACAAGTGGCGACGAGATAAAGTACGAGAAACGTGTGTAAAAGGCCAGTAAATAAAATTCAATTATTATTAAAGGGGAAGGAAAGTGACAATAAAAAGTGTGTGAGTTTTATGCAATGCGTACTAAATATTATACCATATTTATAACATTTCCTAAGTAGACGAACCCAGTAGTACAATAGTAAGAATAATCAGTTGGATCGTCATGGAATGTTGTTTACGCAAAATAATCCCAATGTAATACATTTCATTCCACTTATTTAAGTGAAGTGACGATTTCGTCAGTGGTATTATGGATTGATGAGAGAATAAATTATAATGTAAGAAAAACTATAAGATGCTTGGGTACCTACCTTCCTTATCTTTTAACAAGATTAATAGAATGAAAAATGCTACTTATGTCCAAAATTATTCCGCAAAGGTAACAAAACAAATGTGTTGTCGAATAAATGATTATTGTTTATTCAAAAAAGGTACAAGGAGATTGCATTGAGCTACAAATCTTCCTAATTAAAAAGATGTCACTAATACCTTTATACCAGCATATAAAGGTTGCTTTGAACTCTCATTAGCAGGTTGTTTTCGGTAATATTGTATTTTCTATAGGCTTTATTGTACCTATTTGTTTCATACTTAAAGGAAGCGCTTAATTACCTATAGTAAATATAGTGACGGGCCCGTGTGCGCAGTTGGAAGATTCCACCTGTTGTGCCGCAGGTCATGGGTTCGATTCCCACACAGGACATGAATTTGTGTGCATGAACATGACTGTATATATGTAATAAACTATGCAGGTATATTTCAATTTATTTATTTGCTGCTTCACATGAAGCACACCTACACATACATTTTAGGTACATAGGTACCTAGTATGTTAAAGATGTTACAAAGAATAAAGTGGTATAATACATAAGCCCTGCAAGGGCATTGCAACATTACAATAATATTAAGTAATAATTAAATACATAAATCCAATTAAATTCAACAAAAATAAGGAATGAAATGAAATGAAATGAAATGAAATGAAATGAAATGAAATGAAATGAAATGAAATGAAATGAAATGAAATGAAATGAGAAAGGCAAAGAAACGAAAGGAAACGCTCTATCAAATTGAAAATAATCAGATAAAGGCGAATTAAAATTGGTAGTACCTCCATTGAATTGGAAATTGTCGGGAAGTTCAAATTAATACCTCCATTAAATTGGAAATCGTCTGGTAGTTTAAATTAATACCTTCATTAAATTGGAAATTGTCGGGAAGTTCAAATGAATACCTCCATTAAATTGGAAATCGTCTGGTAGTTTAAATTAATACCTTCATTAAATTGGAAATTGTCGGGAAGTTCAAATGAATACCTCCATTAAATTGGAAATTGTCGGGAAGTTCAAATGAATACCTCCATTAAATTGGAAATCGTCTGGTATTTTAAATTAATACCTTCATTAAATTGGAAATTGTCGGAATTGGGCAATAATAACAGAAGTACACATTATACAAAAAAAAAAAAAAAAAAAAAAAAAAAGAGAGAGTTAGTGAAGAAATAAGCAAGCAGTTAGAGATAATAATAACAGAAATGGAAGATGCAAATAAGATGGATGGTTCAAGAAAGAAATAACATGGATACGACCAGCTTTACAGTAGTATACAGTTTAAGTAGTATATGGAACGATGTTAAGCAAGATGTGGACCAGCATACATTAAAATTGAAATGTCATTGACAAGGCATACATAAAAATGAAATTTGGAATTAAATGACATAAAAGAAATGTAAGGAAAGAATAATGCAAACACCCACAAAATAGAATTCCATTCAATTAGAATTACTTGAATTCCATTCAATCGGAATTACTTGGATTCCATTCAATCGGAATTACTTGAATTCCATTCAATCGGAATTACTTGAATTCCATTCAATCGGAATTACTTGAATTCCATTCAATCGGAATTACCTGAATTCCATTCAATCGGAATTACCTGAATTCCATTCAATCGGAATTACCTGAATTCCATTCAATCGGAATTACCTGAATTCCATTCAATCGGAATTACCTGAATTCCATTCAATCGGAATTACCTGAATTCCATTCAATCGGAATTACCTGAATTCCATTCAATCGGAATTACTTTGTTAGAATTCCATTCAATTAGAATTACTTGAATTCCATTCAATTAGAATTACTTGAATTCCATTCAATTAGAATTACTTTGTTCGAATTCAATTCAATATGAATTGCTTGAATTACATTCAATTAGAATTGCTTGAATTACATTCAATTAGAATTACTTGAATTACATTCAATTGGAATTACTTGAATTACATTCAATTGGAATTACTTGAATTACATTCAATTGGATTTACTTGAATTACATTCGATTGGAATTACTTGAATTACATTCAATTGGCATTAATTGAGTTACATTCATTTGGAATTACTTGAATACCATTCGATTAGAATTACTTTATATGAATTCCATTCAATAAGGATTACTTTGTTTGAATTACATTCAATTAGAATTACTTTTTTAAATTCCATTCAATTGGAATTAATTTGTTAGAATTCCATTCAATTGGAATAATTTGCAGTTCGATGGTGGTGATTCTATGCTGGCAGCATCAATCATATTGATAGCGGCCTGAAGCTGTCATCTCCAGGTGGGGCCGGGGGTCTCATATGCGAGGGATGTTCCAAAGATGGTTGTAACCGATATCTTCCAAGTTTACGTGAATGGTTCAAGCACTCATGTAAAGGACCGCGAGTACCATCTAAGGAAATAATAAAATTTTGGTAAAAGGGATGGGATGCAGTGTTTGTATCTATACAGTAGATATAATACATTGTCTCATGTACACCGGTGTTGGTTAGAATCAGTATTAAAATTAAAGACGTGTCTGTCGCGACACTGGGTGAAAGCCACAAATATCAAAAGTGTAATTTGCATCAGTAAATAATAATTATCTCTAGTATTGATTACCTACATTTGAAATAATTAAAATTTGTTAAAAGGGAAGGGATGTAGTGTTTGTATCTATACAGTAGATATAATACACTGTCTCATGTACACCAGTAGAGGGGGGTAGCTGTCAACCGGCCAGTCTGACATTAGACGCGGTGCGGGTTGGACGTGCGCTTGCGCTCGGACCTGGTGTAGTGGTGAGCCAGTGCTACGGAGTAACTAGTCACTAATCTGTGCAGTGGTGTCAGTGCGTGGACGCTACACAAAGGCATTGCGTTTTAATGTGCGTGGCGTTAAGGTGTAATTAAGAATTAACTTAGTGCTCTGCAAATATTGTAGGCTATTAAAACGGCGGCAATCCCTCAAGATCAAAAGTGTGCAATTTCTGTACGTTAGTTCTATTATTTATTGTGCCCGGGTGCAAGCAATACCCTGGCGCCCTCAAGTAGGCGCACGAACAAAATGGAATACTAACAGTTATATAATCACCAGAGTGATCGGAAATTCTGCAGTTTCATGCAAGGTCTTTTGGAAATTTCGCAGGGTTCCCAATAAAAAAAAAACAACTTTCGCTCAAACAAATGCATATGTAATGAAATTAGACGCAAATGGCGCGAGCGGGGCCACAGGCGGGGCGCATACGCGATGTTCGTCATTTCGCATTCACTACGAACGGTCACAACCAACTTCATACGCATGCAAGGCTTCATCATCTCAAATATCTGCCACTGCCTGAGGCGCCTTATATACACACCATTCGGTTTAAAACTACGACTGATACACTACTGACGGATTTATCTACATTCACTGTTAAAAACTACAGTAACATATCTCTCGGCATGCCCTATTCTGAAACCCTAGGCACGCCACTGCATCGAGAGTCAAGGTGAGGCATTGGCAGTGAGCCTAGATGTAGCGAAGGCGTTCGATCGGGTCTGGCACAGGGGTCTTCTAAGGAAGTTACCATCATACGGGCTTCTCGAGGGATTATGCAAATGGGTTGCCAGCTTTCTGTCCAGCAGAAGCATAAGAGCCGTCGTCGACGGTAGCTACTCTAATAGCATGGACATGAATGCCGGCAAGGCTCTGTGCTGTCCCCAACACTGTTCCTTCTGCATAGCAATGAATGCCGTCAATAGACAGCATATCATTCATTGCTATGCGGACGACAGTACAGGGGACGCTCATTATACGGGCCGTGCAAATCGTTCCGAGGTGGAGGAAAGCCGCGAACGGCTGGTGTCTGAAATCGAGAGTGCACTAGCTTGTGTCTCCGATTGGGTTCGACTAAACCTAGTCCATTTCAACCCCACCAAGACTCAAGCCTGCGCGTTCACCGCTAAGAAAATCCCATGGTCTGTGGCTCCACAGTTCCAGAACACTTCCTTGAATATCAGTCAAAGCATTGGGATTCTTGGCGTCGACATTTCTAGCGACGTTTTGTTCCGAAGTCACTTGGAAGACAAGATTAAGCTGGCATCCAAAAGCTTGGAGTGCTCAACAGAGCGCGGCAGTACTTCACATCGGGGCAAAGGCTGCATCTTTATAAGTCGCAAGTCCGGCCTCATATGGAGTATTGTTGCCATATGTGGGCGGGGGCACCTGGATACCAGCTTGGGCCTTTAGACTCGGTTCAGCGACGTGCCGCTAGAATTGTCGACGATCCCGAGGTCACGAACGGTTACTAGCCTCTCAGTTTGAGGAGAGACTTTGCCTTATGTGTGTTCTACCGCTTGTACAACGGGGAATGTTCCAAGGAATTGTTCGACTTGATGACCACGGCAACCTTCCACCATCGCAACTTTCGCCATCGACGGGGAGTCCATCCTCACACATTGAAACCTATCCTTATATATATCCTTGAGCCGTTCTATGTATTAAATACAATGGGCGTCAAATCAAATCAAATCAAATAATTTATTTTAAAAAGTAAAAAATTACACAGATAATTAAACAATGGTCCCCGCACTAGGATAATCCTGTATCGCGGGCAACCTGTAAACTATACAGCGTCAATTCAAACATTAGGATTCAGCCAACCAGGCAAACAATGGTAAAATGTTAAAGGATATAATTAGGTAAGCATTATTTAAACTTTTTAACTTTCACGCCTTTTAAATTAAAAACTTCAAACAATAAAAAAAAAATTATACCATAGAATTGGAAATGTTAGGAAAAAATAAAAAGTGCCCATCGTCCTTTAAAATACTGTTCTATAAAAAGTGACATCTGTTGTCATTTACTGACAAAACTAACATCGCTGTAGTGACATACGTGGCAAGACTAGCAAATAGTACCTTTGACTCACCACCGGCGCTGTACTTGCGCGAGTTACGGTGGTAACTTTTGAAGTATGGGCGCTGACCCTCTGTTGTACGTAGTATTTATCTACTCTGAGCTTTTATTGATATGCAGGATCAAAGGAGCACTTTTGAGGTGGGGTAAGGCCTTAAATATTTTTTCAGTCTACTTTGTAATTTTGCCGCCGCGCCGGGGCACGCAATTGTTTTCAGTGCGATTAGAATGTAAATATAATGTAATTAATCTAAGCCTGTTTTGAAAAGAGTAATTGCTGAGTTTATTGCCGGCTCTTCTCAGCAAATGCAACCTTCCGAACCGGTATTAGAGTATTAGAGTCAGACTTTTCATAAGTGCCTGCGAAGGTCTATTTGAATAAATGATTTTGAATTTTGAATTTTGAAAAGCTACTACCGCTCATCCATCTAGCTAGTAGCTCAGTCGGCCCTTAGTCACATTCTTAGATATAGTCAATATAGAAGTTTATGTTAAATATAAATTACTTATTAGCCTAATATTAAGGCTAGATTGTAGTATGAATAGGGAACACTAAAGAAGGTGTAACTTAGGATAAAAAAAAAAAAAAAAACATAAATCCGGATTACCCGGATTTTTGTATTTTTTTGCAATAATTTGTAATTTTAAACTGTACGCGTAGTTTATGCTTAATTATTAGTAGTTTGAAGAGAGATGTTCTATTTTATTGTATTTCCATTGCTTGCTTTTGAATAAAAATTCAATTAAACTGCAAGTAATATTTAAAAAAAAATGGGCTTTGTAGCAGGGCAACCCCATTGCACCAGTGTGCAAGGTACTCTTGTCAACGACAAGGAACCATCCGCGTTTCCTCCGGATACGGATGTGTGTGTGTCGCAACGCGTCTCTCGGCGTATTCGTAGACCGCCGGCCATCTTCGATTGTTGAGTTTGTTTCGGTTGTACATGTTTGTACTAAAAGTGTAAAACATTGTAATAATTGCCTCGTAAAGTTGTAATGACCATTTTTATCAATACAAGTGAGAGTTAAATTGATTTTGTGCGTTTAAATCAAAGAACCCCTTCCCGCAGGCTAAAATTGGCATCCCAACAATAGGGCCTCTCTCACAGTGTTGGTAAGATTTTTTTTCTTGGAGCACGCTGTGCTGTTTGTTCGAGGAACATACAATCATGCCACGCACAAGAAATCAAACGGAAGACGAGGCGGAAGAGCCTACGATTTCTATGAGTCAAGATCAATTTACGACAATGTTGCAAACTCTTCAGCAGAGTCAGGCAGAAATTTTCGCTCGGCTTATCAACGAGACACGTACGTCGACGCCAGTTCCGCCGATGGAGACATCAAGTGTGATGAACACAGCGAATTTTTCAAATTGTACTTCGCGTTTCAATGGAACGACCACCATGTTGGACGGTTTCATAGACGCAATCGACGTGTACAAAAATTGCCTACAGATTTCAGATGAAAATGCTGTGAAAGGATTGTCAATGCTATTGACAGATTCAGCAGCTTTGTGGTGGCAAGGTGTGAGACTAAGCACCACTTCATGGCAAGATGCCCTAGATAAGCTAAGAAGCGCATTCGGAGAACGACGCCCCCCTTTCCGCATTTATCGGGAATTATTTGCATTGGAACAAGGCAAAGAGCCTACGGATTTGTTCATATCGAAAGCTAGAGCGCTTTTATCAAGAATACCAGAAGAAGACCTGAGTGAAAAGGTGCAGCTTGACATGGTATTTGGCCTTCTCGACCGTAGAATAAAGAAACGGCTCGACAGAAACGCCGTGACATCTTTCGAGCAGTTATTGAAACGCGCTAGAACGATTGAAGAATCGCTGATGAAAGATGGCGCCTCTAGTGAAGCGAATGATAACAAACCGGCGATGACAGTGACGTCTACGACGACGACTGTCAAAGACAATGTCATTGCCAAAGATGAGAAAGACCGTTCGCGCCCCAACACGAATAAAAAGTGGAGAAATGAGAAGTTCCAGTTCCAGGGCAAAAAGTCGGAATCTAATGCCGTAAAAAGTGATAAGAGTGATAGCAAACAAGTGAAATGTTTTGGGTGCGGTACCCCTAATGTCATTCGTTCAAATTGTGAAAAGTGTAGTTCACAAAATGCGTTTTATTCAATGTCAGTGATAAGTGATAACGCGAGTTCAAACGTTCGCGGCACTGATCGCCGTGCCAGCAGGCACAGCGAAACCGTACGGCCTGCCGCCGCTGCGACCGCCGGCTTGTATCAGCCGCCGCGGCCGCCGCCCGCGCCGCAGCCGCAGCCGCCGCCGCCGCCGCGACGCCGTTATCGCCGACTGCGATGCCCGCGCCGCCGCGCGCGCCGTTACGTCCCGGCAACAGCGAGCGAGTCGCCCGCCGAAACAGTGCGTATTGACGCCGTTGATGTCTGTAAGTCTGAGTCTGACAGACAACCGCCAAAATGTAAGGCTAGTATTTCATCTTTTAAAGAATATAATAATGTTTCTTGTATGAATGTAAATTCTAATAATAATATTTCATGTCTGAATTTAAATTCTTGTAATAATGTTCCATATCTGAATTTGAACTCTTGTGATTTAAATATGTGTAATAAGAATATTAATGGCCTCTATAAGGAGAGTATTGCGCGCACACAGGTTCATATCCAGGGGAAGTCTATTTATAGAAGACCTTTGTTGCAAATTAATGTGTTAGGGGAAAATGGTACTGCATTGTTGGATACTGGTGCAAAGGGTTGCATTGCAGGGCAATCATTATATCGGATTTTGGTAGAGAAGGGTTACCCACTGCGGCATGGTACTAGGAACATTCGATTAGCGGATGGTTGCACACGTTTGATAGATGTGTTCATCGCAGATGTACAGGTGAATTTCTTTCATAAGAAGATACCTACCGAATTTATAATTTTCCCTGACTCGCAAAATAATGAATCCCTATTAGGTATAGATTTTATTAAAAAGGCTAGTCTTGTTATTAATTTTAAAAAGGGCTTATGGCATTTTTCTGAAAATATTAAGAAGAAATATAAACTACTTTTAGAACCAGTAGCTCCTCCCTGTACCTCATATGCTGCTATGAGTGTCTTACGTGATGATGAGGGAACATGTTTGCAGGCTCAGCAGCGTGATGAACTTGCTCAATTACTCCTGGATTTTCAGGACTTGTTTGATCCAGTTGGGGAACCTACACCATATGTGGTGCATCACATTGACACTGGAAATCATGCACCGGTAGCGACGCCTCCCTACCGCCTAACGCCTGCAAAGAAAGAAATTATGCAGCAAGAGCTCAACAAGATGTTAGCTGAAGACATTGTTGAAGACTGTGAATCGGCTTGGGGAGCTCCAGCACTGCTGGTACCTAAGCGTGATGGTAGTTTCCGGTTTTGCATAGATTATAGAAAATTAAATGCAATTACCAAGACTGATGCTTATCCAATGCCCCGCATTGATGAATTGCTGCAATCTACCAAGAGAGGGCAGTGTTATATGACAACAATAGATCTGCGTTCTGGCTACTGGCAGGTATCTGTAGAGGAGCAGGACAGAGACAAAACGGCATTTGTTACTCCATTTGGCACTTACCGTTTCAAGAGGATGCCGTTCGGATTGAAGAATGGGCCTGCCACCTTTCAGCGTTTAATAGATAGAATGCGTTCCAGTTCAGCACTCAAAGAGGTTATGATCCTAGGGTATTTAGACGATTTGTTGATCATCTCTCAAGGGGATTTTTCTAAACACCTGGAAGATCTGCACAAAGTTTTTGAACAACTTAGGATGTTCAAGTTGCGTGCAAACCGAGAAAAATGTGTATTTGTAAGAGAATCGGTCAAGTATTTAGGACATGTGATTTCACAGGAGGGAGTCTCAGCTGATGATGATAAAATCCATGCTATCCTGGAAATGAAACCTCCTTCATCATTGAAACATCTCAGAACATTTGTCCAGACTTGCTCGTGGTTCAGAAAATTTATCCCAGGTTTTTCTCAAGTAGCTGAACCGCTCACAAGATTAACAAGGAAGAACCAGTCATGGTTATGGGGACCAGAACAGGTTGAAGCTTTCAACACCTTGAAGAAGCTCCTGACATCAGCACCTGTTCTCGTCCAGGCCGACTATTCAAAGCCTTTTATCCTGCGCACAGATGCAAGCAACTATGCCTTGGGAGCCGTATTGCTACAGGGTGAGAAGAATGAAAAGCGACCAATTGAATTTGCCAGCCGTCTGTTGTCTGCTGCAGAGCGGAATTATTCAACAACAGAGAGGGAAGCTCTAGCGGTTGTGTGGGCTGCAGACCGTTTTAGAGGTTATATTGATGGTCACCCCGTGGTTGTAGGAAGCGACCACCAACCATTAAAATGGCTGTTATCATTAAAGTCGCCTTCAGGTCGTTTGGTGCGCTGGGCACTAAAATTACAGGCCTATAATATTATTTTTGAATATACTCCCGGAAAGGTCAATGTAGTGGCTGATGCACTTAGCCGCCCTGTCTGCACTGAAGAATCGCGTGAGTCATGTGGAATATGTACTGTCATAATGGATCTGCCAACCCGCGATCTTACAGAACTGCGTGCAGAACAGAAAGCTGACCCTGAAGTTGACAAAATAATAAAAGAATTAGAAGACACAGAGGAGGTTGCCGCTCGTCGTTGGACGGAACGTTACCTCATGGAACGTGGGGTTCTCTACCGTTTTAACCCAGATACGGACAATGAATCACCACAGTTGGTAATACCTGGAAGTATGCATGATGAGATTCTGCGTGAGTGTCACGATGCTCCGGTTGCTGGTCATCCTGGAATTGAAAGAACATACCAGAAAATTGCCCAGAATTATTTTTTCCCTGGTATGCGAAGAATAATTTCAGATTATATAAAGTCTTGTTCTACGTGCCAACGTTATAAAGCAACAAATGAGAAGCCCCCAGGTCTAATCCAAACACCTATATTAAACCAGCGTAGTGAGGTCCTAGCAGTGGACTTATTTGGCCCACTACCAGAAGGAGAAAACGGAGAAAAATGGATTTTATTAGTTGAAGACACAGCAACGAGATGGGTAGAGCTGTATGCTCTCAAAGAAGCAACCTCAGTAGCATGTGCTAAAATCGTGATAGAGGAATTCTTCCTGCGTTTTGGTCTACCTCGACGCGTTATATCTGACAATGGTGTCCAATTTATTTCTGCTGTTATGCAAAAATGCATGTATATACTTGGCATTACACAAGAGTTGATACCTGTTTATCACCCACAAGCCAACCCAGCCGAAAGGAAGAATAGGGATATGAAGACCCATTTAGCAATGTTGGTTGGTACTGACCATCCTTCGTGGCCTACTAAATTACCTATTGTACGGTTTTGTATGAACAGCTCTGTTTGTGAGACAACAGGCGTTACTCCGGCATACCTAACGTTTGCTCGAGAGTTGAGGTCACCATTAGAAGTGTACAATGACCCGAAAGTGGTTTTAAATAAACAAAATTTTGTACCACAGATTACTCCCTACCTAAAGAAGTTCTTGAACTCAATGACTGAAGTACGTGACAGAGTAGAAAAGAAACAAGATAGAAGGAAGTCATATGGGGACAAATCAAGAAGGGTTGGGGAAGTTTTTCAAGAAGGAGATAGAGTTTTATTGAAATTTCACCAACTCAGCGACGCAAGCAAAGCAAAGACGGCGAAATTTTTTCCAAAGAGAGATGGACCATATATAGTTAAAAAGAAAGTGAGTCCTACAACATATCTTATCGCTTCAAGTGATCCGTGTGAGATATTGGGCAAGTTCCATGCTGGTGAGCTTACCCCTTTTCGAGGACGTGAAGAAGGTGCACAACCACTCGCCCCTAAGAAAAAGCGTGGCCGCCCACGTTTGCAGCCTCCGGTAGGTAGTGTCGATGTTCAGCTAGACCAGGATCGTGGTCGTAATCAAGGTCTAGAGGGGGAGTATGTAGCAGGGCAACCCCATTGCACCAGTGTGCAAGGTACTCTTGTCAACGACAAGGAACCATCCGCGTTTCCTCCGGATACGGATGTGTGTGTGTCGCAACGCGTCTCTCGGCGTATTCGTAGACCGCCGGCTAGGGATTGCAATCCGGATACTTCGAAATCCGAAAATGACTGAAAAATCCGGATTTTAGGGTCCTATTATAAATCCGAATATTGAGAATAAAATCCGGTTTTTTCGAATTTTAATCTTAATTGATAATAATTGATGTTTAACTAAAAAATTTCATTAAATATCCAGTACATTTAGGTCAGTATTACTCTGAAATCTATGCACCGCTCGGCTCACACGCGGCTAGCTGCTACCGCTCATCCATCTAGCTAATAGTTAAGTCGGCCAGTGAGTCTTAGATGGAGGCGATGCGCGCGCGGCGCGAGTAACAACTCTTTGCACAACGTAATATCAAGAATGATAGTTCTATATAGTCGGGTTACCGCTGAAAGCATTTTGTACATCGGCTGATCTCAGATTTTTTTTACTTTTGAAAGTGTCTGACACACCCGCTTTCTAAGCAAGCTTCCTTCATATGAAATCTCTGGTGGTTTGTGCGCTTGGATTTCCAATTTCCTGAGCGAAAGGTCTATTCATGTAGTCATAGACGGTTGTTCGTCGGAACTTTTCGCAATCAATCCCACAGAGATCAGATTCAGTTCTCTCTGCAACCTTATTTCTGCTGCATATTAACGATCTGGTGAAGCCCGGTATCTTTGGGTACGTAGACGATAGCACTGTTGTCATAGATCCAATTGTTGCGAGAGGCCATGGTAGAGCGTTTGAACGTAACATTACAGGCAGTCTCCGATTGGAGCAATGCCAATCTGGTCACTTTTAATGCCACCATGACGCAGGTGTGTATTTTCACCACCAAACGGAGCCCTTTCCACCAGGCTCTCGCCCTCGACTCAATAAACCGCCGAGCCAGAAGACTCATCGAATATGAGACTAATTATGACGAAACTCACGAGGCTCGACCATCGAAGAAAGGTTGCTTGCCTTATCGGTTTTGTACAGGATATATTTTTGAGAGTGTGTGCAAGAATTGCTTAACCTTATTCCTCCGAACCTATTTTTACTCCGAACCACAAGACACGGGGAA
The DNA here is from genome assembly GCA_947623365.1 of Achlya flavicornis. Taxonomy (NCBI): domain Eukaryota; kingdom Metazoa; phylum Arthropoda; class Insecta; order Lepidoptera; family Drepanidae; genus Achlya; species Achlya flavicornis. The sequence goes on from OX392468.1 coordinate 10,754,658, forward strand.
AATTTTTCTTTTGTATCCTCAATTATAATGCGGACAGCAAGGGAGTGGAACTTGCTTCCGGCGACTGTAGTTCCTGACTCTTAAAATCTAGGGACTTTCACGGCCAGAATAAATAGGTTCCATTTGGGTTAGCGTGCTCCACCTTAGGCTTCGTCATTATCCTTTATGGACGGCTCAGTAGCCAAATACAAGCTTTAGCCAGCGGGAAGGGGTTCTTTGATTTAAACGCACAAAATCAATTTAACTCTCACTTGTATTGATAAAAATGGTCATTACAACTTTACAAGGCAATTATTACAATGTTTTACACTTTTAGTACAAACATTGTAATAATTGCCTTGCATAGCGGTGCATAGATTTCAGAGTAATACTGACCTAAATGTACTGGATATTTAATGAAATTTTTTAGTTAAACATCAATTATTATCAATTAAGATTAAAATTCGAAAAAACCGGATTTTATTCTCAATATTCGGATTTAGAATAGGACCCTAAAATCCGGATTTTTCAGTCATTTTCGGATTTCGAAGTATCCGGATTGCAATCCCTAATCGTATCTTCACTATCCCGGCTACAATCTCGAACATTTGTTCGTTCCAAAGGCTGGGGTGTGCATGTTCGTCCGGGAGGGCATCTGTTGTCGACGTCTCAATAACTTAGAAGACAGGGACGTCTACTCTCTGGGTGCGCGTAGACTATGGTGGGTCCACCCGTATATACGCGTGCCTCTACAGGTCTCATCTCGGCGACACTGAGACAACTCGCTTCTTCGAACACGTCCAAGAAGCGACCGACACTGTGCTGGAGCGGTACCCCACAGCCGAGGTGATTGTCCTCGGAGACTTTAACGCCCACCATAGCGAATGGTTGGGGTCTTCGCGGACCGACCACGCAGGGAAAACCGTTTATGACTTCGTTCTGACTGAGCGAAGTTCCAGCACATCGGCAGGATTGGCGATCGGCTTACAGGTTTCCCTTCTGGGAGTCGAGCATTCTGGTCGCTCGCCAAGGCTGTCGAAGGTAACTTCTGTCGGTCATCGCTTCCTCCACTGCACACACCGGATGACTCCCTGGCCCACACTGCAAAAGAGAAAGCCGATTTACTGGCAGCCCTCTTTGCAGCTAATTCGACACTTGACGACGGGGGAGCCACACCGCCTAGCATCCCGCGTTGTGGCAGCTCAATGCCGGAAATCCGCTTTTCGCAAATCGCGGTCCGACGAGCTCTGTTCTCCCTTGATGTCCGAAAGTCGAGTGGGCCTGACGGTATCCCCGCCATTGTGCTCCAGAGTTGTCTCCAGTGTTGACGCGCCTATTCAGGCTTTCCTATACCGCCGGACGTGTACCTTCTTCGTGGAAGACAGCCCTTGTCCATCCGATTCCCAAAAAAGGAGACCGAACAGATCCGTCCAATTACAGGCCAATAGCGATAACCTCCCTCCTCTCTAAGGTGATGGAGCGGGTCATCAATACTCAGCTCCTTAGGTATTTAGAGGAGCACCAGCTGATAAGCGACCGCCAGTACGGCTTTCGTCATGGTCGTTCAGCTGGTGATCTTCTTGTTTACCTAACGCACCGATGGGCTGAAGCCATAGAGAGTAAAGGCGAGGCATTGGCAGTTAGCCTCGACATCGCTAAGGCCTTCGATCGGGTCTGGCACAGGGCACTTCTATCGAAGCTGCCGTCTTACGGAATTCCCGAGGGTTTCTGCACTTGGGTGTCCAGTTTTCTTGCTGATCGGAGCATCAAAGTCGCCGTTGACGGATGCTGCTCCGATATCAAAAATATTTATGCTGGCGTACCGCAAGGCTGTGTGCTATCACCCACACTGTTCATCCTGCATATCAATGATATGTTGAAAATTCCCAACATTCACTTGCTATGCGGATGACAGCACTGGTGATGCCCAATACTCCGGCCGTGCTAACGTCCCTCGGTCCACGATGGAGGAAAGTCGAATTCGACTTATGTCTGAAATCGACACTTCGTTGGAGCGGGTCTCGGAATGGGGGAGACTTAATTTAGTCCGTTTTAACCCCTCGAAGACACAAGTCTGCGCGTTCTCCGCGAAAAAAACCCCATTCGTAGTAGCACCGAAATTCGCAGACACTCCTCTAAACATCGCACAGAGTATCGGGATCCTCGGTGTCGATATTGCGAGTGATGTCCAGTTCCGAGGTCATTTGGAAAGCAAAGCCAAACTGGCTTCAAAAAAGTTGGGTGTGCTTAATAAGGCTAAGTGGTACTTCACGACACTGTGCCTGGAAATCCAAGCGCACAGACCACCAGAGATTTCATATCAAGGAAGCTTGCTTAGAAGGCCGGTGTGTCAATCCCTTTCAAAAATATCAATTTTCTGAGATCAGCCGATGTACAAAATGCTTTCAGCGGTAACCCGACTAGAACTATCATTCTTGATATTACGTAGTGCAAAGAGTTGTTACTCGCGCCGCGCGCGCATCGCCTCCATCTTGGCCGACTGAGCTACTAGCTAGATGGATGAGCGGTAGTAGCTAGCCGCGTGTGAGCCGAGCGGTGTATAGATTTCAGAGTAATACTGACCTAAATCTACTGGATATTTAATGAAATTTTTTAGTTAAACATCAACTATTATCAATTATGATTAAAATTCGAAAAAACCGGATTTTATTCTCAATATTCGGATTTATAATAGGCCCCTAAAATCCGGATTTTTCAGTTATTTTCTAATTTCGAAGTATCCAGATTGCAATCCCTACTTGTGCTATGGAAACCAGATAACTGATATAATACATATACTACTTTTTGTTTGTTAATACATACTTAATATACATAATTACACCCAGACTCAGGACATACAGACATGTTTTGACCTGTTTTGAAAAGAGTAATTGCTGAGTTTATTGCCGGCTCTTCTCAGCAAATGCAACCTTCCGAACCGGTATTAGAGTATTAGAGTCAGACTTTTCATAAGTGCCTGCGAAGGTCTATTTGAATAAATGATTTTGAATTTTGATTTTTAATGTTTGTTCATGCACACAAATGCATGTCCTGTGTGGGAATCGAACCCACGACATGCAGCGCTATAGGTTAACGGTCTTATTCATAATGAGTTATGATAGGTTTATAAGCTCGATAAAGTGACATTTCCAAAAAGTATTATTCATAATGGCTTGATAGCGCTAAAATCAAGCTAAAATACTCTATAACTGTTCTATAAAGTCAGTTGGATTTAAAAATGCCAAGACCCTACTATAAGCCTCCGATAAAGCTCCGATAGCAAAAAATATGGACGACTTCGATCAGCTGTTTTGTGATTGACGTTAATTTTGTTGTTGTTGTTTATAATATTCGCCAAAAGGCAGGCAAAGGTCTGAGCCATACAGCCTAAGTGAACTGAAAATTAATATTAATTAAATAAATATCCTGGGACATTCCTCACACACGGTCATCTGATCCCAAACTAAGCAGAGCTTGTACTATGGAAACCAGATAACTGATATATAACATATACAACTTTTTGTTTCAAAAAACATACATAATATACATAATTACACCCAGACTCAGGACATGCAGAGATACACATAAATGCATGTCCTGTTTGGGAATCGAACCCACAACCTGCGGCGCAATAGGTGGAGTCTTACCCAACTGCGCCAACTGGCTCGTCAAATATTATATTAGACATCTATTATTGGTTGTATAGGTTGCACCCATATAAAAATAAAAAAAAATTGAGGAGATGCAGCTCAGTACTATATAAATAGAAAGGGGTTCTATTCCCTCACGGCCTTACTCATAAAAATCTCTTAAATAACGGATTAAGTAGTAGATAGCTAAGTACTATTTAAAATGTTATTCAGTGTTTAACTTTTCTTTACTCATAAACGCTTTTTAGTCATGATTTAGTTATTGAAGGATTTAAAGAGCAAAAATAATATTATATATGGCGACACCAACATCAAGACCATAAATTTGACAGTAATGGAGGTTTTATAAAAAAGAAACGGCACCATTTTGAAAAAAGTTTTATTTTGTGTTTTATGATAATATTATATTTAATTAGAAAATGAAAATTAACAATTAATTCAGAACGAGAAAAAGATCACGTTTTTCGAATTGGGATGTTCTCATCCCAATTTCGATGTAAGAGGCCCGTTTATACAAGAGGGTCTCTTCTGGTCGCTCTATCTTTGTCTCTTTTTAACACACTGGTATGTTATCAAAACGGGCCTATTATTATAATAAGGACTTTAGGACAATACAATGAAACAACAACAAAATATCTAGAACTATAAAAACAACGATATCTACACAAGATAGTGTTAAAAAAAGAACAGTAAACACTTTATATAGGTAGTACGTAGGTATTTATACCCACACGCGTCTTGCGCTGCGTGCGCGTTGCAACCGACTAGCGTTGTTCCGGTATTCCGCGTGCGCGCGATCGTACCTAAACATGGGAGTGGGACAGGCCTGGTAGAAGGGAATATCCGCATTTTTTATTATTTTTCACTCATAAAATCATAAAAAGTATCTTTGCCATATGGAAAACCAAAAATCTTATTAGATTTTTGCCGAGAACACAATAACTAACCGTCACTTTTTGACAGCGCTCACGGTGATATCAGTTTAGGGCATGGTCGGTGTGAGCGCAAGATGGCGCATGTCATGACGTCATCTATGACGTTTCACGGGACATCGTGATCGCGCTCACACTAATATGGAACGGGTTTAACACGCTCAAATCGATTACAGCGATTATATCATTAATTCGGAATGCAGCCTCACTCTTTCTACGAGTTGGCCCAACTTGGCAGGATGCTTTCGAAGTTTTTCAACCGATTGGCAACGTTTTGTTTCATAACAACATTTTAGTTATCGGAGCGCTATAGTTCGATAATGAATAAAGAATTTTATAAGACGTTTGATAGTCCACGGCCCAAACTAATCAGGACCCTAACATCTCTGATGCGAAACGCAAATTTAACGCTGCCTCGAGGTTCAGTAAGCGTATGATTGCCAGGGCTAAGTACGATTTCGTCGGCAGGTTTGGTGAGAGGCTGACTAGCCTTCCCTCTGGGAGTCGCGCTTTCTGGTCTCTTGCCAAAGCTGCTGAGGGAAACTTTTGCCAGTCGTCCTTGCCACCACTACGTAAGCCGGACGGAAACTTGGCCCATAGTGCTAAAGAGAAGGCTGACCTTTTAGGCTCTATCTTTGCCTCGAACTCGACTTTGGATGATATGGGCGCTACACCGCCTACCATTCCGCGGTGTGACAGCTCCATGCCGGAGATAAGCATTACCCAACGGGAGGTCCGGCGGGAATTGCTTTCTCTGGACATCCATAAGTCGAGTGGGCCAGACGGTATACCGGCAGTGGTGCTGAAGCGGTGTGCTCCTGAGTTGTGTCCAGTACTGACGCGTCTTTTCGCGCTTTCCTACACCAAAAAGGAAGTTCCGTCTTCGTGGAAGACTGCCCATGTGCACCCAGTGCCCAAAAAGGGTGACAGATCAGACCCGACGAATTACAGGCCTATCGCCATCACCTCCCTTCTCTCCAAAGTCATGGAGCGAGTGATCAACACGCAGCTTTTGAGATACCTGGAGGATCACGATTTGTTGAGCGACCGACAGTATGGCTTTCGCCACAGTCGCTCAGCTGGTGACCTCCTTGTGTATCTCACGCACCGTTGGTCACTCGCCATCGAGAGTCAAGGTGAGGCATTGGCAGTGAGCCTAGATGTGGCGAAGGCGTTCGATCGGGTCTGGCACAGGGGTCTTCTAACGAAGTTACCATCATACGGGCTTCCCGAGGGATGGTGCAAATGGATTGCCAGCTTTCTGTCCAGCAGATGCATAAGAGCCGTCGTCGACGGTAGCTGCTCCGATAGCATGGACATAAATGCTGGCGTTCCGCAAGGCTCTGTGCTGTCCCCAACACTGTTCCTACTGCATATCAATGATATGCTGTCTATTGACGGCATTCATTGCTATGCGGTACTAACGTACAACGTAACAAACGTAACGCTTGTACAACGGAGAGTGTTCTAAGGAATTGTTCGACTTGATGCCCACGGCTACCTTCTATCATCGCAACTCTCGCCATCGACGGGGAGTCCATCCTCACACATTGAAACCAGATTTGTTTCAAACTGTACGGGCTAAAGGGAGTTTTCTTCCGCGGACGCTCGGACTGTGGAATGAGCTCCCCGCCGTGGTTTTCCCAATGGAGTACAGCATGGGGTTCTTCAAAAAGGGCGTGAAGAGATTTCTTCAGGGTCGGCAACGCGCGAGTGATACCCCTGGTGTTGCAAGCGTCCATAGGCTACGGTAACCGCTTACCATCAGGCGGGCCGTATGCTTGTTTGCCACCTTAGTGGTATAAAAAAAAAAAAAAAACATATATTCGATCTTAAAAATCGAAGATGAAATAGAATTTGTAAAAAATCTTGTAAATATTATAATTTACATAAAATTAAGATTCAAAAATCGAATTACCTTATTATTCAGAGGTTAATAAAGTTCGCAAACAAACCTTCTCATCCCAATTTGAAAAACGTTATCTTTTTCTCGTTCTGAATTAATTGTTAATTTCCATTTTCTAATTAATATAATATTATCATAAAACACAAAATAAAACTTTTCAAATTGTTCCATTACTGTCAAATTGATGGTCTTGATGTTGGTGTCGCCATATATAATATTATTTTTGCTCTTTAAATCCTTCAATAACTAAATCATGACTAAAAAGCGTTTATGAGTAAAGAAAAATTATACACTGAATAACATTTAAAATAGCATTTAGCTAACTACTACTTAATCCGTTATTTAAGAGATTTTTATGAGTAAGAGCATATATCCATCGTATTTTTAGAAATAAATGAAAAATATTTTACAATAATCAAGCATCAGCTGTTTATTTGGCGGCAATTTTGCTATTTAATGCGCTAAACAAGGGTCGTAGGTTTTTTAATTCGACAGCTCCTTAAATAAGCTTTTTAAGCAGTGAATAAGGTTAAATAGCGTTTATGAGTGAAGAATTTTTTAAATAACGGTTTTAAGTATGGCTTAACTTTAAATAGCGTTTATGAGTAAGCCTGTCTGAATAACATTTTAAATATTATTTAGCTAAATACTACTTAATCCGTTTTTTAAGAGATTTTTATGAGTAAGTACGTTAATGTTTGGGGAAAGTCAATCTATTGAAACTGGGTATGGATGAGGAGATGAAATCTCTATACTTTGAGTATTTGTCTAAAATACTCACGGCCTTACTCATAAACGCTATTTAAAGTTAAATCATACTTAAAACAGTTATTTAAAAAAATCTTCACTCTGAAACGCTATTTAACGTTATTCACTACTTAAGAGGGAGTCGACCAAAAAGTGACAAAAGGACAGTTACGGTTAAGTTGATATTAACGAAAATAATTTATTTACACAGTGAACATCTACATAATTATTACCACAGATAATGTATTTACAATGTTTGCGAAACAAAAATATGAATTATGGTATAGGTTTTTTAATGGACTCATATGAAGTTGAGCAAAAATCTACAATAATGCGTGTTGTGATTCAGAAGATTTCGTGTATTTTTCCTTAGAAATATTCTGTAGAAATGTAGTCAGTTAATTCTCTAATATGTAATCTTGAAGTTTTGCGTCTCATATTTTCATTATATTGTCTAGATGATTTATTATGATTTTATTCAAAATGAGCTCCGAATTCGCCATACATTTTTACTATGGCAGCGCGACGTTAAATATATTATGTGAGATACGCGCTCGAAAATTCAGTCGACCACGGGAGCTCAGAGAGAGATCACGTCTCTTTGCGGAACGACTACCTAGGAACACACGATTCAAAGAGCATAACGACATAAGTTTTGTTTTTCGTTTTTTGAGTCAGTCAAATAATATATATTACTTTTGTTTCATTTGCAATGTTAGTTAGTTTGCTTAGGTCAAAAATGTTTTCAGACGTGGGTAAACTAGCATACGGCATACGACTCGCTTGGTGGTAAGCGGTTACCGTAGCGATATGGACGCCGAGTGAGCTGAAATTTTGCATACACCTTTAGTTCCAATGACAAAACAATTTGCAATACTCAATAATGTAATACTTTTAAAATGGCCGTCGCCACAAGATGGCGGATGAAGTATTTTTCTCAAAATGTCGAAAAAGTGTCCGCCATGTTGAACTTTTTAGATACTAGTCCGATCGCTCTCAAAATCGATATTTGTGAGTCCTTCGGGTCACAAAACAAGAATCTTTTCTCAAAATGTCGAAAAAGTGTCCGCCATGTTGAACTTTTTAGATACTGGTCCGATTGCTCTCAAATTCGATATTTGAGAGACCTTGGGGTCACAAAACATGAATCTTTTCTCAAAATGTCGGAAAAGGTGTCCGCCATGTTGAACTTTTTAGATACTGGTCCGATCGCTCTCAAATTCGATATTTGTGAGTCCTTCGGGTCACAAAACAAGAATCTTTTCTCAAAATGTCGAAAGTGTCCGCCATGTTGAACTTTTTAGATACTGGTCCGATTGCTCTCAAATTCGATATTTGAGAGACCTTGGGGTCACAAAACAAGAATCTTTTCTCAAAATGTCGAAAAAGTGTCCGCCATGTTGAACTTTTTAGATACTGGTCCGATTGCTTTCAAAATCGATATTTGTGAGTCCTTCGGGTCACAAAACAAGAATCTTTTCTCAAAATGTCGAAAAAGTATCCGCCATGTTGAACTTTTTAGATACTGGTCCGATTGCTTTCAAAATCGATATTTGTGAGTCCTTCGGGTCACAAAACAAGAATCTTTTCTCAAAATGTCGAAAAAGTGTCCGCCATGTTGAACTTTTTAGATACTGGTCCGATTGCTCTCAAATTCGATATTTGAGAGACCTTGGGGTCACAAAACAAGAATCTTTTCTCAAAATGTCGAAAGTGTCCGCCATGTTGAACTTTTTAGATACTGGTCCGATTGCTCTCAAATTCGATATTTGAGACCTTGGGGTCACAAAACAAGAATCTTTTCTCAAAATGTCGAAAAAGTGTCCGCCATGTTGAACTTTTTAGATACTGGTCCGATTGCTTTAAAAATCGATATTTGTGAGTCCTTCGGGTCACAAAACAAGAATCTTTTCTCAAAATGTCGAAAAAGTGTCCGCCATGTTGAACTTTTTAGCTACTGGTCCGATTGCTTTCAAAATCGATATTTGTGAGTCCTTCGGGTCACAAAACAAGAATCTTTTCTCAAAATGTCGAAAAAGTGTCCGCCATGTTGAACTTTTTAGATACTGGTCCGATTGCTCTCAAATTCGATATTTGAGAGACCTTCGGGTCACAAAACAAGAATCTTTTCTCGGAATTTTGAAAAGGTGTCCGCCATGTTGAACTTTTTAGGTACTGGTCCGATTGCTCTCAAATTCGATATTTGAGACACTTTGGGGTCACAAAACAAGAATCTTTTCTCAAAATGTCGAAAAAGTGTCCGCCATGTTGAACTTATTAGATACTGGTCCGATTGCTCTCAAATTCGATATTTGAGAGACCCTGGGGTCACAAAACAAGAATCTTTTCTCATAATTTTGAAAAAGTGTCCGCCATGATGAAACTTTTAGATACTGGTGACCCCAAGGACTCTCAAATAAATGTCTCTCAAATATCGCTTTTGAGAGCAATCAGACCGGTATCTAAAAAATTCTACATGGTGGACACTTTTTCAACATTATGAGAAAAGATTCTTGTTTTGTGACCCCAGGGTCTCTCAAATATCGAATTTGAGAGCAATCGGACCAGTACCTAAAAAGTTCAACATGGCGGACACCTTTTCAAAATCCTGAGAAAAGATTCTTGTTTTGTGACCCGAAGAACTCACAAATATCGAATTTGAGAGCAATCGGACCCGTATCTAAAAAGTTCAACACGGCGGAAACTTTTTCGACATTTTGAGAAAAGATTCTTGTTTTGTGACCCCAAAGTCTCTCAAATATCGAATTTGAGAGCAATCGGACCAGTACCTAAAAAGTTCAACATGGCGGACACTTTTTCGACATTTTGAGAAAAGATTCTTGTTTTGTGACCCCAAGGTCTCTCAAATATCGAATTTGAGAGCAATCGGACCAGTATCTAAAAAGTTCAACATGGCGGACACTTTTTCGACATTTTGAGAAAAGATTCTTGTTTTGTGACCCCAAGGTCTCTCAAATATCGAATTTGAGAACAATCGGACCAGTACCTAAAAAGTTCAACATGGCGGACACCTTTTCGACATTTTGAGAAAAGATTCATGTTTTGTGACCCCAAGGACTCACAAATATCGAATTTGAGAGCAATCGGACCAGTATCTAAAAAGTTCAACATGGCGGACACTTTTTCGACATTTTGAGAAAAGATTCATGTTTTGTGACCCCAAGGACTCACAAATATCGAATTTGAGAACAATCGGACCAGTACCTAAAAAGTTCAACATGGCGGACACTTTTTCAAAATTATGAGAAAAGATTCTTGTTTTGTGACCCCAGGGTCTCTCAAATATCGAATTTGAGAGCAATCGGACCAGTATCTAAAAAGTTCAACATGGCGGACACTTTCGACATTTTGAGAAAAGATTCATGTTTTGTGACCCCAAGGACTCACAAATATCGATTTTGAGAGCAATCGGACCAGTAACAAAAAAAATCAACATGGCGGACACTTTTTCGACATTTTGAGAAAAGATTCATGTTTTGTGACCCCAAGGACTCACAAATATCGATTTTGAGAGCAATCGGACCAGTAACAAAAAAATTCAACATGGCGGACACCTTTTGAAAATTCTGAGAAAAGATTTTTGTTTTGTGACCCGAAGGACTCACAAATATCGATTTTGAGAGCGATCGGACCAGTATCTAAAAAGTTCAACATGGCGGACACTTTTTCGACATTTTGAGAAAACATTCTTGTTTTGTGACCCCAACGTCTCTCAAATATCGATTTTGAGAGCATTCGGACCAGTATCTAAAAAGTTCAACATGGCGGACACTTTTTCAACATTTTGAGAAAAGATTCTTGTTTTGTGACCCCAAGGTCTCTCAAATATCGAATTTGAGAGCAATCGGACCGGTATCTAAAAAGTTCAACATGGCGGACACTTTTTCGACATTTTGAGAAAAGATTCTTGTTTTGTGACCCCAAGGACTCACAAATATCGATTTTGTCGAAGTCCAACGTGGCGGACACATTTTCAAATTTTGGCAAAAGTTTAATGTTTCGTGATCCCGAGGTCTCTCAAATATCGATTTCGAGAGAAATCGGGCCAGTATCTAAAAAGTTTTAAAAGGCGCGGACACTTTTTAAAAATTTTGCGAAAAAAATCATATTTTAATCCCAAGGCTTTTTTTTAAATTATGTACTTACTGACTTTTGTCGTGCGGGTGCAAACGGCCGACCGAGCCGAGAGTACTGACTGTTGTGTGCGTGTCGACGCACACAACACTAACCCGCAGTAAATACCGATTTGCCGCGCGCTGATTTCGCTCGATAGAGTCTTAAAAACGTTATTTAAGGAGCTGTCAAATTAAACAACCTACGACCCTTGTTTAGCGCGTTTAAATAGCAAAATGGCCGCCAATAAACAGCTGATGCTTGATTGTTGTAAAATATTTTTCATTTATTTCTGGTAATACGATGGATATTGTGATGTTTGATTATATTATAGAAACACCATAAACCTTTGTTCATTTTTTTTGTAAATCATAATAGTTTTTCTCACAAAAGAAGGACCTTGAAAAAAAGGGATGGTCATCAGCGGGTCTATTTCCTAAAATTGGTGCGTACGTTTTGAAGAAGATCATCGATAATCATCCGGTGGTTTCATTACCACCAAAATGCTATTTTGTAAAAAGTACACACTTAATGGTGGTCGTGAGTGAATGATAATAGAGTTTCGTTTATTCAACTTAGCCACACGTTGATACATTTTTAAAGTTACTTTAAATGCAATTATTAATTTATATTAAATTAGGGTTCCAATTGTTGTCAAGTTAAAACATATTTACCGTTTGTTATTTGCTTCCTAGAGCGTTCTTTGTGAATCATAAAAATAAAGGAATAAAATGAAAAAACCGAACGCGCAAAGCAGTGTTACTAGAACGTTATAAAAGTCCGATGATATTTTTTAGTAGCTACTTTATCTTATTGGATTACACATTGTTTTCATAACAGATATGTATTATTTCAATTATTTAAGTGTAAAAGTATGCATTAGATCTAAATTGGCATAAGTAGCTCAATTAAAAGTAAAAGAAATTATATCTAGAAAATGTTTTGGCTGAAAATTAGTAAGATGAGTCTGGCAACACTCGTACCTAACCTAAAACGTCGTTAACAAAACAAACGATAAAAGTTAAAGTTTGTGATCAAAATACAAGAAAGTAGACCACAAAAATATAATCACTCCTTTAAACTAGCTACTTTAAAGTACCTATACCTTCTTGCTGGACTAAAATCTTTCAGAGTATACAAGAGTATATTACACCATAAGGGCCCTAAGCACCTCGCCCCAGTATATACTGTAGTCTTTGCCTCGCCCTAAGGCTACATTATCTCTGTCCACCTAAAGTTGGACACGTGACGATGTGTCCAATGATTATATCGTATTAAAATTCTAGAATGCCGGCGAATAAAATTTGTCGTCTCTGGGCCACAAGCTCGGCAGATCCACAAGCTACGGCCGCCTTCATATCCCAGCTTAACGCTGTTGGGATTGGTGACATCAAAACCCCGGATAAGTGAAGATGTAAGTAATTCATAAGGTTATTTAAGTACCTATCTTGTCATTTGTTTTCTGAATGTATGTTTACTCTTATGATTTACATTATGCTCTGCCCTATACTTAGCGCACTAACTTATTATTGTATTTATAGGGCATGTCTTGTAAAGCTACCTACAAAAAGTGACAATGTTATGTATCTTGATTTTTGGAATAGTGTATATAATTATATTCACATTTTATAGGACTAGGATGATTTTTCTTGTAATTAAATATTATCTGTCATATACTCAATATTAATGAGGAGGAAGGCTTTGGTTAAAAGGTATATAATACTGCTTTCAGGTTACAACTGAGGACAATACAGCCACTTCCAAAGAAGCTGCCACCTTCGCCCATTGCAGTGGGCCCACTGCCAGAGCACTGCAGATTGAGGAGCGCAGGGTGGCTGCAGAGAAGAGACTTTCAGATGCAGTGAAGAGTTTGGCAACAGCCATGGCCACCATGTCTGCCATAGTCCAAAATCGATTCAAATCATTGTTCGTCATTTTGGAGTGCCTTCTTAGTGCTTAATCATAATAAATGAATTTGAATGCCTACATAGGGAACTGATAATGGTATTTGTTATTATCTCTATATAATTATATTGCACCAATTAATAAAAAATAATACAATTCTTATTTAAAATAGATTTTTAATCAAATAAGTTATATCAGGCATATTAATAAACTGTACCACTATTTCGGAAGGTTGTTTTTGCTGAGAAGATTATCGGAAAGAAACTACCAAATATTATTTTATAATTTTTCATGTGTAACAAATAGTTTTAATTTAATAAATGATTGTTTATTGTGCTTTTTATTTACTGTAAAAGGTGTGACTCAAATTACTACTTGATAAATTCCAGGTATACAATATCATATACATATTTAATATTATTAATATTATTTCTATACATAACCCTATTCTATATAAAACTAAGGTATCTATCAAAACATATTCCATATAAAACTAAATTAATACAATGCCTATACATAATCCTATTCTATATAAAAATTATAGATATACAGAAAACTAAATCTTATTCACAAACTAATTCAATACAATAACTACTACTTAAAGCTATTCAATATAAAACTAATATATCATCTTATACATAGGTACACCTATTCTCTATACAACTAATTAAAATAGTACTTATACATAAAACTGCATTTCTTGATGCAACATGTGTTCTTTCACAGGGCTGCAGTTCCAAATGTGTGTCATGCCTCGCAAGTAAAATTCGTAAATCTGGATCACAAATCTGCAAAACAAATAGCCAAATTTTATAAGCATATTAAATAAAATAACTCACAATGTTTTAGAATAACAAACCACCATGACATTTAGGGAGTGGTTATACTTCCAGTTGAAGTATACTTCCTTATTGTCCTTCGGGTGAATGATAGCATATGTACCATCAATGAACCCTAAAACCCCAGGAAATGCAAATTTCTCTATTTTTATTTATTTTAGAGTTTGTGAATTACATTCATAATGTTCTTATTTTGTTGAAAGTGTAAACCTTATCAGAATAAACTGAAAGTTATAAAAATAACCTTACTTACCTCTTTGAAATTTTATCTCAATCTGAGTGAGTTCTTAGAAAAAATATTTTGTACATATTTTCTCAAGATGTGAGGCGATTTAGCAAATTTGTGACTGCCATCAGACAATCCGTCGGTCTGTGATAGGTTAAGAGAGCTGTTTTCCCTATATTGCCTTGATAACTGCCACTCCGCTCACATAGAATGCTGCCAGTATCTGTAAGACAAGTGCTTGTTAGAAACTTTTAAGTTAGGTAGTTAAGTATATCACCCAGCTCATTTAATAGAAGTAGGCATCTGATTTGTACATCATTGAGAAGGTGGCTTATATATTAAAAAGCCTTGATTCTAAATTCTATGTTTGTTTTAATGTGTTGTAAGGTTCCTGATTTCTGGAGGCACAGCAGTAACTCTTTTTGTGGATGCCAAAAGCGTGATCAAGTTCTTGCAAAGCATTGTGATATTGGCCTTATAAGTGGCAATATCTAGTGAAATAACTTTGAGTAGGTACTGTTGTTAGAGCTTTAAAAGGGTAAGTAGGTAATAATAGTTTCGGAACAAGGTTATACCTATAGGTTTTATACGTTTCAAAGGATGAAATTATCTGAGAACGGAGTCTCCGGTAGCAGCATGGGCCTGCTTAAGTCCCTCTGCATCCTCCACTCTATCCTTCCTCTTGACTTTAAGCGTTTATCCTCCGCAAATCCCAGCAAATACGCTCTCGCCATTTCACGCTCAGTACACATGAAATATACAAAAAAATACGAAAACCAAGAAACAGCACTTAATATTTACGCAAACACTATGAGAATATAACAATAAAATGCAAAAACTATACAAAATATGATAAATTTAGCTGAAGAAGGGAGCACATTAGTACCCGGCTTCATTTGACATTAGCGAAACTTAATCGTTTTCGTTTTTTTTTTTTTTTTTCTTACGTGGTACCAAAAAATGATAATCATGTGTCAAAAACATAGGGTTTTCATTCATTCAGTGGTCTTTAGTGGTAATCGTTTGACTGGTGGTCGTGTGACAGTTACGTGATACCACGATGATCACCAAAACTTAATCAGACTTCAAAATGACATTAGTACGATTACCACCAAACTTAGGAAATAGACCCGCTGAACTCGAACAGGGTTCTTCTGGTTTCGGAACCGCCCGATTTCCCATCTGGCTATGATAACCCAGTAGATGGGGGCGAAATTTACCTTCGTAGGTATGATATTGTAGCAGTTTTTCATTGCCGGAAAACACGGTTAAAATGACGTTTCCTAAAAATGAAACTTAGCTAGATCCAAAGATTTTCATAGGGCATCGTGCCTCTACCCAGATGGATAATCCGCCTTACTAAAGCATGACATTTAATTTCACTCCGCTTGAGGGGCTCCCTGAGCAAATCGCTCTCAGTTCGTACTGCGCACGGCTGTCAAATACTGTCAATTCTGGCTTGTTTATTTCATGTTGCCATAGAGGCGACTATCCTTCTGGACGTTTTAAATTCTTTGGCTAGATCGATTTATCGCTCCCGAAACCCCTCGCATACTAAGTTTCATGAAAATCGTTGGAGCCGTTTCCGAGATTCAGATTATATATGTACAAGAATTGCTCGTTTAAAGGTATTAGAGGGATGAATTTTAACTGAAGTCATGGTTGATTCATATAGGGAACACAATAAAATAACTCCTACTCTATTTCACATAGGATGAGTCATCAAGGTCAAGGGTTTTTACCAATATCTGGTGAAGTTCCATTTGATTACTCTGAAATAGTACCTACTCACAATATTTGATGAAACCTCGCTCTATCATAGTATTCCTTTATTATATCGAAATAAACATTAACCAATGAGAAATCTTATAAAATACCATATGTGTCACCGAACTCATGCTATTTGAAATCTACCTACTATAAGTACTTATTAATGCTTGTGCCGTGTGTGCTACATAATTTAACTAAATTTAATTTGAATAAGAGGGTTTCAAGAGGACCAAGATAATATTAATAATATTAGTAATAACATACACAATTTCACTAGAGATTTATTTATATAAAATTATTCCCAACATTAATTCCATTAATTTATTCAATGTTTGTATTTTGATTTTCCAATACTCTTCCTCCAAATTCATAATTCCTACACGTTTTACATGTATTTCTTCAGCTATTTGGATTTATTTGTTTATCGCCAGTAGATACATTTCTTGTTCATGATCTTTGACCTTAAACAATATAAATTCATACATTCTATCTTAAAAATAGAAGATGGAATAGAACATGTAAATAAACTTGTAAATATTATAATTTACACAAAAATTAAGATTCAAAAATCTAATTACCTTTTTATTCAGAGGTTGTAACGATGCGACCTCTCCTATTTCTATTATTGCTTCTGGTCACAAATCTTTATTCTAATTTTTAAATTTTCATATGATCAATTTTCTAATTCCAATTTTAAATTTTTTGAAATCTCATATGAAGAATGTCCATCAGACATTCAGTCTATTCGATCAGTTCTGAGACAAAACTTAAATTGTGCGGTCATGTTTTTACAAGTGAAATAAAACAAATCAGAATGTATTTATTGAAATAAGTTACCAGTGTGTACAATACTTGATATATAGCCGTGTGTACAATGTGACATTATCAGTGCACTTATAGTATAAATAATTAACATACTACTAGAACCCAGCTGGGTTCTTTATTTTACTCAATAAACTGTATGGAAGACAGTCTATAAGTTTCATTTTCTTCTACATCTACTATTTTGAATGCTCCGGTCGTAGGCTGATAGTTAGCTGATAGCCAAAGCCTACGTGCGTGACAAGGTTAATAAAGTTCGCAAACAAACCTTCTCATCCCAATTCGAATTTTTATATTATACTTTGACGGCCTTACCCTTACTCATTGAATTATTACGCTTAGAACCGAAGTATCGAACAAAAATCCGCGCGA
Organism: Achlya flavicornis; assembly: GCA_947623365.1. Classification (NCBI taxonomy): domain Eukaryota; kingdom Metazoa; phylum Arthropoda; class Insecta; order Lepidoptera; family Drepanidae; genus Achlya; species Achlya flavicornis. The sequence continues at coordinate 10,771,940 of OX392468.1, forward strand.
AACGTAAGCCACTTGACAACCAATGTGTGCGGTAGTACCATATAATTACACTCGCTGACACGCACACAAGCGCACGAGTAATGTTGCAAGCTACACGATTTTTTTCGGTAAAATTAGCCTTCCGATTTCGCCTACTAGTGAAATTGGAAGTAAGTATTCATACAATTAATTAAATAGTTTAAAAAGTTCTGCATCTACGATAATTTGTCATAGACACAGGCCTGTTATTTATTTATTACTAGTTAATTGGTTATGTTTCATAGTACTTATGTCGGGTATTTTAACATAATAAACCAAGACAATGTGCAGAGCTATGAACGATCGTACAGTTTGTAGCTTTCCTTGGTAATTATATAGGTATTTAGGTAATTATCATTAACACAATACATAAAATTAAAATTTTAAAAGTCTGTAAACTGAAGTTAGTTAAGTAAATAGCAAATAGAAAAATATGGTAACAATCATTGAATTTGAATTTTATAGGTGTGTGTATGTATGTTTGTCCACGCATATCTCCGAAACTATTAATTGACATAGTTTCTTAGATATGCGTGGACAAACATACATACACACACATATAAAATTCAAATTCAATGATGAATATAAAGCTACATCATCCCGAGTATTATAGGCTACTTATCCCAAGAAGCGGGTGAAACCGACGGGGACAGCTAGTCACCTAGGTATCGGATTACTTTATTTTATATTTACTCAATTACTTTAATAATAACAATTCAGTATCAATTACGTAAAACAACGCAAATATCGCATACAAACAGCTGGCAACACTTTGCTCGAAATCTGAGTGAAGTATTTTTATTTCTGAATTTTGATATTTTAGATGAATTACGCAATAAAATTAGTGGCTTTCCTGTGGAATGTTACATCAGAATTCTTATCTTTCGTCCCTGATGAATTATGACACAATTTTACTGCACAAACCGTCATATTTATAATTTTTCTGAGAGCTGTACTCACTATAACGTCACTCAATACACTGACAGCGCGTCGGTCAAAATGGCTTCAATTGAATGGATAATTTTTCGCGCGTGTACTTTGTTTCTATGTGTAATAATTCAATGCCCTTACTCATAAAAATCTCTTAAATAACGAATTAAGTAGTATATAACTAAATAATATTTAAAATGTTATTTAGTGTTTAACTTTTCTTTACTCATAAACGCTTTTTAGTCATGATTTAGTTATTGAAGGATTTAAAGAGCAAAAATAATATTATATATGGCGACACCAAAATCAATACCATACATTTGACAGTAATAGAGCTTTCAAAAAAAAGAAACTGCACCAATTTGAAAAGTTTTATTTTGTGTTTTATGATAATATTATCATTATATTAAATTACAAAATGGAAATTAACAATTAATTCAGAACGAGAAAAAGATCACTTTTTTCGAATTGGGATGAGAAGTTTTGTTTGCGAACTTTATTAACCTCTGAATAAAAGGTAATTAGATTTTTTAATCTTAATTTTTGTGTAAATTATAATATTTACAAGTTCTATTTCATCTTCTATTTTTAGGATAGAATATATGAATTTATATTGTTTCAGGTCAAAGACCATGAATAAGAAATGTATCTACTGGCTCAGAAAAATAAATCCAAATAGCTGAAGAAATACCTGTAAAACGTATAGGAATTATGCATTTGGAGGAAGAGTAAGAGGAAAATCAAAATACAAATGTGGCGACTTGCGCGCCTCCTATTTATTGTTTATTTCATGTACATAGGGTAGACCGGGGGCAATAGTAGCACGGGGCAATAGTAACATCGTCCATATTTCGACAAATACACCGAAATAAGCAAATGTGAGTGTACACCAGTATGCCTTGGCGCTCGGTGCCACGCGAGACGAAAGTGCTAGACGACCATTTTCGTTTTCGAGTGATCAAAGTAAGTAATTACTAATAATGTTTTGTCTTATTATTTGCTATGAAATAGCCGTGGTTTTAAAGTGTTACTGAATTATGATTCGTTAGTTATCAACGTTTGAAATGTGCCACTTTGTAATGATCAGTTAGGTATAGAAACCGAGATTTGTGTAATTTATGTGATTTTGGGTATTTGGGGACAATAGTACCATGACAGTCGGGGTCATTTGTAGCGTTACATTTAACCCCGCGTTACAAATGACCCAGAAAATAATATATCTTTTAATAATTAACTTTAGCTTTTCATTATAAGCAGTCACGGATCGAAATCTCGAACATTCATTACTAGATTATTTCTTACCTTACCTACAGATGCCGAGGAAAAGACAGAGAAAAACAGATCGCGGTACAAAAGATCTTCTGCTGTACGAACAAGCGTATGAAGAAATTGTAAAAGGCATGTCTGTAAGTGCTGCTGCATCATCCATGTTCAATTTCAAATTGATTATTTAGTTATATTGATCAGTATTTTCATAATAATAATATATAGTTTTGTTTTGAGGAATGGGGTTACTTGTACCAGGGGACAATTGTAACTGTATAGGATCTGTGACTGTTGAATAATTTGATATTTTTGTAGTATTAAGTATTACTTAATTATAAATAGGGATGCCTTTGAACATTCCCTTGGTTGTGTTTTTGATCATGAGTCTATTTTACTGTCTGAAACTGAGATAATTATGTTAGAATTAGTTGAACATAAGTACTGTAGTTTTTAGTCTTACTATTAATCCTCACACTTAAGACTAATGTAACTCAACAGACTGATTAAGTTAAAGAAATAAACAATAAATACTATTCAAATAATACATGATTTTGGGTTTTATTGACATCTGAATTTCTGGTACAAATGACCCGAACTAAGGGTCAATTGTAACACAGTGAATCGATGAACAAATACTCGATTTTGCAGAGTTCTAAAATGATCAAATAAATTTTTTCACCAAAAACGTATAGAGCATAAGTCTAGAATGCCATATGTATCTGCGATTTTTAAGCAGTAGCTTTAGATTTGGGTCTATAAGTGGTTATTTCAAAAGTGGTTCTATTGTCCCCGGTCTACCCTACTGGCCACAGTATTTTAGTACTGGCTAGGAATAAAATGATTGTTTGTTTGAAAATATGACAGGAGGAAGTCATTCAATGTCTAGAAGCCTAACTCTTCAGTTTTATAAGAGATTTTGTCTTAAGAAGATGAGAATTATTTAGTTTTGTATTTCTTTATAAGAATGGCTAAATTTCAGTATACTGAAAAGCTAAATCAACTATGTAACTAACAAGTTGGGAAATACAGTTTCATGTGAACGAATCCACGCAGTTTCATTTTCAGGTTCTCTCAAGTCCCACATTTTCATGGAAGTACATAGTATGGAGTCGTAATTTCCTTATATAAGGTCCTAATAAATTAGTGAACTTCCTCTTGAGGGATGAATGTATAGGTCATTAGTAATCAAAAAATAATATTAGAAAAATAATCCGAGGGAAAAAAAATAAAAAATCCTATACTGTCTCTATGCAAATCAAAGAAGCCTCGCGAAGGTTTTTTTTTTTTTTTTTCCTCGGATTGTCTTTCTAATATTATTTTTTGATTACTAATGACCTATACATTCATCCCTCAAGAGGAAGTTCACTAATTTATTAGGACCTTATATTTATTAATTCCCTAATAAGCAGGGATAACATAAGGTACCTAAAATTCATTCTTATTATTGAAATGCAAGCAGCGAAGATTTTCCTGGCGTTTGATGATTTTTCATCAACAAACTGACGGCATTTATTTTATCGATTGGAATAATTTTCAAATTTGACGGAAACGTCAGTCACGTTTTTTATTTGAAACCAAGATAAAAATAATATTTGAATTCGGGGAGTCAGAAACATCCTGAATCTGTGAGTAATCCAGTTTCTCCGTGCTTCTGCAAGTCGTGTTTAGTGTCGGTTATTACGTAAAGTGATTAGAGTGCGGCAAAAACATTTTTTTTAAATAAAATTGAGGTGTTTTTTTTATAAATTTTAACGTCTGTAAGGGTAAGCGCACACCACATCATTTGAACCTAATTTAACATGTCTGAAAGTGAGATCACCGACGCGGTAGGAGGAAAGATTGTCGTAAACCGTGTGACTATCCGTACGCCTCCTTTCTGTAAGGATCGCCCTGCACTGTGGTTTGCGAGTCTTGAGGCTCAGTTCAGCATAAATGGCGTTGTTCAGCAGTTGACTAATTTTAATTATGCAGTGGCACACTTAGACACAACTTACACTAGGGAGGTGGAAGATATTATCATCTCTCCTCCAAAGGAAAATCCTTACGATACCCTTAAAGCAGTTTAGTAAGTTTTATAAGAGATTTTGTCTTAAGAAGAAGAGATTTATTTAGTTTTGTATTTCTTTATAAGAATGGCTAAATTTCAGTATACCGAAAAGCTAAATCAACTATGTAACTAACAAGTTGGGAAATACAGTTTCATGTGAACGAATCCACGCAGTTTCATTTTCAGGTTCTCTCAAATCCCACACAAACATTGAATAAATTAATGGAATTAATGTTGGAAATAATTTTATATAAATAAATCTCTAGTGAAATTGTCTATATTATTAATATTATCTTGCTCCTCCTGATCTGAAACCCTCATAATCAAATTAAATTTAGTTAAATTCTACAGTAGCACACACGGCACAAGCAATGGATAAGTATAGTACCTAGGTAGATTTCAAATAGCATGAGTTCGGTGACACATAGGGTATTTTATAAGATTTCTCATTGGTTAATGTTTATTTCGATATAATAAAGGAATACTATGATAGAGCGAAAACGGAGAGAAATTAACTCACTTGAGGTTTGCTGACGACCTAATAATTTTCTCAGCAACAAAAGATGAAATTCAAAAAATGCTGAACCAGCTGGATACTGAAAGCCGGAAAGTAGGACTAACTATGAACCACGATAAAACTAAAATGATGACAAATGACACAAAATAACCAGTTATCATAAACAACAGTAATATAGAATATGTAAACGAGTACACTTATCTAGGCCAAATTATATAACCAACCGACTTAATGTCAAAAGAACTGGAAATAAGGACAGCTAATGCGTGGAAAAGATACTGGTCTTTTAGGGAAATAATGAAAAACAAAGAAATAAACATGTACATTAAAAGAAAACTTTATAATACTTGCATAATGCCAGTTCTTACATACGGGTGCCAAACTTGGTCTCTAACAAAAGCACATACCAAAAAGTTAGAAGTCTGTCAAACTGCCATGGAAAGAAGTATGCTCGGGAAAAGGAGACTGGATAAAATGAAAAACGAAACACTCAGAAGACGTAAAAAACGTAAAAAATGTTGCACTTAAAGTAAAGAAATTAAAATGGAGATGGACAGGACACACAGTAAGGGGAAGGGAGAAATGGAGTAGAACATTAATGAATTGGTTCCCAAAATACAATAAACGAAAGAGGGGGAGACCGTTCAAAAGGTGGGAGGACGAATTAAAGGAAATCGCAGGAAAAACATGGACAAGGACGGCGAGAGATAGAGAGGAGTGGAAGAGGTTGGAGGAGGCCTTTGCCAAAAATAGGCAAACAGATATTATATGTGTCGATGTCATGTAAAAATATTGTAATAATTAAGTACCTTGAAATTATCTGTATATTAAGCCTTTTATTAAATAAATAAATAAATAAAAATGATAGAGCGAGGTTTCATCAAATATTGTGAGTACTATTTCAGAGTAATCAAATGGAACTTCACTAGATATTGGTAAAAACCCTTGACCTTCACGACTCCTCCTATGTGAAATAGAGTAGGAGTTGTTTTATTGTGTTAGCATTAACATTATATTATTTAATTTCATACCATTGAATATTGATTAATTATGATTGTCAGCATTATTTATTATGAAAGTGTAAAACGGTTTATTTTGATATTGTGTATTTGAATATCGAGGAATGGCAACACCAGAAAAGTATAATTGTAACAATGGCGGCCATTGGAGAAAGTATTTTAATTCATTTTGTGGTAATTACCAAGTTTACCAACGGTGTAAATACAGATTTAGCTTGTTTAAACCAACTTCTTTTCAGTAAATAAGGGATGGTTAATATATCAGAAGAGGGATTGAGAAATCAGCTCACCAGTATGTATTTTTTTTATTTTCTATTTTGTGTGTCTTGCTCGTGACGGATAATCAACTATGGCTAGTACGATGCCACTAACAAAGATTCTTAGATATATCTTAATTAAATAGTTGTTTATGTAAATAAAAGGTTGATAATAGAATCATTCTACATAAAATAAAGTTATATCAACATTAAATGTAATAACGAAATGTAATATGGATTATTCAAGTAACAATAAAAAATAATTATTGTAATACCTAGAGATACCTATCTTTTATCACTAAAACCTTCTAAGTGAAACATGCTGCTATATCCGGTGATCACTAAAAACTCCTAAGTGAAACAAGCTGCTATATGCGTTGATCACTAACAACTCGTAAGTGAAACATGCTGTTACATGCGGTGATCACTAACAACTCGTAATTGAAACATGCTGCTAAATGCGGTGATCACTAAAAACTCGTAAGTGAAACATGCTGCTATATGCGGTGATCACTAACAACTCGTAAGTGAAACATGCTGCTATATGCGATGATCACTAAAAACTCCTAAGTGAAACATGCTGTTATATGTGGTGATCACTAACAACTCGTAAGTGAAACATGCTGCTATATGCGGTGATCACTAACAACTCGTAAGTGAAACATGCTGCTATATGCGGTGATCACTAACAACTCGTAAGTGAAACATGCTGCTATATGCGGTGATCACTAACAACTCGTAATTGAAACATGCTGCTAAATGCGGTGATCACTAAAAACTCGTAAGTGAAACATGCTGCTATATGCGGTGATCACTAACAACTCGTAAGTGAAACATGCTGCTATATGCGATGATCACTAAAAACTCCTAAGTGAAACATGCTGCTATATGCGGTGATCACTAAAAACTCGTAAGTGAAACATGCTGCTATATGCGGTGATCACTAAAAACTCGTAAGTGAAACATGCTGCTATATGCGGTGATCACTAACAACTCGTAAGTGAAACATGCTGCTATATGCGGTGATCACTAACAACTCGTAAGTGAAACATGCTGCTATATGCGGTGATCACTAACAACTAGTAAGTGAAACATGCTGCTATATGCGGTGATCACTCAAACCTCCTGTGAAACATGCTGCTGTATGCAGTGATCACCAAAAACTCCTAAGTGAAACATGCCGCTGTATGCGGTGATCACTAAAAACTCAATATAGTCGAATCGACTCATGGCGAACTCTAAAATAGTATAAAATGATAAAACATGGTGATATCACATAATGCAAATATTTATTAGACATACAGTATACGAATGGCCGAAACGGAACAGGGACATTGCGTTAAACAGGACGGCCGTCTGTTAGCATTAACATTATATTATTTAATTTCATACCATTGAATATTGATTAATTATGATTAATTGTCAGCATTATTTATTATGAAAGTGTAAAACGGTTTATTTTGATATTGGCCCTGATTCTGTTGTTTACAACTAAACTAATTTTAATCCCACTATGTCTCTTTCTAACAAAGAACATAAGAAAAGGATGTAAGAAATTTAGTCCTGTCAAATTAGTCCAATGCTTGTTTTCATTATAAATTTAGTCGCCATCTATCGCGGTTACGCCTAAATACACGCAAAATAAGACGGCAGAGATTAATTTGACAGCTTTAAATATGTTCTGTCCTTTTTCAATAATGTTCGTGAGAAAGAGATGAGATGTGACTAAAATTAGTTTAGTGCGATTTACAACAGAATCGGCACCATTGTGTATTTGAATATCGAGGAATGGCAACACCAGAAAAGTATAATTGTAACAATGGCGGCCATTGGAGAAAGTATTTTAATTCATGTTGTGGTAATTACCAAGTTTACCAACGGTGTAAATACAGATTTAGCTTGTTTAAACCAACTTCTTTTCAGTAAATAAGGGATGGTTAATAATTGTGTTACCTATATGAATCACCCATGACTTCAGTTAAAATTCATCCCTCTAATACCTTTAAACGAGCAATTCTTGTGTATATATAATCTGAATCTCGGAAACGGCTCCAACGATTTTCATGAAACTTAGTATGCAAGGAGTTTCGGGAGCGATAAATCGATCTAGCTATGTTATTATACTTGTGACGCAGACGTAGCACAGTATGAGCGGCTTTAGTTACTTATTATAAACAGAAAGAACTTTATCCTTATAACACTTTATTTATCATCACAACAAGACATGAAGACACACCCAACCAGCATAAGCAGATTGACATTTTTATAGGCGGCAAACAATGTTGCCATTACAACAAATCATTAATTCAGATATGTTTAATTATCTTTAACACCCTCCCTAATTAAACATAATTTTAACCTCCATGCCTTAACTAATCTTAAACAGACAGAGTGTTTACATTATCTGAACTCTGGCCGATTCCATGAACAAGCAGAAAAATCTTTAAACACATTTCTACCTGGTTAAGAGGGTTTACAAAAAAGAACTTAAGCACAATTACAATATTAAATTCTTTAGACTATAATTATCATTGAAATGTTTAATGTACCTTTTTACCATCCCTCCCTCATTAAACATAATCACAACATTCAATCTTTGTTATTATTTTAAACCTATTCCCTCCCTTAATTTTATAAAACCATTTTTAATGTCCTGATTTACATGAATACCCAAAAAGTTATTGATATTCCCTAAATCCTTCATTTTAAATTGTTTTTCTAATTCTGCCTTAAGCCAATTAATTTTAAGGTCATTTTTACAAAATATAAGTATGTCATCTACATATAGCAACATGTTGGTCTTAATACCCTTATCATTTTGATAATACAAACAATAATCATTCTTACTCCTTTTAAAACCTAAATTAGTTATAATGTCATTGAACTTGGTGTTCCAATACTTAGGCGACTTTTTCAAGCCATAAAGAGATTTATTTAACTTCAGGATCTTATTGTTTGTGTTATCCATACCTTCCGGTTTATACATATACACATCTTCCTTTATGTCACCATATAGAAAAGCACTAGTAACATCCATTTGGCGTATTTTCATTTTAGTTTTATTTGCAACTGCTATCAATGTACGAAAAGTTTGAAGCTTAGCTACTGGACAATAAATTTCATCTAAATTAGACAAGCTTTGTTGAAATCCCTTCGCCACAAGTCTGGCTTTAAACTGTTTTTTGTCTAAATTAGTTTTACATTTAAAAACCCATTTGCAATCAATGATATTGTTCAGAGCTTCAGATTCATCAACCTCAGAAAAAGTATTATTCTCCTTTAAAACCTCAAGTTCCTTATCTATTGCCTTTTTCCATTCATTACAATTACTAGTTGCCATAGCTTGTTTAAAACTATTAGGTTCACTACATGAAAAACTTAATAGTCCATAATCATACTCATAATCGTTATACTTCTCCGGTTTTTTAATAGCATCACGATTACGCAAATTATAAGGCTGTTCAACACTCACCTCCTCACACTGAGTAGTTACCTCAAACTGGTCTTTACAGTCACCACTGTCATTGTCATCAGGTGGTATGGCCTCAGAATCTGACATTATGGTTGCAAGTTGTTCACTCTCCTCCGGTGATTGACCAACGCTGGTAGCCTCCAAGTCGTCATTGCAGCCATCTGTCACTGAGTCATTATCAAACCTGAAAGAAACAGTCTGATGATGTGTTGAGACAGATTTACTGTCATTTTCATGAACCTCATTCCTCAATGATTGAGTCTCTTTCCATTTAATTGCATCTCTTGTTATCTCTATTTTATTTTTATGTGGTAAATAAACTCTTATTCCTTTTGTGTGTTCTGAATATCCAACAAAAATTCCTTTCTGGCTTTTCAAATCCCATTTCTTCCTTTTTTCATCATTAACATGTATATATACTATAGAACCAAATTCATAACACAGCTCATTTGGATTCACATTCCTTCCATGCCAAATTTCAAAAGGGGATTTTCCTTTCACACTACTAGGTCCTGTTCTATTAATAACATATGTGGCATTATTAATTGCTTCTGCCCACATCTTTTTCTCTAATCCATATGCTGCTAGCATAGTCCTTCCAGCTTCTACTAACGTGCGCATGTCGCGTTCCGCACGGCCATTTTGCTGTGGTGAATAGGGTACTGACTTCTGGTGTATGATGCCATTATCTTTCAATAACCGTTGAACATTACTGTTTGTAAATTCCGTCCCATTGTCAGTCCTTAAATACTTTATACCTTTTCCAGTAGTATTTTTAATATACATTATGTATTCTTTAATTTTATCTACAGTTTCATCTTTTGTTTTCATGAAATACACAATTCTAAAACTTGAAAAATCATCCTTCAATAATAAGAAGTACCTTGATCCAGCTAGGGATTTTTCTTCCATCGGACCGCAAAGATCACCATGAACAAGTTCACCAATTCTTGTCGCTTTTGATTCTGACCTCATAAAAGGTTTTCTATGGTGCTTTCCTTTTATGCATGCTTCACAAGAGAAATCATTATTTATAAATTCTATTTCCTTTCCCTTGAGATATTTCCTTACATGATCTATATTTTGGTGTACTAGCCGATTATGCCAAGTTTGTAATGTATCAGTCTTACTCTTATTGTATGCAACATTAGATGAGCTGATGTCCATTTTAAAAATCATCATAAATAATTTACCTTCCCTTTTAGCCATTGCCTTAATACACCCATCCTTTATAAATAACCACTGGTCACCCTCACATTTACATTGATAACCATTTTTTAATATGGGATCCATAGCTAGTAGGTTAATTTTTAACTTTGGAACATACAATACCTCCTTCAATGTAGTTTTAATCCATGTCTGTCCATTGAATGCTAACAACTTGGTAGTGCCTATGCCTTCTACTTCCAGCATTGAACCATTTCCCAGAGCAATCTTTCTTTCCTGAATAGGTCTATAATTTATTAATGTATTTTTATCTCCAGTCATGTGCTCTGTCACACCACTGTCTAGATACCAACCATTACTTTCAAATGCTCCGTCGAATAATGCAAATGAAATAAATACATTACTCTCTTGTCGATTTGGTTTCCCTTGCTTTTTATTTCTATTCTGTGCAAACCAGCAGTTTTTCTTAATATGACCTTTTTTCTTGCAATAGAAACATTCTATTTCTTTCCTGTCTTTAATATTTTTACCTCTTGTTGTTGTTGAAAGTGCTACCGACTCATTACTTATTCTCTCTGTACTGTTATCTTTTTCCTCCTCCAATAACAACCTAGTTCTTAAACTTTCCAATGTTTGTTCTTTTTCAGGTACACTTTCCCAGGCTGATGTGAAGTATTTCAATTTATCCTTTACAGACAACAGAATTTTAGTAATGATCATTTTGTCTAATACTGTTTCTCCATTTTGTTTTAATTGACTTGTAATTAATTCCAGGTTGCTCAAAAACTGATGAATTCCTTCACCTTCATATTTTACATTAAAGAATTGTTGTTGTAAATAATGCACACTTACAGCCGTTTGCTTCTCATATACTGAGCATAACTTATCCCACATCTCTTTCGCCGTTGTAGCTGTTAATAGATGGTTGGGCCTTCAGCGATACTCGTCACCAACAACTCTTGAGCACGGGAATCTTTCTTGGCGAATTCAATGTCAGGTTTTTCACCCTCATTTTTCTTTAGCACGCCCGTTACAACGTCATATAAATCATTAGCCCGCAAGATTACGGTTACCTGGAACTTCCATACATTCCAATTGGACCCATTGAACAGTATCACGTTTCTTTCCTTTCTATCCTTGCCACTCATTTTAACGAGCAAAAAGCCCATAACCTGTTATTATACTTGTGACGCAGACGTAGCACAGTATGAGCGGCTTTAGTTACTTATTATAAACAGAAAGAACTTTATCCTTATAACACTTTATTTATCATCACAACAAGACATGAAGACACACCCAACCAGCATAAGCAGATTGTCATTTTTATAGGCGGCAAACAATGTTGCCATTACAACAAATCATTAATTCAGATATGTTTAATTATCTTTAACAAGCTAAGTTTCATTTTCAGGAAACGTCGTTATAACCGTGTTTTCAGGCAATGAAAAACTGCAACAATATTATTAGATTACCTACGAAGGTAAATTTCGCCACCATCTACAGGGTTATCATAGCCAGAAGGGAAATCGGGCGGTTCCGAAACCAGAAAAACCCTGTTCGAGTTCAGATGATCATATTTTCCCTTTTTTTTCAAGGTCCTTCTTTTGTGAGAAAAACTATTATGATTTACAAAAAAAACGAGCAAAGGCCGGTCATCCAGGTAATATAAGTTTAAGTAATTTATATAATTTATGGTGTTTCTATATAATCTAACATCATATATCCATCGTATTTTCAGAAATAAATGAAAAATATTTTACAACGATCAAGCATCAGCTGTTTATTTGTCGGCCATTTTGCTATTTAACGCGCTAAACAAGGGTCGTAGGTTGTTTAATTTGACAGCTCCCTAAATAAAGTTTTTAAGCAGTGAATAACGTTAAATAGCGTTTATGAGTGAAGATATTTTTAAATAACTGTTTTAAGTATGATTTTAAATAGCGTTTATGAGTAAGGCCGTTATTAAATAGTCACGTAAATAATGTTACATTATTTGACAATGACAATAGATTGACTGTATTTACGTGACCCATTAAACAGTATATTAGTTAAATAGCGCTTTATGAGTAAGGGGGCTAGCGTTTATGAGTAAGGGTGTAAAGGATCATGGCGAGATTTGTACAAAAAAATAAAGATTTTTAGAGACGTTACAATGAAGTTATAATTGATCCTTGGTGCCTAAGGAATAACTTGAGCCATTTAAAATATTTTTAGAACCCCGGGATAAAAATTCGAATTTCTATGGCATGCCGGCGAATCGCAACTATTCGCGACCAAAACCTCTATGTTGTTGTTATGTTTTGCGGGGTTTATACACAGACGTAGACGTAGTACCTACAAGGGTTTATAAAACATTTCATGTATGTTAACATTTTGCTGGTAATGTAATCTCAACATTGGAAGTGATTCAAAACCCTCTAAAATGTTTAATTTTTTTGTACAAATCAATGTATGGATCTTGCCATGATTCTTTTAAGAACCGTCGACGGCGGAAATGACGTAGAAAGTGTCTCCCCTCCCCGTCTCAGAATGCCATACCCACGGAACAAAAGTTCCGTGACCATACCTGACGAAGTATATTATTATACCCATTTTAACATGGTTATCCTTATCATCGAATAGCAAGCAATGGAAAAGGAAAGGTCTAAATAATAATAGCAGTGTGTTTTATGCTTATTTTGTTTGGGCTTTATCAGTTTTCGCACAGGCGTTTACACATACACTATGGTTCCTGTTGGGCATTAAAGCAAACATATAGACTGGATAAATCCCATTTGGAAAATTGGTTTGTTTACATTGCTTGATCCTCTTCAAATTACATTGTTTAAATATTCTTGTAAATTGTTTCAGTGACCTTGTAACTGAAGAATCTGTATCATCTTTTTCTGATTTCCCAGAAGAAGTAACATTTTCTTTAACAACTATAACACCTTGTTCATTCAGAGCATTGCTGAAACAAAATAGCTGGTTTTAATACTTTGGCTTGCGGTTAAAAAAATAACAATGACATCTAGGATGCGCATCCCTCACGAGAACCAATGGATTAATACATTCCATAGGATATGGGAAGGATTTTGAATTAAGTATATTACAAGTAGGTACCTAAATCTATCAGATAGATACTGTCTGCGAAGAAGAAGAGGTGGTTCTAGGCATTCTACTTGAAGAGCGTTTGTTGGTTCATTGATAAATCTATATTTTTTTCCGATTCCCTTAGCTTATTATAAGACTTAGTTAAATTACCATTTCATGCTAAAGATAGATTCTATATTTCCCTTGAAATCAAAAATATTCTTTTTAAATGCTTTTCATCTGGCATTGACGTTGCAGTGGCTTGGATTCCTGGACACTGTGGCATCAATGGCAATGAAACTGCAGATAGTTGCGCAAAGCAGGCGCCTGGTACTTAATATATTTATTTATGTAGGTATAGACGAGGAGCTTCTAAGCTGATGTGTCTTTTACACACAGTGTTGAAAGTCACTTCGCACTTACCTATATATATTTCACTTTTCAAGTTTTTGTTCTTTGTCCAGATGTCCAATTTGTTTTTAAAACTGTATATTGAGGTAGCAGACACCACTTCTTCAGGTAATCGGTTCCAGTTCCAGACCACTATTACTGAGAAATTGGTGTGCAGTGTTTGATTTAGATAGTGCACGATTGATTTTGTAGTGATGCCCACGGGAGGATTTAGCACACATTAATTACAAATATATCTTGTAAGTGAGGAAGGTTATAATTTCCCGTGAGGATTTTTAAGGTCTCAATGAGGTCACCACGAAGGCCTCTTTCTTCAAGAGTAGTGAGGCGCAAAATGCGAAGCCTATCGTCATAGGACTTATGTCGTAAGTCGGCTGGGGTATCTCGGTAGCTTTCCTTTGGACGCTCTCAATTGATATCTTTCTTAAAGTAGGGGCTCCAAACTTGCAATCCATATTCTAGCAGTTTTGTATATTTTGATGAAGAGTTCTATTTAAATCGCTTGAAAGGATCTTTGAATTATGTATGCAAATGAATAGGCTTTCCTTACTATTGAGGTTATGTGCTCTTCCAACTTTAAGTTAGAGGTGATTAATACTCCAAGATCTTTTTGGGTGTCGGTAGATTCTATTGAGTTCCCATCCAGTCTGAAGTCATATCTCGGATTGGTTTTCCCCAGGTGAAGGACACTGCATTAAGAGACATTTAACTTGATTATCTAGTAATTGTAGTCCAGCCTTGAATGCGGTTGAGGTCTTCTTGCAGCTGTCCAGAGTTGATGAGTGGATTGGCAAAAAGCTTTCCATCGGCAGCGAAAAAGGCAGATTGAGACTATAAGTTCCACTAGGTCAGAAATGAAAATCCCAAAAAGGTGAGCAGAGAGCACTGAACTGTTGTGGGACACCACTAAGCAATTGTTTCCGCTGAGATAGGGTGCATCCAATTCGCACTTGGAAAGTTCTATCTGGCAAATAGTTTTCAATCTACCTAAGAAGCTTGCCACGCACTCCAAAGTGGCAAGTTTAACTAATAGGCATTTATGTGGGACTTTATCAAATGCACGCTCAAAGTCTAGATAAAGAACGTCTAATGGATTGTTAATGTCAAGTTCCTTAGTCCATGAGTGCATGCATTATAGGAGGTATGTTATAGTGGATCTTTTCTCAAAAAATCCGTGTTTGGTAAATATTACATATTCTCACATTACGTGTTCATTCTCGTATGTAATGGAGCGAGTGATCAACAAGCAACTCTTGAGATACCTAGAAGATCACGATTTGTTGAGTGACCGACAATATGGCTTCCGCCATAGTCGCTTGGCTAGTGACCATCCATTGAGAGTCGCGCGTTGCCGACCCTGCAGAAATCTCTTCACACCCTTTTTGAAGAACCCCATGCTGTACTCCAATGGGAAAACCACGGTGGGGAGTTCATTCCATAGTCTGAGCGTCCGCGGAAGAAAACTCCGGCTCCGTTTTTGCCCGCACAGTTCGAACCAATTCTGGTTTCAATGTGTGAGGATGGACTCCCTATCGATGGCGAGAGTTGCGATAGTGGAAGGTAGCCGTGGGCATCAAGTCGAACAATTCTTTCGAACACTCTCCGTTGTACAAGCGGTAGAACACACATAAGGAGGCAAAGTCTTTCCTCAGACTGAGGAGCTCTAAACCGCTTGTGAGCTAGGGATCGTCAACAATTCTGATGGCAAGTCGCTGAACCGAGTCTAAAGGCCCAAGCTGGTATCCAGGTGCTCCCACATATATAGATGACAGCAGTACTCCATATGAGGCCGGACTTGCGACTTATAAAGTTGCAGCCTTTGCCCCGATGTGAAGTACTGCCTCGCTCTGTTGAGCACTCCGAGATTTTTGGATGCCAGATGCCAGCTCAACCGTGTCTTCCAAGTTACTTCGGAACAAAACCTCGCTCGACGCCAAGGATCCCGATGCTTTGACTGATGTTCAAGGAGGTGTTCTGGAATTGTGGAGCCACAGACCATGGGGTTTTCTTAGCGGTGAACGCGCAGGCTTGAGTCTTGGTGGGGTTGAGATAGACTATGTTTAGTCGGCCCGAATCTGAGACACTAGTTAGTGTACTCTCGATTTCAGCCACCAGCCGTTCGCGGCTTTCCTCCACCTCGGAACGAGGGATATTTGCACGGCTCTTGTAATAAGCGTCCCCTGTACTGTCGTCCGCATAGCAATGAATGCCGTCTATAGACAGCAGCATATCATTGATGTGCAAAAGGAACAGTGTTGGGGACAGCACAGAGCTGTGCGGGACGCCGGCATTAATGTCCATGCTATCGGAGCAGTTTCCATCGACGACGGCTCTTATGCATCTGCTGGACAGAAAGCTGGCGACCCACTTGCATAATCCTTCGGGAAGCCCGTATGCCGGTACCTAACTTCGCTAGAAGACTCCTGTGCCAGACCCGTTCCAACGCCTTCGCCACATCTATGCTCAGAGCCAATGCCTCACCTTGACTCTCGATGGCGAGTGACCAACGGTGTGTGAGATACACAAGGAGGTCACCAGCTGAACGACTATGGCGGAAGCCATATTGCCGATCGCTTAACAAGTCGTGACCCTCCAGGTATCTCAAAAGTTGCGTATTGATCACTCGCTCCATAACTTTAGAGAGATGGGAGGTGATGAAGATTGGCCTGTGATTCGCCGGTTCTGATCTGTAGCCCTTTTTAAGCACTCACTGGATGCACGTGAGCAGTCTTACACAAAGATGGGACTTCCATTTTGGTATAGGAGAGCGCGAAAAGATGCTTTATTACAGGAGCATTCAGGAGGTAATTTAAAGAGTATTATTTGATGAAAGAGATTGCAATTTGGCGGCATCGTCGTCGCGAGCGGCGCTCGGCGCCCCCTAAGACCCTGCGCCTGTGTGCGCCGCACACCCTGCACTATAGGTAAAGCCAACCCTGATTCGAGCTACTTGACAACATTGTGTTTCATTGCGAATATTGCGATGCGGTTTAGTAGGCAACTAAGTAATGAATATTGTTTTTTCGTGCTCCTAGTTTTACTATATTCTAATAAATAGTTAAATCAACCTGCGAACTATTATTTTAATACAATCTAATGCATATAAACACGTAATAAGTTCATGTTTAATGCACAGATTACAGAATAATTACATATCCTTATTCTGTAATCTGTGGTTTAATGATTGTCGTTATTCTCATATGGTGATCTTTACCTCCAAATATCTCGGAAACGTGACACTTTAGGCCACTATATTGCTTTACATGTTTTGTTTGTATAGTGTCCTCTACCCAAATATACCATATAAATATAATATATTTTTAACAGAGGTAGAGCATAGCGTTTATTCGCTCAAAGAGCAGCTCGACTGGGGAAGTACCTCCACCTTACAGAATACCGCAGCCAAATAACTTTATGTTGTGTAAAGTTGTGTTCCTGCGCGTGAGTAAGGTTGCCAGAGCACATAGGGGAGGGGGGATAGGTCGATAACGCGTGAGCGATGCTTCGTGTGTTGCAAGCGTCTATATGGCTACGGTAACCGCTTAACATCAGGTGGGCCGTATGCTTGTTTATCGACTAAGTTGTATAAAAAAATCGCTTTTCACGACGACCCAAGCGATGTACTGAGACTACCTTATCAGAGTACTCATTGCCATTGTTTATTTCCAGTAGAATCTTCTCAACATTTGATTCATCATCCGATTTTCTGTCGCTTCCAACATCAGAGTCACTTTCTTTGATACCAACCAGAATAATATTACTAGCTCTCCGCTCACTTTCAATTAATTCCTCCAGTATAGCGTTTGTGTTAGGAGGTGATGATGGCAACACCACCTCTGATGGAGCTTGAGGTGCAGCGGTCAAGGGCTCGGAAAGCTGTTTTTTCCCCTCATTGAATTCTTCACGCAGCCCGTCATAGGATTTAATAAGCTTGGGGACTTACAATAGAGCCTTTCGGTAACCGTACCGAAAGGCTCTATTTTAAGTTCCCACCGGGGAACATCTATAATAGTGTGCGTTTACCCTTGAGGCCCATCACCCGCACCGCACTACTCGTCAGATCACTGCACTTTAGACAGATATTCCGTTTGCAATCATCACACTGCAGAGTATTATCACAGTCTATTATAATAGACTGTGGTATTATCGTCATTTTGGTCGGTTTCACACTGAAAGCACCTCATTTTTAATTGGTATAGGTATTTACTATGTATTTCAACATAATTGGACTGTTTTACAAAAAACTTAAACCAACTTCAAAGTACACTAAGAAGTAGGTAATCAAATCCTGATCTAATGACAATGGGACCAAACGGGAAGTGTACCCTTCCAACAGTGGCGTGCATTGGTTTTCGGACTAGGTAGGCAGAAGAAATCTTGGCCATACACGCCTAAATATGGCTCTTAGATAGATCAGGTTTTTTGACCAAATTCGTAAAATTTTTTAGGTCAGCGTATCATTCCACACACATTTGGTATGATTCATTAGCAAACAAAATACCAGCCAGGTGTCTTTAATAAACATAATATCCTGTGTTAAAATGTCTAAGATTTTTACCTTTGTTTTGAATCCATGAATGTTTTGGAGTTGGTCTACAGCAAGTTACCTACTATTTTCAACAAACGAAAACTGATTTGAATGGGTTACCTTACTTACAACAGAGTAGGTAAGGTTACTTTTGGTCCATAAATCGCGAATGTCAAATGTCAGTATGCTACGTATAGCAAAAGCGTCATTTATGCTTTCGTCGTATTATCTTAAAGAAGTGTGTGTGTGTGTATGAATATGCCGAAATCGTTTTAGTGTGCGTGAATTTGAGAGGCGAACTTGCGAGTGCCTGCGCGGCAAAGTTTAAAATTTCGTATTGAATGTTAGGTTAGATTTTTATTCAAAGAGATTATATAGTTTAATTGAATCAAAATATTATTGTATTGAATCTTATGAGGTAGGCATTGCTTATTTGCCTATATTGAATGCACGCCACTGCCTTCCAATCAAAAAAAGAATTTTCCAAATCGGTTAATAAATGACGGAGTTATCAGGTAACAAACATAAAAAAATAACATACAGCCGAATTGAGAACCTCCTCCTTTTTTGAAGTCGGTTAAAAATTAATTACGCCGCAAATTTCAACACTGAGGGTAGAAGCAAAAAAAAACTTGAATGTCATAATAAATGTTTTACACAAGTCTTGAGAATTTGAGAAACTGCCAAACCAAACATGGTAAAGTTATGGAACTCTTTATGGCAGTCCTCTAGGACTCTAAAGGGGAAACACTATGGTTTTTTGCAACCTTCAAAATAAGCCCTGGTTTTTTAAATTCCGCCATTTCTCAAAATTAGTTACTTCCACCATCATTAGGCTTCGCTTAGGCCACATATGTACTCCAGTGTTCTTGGCTAAAATAAGAGTTATGGACCACTCTTTATGTGAATGTGGACTTGACGAAGGCTCATTGGATCACATATTTTTTTACTGTCCAAGAATATCCACTCCCCTATAGTACTTACTTCCTTGGGATTTCCCCCGCCCTGAGTATTTTGACAGAAGGGAAACAATAATACAATACAATGTTAATGTATTATTTTCCAGTGTGTATTCCCCTTCTTTCAAAATACTAACAAAATTTCTTAGTACTAATAATATTCGTTTATAATTTGAAACAGAGTCCTTGTTTTTACCATGTTTTCTAACGGTGAGATTGGCAGAATCATCATTCTAACCACAAGGAAATAAACCACAGTAGGTAGAACTACTTACAACTGTCAATAATCTACAAATGAGCATTCAATCTTATGAGTGTTAGATAATACACAATTATAGCTTTGTACTGTTTTAAAAAACATATGATATTTTCATTATCATCTTAATCTAAAAATAAATGAGCAAAGAGTCTCCATTTCAGTTGGGCTAAAATGCTTCCGTATCTATGCAGATGTCCGGCTGTTCTCCCCTAAAGTTTGCATTTCTGAAGCAATTCTATTGTGTGAGCCGGTTCAATAAAATCATTTTTTTTTAGCACAAGAATTGAATCGATATCAGGATTCCATATATAATCATCGCGACTCGCAAGGCCTATACAACTTACAGAGCCACTAGTCTAAATATTAATCTTAACTCCTTAAATGATAAATGCTTTGTAATCCAAGTATGCCCGGACAGAAAAAACCAAGGAAGAAGGCATTGACAATATCATTTTTATTATTTTAAATCTAGGTGTATGTGACCAGTCCAACCCTTCAAACAGAAAGTGTACCCTAACATCCTAGCACTGGGTTATCATTGTCAGGATGCCATAAAGTGATACTAAATCACTTCTTATGGCCTTTAAACAAACACTAACATCCAAATGATAAGGCAGGGTGAGAGGATGAGGAACACGAAGATGTGCTCATTATGCACCAAATTAGTGAAATGTTGGGTTGGTAAGAGTTGGCCTAATAAACCCCCCTTACATATGACTTGTCACAAACAAGTCCCAGGCATTCATTAGCTTCACATGATCCTAAATAGATGCTAGATTCACCCAGTGGTAATTTGTCTACATATCTAACATGATAAAGCAAACTGCAATGTCAAACCTAGGTAAAATTATATTACCTGCAGCGATCAAGGTAAGCCATCATATCTGTATCTGTTAGGTATCCTAGAACCCATTGAATCCATATAACATCATACTTCTTATCGGGCTTGAAATCCTGTAGTGCAATTTGATACAAGGTACCAAGTTTCTCTTTATGTTCACCTACAAAATTCTTGATAGCACTAATGAATTTTTCATCAGATTCAACTACGTCCACTTGCTTAAAATAGGGAATCAGTAAATGTTTTGTTATTCTCCCAATGCCAGCCCCACAATCGAGAGCAGTATCTGTTGCTGGAGGATTGTCTGAAGAAAATAATGAATTCAAAAATATCTCCGAACCATTAATATCCACGTCCGATATGAATCCGAATCCTCCAAGCACTCCATCTACTGTAGCTGGTATATCTGCCCAATATTCTAAAGATCTATTGTAATCACAAGTATTCATTTCGTTTTGAAGATCAACCCAAGAATCTTATATATTGTGCCTGTGTGAAGGGTTTCTTCTAGGTATAAGGAGTTGCTGAAAAATAACTGTGTGGCCCTGTCCAAGCCCTGTCCTTGTCCGCAACACTAACCAAACACTAACTACAAACTACTAGAGGTGTGTAGCTCAGCTCTGAACCAGCTCAATGAATCAGATCACTCGGGTTTGAGCCGCTGAGCTACAGCTCAACAACATAATGACTAGCTCACGGCTCAATCCAACTCCTATTGTATCTGCGACTCCCTCCATAGATTATATTCTTGTAATTCTAATCTACGAATTATTATTTCGTTCTAAAACATTTAAATAATAATTACATTCAATAATTAAATAAGTACCTATGTTACATAACTCTCAGATAAGATCATGTAAAGAAAAAAACAACTCTAAAGTATGAAAAGAGTCGCTCGGCGGAGTCGAATGAATCGCGGCGGCTCAGTCGGCTCAATTCAACGCGCGGTACGCTGTGAGCGTGCTCGCGTATCGTGGACTATAGGTACATTGAGCTGATCTGCGAGCTGAGTCATTGAACCGGCTCACACACCTGAGCCGTGAGCTGTTCTGCAGCTCGCGTATTTTTGATGAGTTACACACCTCTACAAACTACCAAGAGACAGTGTTGCCAACTCTACCAAATCAAATCTCGCTAGATGGCTGGTTCAAAAGTCGCTAGAAGTCGCCATTTTTTTTTCTAGAACTCGCTTTTTTAATGATGCTTGAAAAGTGAAACTCAAAATAATAAAGTATTCAAATTTAATGATAATATTATAAAAAAAAATATATATAAAATCTTCATCATCATCCGAATCAATAACAATCGCACTCGAGGTCGAGGGTGGCGGAACTTGAGGATCACTCACCATCGAGGTCGATGGTTGTTGATTTTTCTGGGTAAATGTGGCTTTATTGGTGCCAATAAGCCGGAGTACCTCTAATTGTAAATCATAATCATAATATTTTTTATTCATTAAAATGGAATTCCATATTTTTAACCCCGTGCGATTTCGTAGCTTTGTTTTTACTATTATTAAGAGCACTAAATATTCTCTCGATTTCTCCATTATCGATTGTAGCTACAGTTGTGTTCAATATGGAATAAATGAACTAAGGATTGTAAATTCATTTATTGTATAGTCATAGTTACACAACTGTGGAATCAAATAAATTTAAATGAGAAACGATTCACATCAAAAAGGCGCTAGAAAAGTCGCTAGTTTTTTTTGTCGCTAAATGAGAATAAAAAGTCGCTGTGAGTGTCAAAATGTAGCTTAATCTAGCGACAAAGTCGCTAAATTGGCAACACTGCCAAGAGAACTAAAGTTGTCCGCAACAAATTAAAGTGTCAAATCCAGTGTTGCCAGTGGCTGATAGTCAAAAGCAACATGAGACAGCTCAAAAAGTAACATTTTCAAGAGAAAAGTACAGGTCGGTTAACTAAAGCTGGCACGTTTCAACACATTTACACCGTCTCTCTCGCGCAAAGTCAAGCTTATGAGTATGAAGGAGACAGTTATTGTTTTGCTTTTGCTACTGCTCATAAATATAGAGTGGTCTATTTTTGCATTCGTCCATTAGACTTGACTGATTGCAAATTTATGAGTACTGTGAACGTGCCAGCTTTCGTTAACCGACCTGTAACATTATGTTATGTAGAAAACGAAACTACTAATACTGTAAATGGCACTTTATTTCACAAATAAAATCTTCACTTCTATTTGTTAAGTTTAAAAAAAATCGTAACAATTGTATTAATTCCCTAAGTAAGAAAAGAAAGAAGAAATCCAAACATTCATGCTATTGCTATCTCCTTAATTCTTTTTAGTGCGATAAAGAGAAAGAAGGACTTTTTGGCGAGAACTTGCGGAGTGACGTAGCATTTTCATTTTTATTTTCATAAATTTGTGTATTTTGAGTTTTATTGTGTATTTTTGGTGGTATTTTACCCAATAAGGATCATCCATGTGCACCAGTGAAGTGAAATGAAATGAATTATGTGTATCGTGACTTTTCAAGTTGTCTCAAAATGTCCGTGAAGAGTTTTAGTACATACAATGACCACCATTGTAGTAAAACATGACTTTTATGGACGGTGACTGACTGAGGACTATAATGTGAAGTGATTTATTGTGACTGGAAACTATAATATAACTCGACACTGGCAGAAATGAGCCTTAATTTGGGCTTGGTTGCCAAAATTAAAAATAAGAAGAAGAAGAAAGAGAAAGAAAATGGACGATTGCTAAAAATCAAGTGCTCCAACGCGACGAACGAGAATTTCCAAGCGAGCGTTTCATGGTTATTTTATATCTGCTGGAAATATTTGAATTTAAGTCAAAAGTAACGTAAAAGTAACATTTTGAGTCGGTTAACATGGAGGTAACATGAGTAGGTCAAAAGTAACGTAAAATTTTACAATAGTAACATTCTGGCAACGCTGATCAAATCAAAATAAGCTCTCACACGGCCTTTGAGTATCTAGTAAATGGAGGTAGCAAGCACCACTTCTAGTACTGAATTCGTTCTGCCAGTTTTCGGGGAGGAGGTAAACACGCACAGCACACATTTGCTTACTCACGCACACTCATGCAGAAAGTTGAGTCATCTCTATAAACGCACACGCAAATAAAAGCTGACACACAAACACAAAACAAGCACACAAATAAAGAATGACTGTGTTACGCAATGGTTACGCCTTTGTTTAGTTGCACACTAGCTCAAAAAAACTAGTGATGGAGTGTTGTTAAGGACCGATAAAATGAATGATACTAAATGAATGGAATAGAGATTGGTCAATGCTATTAGATTATAATCCTATACTAATATACGAAAGCATTATAGTGTTACGTCATCAGGAATAAATTGCTACCAGTAACGCCATCTGTTATTTTATAGGAGTAATCTCAGTAACGCCATCTGTTATTGTATAGGAGTAAACATCTATCAAGCAACGCCATCTATCGCCGAATAGCTACCTGCTTCTGGAATATTCCCGATAACACAGTAGGCATGTAGAATATCGCGTAAATTGTGGAATGTTCCATATGCCGTTTATGAAGTATAAATACGAGACAATGCACAGGGGAGTTTGAGTTTGATTTTGTATAACAGTGAGTAAACATCGAAGTGAAATACAGTTAAGTGCTAGTGAATTATTTAATTTGTGAGTGTTTTAATAAAAGTGTGACCAGTGTTTTGGTAAATTCGTGTACCATTATTTATCCTGAACCCCAGCTCGTAACAATTGGTGTCAGAAGTGGGATAAATAATGCCGGTTATGCCAAAGGAAGTCACTGAGGGTGTCCGTACAAGGGGCCAGCGGCAGCAGGAGATGGATGAAAGGAGGTTTGGAGGTTCTCCGTCGCAGACTTCGGGTGGCCAGCAGCCAACTGCCTCTTTGCCAGTTGCCGACCCACCTGATGTAAGAGGAGTACCTGCAACCCCAGATCTTGGCGCTTTGATGGTAATGCTACAGGAGCAGGCTCGCCGACTGGAGGAACAGCTACTGCGGGATAAGGAGGAGCAGGCTCGCTGACAAGAGGAGCAGGTTCGCCGACTGGAGGAACAGCTACAGCGGGATAAGGAGGAGCAGGCTCGCCGACAAGAGGAGCAGTATCGCCGACTAGAAGAACAGCTACAGCGGGATAAGGAGGAGCAAGCTCGCCGACAAGAGGAGCAGGTAGTTTTATTGGAAACTCCCAAATCGCTGGACGTCAATCTACAACTTAGCCGTCATTTGTTCTCAGGTAAAGGGCAAGTAAAGGGATTGATACAAAACAAGAAATTGGCATTAATTATATGTATTTTTGTCATTCAAACTTCTATAAACCTGTAACTGAAAATGAAAGAGGTGATTGCTTGAATTCATGCTATGGCAAAATTTATATGGGATGTTATTAAACCACACAATCTTCTTTAAAAGGGAAGATCTTCCGCCAGGCTGGGTCATCGTGCCTGGGGACCGCGGTCCAACTGTGATGTAGTGGTCTTCGCTCAACCCCTTGCGGGGCGGGAGATCAATTGCGGGGCCGGGTGGCCCCTATGTTGAGGTCTCCAAACGCCACGTGCGAACGCACGCGGGGCCTTGGGGCTGTCATATAGACATATGATATTTTTTTTGTTATTCTTCTTCAATCCGCCGCGCGATCTAGCCGGCCGGGTGAGACCCGTTGGGGAGGCCCAGCCAGCGATCAGCAGCGGCGGTCGCCGGTCGTACTTCTCTGGACGTAGGTGAGAGCTTATGGTGCAGGTGTGAGTGGGGCCGTGCCCTCAACCACGCGGGCGCGGGGGGGGGGGGGGGGGGAACGGCTGACGCGGGCTTGGGGGCCCTCTGGGGGGCCGGTTTCTTGAGAGCCGCGGGGGGCGCTTGCGTTGCCGCCTCCGGGGCTTTCTTGCCGCGGCGTCTGCCACGACGCCGCCGCTTTTTCCCGGCTAAGTGCGGGGTGCGGGCTTCGTTTGCTCGGGGATCGGCGGCACTTGCTGCCGCCGTTCTCGGTGTCGTACGGGGCGCCCTGGTTAGGGCGACTGTCCCCGCCTACAAGTTGCGCGCCTCCCGCCTCTGGACGGGGCACGCAGTTTTGTTGGCAGGATGGGGTCCTCTGCAATTGACGCAGGTGGCAGGCTCTTCAAGGGGGCGGGGGCACTCCTTGGCGAAGTGCTCCTCGCCACAACGGACGCAGGCAATTGTGCGGTGGCAGTGGTGGGAGCTGTGGCGGAACAGTTGGCAGCGGTGGCACTGTGCCTGCCCGCTCTTGCCCCGCCACGCTTCAATTTTGATCCCCAGCATGCAGGACAGCTCCTGAATGTCGAATAGGGCTCGGATGTTCGGAGTGCGGTGCAGCTGCACAAAATAGATGCAGCCGGGGCGTCCTCTGCGCCCCCGGATCTCCTTGACGTATCCGGGGGAAAAACCAAGGTCACTTAGTTCCTTGTGGATGTCCTGAGTGGGCGTGTCGATGGGGAGGCCTCTGATGGCCACCTTCACTTCGACGGCCGCCGGCGGCGAGTAAGCAAACCAGGCGACACGCTCTGATTTGCCTAGGTTGTCGAGGTACCTGTATGTGATCTTGTACTCCAGGTCCCCGAGTGGCATGAAGCGTACCCCTTTCCCATAGGGGCGCGCGTTCGGAGTGTGGCCGAGCATTAGCTTCAATTGCTGCAGGTGGTGCGCCCAATTTGGTAGGCGCTCAACAACGAGTGGCGGGAAGTGTGGGCCCGGCGGAATTGGCTTCGTCACGTTTCCTGGTGCGGTGGCGTTCGAGGCGCTCGCTCCTGCGGCGGACTGGGTAGGCATCGGAGACATTGGGGATGGCGGCCGGCTCGCAATCTCCGCGAAGGAGGTGCTGTCGGTCGCAGGCGAAAAGGAGGGAACGGGATATACATCCAACCGTCCCTCTCTCTCATCTCGGGCGTCAACGGGGGAGGGTGAGGTTGGGGGGGGGATAACCCCTCTCACTCACTCTTGACATCTGGCTCTGGCTACTTGTCCCAGGAAACTGTCCGGGTGTCGTAGCAGGAGTGGAGAA
Source organism: Achlya flavicornis (assembly GCA_947623365.1). NCBI lineage: Eukaryota > Metazoa > Arthropoda > Insecta > Lepidoptera > Drepanidae > Achlya > Achlya flavicornis. The sequence goes on from OX392468.1 coordinate 10,798,713, forward strand.
AACGGGCGAGTCACTTTCGGGAGTATCCTTCAAGCAAGCCCGCTTCTCGTCGTGTGCCTCAGTAGGAGAGTTTCTAAAACTACTGCTACTACTAGAGGGACGTCTTTTACTGCGCTGTTGCGGGGCGATCTGGTACGAAGAAACAGTAGGGCCGGACTGCGCAGGCGCGAGTGAACTCGTGTAGGCGCGTCTCATGTCCTCGAGGCTGGAGGCAGGAACATTGGCCGTGCCTGACGCGCTTGTTGAAGCGGAGGCAACAGGCTGGTGTTCAGGGCTCGCCGGGGGTGAGTGAAACACTCGGCGAGGCGGATGTGTCGGTGGCTCGGACACGATGGGCGTGGAGCCAACCGGTTTGGTTCCGGTGCGTTTCGGCATCACGGTGGAGTAGTTTAGAAGGCGTCGGTAGTGTTGTCAGTAAGGGCGGAGCGTACTGTCGCTCGACGCCAAGTAGCAGAGTGAAGCGCGGCGGATTCAGCACGGGTATAACCGAAAAACTGTCGGGACAGACTGACACGGACACTAAAATAAACGCACGACGGATAGCGACGATAATGACTCACCGCACTCAAGCCACGGGGCGAGTGCAGGTGTGCAAAGTACGAGCGCTCTCGGTGACGTCATGCGGCGACGACTGGCTGTCCGGTCCAACTGTACAACTACGTAGGTCTTCTCATTGTCCCTCACGGGGCATGGGGAGCCAGGTCCGGGGCGGACCCCTTTCCTGGGGTTTCTATCGCCACCCGTAAAAACGGGCGGGTCCTTGGGTTAGCTTTGCAGGTGTCAATGATGTGTTTTTGGGGGTTGTCTTGTCCGATGGTAGTCTGTGAGAGTCGCCGCCCGTGCGGTCCGCCCTACCAGGTGAGACCACTGGCGGCACCAGTGGAGGCCTAGCAGGAGCGGTCACCGGTGGTAAAACGGGCGGCGCTTTTGTTATGGAGGCCCTACGTCCTCGGCTTCGGTGTCTTCCTCGACGACCAGGTCTCGCGGGAAGGCCTTGCGGTTTGTGGGTAACGCGCGCCACGGGGCCAATCCCCGGATATGTTCCAGGGATGACTCATCCGCGCGCGCAAACATCCTCTTCGCAAGGCGGGCGACGAAGGCGTCCAGGCTCTCGACCCGTAGGTCCCTCTGGATGGTGGCGTTTCTTACGTACCTTGGGGCGTTCGTTATCGTGCGCAGCGTGAGGCTTTGCTGCGCACGAAGCTGCCCTTTGGTAGACTCGCTTGTGAGTGCATACCAGGCGGGGGCAGCGTAGGTTAGACGGCTTCTAATGTAAGTCTTGAACACCCCGAGCTTCACCTTTAGAGGGATGCGCGGGGAGGCTAGGACTGGACGCAATAGTGCACGGGCGCTCCTGGTCTGCCCAATGATGCTCCTGACGTGGGGCCGCATTGTCAGCTCTCTATCTATGGTCACTCCTAAGTATTTGGCACTTGGGGACCATGAGGTAGCTTCTTCCTGGAGTCGTAGGGGTGGGGGGTATTTCCGGGCGCCGCCTACCATGATGGCCTGCGTCTTCCCGACATTGACAGATAGTCTCCACCTGGAGAGCCAGTCTGGTAGTGTGTCTAGGGTAGTCTGTAACTTGGATGCGGCGTGGGTCCTGCTAATCGACGTGGCATAGTACGCCGCATCGTCCGCAAAGAGTGCCAGCTGGGATCCCTCTTCCAGGGGGATGTCGTCAGTGTACCGAGAGTACAGGCATGGCGAGAGGCAGCTGCCCTGGGGCACGCCAGCCGCTATTGGGCGTTCGGTCGATGTGGAGTCTTCGACCCCCACCTTCTTCGGTCTTCCAGGAAGGATGCGATCACCTTCACTATGCGACGGGGAGTCTCTGACGTCGAGAGTTTGTACAGCAGACCTGCATGCCATACTCTATCGAACGCCTTTTCCATATCGAGGAATACTGCGATGGTAGTCTCTTTTTTGTTCGTAGCTGCCGTCATGGCGTGCAGTACCCTCGATAGCTGCAAGGTGGTGCTGTGTCCAGCGCGGAATCCGAACTGCTCCTGGCGTGGTGTTATGTGCGGCAGTAGGTGCCGCAGCAGGAGTGTTTCGAACACCTTGGACATGGTGGGCAAAAGGGTAATTGGCCGGTAGCTTTCCGGCTTCAATATATTTTTCCCCGGTTTGGGCAGCATGATCACAGTGCCGGTTTTCCATATTATTGGGAATCTACCCGAGCGCAGAATACCATTGTATAGGCGTGTCAGTGCTGCCGTGGATCTGTGCGGCAGGTGACGAAGTGCCATACTGGTGATTCCATCTGCGCCCGGGGCCTTTCTTGGCTTCATTTTCTTGATGGCATGCTGCACCTGTCCCGGTGAAAAGACAATAGGGTCTTCCTCGGTGGCTACTGGCAATGCTAGGTAAGTCTCAAGGTGTTTCTCGACTGCTGTAGTGTGATCTGGGTCAGCAGTCGGATTCAGCTGGAATTGGCGTTCAAGATGGTCTGCAAATATTTCCGCGCGGTCTGCTGCACGGTATCTGGGCGTCCCGTCGCTGTGAAGCAATGGACGTATGGGGGGGGAGTGTTGGAGAGCTGGCGGCACAATCTGTGTAATGCCGCCCAGTCGTCCCCTGCCTCCTCTACCACCCTCTCCCAACTATCTGCATTGTGGGAGTCTAACTCGGTCCAACTGTACATGTCGGACAGTTGTATATATGCAGATTCTCGAGAAAACTTCGCCAGCGCGATGCAGGATTTAGGCGCGATGCAGGATAATGTGGCGCCACGCCATCTATCTTTCCGTGTGTGAACTATCTCGGTGTTACTGATAGATGGCTGATAGATGTCGCTACATGTATTTCTTTACAGGATAAAGAGAATGTATGTACAACTCCACAAAAGGTCAATAGAAAATGAACTGCCACTTCTACAGTAACATTAAGAGAAATGAAAAATATGGAAAATTGTTTTATTCCAAAATAAATAATCCATCTTGTCCCACTTTTCAATTACAATCTTAATTATTTATTGTAATGCATCCTTATTACATTATATCCTATGAATAAATTGATCTTATACATTCGATTGCGTATTTACTACATTGATTTGTCGATATGATCTCAAATATAAATAACGATAAATCGAATAAGCACTTATAAGACTTAAAACGATGTATATATACTAAATATATTAATTCTTTTATGTATGAGAAATATGACTAGTTTTTGCTACACATTTTACATACCTACCTATATAGTTGTCAACCTTTAAAATATTTTCGTACCCTGAATACGGCCCACGCTTTAGTAATCATTCAATGTGTGTGTGACTGGCTACGCTATTTTTTCTTTTCCCTAATGTCTGGTCTCTTGAAAATAATTTTGAGGACTTCCTCTTTTTTAAAGTCGGTATATATGGTTAACGATTATTTTCCCTACACCGACTTTTATGATAAATATTACCGAACTAGTTTCAATGAGTGACATCACTAATTGTTCATTCGTTCTTAGCAGTGTTGCCAATTTAGCGACTTTGTCGCTAGATTAAGCGACATTTTGACACTCACAGCGACTTTTTATTCTCATTTAGCGACAAAAAAAACTAGCGACTTTTCTAGCGCCTTTTTGATGTGAATCGTTTCTCATTTAAATTTATTTGATTCCACAGTTGTGTAACTATGACTATACAATAAATGAATTTACAATCCTTAGTTCATTTATTCCATATTGAACACAACTGTAGCTACAATCGATAATGGAGAAATCGAGAGAATATTTAGTGCTCTTAATAATAGTAAAAACAAAGCTACGAAATCGCACGGGGTTAAAAATATGGAATTCCATTTTAATGAATAAAAAATATTATGATTATGATTTACAATTAGAGGTACTCCGGCTTATTGGCACCAATAAAGCCACATTTACCCAGAAAAATCAACAACCATCGACCTCGATGGTGAGTGATCCTCAAGTTCCGCCACCCTCGACCTCGAGTGCGATTGTTATTGATTCGGATGATGATGAAGATTTTATATATATATTTTTTTATAATATTATCATTAAATTTGAATACTTTATTATTTTGAGTTTCACTTTTCAAGCATCAATAAAAAAGCGAGTTCTAGAAAAAAAAATGGCGACTTCTAGCGACTTTTGAACCAGCCATCTAGCGAGATTTGATTTGGTAGAGTTGGCAACACTGGTTCTTAGCGTAGCGTTATATTCTCTTTGATTCGTTCTTGTATAAACGTCAAATATCCGGCTGCAGGCCTTTTCAAAATGGTTTGTGAAATTTATTTATAAATCTGTACTAATATGCCGAATCCGTGGATTAATGTATATTATTTTGTATTCACGCATTCTTACATTATAAATGAGTGTTTTTGTGGGTTTATTTTATTACCTCTCGGTGCCTTCATAGTGTGCTAATATCATAGTTATGAGCTGAAACTGTGGAAAATTATGTAAATTTAGTAACGAAATAAAATTGTTTTCGATATATGTATTCCACTGCTTGTGGGTACTCAATTCTAAGCATGGTTATAAGTATTACATATCGTAACATTCGCCAATGTCCCGACTGTGTTTCTCGATTGTGAACATGGGTTTTTCGTAGGACCTAAAGTAGTTTGGTAAAGTTTATTATCTATCTACTCACACGATTGTGCCAAACATGTGAATAAGTACTTACCTAACTTCTGTTAGGAATGTAAATATCTTACAAGTATATTTTCTCGACATAAAGAAATCTATGTAGTTCTGAGTTCCGGTCTGCTAGTTCAGAGAATTTCTTTCCCCCCATTTTAATTACATACTTTGTTTTGTCATTGCAACTTTAATTTTCAGGGTAAGGTCAAGTGCTCTGAATTGCGTACTAAAGATAAGAAGGAATTGTTTAAACAACTTGAGGAGTTGAAAACAGAGTTGACAAATCTCAGAGTTGCTAAAGTAACTGGAGGAGTAGCCTCAAAATTGTCCAAAATGTAAGTATCTACTTTATTGATCAATGAAAAATAGATCTATCCATCATGATTCATGTCCTACATTCCACAATGGAGTTTAAGGAGAACTGAGGCCAAAGTGCACTACACTCCACATTGGAGTATAAGACAAAACAATTTTAATATTATCTGTAATTTATTTACTGTTCCATAGAGTTGTTAATGCTAGGTATTTCCCCCATCTCTGGTTACTCACATGTTATTAATATCACTTAGCAAAGCTAGCTATCCCATGACAAAAGAATTTTTATAATTTCAAACCATGAAGAAGAATGTAGGGCCCTTCATGGACCCGAAGTGGACCTTGCAGCCTCCGTGGCCTGGCTATTATTCGGTGACCTCTTTGGGGAAACTGAAGGTTTTGTCTGTGCAATTATGGACAAGGTTGTGATGACGAACAACTACCGGAGATTTATCCTGAGGGATGGAACCATCGACATATGTCGGGCATGTCATTGCCCTGGTGAATCCCACAGGTATATAATCTCCTGCTGTTCGCGTCTCGCAAATGGTGAATACTTGCACAAGCACATCCAAGTAGCCAGGATCCACCAGCAACTTGCCCTGAAATACCACAGGTATGTGCCAGAATCGGTTCTCGAAGATGGTTATATCACACTGTACTGGGATCGATCTATCATTACTGATAGGACTATTTTCGCCAATAAGCCTGATATAGTATTGATAGATCGCCAAGAGCGCCATGCAATGATTGATTGATTATTGAAAGATAAAGAAAGCAAGTATCGTAAGTTGATCTTGCACATGAGGTTGTCAGCCATTGATACGGCAAACATTTTACCGATATTCGTTTGCACTCATGGCCTAATTGCCAAGGGCCTCGACAAACACCTTAAGAGGCTCGCTGGATCAAGGGCCAGATTCAGAAGGCAGTGCTTCTGGAAACGGCACGCATAGTGGGGAAGTTCCTGTCTCTGGAGCCTTGACCACCAGTACCTAGGACCCTGTTCCCAATGCCGGTGGGGAGCTGTTTTTATACTTCTAAATATATGTATTGTTTTTTTTTTATAGTCTATATTCAAAAATAAGTTGAAAGATGAATAAATGGAATAGTAATAATATAATAATAATATTATAAAGAGGAAAGATTTGATTGTTTATTTGCATTGTATAGGCTCTGAAACTACTAAACCAATTTGAAAATTTCTTTCACTGTTGGGAAGCTACACTATCCCTGGGTTACATAGGCAATATTATATTTTTTTTAAACTAATATACTGTTTAAAGGGTCTTGTATATAACGTCATTGTATTTATGAGTAAGGGGGTAAATCTGTTACAGTTGTATAACTTTATGAATTATTAAATTCGGACATTCCATTCGAATTATATCATGAACTTAAAAAGGCATATTTTTAAATAGCGTTGAAAAAATTTCAGCGTTGTCAACAGAACTTGGGACCCATTTAGATTTCAAGTCTTTTGTCGGTGAAGTCTACAACTACACCATAATTATCATAATATTGAACATGGCTCCCATTTTCACATTTATGTTTTTGGTGGGATACAGATTACATATATATTTTTTTTTATATTTGGCGTTTTAACTAGGTAAATGAAATGGAATACAAGTAGGTAGTATTTTTATTTTATTTAGAGGGAAAACAACAAAATTTATGACTTATATCAATGTGAACATTGCGTCTGCACCTCCTATTTACACATATCTAATAGAATATACAAAGAATCTAGGTATATTTTATATTTAATCTAAAAATCTATAAAGAATTTTCTGATATAGTAAATGGAAGAATGATAGGTTATTTTAAGGTCTTTAATAAAAAATAAAAAACCATTCGTGATTTTATTGTTTTAAATTTAAAATAAAGTTTTTTAAACGCCATAGAAAATTAGTACGTTAAATAAGCTTTATTTCTTCTTATAAAACTATTAATTTTAATTAAAATGGAAAAAATATATAAAATCTAATTATTAATAATCAGTGTTGCCACCATATTAAATTACACATCAACATCGATTGTTCATACTTAAAATTAAATTGTCAATATCTTGCTGTGGTATAAGGTCCTATGTTTTTTGCAAGTGTTCGTAAAGTTGTTGTTCCGTCGTCAAATTTGGCGGGAAATCTCTCAAAGCTTTTCGTTGTAGCATGTCCCAGGCTTGCTAGATAGGATTTAAGTCGGGCGACTGTGCAGGCCAATCCAAAACTTAAATAGGTATCGCGGTCTCGGAGACCAGCCGCGCCGTATGGAAAGGAGCATTATCGTGCATGAATAGAAATTCCAGGGCCCATTTGTAATCTGTGTGGGATAATAACAGGCTCTACTACCTCCTCGTGGTATTTTTGTGCAGTCATGCTGCCTTGGATCCAAACGAGCTGGGTTCGTCCGCCAAGACGAATTCCTGCCCACACCATGATTGTCCCGCCTGGGTATGAGTGGACCTCCAGATGGTGCCGTTCGACGTAAATCCGGATGAAACCCAAACCGGGACTCATCGGTGAACAGCACCAAAGACCATTGTTCGTCACTCCATGCTAAAGCTCCCGAGCCCACGAAAGCCGCCGACCGCGATTGCCACGTCGCAATGCTGGAACACGTAGCGGTCTTCAAGAATGAAGACCAACTTCATGCAACCTCCTTCGCACGGTTTGGTCGCTTACCAGCAGCTGGTGGGCCTCCTGGAACCTTTGTACTAGTTGCATCGCTGTGATATTGGTCATTTGGAGATATCGATCCTGTCGCTCCGTAGTAACACGATATCTACCCGTGTGCCGTTCAGCTACATCCCCAGTACTGCGATAACGTGACCACAACTTTGATACTACGTTTTGGCTTGTGTGTAGGGCCTCAGCAATGTCGCGTTCAATAGCACCATTTTCTAACATGCCCACGGCTCACAACATTTCATCTCGACTCAAATGACGACGTGACATAACTCTTAAAGCCCACAAGACACGTTAAATTAAAAAAGAAAAACAGTCCTTTTCATTAATTAATATTAATAAAACAATTGTAATTTTCCTTAACTTAACATACTAATTTTCTATGGCGATTAAAAAACATTTTTTTTATTTAAAACAATAAAATCACGAAATGTTTTTTATTTTTAATTAAACACCTTAAAATAACCTATCATTCTTCCATTTACTATATCAGAAAATTCTTCATAGATTTTTAGATATTTGTTGAAATATAAAATATCCCTAGATTCTGTTGATGTGTATTGTGTGTAAATATTATTATTATTAGGTAGGTACCTATAACATAGGTTAAGACGTGGAGTCTTAACCTATAGCGCCGCAGGTCGTGGGTTCGATTCCCACACAGGACATGCATTTGTGGGCATGAACATGTCTGTATGTCCTGAGTCTGGGTGTAACCAATCTTCTTCATTTCTGCTATCTCTCATAGCCTTAATCCATTTCTCTTTCCACAGTATTTCAGTCGGGAACCTAACATATAGTAAAATAAAGAAATTTTAATCTTCCATTTTGATTATTTTTGTCTATAATTTTATGACAAATTACACACACGAATATGTGTAGACAGATGGTAAAATGTGTGTTCCCCCCCCTGTAACTTCTAAAATAAGAGAATGATAAATCTATAAAAAATATATGATGTACATTACGGTGCAAACTTCCACTGAAAATTGGTTTGAACGAGATCTAGTAAGTAGTTTTTTTTTAATAGGTCATAAATTGAAATTAATATCAAATACTCAGGTCTATACTACCATTTACTTATATACCTACAGGTTTGTACGGAACCCTCGGTGCGCGAGTCTGACTCGCACTTGGCCGGTTTTATTTGAAGTCGGTTAAAAATTATCTGAAAAGAGAAAAACAAGCTCTTTAATCTATAGAATTTTGAATAAAACTTGAATGTTATAAGGTATTGCAGTCGGGGACAAACAAATAACCTAAGTGTGTGTTTTTTTTTTTGTAATATTTGTTATGACACTATGACACTCCCACAGTTTAGACGAATCCAACGACACCTCATATGTTTAATTCCATCAAGCCGTTTAGGCTGCAGAGCGTGCCAAAGAAATAGACATACATACATACATACACTCGAAAAACATAACCCTCCTTCCGGGTCAGTCGGGTAAAAACGAGTACACACACCGTACGCGTTGATTTGACTTAATTTGACCTGATTTGACTTGATTTGACCTGATTTGACTTGATTTGACTTGCAGTGATGTATAAACTCAGCATAATAATCGGGATTTATCATAAAACTGTGCGGTACTATAAAAAGTAAAAAGCATTATGCGTAATAAGCTGCATTATAATACTAAAAATGGTGCAATAAATGTCAATTTACGAGAAAGTGTGTTGAAAATAGTATTACACAGTTAGTAATAATATCACCGCAGTATTCAGTGATTAATATGAATCGATTTAATTATAAATATTACAGTTTCCCTATTTTTGGGGTAAAAAATATTTTTATATTCTTGCCACACTGACTCCATGACGTTGAGGTTTGTATTTAATAAAAATATTATTGGTAATCTGTTTATAATACGCAAATATTCAAATACTTACTTATGAAAAGTAATTCCGCAAGGCTTCTTTTGAGTACTCGAATTATTTTTGCACCATTTAATAGCGCAGGGCGGCATATTTTATTTTTTTTGTTCGACGACGTGCGCTGTCTCTTATTCGCGACAGACTGGTGAGCGGGCGGCTTCCTATGACCGAACCGGCTTCCTATTACTTGCGTCACCTAAGAATAAAGGCCGCGGTGTCTACCTTTTTTTCTTGGTCTGAGATCTCGAGATACCAGATACGCAAAACATCATATTCTCAAAACATTATATTCGTGAATAACATCATTTTCTTAGCTGTGTGTACAGTTAGCATCAAAATTCGTGAAACAAATCTTTATAAAAAGTAAAAATGTTAAATAATAAAAAAAACATACTAAACCTCTTTAATAAAAAAAACCGGCCAAGTGCGAGTCAGACACGCGCACCGAGGGTTCCGTACAAACCTATAGGTATATAAGTAAATGGTAGTATAGACCTGAGTATTTGATATGAATTTCAATTTATGACGTATTAAAAAAAAACTACTTACTAGATCTCGTTCAAACCAATTTTCGTTGGTAGTTTGCATCGTAATGTACATCATATATTTTTTATAGATTTATCATTCTCTTATTTTAGAAGTTACAGGGGGGGGGACACACATTTTACCACTTTGGAAGTGTCTCTCGCTCAAACTATTCAGTTTAGAAAAAAATGATATTAGAAACCTCAATATCATTTTTGAAGACCTATCCATAGACACCCCACACTTATGGGTCTGATGAAAAAAAAATAATTGAGTTTCAGTTCTAAGTATGGGGAACCCCCAAAATTTAATGTTTTTTTTCTATTTTTGTGTGAAAATCTTAATTGCGTTCACAGAATACATCTACTTACCAAGTTTCAACATTATAGTTCTTATAGTTTCGGAAATAAATGGCTGTGACATACGGACGGACAGACAGACAGACAGACAGACAGACAGACAGACAGACAGACATGACGAATCTATAAGGGTTCCGTTTTTTGCCATTTGGCTACGGAACCCTAAAAAGGCTAATTATTTTCGAGGAGACTAACAAATTGAAGGGCGAGTAACTATTGGTTACAAAAAAAATAACTTGGCAGCGATTAAATATTTTGGCAACTATTAAATTAGATGGGCTGCAGTCACTTCCCGGGCGTTCACATCAATGTCTACGGAAAAGTCGTTAAAAAAAACGATATACCATCTGAAAAACAAGTGATAATAATATACTCCGATCTTCATTTATTTTTCCGACGTTCATTTGTTTTCCATTGTCACTTGTTTTTCCATTGTTCACTTGATTTTCCATATTTACTAGACATCTCCTTTCAAAATTCCATTTTCAGAAAACCTCATTATGCTTGGTGTAGATTATGTTGAGGACTGTACTTATAATGTGGAATATAACAATATGATGGTTTTCGTATGTGGTATCTTGAGATTATGATATTTCGGGAACATGATGTTTTGAGAATATGGTGTTTAGTGATTGTGATATCACGAGAATATGGTATTTTGCGACGGAGGGGTAAATTCCTAGGCCCGGCATTCAAGTCGCGCGCCTGCTGTAACTGATATTCTGAAACTGCATAATAATGCAACCAAAATGTTTGACAGTTTTTTTATTACTAAGCTAGTAATACTTCCATGATTCGTCGAGATCAGCCATTTACCTTATTATTTCTTTTCGGTCATGATTAATTAACAGTTTTTCAGGCGCCATATCCAGATAACGCAACCGAATATTTGGTCAGTTTTTTTTTAAATTGTCATCAGTACATCTAACACTTACTTTCTACGTCGATCTCAGCCATTTACCTTGTCGTTTTTTTCGGTCACGATAAACAGTTTTTCAGGCGCCATATCTAGATAACGCAACCGAATATTTGGTCAGTTTTTTTTAAATTGACATCAGTACAACTAACACTTACTTTCTATGTCGAGCTCAGCCATTTACCTTATCGTTATTTTTCGGTCACGATAAATAGTTTTTCAGGTGCCATATCTAGATAACGCAACCACTTGGCGCAGGTAGACCGACATATTTGGCATCAGAGAGGTGTCCTTTAGCCCATGAACATGAGTTTAGCCGTTTACCTTATCGTTACCATTTTTGTCGTCACCTCCTAGTATACGACCACACTTAAAATAATCATTAATGCCGGCCCGTCAACAGCTGTAGGATGAAAATGTATTTTTGGCATCAAATGCAGATTACTTCTTGTCCTGTTTGTTAAACACTTATTCCTGAAAATCTGTAGCTGTACGAAGATAAAAAAAACCGGCCAAGTGCGAGTCAGACTCGCGCACCGAGGGTTCCGTACAAACCTGTAGGTATATAAGTAAATGGTAGTATAGACCTGAGTATTTGATATTAATTTCAATTTATGACGTATTAAAAAAAAACTACTTACTAGATCTCGTTCAAACCAATTTTCGGTGGAAGTTTGCACCGTAATGTACATCATATATTTTTTATAGATTTATCATTCTCTTATTTTAGAGGTTACAGGTATACACACATTTTACCACTTTGGAAGTGTCTCTCGCGCAAACTATTCAGTTTAGAAAAAAATTATATTAGAAACCTCAATATCATTTTTGAAGACCTATCCATAGACACCCCACACTTATGGGTTTGATGAAAAAAAAGTTGAGTTTCAGTTCTAAGTATGGGGAACCCCCAAAATTTATTGTTTTTTTTTTCTATTTTTGTGTGAAAATCTTAATGCGGTTCACAGAATACATCTACTTACCAAGTTTCAACATAATAGTTCTTATAGTTTCAGAAATAAATGGCTGTGACATACGGACGGACAGACAGACAGACAGACATGACGAATCTATAAGGGTTCCGTTTTTTGACATTTGGCTACGGAACCCTAAAAATACAAAGTAAAATAACTACATAAATATTATCAATCTCACTAATGCTTTCATAGCACTTGAAAGTATTAATGTTGGTAGTCATACTTTTAATATACCTATACAATCAACTAAAATAAACTTTATTTTTTCAGACGTGTTGTGAGGAAAGCTATCGCACGTGTTTATATTGTATACCACCAGAAAATGAAGGTGAACCTTCGTAACCACTACAAAAACAAGAAATACAAGCCCTTAGACCTGAGAACCAAGAAAACACGCGCTATGCGAAAAGCACTCAGTAAGCATGAGACCAAAATAAAGACAAGGAAAGAGATCAGAAAGAAATCTCTCTTCCCTCCTAGAGTGTATGCTGTGAAGGCGTAAATAAATGCTAAACTGATGAAATGAGTTTTTTTTTTCAACTTTCTACAATGATCGCTAAAATAATTTGACCAACCAATGCACAGATTACAGAATACTCAGATCGAGCGCGCGGAACACGGGCGTGAGGCCAACACACCAAATACAGATTCAAAAGTAAATACAAACTCGTGTCAGTACGAAACAAGGCCTCGTATTGTTAGTACACACGGCTACAGATCAAGCTATACATTTCCAGTATAAGCGGAGCTCGCATTGTATAGGATTTCCGTACAATGGGAGGTCAGCTTATACTAGAAATGTATAGCTTGATCTGTTGCCGTGTGTACGTCACAAGTGTCAAAATTGATCTTAAAAATTATGCCGTCTTGTAGTTTCAAATATTGTAATAATTGTTCCTTTCATAAGTAATTATGGCTATTTTCACTAATTTGTATTATTTTTCCGTGTATTTGTTACTGATGACTAAGAACACAAAACCTCAACAAAAATCGGTTGGTATTGCTAGGTTATATTGAAAGTATTTTCCTTGAAGTCGTGGTATTCATATGGGGCCTTGTAAGATTGATCAATTTAACGAAAAAACAATCGGCAAAAGAATTTAATTGGTACTTAATGAAAAAAAAATGGCGCTTATAGTTAATGCGAACGGGCTAAAACTTTGAATTTATTGGTCGCTGATTCCAAATGAATTTGTTTTGATGCTGCCGTTTTTATGAGTTCCGAAACAAAAAATAAAGCCGGCCAGGTGCGAGTCGGACTCGCACACGGAGGATTCCGTACAATATTAATTGGCTGACTCAACCACGGAAAAGAGAATACACTGGAAGGGCGATGCGTTAGAATTTGTATCTGAACCAGCGTCGCCAAACTCACACAAATAAATGTTAAATCATTTATATTGTACTACAAATAAACAATCCTTTTGATTGGTCGTTTCTATTTCACTCAAAAATAGCTTTAATCACACAGGTCATACATATGAAAATATACCTTTTTACGTTAACATAAAATTTATTTTTCAATAGCGTACAAAGTATTTACGTCGTTTTGTAATCTACAAACTAACTAGATTCAATCGACGAAAAAGTTCTGCCACTCGGCACTAGATGGCGTTATTTTCATGGAACGCAATTTTGAACTCAAACGCATTAGACATAATGTTGATAATTGCGTAATAGCTGCGTCGACTGGCGTCGAGTAGCAACTTATTGCTATTCGCTTAATGCAGCGAAAGTAATCGATAAAATATCAATAAAATTATCGATACTTTAATTTCGTCGATATATTTTTAGAAATTCCGGAAGAAAATTCACGTTCGATAAGAATAATTGTGCAAAGAATACTGAATTGTAAAAAAAAACGTTTAACATGATGAAGTAAATTAAAAAAATGTTATTTTTACACGGTTTATTGCCCTTGAAATAAAATTTATTTGTTTCGAAATTCCGTTTTGAAAGCTTAATTTTAACAGATGAATGTGGATATTGATATAACTTTCAACTATTGCCTTAATCAAATCAGTGATAAAAAAGATGAATTTTATCGATATTGATCGAACAAAACTATCGATGCACGTGTTTTGGGGTCACGACAGGTCACGACTCACGACGAGTGTGAAAGAACGCAATACATTACGTGCGGAGTTGCGCTCGCTACCTTGCGTACAAATAAAGTGAGTACATTGCCTTCAATGTATAATTTTGCAGTAGTATCAGAGTTTATCGTTTACACCTATAATAATAATAATGAACGTCGGTGAACTGGCTACGTTTTGGTGACCTCTTTGGGGAAACCGAAGGTTTTGCCTGTGCAATTGCGGACGAAGTTATCAAGACGAATAACTACCGGAAATATATCCTGAAGGACGGTACGGTCGACATTTGTCGAGCATGCCGCCGTCCCGGAGAGTCACTCAGGCATATTATTTCCGGTTGTTCTCATCTTGCTAACGGCGAGTACTTGCACAGACATAACCTAGTAGCCAGAATCATCCACCAGCAACTTGCTCTTCAATACGGCCTTGTAGAGTCCGAAATGCCGTACTATAAGTACGCACCTGCGCCAGTTCTCGAAAATTGTCGTGCCACGCTCTATTGGGATCGATCTGTCATCACGGACAGGACTATTGTAGCCAATAAGCCTGATATCGTGCTGACAGATCGATTGAAGCGCCGGGCAGTGCTCGTTGACATCACCATCCCCCATGACGAGAACCTCGTGAAGGCCGAGAAGGACAAGCTCAGCAAGTACCTTGACTTGGCCCACGAGGTGACCGCCATGTGGGATGTTGATTCGACGATCATTGTCCCGATAGTTGTTTCAGCGAACGGTCTCATAGCGAAGAGTCTCGACCAACATCTTGAGAGGCTCTCGCTGGATGGCTGGATCAAGGGTCAGATACAGAAGGCAGTACTCCTGGACACGGCGCGCATCGTCAGGAGATTCCTCTCTCTGCAGCCCTAACCACCGGTAGCTTGGGCCCTACCCCGCTACCGGCGGCATACTAGGATTAGGTTTTTTATAACATTTTTAGTTGTTTTTATAGAAATATTGTAAAAAAAAATAATCATATTTATATATAGGATTAGGTTTTTTTTTATAATATTTTTTGATTTTATACATTAATGTTATAAAAAAATAATTCTAAGGAATCAGAAAAATAAAGAGAATAATAATATAATAATAATAATAATCTTTATTTGTCACCACACACCAAAATACAGACATTTTAAAAATATTGTTGCATCTCTTCGCTAAACAGATAGATTTTGGTTGTGGATCACTGGTGCCTGTGGTAGGTTGTATAAACCTGTGTTACAGGTCACCAGGTCTCCACCTCTCGGAGTTTCTAATATTAAAATAGCCTAAATACCTAAAATTATCATAATCTCGAATACATTTTTATAAATATCACAATTAAATAAAGGTTTGTAGACTCATCGATGAAAGGAAATCCCTCCTTGAGTTACACTCCGACTCCTCACTTCGTTTCCTACAGGAAATAATAGCGCATCACGACATAATTAATATTTTTCGCGGAGCTACGCACCTCTGCTAAGTATGGCGGATACTACGAAGCGTTGACGCGTGTTTTGGTTGATATATGCCCATTTGATGTCATGTGTGGCGCGCGGGCTCCGCTAGCATAGCGTCTCTATTTATATTTCTTTTCTCTGTGGACTCAACTTTGCTATGAAAAATGAAACTCCAAAAAGAGTAGGATTCTTGTATCCCGATCTAGGGCGATCCCTTTAATATTCAATTTTATTTCATTTTTAGGGTTAACCGAAGTGGTAGGGCCAAACGGGACCCTATTACTAAGACTCCGCTGTTCATCCGTCCGGCCATCCGTCTGACTGTCAGTGAGCTATCTCATGAATGGTAATAGGTAGACAGGTGAAATTTTCAGAGAATATGTATTTCTATTACCGCTATAATAACAAATAAAAATGAAAAAAAATTGAAGATTTAAGTGGCGCCCATACAAGAAACTTATGTTTTTGGCGTTTCTTTTTTCATAGCAAGGATGAGTTAGATTGTACGGAGCCCTCTGTGCGAGTCGGACTCGCGCTTGGCCGGTATTTTTATGTTAAGCTTCAAGCAGCTGTAAAAAATAAAACGGCTACTATAAATTAAGTATTAGGATTTCAGTATTTTTGTTTAGAAGAATCTTAAGTAAAAACGACGACAAGCGCGCTCGTTGCATAGAAGCAGAGTGAGCCGCGGGTGCAGGGGGTGGAAAATATATTTTCTGAATGAATCAGATTGGTTAGGTTAGAACTTTGACAATACCACGTAGTATTTTAATAATGATGAAAAATATAATAGAAGCATAGAAATAATATATACCTAGAAAGAACGTCGCCATACTACCCGAATATATAAAACAGGCCAACTTTTATAGGCTGCCGCGCGTAACAGCTACGTTTTACGCTCCCTCTGCGTCATTCTGCTTGTCATAGTGACGTTCATAAAGATAGCAGTTGTTGAAATATTCCAATTAAAATCGGGAGAAATTTAAATATTGATCATTATTTTGCATTTTTAGTTATTTTTATTTGATTTACGCCCTGACACTCTATCTGGATGTATTCTTAATCAAAGAATAGAAGATATCATAAGATATCAATATAAGATTACATTACATAGCAAATGCAAGTTAGTGAAAAATAAAGGTCGTTAATTTATGGAACCAATGTATTATAAGTAAAAGAGGTAGATAGGTTATATGCGCTCCCGGAGTGGCACGTTCAGTTTTAATAAAATACGAAACACGTCTTCCATCAATTCTATTAAGGAATATTTATGCAAAATTTGAAGTAGATCGGACCAAGGAATCACGTTGTCCCATACAAACTTTGCCCCCATTTTTCATCCCCTTAAGGGTAGAATTTCGTAAAATCCTTTAGTTTCTTACCGGATGCCTAGGTACGTCATACAAAGAACACACCCTCCAAGTTTCAGGTCTCTACGATCAGCGGTTTAGGCTGTGCGTTGATTTTCAGTCATTCAGGACAAAGCATTTTATATATATAGATAGATTATATAAAATATAGAGTATTTTCAAAGAATTTAAAACGTCCAGAAGGCTAATCGCCTATATGGGAACATGAAATAAACAAGCCAGAATTTACAGTATTTGACAGTCTGTGTAGTTTGCATAGGGTGGTAGTTAAAAAAACATTTTCCTCTAAATGGCGGAATTTATAAATTTCGGTCCGGAATTTTTTCATGTACATAAGTACTATTATACGAGCAATATTTGTTTGTAATATATATCCTATCCAATAAATGTACAATATTTGTATGTTTTGATATATCTTGAAAACGGCTCTAACGATTTCGATGAAATTTACTATATGGGGATTTTTGGGGGCGAAAAATCTCTGAGAAAACGGTTTTTTATTTTTAAAGTTCTAATATTGAAAAAGTGGATGCCTTATTGCTTTCAAAATAGTTATTTGGGATACCTTGAGTACCCAAAACACAAATCCTACATCATATAAGTAATATTTATGAACAAAAATTAGACCCACTGCAATTGCAGTTGTTTTCTATACAGCTGTCGTTTTGAAATTGTATTTCTTAACAAATTTTCGGATTTTGCTACATAATATAAACGAATATATGCAAATGTTTCGACAATAAGTTTAGTTAGGTTGGCAATCTGTGTTAGCTCTTGTATTACCAATAAAATTAATTTTATTTATTACACTGGTTGTGTGGATAATATTTAATGAGGAGTTTTCTCATTATTTTGACCTCTATGGTCAAAATACCTGTCAAATCGGGAGGGTAGAATTATCAAAAATAATCAGTAGGTACTCGACACAGAATACTGAATAATTCGATATCATCTTTTAATAATCCTTAACAAAAATGTGGAAAATTAATTTTCATGTTGTGGCAACCTTCCATAAAACATGGCCGGAAAAGATTTAAAAAATAAAAACTGTCACCACCGAAACGTATATTTCTAAAATAAGTTTAGGTAATTAAAAGTGACGAAATCGCAATACATACACATGGAAGGTTAGTTTTTTAATTATTCCTTGGTTTTTGCAAGTGTTGTGACAGTATTTCAATAAGCAAGTCGTCATTTTTTATATAATCAGTTACATCGAGTATGTCGCGGTGACAGCCGTGCGCAATACGAACTGAGAGCGATTTGCTCAGGGACCCCTCAAGCGGAGTGATATAAAATGTCATGCTTTAGTAAGGCGGACTAGCCATCTGGGTAGAGGCACGATGCCCTATGAAAATCTTTGAGTATTTTAAGCATCAAGGAAATATCCCTTTAGAGTAGTAATACTGAACAATCAACTTCCCTTCAAATTCCGAAACTAGTCGGTGATCTGTCACTGAATTTGAATATTAAGGACCACTCGCTGCATCGTGTGTTTTTGACTTGGCCAATCAGAGCGCATGTGTCCTTGAATTAACCAATCTTATTGTCGTCAGTGGGAAATTGACGGAATATAGGGTCATTGCGCCGGTTTGCCGTCCAGTACCACTTTTCGTCCATATGACTGAGGTGCTACAAACACGTGCGTAAAATTTGAATACTATGCTACCTTCCCGCGCAAGTTTGGTCTTGTTGCGATCCATAATGGTGCCGATTCTGTTGTGCATCAGACTTAACTAAACTAAATTAAAATTTTACTTATTGTAGTTAAGGATTTTCTAAACGCTATTCTGTTGTCACATCGAACTAAATTTAAATTTAGAAATGACAGGATTAATTTTGATTTTGACAGCTCCTATATTGAACTGATGGGTGTTACCATCAAATAAAAATAATGAACGAATGATATACATTTTAATGGAAAAATAATTAAAAATAAACATTTAGTTCATAAATATCATTAAAAAATATATAATTATGTCCAGAAATGAGTATATATTTGTGTTATTTTCCAATAACGCGTAAAAAAGTCAGTTGAATATCTTGATTACCTGTGGTATACAGGCATAATAAATATATTTTTAACCTGGCGAGTTTAGTACCTAGTATGTAGTTTTTTAATCCTTAAAATGATAGGCAAGTGTTATTCAACCATACAGCCTTTTCATATGATGTTATATCTTTGAATATTCGGTCTTGTCGATTTCGACTGTATGGTGGTCGAGTTTTCGTTGTTTCTTATTCTTAGTTGTAAGTTTGGCAATCAAATCCAAATTAGGACTTATTTCTGCCAGTGTCGAGTTATAAAGTAAGTTTTAAGTCCATTTTTTTTGTCCATTCTTTGTGAATTTGTGATTTCATTGAAACCCATTTTACAGTCTACTTATAGTCCTACAAACTTATATGACCCGGTGGTCAAAAGAGGAATTCATCAGTCATTTCGAAATGTCAATCGCCATTGATCAAAGAGAATATGCACTCTACGTTCATTGGTTGTTTGCTCCACCAAATTTGATAACAGCGACTCTCTCACCGAGCCAAATAAGCTTGTGGCACTATATTGGTATATCATTGGAAGTGAAAACAATTAAAATAAAACTACGATTTTCACATAATTTTGTAGTCCAGTGTACGTATGTAACATATCCCTATCTTGCTTTGTCCTTATTCTATGCAAATATTTAGAATTATGAATAATCCAAATCAAAATATCCACTTTCCAACACTATTTCTCTAAGACTATATTTAATCCACATCTAATTAGGTGACGACTAATTTTAGTTTGACATTTCTAATTTTAGACATAATTTGACGTAAAACGTGACCAACAGAATAGAAAAATTGCACACTTAACTAAATTGAGTAACTAAAACGACATTAGTGCTGTCAAACTAAAATTTAGTTTAATCGTACGCCAACTGAATAGGAAACGTCGATTTGACAGGACTTAATTAAATTTTAGTTAAGAATAGTTTAGTTTGTGCCAACAGAATCGGCACCCCTGTCTAATTAACAGTTCTACCAATATGAAAATGATATTTGACAAGTAGTGACTTCAAAAATATTAAAGTCAGTGGCCGCTTCGCATCCGTGCTTTGCAGACGTCAATGCGCCAATAAAAAAAAATGCCGATTTAATTACTGTTTTAGCTAGTTTACGTAATGTTTTTGGCAAGTATGTCTATTTATAAACATAATTAACACAATTTTAAGTGTTTTTTATAGTTATGTTGTTTTATGTAAATCTTAGTCAAATTTAGTGGACTAATACTAGCATACCAATTTGCAAAATATTTGGTTTTCGTCCACGTGGACGGAAACCCAAATAGCTATGTGAATATTTGTAATGGTCATTTTATTTAAACGGACGTATAAAATAATGAATTTTCTCCCAAGAATGATCTTTATTGCTATGAGTTTCGATATTTTAGTTTCCGTCCACTCCTTTGACAGTGTTGCGGCAATAAAAATGTTTAAAGGACGTGGACGAAAACTAAAAAAGCTTTTAATGTAGTGTTAGTTTTCATCCATGAACGAGTACTGGGGTGGTCGAAAATTAAAAAAAGATATTCTTTTGCATTACTTTTCGTCCATAGACATGTTATTTGTATGCTAGCCATTACTAGCTGTTTCCCTGCGATTTCACCCACGTTCCCGGGATAAAAAGTAGCCTATGTCCTTTTCTATACCATAGGCTATCTGCATACCAAATTTCATGATAATCGGTTGAGTAGTTAACTTAATAATTTACCTGCACTCCTTTTACGACACAGTGGTCGAAAACTAGATCACACTAGGACGAAAACCAGTTTTTTTGGACGAAAACTAGCAAAAACCCCTACTTTTGATAAAATATTTTTTATAAAAAGAGCTGTGAAAATGATTTATTTTCTCTTAACATTAACCCAAAGAAGACTAATTAAGTATACAAAAAAATATAATACATTTAAGTAAGGGTACTTCAAGGTATTCATTTCGCATCACAAAGCTGGCAACTCCGATAATTGGACGAAAACCAGCGCAATGACCCTATTTCAACCAAAATGAACGTCACACACTGGGGCAGGATGTATGGGATGGGTGGGACACATGCGAAAATGAATTTTGAAATTAAAGTTATTTGAAAAAGCTATTTAATATTATTTTATTAGAGGGCATTTGACAGTCATTTATGAATATTAAACCGCACAAAAAGATTATCAGTTAAACATTATATCAATACAAAGTTGCATAATCTGAGGTTCGTTGCATTTTACTCGCGCGCAATATCAGATTTGTTTATTTAAGACAAGGCACCTTTTTTTCTTGGTCTGAGCCAGGCATCAAAATTTATCATGATTTTTGACTTGATATGCTATGTCCATCACAAGTCTGATCAAAAACCCTCCTTCCGGGTCAGTCGGGTAAAAAGGAAATTGAAATTTTAGTTATTTCAGACCTTTATCTAGGGCCTGACAAAGCCAAAAACGTGACGTCTTTCATTCGATCATTTATTCGTTAGCTATAGCTCCGTATACTAATATATATAGTTGGCAACACTGCGCCCACG
Organism: Achlya flavicornis; assembly: GCA_947623365.1. Classification (NCBI taxonomy): domain Eukaryota; kingdom Metazoa; phylum Arthropoda; class Insecta; order Lepidoptera; family Drepanidae; genus Achlya; species Achlya flavicornis. The sequence goes on from OX392468.1 coordinate 10,820,418, forward strand.
TCCGGCGCCGCTTGCTACCTTCAAATTGCATTTATTACAACGTCTCAATACCCACAATAAAATTAAATCTCAACCGCATAAAAATGGTTACTTTATATGCGATTGAGATTTAATAATTTTTTTATGTAAGACATGTACTAAGATTTTCATAGGGCATCGTGCCTCTACCCAGATGGCTAGTCCGCCTTACTAAAACATGACATTTTATATCACTCCGCTTGAGGGGTTCCTGAGCAAATCGCTGTCAGTTCGTATCACAAATTATAAAGTAATATTACAAGTTATTCGCACAGATTAGTAAGTTGTATGTGTTATTCGGCCCACAGACCACTATAGGGCAGGGGATACTATTCGGCCGTATTACCTATGACCTATGTTAGTTGTCGCGGCTGGCTCTCTTAGTTTTAAACATAAAATATTTTCGTAGCATATTCTTTATTGTCTTTAAATATAGTATTATAGTTTGTAATATCGTATTAATTTAAGTTTAGTGTGATAACCTAGTTCAATAGTGCGTGTAAATATAAAGTTAGGTTAGTGTTAAAGTTGATTTAAATATAATTTCACGACATGGGTAATAGAATAAAGACCAGGAAAAACAAAAATCTGCATTTGGAGCAAATGAGAGCAAAAGCTCGACACATGACAAAAATTAAAATGTAAGTATTAACAATAAATTATTAATATTTTTTAAATATTGCCTAATCATTCATAACATAACTAACTATAACTTGTTTTAAAATTATTTCAGCAATTCTTTATTGCAGTTACATCATTATCAGTTTATCGATAGATTTAATACGAACTTATAACCCTCCTAAGTAAAGTTTACTGCTGATATTTGTGGGTCTGCATTCCTCGTACCAACCAACTTGAATTAGACGGGCTACATCCAAGGGCATCATTGTACTCACTCAACACACACACATAGATATCTCGCTCCCGCCCGCCATCGTCCCACAAGCTGCTATTGCTATCCGTCCGAGTCCGAGTCACAGATCATAAAAGCTATGATAACAATTAATTTGTTATTATATTTGCGGATTATTATTCTATAAGGTACTTTACATTAAATTTTATTACCAAATACCTATAACATGATTTGATTATTATAATTATTTCTTATGGTGTACTTAGGACAACTATCTATTTTTATGCATAATCTATTTATTAATAAGATTTGTAGGTGCTATAAATGAAATAAAATATTTATGATTCACAAGGAACAATCTCTACAAAAAAAGTACTTTACGTGGTTTCATTTAACGTCGTATTGTCGTATCCACCCCGTATACCCTTTTTGTTACCCGCAGTATATATACTTACACAGTATAAACTTGTATTTACATACAAATATGAGCCATTACTATAGCTTTTGGTTAAAAATGGTTTATTACAGATACAGATGTAACTGATTTTCTGGATCAGCACAACTTAACGCAGTTGGTACAGACGCCAACAAGAATAACAAAAACCACAGAGACTATTTTGGACTTAGTCATAACTGATTCTCCAAAACGATGTTCTAACGTTGAAGTTATCCATAATTTATCGTTGAGTGACCACGCTCTGATCCTAGCGGATTTTAATTTTGTAAAACCTAAACCAATTCCAAAATATATTAACTATCGGGCGCTAGACAAAATAGACGAAACTGATTTTTTAAAGGATTTAAAAGATATTCCATGGAATGACATAGATAAGGCAGATAGTATAAATGAAATAGTAGAAGAGTTTAATAAAAACATTATTAATCTATTTGACAAACATGCACCTCTACGATGCAGTTGCATAAAGGAGCCAGTGGCGTGCATTGGTTTTCGGACTAGGTAGGCAGAAGAAATCTTGGCCATACACGCCTAAATATGGCTCTTAGATAGATCAGGTTTTTTGACCAAATTCGTAAAATTGTTTAGGTCAGCGTATCATTCCACACACATTTGGTATGATTCATTAGCAAACAAAATACATAATAACAGAATAATAGATTCGAATAACAGCACCCAGGTAGCCAGGTGTTTTTAATAAACATAATATCCTGTGTTAAAATGTCTAAGATTTTTACCTTTGTTTTGAATCCATGAATGTTTTGGAGTTGGTCTACAGCAAGTTACCTACTATTTTCAACAAACGAAAACTGACTAAAGGAAAGGACTAATTCATCAATACATTTTGCATCTTCACCACAAAATTTCTTCATTTCACACAGATACACTTCGCAAAATCACAATTAATAAAATTGTCTAAGATTTTTACCTTTGTTTGAATCCATGAATGTTTTGGAGTTGGTCTACAGCAAGTTACCTACTATTTTCAACAAACGAAAACTGAATAAAGGACTAATTAATCAATACATTTTGCATCATCACCACAAAATTCCTTAATTTCACACAGATACACTTCGCAAAATCACAATAAGTAAATAACAACAACACTGCATACAATGACGATACAACGCCAGCCAAACCATAAACAAACCAACACAAATAAATTGCGAAGTTATATTTGAGTTGCTCTAATGTTGGTAAACTAGTTTAGGTAGTTTAGGTTAAGGTCGTTTTTTTAATTTGAATGGGTTACCTTACTTACAACAGAGTAGGTAAGGTTACTTTTGGTCCATAAATCGCGAATGTCAAATGTCAGTATGCTACGCATAGCAAAAGCGTCATTTATGCTTTCGTCGTATTATCTTAAAGAAGTGTGTGTGTGTGTATGAATATGCCGAAATCGTTTTAGTGTGCGTGAATTTGAGAGGCGAACTTGCGAGTGCCTGCGCGGCAAAGTTTAAAATTTCGTATTGAATGTTAGGTTAGATTTTTATTCAAAGTGATTATGTAGTTTAATTGAATCAAAATATTATTGTATTGAATCTTATGAGGTAGGCATTGCTTATTTGCCTATATGGAATGCACGCCACTGAAAGGAGCAGCCTCACCCGTGGATAACAAATACAATTAAACAAATGATGGTAATGAGAGACAAAGCATTGAAGCGCGCTCATGGTTCAAAAACTGAGTCACATTGGGATTACTATAAGCAATTGAGAAACCCGACAACTGCAAGCATTAAGAGAGAAAAAACTGCGTACTTTACATTTTATGTCAACAGTAATATTGGCGATCCTATGGCAATGCGGAATCATTTCAAAAAAATATCACCACTTGGTAATAATACACAAACTAGCATACCAATGCATCTACGTAAACCTAACGCGATTAATGATTTTTTTATGACGTTACCAGGGAATTCAACTGTGGAAAAAGAAACATTAAATTATTTCTTACAGAATAAGTTCAGCACCTCTGAATTCGGCTTAAAAGTGTGTACTTCTGAGGAAATTCTAAAGATAATCAATGCTATTAGTACTAATGCTGCGGGTCATGGAAATATTACTATTAAAATGTTAAAGCTAACCCTCCCCTTTTCGCTAGAAGTCATTACCAAGATAGTTAATAAATCAATAACATCTAATACATTTCCGGACTCATGGAAACTGGCTAGAATCAAGCCAATACCAAAATGTACTGAAATAGAACAATACAAGGACTTGAGACCCGTTAGTATTCTGCCAGTGATGTCGAAAATAGTAGCTAAACAATTAACCGAATACTTTGAAGTGCAAAACCTATTGCCAGAAGTACAATCAGGTTTCAGAAGCGACCATAGCACTACAAGTGCTCTTACAGAGGTTACGGATAATATCATTGCTGCAATTGACGAAGGTAAAGGGAGTATAATGGTGCTATTAGATTTTTCCAGAGCTTTTGACTGCATTAATGTCGATTTACCGATAGCAAAGCTAGCATACTATGGAATATCAGATGCAGCATGTGAGTGGTTCCAATCTTTTCTCACTAAAAGGCAACAGTTTGTTATTTTGGATGATGAAAATGGTAAGCAAATAACTTCTGAGACACGGTTAATTACTAGGGGAACACCTCAAGGATCTATTCTAAGTCCCCTATTATTCATTATTTATACAGCGGACCTCCCCACAAAACTTAGGCACACTAAACTACATCTTTACGCGGACGATACGCAAGTATATCATTCTTTTGAGCCAAAAAGCACAGGTGACGCTTCGAAAATAATAAATGAAGATCTTGAAAGTATAGCTCAATGGTCTACAGCAAACACGTTAGTCCTCAATGCCAATAAGTCTAAGTTTATAATAATGGGAAATAAAAATGTTTGTAAGCAAATAAAGGAAGCGAATCCACAATTACACATTAACAAAGAGCCAATAGAGAGGGTAACGGTAGCTAAAAATCTGGGGCTATTGATGGACGAAGAATTGAGATATGTGGAACACATAAATAATAAAATAAAAAATGCGTTTTATAGACTCAAAGTCCTGTATGGAGTTAGAAAGTACCTTGATGAAAAAGTTAGGATAGTACTTGTGGAAGCCTTAATACTCTCTATATTTAATTATGGAGACACGGTCTACGGCCCTAGAATATTAAAAAAAACAGAGAAAGCTATACAGAGGGTACAAAACGCATGCACTAGATTTTGCTTTGAGATACCACGAAGGGATTATATTACGCCCTATATTAACAAAAAAAACATGCTTAAGATGGCTGCTAGAAGAAAATTGCATTTGGCTATAACGGTTCACAAAATCGTACATAAAAAACGACCTAAATACCTATTTAGAAAGCTGTTCTGGATAAACAATGCACATACACGAGCCAAAATTCAACAAAAATTATCAATACCTAAACACAAAACATCAGGCTTTAGGGGCAGTTTTAGATTCGCTGCAGCAAAAATATGGAATGACTTACCACCACCAGTACGAAAGAACATGTGTCACAATGTTTTAAAACATAAAATCAAGCAGATTCTTATGTCCATACAGCTTGAAGCGGCGAAGTACATGTACCGACAGTAACACAGTTTTTAGCTGCCAATCATTCTCGCATTGCATTGTGTTGATATATATTTTACATTTATTTCTTTTTATTTTAAGTTTAGTTTTTTTTTTTTCTACATTTAGCTTATTATTGTTATAAGTATTTTTTTTTATTTATCATCATTTTTATTTTCCTCTTGTTTTTTATGGAAATATTATTGAAATGGGCACGGAGCATGGTATAATTTAGTTTTATATTTCATTTATTTTATTTATATATTGGGGCAAACTGAAAATCAGCGCTGGGGTGGACAACAGTGCACCCTAGCATAAAGCTGAGTTTGCTACCATTTGTCAGACATGTTTTTTATTTTTTTTTGCATCTTTATGTTCTTGTATGTAATGGGTTTGACAATAAATTTATTCTTATTCTTATTGCAAGTGTAATAAAAAAAAAACTTTTACTGCTCTCCAATAAAATATACTCTTTGATTTAAACGATGGCGGTTCGGCGTTCGTGTTTCTGCCGGCGTCGCCCGAGTCCGCCCGAACGTCTCTAAGTATATACTGTAGTCTTTGCCCGAACGTATCTAGTTGTGGCGCGATTTTTTAAAACTTTGATAGTTCTCTAGGGGCGGTGCCCCCCGCGCGGCCGGCTACGCCTTTCAAGGAACGATTTATTTCTCGGTATCGTCTTAACTGGATAAGGATCAATACTATATTGGCCAAAATCGCTTAGAAAACAGCCTTTTAAAATTCGCGGCTCGAGTGTCCCTTTTCTGTGGGCCGCCGTTATCCGACCTACCCGCTTTGACTGTGTGGACTACCTTATTTTTTCGGTAAACTCGCATGATGTCCTGTGAGTTTTGCTTAAGTAGGTCACTGATACGTGAAGCGATGATTATTTTTATCTTCATTTTCTTTTTCGGGTACACCACTTATTTCGATATCGTTAGACATTTGAGCTTGTTCGAGCTTGTTTATCTTTTGTTCAAGGGCATGATTTATCATGTTCTTCCTTGTATTACGAAGGTACCTGCATTGTGTTAGCGAATGACATCCGTCCGTAGCCCGCGTCACATCACATCCCGACAATACCAACAATATTATAAATGTATTCGATTAGATAAATTAGCTTAAGCCTTTATCATTTAATTATTTAGTAATGATTTTGATATTTTTTTTGGGTTTTTAATAGATTTTAATCGGTACTAATTTGGCGCCAACGGCAATGACGCCATTCGATGTTTATTTAATTGAGATTATTTTTCATTATTTGAAATTGGCTTTTTATAATAATTATCTAATTATTTAACGTATTTACATATTGCTTTCATAATTATTTGCGTATAAAATAATATTCCGGAAGTTCATTTGTATTCCTTCATTTTGTTAACCGGAAGTAACATTCTAGTGTGTGATTTATTTTATGGTTGTCTTTTAAAAATTGTAAATGGGGCTGAGTGGTATAAAACCAAGAGTAATGTGCTAGGAAGGGACACTATCTTTAAAATAATTGTCACAGTGGAAGCTCTGCTCGAAATACACTTGAAATACCAAATCTGCATTTCATTTATAAAGCTATCTCCACATACCGTCACATTTCAGAAGTGGGATATTGAAGAATCTCGGGCCCCTACGCTGCCGGTCTTGGCAAAAAGAAGAGAAAATATACTGAAGAATTTACTACTGACGATGAAGAAATCGAAGAAGGCCCAAATTTTTTTTCTTCTGACACCACGTCCACACCGAGAAAATTACGCCGAGTGACCCATGCTGACGCAGAAGTTATTCCAAAATTCCGGCCTGAGGATAACACCAGTAATATAAGTAGCTGGTTACATAAAATAGATCAGCTTGGCGAAGTTTATGGATGGGATACAACTGAAAGACAATTCGTGATGCAACTTCGCTTACGTGGTTCTGCTAGACGCTGGTATGACGATCTTGATGATTATGACCTCGACTGGGATGGATGGAAAAAAGCCCTGGAAACTGCTTTTCCATGATCTATGGACTATGTGGATAAGCTCGAAGGTATGCTGGCGAGAGTGAAGAAGGCTTCTGAAACCATGACCAAGTATTACCACGACAAGGTATCGCTTCTCAAGAAGTGTAATATCCAAGGAGAAGAGGCGATTTCATGTATCATCAGAGGACTTCCTATGGAGCTACGTGCAAATGCTAAGGCATACCAGTGTAAGACGCCGCAGTTACTGTATTATGGATATTTGTCTTCACTTGAAAATTACAAAACGGTAGAAGCCACTTTATCATCGCGATCGCGGTTGCAGTCTACTTGGAGAAGAGGTTTTACTGATGGAAGCTCAACGACAACACCACAGCAGTCCGGGGTGAAGCGTTGCTACAGCTGCCGACGGATCGGACATGAAGCACGGGACTGCCGGGCTCAGCAGCGCTGCGATACCTGCCAGCGCACCGGCCACACATCTGCTACATGCTGGTTTGCAGCCACTCCTGGCTCAATGCGCCAGCAAGTCCAGACGCCTCAGGTGAGTCATATTATGTATACTTCTCCCAATTATTTTCTGAGCATATACAAACTCCTAGCATACAGCGGTTCTGAACAACTTGTTGCTTACATTGATACTGGTAAATTAAATATTATAACACAAAATAAAGCAAAATTGCTAAATCTTCCAGTGTTACCATCAACCATTGTTATGAGGGGGTTTGGAGGTGCTCAAACAATGTCTCTGGGTCAGTTATATCTAAAAGTATATATAGATAATGTGTGCCTGAGTGGTTACGTTGAAATTACGAGCTACGATCTATCCGACATTGATATAATAATAGGACAGTCTATGATTAATCAACCTGGTATAAGTCTAGTTACCACTTCAAACTCTGCAAAGTTTATAGAATCTGTAGCGGTAGATGATTGTCTTAGGCATATTGAAGTGGAAAATTTAGATTACAAGTCTAAATACGGTGTCTATCTCAAAAGTGCAACATGTATACCAGCTCATAGCGTTTCTCTAATTAGCGTATTTGTGGACATTGAATCTAACGATGACTTGTATTTTCTGACAAATTCCGTTTATATACAGTTAGGAAAATCTTGTTATGCTATCCCTGGAGGAATTATCTGCATTGAAGGGTGTTTAAAGTTTATAAATATGGGTGATATAACAGTTTCATTCCCAGCTCATCATTTAATAGCGCGCGCCGAGCTAGTAACCCCAGTTTCTGATAACGATAATAATTATGTCCAGACCATAGACGTATCATCTCGTTGTTGTTCTAAATTGTCAGACAAAGGTGATATAGACGTAGGAAATCTAGAACGCAGTGAATCAGATAGGCTTATCACTTTATTAAACAAATATAGCCATATGTTTGCTAGAGATACAAAAGATTTGGGGTGCACGGATCTTGTAGAAATGCGTATACAGACAACGACAGAAACACCAGTTCACTTTAAGCCATACAGATTATCATGTAAAGAAAATGAAATTGTCAATGAGAAGGTTCAAGATTTAATAGAAGCTGGAATAGTGCGCGAATCGATGTCCGAATATGCAAGTCCAGTTATATTAGTAAAGAAAAAAGGTGGAGACTACAGGTTATGCATAGACTATAGGGCTTTAAACTCTCGTACAGTGAAGGACCGTTATCCCTTACCACACATTGACGATCAGGTCTCAAAGTTGGCAGGGAAGTGTTTTTTCACAACCCTAGATTTAGCCCAAGGCTATTATCAAGTGAAGCTATCTGAAGATTCAATTCCTAAAACTGCTTTTGTTACACCCTCCGGCCAATATGAATTCCTAAATATGCCCTTCGGTTTGGCTAATGCACCTGCTGTATTTTCTCGACTAATACGTCTTGCCCTAAATGACGTCAGAAACGATGTAGCAACGTATCTTGATGACGTCATGCTACCGACTGCGACTGTAAAGGTTGGAATAGACTTGCTAGAACGTGTATTGGAACTTTTACAAAAGGCAAATCTCAAATTAAACTTAAAAAAGTGCTCTTTCCTTAAGACTAGCGTCAATTACTTAGGCCACGAAGTTGCAGTTGCAGGTACAATACGACCTGGTCAAGCTAAAATTAATTGCGTATCAGAATACCGTCGACCACAAAATGTTCACGAAATTCGGCAATTTATTGGACTAACCTCATATTTTAGAAAATTTATTCGTGGATTTGCTGAAATTGCTTTACCCTTAACAAAGCTCACAAAAAAAGATGTAGAATGGTATTGGGGTCCAGAACAAGAAAGTGCATTTCAAACTTTGAAACTCCGGTTAATAGAAAGGCCAGTGATTAGTATTTATAAATAAATAAATAAATAAATATCCTGGGACATTCCTCACACACGGTCATCTGATCCCAAACTAAGCAGAGCTTGTACTATGGAAACCAGATAACTGATATAATACATATACTACTTTTACAATACATACTTAATATACATAATTATACCCAGACTCAGGACATACAGACATGTTCATGCACACAAATGCATGTCCTGTGCGGGAATCGAACCCACGACCTGCGGCGCAATGCTGGAATCTTTACCAGACTCTTAAGAGGCCGCACTCAATATCGAAACGGGCCGAATTAGGTATTTGACTCGTTCACGCACACGCGGGAGCGCTCGGTCGGCGTGTGTGCGTGAGGGCGGAGTCAGTGATGGTCAGTACGGCTATTAAATGGTTTTGATCCATTGATATATTTTACGTGTCTTACTCTCGTGGTTTTTTCTTTTGAAATAAAAAGTCATGGTAGTAAATCAAATCAAATTCATTTATTTCAAATAGACCTTCGCAGGTACAGTCGAGGACATAAATATGTATACACTTTTTGAAATTCAAAAGCAATTTTCTCGCATGTTTAACATTTAAGTGTTAAACTATTACACAAATCATAATAGTATATGTTAGAAGATTCTGCCTTTATAATATCTCATAATTTCAATCAGTAGTTTAAGAGGAAACCGTTGTTGAATTTTACTAATTGTATGCATATTTATGTCCTCGACTGTACTTATGAATAGTCTGACTCTAATCCCGATTTGGAAGGTTGCATTTGCTGAGAAATGCCAGTAATAAACTGAGCATGACTCTTTTCAAAACAAACTTAGATTTATGACATAATACTTACATTTTAATCGCACTGACAACAATTGGGAATTTGAAGAGATTTTTTTTGTCATAAATCGAAAGATGATACATAAGTTTTGCTACAAAACTATTTTTTGTTTTATTTTTTTCGTTGTTATCAAATATTTATAATCAATTGAATTTTTTTTTTTGAACTCGGTACCGAAAACATGTCGACAGTTCCCGAAATACCCCGACGAGTGCGGTGACGTCACAATCTTAATTTCCCATCATGTGAAGTTTGTAGGTATGTGAAAAATATGTTAGATGTTATTGGGTCAAAAAATAAGAAACTGGGTTTACAAAATAATAATCTGTGCAATTTTATTTTAAAATTGTCGCCATTTTAAATTATTTAGTTATGATCCGATTGCTCTAAAAATATATATTTGAGAGGCCCTTGGAACACATAACATGAATCTTTATTGAACATTAAAAAAAGTGGCCGCCATATTGAACTACTTAGTTATTGGTCCGATTGCTCTCAAAATATATATATTGATATTTGAGAGACCTTGAACCACATAACATGAATCTTTTCACAAAATTTAAAAAAAGTGGCCGCCATATTGAACTATTTAGTTATTGGTCCGATTGTTCTCAAAATGGATATTTGAGAGACCCTTGGACCACATAACATGAATCTTTTCTCAAAATGAAAAAAAGTGGCCGCCATTTTTAATTATTTAGTTACTGGTCCGATTGTTCTCAAAATGGATATTTGAGAGACCCTTGGACCACATAACATGAATCTTTTTTTTTTTTTTTTACCACTTAGGTGGCAAAGCAAAGCATACGGCCCGCCTGATGGTAAGCGGTTACCGTAGCCTATGGACGCCTGCAACACCAGGGGTATCACGCGCGCGTTGTCGACCCTGCAGAAATCTCTTCACACCCTTTTTGAAGAACCCCATGCTGTACTCCATTGGGAAAACCACGGCGGGGAGCTCATTCCACAGTCTGAGCGTCCGCGGAAGGAAGCTCCTTTGAGCCCGCACAGTACAAAACAATTCAGGTTTCAATATGTGAGGATGGACTCCCAGTCGATGGCGAGAGTTGCGATGGTAGAAAGGAGTCGTGTACAAGCGGTAGAACACACATAAGGAGGCAAAGTCTCTCCTCAGACTGAGGGGCTCTAAACCGCTTGTGAGCTCGGGATCGTCAACAATTCTGATGGCACGTCGTTGAACCGAGTCTAAAGGATCAAGCTGGTATCCAGGTGCCCCCGCCCATAGATGACAGCAGTACTCCATATGAGGCCGGACTTGCGACTTATAAAGTTGCAGCCTTTGCCCCGATGTGAAGTACTGCCTCGCTCTGTTGAGCACTCCGAGCTTTTTGGATGCCAGCTTAACCTTTTCTTCTAAGTGACTTCGGAACAAAACATCGCTAGAAATGTCGACGCCAAGGATCCCGATGCTTTTGCTGATGTTCAGGGACGTGTTCTGGAACTGTGGAGCCACAGTAAATGGGGTTTTCTTAGCGGTGAACGCGCAGGCTTGAGTCTTAGTGGGGTTGAAATGGACTAGATTTAGTCTGCCCCAATCGGAGACACTAGTTAGTGTACTCTCGATTTCAGACAACAGCCGTTCGCGGCTTTCCTCCACCTCGGAACGAGGGATATTAGCACGGCCCGTGTAATAAGCGTCCCCTGTACTGTCGTACGCATAACAATGAACGCCGTCAATAGACAGCATATCATTGATATGCAGTAGGAACAGTGTTGGGGACAGCACAGAGCCTTGCGGGACGCCGGCATTTATCCATGCTGTCGGAGCAGCTACCGTCTACGACGGCTCTTATGCATCTGCTGGACAGAAAGCTGGCAACCCATTTGCATAATCCCTCGGGAAGCCCGTATGATGGTAACTTCGTTAGAAGACCCCTGTGCCAGACCCGATCGAACGCCTTTGCCACATCTAGGCTCACTGCCAATGCCTCACATTGACTCTCGATGGCGAGTGACCAACGGTGCGTGAGATACACAAGGAGGTCACCAGCTGAGCGACTGTGGCGAAAGCCATACTGTCGGTCGCTCAACAAATCGTGATCCTCCAGGTATCTCAAAAGCTGCGTGTTGATCACTCGCTCCATGACTTTGGAGAGAAGGGAGGTGATGGCGATAGGCCTGTAATTCGCCGGGTCTGATCTGTCACCCTTTTTGGGCACTGGGTGCACATGGGCAGTCTTCCACGAAGACGGGACTTCCTTTTTGGTGTAGGAAAGCGCGAAAAGACGCGTCAGTACTGGACACAATTCAGGAGCACACCGTTTCAGCACCTCTGCCGGTATGCCGTCTGGCCCACTCGACTTATGGATGTCCAGAGAAAGCAATTCCCGTCGGACCTCCCGTTGGGTAATGCTTATCTCCAGCATGGAGCTCTCACACCGCGGAATGGTAGGCGGTGTGGCGCCACCATCATCCAAAGTTGAGTTCGAGGCAAAGAGAGAGCCTAAAAGGCCAGCCTTCTCTTTAGCACTATGGGCCAAGTTCCCGTCCGGCTTACGTAGTGTTAGCAAGGACGACTGGCAAAAGTTTCCTTCGGCAGCCTTGGCAAGAGACCAGAAAGCACGACTCCCAGAGGGAAGGCTAGTTAGCCTCTCACCAATTCTGCCGACGAAATCGAACTTTGCCCTGGCAATCAATCGCTTACTGGATCTCGAGGCAGCGTTAAATTTGCGTTTCGCAACAGAGATGTTAGGGTCCTGATTATTTCGGGCCGTGGTCCAAGCCTCGTACAAAGTCTGCTTATTTCGTCTAGCTTCTTTGGAGGGCCGTTTTTTTTTTTTTTTTTTTATACCACTAAGGTGGCAAACAAGCATACGGCCCGCCTGATGGTAAGCAGTTACCGTAGCCTATGGACGCTTGCAACACCAGGGGTATCACTCACGCGCTGCCGACCCTGAAGAAATCTCTTCACGCCCTTTTTGAAGAACCCCATGCTGTACTCCATTGGGAAAACCACGGCGGGGAGCTCATTCCACAACCTGAGCGTCCGCGGAAGAAAGCTCCTTTGAGCCCGCACAGTTCGAAACAATTCTGGTTTCAATGTGTGAGGATGGATTCCCCGTCGATGGCGTGAGTTGCGATGGTGGAAGGTAGCCGTGGGCAACAAGTCGAACAATTCCTTAGAACACTCTCCGTTGTACAAGCGGTAGAACACACATAAGGAGGCAAAGTCTCTCCTCAGACTGAGGGGCTCTAAACCGCTTGTGAGCTCGGGATCGTCAACAATTCTGATGGCACGTCGCTGAACCGAGTCTAAAGGCCCAAGCTGGTATCCAGGTGCTCCCGCCCATAGATGACAAAAGTACTCCATATGCGGCCGGACCTGCGACTTTTAAAGTTGCAGTCTTTGCCCTGATGTGAAGTACTGCCTCGCTCTGTTGAGCACTCCAAGCTTTTTGGATGCCAGCTTCACCTTGTCTTCCAAGTGACTTCGGAACAGCACGTCGCTGGAGATGTCGACGCCAAGGATCCCGATGCTTTGACTGAAGTTCAAGGAAGTGTTCTGGAATTGTGGAGCCACAGACCATGGGGTTTTCTTAGCGGTGAACGCGCAGGCTTGGGTCTTAGTGGGGTTGAAATGGACTAGGTTTAGTCGACCCCAATCGGAGACACTAGTTAGTGTACTCTCGATTTCAGACACCAGCCGTTCGCGGCTTTCCTCAACCTCGGAACGAGGGATATTTGCACGGCCCGTGTAATGGGTGTCCCCTGTACTGTCGTCTGCATAGCAATGAATGCCGTCAATAGACAGCATATCATTGATATGCAGTAGGAACAGTGTTGGGGACAGCACAGAGCCTTGCGGAACGCCAGCATTTATGTCCATGCTATCGGAGCAGCTACCGTCGACGACGGCTCTTATGCATCTGCTGGACAGAAAGCTGGCAATCCATTTGCATAATCCCTCGGGAAGCCCGTATGATGGTAACTTCGTTAGAAGACCCTTGTGCCAGACCCGATCGAACGCCTTCGCCACATCTAGGCTCACTGCCAATGCCTCACCTTGACTCTCGATGGCGAGTGACCAACGGTGCGTGAGATACACAAGGAGGTCACCAGCTGAGCGACTGTGGCGGAAGCCATATTGTCGGTCGTTCAACAACTCGTGATCCTCCAGGTATCTCAAAAGTTGCGTGTTGATCACACGCTCCATGACTTTGGAGAGAAGGGAGGTGATGGCTGTAATTCGTCGGGTCTGATCTGTCGCCCTTTTTGGGCGTCCTTTTTGGTGTAGGAAAGTGCAAAAAGACGCGTCAATACTGGACACAATTCAGGAGCACACCGCTTCAGCACCACTGCCGGTAGGCCGTCTGGCCCACTCGACTTATGGATGTCCAGAGAAAGCAGTTCCCGCCGGACCAAGTTTCCGTCCGGCTTACGGAGGGGTGGCAAGGATTCTTGATTTGTGACCCTGAGGACTATCAAATATCGATTTTGAGAGCAATCGGACCAGCATCTAAAAAGTTCAAAATGGCGGACACTTTTTCAAAATTCTGAGAATAGATTCTTGTTTTGTGACCCCGAGGACTCTCAAATATCGATTTTGAGAGCAATCGGACCAGTATCTAAAAAGTTCAACTCTACTATGGGGTTCCAGTGCTTTCCCTTCTTCTCCATCATCAGACCCTGAAAACCATATAAGGTCAAAGCTCATCTAAAGACAATTCCATCAAGCCCAAACACGGCTAGGAAACGTTGCTCCGTTATGGAGCTAGAATATTTGAACTAATAATAAATAATATAAATTACCAAAGAATCAAGAACTCACGGTCGCACTATTTTCGTCTGTAACTGAGTGTGTCGGCACGTCATACGTAGGAGTGGCAACTCGGTGCGCAGAGCGATACGTCCACCCGCTGGAAGCGCTCGGCGCGGTCTGCTGACTCGAGGCTTGCGTCGAGTATTATATTGCATGATTTAGGTAGTTTTCAAAGATTTTTTAAAAATAGATTTTTTTAGATTTTTGAACTTTTTTTTCAGGAATTGGTTTGATTTTGAGCTGAACTTTATTTATGTTATTTTAGTTTGAAAAAACGAGAGTTCGAAGTAGCCAAAATCAAAAGCAATACTTAACCCAAATTCTCTACAATTTGACTAAGTTGAATATTTTTTTACTCAGCATTTTTATATGAAAGTGTTAAAAAGTTATTGGTGTATTTTATAGAAGACTTTCATAATAATATATTGTAATTTTTTCGTACCGTTTAGACGTCAAGACGATTCTTAAATATGTGATATTCTACACCTCTTACAGCAAAAATTCAGAAACAGCCATCCGTTTATACGTCGATTAATCAAAATTAAATAATAAAAATAAGAAAGTTGCTGGTGTATTAGATCATAAAATTGAAATTATCTTTCATGTTGTGTATTAAAAATTATAGAAATACAGTATTTGAACCGTAAAATCACATCTGTAAAATCACGAAATCGGCAAAATTTTGGGTACGGAGTCTTAACCAACTGCGCCAACTGGCCCGTCAACATTTATGACAGTAAGGCGCCTACGGAATTACACACTGACGCTAGCAAGTTAGGATTAGGTGGGATTCTTATGCAGCAACAGTTAGATGGGTCAATAAAACCAATTGCATATTTCAGTAGAGTAACTTCTAAAGAGGAACAGTTCTATCATAGTTATGAGCTTGAGACCCTTGCGGTAGTGGAATCACTGAAACGTTTCCGTATTTATTTGACAGGAATACCTGTGAAAGTAATTACTGACTGTGCAGCTTTACGAACTACACTGGTCAAGAAAGATTTAATTCCTCGTATAGCTCGATGGTGGTTAACTATCCAAGATTATGATTTGCAAATAGAGTATCGGCCAGGACAGCGTATGCAGCACGTAGACGCGCTAAGTAGAAATCCTGTTGTAGAATCCATTTTCCAAATTAGTGAATCTGACTGGCTAGTAACACTTCAATTGCAAGACGATAATGTACAAAATATACTCACGCAACTAAGAGAACGTTCAACTAATCCAGATATAATCAATAACTATATTGTTAAAGATAATGTCTTGTATAGGAAAACATTATATGGTGAACGTTTTGTTATACCAAAATTAGCTAAATATGGCCTTTTGCAAAAATACCACGATCAAATAGGGCACCCGGGCTTCGATAGGTGTGAGAAAATAATTAAAGAACAATTTTGGTTTGCCTGTATGACTCGATTTATAAGAAAGTATCTGAAATCTTGTCTACAATGTGCATATGGAAAGTCTGAGTATGGTAGACTACAAGGAGAACTATATCCAATCGAGAAAATTCCAGTACCTATGCATACTCTGCACGCCGATCATTTAGGCCCTTTCGTGAGAACTAGAAAAGGCAATACCTACGTTCTAGTTGTGATTGACTCATTTACAAAGTTCGTTTTCGCGAGGGCTGTCAAAAACTGCAGTTCTATAGAAACTGTCAAACACATGAAAGAAATTATTACACTTTTTGGCTACCCCACTAGAATTATAACAGATAGAGGTAAAGCTTTCACCAGTCGGTATTTCAAACAGTTTTCGGAAGAAACTCAATTTAAACATATTTTGAACGCTATAGCAAGTCCTAGATCTAACGGTCAGGTCGAGCGTGTGAACCGTACTATCATTGATGGCCTTAACACAATGTCTGAAAGTGAGAGCACATGGGACGAGAAACTCTCGGATGTTATTTGGGGAATAAACAATACCCCTAATGCTATCACCACCTTCCCTCCATTTAAACTCTTGTTTGGGCATGAAAATACTCGTCTGCCAGCTTATCCTACAGGGCAACCTCAAGATTTAGCCTCGCAAGAGGAAGCACTAAGTAATAGGAGAGAAAGTGCGAAATTACACATAGATAAAAGTATTTCCGTTATGAAAAAGCGATTTGACCAGTCCCGGAAGAAATGTATTAAATATTCGGTAGGACAGTTAGTTTTGTGGAAAGGTGGGGCTAGTAAGGACACAACTGCAAAAGTTTCTCAAAAATTAAAGAGTCCGTACACCGGCCCTTACAGAATCTGTAAGGCAGAATCTAACATAGACCGTTATACAATCTGTAGCGTCAAGGGGATGAAGGGATATAAGAAATTTAGTGCTGTAGTACGGGGTGAAGTATTGAGACCATATAAATCTATAGTTTCCGATGCAGATAGTTCATCTAGTGACAGGGAGGTGGATAGGGATGATCTTATTGATTTGCTTGAAAGTTAACTTTTATTATTATACCTAGATAGTGTGCATATGTAATACAATAAAAAGTAAAGTTATCAAATGCAATGTTAATGGAAATCTCCAACTATTTACTTTGAATATTGAGCAGTCTATCATAGGTATTCCTCATCGATGTTATGTATAAGTTTCATTATAATCAGGTACATGGGTAACTTGTAAATAAAAGTCAGGAAACAAACATAGTTTATAACAATGAATACTTAAAATTAATTATAGGCTAGGTATGTACATACATATAATAATTAAAATGAATGGTTTATTATTATTTATCATTGCTCAGGAAAATTATGTGTAGAAACTGCCTTCCTTTTGAACATGTTCTTGTTGACCAGCTGAAACATAAAAATAATAAAAAGTGAATAAAAGAAAATCAAATTACAAAAAGTTTATCATAATACAGTTTGAGATGTAACGTTGCATATTGGTCTTAGTGACAGAAAGTCTGTGTGACATAATTATGTACCACTTATATTAATATCCATGCATACATAATTACAACTTATCGGGTCTATGTGACATTGTCTGTGTGACTTCTATATAAGTTCTGTGTGACTTGTAGATAAGTACGAACGAAGCTACTTGTCTGTGTGACCTACGTAAGCGTAACAATGAAATACGAAATGTCTGTGTGACCTACAATTAACTAATGAGTATAGTACAGTTCCTGAAATATATCTAAATGTTCAATATGTAGAAAGTACTAAGTAAATTAAATGGAAAAACACTTACCATTTTAATGCAGAAACACATAAATAACCAGCCGTTGAATACTGATATTATAACAAACACGTTCTTGATATAACATCACTCACGAATAACATTTATGATACTGCTTGTTTTCTTTTCTATTTTCAGGTAACTTATGGCGCGGAAACTAAGGTGTTGCCCGAGCGCCGTGGGACACGGCCATTGCAGGATGGCCGAGTGTTAGCGAATGACATCCGTCCGTAGCCCGCGTCACATCCCGACAATACCAACAATATTATAAATGTATTCGATTAGATAAATTAGCTTAAGCCTTTATCATTTAATTATTTAGTAATGATTTTGATATTTTTTTTGGGTTTTTAATAGATTTTAATCGGTACTAATTTGGCGCCAACGGCAATGACGCCATTCGATGTTTATTTAACCTATAGACTCGCGAATTTGTCTTTTTGACAGCTGCCCTTGACCTGCGAGATTTCGCGGAATTTGCAAATTTGCAAAATGGCGGACGGCACCCAAGGTCAATAAAACATAAACATTGGGTATTTACAGTATTAATCAAGGAACAGTAACTTACAGCGTCAACCTGAATAAATTTTCTTATTGGAATCTTATTGGAATTGGAATGAAGTATTACAAGATTCCAATAAGAAACCTGGAAAAAATGCCAACTATGCAAAAACGACACTTCATAAACATTTCGAGTTTGCACTTCAAGACGAATAACTCTGTCCACATATTACACACCTTTATATCAACACGAATAAACGTTTAATCTAATAAATACATTTGTTTTACTAGTCTCAAGTAAGCAAAAAGAGAAATTCGATGCTCATAATAAATATCGAGAACACAATAATAAACAAACCAACTTTTTTTTTTTGTGTGTCCATAGATGCTCTTATTCTATGATTTAGGGTTGCTGTTTGTTAGTGGGGCCACTCAAGTTCCACTAACGTGCAGAGTGCATATTTAGTAGAAATTACGGGAATTTTAGATAAAACAAGTAAGTTGGTAAATTCGGAAGAAAATAATTTATTTTCACATTGACACACAATGACATGCAATGACATGTAAAAATTAACAAAAGGCAAGTAGAAAAATAAACTTATATAGAACAAAAAGATCTGTATCAAAACTAAAAACTCTTTTTATTCTAACACTCCTCCTTAAGTTCATTTCTCTACTTTCATCCATCACACACTCACACAACACCCATATTCAGCGCACACCACTTGAACTTCCCTTTCAACAAAGGTTTCGTCAAAGCATCTGCAACCATATGAGCTGTCTCTACATACTCAAGTACAATATGCCCATGCTCGACAGCCTCCCTTATAAAATGGTGTCGCACATCTATGTGCTTTGTACGTTGATGGTGTACAGGGTTCTGTGCAATGGCCACAGTAGACTGGCTGTCACTGAGGATTTTCATTGGCGCCTCAGCTTGACCAGTGACCTCGGAGTACAATCTTTTCAGGAATATTCCCTCCCTGGCAGCTTCAGACATTGCTACATATTCAGCTTCCACTGTAGATAGAGCAACCGTCCTTTGTTTTCGGCTTTCCCAAGAGATTGCAGCTCCCATGTGCAGAAAAACCATACCCGAGTATGATCTCCTATCATAACAACTGGCATGACTCGCATCTGCATAACCCTGAACTTTACTCATTCCTGTCCTCTTGTACTGTAGCCCAAGGCATTTAGTACCCTTCAAATATCTCAGCACTCGTTTTGCTGCTATCCAGTGTTCCTCAGCATAGCAGGTATTGAATTGGCTAAGATAATTGACTGAATGTGCAATATCTGGCCTCGTGCAGACAGATAAGTACATCAGCGAACCAATTAGATTCTGATATGGAATCGTCAGATCAGGTTTGTGTTCCGGTCCAGGATTTTCTAGCTTTTGACCAGAAACTGATGGTGTTGAAGCAACTTTGCAGTCAGCCATCCCAAAAACGTTCAAAATTTTGTTGACATACTTCTCTTGATCAACTTTGACTCCAATATCGTTCTGCGTTATGTGCATTCCCAGAATATCTTCTGCCTTCCCAAGATCTTTCATTTCAAATTTTGTCATGAGGTCTCTTTTCACATTGCGCAACTCTTCCGCGTCATTCCAAAAAATAAGCATATCATCCACATATACTGCTAAAATGATAATCTTCATACCCTGGGATCTCGTGTATATGCAAGGTTCATTTTTACATCGCTTAAATTTTAACTGCAATAACTCATTGTTCAGCTTGTTGTTCCATGCTCTAGGGGCTTGCTTTAACCCATAAAGCGACCGTTTAAGTAGACACACATAGTCTTCTTTTCCCTTTTCATGAAAACCTTCTGGTTGTTTCATATAGACATTTTCCGTTAAATCTCCATGTAGGAATGCAGTTTTTACGTCCATTTGGTCTATATTTAAGCCTTTTTGTGCTGCTATTCCCAGGAGAACTCGTAACGAGCTGTGTCTAACCACTGGTGAGAATGTCTCGTCGATAGATATGGCAATCAATGCCATATCTCTGGCTAAAACCTCTGGCAACAAGTCGAGCTTTGTATCTTCTTCTATTTCCCGCCTCTTCTTTGATTTTAAATAACCATTTTGAATCAACGACGTTGCTTGCTTGTTCAGGTTTTACCAAAAACCATGTTTTGTTTTTCTTCAAGGCATCAATCTCCTCCTGAATTGCTGCTCTCCACTCTCTACTATCAGATCTTGATAGTGCTTCTTGAACCGTAGTAGGGTCCAATTCTGATTCTGCAGCATGATACAGCAAGTAATCCGGAAAATCTTTGCGTTTTCTAGCTCTAAGTGGATATCTCCGTTCCACTTCTTGAGGTTGATCATCAACAGTTGTGTCAGATTCACAGTCTAGAAACTCTATGTCTTCTTGAGGTTGATCATCAACAGTTGATTCAGTTTCAGGAACTGGAGGAATATACATCATCTCTTCATGAGATTCTGATTGTTCCTCTTCTTGAGGCTGATCATCCACAGTCACATCAGGCTCTAAACCTTGAGGAACACAAACTTGTTCATGATTGTAAGTTTGTTCCACCTCTGGAATCAATACTTCATATTCAGTCTGTTTCTCCATCCCTTTATCTCTCTTTGTTTCTTGTTGAGCTTCAATAAATACAACATCCCTAGCCTTATAAAGCCGATGCGTTTTTGTATCCACTAGTCGATAGCCTTTAGAGTCTTCGCAATATCCGACTAGAGTTAACTCCATGCTTTTTGCATCTAGCTTTTTCCTCTTTTGGTTTGGAATGTGCATATATACCTTACACCCAAAAACTCTTACAAAACTGAGATCAACTTTCTTACCAGACCACGCTTCCTCTGGTGTTTTTCCCTTGACGGCAATGGTCGGTGATCTATTTTTCAAGAAAACCGATGTATGGACTGCTTCCGCCCAATAAGCCTTTGACAAATTTCCTTCCTCGAGCATGCTTCTCGCCTTCTCGATGATAGTCCTATTTGCTCTCTCGGCTACTCCATTTTGTTGCGGTGTATAGTCTATCGTTACTTGATGTTGAATTCCATTTCTTCTCAGAAAATCATCCATTTCTTTATTGACGAACTCGGTCCCGTTATCAGTGCGAAGTATTTTAATATTCTTGCCGCATTGATTCTCGGTAAACGCCTTAAAAATTTTAAATTTTTCGTAAACTTCACTCTTTTGTTTCAAAAAATATACAAATGTTCTGCGTGTAAAATCGTCAATAAATGTTAAAAAGTATTTGTACCCGCTAATAGAAAGGATATGCATAGGTCCGCATAAATCCGAATGCACTAAACCCAATGCTTCCTTAGCTCTCGTCGCAACACCTTTGCCAAACGGTTGTTTGGTTTGTTTTCCCATAATACAAGTTACGCACTCCAGTTTCGAAGAAGTATTAGGAAAACTCACCCCTATGGCCATCTTATCTCTAAGAAGTTTGAGGTTGTGTATACCAAGATGTGCCATCCTCCGATGCCACAGCCTCTGCTGGTCGCAATCAGCTGTTACCAGCGCAGAACCCTGTGAACAGCACTTAATTTTATAAATGCCTCGTTCTTCCACACCTTTCACAACAGTCTTACCACGAACCTCACACTCATTCTTCTTGTAGATGTCGCATCCTTTCTCTGTAAATACTATTACGTGACCCTTTCTCGCAATCGCATTCACACTTAACAAATTAGAAGCTAACTTAGGTACATACGTAACATTGTTGATTGTTAACCCTGCGGACTCACATATTACCGTACCTTCACCTTCACCATATACTACATTACCATCTGCACAGATCACTCTCAAAGATTTAGAAGTATCCTTCAAGCTTCATGTGCGTTGACGCGCCAGAATCGAGGATCCAGTCTCCTGCTTGCGGTGTCGACATACCAAACGCGTAGGCTTGTAAAGCTTCTTTCTTCCCTTTAGGGTTATCTGGACACTCATTTGCCTTGTGGTCCGTCACAAATAAAGCATTTGATCTTTTGTTTGACCTTCTTGGGTTTACTCTTGCCCTTATGCTTATTTGACAATAATGCTGATGTCGGTTGGCTTGCACTCGAGCTTGCCGAATAGTTATCTTCCATTTGAAAAAGCTTTGTTTTGACATAGTCAGTAGTAAGTACCGCGTTACTATTTTCTATGGCTAATCTCATAGGTTGGAACTCTACCGTAAGTCCTTGAAGAAGTAAAGCAGCCAACAGTTCATCGTCAACCTCTTTTCCTAAGTCTTGCAGTTCCTGAGATACCATCATCACAGATGTCACATATTCCCTCACAGTTGGGAAATGTTCTAGTTTCATGCTTACTAGTTTTGAAAGTAAACGACAACGGTTATTCAGACCTTTATCCTCGAACGCATCTCTTAATGCTTCCCAAGCACTTTTTGCTGTTTTAGATTTGCGTACGTGCACCAAGCAATGAGGTTTGACCATCAAACAAATCTTTGCTCTAGCTTTCTGATCTTTTCTCGTACTTTGCGTGTCGGTTATTTCAGGCGTAACACTTGTATATTCCCACAAGTCATCATGTACCAGATGCATCTCCATAAGAAACTTCCATGTAGAATAGTTACTGCTACCTTCTAGTTTCTCCATAGATAAGGCACTACTGCCTGAACTACCTTCCAAATTCTGTGCCATTGAGTTCTGCTCTCTTTGAGAACTCCCGTTACCAGACAACATTTTCCCGTAGGTGCGATTCCCATAACCTGTTAGTGGGGCCACTCAAGTTCCACTAACGTGCAGAGTGCATATTTAGTAGAAATTACGGGAAGTTTAGATAAAACAAGTAAGTTGGTAAATTCGGAAGAAAATAATTTATTTTCACATTGACACACAATGACATGCAATGACATGTAAAAATTAACAAAAGGCAAGTAGAAAAATAAACTTATATAGAACAAAAAGATCTGTATCAAAACTAAAAACTCTTTTTATTCTAACACTGTTACCAACTATTTGATCGATAATCGTCTAAACTCGGCGAATGATACAAATTTTGTGCACTACACTATTGTAAAATAAAGAAATATAGGTAGATTCGTGTAGCGATGGCTAGAAATAGACCTCCCACTTTCGTCATGTTACACACACATCGTAAATGAGTTTCGAACCATTATTGATTGTATTAGGTTATAAGAGTCCCTAATTCTTATCTCATAATATTAAACGCATATGTTTGAAAAAACTATTTGTAAATAATAGGCGCTGCATTACGTGAAATTGACTCTTGTGCCAAGACTTCAAACAAAATGGAGTGTGAATAGTGATATTTAATGGATTGCCTGTAAAAGGTAAGCGATTTGTATTGAATATTAGTTTATCTAACCGTTTTAATAATGATTTATATAATTCCTGATGTGTGAAATAAGATTTTCTTGATTATAAACACGGGAGTACTTTGAGTCACAAGTATGTGTTTAGATTCAAGGAATTCTAATTACATACATCAAAAATTATAAATATTATTACTAAAACGGTTAGATAAACTAATATTCTATACAAATCACTCACCTTTTACAGGAAATACGTTAGTTAATTACAATTATACATTCATTTTCGGAGAGCCTTGGAGAAAGGTAACTCATTCAGGTCATTGACCACAAACAATGGATCATATTTCATTTTTTTTTTTACTGGTAGTAACATAATGCGTATTATAAACGGATGTGGAATTTAATGCTCTCTATTCACATACCGAATGTTGAGTACTTTATTACGATAATGTGTAACATAACCATGAAATTCGAGCCGTAGTTGCTTTGTAATTTGATCTGGCCCGATCGGGCCTAAACCGACACGGCCCAGTGGCGTGCATTGGTTTTCGGACTAGGTAGGCAGAAGAAATCATGGCCATACACGCCTAAATATGCCTCATATATAGATCATGTTTTTGACCAGATTCGTAAAATTGTTTAGGTCAGCGTATCATTCCACACACATTTAGTATGATTCATTAGCAAACAAAATAACTAATATCCGAATAATAGATTCGAATAACAGCACCCAGATAGCCAGGTGTTTAAATAAACATAATATTCTGTGATAAAATGTCTAAGATTTTTACCTTTGTTTTCAATCCATGAATGTTTTGGAGTTGGTCTACAGCAAGTTACCTTCTATTTTCAACAAACGAAAACTGACTAAAGGACTAATTTATCGATAAATTTTGCATATTCACCACAAAATTTCTTCATTACACACAGATATACTTCGCAAAATCACAATAAGTAAATAACACCAACATTGCGTACAATGCCAGCCAAACCATAAACAAACCAACACAAATAAATTGCGAAGTTATATTTGAGTTGCTCCAATGTTGGTAAACTGTAGTTTTTTTAATTTGGATGGGTTACTTTACTTACAACAGAGTAGGTAAGGTTACTTTTGGTCCATAAATCGCGAATGTCAAATGTCAGTATGCTACGCATAGCAAAAGCGTGATTTATGCTTTCGTCGTATTATCTTAAAGAAGTGTGTGTGTCTGTATGAATATGCCGAAATCGTTTTAGTGTGCGTGAATTTGAGAGGCGAACTCGCGAGTGCCTGCGCGGCAAAGTTTGAAATTTCGTATTGAATGTTAGGTTAGAATTTTTATTAAAGTGATTATGTAGTTTAATTGAATCAAAATATTATTGTATTGAATCTAATGAGGTAAGCATTGCTTATTTGCCTATATGGAATGCACGCCACTGACACGGCCGAATAGCTTGACGCGTGGCCCGGTCGGGCCTAAACCATCACAACAGGTTAACTCCACATACCGTCACAATTGATTCTTAATTTTATCTTCATAATCTTGCATTTTTTTTTCTTGTCCGCATAGAAGCTCAGCGAGCGTTGTAATTCTTGTCTGACGACCTCGCGAACCTCGCGGCGGATTTCAAAATTCAAAATTCAAAATCATTTATTCAAATAGACCTTCGCAGGCACTTATGAAAAGTCTGACTCTAATACCGGTTCGGAAGGTTGCATTTGCTGAGAAGAGCCGGCAATAAACTCAGAAATTACTCTTTTCAAAACAGGCTTAGATTAATTACATAATATTTACATTCTAATCGCACTGAAAACAATTGCGCACTGAAAACAATTTCATCCAATAAATCCACCGTTAGTTTCTCCTTAATACTGAGGCCAAGTCCAGTCCCACTACCTTCACTGATTGATTGATTGCTCTGATTCCTCGTCCTCGGGGTCAGCGGTGATGACGGAAACGCGTTTAGGCTTCGCCTTGCCGGTAAAACTCCGGCATTTCCAATCGATGGAGTCGGTTACCGACAACGCATTGAGTTGATCTGTATTCAGGGCCGCACAGGCACCATGTAGCCATTTCTGGCACTTGCTACACTGTGCTCCCGGTGATTTTTTGTTAACTACTTTCGTACATATCGTACATTTAAATATTATAGCAAATTTTTAACGGACACAGTTGTCACTTTAGACAGGTACGAAAAACTGCAACGTGTGAACGCTTCCGCTGCGCGCGAACGACTGACTAGATTCAGGTGTAGAAAGTCTACCAGGGTTGGATTTAGGTACGTTGAAAAAGATAGCACAAAAAAATTTAAAGGATAGTATTTATAAAAAATTATAGTACACTTTCATTATTTTTAATTTCACTTATTAGTCATTAAAATCAACACCAATTATGGCAAAATTTACTCCTCTTCTAAGTTTATCAGTTCTTGAATATTACTATTAGTTATATCTTCATCTTTGGCATTTAATCTCATCAACATATCCTCAGTAGGAATAAAATCAATACAATTCCCACTTTTACTACCGCTTTTGATAGCGTCACAAGATAATAATTTTTTTTGAATTTCGATTGAATTGAATAAAAACTTTGATTGAATTTCGAATGGAATGGAAGGAACGAGATTAGTGGAAAGATAGAAGTGTACTGCGGAGGATAATCGGGGAATCCCCGGCCATCAACACGGAAAACATCGCAAGATCAGAATTCGGTCGGATACACGCACGGTCGAAATATTCATTTAACGTAAAACTAAAGGGCTGATTACACTGACCAACTTGCAGGGTCCGATTTGACATACATTGCTGGTTATCTTGAGTATTTTATTACAATGTACTCAGATAACCAACAATGTATGCCAAATCGGCCCCTGCAGGTTGGCCAATGTAATCGCCCCATAAGCATTCGTGAGCAAACTTTAAATTATAGTATTTTAGTGTACTATCCTTAGATGTGGATAGTATATAGTACAAAGGGCGAAATTATAGTATAAATACTATAATTATAGTACATAATCCAACCCTGAAGTCTACCCTCAATTGCGTTCAATCTAACTATAATCTTACGAAGTACTTAATTTCGGAGGATATCGCGTCCCTTATGCGAATCATCGTGACTCACGAGTGAGATTCCCGGGAAATTTTAAAAGTTGTTAGTTTTGTTATTTTAATGTATATAAAGTCAAGTAAACTACGTAATTTAATTAAATTAGCAATTTATTTGTCTCAGAAGTAAATAATAGTACATTATGAGGCGTGTGCAAAGTTGGTAATCACACGAGACGGTACCTATTAAGCAAAGGAACCCGAGAGTGTAATGATGAATGCACACGCGTGTCATACGATGTTTTTCAACACACTGGTGAGGAAAAAAACAAACTTGTATTTTTTTCACTAGATTTTTTGATAATAGTCAAAGAGAACGTCAACAAATATGGCGCGAAAGTTCTTTTTTGACAGCAAAACTGTTTTAACCGTTTAAATTAAGAATGCTTCGTCTACGCACATATCAATAGCATCGAGTTACAAACTTAAGGCGCCGTGTGTTCATAGATTAGCAAAAATGCGTTTGTTTGATTCGGTTTTACGGACGCCGGCGGACTGCGCGGGTAGTACGCGGGGCGCCCCGAATTGAGCGCCGTCTTCACCGCTGCTTCACCCCCTCAAATGTGCGAAAAGTGTCTTCGCACAGCGCCTTAACATAATCGGGATTATACCTATCATAAAACTGTGCGGTAATGTAAATTAAAAAGCACTAGTGCGTCATAAGCTACATTATGATACTAAAAACGGTGCAATAAATGTGAAATTACGAGCATGTGTTGAAAAAAAAATTAACTTATTCACAAGGAACGAACTATGCTCGGAATTTCTCTACGAGACAGGGAAACGACGACATTCGTAGGAGAACAAAGATTACCGATATAGCTCTTAGTAATAGTAAGCTGATGTGATAGCAATGGGCAGGCCACATCGCTCGAAGACGGCGCGAGTGGCGACCACGTACAGGAAAGCGCCGTTAGGGACGACGTCCCACCAGACGGATCGACGACCTGCATAGTCGCTGGGCGCCGCTGGATGCAAGCGGCCCAAAATCGTTCGAAGTGGAAGTTAATGGGGGAGGTCTTTGTTCAGCAGCGGACATCCTTAGGCTTGACTTTTGGTCGGTAAAAATAATAATACTTATTATTTAAAAAAATATGCATTTTCGGCAATATTTAAATTTTTCAATACAAAAACGCTTATAAGCTTTATCTCCAGAAATATATATAAAAAAAAAAAAAAAAACATTTTCTTCAAATATAATTTTCTACTTATGTTGTGTGTGAGACACAAATAGGTAATTAAATTAAATTACGTATTTTACTTGACTTTTGATAGGTTACAAACATGTTACAAACAAACATGTTTTTATGGGTATTTTCGGAGAACTTGAAATTTTTCTACGAAAAAAACGTTATCTCCACAAATACACACTTCCTACAGTTCCTTTCAGCGATTTCTCATAAGCTTGTAGTTCAGTTCGTTCGATTTCGGTGGATATCGACATTTGTTTTAATATCGTATGCAACATCCTTGTGTTTCAAAGGTTTTTCGTTAATTTTGACCTATATTTGCAGTGTTTTAGAGCATTCAATCTCATAAAGAAATTCCCGGGAATTCCCGGGACCCGGGAACGAAACCCTAATCGGAAGCAGCGGCAGGCTTGAGGAAATGTTCTATATATAGATTGTATTTTGATTTTGTACATATTTGTTGTAAATTAAAGTACATAATCAATTTAATTAAATAAAAATTCTTACCTAACATTCAATACGAATTTTCAAACTTTGCCGCGCAGGCACTCGCGACTTCGCCTCTCAAATTCACGCACACTGTTATGGAACTTGCCAAAGAATTAGGCATAAAAAAGTCATAATAAAGTTGAATTGGTTGATGAATTACGAGCTATTCCCGCCATAGAGATTAATACTTCAGTCGCATACATTTTATTTAAAATATCACTTTCATTATAATCCGCACATTAACTTTCACATATACATATACAGTCATCGTCCAGTCATGTTTTAGTATAATTGGACTGTTTTACAAAAAACTTAAACTGACTTCAAAGTACACGAAGAAGTAATCAAACTTGATCTTATGACAATGGGACCAAACGGGAAGTGTACCCTTCCAGATAAAAAATGAATTTTCCAAATTGGTTCATAACTGACGGAGTTATGAGGTAACAAACATAAAAAAAAAACACAAACGAATTGAGAACCTCCTCCTTTTTTTGAAGTCGGTTAAAAATGGTGGTGATTGTATGTACTAAAGCTTTTCACGGACTTTTTGAGACAACTTGTAAAGTCACTTTTTAAGTGAGGTAGAGCATAGCGTTTATTCGCTCAAAGAGCAGCTCGACTGGGGAAGTACCTGGTCTCCACCTTACAGAATACCGCAGCCAAATAACTTTATGCTGTGTAAAGGTGTGTTCCTGCGCGTGAGTAAGGTCGCCAGAGCTCATAGGGGAGGGGGAAAGGTCGGTAACGCGTGAGCGATGCTTGGTGCGTTGCAAGCGTCCATATGGCTACGGTAACCGCTTACCATCAGGTGGGCCGTATGCTTGTTTACCGACTAAGTTGTATAAAAAAAAAAAAACACGATACACATAATTCATTTCACTTCATTGGTGCGCATGGATTGATCTTTATTGGATAAAATACCACCGATAATATGCAATAAAACTCAAAATACACGAATTTATGAAAATAAAAATGAAATCGCAACGTCAAGTCATCTGCAAGTTCCCGCCAAAAAGTCTGAGGAGCTCGCCCAATCATGTTGCTGAAATACGGCTGTGTGAACTTGGCACCCGACTTTGAAAAATCGAAATTATTATTTTTGATTCTTATAGATCATCGTTAGTAGTTGATTGTAGTGAAAAAATTTTTGAATGTAGTAGCTCCAAAAAAAAAATATAGGACTTTGAAAAAATACATAGCACCCGACTTTGGAAAATCGAAATTATTCTTTTTGATTCTTGTAGACCTTTGTTAGTGGTTGATTGTAGTGAAAACCATTTCGATTATAGTAGCTCCAAAAAAAAATTAGAGGCCTTTGAAAAATTCCTGGCCGCCCACTTTGAAAAATCGAAATTATTATTTTTGATTCTTATAGATCTTCGTTAGTAGTTGATAGTAGTGAAAAATTTGTTGAATTTAGTAGCTCCAAAAAAAAATTATTGAACTTTGAAAAAATACCTAGCACCCGACTTTGGAAAATCGAAATTATTCTTTTTGTTTCTTGTAGACCTTCGTTAGTAGTTGATTGTAGTGAAAACCATTTCGTTTGTAGTAGCTCCAAAAAAAAATTAGAGGCCATTGAAAAATTCCTGGCCCCCACTTTGAAAAATCGAAATTATTATTTTTGATTCTTATAGATCTTCGTTAGTAGTTGATTGTAGTGAAAACCATTTCGTTTGTAGTAGCTCCAAAAAAAAATTAGAGGCCATTGAAAAATTCCTGGCCCCCACTTTGAAAAATCGAAATTATTATTTTTGATTCTTATAGATCTTCGTTAGTAGTTGATTGTAGTGAAAATTTTTTTGAATGTAGTAGCTCCAAAAAAAAAATATAGGACTTTGAAAAAATACCTAGAACCCGACTTTGGAAAATCGAAATTATTCTTTTTGATTCTTGTAGACCTTCTTTAGTAGTTGATTGTAGTGAAAACCATTTGGTTTGTAGTAGCTCCAAAAAAAAGTTAGAGGCCTTTGAAAATTTCCTGCAACGGGTGAAAGTCGGGACTTTGGAAATTCGAAATTATTCGTTTTGATTCTTGTAGACCTTGGTTTGTAGTTGATTGTAGTGAAAAAAATTTTGAATGTAGTAGCTCCAAAAAAAAAATATAGGACTTTGAAAAAATACCTAGCACCCGACTTTGGTAAATCGAAATTAATCTTTTTGATTCTTGTAGAACTTCGTTAGTAGTTGATTGTAGTGAAAACCAATTCGTTTGTAATAGCTCCAAAAAAAAGTTAGAGGCCTTTGAAAATTTCCTGCAACGGGTGAAAGTCGGGACTTTGGAAATACGAAATTATTCTTTTTGATTCTTGTAGACCTTGGTTTGTAGTTGATTGTAGTGAAAACCATTTCGTTTGTAGTAGCTCCAAAAAAAAGTTAGGCCTTTGCATAATTTTTATCACCCGATTTTGGAAAATTAAAATTTTACGTTTTGATTCTTGTTGACCTTGGTTTGTAGTTTATTGTAGTAAGAACCATTTCTTTTGTAGCAGCTCCAAAAAAAAGTTAGAGGCCTTTGAAAATTTCCTGCCACGGGTGAAAGTCGGGACTTTGGAAATTCGAAATAATTCTTTTTGATTCTTGTAGACCTTGGTTTGTAGTTGATTGTAGTGAAAACCATTTCGTTTGTAGTAGCTCCAAAAAAAAGTTAGGCCTTTGCATAATTTTTTTCACCCGATTTTGGAAAATCTAAATTATTCGTTTTGATTCTTGCTGACCTTGGTTTGTAGTTGATTGTAGTGAAAACCATTTCGTTTGTAGTAGCTCCAAAAAAAAGTTAGAAGCCTTTGAAAATTTCCTGCCACGGGTGAAAGTCGGGACTTAGGAAAATCTAAATTATTCGTTTTGATTCTTGTAGACCTTGGTTTGTAGTTGATTGTAGTGAAAACCATTTCGTTTGTAGCTCCAAAAAAAAGTTAGAGGCCTTTGCAAATTTCCTGCCACGGGTGAAAGTCGGGACTTTGGACATTCGAAATTATTCGTTTTGATTCTTGTAGACCTTGGTTTGTAGTTGTAGTGAAAACCATTTCGTTTGTAGTAGCTCCAAAAAAAGTTAGGCCTTTGAAATTTTTTTTTCACCCGAGTTTTAAAAATCTAAATTATTCGTTTTGATTCTTGTAGACCTTGGTTTGTAGTTGATTGTAGTGAAAACCATTTCGTTTGTAGTAGCTCCAAAAAAAAGTTGGGCCTTTGCATAATTTTTTTCACCCGAGTATGGAAAATCTAAATTATTCGTTTTGATTCTTGTACAACATGGTTTGTAATTGATTGTAGTGAAAACCATTTCGTTCGTAGTAGCTCCAAAAAAAAGTTAGAGGCCTTTGAAAATTTCCTGCAACGGGTGAATGTCGGGACTTTCGAAATTCGAAATTATTCGTTTTGATTCTTGTAGACCTTGGTTTGTAGTTGATTGTAGTGAAAACCATTTCGTTTGTAGTAGCTCCAAAAAAAAGTTAGGCCTTTGCATATTTTTTTTCACCCGAGTTTGGAAATTCGAAATTATTCATTTTGATTCTTGTAGACCTTGGTTTGTAGTTGATTGTAGTGAAAACCATTTCGTTCGTAGTAGCTCCAAAAAAAAGTTAGAGGCCTTTGAAAATTTCCTGCAACGGGTGAATGTCGGGACTTTCGAAATTCGAAATTATTCGTTTTGATTCTTGTAGACCTTGGTTTGTAGTTGATTGTAGTGAAAACTATTTCGTTCGTAGTAGCTCCAAAAAAAAGTTAGAGGCCTTTGAAAATTTCCTGCAACGGGTGAAAGTCCGGACTTTAGAAATTCGAAATTATTCGTTTTGATTCTTGTTAACCTTGGTTTGTAGTTGATTGTAGTGAAAACCATTTCGTTTGTAGCAGCTCCAATAAAAAGTTAGAGGCCTTTGAAAAATTCCTGCCACGGGTGAAAGTCGGGACTTTGGAAAATCTAAATTATTCGTTTTGATTCTTGTAGACCATGGTTTGTAGTTGATTGTAGTGAAAACCATTTCGTTTGTAGTAGCTCCAGAAAAAAGTTAGGCCTTTGCATATTTTTTTTCAACCGAGTTTGGAAAATCAAAATTTTTCGTTTTGATTCTTGTATTGCAGCTACTACAAAGTTAATGGTTTTCACTACAATCAATTACAAACCAAGGTGTACAAGAATCAAAACGAATAATTAAGATTTTCCATACTCGGGTGAAAAAAATTATGCAAAGGCCTAACTTTTTGTTGGAGCTACTACAAACGAAATGGTTTTCACTACAATCTACTACAAACCAAGGTCTACAAGAAACAAAACGAATAATTTCGAATTTCCAAAGTCCCGACTTTCACCCGTGGCAGGAAATTTTCAAAGGCTTCTAACTTTTTTTTGGAGCTACTACAAACGAAATGGTTCTCACTACAATCAACTACAAACCAAGGTCTACAAGAATCAAAATGAATAATTTCGAATTTCCAAACTCGGGTGAAAAAAAATATGCAAAGGCCTAACTTTTTTTTGGAGCTACTACAAACGAAATGGTTTTCACTACAATCAACTACAAACCAAGGTCTACAAGAATCAAAACGAATAATTTCGAATTTCGAAAGTCCCGACATTCACCCGTTGCAGGAAATTTTCAAAGGCCTCTAACTTTTTTTTGGAGCTACTACGAACGAAATGGTTTTCACTACAATCAATTACAAACCATGGTGTACAAGAATCAAAACGAATAATTTAGATTTTCCATACTCGGGTGAAAAAAATTATGCAAAGGCCCAACTTTTTTTTGGAGCTACTACAAACGAAATGGTTTTCACTACAATCAACTACAAACCAAGGTCAGCAAGAATCAAAACGAATAATTAAGATTTTCCAAAATCGGGTGATAAAAATTATGCAAAGGCCTAACTGTTTTTTGGATCTACTACAAACGAAATGGTTTTCACTACAATCAACTACAAACCAAGGTCTACAAGAATCAAAAAGAATTATTTCGAATTTCCAAAGTCCCGACTTTCAGCCGTGGCAGGAAATTTTCAAAGGCCTCTAACTTTTTTTTGGAGCAACTACAAACGAAATGGTTTTCACTACAATAAACTAAAAACCAAGGTCAACAAGAAACAAAACGAATAATTTAGATTTTCCAAACTCGGGTGAAAAAAATTATGCAAAGGCCTAACTTTTTTTGGAGCTACTACAAACGAAATGGTTTTCACTACAATCAACTACAAACCAAGGTCTACAAGAATCAAAACGAATAATTTAGATTTTCTAAATTCCCGACTTTCATCCGTGGCAGGAATTTCTCAAAGGCCTCTAACATTTTTTTGGAGCTACTACAAACGAAATGGTTTTCACTACAATCAACTACAAACCAAGGGCAACAAGAATCAAAACGAATAATTTCGAATTTCCAAAGTCCCGACTTTCACCCGTGGCAGGAAATTTTCAAAGGCCTCTAACTTTTTTTTGGAGCTACTACAAACGAAATGGTTTTCACTACAATCAATTACAAACCAAGGTGTACAAGAATCAAAACGAATAATTTTGATTTTCCATACTCGGGTGAAAAAAAATATGCAAAGGCCTAACTTTTTTTTGGAGCTACTACAAACGAAATGGTTTTCACTGCAATCAACTACAAACCAAGGTCAACAAGAAACAAAACGAATAAATTAGATTTTCCAAAGTCCCGACATTCACCCGTGGCAGGAAATTTTCAAAGGCCTCTAACTTTTTTTTGGAGCTACTACAAACGAAATGGTTTTCACTACAATCAATTACAAACCAAGGTGTACAAGAATCAAAACGAATAATTTAGATTTTCCAAACTCGGGTGAAAAAAATTATGCAATTGCCTAACTTTTTTTTGGAGCTACTACGAACGAAATGGTTTTCACTACAATCAATTACAAACCATGGTGTACAAGAATCAAAACGAATAATTTAGATTTTCCATACTCGGGTGAAAAAAATTATGCAAAGGCCCAACTTTTTTTTGGAGCTACTACAAACGAAATGGTTTTCACTACAATCAACTACAAACCAAGGTCAGCAAGAATCAAAACGAATAATTAAGATTTTCCAAAATCGGGTGATAAAAATTATGCAAAGGCCTAACATTTTTTTGGAGCTACTACAAACGAAATGGTTTTCACTACAATCAACTACAAACCAAGGTCTACAAGAATCAAAAAGAATTATTTCGAATTTCCAAAGTCCCGACTTTCAGCCGTGGCAGGAAATTTTCAAAGGCCTCTAACTTTTTTTTGGAGCTACTACAAACGAAATGGTTTTCACTACAATAAACTAAAAACCAAGGTCAACAAGAAACAAAACGAATAATTTAGATTTTCCAAACTCGGGTGAAAAAAATTATGCAAAGGCCTAACTTTTTTTGGAGCTACTACAAACGAAATGGTTTTCACTACAATCAACTACAAACCAAGGTCTACAAGAATCAAAACGAATAATTTAGATTTTCCAAATTCCCGACTTTCATCCGTGGCAGGAATTTCTCAAAGGCCTCTTAACTTTTTTTTGGAGCTACTACAAACGAAATGGTTTTCACTACAATCAACTACAAACCAAGGTCAACAAGAAACAAAACGAATAATTTAGATTTTCCAAAGTCCCGACTTTCACCCGTGGCAGGAAATTTTCAAAGGCCTCTAACTTTTTTTTGGAGCTACTACAAACGAAATGATTTTCACTACAATCAATTACAAACCAAGGTGTACAAGAATCAAAACGAATAATTTTGATTTTCCATACTCGGGTGAAAAAAAATATGCAAAGGCCTAACTTTTTTTTGGAGCTACTACAAACGAAATGGTTTTCACTGCAATCAACTACAAACCAAGGTCTACAAGAATCAAAACGAATAATTTAGATTTTCCAAATTCCCGACTTTCATCCGTTGCAGGAAATTTTCAAAGGCCTCTAACTTTTTTTTGGAGCTACTACAAACGAAATGGTTTTCACTACAATCAATTACAAACCAAGGTGTACAAGAATCAAAACGAATAATTTAGATTTTCCAAACTCGGGTGAAAAAAATTATGCAATTGCCTAACTTTTTTTTGGAGCTACTACAAACGAAATGGTTTTCACTACAATCAACTACAAACCAAGGTCTACAAGAATCAAAAGGAATAATTTAGATTTTCCAAACTCGGGTGAAAAAAATTATGCAAAGGCCTAACTTTTTTTTGGAGCTACTACAAACGAAATGGTTTTCACTACAATCAACTACAAACCAAGGTCTACAAGAATCAAAATGAATAATTTAGATTTTCCAAAGTACCGACTTTCACCCGTGGCAGGAAATTTTCAAAGGCTTCTAACTTTTTTTTGGAGCTACTACAAACGAAATGGTTCTCACTACAATCAACTACAAACCAAGGTCTACAAGAATCAAAACGAATAATTTAGATTTTCCAAATTCCCGACTTTCATCCGTGGCAGGAATTTCTCAAAGGCCTCTAACTTTTTTTTGGAGCTACTACAAACGAAATGGTTTTCACTACAATCAACTACAAACCAAGGTCAACAATAATCAAAACGAATAATTTAGATTTTCCAAACTCGGATGAAAAAAAATATGCAAAGGCTTAACTTTTTTTTGGAGCTACTACAAACGAAATGGTTTTCACTACAATCAACTACAAACCAAGGTGTACAAGAATCAAAACGAATAATTTTGATTTTCCATACTCGGGTGAAAAAAAATATGCAAAGGCCTAACTTTTTTTTGGAGCTACTACAAACGAAATGGTTTTCACTACAATCAACTACAAACCAAGGTCTACAAGAATCAAAAGGAATAATTTAGATTTTCCAAACTCGGGTGAAAAAAATTATGCAAAGGCCTAACTTTTTTTTGGAGCTTCTACGAACGAAATGGTTTTCACTACAATCAACTACAAACCAAGGTATACAAGAATCAAAACGAATAATTTCGAATTTCCAAAGTCCCGACTTTCAGCCGTTGCAGGAAATTTTCAAAGGCCTCTAACTTTTTTTTGGAGCTATTACAAACGAAATGGTTTTCACTACAATCAACTACTAACGAAGGTCTACAAGAATCAAAAAGAATAATTTCTATTTTCTAAAGTCGGGTGCTAGGTATTTTTTCAAAGTCCTATATTTTTTTTTTGGATCAACTACATTCAAAAATTTTTTCACTACAATCAACTACTAACGAAGATCTATAAGAATCAAAAACAATAATTTCGATTTTTCAAAGTGGGGGGCCAGGAATTTTTCAATGGCCTGTAATTTTTTTTTGGAGCTACTACAAACGAAATGGTTTTCACTACAATCAACTACTAACGAAGGTCTACAAGAATCAAAAAGAATAATTTCGATTTTCCAAAGTCGGGTGCTAGGTATTTTTTCAAAGTTCTCTAATTTTTTTTTGGAGCTACTACATTCAAAATTTTTTTCACTACAATCAACTACTAACGAAGATCTATAAGAATCAAAAATAATAATTTCGATTTTTCAAAGTGGGGGGCCAGGAATTTTTCAAAGGCCTCTAATTTTTTTTTGGAGCTACTACATTCGAAATGGTTTTCACTACAATCAACTACTAACGAAGCTCTACAAGAATCAAAAAGAATAATTTCGAATTTCCAAAGTCGGGTGCTAGGTATTTTTTCAAAGTCCTATATTTTTTTTTTGGTGCTACTACATTCAAAAATTTTTTCACTACAATCAACTACTAACGAAGATCTATAAGAATCAAAAATAATAATTTCGATTTTTCAAAGTCGGGTGCCAAGTTCACACAGCCCTGAAATACTTATAAGGGCGGGCTTGCGCCCACCACTATTCTCTCTACGGATCGAAATTCGAATGCTGGCGAGATCGAAAGCTAACAAGGCCCCCTAGACAAGATGGTTATCGACAATCGTTATCGTTAGTAAACGATGAACCTTTGTATGCATGCTTTGAAGGCATTCCGGTCCGGACTAACGCTAAAGTCACACGTTATATATAACTACCACAATAAACGTTACTTTGCATTCAACATATACGCCCACACCTCTGAGTCTAGTAAAATCTCAGAAGGTCTGAGGCTATCTTAATACCTGGGTGTTACACGACTGACTTCATTCTTCATCCACACTTCATCGAACTTATGACTTACACCTTATTTATTAATAAGGGGGTATACGCCTCAGCTTATCACGTACGGGTAGTACTGTAGAGTGAAGATACCTGGTACTTGGTAGCTAATACATACTATACTTACCCGTAGACCACAAAAATACCACAGTGAACAGTGTAAACACAAACTAGAAAATATGTAAATTAGAGGTGTGTAACTCATCAAAAATACGCGAGCTGCATAAAACAGCTCACGGCTCGGCAGGCTGATTACCTTAAAATTTGCGATAAGCAAGCGATAAGCAATATCGCGCAGCTATCGCGCCATCGATGGCTATACGTCAAAAGAAAATGGAATTACGTACGAGATCGTTTGCTTATCGATCGCCGATCGTTGGAATGCACTTATCGCGACGACGCTAGCGCCAATAGCGATGTAGTAGCAATAACTAGAAATAAGTTTATGTCAAACAGATGTGCGCGATGTATTTTTTTGGTTTGTTTACACGTCGAAACCTATTCAAATGTAATTCAAAATTCACAAAAAATGATTAGCGACCCTTCCAATTTACTCAAGTGGTCAAAGTCGATGTCATTTTAAGTGTTTGTTTCATATGGATTTTGGATATCACTGCAAACGTAAGTAAGAGGTTAACTTTAAAGTAAACGTAAAATGTTAAAGAAATGGCAAACAACGAGCCATTAGAAGAGTTGTTAGATATCCTTGCTGAGTATCCCGCGTTAGCCAAAGGCTTGGCGCATGATGAAAAGAAACTGTTGACAGACAGTAGCATGATCTTGCCACTAAGTTAAACTCTTATGGGCCTGACCCATAAGAGTTTAACATCATCAAAATCTGGTGATAGATGAAAAAGGGTGAGCTTTCTTTAAGCATGGCATGCATACCATCAGTTTTCTTGTAAAGATGTTTTTTATTTGAATCATTAACTGTTTGCTTAATTCATTTAAATATATAGGTGTACTATTATTTTTATAGTATTGGGCAGACCTGAAACATATATCGAAGTCAAGGCTAACGAAGCGAAGGTGGGATGCTTTGGGTACTGGTGGTGGACCGAGTAGTCAAGATGATTGTTCAGAAGTCTTAGCCATCATCGGAGAACAAGCATTGTTTTGGGATATCCAGCACAGAGTTCCTATATTTGTAAGTTATTTATTAATCTCCATGTTTATACATGCATACTAGAATAATATATTACATCATAGGTATTCAGGACATTCACCGACCACTCTGGTACAAGTTGTATCTAACAAAATAATTGTAACAGGTATGATATTAACAGGTTCAATGTATTCATAAGAATTATTGACTAATTTTATTAATGTATCATGGTAAGTTGAATAGCTATAGAAACTGATAATGAATTATTGTTATAAAAAAATCCTGCTATAGTATTTTGTTAAAATATTCTCAATGTTGTTATGCTAAATAATAAGGACATGTTATTAATATTGTATCTTACAACAACAAGAGGACCATCATGCAGAGTTTGTAAGTATTGTAATATGAAAATAAAAACCTGCCAAACACTAACAACTATACTTTTACTTATTTACAGACACTTCTAGAGCCTGTTGCCAGAAAAGTACAGCAGGAGCATCTCATCAGCACAATTCATAGCCAAAAGGGAGATATTAACAGACAGCCAGATATGGACCATAATTGTTCAGGATAATTAAATAACAATTTTGCAATTATTTTGTGTTTATTATAACCCTTACTAGATCACTTAAAGTATTGAATAAACTACAACAAACAGCAAAAGTTACACTAGTTACTAAAACAAGTAGGTATAACACAGCTAGTTCATTTTACAAATTAACATTATTAAATTAATGACCATTATTAATGCAATTCATTAATTAATAACCAGTATTAAATTATCAATACAAATAATAATAGTATTTATTGCCTATAATTAAATACTTCTTACCCATATCATGTAATATTATTTTAAGTAATTTTAAAATGTAAAAGTGAAAAATTTAATTAATAGAATATTAATATCTCTTTATTATAAGGCTACTTTGGCCCATAGATATATACCTTACAAATGAACAAAACAATTTTAGTATATAAACTTAAAACAAAACCATTATAAAATATTATGACGGTACATACAAAAAATTCAAACTTTATTTCTAACATATAGGGTGATGGGAAGATGGGTGCAAAGCTGTAAGGCGATGAAAGTATAGATCATTTAGACCCTTTTTAGCCATGGTTGTCTAAGACGAAGTGTGTTTTTTTTTTTACCAATCTTTTCTGGTTTTTGGCTCAAAACTCCGAAACTTATCCGTTAATTGATAATTATAGCCAGTTTGGATGATGTGTGAATTCTTTTTCATATTATTTATTTAAAATAATCTGTAAGCAATCCAAACAAACATGTACTAAACATGTGTGTCATCAGTTTTTAGTTACAGTAAAGATTGGTAAAAAAAAATGTTCACACTTCATCTTAGACAACCATGGCTAAAAAGGGTCTAAATGATCTATACTATCATCGCCTTACAGCTTTGCACCCATCTTCCAATCACCCTGTATAACTCTAATAATAATATTTGCACAATACGGTGCCATTATCGTCATCCACTAGCAAGAAGGTGTATTTCATCAGCAGGACCCACATCTTACATTTGTGGTAGTATCTGTTGACTATGATCTCCGTGACTATCCACACTTGTATAATGCGCAGCTGCAATTGGTGTTAAACACCATGGCCTTGGATTCACCTGTAAAGTAAATTTTTGTAATATTAAAATCCTGGGACATTCTCACACATTTAGGAGCAGGAATTGTTAATAGATTATACTATAATGATAGTGGACTACATTCATATTCAAAGCTATTGTCACCTCTTTTACTGAATGACTGACTGCGGCTGTGTAGGTAGCTCATTCCCATAGGCTTGTATTAAGAGCCTGTAGCATAAAATGTGGTGCTGTAAGCACCTGTAATATCACTGTCACACATCATCTGTCTTTTTTTTAACGTAACTTTTTAACCATTATAAAAATTACCTAAAGAATAATAAACATGCATATAGGTACTTTACATTCTATGTTTACTTTTGTACTATTTCTCAATGGAGCTATGTAGGTATGGCCTAGGTTCAGAACACAAATCGAAGAAGAGTTCTTTCGACAGTCTATAGTGTGCTTTGAACTGAGCCTCCGAAAAATCCAAAGCTTTGACTTGGTGTCCAAGGTCACGACGCAACCGTGCTGTTATGAGGATATCATTCCTCCTCTCCTCAACCTCCAATCCACTCAGTTTAATAAAGCACGAACCATGACTTTGAAAACAATCCCCATTTACTTCACTTCCACACTTTACTTAGGCTACATTCCGAATTAAATAATATCGCTCACAGTGCTCACAGCAATAATTTGCGTACCGAGTTAGATATCACGATAATGACAGCTGAGAACTGTAAACAATTCGGAACGCCCGTTATCGCGCTCACAGTATTCAAAACAGAACATTTGAGAATTTAATTAAAATCTGAATTAAAAATGCGCTAGAACTCCTTATATCTTTTATTAGTTGACTCGCAAAAAGGAATATCCGCATTTGTTATTATTTTTCTCTCATAAAATCATAAAAAGTATCTTTGCCATATGGAAAACCAAAAATCTTATTAGATTTTTGCCGAAAACACAATAACTAACCGTCACTTTTTGACAGCGCTCACGGTGATATCAGTTTAGGGCATGGTCGGTGTGAGCGCAAGATGGCGCATGTCATGACGTCATCTATGACGTTTCACGGGACATCGTGATGGCGCTCAAGGTAATATGGAACGGGTTTAAGCACGCTCAAATCGATTACAGCGATTATATCATTAATTCGGAATGCAGCCTTACACTTCACTTACTTCTTATTCTTCTTCGCTTTTATGTTCAGTACGTAAATATGAACTAAAATCTAGATAATTTTAATAATAAATTGGTAGCAATCGATCAGCAGAGATTTACAATCAGAGAAAAGGTTGTCGCAATTTGACAGATAAAATTGCTTGCTTTCTGATTTTCCGCTGCCGTCAAAAACGATTCGTAATACCAAATTATTGTAAGTCTATACAGAATAATACAGATGAATGCACTTTTTAGTTTACCGATTGTCCCATAGAGGCAGCACTGATGCGTGTTTGCTATGGCTTATTTATCGCTGATTCATAATACGAATTTGCAATAAAACAGCAGATATTTAGCAATATCTGCTATCGCTTGGCTCTTGCAAGATTGGTAATCAGCCTGCTGGTGTGTGAGCCGGTTCAATGACAGCTCGCAGATCAGCTCAATTTGTACTCCACGATAAAAGCGCACGCTCACTGCGATTCGTTCGACTCCGCCGAGCGACTCTTTTGATACTTAAGAGTTGGCATTATTTGTTTTTTTATATTATCTAGTTATGTCACACATTTATTTATTGAATTAAATTATTATTTAAATGTTTTAGAACGAAATAATAACTCGTAGATTAGAATCACAAGAATAATCTAGGACTTTTTGGCGGGAACTTGCAGAGTAAAAACTTGCACGTAGCATTTCCATTTTTATTTTCATAAATTTGTGTATTTTGAGTTTTATTGTGTATTTTTGGTGGTATTTTACCCAATAAAGATCATCCATGTGTACCAGTGAAATGAAATGAATTATGTGTATCGTGACTTTTCAAGTTGTCTCAAAAAGTCCGTGAAGAGATTTAGTACAAGGACCACCATTATAGTAAAACATGACTTTATGGACGGTGACTGACTGAGGATATTGTGACTGGAAACTATTATATAACTCGACACTGGCAGAAATGAGCCCTTGTTTGGGCTTGGTTGCCAAAATTAAAAATAAGAAGAAGTAGAATAATCTATGGAGAGAGTCGCAGATACAATAGGAGAAACGTAGTATCTACCTAGTCTGTGAATAGGATGCGACTTGCACGCCACCTATTTATTGTCTATTTCATGTACATACTGGCCACAGTATTTTAGTACTGGCTGTTTTGTAAAATTAAGAATAATATGATTAATTGTTTGTTTGAAAATATGACAGGCAGTCATTCAATGTCTAAACTAGATGCCTAACTCTTCAGTTTTATAAGTTATTTATTCTGTTTGGTAATTTATGAAATACCAAAGTTATATACGTATAACTTTGGTATTTCATAATACAATTTCGTACAATGTAATAACTTATATAGTTATATAAGTTATTACATTGTTGATTCACTTATCATAATAAGTGAATCAACAATGTAACTAACAAGTTGGGAAATATAGGTACATACCAAAGAATTTAAAACGTCCAGAAGGATAGTCGCCTCTATGGCAACATGAAATAAACAAGCCAGAATTGACAGTATTTGACAGCCGTGCGCAGTACGAACTGAGAGCGATTTGCTCAGGGAGTCCCTCAAGCGGAGTGAAATTAAATGTCATGCTTTAGTAAGGCGGACTATCCATCTGGGTAGAGGCACGATGCCCTATGAAAATCTTTGGTACATACATGAGATCGGTATCGGAAAATTAAAAACTTTTAGTATTTTCCACAGACTACCGTATTTTCCAATTTGTCATACTTAATATATGTTTTAAGATTTTATAAAGATGGGCTAGCAACTTATTTAACTTGTATTTAACGCGGCTACAAATTAATCTGAATTTGGTATTTATAAAAAATGAAAGGAGGTACTAAAAATAATAGATGGCAGCTAAAGTGAATGATCATTTTAAGTAGAAAGCAGCAGCTAAATAAGCTTTGTTTTAATTTAAACTGGCATCGATATTTTTGTTTTGGTAACTGAATTTATTGTTAGGCGAAGACTTGATGGCGGATAAAAAGTAGAAAATAGGCTTTCTTAAATTATATAATGAGGTTGTATATAAAGTAAACTAAGATGAGAAGAAAATATGAACATGGTCATATAAAACATACTTTGTGCGACATTTTAAGAGCTCTAATTAAAGCAAATAGTGGCGTGCAAAAAAAATAGTGTGTGTCTATAGATTTATTTCTTGACTTTTATTTTCAACACGCTTTTATTAGCTTTACATGGAATTGCTTCACATTCTATAGAATCAAATATATGTAAGCCGTGTTCGGACTTGTTGGAATCGTCTTGAGATGCATGATGTTGCATTTTAGTTTTAGTTTTAGTTTTTTAGTTCCAGTGCTTACCCTCCTACTCCATCATCAGACCCTGAAAACCTTACATGGTTAAAGTTCATCTCACGACAATTCCAACAAACCCAAACACGGCCAGGATACGATGATCCACTATGGAGTTCGAGTGCTTACCCTCCTACTCCATCATCAGACCCTGAAATCTATATACAGTCAAAGTTCATCTCATGACAATTTCTCGAAGACGGGTAGGATACGTTGCTCCACTATGGAGTTCCAGTGCCTACCCTCCTACTCCATCATCAGACCCTGAAAATCATACATGGTCAAAGTTCATGTCACGACAATTCTAACTACCCCAAACACGGCCAGGATACGATGATCCACTATGGAGTTCCAGTGCCAACCCTCCTACTCCATCGTCAGACCCTGAAAACCATACAAAATCAAAGGTCACTGTTTTCGGTCCCGAAACCAGAAGACCCCGGTTCCAGCTGTTTTTTTAAATTCGAATCTAAATATAATTTCCAAAAAACACGTTCAACCAAAACTGGTAAAAACCAGGTTCAACTCGGTCATCCAGATACTAATTATGATGCCACAAACAAAAATACTGAAACCCTAATTCTTAATTATAGTACCCGTTTAAATTTTTACAGCTGCTTGCAAATCGCAGCCCGAAAGTGTATTTTTATATGGAAGCCTTTAGTTGCCAATAATACAATGTTTGTTATCCCGCTGTCAATATTAGTCGCCAAGTCATTATTTATAGTACCCCACCTATTATTTCTATGTGCCTGTTTAATATATTTGCTACCTTAAAGAAGCTGCCACTATTTGGTTTTTATGATACCTTGCAATTTGTAGCCCATCTAATTTAATAGTTACCAAATTATTTAATCGCTGCCAAGTTATTTTTTTAGTAACCAATAGTTAGTCG
Organism: Achlya flavicornis; assembly: GCA_947623365.1. Classification (NCBI taxonomy): domain Eukaryota; kingdom Metazoa; phylum Arthropoda; class Insecta; order Lepidoptera; family Drepanidae; genus Achlya; species Achlya flavicornis. The sequence continues at coordinate 10,865,047 of OX392468.1, forward strand.
CCATTTAATTTGTTAGTCGCCCTTATTTTATAAATTCTGAGGGGATTTGGCACTGTTTGTCGAAATACAGGAATTTTATTCTTAGTTCGGCAACAGATGCTTCTTTATCTAGTAATCCATGTATCTAGCCTTACTTATCAATAAGAAAATTGTGAACTAATTTCTTCTTTAAATAAACAATTATTATTATTATTATTCCATTTATTAATTTTTTGACTTATTTTTACATTTTTAAATATAGATATATATATAAAAAAAAAACAATACATATATTTAAAAGTATAAAAACAGCTCCCCACCGGCATCGGGAACAGGGTCCTAGGTACCGGTGGTCAAGGTTCCAGAGACAGGAACTTCCTCACTATGCGTGCCGTTTCCAGGAGCACTGCCTTCTGAATCTGGCCCTTGATCCAGCCACCCAACGCGAGCCTCTTAAGGTGTTTGTCGAGGCTCTTGGCAATTAGGCCATGGGCGGAGACGACTATCGGTACAATGGTTGCTGTATCAATGGCCCACATGTCGACAACCTCGTGTGCAAGATCAAGATACTTGCTTTCTTTATCCTTCTCTGCTTTCACGAGGTTCTCGTCATGGGGGACAGTAACATCAACAATCATTGCACGGCGCTCTTGGCGATCTATCAATACTATATCAGGCTTATTGGCGACAATAGTCCTGTCAGTAATGATAGATCGATCCCAGTATAGTTTGATATGACCATCTTCGAGAACCGATTCTGGCACATACCTGTAGTAAGGCACTTCAGACGACACCAGGTGGTATTTCAGGGCAAGTTGCTGGTGGATTATCCTGGCTACTTGGTTGTGCCTGTGCAAGTATTCACCGTTTGCAAGACGCGAACAACCGGAGATTATATGCCTGAGGGATTCACCAGGGATTCGCCAGGATGACATGCCCGACATATGTCGATGGTTCCATCCCTCAGGATAAATCTCCGGTAGTTGTTCGTTATCACAACCTCGTCCATAATTGCACAGACAAAACCTTCGGTTTCCCCAAAGAGGTCACCGAATTGTAGCCAGGCCACGGAGGCTGCAAGGTCCACATCGGGTCCATGAAGGGCCCGATAGTACCTTCCGTGTAGCTCCTTGCCCTGCCATACCTTCCTGCGATCGTCTATTGTGAGCACCACAGGCCTGCGCCAGTTTTCTCTAGCTAAAGATAGAGAGGTCAATCCATTGTCCACTGCGACAACATCCGTATGCATCCCCCTGTCAGTGTGGAGAAAATATTCTCTGAGATTATATACCTCGCGGGGGTTTTGGCATTTAAAAAACCTCGACCACCACATTTCCGCGGGATATATAACCTCATCACTGATGATCGTGGGTGATGCATACGGTTTGCAGTCAGCAATGTACGGACTTTTCTATCCAGGGTGTCCAATTCGGTCTGAGTCAACTTGAGTATGCCAAAGGAGTACATCAAGATTATTATTATTATTATTATCCTCAATCTACGATGAGATCGAATCCCAATCCACGCAGTTTCATTTTCAGGTTCTCTCAAGTGCCAAAAGTTTGATTGAGCCGTCATGAGCCGTGAGCTAGTCATTTTGTTGTTGAGCTGTAGCATTTTCCTTGGCTGTAGCTCAACGGCTCATACCGGTGTGATCTGATTCATTGAGCTGGTTCAGAGTTGAGTTACACACAGCGTTGCCATTAGGGTACGCACTAGTACGCATTGCGTACTATTTCGTTAGGTAGCGTTCTCAGGTAATCTCTCGCCAATTTGCGTACTATTTTATTATCATGCCAAAAAAAATGTTCTAAATAAAAATAAAAAGGTTTTAATTTCTGTCAAGCAAGTTTCAGTATAAAAAAATACCTCGGTGTGCTTTTTTATGCCATGTTCCAATTCTGAGATTCTTCTTATTTTTAAGTTTGGTAACCAAATCCAAATTAAGACTTATTTCTGCCAGTGTCAAGTTATATTATAATTTCCAATCACTCACAATAAATCACTTTAATATTTAGTTCTCAGTCAGTCATCGTCAATAAAATTTATATTTTACTACAATGGTGGTCATTGTGAAGTGAAACTCTTCACAGACTTTTAGGCGACAACTTGAAAAGTCACGATACACATAATTAATTTCATTTCACTTCACTGGTGCACATGGATTGATCTTTATTGGATAAAATACCACCGATGATATGCAATAAAACTCAAAATAGGTACACGAATTTATGAAAATAGAAACGTTCCTGCAAAAATGTCTCCAAGTTTCTTTCTATCATATAATTTTATCATTCTGTATTGCTGTTTGTATTTTCACTGGTTTGGATTTGTTCTTTCGTGGTTTCTTCGGTTTCAGTGCGCAAACGGCACTTAAAAAATACAATTCACTGCGTACTCAAAATTTTAATTTCGTACTATTTTTAGGTGCTGTGCGTATCCTATCGTCTAGTCAGTCACTCTGGCAACGCTGGTTACACACCTCTATTGAAAATACCATCGAGGCATCGACATATGTATAAAGTACAAAAGTATTAAATAAAACTTAAAATTTAAGTCAAACGATCATTATTTATCTTGTTTATAACTTAGTTTGGTGTAAAGCCCATAAATACCTGCCTAATTAGCCACAGTGAAAATATATCGTATTATATATATCTATGAGTCATTGATACATTAAGAGTATGACTGCGATAACATAACAAAGTTGATAAGGATATTGTAGGGACTTATACGTTTTTTTTGTGCATTGGAAGTTGACCAACCCTGTGGTCCGCAATAAAGCAGAAGGTACTAGCACGAATTCAGACATGGCTTTGCCCTTACCAATACCTCCATGCGCTAAAAGAGACGGTCTTAGAAGCTTAGGATGCGAACAATTCGAATACGCGAGTACAATGGCTTCAACATTATTAGCACCGGTTAAAACTGAACGGGAAATCCTAGAGCATTCAATGTCTGAGGACGATCCGAACGCCAACACGCAACTGCCGAGCGTAGTGGGTAAGCAACCACGTTGGGGCCCTCGGCATCGTGGCGCACAAGAGCTTGCTGAACTTTATAGCCCAGGTAGGTAAGAATTTATTTAAAAAATTGCTCAGGGTCTGTTGAATAGAATCAATGAGAAAATTAATATTTTATTTTGACAGGCAAGAGACTTCAGGAATTGATATGTGTCATGATGTGTTGCTCATTGTGTATTACTGCTGGCATCCTTATGAGCAGACACATACATGCCGATGCCTCATTATTGTTGGCAGCAGTAGCTGGTGTTCTGACAGCAGATTTTGCATCAGGCATTGTGCACTGGGCTGCAGATACATGGGGAGCAGTTGACCTACCTCTTATAGGCAAAGTAATATAGATTTTTATCTAGTGCTTATTTTTGTTCAGTCACCTTAGTTATCTATCACATTCGTTGATTGCATTCTTCTTTCACCACATCTGTGTGTCTGCTTCGACTTTTATCATTTCACTTGAAATATTTTTCCAGCACATTTAGGCTCTCCTCAGTTATACTGTGGGGTTTGAATAGTGCATGTCCAGGTTACATGTTAGTGTCATAAATCTCTGGGCCACTTGGGGTTTATGTCTCATTTAAAAGGTGGCACACCTAACCACATTATAGGCATTAAAACTGACAAAAATGTATGTATTTAGAAGCAGTGCATGCATAGAAGACTGCTATGTGTACACATGTATTGTGTAGGTTCTTGATAGAAGGGAAGCTTGAGCAAGAAGTAAAGAATAAACAAGGAGCTGTATCAGGCTAGACTGACCTTTGTCTTCAGCAGTTGAGGAATTGGTGTCATTTATGATCAGACTAGCTGTCCCCCACGGTTTCACCTGCATGCCCGGGATAAAAAGTAGCTTATGTCCCTGTCCATACCATAGGCTACCTCTATCAAAAATATAGATGATATCAAAAATAAGGCCTCCAATTCGTCATGATTCCCCAATCACTACATTCAACTACATCAGAAGTTCCCAAATATTTTTTTCACATAGACCACTTTCAGAATTTTCTGGTTTTGGTGGACCTTCTGCTGCTACATTTCTACCATATTCCCAAAACTCGTCAAATAACAGCTTCCTACAGCCAACAAACTAATCCTTGGACATGCAGGTTTCTTCATGTTGCTGTCTCACAAATAAGCCACCGGGAATTAAATCTGTGTGTGCATAAAGGCTTGGGAACCTAACTAATAAAGGCTTTTTGAAGGTGGTGAAAATTAGTCAACACCACATAAATCACATGGCACATAAATTGCATGGGAATAATGCAGTCTTATAAAAGTCAAGGTAAACATAATAATAACAATCTAATAATAGTAGATAATACCATTAGAACTAATATCTTGCACATTACAAGGCAATAAATTGTTGATATTGTTTTGTTTCTCATTTACCCTAATATGTGCACCACAATCATACATTTTCTCATAGACGATATACATTTAGGGGAACTATACTGAACACAATGCTTTACTCATATAGCTATCTATACCTACTAATATCATAAAGAGGAAAGATTTGATTGTTTGTTTGTTTGCCAAACAAATAAGATTTTTTTTTTAAATTTAAATTCATCATAAAGTAATCATTATCACTCATTACCATTATACGAAAAATCATTATCATCCCAAATAATAATTTGGAGACCCATATCTCCTATATTTACCGCGTAATCTGTGATTTAGGTACCATATAGTCATATTTTCATTCTAAATCAATATTTTCAAAATCTAAAATTTCTCTCAATTGCTCCAGATTGGATTGATATCAGAGATCTGCCCTTTCATATCTTTCCATTGTGTTATAGGGTTGATGACTTTGATTCAATGCTTGATGCAAAGTACTCAAATTAGTATGGAGTATCAATATCAATATTACTCTTTATTCCCAAACTAGCGCCCCGGCGCGACTTCGTTCGCGTGGTGCTACCCTACCCTACCCTACGGGTATGAAAAATAGTTTGTCGTATTCTTATACCTACTGAATATACACACAAAATTTCATAAGAATCGGTCAAGCCAAGCAAGAGATTGACTCCCTCCCGTACGGCCCGTCTTTTTTTTAAATGTTTCGTTACCTCATAACTCCGCCATTTATGAACTTCTTTTGAATATGATTCTTTTTTTGTCTGGAAGGGTACACTTCCCGTTTGGTCCCATTATCATCAGATCATTTGATTACTTCTTAGTGTAGTTTGAAGTCGGTTTAAGTGTTTTGTAAAACAGTCCAATTATTAAACTCGTGATATCTTTCGAATGGAATGTCCGAATTGAATAATTCAAAAAGTTATATAAAGGTACTAGCTGTTACCCGCGACTTCGTCCGCATTTAGGTGAAATTGAGTATAATAATTATACATACATTTTTGTACATAATTTTTTTTATTTTGCCATCTTTCGCTAAGATGTAAACATTTTGTAGACAGTTGCATACGTGTACTGACTAGGGAATGCAAAACCGTTGCAAAATGAAAACCGGTTTTTTCCGTTTATGAGGTGTAAAACCGGTTTTTTAATGTTCGCTCGGATTTCTTTCACGTTATTTCTATAGCTCGAATTATACATAATAACCGTAACCGTGCCTAAGATTTAAAAATCACAAACTGTGAAATTATTGTCAGTTAAAGTTAATGAAGTGGGTATAAAACAAACATCAAATTCATCATCACCATCTGCCTACCCTGTTCTCAATCATTTGGGGTCGGCGCAATATGTACGCTTCTTCCATTCGTCTCTTCTATCTGTTATACCAACATTCACTCCTTTCTTACCAATATCATCTTTCACACAATCCATCCATCTCTTTTTCATCAATTTGATGGAAATAATAGTTTATTTAACTCATACAACTCAACTCAATAGTTTATCTGATTCATCTTCATCAGAGACTCGTTTATATAGACTACACGGTTCGTTTTGCTTTTGATTTTAAACGAATGAAATCATATCACGTTTGCTTGGTTTTTAATTGCTATGAGATATGATGACTTTATGTTAAAAAATAGATCATTAATAAAGAAGTACTTATTTAAACATTTACTGTCTTACTCATAAAAATCTCTTAAATAACGGATTAAGTAGTGTATAGCTAAATACTATTTAAAATGTTATTCAGTGTTTAACTTTTCTTTACTCATAAACGCTTTTTAGTCATGATTTAGTTATTGAAGGATTTAAAGAGCAAAAATAATATTATATATGGCGACACCAACATCAAGACCATAAATTTGACAGTAATGGAGGTTTTAAAAAAAATAAACGGCACCATTTTGAAAAGTTTTATTTTGTGTTTTATGATAATATTATATTTAATTAGAAAATGGAAATTAACAATTAATTCAGAACGTGAAAAAGATCACGTTTGTTTGCGAACTTTATTAACCTCTGAATAAAAAGGTAAATAGATTTTTGAATCTTAATTTTATGTAAATTATAATATTTACAAGTTTATTTACAAGTTCTATTTCATCTTCTATTTTTAAGAAAAAATTTATGAATTTATATTGTTCAGGTCAGACTATGAACAAGAACATTTCTCATTCATAGTCTGATCTACTGGCTTCAGCAGCGATCGAAAAATAAATCCAAATAGCTGAAGAAATACATGTAAAACGTATAGGAATTATGAATTTGGAGGAAGAGTATTGGAAAATCAAAATACAAACATTGAATAAATTAATGGAATAATTATGTGTAAATAAATCTCTAGTGAAATTGTGTATGTTGTTACTAATATTATTTATATTATCTTGGTCCTCCTGATCTGAAACCCTCATATTTTAATTAAATTTAGTTAAATTATGTAGCACACACGGCACAAGCAATGATAAGTATAGTAGGTAGATTTCAAATAGCATGAGTTCGGTAACTCATGGTATTTTATAAGATTTCTCTGGATTTCTCATTGGTTAAAGTTTATTTCGATAGAATAAAGGAATACTATGATAGAGCGAGGTTTCATCAAATATTGTGAGTACTATTTCAGAGTAATAAAATGGAACTTCACTAGATATTGGTAAAAACCCTTGACCTTGACGACTCAACCTATGTGAAATAGAGTAGGAGTTGTTTTATTATGCTATATGAATCACCTATGACTTAAAAATTCATCCCTCTAATACCTTTAAACTAGCAATTCTTGTATATATATATAATCTGAATCTCGGAAACAGCTCCAACGATCTTCATGAAACTTAGTATGCGTGGGGTTTCGGGAGCAATAAATCGATCTAGCTAAGTTTCATTTTTAGGAAACGTCGTTATTACCGTGTTTTCAGGCAATGAAAAACTGCTACAATATCATTAGAATACCTACGAAAGTAAATTTCGCCACCATCTACAGGATTATCATAGCCAGATGGGAAATCGGGCGGTTCCGAAACCAGAAGATCCTGTTCGAGTTCAGATGATCATATTTTCCCTTTTTTTTCCAAGGTCCTTCTTTTGTGAGGAAAACTAATATGATTTACAAAAAAACGAGCAAAGGCCGGTCATCCAGGGAGTATAAGTTTAAGTAATTTATGGTGTTTAATCTAACATAATATATCCATCGTATTTTCAGAAATAAATGAAAAATATTTTACAACAATCAAGCATCAGCTGTTTATTTGGCGGCCATTTTGCTATTTAACGCGCTAAACAAGGGTCGTAGGTTGTTTAATTTGACAGCTCTTTAAATAACGTTTTTAAGCAGTGAATAGGTTCGAAGCAATAAGGTTAAATAGCGTTTATGAGTGAAGATTTTTTTAAATAACGATTTTAAGTATGGCTTAACTTTAAATAGCGTTTATGAGTAAGGCTGTTATTAAATTATGTTTCGTACGTTATAATATTCATTTCACGCGTAATATTATGAACACAAAAACGTGATTATTATTATACGAATGTTTTCCTTACATAAAAAAAAACAGTACCCAGTCTTTGTTTTCGTGCAGACGGGTAAAAAATAACACCAATCAGTCAGCTTGCTATCTGGCAGATAGATAAGAGCCTTCGTTGAAAGTAGTTGCTCCGATAGCATGACATTAATGCTGGCGTCCCGCAAGGCTCGCCATTATACCCTTTTTTTTTATTAGCGTGGGGAAATCCTCATAGGATACCCGACCGCCCTGGCCCCGGGAGCGGCCAGGTTATGCCGGACTTTTACCGGCTAAAACCCTACGGTGGTCGCAACCTGCCTACAGAGGGGGGGGGGGCTCTCTTGCAGATCGCAAGAGAACCCTCGCATCCATGTCCGCCAGAATGTCCAGCGGCGGAAAGCGAGCCAGAACAATTGCCGCCTCAAAGGATATTGTGCGATATCCTCGTACGATCCGTAGGGCCATCTTACGCTGGACACTGTAGACTTTCGTTCTACAGCGTCGGATGGCCAGCCTCTTTGCCCATACGGGCGCCCCGTATAGGGCTACGGATCGTATGACCCCCGCATAGAGGCGGCGAACTTCCTGTCTCGGTCCCTCGAGATTGGGCAGCAGTCTGTGCATGGCACCCGCTACCCTCTCAATCCGGGGTATTAGGCACTCAAAGTGCTCTTCGAAGCCCCAGCGACTCAAGGATGAGGCCCAGGTACTTCATGTACCGCCCCACCCCGACTTCTGACTCACATACTCGGACAAACGAGTCGGGTGGTTCCCTGCTCCTAGGCATTTTGTGGAACCATAGTGCCTGGGTCTTGTGAGGCGCTATTTCTAGACCCAACTCGCGGATTTTGGCGACGACGACTTCCACCCCAAGCTCGGCGAGCTATTTGGTCCCCTCGAAGGTATCCCAACTGGCGACCACCAACGTGTCGTCTGCATAGTAAACGACATTTACGCCAGCGGTGAGATTGACACGCAGAACCGCATCGTACGCTAGGTTCCACAGCAGCGGGCCCAACACCGACCCTTGTGGAACCCCACACGTGATCTCCCTCCGGATTCTCCTACCGTCTTGGTCCATGTACAATATGTACCTGTCGTGCAAGTAGTCCCTGACTATACCTTGCAGGTAGGAGGGCACCTGATGGTATGCCAGAGCCCCCCTGATTGCGTCCCAAGGCAGAGAGTTAAAGGCGTTGACGATATCGAGACTTATCGCCAACGCCACTCCACCCCGGGACGCAGCCTGCTCCAACAGAGAGTGGACGCGCAAGACCGCGTCTACAGTCGAACGCCCCCGTCGGAAGCCGAACTGGCTATCAGCCAGGTCGGGACCAACGCACGACAGATGCTCGTTGAGACGAGCGGCAAGTATTCGTTCCAACAGCTTGCCCACCTCGTTCAACAGGCATATGGGACGGTATGCAGAGGGAGAACCTGTCATCGTGCCGCGGAACCAGTTCGCTTCTCTTTCCGGATCGGACGGAATCTCTTCGGCTTCTGGCCATGCCGCGAAATTGGCGGCGGCTTCGAGCATGTCTCGATCTAGCCGCTTAAGACACCAACGTCGCGGAGGGCTACGTCGCTAGCTACCTTCATGGCGGCTGGTATTGCCGATGGGACGGCGGAATGCCACATCCATGAGGATGTGGCGGTGGTCAGATAGAGTGACCACCACATACTATTGAACTGTTACTGAACGCTACCATGATCGTCGGGCGATCACACGGCGTTGTTACTGAACGCAGCCCTGGAGTATCTTGTGTAAGGGCGGGAATGCTAGCCTCGGTGACTTCCATTTCCGGGCCAGAGCCCGGCTCTGCGGAAGGAACCTCGAACGTCTCTTTGATGGGAGCCTGCTTGCTCTTCTTCTTGGGTGAGGAACACCTTCTACCCAGGCGATGATCTGAGGGAAGCCCTAGATCAGTGCACAAGGGACATTTGAGCGACTTTGCGGTGCAGTCGCGGGCTCTGTGGCCCACCTCACTACAGGCGTAGCAGCGATTGCTTCTATCTAAGCCTGTACTGCACCTGCATCCTACATGTCCCTTTTCGAGGCATCGGAAGCAGTGTAAGGGCCTGGCTTCCAATGCCTCTACCCTCGTTGTCCCCCCAAAACTGAATACATCGTAGTGGATGATCGACGGACTTCGCCCACCTTTACGTCGTCCGTTGCACATCCACCTGCCTCCGCAACCGCTGCTCCCACTTCTGGAGGAGTGATGACATCATCGAGGTCCCGTAGTCTCATCTCAACCGTCTTTACAGGACGGGCGATGCGCACCCCAAGGTCTACGAGGACCTCCCTTAATTATGCGGCTAAGGCGTCAGCCTTAGCACCACAATCAGGGCCATCCACTTCCATGAGAATGCCCCCGGTAACCGAACGCTTCAAGCGGACGCCAGGGATGTCAAGCTTGATCTTGGCTTTGGCGTCCTCTGTAACTTGATCGTACATTACCAAGGAGCCCTCCGGTATTGTCACAGTAACAGCAGCGGTTGTCGGGACCCTAAGCAGCTTCTTTTTACTTCTACCTAAGTGGTATGCGACTCTGTAGTCGCCAGTGGCTGGACGGGAGGCAGTTCCTCCACTGGGTGTTGGAAAGGACGACTCTTATTTTTGGAACGTTTCTTTTTTTGTTCCGTTCCGGTCTGTGGCTGCAACTGCGGCTGCGAACGTTCACGTGGCTGTGGCTGGGGCTGGGGGTCGACTAAACCTAGTCTATTTCAACCCCACTAAGTCACACAAAAAGGCTTTTGTGTGACTTAATGCCTCATGTGCAGGCGCGCATTCACCGTTCAGAAAAGTATATTTTCTGTGGCTCCTCATTTCTAGAACATGTCCCTCAAAATCACGAAAAGCATTCGGATCCTTCGCGTTAATATTTGTTGCGACGTTCTGTTCCAAAGTTCCAAGGTATCCAAAAAACTCGGTGTGCTTAATAGAGCGAAGTAGTACTTCTTATCGAGGCAAAGACTGTCACTATATAAGTCGCAAGTCCGGCCCAAATGGAATAATGCTGTCTTCTGTGGGAACCTGGATACCAGCTTTGGTATTTAGACTCAGTTCAGCGACATGCTGTTATAATTGTCGACGATCCCGAGCTCACAAGTGTTTTAAATTTAAAGCCCCTTAGTCTTAGGAGAGACTGCCTTCTTATGTGTGTTCTACCGCTTTTCCAACGGACAGTGTTCTGAAGAATTGTTTTACCTGATGCCCAGTTACCTTCTACCATCGTAGTAACCGACAGGGAGTCTATTCTTACACATTGGAACCAAAATGGTCTCGTACTGTGCGGTTTCAAAGAAGCTTCCTATCGTGGACGCTCAGGCTGTGGAATGAGCTCCCCGCTTCAAAAAGGTTGAGGGTTGGCAACGTGCCAGCCGATATGTTGCAAGCACAAGCGTCCATAGGCTACGGTAACTGGTTATCATCAGGCGAGGCCGTACACTTGTTTGCTGCCTAAGTATTGTAAAAAAAAGTTATTTTCTGACCAGCTCAACACACTTCAGTTCATCACAAAAATACTCACTGCATTGCACTCAGCTTACAAAACGGCGGCAAATCTTCCTTTTTTAGTATTTCATAACATTGAAAGAAAAACCGAAAATAATCGAAAAACCGGTTTTGGTGATTTGTAAAAACGGGTTTTTTTGTTGGTTAAAATTGTACCGAATAACCGGTTTTTCGATTTTTGGTGAAACCGGTTTGCATTCCCTATACCTGACGCAGTATTACAGAATCTAAGTTAACTGTTCCTTGCATCCTTGACAAAATTTTCGGCAACCTTTTTGTTGTTCTGTTAAAATTTTATTATCTGTTGAATGTTTGTAAATTAATTCTGATAAACAGGATGTGATTATTTTGTAAAGAGTTTGTAAACAAGTTATGGGTCTGTACTTGGCGGGATTCAAAGTGTCATTGGGATCTTTCGGCAACATGTATGTAAAGTCCCCGTCATGAGAAGCTATAAATTATGTAAACAAACATCTTTTACTAAGTAAACATTTTATACTGCGAGATAATAATAAATTGACCATATTCAATCGACATGAAATATAGACGGGTTATATGAAAGTAACAACCTATTTAATTTAGTCGGATCATATTTTAACGACGCAAAGCGCTATCGTTTGTGTTTCTTGGTACCGGAACGCGTCCGTCGCAGGGCGTCTACCACGAAAAGCGAAAACCGAAAAAACGTCCTTTGTTTTGACAGATACCTACTCCATAACGCTGCGGATCCAATTGCGGGTCCGAAGTTCATTTTGTGACATTTATCGCTGCGGATGGCTACCCCGAAACCAAAATAACGGATGAAGTTTCTTGATTTGACGTACAACTTTTCGGGAATTTAACCTCAAATTGCACGATAAGTCTAAGGCTATCGTTTCGAGTTCCGTTTTTGTTAAAAATAACATAATCGGTTCTAATCTTGGATATTAATGTAGTAAATAATATTATATAATGATTTTGAAGCATACAATCTAATAAGTTATCGAGAAAACGGACATAATTGTATTTCAGTAATCCTACTTAGGTACCTATATAACAAATGCGAAAGTGAGTTTGTTTGTTACCTCTCTTGAGTCTTGACAACTCAACAGCACAAATAATCGAGATGAAATTTGGCATATGGGTAGACCACAGAAATAACATATAAGTACTTTTTATCCTGGGAATAAAGAATATGAGTTCCCTCGTGAAAGTGGAGCGATGACTAGCTCTCTACAAAAAATATCTTCACCCTCATTATCCCCACAGAGTCCCCCATACTATGTATAGTAAACCCTCATTAGTCCCTTATAATATGCCAAATGCCTACTTATTTTTAAATCCTAAGATTTCAGCTGTTTGAAGAGGCCCTTAATGAAAAACTAGTAAGCCGCCCCCATCATAAACTTCCTGAAATTATTCTCTATAAACTCATTGTAAATGGTAACAAACAAACAAACCAAAATACACTTTGCTTTATACTATTTAGAGATAGAGATGAGTGTGTAGTGGGGACGTATAGGAACAACATGAATAAAAAGCATACAACTATGTTCCATAACTGATTAATGTATTTGTTATTTTGATAAAATTTGGTAGTGTTAATAGATTGGAATACACTTTTTATTGTATAAACCACATGTAAGAACATAATAAGAAATTAAACAAACAAAAATGGTGATAACAACATAGGCATCCTTATAGCTAAAATAATTTCTTTCCAGCAACCTTAATCCTATGAAACACAGTTAAAAAATAAAACTGTTTTTGTTTTAAAATAGACTAGCAGACTGGTTAGTATAATTATTATTTTAAACCCCAATATCTCTCCTTGAATAATACACGGTGGTGTAGATATCTTTCTTCAATATAATTATATTTTTAGTCATACACAAGTCTTCGGGAATCTCCAACGAGTGCGTTTTCTGTCTTGATATTCCTTTGTTCCTATTTTCAAATTTCCTGACAATGGCATTGGTATACATGACTGCCATTTCTTCCAGCACTATGTTTGCACTAGATTTTGGTTATAGAATAGCTATATAGTTTGCAGTGTCTTCTTATTCTGATGTGATGTGTGTCTACACTATCGGCCATTCATATTTATCGGGAATATCGCATTCATAAGTAGGTACTTTCTAGTATTAGACTAGGAGGGCACGACAGAAATGGTAACGATAAGGTAAATGGCGAAACTCATGTTCATGGGATAAAGGACACCTCTCTGATGCCAAATCTGTCGGTCTGCCGGCGCGAAGTGGTTGCGTTATCTAGATATGGCGCCTGAAAAACTGTTTATCGTGACCGAAAAAAAACGATAAGGTAAATGGCTGAACTCGACGTAGAAAGTAAGTGTTAGTTGTACTGATGTCAATTTAAAAAAAACTGACCACATATTCGGTTGCGTTATCTAGATATGGCGCCTGAAAAACTGTTTATCGTGACCGAAAAAAAACGATAAGGTAAATGGCTGAGCTCGACGTAAAAAGTAAGTGTTAGTTGTACTGATGTCAATTTAAAAAAAACTGACCTAATATTCGGTTGCGTTATCTAGATATGGCGCCTGAAAAACTGTTCATCGTGACCGAAAAATAATAATAATAATGGCTGATCTCGAAGAATCATAGTCGTCACCATTACTAGCTTATTAATAAAGAAACTGTCAAAAATTTTGGTTGCATTTCTATCTACGTAAAATACGTTTCTAAGCGACCTACGTAACAATTATTACTATGAATAATTTGAGTGTTTTACGGTTTCGCGGATTTTGCATTGTCAAAAATATTAAATGTTATCAGTGCCGCCGCCCTTTACACCCTCCGCCGCCCTGCCTGCACTGATCGGCATTCAGAAGTCAACAGGCAAACATAGATAAGATTATAACATTGTTATAAATACTAGCCACGCTCTGAAAACTATGTTTCAATGGTTTTCTGCCAAAAATCTTATGCTAAAATATAAAAAAAAAAATGTATAAGGTTTTCAGTATCAAATTTAAGTTGATACCAATTTTAGTTGATTTCTTGGTCTGACCATAGACTTTAGATTGTGGGGTGCTCACCTGGAAGCCTTAGGTGGTAAACTGAGCTCCGCAGCTTTTGCAGTCAGCAAAATAAAGTAACTGACGGACATTCATACATCCAGACTAATTTATTTTGCATATTTTCATAGTCTTATGTCTTACGGTCTTTTGCTGTGGAGCTCTGTTTGATTGTTTGTTTCTGAGTTTTGTTCTACTATATTAAGTCTTATCTACTATATTAAGTTTACTACCAATACCATCCACAATAACATTGGTATCGACATTGTACATTATTTGATAATGAAAATCTCGTACATTTTGTTTTTTTTTAGAATTTAGCATAAGATTTTTGGCAGCAAATCATTGAGACACTGTTTTCAGAGCGTGGCTAGTATTTATAACAATTTTATAATCTTATCTATGTTTGCCTGTTGACTTCTGAATGCCGCTCAGTGCAGGTGGGGCGGCGGAGGGTATAAAGGGACGGGGCGGCACTGATAACATGTCATATTTTTGATAATCCAAATTCCGCGAAACCGTAACACACTCAAATTATCCATAGTGATAATTGTTACGTAGATCGCTTATAAACGTATGTTGCGTAGATGGAAATGCAACCAACATTTTTGACAGTTTTTTTTATTAATAAGCTAGTAATGGTGACGACCATGATTCGTCGAGATCAGCCATTATTATTATTATTTTTCGGTCACGATGAACAGTTTTTCAGGCGCCATATCTAGATAACGCAACCGAATATTAGGTCAGTTTTTTTTAAATTGACATCAGTACCACTAACACTTACTTTCTACGTTGAGCTCAGCCATTTACCTTATCGTTTTTTTTCGGTCACGATAAACAGTTTTTCAGGCACCATATCTAGATAACGCAACCGATTATTTGGTCAGTTTTTTTTAAATTGACATCAGTACAACTAACACTTACTTTCTACGTCGACTTCAGCCATTTACCTTATCGTTTTTTTTCGGTCACGATAAACAGTTTTTCAGGCGCCATATCTAGATAACGCAACCACTTCGCGCCGGCAGACCGACAGATTTGGCATCAGAGAGGTGTCCTTTATCCCATGAACATGAGTTTAGTCATTTACCTTATCGTGACCATTTCTGTCGTCACCTCCTAGTATATATGTTCCGGGTAATTTTCTTTGCACCTAAAATACAGTAAACATAATTTTGTTAAAACACAATGTCAATATAATGTTCAAAGCTTTAAAGGGTGCTTTAAGTGAATTTACTTATATGAAAGGGAAGGAGCTAGAACATAAGTTCCAAGTAAGCTTAAAATTGTAAAAGTTCTTGATAAAATGAAATCAATAAATACGCAATTTATGCGAAATCCAACTTACTCGCGTCTTCGAAAAATACCCCACCATTAGTATCTTATCAACCTATAGAACATTGCACCCTACTGCATCTTTGTATTTATCATTATATTTTGTAATTTACAATAATTTCATTGAATATTAAATAAACATTAATCAATTATTTTTAGTCAATAGAAAGCATTGACATGACACTTTGACAGTTTTTTTTTTTAAAAGCTCTTTATAATGTTGACTTTGTTTTCTTACCTATACAACCTATAGACATATTCATCTTTAAAATTTTATTTTCGCTCATTAATGACTCCAAATGTAGGTGGAAAAATATATTTATGTGGCCAAAGTATATCAAATAATAGTAGTAACAATTCTGCTGGTGTATTTGATCAAAAAATATCTCTTTAGATTAATTACCGGTTTTGAGATCCATGCAGTGTAAAAGACCTTTATATTCATTCATTCATTTCCATTCAAGTAATTGGTCCGCATTGTTGTCTATGGATTCGAACCAAGCTGTGAATTCCGTAAGTATTTCAGAGTAGGTTAAAGGTACGTCTTTCGTGCGTGTTGCGTTTCGGGCCGCAGTCAAGTACTTCGCTTTTCGTGGTAGACGCCCAGGGATTGTAAACTATCGGGACGCCATTTTGAAATAAACGCGTCATTCGAGTTTCGAATGCGTACGAGTTTGTTTCATTGCTTTGCATATATCGCGGATCTGGTTGTTATTGTTAATTTTGTTATTGTTTCGTTATCACTTTTTTATCGTTGTTACTTTAATTGTTGCGTTAATTTTATTTGTTATTACGTATAATGGAGCCAGTAGCCAGTACATCTAAGGAAATAAATTCGCCACGAAAAAAATGTCAAAAGGTGCGTAATACAATTTATCTAAAATATATAATAAGTAAAAAGAAAGAGTTGTTTGTTAAATAATATATGTTAATTAATATTTGTTACTTAATAATTTATTAAATCTTAAACAAATTAATTTTTTTTGTTGGTCCAAATGTTGTGAACTCCTGAACACTTGTTTACAAAATTTATAGCTTCTCATGACGGGGACTTTAATTCCAGTTGTTATGAACTGTGGCATTGATTCTGGGTCCTGAATGAATTGATTTATATAGTTGTGTAGAAAAGGATGTTTATGTGTGAGTTTTTTATACCAGTAATTATGAATGTGGTCAGAACCTGGAGCTTTCCAGTTATGTTGTTTACGCAATACATTGTGGAATGTGTCTACGGTGATAAATTCAAATTGCATTTCAGGAATATTAGCATTATTCATTTCCTCATTTTTAATCCAGTCTGCTTCATTATTGTGTGCTGTAGGCTGTTCCCATATCGAAGCCCAAAAGGTTTTAAGTTCATGTAGTGGTGGTGAGCTATGAGAGTTTTGAGGAGAGCTACTATTTTGAGTAACATTTGAGTTTCTTATGGTACGGTAAAACTGTTTTTCATTATTAAAAAATTTTGTGTTTTGGGTTTTGCGGAGTGTGTATGCATTCTAACGCTTTAATCTACGATTTGCAACCAAAAGTTTTTGTTTAAGTGTATCTAAAACTTGTATAGGTTGTGTGTTTACTCCTTCATGAATCGAGTGAATTTTGTGACGTTCTATCTAATATATCGTCTATACGATTTCTCAGCCTACTATTTGTGTTACCATTTAAGTAATGTTTTAGTCTACTAATTGCTCTCAGATCCATTATTTTCTTTTCCAGCCTGATTTGCCAGTCCGGTTTACTATATTTTCTAATTCTGTTTACATCTTCGGGTGGAGGGATTACAATTTTTGACCCGTTTATTTTAGCAGCAGTTATTGCTGAACAGTAGATAATAGTTTGGAATGTTTTAAAATCTGTGCTATCATTTAAATGTTCCGCTAGTATAGCGTTGTTTATGTACTGAACTACTTTAGCCATTTTTTTTGATGTTTTCTGTTTAGGCATGTATGGTCTGTCAGTGGGTTGGGTATTTGAAAAGTATCTTAGCATATTTTGAAAAGTTGTATCTATTTCAGGATGTCTTTGAAGTTCGGTTACTTGTTTTGTATGTTGCGTTTCTGTAAACAGTTTGGAATCTATATTATATATTAAATCAATATTATTATCTAAGTTTGTGTCCGTACCAGGTTGAGTGTCAGGAATGGGAATATTTTCTGTATGATTTCTTCTCAACTCGTCTGCAACTTCCTGCCTAATATTATTGAGCTTATCAGCATTCATTATTTTATTATTAAAGATTCGTCTGCGTTGATCAGCTACTCTCTGCTCAGAAACAGAAGACAAGTGTGGGTATATTTTTTTAAATTCTTGATGCAATGCTTTCCTATAACCGGTTTTATTTGTTTCTAATTCTGTTACTTTAAAATATGAACGAATGACATTTTCATTTATATCATTAGTCCATTTCATGCGTTGTGGTTGTAAATGCTGTGTGTGCTGTAGGGATGAAAGAGTTGATAAAGACTGTTGACTATTGTGTGTGGTGTGCGAATGTATTTCACTATTGTGTGTTTGAAGTTCTATTTTTATTTCTTCATAGATCGTAGTTATTTTTTCTTGTATTAAAAGCTTATTACGATTTATTGCTCTTCGTTGGTCACCTAGTCGCTGTCTTGAAACGTCTACTTGTGGGAATCTTTCTAAAAACTTTTCGAGTGAAGTTCGCTGGAGGTAAGTGCGCAGAATAAATTCGTTTTGTTCTGTTAGTCCATCTCCTGCGCATTTGAGATTTGTTGGTAATGGGCACGAGGTAATCGGCAGGGAGCGCCTCTTGTGCACCATTTACCGACAAAGTGCTTGCCGTAGAAATTGTTGGCTAAGATGGGGTTCTGTACGATGAACCCGAGGAAGCTATTGTGACTGCTGATGGTGGTGCAGTAGAAATGTCATCGGCTGTAGCATTATCCCGGAGAGCCCGCCTGCTCAGTTCTCCATCGTCGGCTGTAGTAGATTGTTCGACCGAAGCCCGCCTGCTCAGCTCGGCGTCGCCGATGGTCATCATACTGTGGCATCCAGCATCGGCTCCAGATGCGCCCCGGCGACCCCCGGGCAGCGACCGTAAATTATATCTTCTTTCAGTCATTCTCCATATTGGGTTGCCAGTGCCACGTTAGCCGTGTAAGTTTTGACTGTACACGTTACCGCCCCCTACGTGGGTCAGGTGTTCGACCCGGACGTGTGGCTGGACTTTAGGGGGGGGGGGCTTATTATTATTAATCCCTATTGTATATTACTTTTTTGATAATAAAAAAAATAAAAAAATAATGAATTTACTTTTTGATATTGTAATGATCAAAAAATAAATGAACTTATGTAATTATTATTAAAGGTACTTATTTCATGTTTGTGATGTAATAGCAATGTTTTTACCCTTTAACTAATTAGGTACGGTACTTTATAACAAATTATGGTTTTATTAACCATAGGAAATTACACTATTTATATAGTTAAAATTAAAAACACAATGATTTTATATTTTAGTCAGGTTCTGCGGTTAAGATTGTGAACGCAAACTATACTGATTGATTGATTGACTGATGATTATACTATATACTGATTGATTATACTGAAAATCTCTTCGATAAAATTTTGCGAAGACTGTAGAATTGCCATTCAATCCAACAGTATTTCTGATTATATGCATGTTTAACTTTAAGATACCTATTTTATTTGATTGAACTTTTATTAATTTTAATAGTAGGTACAACATATACATAATTAACATTTTTACAGAAGAGGTAATCTAAAAAATACATACTTAAGTATGTATATATGCGTGAGCTGAGAATATAGCTAACTAGTTGATAGCGTGTCTTTTATCAAACGTTTATACAATTCCTTTTATACAAGGCTGCGTCAAATATATATGTCGCAGATTCCAACGGATCCACATGTTCGATGTCGGTGTCCACCATTTTTTTTTATTGGCAATCAGTGCGCACACCTGGCGCAGGCGCTGTCTCGAAGGCAAGAGTGTCAAATCGAGCCTGGATCGAACGCACTACTGACAGCATGAGCTGCAGGGTTGGATTTAGGTACGTTGAAAAAGATAGCACAAAAAAATTAAAAGGATAGTATTTATAAAAAATTATAGTACACTTTCATTATTTTTAATTTCACTTATTAGTCATTAAAATCAACACCAATTATGGCAAAATTTACTCCTCTTCTAAGTTTATCAGTTCTTGAATATTACTATTAGTTATATCTTCATCTTTGGCATTTAATCTCATCAACATATCCTCAGTAGGAATAAAATCAGTACAATTCCCACTTTTACTACCGCTTTTGATAGCGTCACAAGATAATAATTTTTTTTGAATTTCGATTGAATTGAAGAAAAACTTTGATTGAATTTCGAATGGAATGGAAGGAACGAGATTAGTGGAAAGATAGAAGTGTACTGCGGAGGATAATCGGGGAATCCCCGGCCATCAACACAGAAAACATCGCAAGATCAGAATTCGGTCGGATACACGCACGGTCGAAATATTCATTTAACGTAAAACTAAAGGGCTGATTACACTGACCAACTTGCAGGGTCCGATTTGACATACATTGCTGGTTATCTTGAGTATTTTATTACAATGTACTCAGATAACCAACAATGTATGCCAAATCGGCCCCTGCAGGTTGGCCAATGTAATCGCCCCATAAGCATTCGGGAGCAAACTTTAAATTATAGTATTTTAGTGTACTATCCTTAGATGTGGATAGTATATAGTACAAAGGGCGAAATTATAGTATAAATACTATAATTATAGTACATAATCCAACCCTGATGAGCTGCCCATTACGATGTTGCCATTCGAATATATTGAATAAGTACCGAAATAAATGACAACATATTATATTCTCCGACACGGACATTCTGCCATTCAATGCGCTCTCGCGTTGCTTCTCAACATCACATGCAGACAGCACAAGCAAAGCGTTTCAAATAGCTTTCAACTAGACTTACAAGAACCCAATCGTACCAGATATAAAGCCACGCGTGAACATTAAGAGCCCGATACCAAGGGCTTCAACTATTTCTAATGTCTAAAGAATCACAAGGCGTGAAAGCTTTCAGCATTTGTTGATCAACATCGATTTTACTTTGATTACACCGCAAAGCGTTGAGGCTTACAACTTAAATTCACCGTAAAGCGTAGTAGCTTTCAACTTTAATTCACCGTAAAGCGTAGCAGCTTTCAACTTCAATTCTCTGCAAAGCGTAGCAGCTTTCAACTTCAATTCACCGCCAAGCGTAGCAGCTTTCAACGTCTATTCTATGCAAAGCGTAGCAGCTTTCAACGTCAATTCTCTGCAAAGCGTAGCAGCTTGCAACTTCAATTCACCGCAAAGCGTAGCAGCTTTCAGCAGTTCACCAGGACAAAGCGACAAGACTTTCAATCCATACCTCTGACAATGCTTTCAACGTGTAATATAACATTTTATTGATCAACAATGCCTGCAGGCTTCTTCAGTTCACACTTAACAAAATAACAAATATAGCGAGTAGGTACTACTGTCACAAAACAATCCAGTAATTATTTTAATAATCTTACACATATTTTCAATCCAAATATCTCGTTACTAACCAATACGCCAATATCCACTATGACGCAATTAGATGTAATTAAATAAAATTAATCATCGTTATCTATAGGACACAGACATTCCGACAATTCTGGAATACTGCAAGGTATTTGCGTTAATCGTTCGTAACATACGTACTGACCACGTCCTCGTCATACTGGCTCAACCACGTATCGCTCATTTGAACAAAATTTGCTGATTTTACAAGAACCACTACTCTTTACCAAAAAAATTTTTTTATACCACTCATGCAGCAAACAAGTACACAACCCGTCTGATGGCAAGTGGCCACCGTATTAATTTATTAATTACCCGGGGATTCTTTTGAACCAAAACCAGTAATTTATCCTTTATCCCTTGCTCGATCCATCCTATCTTTTGCCTCCTACCTTATTTCTGACAAAGTCCATTGCAACTGTCAAGATTCCGTCGCCTAGGTAGACTCCAATAAATAACTTACCAAACTTATTAAATGGGACTTACCAGTCCATTTGCAATAGCAAAAGCTAACCATTTCACCATTTTAAGAGAGGAAGGGCATAACGGGCTGTCCCGTTCGAGGGGTAGCCCGACTGGGGAAGTACCTCCACCTTACAGAAGATCGTAGCCAAATAACGCTGCTTTAATGTGGTGTTGTGTTCCTGCGGTGAGTAAGGTCGCCAGAGCTCCATGAGGAGGCGCTGTGCTGGCAGTGTGGGGACCAGCGGTGTCGCACCCCTGTGTGTTGTGCAGGCGCGGCATGTTGTTGCGGCGGTCAGACCCGGTGAAACAGCTGCCCGCTGGCTGCCCGCAGGTTGTAGGGGTCCTGAGCCCAGGGATTACTTAATCTCCGCCCTGGGAGGCTGACCCGCCGCCTCGCGCATAATCCATGGTATAGTTGGTCGTGCCGGAGGAGGAGACCGGAGTGGACCCGGCCGACTGTATCATGGGGGGACCGGGGGCCCTTCCGGCTGCCGCAC
Source organism: Achlya flavicornis (assembly GCA_947623365.1). Lineage (NCBI taxonomy): Eukaryota > Metazoa > Arthropoda > Insecta > Lepidoptera > Drepanidae > Achlya > Achlya flavicornis. The sequence goes on from OX392468.1 coordinate 10,887,309, forward strand.
CAACAAACCGCATCACCTGTCCACCACTCTCGGCGAATAACACTGCACTTTGTCTCTTTCGCTGCTGGCACAGCGATTCCTCTTAATCTCTCATCATTCTCTTTTTAATGCCACGGAAAAAGAAAAAAAGAAATAGTTCTTCAGCGGCCTCCCCGTCCACAATATCTGTGGACTTTTGCAACATCAGGGGTCTTCACGCTAATATCAATGCAGTCCACCAACATCTTGAGACTGCACAGCCGACCCTGCTATTTCTAACGGAGACGCAAATATCCTGCCCTGATGATACATCGTATTTACACTACTCCGGGTACAAGCTGGAGAACAATTTTGTGCGCCGTGCCGGGGTATGTATGTACGTCAGGGAGGATATTTGCTGTCGCCGTCTCCGTGGCCTAGAAGACCGGGACCTGTCGATTTTATGGGCGCGCGTAGATCACGGTGGCCACACCAAAGTTTACGCGTGCCTTTACAGGTCCCACAGCGGTGACGCGGACACAATCCGGTTATTTGAGCACCTGCAATTGACGACTGACAAAGTACTAGAGCAGTACCCCTCCGCGGAGTTAGTGATATTAGGAGATTTCAACGCTCACCACGTTGAGTGGCTTGGTTCTCGGTCCACTGACTTCGCGGGGAGGACTGCTCACGACTTTGCCCTGGCCTATGGCTTCTCACAACTGGTTGTTTCTCCTACGAGAATCCCAGATATTGAGAGCCATACTAGTTCCTTACTGGACCTTCTGCTGACTACGCGACCGGAAAACTATGCAGTGACAGTGGTTGCGCCACTTGGGTCATCGGATCACTGTCTCGTCCGGACGCAACTGCCATGCGTCCGACATGATCCGCCCCGGCCTCCCGGAAGGCGACGTGTATGGCACTACAAGTCAGCAGATTGGGATGGATTGCGAGATTTCTACGAATCGTACCCGTGGAGACAGCTTTGCTTCGCATCAGATGATCCTGACACCAGTGCAGCTGCCGTCGCTGAGGCGATACTGGCGGGAATGGAATGTTATATCCCAAACCCGCTAGTGGCTGCAGGGGTGAAGAAGAGACCGTGGTTTAATCGGCCCTGCAAAGATGCTAGACATAATAAGCAAACTTTGTATGAGGCTTGGACCACGGCCCGAACTGATCAGGACCCTAACATCTCTGATGCGAAACGCAAATTTAACGCTGCCTCGAAGTTCAGTAAGCGAATGATCGCCAAGGCGAAGTTTGATTTCGTCGGCAGGTTTGGTGAGAGGCTGACTAGCCTTCCCTCTGGAAGTCGCGCTTTCTGGTCTCTTGCCAAAGCTGCCGAAGGAAACTTTTGCCAGTCGTCCTTGCCACCCCTCCGTAAGCCGGACGGAAACTTGGCCCATAGTGCAAAGGAGAAAGCTGATCTTTTGGGCTATCTCTTTGCCTCGAACTCGACTTTGGATGACGGGGGCGCCACACCGCCTACCATCCCGCAGTGTGTTAGCTCCATGCCGGAGATAAGCATTACCCAACGGGATGTCCGGCGGGAACTGCTTTCTCTGGACATCCATAAGTCGAGTGGGCCAGACGGCATACCGGCAGTGGTGCTGAAGCGGTGTGCTCCTGAATTGTGTCTAGTATTGACGCGTCTTTTTGCACTTTCCTACACCAAAAAGGAAGTCCCGTCTTCGTGGAAGACTGCCCACGTGCAGTGTGCACCCAGTGCCCAAAAAGGGCGACAGATCAGACCCGACGAATTACAGGCCTATCGCCATCACCTCCCTTCTCTCCAAAGTCATGGAGCGTGTGATCAACACGCAGCTTTTGAGATACCTGGAGGATCACGAGTTGTTGAGCGACCGACAATATGGCTTCCGCCACAGTCGCTCAGCTGGTGACCTCCTTGTGTATCTCACGCACCGTTGGTCACTCGCCATCGAGAGTCAAGGTGAGGCATTGGCAGTGAGCCTAGATGTGGCGAAGGCGTTCGATCGGGTCTGGCACAGGGGTCTTCTAACGAAGTTACCATCATACGGGCTTCCCGAGGGATTATGCAAATGGATTGCCAGCTTTCTGTCCAGCAGATGCATAAGAGCCGTCGTCGACGGTAGCTGCTCCGATAGCATGGACATAAATGCTGGCGTTCCGCAAGGCTCTGTGCTGTCCCCAACACTGTTCCTACTGCATATCAATGATATGCTGTCTATTGACGGCATTCATTGCTATGCAGACGACAGTACAGGGGACACCCATAACACGGGCCGTGCAAATATCCCTCGTTCCGAGGTTGAGGAAAGCCGCGAACGGCTGGTGTCTGAAATCGAGAGTACACTGACTAGTGTCTCCGATTGGGGTCGACTAAACCTAGTCCATTTCAACCCCACTAAGACCCAAGCCTGCGCGTTCACCGCTAAGAAAACCCCATGGTCTGTGGCTCCACAATTCCAGAACACTTCCTTGAACTTCAGTCAAAGCATCGGGATCCTTGGCGTCGACATCTCCAGCGACGTGCTGTTCCGAAGTCACTTGGAAGACAAGGTGAAGCTGGCATCCAAAAAGCTTGGAGTGCTCAACAGAGCGAGGCAGTACTTCACATCAGGGCAAAGACTGCAACTTTACAAGTCGCAGGTCCGGCCGCATATGGAGTACTGTTGTCATCTATGGGCGGGAGCACCTGGATACCAGCTGGGGCCTTTAGACTCGGTTCAGCGACGTGCCATCAGAATTGTTGACGATCCCGAGCTTACAAGCGGTTTAGAGCCCCTCAGTCTGAGGAGAGACTTTGCCTCCTTATGTGTGTTCTACCGCTTGTACAACGGAGAGTGTTCTAAGGAATTGTTCGACTTGTTGCCCACGGCTACCTTCCACCATCGCAACTCACGCCATCGACGGGGAATCCATCCTCACACATTGAAACCAGAATTGTTTCGAACTGTGCGGGCTCAAAGGAGCTTTCTTCCGCGGACGCTCAGGTTGTGGAATGAGCTCCCCGCCGTGGTTTTCCCAATGGAGTACAGCATGGGGTTCTTCAAAAAGGGCGTGAATAGATTTCTTCAGGGTCGGCAGCGCGCGAGTGATACCCCTGGTGTTGCAAGCGTCCATAGGCTACGGTAACTGCTTACCATCAGGCGGGCCGTATGCTTGTTTGCCACCTTAGTGGTATAAAAAAAAAAAAAAAAAAAAAGCCGCGTAAGTACTACCCCTCGTAAAGGGTATAAAAACCGTTCACGTATACCTTTTAAATGCTCCGACGCAATTGGAGCAGTCACACAGAGAACATCCAGTTCATCGGAATCAAAATTCAAATTCAAAAATTGTTCATTCAATATATGGTGTGAAATGGCTCTCCCAGGCACTAAACTCCCTTCAGGATTCAGTACTGGAAATTCCTATTCTGAACATGGTCAGAATAATTTTCGTAAGCATTACGAAATTGAAATACCCACCCGTGACGACTGGCTAGATGACAAGGTCTCGTGGGTGGAGGGTAGCCTTAAGTGGTATACCGATGGATCCAAATCAGGATCTGATGTAGGCTGTGGAATATATGGAGAGCGTCCAAAAATCAGCAAAAAGCTGAATCTTGGAAAATACGCCTCTATATTCCAGGCAGAAGTACACGCCATACTTGAATGTGCGGACACTAATCTGCAGAAAGACTACGTCAACCATACAATTTATATCCACTCGGACAGCCAGGCAGCTCTCTTATCACTGGCCTCCGATTCAATTAACTCTAAACTAGTTAAAAACTGCATGGACCTACTAAACCACCTGGGCGAAAAGAACAGGGTTGTGTTACGGTGGGTTCCTGGACACACAGGAATCGTCGGTAATGAAAAAGCTGACGAACTAGCTAAAGCTGGAGCTAATGGGACCCCTTATGGCCCCGAGCCAATTTGTGGTGTACCTAAAAGCCTGGCAAAACTTATTATGAGGAACCTATATGTAAACTCATCCATCGATTCTTGGAAAAACGCTCCTGGAATGAACCATTCTAAGGCACTTATAAAGGCCTTTAATAAAAAGTCTACAATAGAGGTTTTATCTCTAAGTAGAAACAACTTACGCATACTTGTGAGAGCCTTAACGGGGCACTGTGGATTGAACAAACATCTGTTCACCATCAGTGTTCACGACTCGAGGTTGTGCAGATTTTGCCGTGAGGCGGATGAAACACCAATACATCTCTTGTGTGAGTGCTGTCCACTTATGCCTAAACGAAATACTCATCTGGGGAAACACCTGTTACACCCAGATGAAGTCAAATCCATTCCTGCCAAGAATATTGTGCAGTTTATTATAGCTGTAGGTCTTGGCAGTGAAATTTAATTAACGTGGCGATCACAATAGATCTAGTCTGGTCGCAGTGATACAAGCTCTGGAAAGACTTGAAACAGCCACTTAACCCAAATAATAATAATAATACCTAATAATAGGCCCCAACAACGCACCCACGAACGCTACAATTGATTCCACCACCGGTTCGCAACACACTTAGACCACGGTCTTAAACTGAGAAGACTCCCGGTAAGAAAGTCCGGTAGATGCATGCATCGCCTAGTGCAGGGGCACACAATAGCAATTCAATGCACTCGATGAAAATAATCAGTATCAAAATCATTTATTTCAAACAGACCTCCGCTGGCGCCGATGAAAAGTCTGACTCCAATAGCGGGACGGAAGGTTGCACTTACTGAGAAGAATCGGCTACAAACTCAGCAATCACTCCTTTCAAAACCAGCCTATACTCACTAGGTACATAATATTTACATTCCAATCGCACTGTACTTACTACCTTACTGACGTTAGTCTCAAACTATCGCGAGCGCATTGACATAGAAAATAAAACATTGCGACTTTTAAACGATCTTGAAATATTGAGATATTAGGTACATGACCTTCCCAATGTGAATAAATCAGGGAACACAAACAAACAAAATCCCCACAAACAAAGGCCATTGCCAAAGCATATTTTACTACCACAGTAAATCAATATCAAGAAACTCACTGAACTCCTAGTTAGGTAGTTAGTTGCTTACACTATACTTTGAACTCATCATCATGACATCAATACGCAATATCAGAAACCCATCAACAACGATGCACCGCATCAACGTCTAGTCTCATATGCGTACCAACGAAAACAGGGTAATTACAAAAGCATACTGTCGCGTCACACCAACAGCTCATCTTGTTAACGCTTCAAAACAAACTAGGATAGTGAAACACGCACCTATGGCTCATCTTATTAAGCATCGCGCAAGCAAGGAAAACTCAAATCATCTATCTTTAATTCTAACGCACTCAGGAAATGATTAAACATCACTGATGAAACACAGCTGTGATCACTATTTTCTTCATGTGCATCCAGTGTCACATTAAACTCAACTGAAATCATGTATGCCTATTTTATCAGACTATCCCTTTAGGTCATAATCTCCATGACTGTTAAACACTGTCATTTCTTTGAAGAAAGATTATTAGACCTCTGATTATACCTGTGACCAAAACACACGAATAATACTCTGTGACTCCAGAGGATACGCTCTTAACCAATAAAATCCAGCCATCTGAGTATACTTTCAAACTACAATGCGTACTTGTTCCTCAATTACCCCCGCAATCAATTACCAATCAACATGAAATCGACTCAACAGATACTGCTTGCACAAGAAACCCACAGCCATCTCAAGCACCACAACACGGACAACAAATAGAATGTGAGTGAACCCAGCATTCCGAACCTCACAATCCGTCCACACGTTGTTTCTCTGGTGGCGCTCAATCTCCTCTCAATGAGCCGCAGCAAACTGGCAAACGTCCGGATAACACGGCGGCGGCGGAACACAAATCTCAGCTCAACAGCAGCGCTCGCAGAAGGACCCGGATTATGGGCCGAAAGCCCGCCATCACACCCCAAATGAAACACCGCTGTCCATATTTCGGGTGAAGGTGCATGAAGTCGCTCGTCTCCCAACATCGATGATCCATCCGCCATATTATCCTGAACTCCATGTCCCGACGTAAAATATTCTTGATTTGGAGTAGCTGGCATCGCGGTAGACTCGCAGGATGTTTTTGAAAGCGATCCCACCGCTGCTGTCGCAGATTCTAACGGATTAGAATCCACATGTTCGATGTCGGTGTCCACCATGTTGTTTTATTGGCAATCACTGCGCACACCCGGCGCAGGTGCTGTCTCGAAGGCAAGAGTGTCAAATCGAGCCTGGATCGAACGCACTACTGACTGACACTGACAGCATGAGCTGCCCATTAAGATGCTGCCATTCGAATATATTGAATAAGTACCGAAATAAATGAGAACATATATTATTATATTCTCCGACATATACATTTTTTTTTGTATGCTAATAATACTTCTGCCGTACATATTTCCGGTCGGTCTTTGTAAAATGGAATATACACTCAAGGTTGATTTTGATTGAACCTAGTCGGGATTTTATAATTAATTCTTGTATTTTGATAGATATATTGATTATTAAAAACTATAATATTCTCTAAAACCTATTGACCGCCGAGCCAGGAGACTCATTGGAGATGAGTCTTTAATTAAGGCGAAACTCACGAGCCTCGACCATCGAAGAAAGGTTGCTTGCTTATCGGTTTTCTACAGGATATATTTTGGAGAGTGTGCGCAGGAATTGTTCAACCTAATTCCACCATCCCCATTTTTACACCGAACCACAAGACGCCGGGAAAATTTTCACCCGTACGTTGTTGACATACCGAAAATACGGACACAGCGTTTTGCATCCTCATTTATAATGCGGACAGCAAGGGAGTGGAACTTGCTTCCGGCGTCTGTGTTTCCTGACGCCTACAATCTAGGAACTTTCAAGGCCAGAGTGAATAGGTTTCTTCTGGGTAAGCGTGTTTCATCTTAGGCTTCGTCATCGCCCCTTCTGGGCGGGTCAGTGGCCAAACGCAAGCCCATTTAATTTAAAAAAAAAAAAAAAAAAAAAATTATTTTGCTTATATTCTGTACTCTTTGAGCAGTTACCAGCATAAGTACCTACCGTGACAATCTTTTAAGTTAAATCTCTCTACTCTAATTGTTATTAGGATACCAATTCGATAAGAAATCTATTGATGGATCCCAGTGACGTTATACTTGGGACCTGGAGGGCGAAATCTATAGAAACCCTTGAAAAAAATCTATTAACACGGTCATCAGACCCTACTCTCGATCCTAATAGATCAATGACAGAGCGAAGCGATGACTTTTTTAATGATCCGTATTGTAATCCAGACTGAAATACTTAATTCATTAAGAAAATTGTACTTTTTCAAAAAAAACACCCAAAAAACTCGCGCGTCGTAATGTTTTATCGATCTTTCTGACAGCTAGCTATATCTGATAATTATCTGATAGCTAGCGGAAGCTATTAAACTATCAAGTTAAGACGGTGGTACGCTCCTCTTCAGCAGTGCCGTCCTGATAACTTCCCTGCAATCAACGTGATCTTAGGGTTGCTGTTTGAAATAGATAATAATACATTATCAGAGGGTCTAAATTGAATTAATTCGAAACAGAGAAAATCCTGAAATTCCCCTATTTCAGAGTTGCGTGGGTCAAAATGGTGCCACGACGTTTGATCTATTAATGTCTGTCTGAACATATTTATCATGGTGCTTAATTTTCCAGAATTAAATTAGATTATAGCTACCTAACTGTATTAAAAGATAATATTTTTTTTTTCACCACGTCTCACAAGGCGGGAGAGAGGGTTAAAAATTGCCAAAAATATCATCACGTGATTATTGCACGACCCCGTCCGTATCACATGTAAGTAATCTCACCCAACGCGAGAATTGGCCTCTGAGCGCTAAGTTTCTGTCTTCTTAACCTACGTTTCAGTGCTACTTATAGTTATTTAGTATTATACGGTTTTTTCTTAGGACGAGTTTATTTATATATTAAAAAAAAATATGTTATTTGTCTTTCACAGAATTTCCTGCGTCCTTTTCGTGAGCATCATATTGACCCGACGTCGATTACGCGTCATGATTTCGTAGAAACTAATGGCGACAATTTTGCTATCACTATACCTGTACTATCAAGAATTGTATGGCAACTGATCACATATGATGATGAGAGTATTAATGAACAATTTCATTGGATTGCTTATTGGTACTTGTGCTGTATCTTTGTGGCAATGACAAATCAGGTAAGTAAGAACTTCCCATCGCATGAAAAGACACGTTACGCCTGCGTTTTGGAACTTGTTGAACATCTTGATTACCTGTGGAATACAGGTATAATAAATATATTGTCTGGGGATTTTAAATTTCAAAGCCGCCGCTATATGAGTGCCGCTAAAATTTGCAAAGTGATTAAAGATTTTTTAGAAGTATTCATACAGCTAACCGCCTAGTGGTATTTCAAATTGAGCGTTTCCGTGCTTCGGTAGGCACGTAAAGCCGTTGGTCCCGGTTATTACTTAATTGTGATAGTCGTTAAGCTAGTTGGTAGGCGGCTTGAAAACTCCAACAGTAAGTTGACCACTAGCCTACCTCTACCGATCTGCAGTGGGCACGCGTGGTGGAGTATCTGCCCATTCCCTTCCACCCTAATTTGTGAAAGGAGGCCTATGCTCAGCAGTGGGAGTGGGGCATTATAAGCTGATGATGATGATTCATACAGCCTCAGAGTATATAAATACTACGTACAACAGAGGGACAGCGCCCATACTTCAAAATTTACCATAGGTGAGCCATAGGTACTATTTGCTAGTCTTGTCCCGTATGTCACTACAGCAATGTTAGTTTCTCAGTAAATGACAACAGATGACACTTTTAAATAACAGTATTTTAAAGGACAATGGGCACTTTTGTAAGAGTTGCATCCTAACATTCCCAATTCTTGTAACAAGTTGCGATTGGTATAAACATTTTTTTATTGATTGAAGTTTTGTTTAATAAAAACAGCGCGCAGGTAATTAAATTAAGTTTTTTTTAAATAATGCTTAAATTATATATTATAAATAAATTAAATAACGATTTTTTGCTTGGTTGGCCAAATCCTAAAGTATAGGGTATAGCGACAAATGCTGAAAGGAGTTTCAAGGCCGATTTTAATAAAAAATTAAACTGTATACTTGGATTTAAAAAAATGGCCGGGAATCTTACCTACTCGTTGATTTGGAAAAAATATGTGTATTATTACTCCATCTCATAGTGTAGCTTATAAAGATATATTTCTGGGAAACAAGTAATGTTATATATATGGAAAATTAATGGAAACATCTATTTATTAAGAAACCACTATTTTATTTTTGTTACATTTATTAAACTTTAATCAAATGTTTGAAATGACGCCCATTGTCTTCAATACATAGGACGGCTCAAGGATTTTACTGCGTTCTTCATCACAAAGTTATTGATTCCGGTAAGAATATTCTCTAAAGATAGTTTCAAGTCATCAATGTCATTGTAGTGGATTTGTAAAATTATTTGTTTACGTACCCCCAGAGAAAACAATTCTCTTAAAATTTAGGAATATTTAAACATGTTCTGTCATGCATTCTAAAATAAAATATTCTGTCCATTAAATTACCGCACTAACAAATAATATATGATCAAACGAACTTCACAAGTGACGTTCGATCATTATTATATGAGTCGCTTCTTCTTCTTCTTATTTTTAATTTTGGCAACCAAGCCCAAATTAGGGCTCATTTCTGCCAGTGTCGAGTTATATTATAATTTCCAGTCACAAAATCACATCACATTATAGTCCTCAGTCAGTCCATAAAAGTCATGTTTTACTACAATGGTGGTCATTGTACTAAAACTCTTCACGGACATTTTGAGACAACTTGAAAAGTAGCGATACACATAATTCATTTCATTTCACTTCACTGGTGCACATGGATGATCTTTATTGGGTAAAATACCACCAATAATACACAATAAAACTCAAAATACACACATTATTGAAAATAAAAATGAAAATGCTACGTCACTCTGCAAGTTCCCGCCAAAAAGTCATGAGTCGCTTCATTCGAAGATATAATACCTAGGGGACTAAAAAGGAAGCTAAAGCAATATTGCTACGCAATTCATTTTTTCGTATTCTCGGCAAATCCTAAGTGATACCAATTTTTTTTTTTTTTTTTTTTATACAACTTAGGTGGCAAACAAGCATACGGCCCGCCTGATGGTAAGCGGTTACCGTAGCCTATGGACGCTTGCAACACCAGGGGTATCACGCGCGCGTTGCCGACCCTAAAACTAAATTACTAAATTGGTAAAATAGTTACTCGTTATATACAATTTAATTCATTAAAAGATTTGGAATTAATGAATTGCATAAGATCTGCTTTAAATTCGAAAAAATGAATTGCGTTAGCAATATTGCTTAGCTTCCTTTTTAGGGGGCCAGGTAGTCCTTTCAATATACAAGGTAGCATCGCACGTTTTTAAGAGATTTAGGAAAATTGATATCAATATCGAGATTTTACAAATTAATCGATGAATCAACACTTGTCGCACCACTAGCTGGCAAGCCGTTATTCTTTTAGAGTTCAACAAGACAAATGCGGAACTTAATCCACGGGATAGGGATGGGTGGGTAATTATATACCTATCTGAAGAATGAAGCGACTCATATAATAATGATCGAACTTCACTTGTGAAGTTTCTTTTATCATATATTATATTTCTTCGCTTCATTCTTCAGATATAATACCAGGTAGATGTTCAGAGAATAGTTTTGAATTTGTCTCGACTAAAACAACTCGTTTCATATGAACACAGGGTTTTAATCAACATTTAGAAATAACTTAAACATACATTTTCTTATTAATTAAATAACAAAAAAGTAACTTTTATATTTCATGAATCAATCTATTACCTTATGCAAACGGATTGAGCAGAAATTGTTATCGTCTATGATAGGACGGTGATAAAATTTGGCAAATACGTTTGATGAATTAGTCCATCCAGCAGTTTTCCTTATTGTGTCAATAGAGCCCCTTCGGCGCGGGCGGCGGCCGCGGGCGTGGCGGCGTGCCGCGTGCTGAGCGCGCTGAACGCTGCCACGTCCACACCGCTCTCCGCCAATGCCTGTTTTATCCATCTGCTTATTTACTGTGCTGTCGTCCACTTGTAGGGGCGCTTCACACTGATTAAGAGATTGGAAAGATTTGCAGGTCGGTCTTCTATTGTGACATGAAGATAATCCTCGAGAGTGGTCGCGGGGCAAATTCGGGGATTTAAAGCTAACAATATTACCAATTTCTTTGTAATTTTGTCCCTACTGAGCTCTCTATTGGGATACCAATTAGACATGTAATTAAGTACGATTTGCGGGTTCCATGTGCGGCAGTAATTTGGGAAGCTAGGATCTAATTTAAACACTGCAAAGCGGTGTACGCATTCTTCAATTTTTTGAGTAAAAGTTCTGTGTTTCCTTTATATATCCTACACTATTTTAAAGGGATATTTCCTCGATGCTTACAACATATTGGGCATGACTCATGCCTTACCGAACCTTCGCCCCTCCCCAATAAGCTCATAATAAACTTACATAATATTGTATTTTTTCAGATTCATAAATGGTCACATACTTACTTTGGCTTGCCAATGTGGGTGATATGGCTTCAAGAGTGGCATGTAGTACTACCACGCCGCCATCATCGTATACACCACGTGGCGCCGCACGAGACTTACTTTTGTATTACCACCGGCTGGCTCAATTGGCCGCTAGAAAAACTACGCTTTTGGTCTAGTCTAGAGACACTTATTGAAGCTCTAACGGGCTGTAAGCCACGGGCTGACGATATGAAATGGGCACAAAAGCGTTCCTAGAAGACGAATTTTCTGTGATTTCCAAATTTTTATACAACTCGTCCACATTTACCTAATCAAAATTTATATGGAGCACAGAGAACAAACGTACCTATACTAAGCAAGGCGATACTAGCAATTGCGAATTAAGTTGCTAAGTATTTATTTTTAATAATAATAACAACTTTGTTTATTTATTACCATTTAGTAACTATTGTAACGTAACACTAAATATTTTCGAAATGACAATGTGCTATTAAAAATTCGTAAGATTTTTTAATTTTGTATATTTTGCGTTCTGCGAACTGCGACTGTGGTGGGAGAATGACGTACCTGGGTAAGGTTTCCAAAAAATGAAAAATAAGCACTGGAAGATATAACTCACAATAACGCACTGGAATAATGTAAAGGTCAATGTTCATTTGGAAATTATAGGTCAAGTAAAATCCATTTTAAAATACGTAAGTATTATAAATGATTTATTTTCTTGAAAGTAAAAGTAACGTAACAAACAGTGGCGTGCATTCCATATAGGCAAATAAGCAATGCCTACCTCATAAGATTCAATTCAATAATATTTTGATTCAATTAAACTACATAATCACTTTAAATAAAAATTCTAACCTAACATTCAATACGAATTTTCAAACTTTGCCGCGCACGCACTCGCGAGTTCGCCTCTCAAATTTACGGCAATTCACGCACACTAAAACGATTTCGGCATATTCATACACACACACACACTTCTTTAAGATAATACGACGAAAGCATAAATCACGCTTTTGCTATGCGTAGCATACTGACATTTGACATTCGCGATTTATGGACCAAAAGTAACCTTACCTACTCTGTTGTAAGTAAAGTAACCCATCCAAATTAAAAAGACTACAGTTACGACTGCTTTACCAACATTAGAGCAACTCAAATATAACTTCGCAATTTATTTGTGTTGGTTTGTTTATGGTTTGGCTGGCATTGTATGCAATGTTGTTGTTATCTACTTATTGTGATTTTGCGAAGTGTATCTATGAAGTGTATTGTGTGTGAAATGAAGAAATTTTGTGGTGAAGATGCAAAATGTGTCGATAAATTATTCCTTTAGTCAGTTTTCGTTTGTTGAAAATAGTAGGTAACTTGCTGTAGACCAACTCCAAAACATTCATGGATTTAAAACAAAGGTAAAAATCTTAGACATTTTAACACAGAATATTATGTTTATTATACACCTGGCTATCTGGATACTGTTATTCGAATCTATTATTTTGTTATTATGTATTTTTTTTGCTAATGAATCATACCAAATGTGTGTGGAATGATACGCTGACCTAAACAATTTTACGAATCGGGTCAAAAAACATAATCTATCTAAGAGGCATATTTAGGCGTGTATGGCCATGATTTCTTCTGCCTACCTAGTCCGAAAACCAATGCACGCCACTGGTAACAAACCTAATTATAATCATGTGTTTTTAAATCAACAATTCGTATAGGTACTGTAATTATTGCCATGTATCACGGAGCTTTAGTTCGGAATTAAAGTCTTTATGACAAAGTGCAGAAAGCTAAAATATAAAAAAAAAACGAATTTCAACTACTGAGGGTCCACTTGTAAATTATTAATCAGAATAGTGTAACACTCCACTCGCATCGCACCTTAGTCGGTTAAGTTATGTGAACAGTATCCTTACAAAAAAATCCATTGTGTGAGATAACAAACACCATAACACACATAACGAACGGGAACAAACACAATCGGAAATTTAATCTTCAACAATGAATACCGGTTACAAATCAAACGCCATTTCTTTAATAAAACTTGACATCTCTGGCAATTAACTATAAATTTCAAATGAGGAACCTATTAAATGATATCTTTGGATTGACCGCATAGAATTCACAGATACCTACACTGCCCAAAATATACGCACAAAATTACGGAATTTACAATTATTTCTTTTAATAATTTAATTTATTTCAGACTTTTTAGTTTTATACAGAATGAGTTGTAAGTATTAGTAAGTAAATAAGCGGTACGGTAAAGTAACGCTAACAACCATCGCAACTCTGTGAGTTACGTACGATAACCGCTCATACTACCTATACCTACTGTCCTTGCATTAAACATGGTTTTTTACAGTTTACGTCAAAATGGTAGCACAGAAGTATTACAATATATACATATATGGAATGGGCTATTCACAAGCTTTCATTTGATACCCCTATTGTTATAATAACGATATTTTTGTTTTGAATACCCCCCTCTTTTCTTATCCGTAGACGCCATATAAAAATAATATACCCTATGACACTCCCACAGTCAAGACGAATCTAACGACACCTCATATGCTTAAATCCATCAAGCCGTTTAGGCTGCAGAGCGTGCCAAAGAAATAGACATATATACATACATACATACACTCGAAAAACAACCCTCCTTCCGGGTCAGTCGGGTAAAAATAGACAAAAACTGTCATTAGACAGTTACTTAAGGTGCTATGCTGCCACATCAAAATTAGCTAAATAATGTTGCTTTCTGTTGAAAACAAAAAATCTATCCCATACTGTGATCCCATATCGAATTCCGAATAACACTGGATAACTTTTAGAGACACAAATTAGCGGTTTTTTTTTAATACAGAGGTACAATCCTAGTGCGCTGAGCGATGGCTGAGCGCCATCTTGATTGCATCATATACGTCAATAGGCATGGCATAAATCACAAGTAGCAGGTGATAAAGAATATGATTCTGTTTTCATATGTCACATCTGTTACCGTCAATGACATAGCCTGTTACATGTTATAAAGAATATTTTAAGAATATAAATAAAATGTATGCGACTGAAGGACTTTGTATCCATGGTCATGAACAAATTTAAAAAAAAAAAAAACTTTATCATTGATTAGCTTTTAAGAGTATTCAAAAATAAACCTTAAATCAAGTGGTATAAAGTGTTAACTTCTTTAACATGTTATGTAGCAGGATAGAAAAATAATTTTTTGCTACGAAAGTATATATAATTTGCATCAGTGATAATTTGACACTTGCGTGCGATACTCGCACATGATTTTGTGAAAAATACCGTCGATCAGCATCGATGACGTAGGTTACAAATCATTGCAAATCATATATCGCAAGTGAAATCATGCTATAAAAAATAATTGATGATTAAACGAACTTACCTGTACGTGAAGTTCAATCTCAATTACTCGAAGAGCTTCGTTCGAAGATATTAGCATAATACACATGTAGTTTCACACATAGACTCGCCATTTCGCACTATATTTTGGAGAAAAAATAAAAGTAAAGGTAGACAGAAAAAACTTCGTTTGTTACCGTACATTCATGCCCGGTATCGTCATTTTGTTTGGAGAGTTGCTGAGCTGTTTAATATTTCCACGACAAGGGTTCCAGCTAGCCTGGCCGGGAGGGAGGGATGCTAATATCTTCGAACGAAGCTCTTCGAGTAATTGAGATTGAACTTCACGTACAGGTAAGTTCGTTTAATCATCAATTACTCTCAAGCTTCGTTCTCGATATTAGCATAATACACATGTAGATGTTGAGAGAAGAAGAAAGAGTCGTGGAATACTATGGATGTGTAGGCATTATGCAAATAACAATATCACATAGCAATTAAGAACTTGTAGTAACAATAGCATTTTGTTTATTATTATTATCCAGCAATTAACTTATGGTGAGAAATAAAACAGAGTTTCATAAAACTTAAATCAAATTGAATCTCTTAATTATTTGTGTCAATTATGAGTAAAATAGTTACTTAAATATATTTCTTGCAAAATAGTAAATAGTTATATTATAGAATTTTGCAAAAGTATTAGAATCTGCAGTCCAACCTCGCAGTGTTCCTAATAGCGTCCAGGCTAATGCCCGACATTGCCTTTGAATTGGACGCGTGCCTGATGCTGTGCGAAGTAAATACTGATGTATCAATGCCGCTTATTTGTAATACACTTTTCACCCATCTACTTAAAGTCTGCGAAGTTACACCTCGGTGAGGTTTTCTTATCGAAATAAACAGACTTGTATGTATGGCTCTGACGTAGGTGCTTAAAACCATTCATATCAAGAAACGCTGTAAGGGTACTGCGGGACATATTTGCGGCCTCTGTGGGAAAAAAAAGGTAAGGAAGGTATAAGACTTCACAAGTTCAACCTATAGGTTGAAGTGAACCAACTCGTGAAGTCTTCATCAAGTCTGGAATTTTAATGAGAATCCCGGATTCAAAAACAGAAATATTATTTATATTACTTTTAGATAGAGTTTGTACTCTATGTGCCGTTACATGTGCCAATAACGTAACTACAATTTTTTGACAAATTTTCTCAATATCTAAATTTGATTAGGATACCATTCAGCTAAATAATTTAAAACTTGGTTGGTATCCCAAGTTAAATTATACTTTGGTAAAGAAGGCCGCAAATGAAATACAATCAAAGCACCTTTGAATCAATGTATTGTTAACAACGTAATGTTCCAATAGTTATGATAAAGTGGATCGACAACTATTCATTGTAACATACCGAGCACCGCTACTACATATACGTCAAAAACAGAGGATATTAGAAATTGAAGTACCGTAAGCATCAAACGTGACACGTGAACCTAGAATCAGGGGTTTTGATATAAGTAGACTCTTGAATAAAGGAAACCAAGGGCAATTATGTGGTACAACACCAATACCAGTATCTTTGTCGGTAATGATTTACGTAATGTTTTTAACATTAGCGCGTAAAAAAATCTATTCTTTCCATGTTGATCGCTTGTTGATGGTATGAGCATCGAGGTCTCTGTCCCATGAAACATAAATTTCATATTTATTATTGGTTCTGCTTGCGAAGAGTTATGTAATAACATTTTCAGAAGAACGAATATAATCGGCATGTACCATAATTTTACGCGCTTCACACCAGTGTCAAAATTTTTTGGTGACATGATTTGAATGCGGAAACCGAACTCCACCCTTTTTCAATACGTAATAGTATTAAAAGCTGCAAGTATTTCTAAAAATGAATATGTAAGGAACGCTCGTGTTCGTCCCAAATTCCGTTTGCTGCATCATTACCACAGGCGGCCCCCACCCCATTGTTGAGGCATCTGTAAATATCCAAGGAATATTCATCACTTTCTGTTTTGCTAAATGAATCGTCGATAGTATTTAGCCACCAATAAAATATAGAGGATAAGGTATCCGGTATTATCATAATTTTTGTTTGTTTTCTAAGATTTAAAAATGTACTTAATTTAATACTTGTTTTAATGTTTAAAAAGTATCTTCCGAAATATTTTCTAGAACAAGATTTACTAGGTATGGATGAACTTCTCTGTGTTTATAATGAAACCCAAAGATTTTAACAAACTCTTTGTGTTGTTCATGTTGTGTAATCTTTAAATGATTGGCCTATTAAAAAAAATAACATTTATATAAAAAGTGGATAAATACCCAATGGACCTCAGTATTTTTGCAACAGGTTTTGAAATCTTTGTAAATACGTATACGGTAGGCCGTAAAATTCATAAAGTTGATCATTCAATTTAAAACGTAAAGACTTTCTTGAGTTTGAATGAACTCGAACTAAAAAATAGGAATCTTTTGAATTAATCCTACTTAAAATATTATGTATTTATAAATTTATTTAGCTGCTTCAAGTTTAGTCTAAAACGTAGTTTGATTTAGGTATAAGAAATATGCTAGATTAATGTATTGGTCACTACATGGTTTACGTAACGATACTGCTCCAATAGATATAAGGTCTTGTATAGACTTTGTAAAAAGCTGTATATACTCAGATTGTGAGTATATAAGTATAGGTTAAGTTGGAATAACCATCTGCACTACTGGACGAGGGAAATAAATTTGTAAAATCAGAAATCCAAGAATGTATGATGGGGTTGTCAGTGATCGATCATAGACCACTGTTCTTGAAAATAAGCAAGCTGGTGGGTTTTTCCATTTATAACGTCTGTAGTAGCGTGTTGGAGGTTGACGCGATGATGTTCTGTACGTAACTTTATTGCAATGAAATTCAGATTGAAATGAAATAACCTTTGAATCGGTAGAAATATTAAAAAATCGGAAATGCATTGAATTATTACGCTTAGAACCGAAGTATCGAACAAAAATCCGCGCGAAACGTAAGCCACTTGACAACCAATGTGTGCGGGAGTACCATATAATTACACTCGCTGACACGCACACAAGCGCACGAGTAATGTTGCAAGCTAAACGATTTTTTTCGGTTAAATTAGCCTTCCGATTTCGCCTACTAGTGAAATTGGAAATAAGTATTCATACAATTAATTAAATAGTTTAAAAAGTTCTGCATCTTAGATAATTTATCATAGACACAGGCCTGTTATTTATTTATTACTAGTTTAATGGTTATGTTTCATAGTACTTATGTCGGGTATTTTAACATAATAAACCAAGATAATGTGCAGAGCTATGAACGATCGTACAGTTTGTAGCTTTCCTTGGTAATTATATATGATAGGTTGTATAGAAAAAGAACATTAAGTAGTATGTAGGTATTTAGGTAATTATCATTAACACAATCCATATAATTGAAATTTTAAAAGTCTGTAAAATTAAGCTAGTTAAGTAAATTTTAGCAAATAGAAAAATATGGTAACAATCATTGAATTTGAATTTTATAGGTGTGTGTATGTATGTTTGTCCACGTATATCTCCGAAACTATTAATTGTAATAGTTTCTTAGATATGCGTGGACAAACATACATACGCACACCTATAAAATTCAAATTCAATGATGAATATGAAGCTACATTATCCCGAGTATTATAGGCTACTTATCCCAAGAAGCGGGTGAAACCGCGGGGGACAGCTAGTCACCTAGGTATCGGACTCACTTACTTTAATAATAACAATTCAGTATCAATTACGTAAAACAACGCAAATTCGCATACAAACAGCTGGCAACACTTTGCTCGAAATCTGAGTAAAGTATTTTTATTTCTGAATTTTGTTATTTTAGATGAATTACGCAATAAAATTAGTGGCTTTCCTGTGGAATGTTACATCAGAATTCTTATCTTTCGTCCCTGATGAATTATGACACAATTTTACTGCACAAACCGTCATATTTATTATTTTTCTGAGAGCTGTACTCACTATAACGTCACTCAATACACTGACAGCGCGTCGGTCAAATGAAGCCATATATGGCTTCAATTGAATGGATTGTTTTTCGCGCGTGTACTTTGTTTCTATGTGTAATAATTCAATGCGGAAATGGTTCTATTTCTAATGAACCAACTGTTTGTATTTGCAGTTATCAGAACGTAAAAAAGTTATCAGAAAACCGCTATATTGGACTGGTTTCAATTCGAAAATTATCGAAATTTAGTTACGTAATCGCCCCGCTTGAAGCATTGGCTTGCGTCGACTGCGTCGTGGTCGGTCTCTGAGTCGGATGCGGCACGCGCGTGTTCCTCGCGCCCCACGGCGGCGCCAGGTCTGCCAGTTATATTTGCAGGCTTTGAAACAATAGGCTTCATCGTCGACGCGGATCTAAGTTCGGCTCCGGACTTATTTATAGTCTTTGCTGATGTTCCTTTTTAACCGTCGATAGTATAAAATATCGTCGAGAGATTGAATCCGCATGCTGTATGTCCCCTAGCATACGAGCCGTGTCCATCAACAGTCCGAAGCTCCGGGTTCTTGTTATCCGAAGAAAGCAGAAGCATTAGCGCTTAAGAGGACGTACAAAGCCAGAAAAATATGGCAATGTCAGATGAAACAAACTTATGTCTAATATTCGCGTGGCATGAGACGGAGATAGCGTGTTTTGCGGAACAAAAATTAACTATGCGCTTCTAATCTAAATAACTCGTAAAGTATTGAATATTAAAAAAAAAATCGCTAGTACCAGCACTAGGTCATGCGTTAGTGATATTATTTATCGAATTTTTGTCTTAATTAGATACACCATTAGAGGTAGCTTTGTGATTTTTTTCTATCGAGGAATTTTCATTCCATTGCCATGTTTTTGCTCTGATACCTCTGAACCCTCGCGTATATAATGAAAATGAACATAATGAAATATACTTGGGTAAATTTCAATTCTAAGATATGTTATTTGGCTTTGTACGCACTCTTAACTTAGAGATGACAAAGCGCATGACGTAAGAGTCTGCTTATTCTCCATACCCTTATCCCGCTTAGCACAATGTGATTTAAATCTAATAGCAGGATCCTTTTTGTATGTCTTTGCCATACAAAGGCAGAGGCAGGGTCTTCCCCTAGTATAGCCATTAGTTCTGGATCTAATTCCGGAACATCACAAGCTTGTTGAAGTGTTCCGGGTGGTATTGTAGTGGTGGTTGGCAGCGACTGCGGGGCGTTCGAAGAGACGGTGGTGTTGGTGAGCGGCGGCGGTGGTGGCGCGGGCGCGGTAGTGACAGGAGCTGATGATGTTGGCATGACCACCATGAATGACAGCGGGGCGGGACCGGCTTCTAGCGAACGCGACGACGCGAGAGTACCTGTGATATGCTGTGCGCTTGCATCGCTCTCGTATTCGTTTGGTTGCAGAATACTATCATAACGGAGATCAGTTGTCCAGTAGGAACATCCCGGAGCATCAATCGGATCTTCGCTTTTCTCAGGGATTACATCGTCGTCAATGATGGCGATTGATTAGCTCTCGGCAAGCGAAATATTATTTTGCTTTACCGGAAGGTACTTATATAAGCGGGTAGTGAGACTCCTTGCGAGAAACACGCAAACCCGATAGGAACCTAACTAAAGTTAAGTCATATCATTTGTTACGTGGTGTATGTACATAGCTATGGAAACACCCCACAGGTGGATCCGAGCAGCATGATACTTGTATTAGATAGAATTGGAAAGCCCCTGACGGTCAGTCCGATTTTCTTTATAAATGAGTTAAGTACACAGTGCAATCCGGCCATCTAAATATTAAGGTAACAAATACTTATGTAATGCACAACTATGACTTACCCAATCGGTTATGAGGCGAAGACTTAACACTATCATAGGACGGTTAAGCACTATCACTTTTGCCTATATTATTACATCGACTACGAGCTATTTTTCTTTCTAATTTTTTATAGATAGATACTCATAATCACCTTCACTACAATTATCTCGGTGCCTCTTAGGCATTTTACAGAAGTAATAAGATATATTTATTAAAAGAATGAATAAAAAAAAAAAAAAATTAATTAGTGTGCGAAACAGCGAAGCACTAAAATGTGAATGACGATACCGGGCATGAATGTACGGTAACAAACGAAGTTTTTTCTGTCTACCTTTACTTTTATTTTTTCTCCAAAATATAGTGCGAAATGGCGAGTCTATGTGTGAAACTACATGTGTATTATGCTAATATCGAGAACGAAGCTTGAGAGTAATAATATAATCAAATGAGAATTCCTTTAAAGTAGCAATAATTTCCATGCCTATACGTCAATACGATAGGACTCTGTACTTCTAGTTGGTTGAACTTGGTTGGAATGAGCTATATGTTTTTATACGATTTTTATACAGGTATAGAACTGGTGCAACTGGTGTTACCATATAATTATTTTCATTCGGCTTTTGTACGGGCTTTTGGGAAATTATTATTTAAGTTCTATAAAAAGCTTATATAAAATTTGACATAAATTTAGAATATTAAATATGCTGGGTTTACACACAGAATGCGTCAAATAAATCGTATTATTTCGTGATAAGTATTATTTGTAATCATAGCGGCAATAGAAATACACATATTGTGAAAATTTCAACTGTATGTACCTATTACGGTTCATGAGAACCTCACTGACAGCCAGCGGACGCTTAGTAATTGGGTCCCGTTGACAGCCTTTGGGTAGGGAAATCAAAAAAAAAATAAAGAAATTGATTTGTCGCCTTGGTAAATAAATAAATATTTTTAAAATATATATTAATGGTAAATAAATATTTATAAATCAATATTGGTACAGCACCAGGAAACAATAAAGTTTATTTTCTTCATTATAATTTTTAATTTTAGAAAATATCTAGCAAATATTCTTGAAGAATTTTTAGATGAGAAGATGGAGTTACACTCATCAAAAATACGCGAGCTGCATAACAGCTCACGGCTCAGGTGTGTGAGCCGGTTCAATGACTCAGCTCGCAGATCAGCTCAATTTGTACCTATAGTCCACGCACGATAAGCGCGCACGCTCACTGTGTATCGCGCGTCCAATCGAGCCGACTGAGCTGTCGCGATTCGTTCGGCTCCGCCGTTTTCATACTTTAGAGTTGGAATTATTTGTTTTTTTTTAATATTATCTAGTTATGTCACATATTTATTTATTGAATTAAATTATTATTTAAATAGTTTCGAACGAAATAATAATTCGTAGATTAGAATCACAAGAATAACCTATGGAGGGAGTCGCAGATACAATAGGAGTTGAATTGAGCTGTGAGCGAATCATTTTGTAGTTGAGCTGTAGCTCAACGACTCAAACCCGTGTGATCTGATTCATTGATACCCGAGGCACTCCCAAATAAAGCTCGTAATAAAAGTAAATGTATGGAAACTAGCGATCCAATTGAGTAGGGTTGCAAAACCAAATGCGATGTTTTTACTTTACGTAGCTAGATGGCAATGCAAGAGCAATTTATTTTAAAATAAAATCGAGTGATTCTTAATAAGTATGATAAAATAGGAAATCATGCTTTTAAAGTTAATGCATTTTTTTTTCAAATTTTATTATGATTTTCCTTAAAAATATACTATCATATTTCTAATTATACGTCTTTATGGTTACTGGCAACACTTGCAGAAGTCAAAGTGAAAATTTTATTCGTGGCGGGCGTGGTCGTTTCTTAAAGTTTACTTCGAAAAAAGCGCGGGAAACGGTCGAATTAGCGGGAGTGTTTATAAATTTCTTTGATAATTTTAATAAATTGTATACGTTCTAAGATCAGATTAGTAGTGTATATATGGTGTAGTATGTGTAGTGTTTAATATTATTCATTTTATCCGTATATATATCTCTTATAATAACTGCTGTTATATAGTTAAGTTTTCTTTTCTCAAGTCTTCTGTTCTTTCATGTCTGAGCCCCCCAGCAGCGGGTTACTATGTTACAATAAATAATTCATCCGGAATGGACACTGATGGTTCTATCACCCAACGTAGTACCTTGAAACGTAGTAGACTACATAGAGTTTGCAAGCAATGCAATAAAAAAAAAAGGAAGAGCAAAAGTAGTAATTTAAACCCACAAGATTGTCAATGCATTGAAACTTTACAAAGCTGTACAGATCCAACTCCCCCTATTACATCCTCACAACCAAGTCAACCAATTTCCATTTTACAAAAGCCAATTGATGCCATACCCCCTGTGACAGCCTCTCAAACAATTTCAGTAGGTAGAACACAATATACAACTACAGATGTTGCCCCATTTGTTGTTCATGTACAAAAAAATCAGGCTTCTCTTAATGATGGTACCACACTCCACCCTGTTACATTTGGAAATTATTTGAAAAAAAATAAAGTTAACAACATAATAAATGGCAGTGTAAAAAGAATAGGCCGTAACAGGGTATCTCTATCTTTTTCGGATTACACAGATGCAAACTCTTTTCTTACTCATAATAGCTTGGAATTAAATAAACTTAAGGCTTTTATTCCTTCATTTTATGTTACAAGAATGGGTGTTGTTCGTGGTGTACCTGCTGAATGGTCACCTGAACAGGTAACTGAAAATATATCTGTACCAATAGGTTGTGGCAAGATCCTAAAAGTAAGACGTCTGAACTTTAAAGTAATGATAGAGGGTTCTCCAGTATGGAAGCCTTCTCAAACAGTTGTACTAACTTTTGATGGGCAAATCTTACCTAAGCGCATTTTTATGTGCTATAACTCACTTTCTGTAGAATTATATTCATATCCAACAATACAATGTTTCAATTGCTGTAGATACGGACATACAAGATTACAGTGTAGGTCTAAACCTAAGTGTTTTAAATGTGGGCAGGATCACTCTGGTGACTCCTGTACAGTTGAAAATCCCTCATGTTGCATGTGTGAGGGACTACATTATGCAACAAGTAAAACATGTCCTGAATTTGAACGTCAAAAGAGAATCAAATCTTCAATGGCTGAAAGTTGTATTTCATATTCCGAAGCTATTAAATTCCACCTTCCTGTCTCAAAATTATTTTCTGATGTTCTCATTACCAACCATAATAAACCTTCTCAAAATTCTTCTTCTCACAGTCAACCATTGAAGACATCTTATAAAAAAACAGTATTTCTCCAACCTCGCACTCATTCACATTCATCAAATGGTTATGATCGCGCTGCTCATGAACAGTTAACCAAAGATTATAATGTTCCTTCTCCAATCAATAATAGTTGTGCACTTAAAAAAGACACTAATACTACTGATCCCTCCATTAATGACATAATCATATCTTTGATCGACATCCTCTCCCAATCTTCCATTATACCGTCCCACGTTGCCCCTTTACTTGAAATATTTAAGAATCTACTACTTAATGGATCACAGACACATAATACAATGGAACTGCCGAAGCATAATTAATAAAAAAACTGATTTAATTTACCTTATTAATAAATTTGAGCCATTTGGCATTGTTTTATCTGAAACTTGGCTCAAATGTGATTACAATTTTAAAATCCCTGAATATAGCTGTCTCAGAGAAGACAGAGTAGATGGGTATGGCGGGGTAGCTATACTCATCAAAAATATTTATTCATATTCTTCTTTTCCTCTTCCTCCACATAGTGATACCTTTTCAATAATAGCTGTCATGATTAATATATCACTTTCAGTCAGATACAATTAATAATACAAAGAAATTATTTAAGAAAAAGAAATTTGATAGTTGGAGAAGATTCTGTTCCTCAATTTCTCCTGATACAAAAGCATCTACTGTCTGGAGTAATATACGACGATTTAAATCTTCGCTGAATACTTGTAGTGCTCAATTTATTCCACTGTGGCGACTTGCGCGCCTCCTATTTATTGTCTATTTCATGTACATACTGGCCACAGTATTTTAGTACTGGCTGATTTGTAAAATTAAGAATAATATGATTAATTGTTTGTTTTAAAATGTGACATTAATTCATTCATTGTCTAGACGCCTAGCTCTTCAGTTTTATAAGAGATTTTGTCTGAAGGAGAAGTGATTTATTTAGTATTGTATTTCTTTATAAGAATAGCTAAATTTCTGTATACCGAAAAGCTAAATCATCTATGTACCTAACAAGTTGGGAAATACAGTTCCATGAGATCGAATCCACGCATTTTAATTTTCAGGAACAAATATTGAATGGAGAACTATCCTCCATAGCACCTTCACTTGCTGAAGAATTCTTGGATCATCTGGCTCCTCAGTGTGCTCCACAAAAAGATGTAGTAATATCTTCATCCTGTACAGATTTACATACAGATCTTAACACTTTATTTTCGTTAAGTGAATTGAAAGGAGTGCTTTCTGTAGTAAAAGATTCGGCTCCAGGAGAAGATGGTATTCCATATTCTTTTTTATCGAATTTAGGTGATCAGGCTCTTACTTATTATTTAAATATTATCAATTCTGCAATGTGTTCTGGTATTATTCCTTCGGCATGGAAGACACAACTAGTGTTGCCAATATTAAGAAATACAGTTCCATGAGATCGAATCCACGCATTTTAATTTTCAGGAACAAATATTGAATGGAGAACTATCCTCCATAGCACCTTCACTTGCTGAAGAATTCTTGGATCATCTGGCTCCTCAGTGTGCTCCACAAAAAGATGTAGTAATATCTTCATCCTGTACAGATTTACATACAGATCTTAACACTTTATTTTCGTTAAGTGAATTGAAAGGAGTGCTTTCTGTAGTAAAAGATTCGGCTCCAGGAGAAGATGGTATTCCATATTCTTTTTTATCGAATTTAGGTGATCAGGCTCTTACTTATTATTTAAATATTATCAATTCTGCAATGTGTTCTGGTATTATTCCTTCGGCATGGAAGACACAACTAGTGTTGCCAATATTAAAACCGAATAAAATACAATCTCATGTCTCGTCTTTGTCTCGTCATATCGACCAATAGCGTTATCTTCAGTATTATTAAAAGTTTGTGAACATTTAATTAAAAACCGTTTAGAATGGTTTATTGAGAGTAAAGACTTGCTAGCTGATAGCCAATTTGGTTTTAGAAATGGTAGAAGCACAATTGACAGCACTATATTTACAACTGATATTCACTTAGCTTTTTCTCGTAATGATTCAATTCTGGCAGTATTTCTAGATATAAGTTCAGCTTATGACTGTGTCCTTTTACTTGTCTTGAGGGATAAATTACGTAAACTAAAGGTTCCAGAGATGCTCACAAATTTCATAATGAATATTCTGTGTGAAAGAGTAATTACTTTAGACTCTTATAATAATAACTAGCAGACCCCCGCGGTTTCACCCGCGTACGGTTTGAATTTTCTCCTTCGAAAACCAATGCACGCCACTGATTATTAGACACAACAAATCAAACACAGATATTTTTACAATTAAAACTAAAAACCTATATTATACCTACACAAAAAAATCGAACTCAAAGAATCTTATTTAATTATTATAACAACAAATGAGAATGAAATGAAATTAACTACAATCAAAATATTCTAATGAAATAGAGAAAATGAACTTTTTTTTTTTTCAGTGGCGTCACACGGGTGTTTATTTTGCCAATTTCCAGTTATATTATATAAGTTATAGTCACAATAAATCACTTTCACATAGTCGTCACGCAGTCAGTCACCGTCCATAAAAGTCATGTTATACTACAGTGGTGGTCATGTACTAAAACTCTTCACGGACTTTTGAAAAGATAGAAAGAAAGAAAGAAAGAAGAAGAAGAAAGAAAAGATTAAGATACGATACACATAATTCATTTCATTTCACTTCACTGGTGCACATGGATTGATCTTTATTGGATAAAATACCACCGATGATATGCAATAAAACTCAAAATACACGAATTTATGAATATAAAAATGAAAACGCAACGTCTCTCTGCAAGTTCCCGCCAAAAATTAACTTCCAAACAAATTTCGAATTCTAATCCGTTTTAAATATTCTTTTATATTTGACATTCCAATTTTAAAGAGCATGACTGATTCCAGAACAAAAGGCAGATAGAGCGCGCGAAACACGGGAGTGAGGCCAAAAAAGCAATTAGGTACAAATTGAAAAACACATACCTGGTATTCGCTTTTGAATTTATATATGCTATGTTTAAAAGCTGCTGTGTGCTAATTTATTAAAAAGAATGTGTTTTTCGTTAAATAAAGTTTTTTAAACAAAGCAAATACAAATTCAAAAGCGAATAAAAGTACGTGGATTACGTAACTTGATTGAAAAGAAATTCCGATTGAAATAACCTCTGAATCGGTAGAAATATTAGAAAATCGGAAATGTTTCCATTTCTAATGAACCGCCGTTTGTATTTGCAGTTATCAGGACGTAAAAAAACTATCAGAAAACCGCTATATTGAACCGATTTCAATTCGAAAATGATTGAAATTTAGTTACGTAATCGCCCCCAGGTATGTGTTTTTCAATTTGTATTTGCTTTTTTGGCCTCACTCCCGTGTTCCGTTCGCTCCATCTGCCTTATTCTGTAATCTGTGAAAATCGGATTGAGATTTCAAACCTGTGTCAAAATAAAAAATGTTATTTAAATCAAAAGTACTAAGGAGTATTGATATCAACTTCGATGCAAATCGCCCCTAAAATAACTTTCTCCCGCTTTTTGACCCCGTTAGGCGATGAGTTTCAATAAAATACGAAACAGGTCTTCCATCAATTCTGTTAAGGAATATTTATGCAAAATTTGAAGAAGATCGGACCAAGGAATCACGTTGTCCCATACAAACTTTGCCCCCGTTTTTCACCCCCTTAGGGGTAGAATTTTGGAAAATCCTTTCTTATCTGATGTTTACGTCATACAAAGAACACACCCTCCAAGTTTCAGGTCTCTACGATCAGCGGTTTAGGCTGTGCGTTGATTGTCAGTCAGTCATTCAGGACAAAGCATTTTATATGTATAGATTAGGGATTAAAAGAACTTACCTGAAGTGAAGTTCTATCCAAATTATACGAGTTGCTTCGTCCGAAGAGATTAGATACATAAATTTATAGTATACGTCCAGTAATCGCCAATCTACCACTAAGTTGAAAGCAGAGTCAAACTGCATTCATATAAAATAAAAAATGTGGGTACTTTGATGTCTTCCTCCTGCCCCCGCACTGACCGACACTCATTTAGTTGAAAGCCTGGAATCTTAATATTTCACTTTAAAGGGCTGGGAGGGAGCTAATCTCTTCGGACGAAGCAACTCGTATAATTTGGATAGAACTTCACTTCAGGTAAGTTCTTTTAATCCCTAATTATACTTCATTGCTTCGTCCTCGAGATTAGATACATAAATTTGTAGATTTTGAAAGATAGTGAAATATTAAAACACTAATTTTATTTTATTTTTGATATTGTAATGATCAAAAAATTAATGATCTTATGTAATTATTATTAAAGGTACTTATTTAATGTTTGTGATGTAATAACAATGTTTTTACCCAAATTTAACTATTAAGGTACGGTACTTTATAACAAATTATGGTTTTATTTACCACAGTAAATTACACTATTTATATAGTTGAAATTAAAAAACACAATGATTTTATATTTTAGTCAGGTTCTGCGTTTAAGATTGTGAAAGCAAACTGATCTGATTGATTATACTGAAAAATCTCTTCGATAAAATTTTGCGAAGACTGTAGGATTGCCACTCCATCCAACAGTATTTCTGATTATATGCATGTTTAAGTTTAAGATACCTATTTTGATTTGATTGAAATTTTATTAATTTTAATAGTATGTACAATATATAGAAATAACATTTTTACAGAAAAGGTAATCTAAAAATACATACTTAAGTATGAATATATGAGTGAGCTGAGAATATAGCTAACTAGTTGATAGCGTGTCTTTTATCAAACGTTTAAACAATTCCTTTTTTAAAAGGCCGCGTCAAATCAAAATATATAAATATATCATAAATATATATATATTTTTTATTTTTTTTGTATGCTTATAATACTTCTGCCGTACATATTTCCGTTTCTTTGTAAAATGGAATATACACACAAGGTTGATTTTGAACCTAGTCGGGATTTTATAATTAATTCATGTATTTTGATAGATATAATATGCTGATTATTAACAACTATAATATTTTCTAAATTTATTTTGCTTATAGTCTGTACTCTTTGAGCAGCTACCAGCATGAGTACAGTGACAATCTTTTAAGTTAAATACTCTCTCTACTCTAATTGTTATTTGGATACCAAATCGATAAGAAATCTAAACTACTGATGGATCCCAGTGACGTTATACTAGGGAGCTGGAGGGCGAAGTCTATAGAAACCCTTGAAAAAACCTAATAACTCGGTCATTAGACCCTACTCTCGATCCTAAGATCAATGACAGAGCGAAGCGATGACTTTCTAATGATCTGTATTGTAATCCGGACTGAAATACTTAAGAATTACTGTAAGAAAGATGTACTTTTTCAAAAAATCACCCAAAAAACCCGCGCGTCGTATTGCGACGTTGTATTGTTTTTTCGAACTTTCTGACAGGTTAAGACGGTAGTACGCTCCTCTACAGTAGTGCCGTCCTGATAACTTCCCTGCAATCAACGTGATCTTTGGGTTACTGTTAAATAGATAATAATACATAATCAAATGGTCTAAATTGAATTACTTCGAAACAGAGAACATCCTGAAATAGGAGAAAAAACCAGGGTTGCGTGGGTCAAAATACGACGTTTGATCTGTTATAATTTTTCTTAAAACTTTTAACGTAACCGCAAAGGGTGGAAGAGCATAAAAAGAAAGATCTTTCCGATTTAATGTAAATGTATTTATAGCAAGTGCTCCGGGGTCTCTATTCCATGCGACATATTTTCGCATTTTTCATTCATACCGGGTGCAAAAAAAGGCCAATATGGATGTCTATTGACAAATTACAATCATTTAAAAAAAAACAGATCTTTTTACACCCATTCAGTATCTGGATGTGATCTTCGTGACTGCTATTCCGTTATTTTGAACTTATGTATGAAACGAACACAGACATTTTGCGAGCTTCATTCACACCACTGCCATAAAGATTTGGTTATTACAGTGACATGTGGAAATCTAACCATACGATTGATTTACGAAATAGTGATGTCGATACAAAATGTCAATTTTGGAAGTCCTTTCCTAATATGTGTAATCCTAAGAAAACTGCCAGGAGTTCTAAGTAATTAATAAGTAGATATTGGTTTTTTAAATATCGCTTTTCTTCAGTTAAGCTAACGTGCTTAGGTATTTATCAGAAAGCCAAGAAACTTGCACAAGGTATTTTGAAACTATATAGCTCTTTTCGATATTGATTATAATTCGTAAAGACTCAAAAAATGTTTTTGTATGTTTGATATTATTTTTGCAATTTTGATAATTTCTAGAAATAAGTAAGTAAATAGATGACAAATAACCTAATGACCGTGTAATGATTTCAGCAAACAAATTACTGATTTTTAATAATTTTGTGAAACGAAAAGACATTGAGCAAATTGGTACAATTTTATCCCCAAACTTCAATCGTAAGACAAAGGTGCTTTTTATCCGCTAGCGTGGAAATAATGTTTATATAATTAATCTGTTTATACCATTTGGTTTTTTGATAAGAAAATAACTAGAGAGAAACTGTCTTTCACATGGTTTACATTGTGATATAGCTTCAATACTTAATTAAAAAGATCAGTGACCACTCTGTCTTGAAGGGTTTTGGACAAGACAGGTGGACTCAGTTCACATGATTGAGAAACCGGTTTGGAAAAAAGGTATCTCATACTTTTGAATTTTGTATTCCAAATATGGCTTTTTTGGCAGATAAAGAATTTATAATTATTATAACTTTTGACCCCGAGAATTAGTATGATGGGGTCCATTAGTTATCAATCGCCATTGATCATAATAATAAGATAATTGCCCTGCGGAACCTACCGGATCAACCGAAGCGGGGCTGGGTAGTGCCGCGAGCGCGGCGCGGCGGTGGCGGCTGTCGTGGCGGTTGCGGCTGCCGTGGGCGGGGTGTCGTCGACTCTAATCTCCTCACTGCTCCCGCCTGCCTGGGTGCTGGGAGCGGAGGCTTATGGTTTGATGCTTTGGTAGGAGCCAGCTTTTGTTTCTGCGCTGGATTAACCTTCCTAATTGGTGCATTCATTTTTATCTCGGCACCAGATTTCGATATTTATAGGCTTTAGGATTTTCGATAGGCGTCCAGCTTCGTTCAATAATTTTATTATTTTCTGATCTAAGGAAAACAATTGAGTGAAAGCTTCACTGATGCAAAATATACTTACTGCGAACCGTATTTGCTTTTTCTCTTAAGCCTTGTCTTTTTTAACGAGCATCTCCGATAAGGCCGTTTTAATTTTCGGATTAAGCTAGTATACGTCGATATTTGTGAATCCTTCGGAACAAGATGTTTTATAAGCGATGTGTCCCCATCGCACAGCTAACTCACCTCGAATATCCGGTGTATATCGTTTATCTTTGGAAGGCATTTCTCCCAATAGGTTAAAAAATCTCCTTATCTAGTTCCGGATCAAGTCCTGTTTCGACGGATAGTTCTGCCTTCGGCTACGGTGACTCCGTCACAGCGACTTGTGTCATTGAATGTACCTGATGGCTGGAACTCTTCGACAGTAATAGTTCTGATCAAAGATAATGAGCAAATGGAAGGTGTTGGAGGAGGCCTATACCCATCAGGGGTCTTTAACATAACTACAATTACATAATAAGATTTTTTCTTTATGTGTTAGAAATAAGCTTAATCCTTTGACTGTTTGATAAACCCGCGCGGGCGAGGAAAAACAATAGAATCAATTGTTATTTTTTAACCGCAAGTCAAGGGATTAAATATGTTAAAGAATTATTAATAAAAAGGCTTTATTAATATTTATTACTAATATTATTAATTCTGAATGAATTTTAATTTAGTTTAATTAGTTAAAAGTTATTATTATTTAGATGATGTTATTATATAGTATATTCTTATTTTTTCAAAATTGAATAATAAATAATTAATATTTCAGATTGATACTGATCGATCAGTGATATGATAATCATTGCAGTATATATATATTTTTTCGATATATGTATGTACTCCTCGGGCCGTTGGCAGTCTCCTCACCATACACTACGCCCCCCCTTTTTTCTGGTGTCAGAAATCATTTCTAAGCTATCCAGTCTTATGGGATTAATTGTGATAACAATAGATTTTATTTATTTATTTATTTAAAAATAACCAACAAGTATAATCATCCTGTAAATACTGTGATAATGACACAAAATGACATAAAACTATCCTAGCTTCTAGTATTTTAGACATCAGCGCCAAAGTATAGTCAGTCGGCGGACGGCGCGTTGACTTAATAGGGTCGGCGGCGGCGGGGCGAGTCGGCGGCGTGACCTTAACGGCCGGTTCACACATGTCTCCGTTTTACTGTTCCGTTTTATCGTGTACGTTTTTTTTTCGTCGATGGCGTATGTAGTTGTATGAGCGACTTCACACATGGCACAGTATTCTGTATACAGTAAAAAATATCGTTCCGTAAAAAAATTACTTTCCGTTTTGTCATCGAATACTGGACGACGGAACAGTAAAAATATACGGATACGTAGAATTTTAACGGATAGATACTGTGTGCGTGGCGGGCGGTGTGTGCGGGGTGTAGGAGGGGGAGTGATGCGACAGGTTTTGTTTGACTCACATTTTTCTGTTCACACTTCGCATCCAGTAATGACGGATTCGTTGAACGTTATACGGTGCCTATGTGTGAACAGCGCATAAATTTATGACGTATCCGTTAAAAACGTACCAGTAAAACGGACTCCCATGTGTGAACGGGCCGTAACGTAATCATACATATCATTAATTTTATGTTTTTCAAATAAATGTTTAATAAAATAATGTAGCACGCAAATCTCGACACCATCGGAAAGGAGGATTATTGCTACTACTGATACTAATCGGCGCGCCGATCCATGCAGACGGCGGCGGCGCGGCGCGGATAAATGCGCGGCGGCGGCGGCGCGCCAGCTTGATCATGTATTACACAAAGCAAGATATTTGCATCTTTCCATTTGCTTGGTATTACGCTTGGTATGCGCAAGGGTATTCAACATCAATACACAAGCCCATTTAGAACTTATACATCCAACCATACTGAAATGCAGGGCAAGATGAAATGAAAAGGCCTACCCAACGCGGAAAATGTCTGATTTTGCAATGAGTTTTCAATTGAAATTATACTGTAACTCACCTGTAAGTCTCGTTCGACTTGGCTGACTGGGCACTGCCGTGGCCGCAGATGGTAACGCGGCGATAGTTCACAAAATAGGCACGTGGCTATTACCATCTTTTTCAATGTGATGTATAAAGTGAAGGTAACATTCCTTTTAAATGCACACAATCACTATCAGTAGCCCATTATTTGGGATTCCAAAAGATATGAAGGTAACATCCCCATAAGATGTACACAACACAATTTGGAATTTTGACGGTATGTCAAAGTTAGATACGTACGGATATAGTCCTTGTAAACTATTCACAATATCTTTAAATAACGTGAAGGTAACATTCCTTTTAAATGTACACAATCACTATCAGTAGCCCATTATTTGGGATTCCAAAAGATACGAAGGTAACATCCCCATAAGATGTACACAACTCAATTTGGAATTTTGACGATATGTCAAAGTTCGATACGGATATAGTCCTTGTAAACTATTCACAATATCTTTATCACTATATAACAATAACCCATTATTTGGGATTTAATTTGACGATATGTCAAAGTGTGCTCGTATCCTGCGTAAATAATCACATGTGTCGTTTCTGTGACTTCGTTTCGGCACCGTTTTATACTTTTTTTTTTAAAAGAAATAATAACTTGGTGATCGGCGAGGCACTAAAACGCGAATGAGTGTCGGTCAGTGCGGGGGCAGGAGGAAGACATCAAAGTACCCACATTTTTTATTTTATATGAATGCAGTTTGACTCTGCTTTCAACTTAGTGGTAGATTGGCGATTACTGGACGTATACTACAAATTTATGTATCTAATCTCGAGGACGAAGCAATGAAGTATTACTAGTAAAACTCAAAGGTCACTATGGAAAGGTCTCCCTCAAGGGTTCTTTACAACATTTACACATATGACCTAGAATCTTCTCTTAATAATTCAGTGAGCGTATTACAATATGCTGATGATTTACTTTTATATTTTTCTGATCCATCAATTAATATTGCTAATTTACACATATCTTTAGCACTAAAACTTTTAAAAATCTGGATGGATAAAAATGGTTTAAACTTATCGACTTCGAAGAGTACTGCAGTTTTGTTTACGAGAAAGCGGATGCCACCTCCAATAAACATATCATATGATGATGAATCTATTCCAGTTAAAAGTCAAGTAAAATTTTTAGGATTAGTTTTGGATTCAAAACTCACTGGTCTTCCACATTGTGATTATGTAGTGTCCAAGTGTGAACGCCTTTTGAATATGCTTAGATGTCTGTCTGGTGTTTGGTGGGGTGCACATCCCTTCTCTTTGAAGCTTATATATAATGCTCTAATGTGAGGGTAACTTACAGGACGGTAATATGAACACAAATAGGTTCAACACGTTATTAATAAAATAATAAAAATGAGGTTAACAAATTGCAAATGGCGGTCAATTACAAAATAGTATGCAAGATAATTAACACAAGATGAAGCGCCCTCGATCGCTGGAGCAAAAGTGTCGGCTCGCGGCTAGTCCCTGCTCCATGACAGCTACCCGTCAATGTTGCCACTCGCCGAGAGACAACACCCGAGCAGTGTTGCTAACACGGCCCTCCTGCGCCGTGCATGCCCCAGGCACGACTTAACCCGAAATTGCTACCAGCTCGTTGTATTATATAATACCTGTAAACCATTTACAATATGTTAATGAAACGTTAAGATAGCTCGACCAATCATGACCATCATCATCATTCCAAATACTTTATTAAAATAGACCTTCGCAGGCACTTATGAAAAGTCTGACTCTAAAATACTCTAATACCGTTTCGGAAGATTGCATTTGCTGAGAAGAGCCGGCAATAAAGTCAGCAATTACTCTTCAAAACAAGCATTGATTCATATTACCTCAGAGTATATAAATACTGATATTACGTTCTGATATCACTGACAACAATTGCGTGTCCCGTCAAATCTTACCGTAGTTTTCTGCATTATTTATTCCTTTAGACTTAGGAATCTTTAATGCTCTACAGTTATTCAATTTACGGACTTCAATAAGATGAATATACAAACCAATCTCTCTCTTTCTATTTTGTAGAAAGCTGTATACCTACTCAGGCTCTC
The DNA here is from genome assembly GCA_947623365.1 of Achlya flavicornis. Classification (NCBI taxonomy): domain Eukaryota; kingdom Metazoa; phylum Arthropoda; class Insecta; order Lepidoptera; family Drepanidae; genus Achlya; species Achlya flavicornis. Next base: position 10,922,625 of record OX392468.1, read on the forward strand.
ATCTCTGTTCTCCTAAGTCAACAAACCGCCAATGCCTATGCTTGCTGCATTTATAATAGGCTAATTATTTTCGCGGCGACTAACAAATTAAACGGCGACTAACTACTGGTTACAAAAAAAATAACTTGGCAGCGATTAAATATTTTGGCAACTATTAAATTAGATGGCCTACAAATTGCAAGGTATCATAAAAACTAAATAGTGGCGGCTTCTTTAAGGTAGCAAATATATAAAACAGGCACATAGAAATAATAGGTAGGGTACTATAAATAATGACTTGGCGACTAATATTGACAGTGGGATAACAAACATGGTATTATTGGCAACTATAGGCTTCCATATAAAATACACTTTCGGGCTGCGATTTGCAAGCAGCTGTAAAAATTTAAACGGGTACTATAATTACGAATTAGGGTTTCAGTATTTTTTTTGTGGAGTCATAATTAGTATCTGGATGACTGAGTTGAACCTGGTTTTTACTTTTTTGGTAAATCGTGTTTTTTGGATGGGTTTCAGGGTCTGATGATGGAGTAGTAGGGTTGGCACTGGAACTCCATAGCGGCGCAGTGTATCCTACCCGTGTTTGAGGTTATTGAAATTGTCATGAGATGAACTTTGACCATATATAGTTTTCAGGGTCTGATGATGGAGTAGGATGGTAAGCACTGGAACTCCATAGTGGATCATTGTATCCTGGCCGTGTTTGGGGTTGTTAGAATTGTCGTGAAATGAACTTTGATCATGTATGATTTTCATGATCTGATGATGGAGTAGAAGGGTAGGCACTAGGGCATGTAATATCGGAATATTTTTCAATTCCGATATTAATATCGGAATTAGACATTTTTATTATAAATTGCACGTATTCCTTATAATTAGCACATATTCCTTATAAACTTCACATAATTATCTATCTATACTAATATTATAAAGGGGAAGAGTTTTTTGTTTGGTTAACTGACTAATCTGTGAAACTGCCGGTCAGATTCGTATTTTTTTTTCCACTTAAAGGAAGCTACATTCTCCCTGAGTATTATAGGCTACTTTTGATCCCGGGAACGCGGGTGAAACCTCGGGGACAACTGGTTCGTTATAAAGTTGGATTGAAAACATCTTCTGCTCAGTCGAGCACTCCTGTCAGAGTGGTCGTGGTTGCAATAGATAGTGTACATGGTGGGTCTTCAATGTTCTCCTTGACTAGGGTTACAGCTTTCGTAGCGTTGCGAGTACACTCTCCCACCCTGGACAATAAGACTCTTCATCGTGTTCGTTTCTGCAGATGTAACCAAATAACTTCAGAATTCGAAGCTGCAAAGTCGATGAAAGACTATCTGTTATTCTAAGCTCCTGCAGGATCGAGTTATTGGTGTGAAAGGCCGTCAACGGAATTTTCAAGAAGCGTCTTCAGCACCACATCTCCAGTGCGTCAATTTTCCGGCGATCTTGTAGGCTTAATGACCAAGTTTCAGCTCCTCAGAGAAAGATCGGAAATACCAGGCATCTCATAAGTCGAATCTTTGTTTTCCTCGTTATCCTACTGTCTTTCCAAATCTTCCTACTGCTGATCTTGTCATTGCGCATGATCTTCTGATCTCATCATCACAGTCTCTTATGTTGGAAATGGTAGAGCCGAGGTAGATGTATCTTTTTCGCAGTACGTCCATTCTATTAAGTTAGGCCCGGTCTATTATTAACATTTAAATCTTGTGTGTTGATTGCAAGTCCGAATTGGAGGTTAGTGGTTTCATAATGAGCCAAGAGGTCCTCCATGCTATTATTGGAAAGTCTCCTCGTCTATTAGTGGAAAAAAATCGAATCCGACTGGTAGTTCCATAGATAAATGCATTAAAACAAACGAACAAAAAATCTTCAGTTTCATTATATTAAAACTGTCCCCCGCGGTTTCACCGTTTAAACAAACAAAAAACCCTTTATTATATAAGCATCATCATATCAGCCCATGGATGGCCACTGCTGAACATAGGAGGCTGGAAGTCGTCAAACCTACGTGCGAGACGATTCGTATATCGATATTAGTATAGATGTTAATATATTTAGTATAATTAATATTATATTAGTATAGAAAAAGATAATGGTGCCGATTTTGTTGTAAATCGCACTAAATTAATTTTAGTAAAATCACATCTCTTTCTTACAAATATTATTAAAGGATAGAACACATTTAAAGCTATGAAATTCGTATTTACCGTCTTCATTTGCGTGCATTTAGACGTAAGACGTAACCTATAGATGGCGACAAAATTTGTGTTGAAAACAAGCATTGGATTAATTTGACAGGACTAAATTTCTTACATCCTTTTGTTATGTTTGTTAGAAAGAGATATAGTGAGACTAAATTATTTTAGTTGTAAACAACAGAATCAGCACCATTTTATGTTTATTTTTTAAACGCTCTTTTTCTGGCTAATATTTTCCTAAAAACAAAGCGTCAAGCATTTTTATGGATAATGAACATCGTATTTTGTTGAAAAAATACGCTCACTTGCAACACTGGTAGGCAAAATTGATGTACGATACGTTAATTTTATAGCTCTAGGTGACCATACCTTGTGGCGCGCTTAAAAGCTCTATTTAAAAACTCAAATAGAAAAAATATCCGATTCCGATATTACGATATTGGATCACTCAATTCCGATATTGTAATATCGGAAAAAATGGTCCGAGATTCCGATATTACGAGATTCCGAGATTCCGAGATTCATGCCCTAGTAGGCACTGGAACTCCATAGTGGAGCAACGTATCCTACCCGTGTTCGAGGTTGTTGGAATAGTCATGAGATGAACTTTGACTGTATATAGATTTCAGGGTCTGATGATGGAGTAGAAGGGTAAGCACTGGAACTCCATAGTGGATCATCGTATCCTGGCCGTGTTTGAGGTTGTTGGAATTGTCATGAGATGAACTATATGATATGATATGATGATGATGAGATGAGATGAGATAAAATGAAAATGAAAATGAAAATGAAAATGAAAATGAAAATGAAAATGAAAATGAAAATGAAAATGAAAATGAAAATGAAAATGAGCTAATAAAAGCGTGTTGAAAATAAAAGTCATCAAGAAATAAAACTATAGGCCCACAATATTTTTTTTGCATGTCACTACTTGCTTTAATTAGAGCTCTTAAAATGTCGCACAAAGTATGTTTTATATGACCAAGTTAATATTTTCTTCTCATCTCAGTTTACTTTATATACAACCTCATTTTATAATTTAAGAAAGCCTATTTTCTACTTTTTATCCGCCGTCAAGTCTTCGCCTAACAATAAATTCAGTTACCAAAACAAAAAAATCAATGCCAGTTTAAATTAAAAGAAACCTTATTTAGCTGCTACTTTCTACTTAAAATGATCCTTCACTTTAGCTGCCAACCTATTATTTTTAGTACCTCCTTTCATTTTTTATAAATCCCAAAATCAGATTAATTTGTCGCCGCGTTAAATACATGCCTTTATAATATTATCATTTGCCCATTTCGTGTATGCTATAAGTACTATATCCTATTATTGTTCCATGTTTTGTAATTTCGTGATGTACTTGAAACAACTTCTGCAGGTATTATATATTTATTATTTATATTATTATATTATTTATTTTAATAAATCAATATAATTTTCTAGACTAATGAATTTTTTTTTTTTTTTTTTTTCTTGTACTTTGTATCTGCGATCAGTCGCTTGACTATAATCAGATTCGTTGCGTGATTATGATGTTGTAGAGTGTTAAGGCCATCGCCTTTTACTCTTTAGTCTGGGAGAACTTCGGCCCGCTTAAGTCTTTTTATTGTACCCCTTAACAACAGTTCATTGGCAAGAGGGTTAGGGTGATTTATTAAGCGCTCTTTGTGACTTTTTTTATAGCGCTCAATTTCTTCTGTGACAGTTGGCATAGCCAAGTAATCATGGATTTCTGATACACGTGCATACCAGGGAGCACTTGTGATAGTTCGCAGAATGCTATTTTGAACTCTTTGTAGGCGCTGAATGTTTGACTTGCTAGCTGTGGACCATAGCTGAATCCCATAAAGCCAGATAGGTTTCAAAATTGAGCAATAAATCATGACTTTGTTATTGACTGACAGCGTAGACTGTCTTCCCAGCAACCATAGAAGGTTTCTAAAGCGGTTGTTTATATCATCTCGCTTGCGCTTTATATGATCCGCCCACGTGAGTCTACGATCCAGATAAAAGCCAAGATATTTTACGCAAGATGTTTCTGGTAGAAAATCCATACCCAGTTTGACAGGAGGACATGTATCTTTCCTGAGGGCAAATGTTATGTGATGTGATTTTGGTGCGCTAGCTTTTATACGCCATTTTGTTAACCATTTGTTTGTTACATCAAGTTGCTTTTGAAGGTAATAACTTGCTTGATTAGGTTCATTGCTACAGCATAGGAATGAGGCATCGTCAGCAAATGTAGCAACAGTAGCGTTTGGTGTTTGCGGTAAGTCACACGTGAATATATTATAGAGTGTGGGTCCAAGTACCGACCCTTGGGGTACTCCTGCTTTACACTCATGTATGGTTGATCTGGCTTCGCCATGTTTCACTTGGAAAGTTCTACCCGATAAGTATGATGCTATTATTGGAAACATAGAGTGCGGCAGAAACTTTTTTATCTTGCATAGAAGTCCTTTATGCCAAACCCGGTCAAATGCCTGCTGCACATCAAGAAATGCAGCTGAGCAGTAGTCCTTTCTTTCAAAAGCCTGTCTGACTGTATGGTAGACTCTGTGGACTTGCTCCACTGTTGAGTGATGCTCCCGAAAACCAAACTGGTGTTGTGGTATTATATCCCTTTCGTTTAAGCTTTCGTTTAGTCTCGTCAGGAAAATCCTTTCCCATAATTTTGACAAGACTGGAGTTAAGCTGATTGGTCGATATGAGGTAGTAGCTTCAACTGGCTTTCCAGGTTTATGGATCATAATAATTTGGGATGATTTCCAAACTATAGGAAAGTGATTGGTCCGAAGTATTCCGTTAAATAATTGCGTAAGAAAGACAAGGCACTTCCTAGGAAGTTCTTTCAGCAGTTTAGGTGTGATCAGGTCAAATCCTGGGGCTTTTTTGGAGTCCATCTTCCTGATAGTTCTTGCGATTTCCCTTGGCGAGATTGGTCTTAAAGGAAGGCAAAGTTGTATGTCCTGACTAAGGATTTCATCAATATCTGGATCTTCAGGGACATTTGTATCATTCGGAATAAAAACCGATGACAAGTGTTTTGCGAAAGCTTCTGCTTTTTCAGAGTCTGTTCTTGCCCACTTTGTTGTGTCCCGGATTGGAGGGAAGTACTGCTGGGGCTTTTTAAGGGTTTTTGTGGCCTTCCACAATGAATAGTCACCCCGGCTTGTAGGTGACATTTTTTCCAAGTTATGCTTTAGTGTTTTATTTGCGGAGTATGTAAGGGTATCCTTTAGATTTTTGATGGCACGATTGAGTAATGTCTTATCAGCTGCGCATCGTGAAGTTTGCCAAACCCTTCTTAGACGTCGTTTCACTGCAATTTTACGTTTAATATCTTGGGGAAGAGATAAACTTGGGTGCTTCTCTCGCAATTCCGGGGTGTTTGTCCAACCAGCGACCTGAATTAAATTGGTTACATAAATGCAAGCTTCATCAATCTCTTCAGGAGTTTTCAAAGGCATTCTTAGATCAATTTCATCTTCCAGGTACTGGCGGAATGAGCCCCAGTCAGTCTTAGAGTTGTAAAGGCTTTCTTTTTTTTCAGGGTTTATAATGGTAGCACTAACCACAAGAATTACTGGAGAATGGTCCGACGAACCGTCGAGACTAGAATCGATCGACGTGTAAAGGTGGCAAACGTTTTTGGTTACAAAAAAATCTAGTAGATCAGGTCGTTTGCGTGGATCACTAGGCCAATATGTAGGTTCCCCAGTTGACAAGGGTTGCAGATGGTTAAGGTCGATACTTTTCTTCAATTCACGGCCTCGTGTGGTTGTCAGGCGACATCCCCAACATATATTCTTAGCGTTCCAATCTCCTCCAGCTATGAAGTGATTGCCCAGCATTCTGAAGTAAGAATTAAACATTGTCTCGTTAATGGTATGCTTTGGTGGGCAGTACACGGCAGAAAGAGTAATGTCACCAGTGCGATGTGCCACTTTAACAGTAGTTGCCTGTAAGAATTCTTTTTCATATGGCTCAAGCAGATAATGAGTTATGTTTTGCTTTATTATTATGGCCGCACCAGCATGAGCTCCTCCATCAGGATGGGGTGTAAGGTATGAGCAATATCCTTGAATATTTATGGAGCTTTTTGTTGTAACGTGTGACTCAGAAATGAGAACAACGTCTAATTTGTTAGATATGATAAATGCCTCCAAGTCCTCTTTTTTTCCAGTAAGGCCATTGATGTTCCACGTTGCTATCCGTAAGCTGTTCATTTTGAAATTTTTGTTAACATTGTTGATATTAGCCCCACAAGGTTGCTAATTTGTTGTAATAATAGATCTATTTTCTCGCTTTGCTTTAGTAATAGGTTTTCTATGGCACTACATGGCTGTTGAGATATGGGGTTGGAGAGTTTTTCTTTAGTGGGCGGTCGTCCAGTAGTGGCTTCTGAGTAGCTTCTATCTCCACTAGGTAAGGTTCCCTGGCTAGTGACATTAGATTGTTGATTTCTTAGTTCATCTGCATCATTAGAGGAACCATAGTGAGTGTTGTTGCGGTTGGTTTGATGACGTGGTTTCTTGTTATAGGTAGCCGTTTTTCTTGCCATGATTTCTTTATAAACCTGACAGCCTTTGAAGTTTGCTGGGTGATCTAGCGAGCACAAAGCGCATTTTGCTGGGGTATTTCTATCCTTTTTTTTACATTCAGAAGTTTTATGCCCCTCTCCGCATTTTACACATCGGTAGGGCCTCATGCAGTTATTCTTCGAGTGACCGTATTGTTGACAGCGTTGACATTGCACAAGTGTTGTAGATTTGCGAGCATCCTCCAATTTCACGCTTTGGTGGTATATATATTTAATGCCTTTAACATCTTTGTTATTAGTGTGAGGTTCTATATTCACGAAAAATGTTGAGGTGGGTGTTTTTTCGGGACCATACCGGGCGTTGATTATCTCTCCTCTTACTTTGTTACCAGTGGCTTCAATTTCATCTATTATAGCGCTGTGAGGAGTAGTAGGATGAAGATTTTTTATCACTATTCGATAGCTTTTGTTCTCCTTTCTGGTGAATGTGTGACCAATTAAACCATTTTCCCGAATAATATTGAAGACTAATGAATTTAACTGGACTTTTGTTGTTTCATGAAACTATGATACTGAACCCATTATTTGATGCAATGGTTTTGACGGTAGATCAGCGTTGCGGTAGCTATTCTCAATAGTTATTACAACATATGCTAAGCCAAACGCCATTTTATATCTTTTTTGTTGTTGTTTTTAAATTGAACTTTTACTTTAATTATATTTTTATTATCATTGTTTGTTTTTCTGTATTTAAATTGGCATCGTATGTTTAAATATAACAAACAATGAACATTGTGCTAAACTTAGTATTCAATTTATTTTTAAAGTAGTATGTACATTGTACAATACATATCTCAAATTATGCCAAAAAATAATAATTATATTAGATTCTATTCTTACGCAATGGATTACCTGAATCAGGACAGTCTTTAGACTTAGACAACCCCAATGATCAATTATCTATCTCAGTTCACCGGCTTATTCCAAAGCTTAGTGCCTGTTCCAGTGCAATCCTTTAGTCTTAGGCAATGACTGTTCCAGGTCACCACTTTTATTCTTGCCGGTGACTGTATTAACCGCCTTATTCCGAAGCAGTGCCTCTTCCAGTACACTCCTTTAGTCTTAGGCAGTGACTGTTCCAGCTCACTACTTTGATTCTGGCCGGTGACAATATTAATATTTTCAGGCAATTCATTACGAATACAAATTAACTTAAATGCTTTGTTTTAAACGCACGAAAAATTAACCTTGCTAACACGCCATTTATTTAAATTAATCGACCCGCCAGTTATCATTTCTAATCCAAAAAATTATCTTAGTTCATTCACTCACACACGGCTATCTGATCCCAAACTAAGCAGAGCCTGTATTATGGAAACCAGACAACTGATACACAACATATACTAGCTTTTTGTTTGTTTGTTTCACAGATTACATAATAATTCAGATGGAGCGCGCGGAACACGAAAGTGAAGCCAAAAAAGCAAATACAAATTGAAAATCTGATACCTGGTATTCGTTTTCCAGTTTGTATTTGCATTGTTCAACCACAGTTTATTGATAAAGAAGTGTTTTTTGTTACATAAAGTTTGTTAAACAAAGCAAATACACATTCAAAAGCGAATACCAGGTACGTGTTTTTCAATTTGTATTTGCTTTTTTGGCCTCACTCCCGTGTTCCGCGCGCTCCATCTGCCTTATTCTGTAATCTGTGGTTTGTTTGTAAATACGCATTTAATATACCTACATAATTATATTAGTTAATAATATTTTACTTATAAGCTCATATTGTTCTCATGTAAGTGACTATGTAGTCTTTCTTTGAGAATAAATATTTTTAAACCTAATTACACCCAGAGTCAGGACATACAGACATGTTCATGTACGCAAATGTCATCCCAGCAATTTTCATCTAAATCGGCACTATATTCATAGCTTCTAAAATAGTCTTATTAAATCTCTCGACTCAGCCGTTTGATCGGAGCATACCAGTTGCAATTGTATGCAATCGAATACTTTTACCGACGCAAAAAACTTTAAAACTTTTTACTGTGAATGCGGAACCGGCGTCCTTTATAAGTCTATGCCTTCGAGCTCGGTAATTACATTACTACTTTCAGTTTTAGTTATCGCGGAAATAAATACGAATTTAGTGAACGCGTCTACAGCTACAAGCAATTATTTATTTTATTTTGAGATTCCACGAAGGGACCCAGGTGATCTAAACATAACGTGTGGAAAGGCTGAGCGTATTTAGGAAAAAGATATAATTTACCTTCCTTAGGCCCTCCTTGTTCTTACACAATACAAAAAGTGCAGTTTTTATGTATTTTTTTTAACGTGTCGCAAAGAAGAAACCAATACCGACGGGATACTCTTTCTACCGTCTTATTAACCGAAAAATGACCGAGGTCATCGTGGTTAAACCCCAATATTTGCCATAATGCAACATTGAGGTACCATCCAACGATGACCCTGGCTTGTGCGTCTGTAAACTTTATTACTATACAAACTGTTAACCGCTTCACCAGACTCTTAAACCCGCCTGATTTCCGTTCTTGAAGCTGAATCGACAGTAACCAATAGCTTCTGTGATGAACATAACTAATTCCGTCTCAAATTTCTTCGCAGAATCAAGCGGATTACTACTTAGGGCATCCACATGTTGCAAGCGGGTGCCCTCGAGGTGTATAATACTATTCTTAAATAGAACCCATAGAAAATTGCATGGAATTATGTCGCATAAGGCACAGCATTTTGTACTATCTGTTACAACGGGGAAATTAGCCAATAGGTACTGCCTGAATGTCTCTAAAGACCACTAGATTATGGCCAGTAACTCGAGTTCGAAAGAATGGTATTTCTTTTAGTTTTCAGTAGTTTGGGCGACTATAATAATGAAGAGGCTTTTCTCAATTTTCTATCACTTGTAATAAAATACCAGCAATTCCGTCCCTGCTTGCTTCAGTGTAAATTACAGTTCTTTTTTTTCTTTTGGTAGGATCAAACAACGTTGAAACATCATCAGGGGTCATCGAACAATTAACCCAAAGAAGCGCAATGACGTTCATTTTGGTTGAAATATATTCCGCCAATTTCCCAACGCCAATAATGCGCTCTGATTGGTTAAGTCAAGGACGCATGCACTCTGATTGGCCAAGTCAAAAACAAACGATGCAGTGATTGGTCCTTACCGTTCAAATTCAGTGACAAATCACCGACTAGTTTCGGAATTTGATTGTTCATTATTACTACTCTAAAGGGATCTTTCCTCGATGTCAGAGGTTAAGGTTCTTTTAAAACTAAATCTAATCTTGATCAAGTTCAAAGTACCAAACACATGGGCAATTCTTTTTCAGCAGTTTAGTGAGAGGGTAAGACAGTAAGGCGCAGTTTTATGAATGGATTCCTCTGCCATTTTAATCTGGTTAGGTACCCACTTTTCACATCTAAACTGGTGAAATATTTGGAACCTTTTATTATTTTATTCAATGCACGATAGTCTATACATAATCACTTCTCGCCGTTATTTTTATTAACAATCAAAGCTATAGCGTATGGGCTGATTTGCTTTCACGGATACTATACTATTATTTAAGAGCTCTTTGACCATGTTTCTTACTATTTTTCTATCCGAATTCGTTGTCCTATATGGTCGACATTGTACCGGTTATTATCTTGCAAATCGATGACCATCTCGTGACCGTCCTTCCCTATCTGATTTATATTAGAAAGCTCTTTTTATTCTTTCCGAAAAGATCTATCAATTTATAGCGATGGGTATCAAATTCAAGCAACGATTCCACGACTCTACAAAACAATTTATTATATGTGTATACACTATATAAGTCCGTTCAGTTACATACTCCCAATCGAAATCTCTATATTAGCAGAATCTAAGTTCTCGTAGTTTAATCATCTCCGTTACAACTTTCACACTCGCTAGACAATCCTTGTAAAGTTACAGGAGTAAGTACTCGTATGATACAATTTTCTTTCGCGTAAGCCAATTGCATGAATTTTGTTTCCAGTTTAGTAGATTGTTAAGTTTTATCAGTTTTCGTGGTCTGGTTTTTTGGAAACACGATATTTCTGTATGGATGGATGGTATTGGTATATCCCGCTTACCACATAATTCGCGCTTAATGGAACATTGTATTTGTTTATGATTACCACCCCCATTCTACATTCTAGCGGTTTAAGATTTAAAAAACGCGGCTATGCAAGAATCCGGATAAACTATCACACGAATTGAAGTTACCAGCTTCACCGGATGCCGTTATATTATTATCGCCAATGTTACCTAGTTTTATTGATATAACGCCATGTTCTGTAAAATGTAAGCACACGCAATCAATTTTCGCTTTTGTTCGAAAAAGAAATCATATAACGACTGATTTTCCATAGGTTTCCGATCAACTATTTCTCTTAATAACTCAAATATATTTCTTTTCACTTCAATCTTTCAGCTTATTTAATGCCCGATATCGTATCATACTGGTGCTGATTCTGTTGTAAATCGCACTAAACTAATTTAAGTCACATCTCATCTCTTTCTTACGAACATTATTGAAAAAGGATAGAACATATTTAAAGCTGTCAAATTAATCTTTGCCCTCTTATTTTGCGTGTATTTAGGCGTAACCGCGATAGATGGCGAACAAATTTATATTGAAAACAAGCACTGGACTAAATTGACAGGACTAAATTTCTTACATCCTTTTCTTATGTTCTTTTTTAGAAAGAGATATAGTGAGATTAAAATTAGTTTAGTTGCAAACAACAGAATCAGGGCCACTGTCTGCCCAATAAAAACCTTGATGCATATGATTCGATTACGTTAAGCTGTAATATAACTGCTGCTACTGGTACTCTTGCTGCTGCTTGATGATGATCGAGAGCGCTTTAACCCGTTCTTGAGTTTATTTTTACGTTATTTTTCTTTATTCGCTTATTTCAATACCTGGGGCGTGAGAAAATGCTATGCGCACTTCTGATGTGAGGGTAACTTACAGGACGGTAATATGAACACAAATAGGTTCAACACGTTATTAATAAAATAATAAAAATGAGGTTAACAAATTGCAAATGGCGGTCAATTACAAAATAGTATGCAAGATAATTAACACAAGATGAAGCGCCCTCGATCGCTGGAGCAAAAGTGTCGGCTCGCGGCTAGTCCCTGCTCCATGACAGCTACCCGTCAATGTTGCCACTCGCCGAGAGACGACACCCGAGCAGTGTTGCTAACACTAATAAGAAGTATTCTTGATTATGGGACGTTCTTATTGATACCTGGTAGCGTGGCTGGATTAAAGAAATTAGATAGTATCCAATCAAAAGCCTTAAGTATTATAACTGGTTCAATGAAGTCTAGCCCTATCAATGCATTGCAAGTTGAATGCTGTGATCCTCCTCTATTTTTGAGGCGCCAATTTTTATCAGACAAATTTATATTTCGTGTCTTGCAGTTTGATAACCATCCTCTTATTCCTAAACTTAAATCTCTTGCTGAATCTTTAAGTTCATCATCGTATTGGAAACATAAATCTCCCCCCATGTCTCGTTAATAGTTATAAAAAAGTTGTTGCAATTGAAGCACCTATTCATCGTACAAACCGTCTCCCTATATTTAACTGTCAATATAAAGCTTTAATGTTTTCTCCTAATATCTGCTAAATAATGCAAACGCTAATTTTAATTTTGAATTACATAACAATTTTCCAGAGTCACACTGTATTTATAGTGATGCTTCTAAGCATTCTTCTAGTGGGTATGTTGGTATAGGTGTGTACCATAGTCAGTATAATATTGTACAAAAAATTAAATTACCACTGTTTGTTGTTGTTGTTGTTTGTTGAACGTTTTGGTATCCTTAAAGCTGTAGAGTATACCTACTTCTTATGAAACTTAAAAAAACAGTAATTTTTACGGATGCTTTAAGCGTCCTTCAAACTATAAATAGATTTCCATTTACATCAAAATTTCAATATCCTGTAATACTTCAAGTTAGAGATCTCCTTTACAAGTGTTTTGATAAGGGTTTTTTAGTCAATCTGTGTTGGGTACCTGGCCACAATAGTATTGCGGGTAATGAAAAGGCTGATAGGCTTGCCAATCAGGCTGTAGAGAGTGGGGACCTATTCCCTTACCAAAATTATTGCCATGACCTTGCTGCTTTGCCTAGAGCTTATCTCCAAGAATCTTGGAATAAGCTTCGGGTAAGTCGCAAGGGTCGTCACTATTTTAATATTCAACCGTTCATCCCAAATAAACCTTGGTTTTTCAGGGTGAATCTTTGTAAAGTTTCAACTTCAATTCTTGTTCGTATGCGTTTGGGTCACGTGTGTACTCCAGCTCATCTAACTAAACTACACATTGTGGACAACCCTAATTGTGTGTGTGGTGACGATGTGGGTGATCTTAACCACATCTTCTTTGCTTGCAAACTTTATGACCGTTCTACTTTTTGTGACAGTGTCCCTCGCATGTCCCATTCCCATTAAACATCTCATCCTTACTGTCTTATAAGTCTAATGATATTTATAATATTATTTCCTCCTTCATTTTATGTAATAATATTAAATTGTAACATCTATCCTTTTCACACCCTAGATCCTAGTCATACTTACTTTCCTGATCTCCTTGTTCCTTCCAAATTTCCGAAGTTAGGCATATTTTTCTGTTTTATTCCGTTTCCTCGTTTTTAACTACATTGACACTGGCAGAAATGTCTAACCCAGACGATTGGCATAAAAAAAAAATGAAAAAAAAAATTTTACTTCGTTTCGATAACTTTCTACAGCGTCCTGCTCATCACCAGTGTTGCCAGAAGGTTACTTTTGTAACCTTTTAGGTGATTTTTGAACTGCATTGGTTACTTTTAGGTTACAATAATGAAAAGGTTACTTTTAGGTGATTTTTCGGAATTTGTAGCACTAACTTTTAATTTGTTACATAAAAACAACGTGGAACGGAACTTTACGGAACGCTCGTTTTAGAATTTATCATGTTGGTAAGGGCCGTCTCTATGGGAACAACACGTTGTACTCTTTTCACACTTACACCACTTGTATCTCGCTCACTCGCTCGATCAGAGGGCTTACTCTTGACACTCAATTCCAATGCCCAATGTCAATTTTAATCCAAGAAACGCTGTTTGGTACTCTTGAAATCGACAGCAGCGCCACATTGTCTTGAAATTGAGTGGTCATTTTAGTGAACTAAATGAAATCGGAATTGCGACCGCGGGATTGAGAATGGGTACTCTTGAAGCAAATTTGACACTGACATATTGTGTTGGAATTGTGTTTACATTGAGTATTTTACAATAGCGAAAGAGTAACTTTTTTAGAATTGAGTTTTGTGTTTTTATAATAAATACTTAATAAAATGTCACAATTGGGAATGCAATCCAACATTCTAAGATTAGCCCATCAAATGGATGTACGGCAGTGAAGAAATTTGCGCCGTATGGCCCGTTATAACGATGAAGCGTGATCCATGTCCGACAATGAGATTCGTGCTAATTATCGCCTCACAAATGATTTATTTGGCATCCTGTGTAGTGAATTAGAGCTCCTAATGCAGACTCCTAAAAGAAGGAGTTATATTTCTTCAAAATACAAGGTATGTATATCATAAAATTACCTTGAATAATTTGTGGTTATGTTTTGTTTTTAAATACAAAATAGTGTATCTATTTGGATAGATATTGATAGCACTGTCCTTCTATACCACAAGGAGCTATCAGCGCTTTGTAGGAGGAACACATGGAATGCTTATGTCTCAGCAATCTATGTTCATTATATTGTAATGTAATATTAACCATAAAATATACATTGTTTCAGGAGATACAGGCTTTGCTCAAAGAGGGTATATGATGACTCTCATAGTGGATACTGTTCTAATGAGGAGCAGTACACAAAATTGCATTGCACAGCATGGACACAGTAGAATGCAGAGAATAGGACTATTTAAAAATAGATGGTGGTGTTTGTTGGGGCATAGGTGATGTTGCAGCAACAATATTAAATGCTTGTTGTGTGCAGCATAACTAATGTAATGCACCTCGCTAAGGTTTTGATGGTCCTATAGATCCTACACCAAATGTTGAAGTTAGTCATAGCACTGTCCATCCAACACTTGATGTAAGTCCTCAATAGATCTAAGGAGATGTGCAGAGGCTCGTCCAAACCTTGAACATCAATTGTGGACAGCCCGCAGACAGATTAAGATCTTTTATTGCTAGGTTATTTACTAGACAAAATGGAAAATCATGTGGATATACCTACTTATGTAATATGTTATTTAGTTTGTACTTTTAGATAGGTATATAAATAAAAATCGTTTTTGATTACAACAATTTTATAATCTGTATTCTTACCTTGTTATAATAAAATATACCGACTATGTTTAATGGTTCTAATACATGATAATTAATGTCATTATGGTGTTTGCCCCTTATAATTATATTAAATAAACTTTATCTATGACAATGCTTTCTATTTATTTTACCTACAACTACTAATGTGATTCTTGTTTAAAGTAATATTCAAACAAAATAAACCTTTAAATTAAAATCATTATTGGTGTAAGATAGTATTAAAAATCAACAAAAGAAAATCACATCTAATTAGGCAACAATCACTTATATACTTAACTAATAAATGTGGACTACTCCACTATGCTAAACACAAACACTTCAAAATCATTATCATTTATGGTTGTGGCGAGTTCACTGCACTTTCTTTTTATTTCCTGCTTGGCTAGTTGGGTTCGCAAGAGTTCCCCTTTGCATTGGAACATCTTGATTTTCCTCCAAAAACTCCACCAAGGCTTCCAGTTGGACTTGAGTAGTGCGAGCCACGTTTCACGATATATCTAAGGACAAACAAGGTTATAATTTAATGCTATGAACATTGAATTATTACGCTATGGCTATGTTGAATAATATTTGTTAGTGTTAAGCTTTAAGTATAAACATTTAGGCGCACTTACCTTACGTTCGTACTTCTTTGAATCGTCGAAGGAATGTGAATAGAAGTAACATTTGTTTGATATCGCTAGAGCACTTAAGTAACACCATTGTTAAAATCCGTACTAACAATCTTTATTGGTAATAAATTATGAACAACTTGTTGAAAACTAGTAAAACGTAAATAAACATTTGACATCTTTACTTTTTTTTGAGTCTCGACCATAGATATGTAAGCGTACAAGGGACGTTTCATTCACTCATTTGTATTATTTAGTCTGTAATCTGAGTCCCGTAAAGATTACCTTACTAAACACAAACTCAATGTCCGGCCAATACGCAATCCAATCCCGATCTCAATGTCAATGTCGTCAAGAGTACCGACCATTGCGCAGGATTGGGATTTCGTTGTATTGAGATTGGCATTGAGTTGACCGTCGAGAGTAAGCCTACAGTTCGGATTCATTCGATGTTGTTCGTTTACCGTCGCGTCGTGTCGTGCTAGACTGTTGCCGCCCGCGCGCCGCCACAAATTTGTTTGTTGTCACCGAAAGTTTAGTGTTTACTTGTATTTTGCGATTACAATAAAACATAATTTCCTACCGGATATTTACTGGAAGCTTGGTAAGTGTATCAAATTACAGTGCATGTGTGTGTGTGTGTTTGACTTTGTAATTTTTCTATGAAGATTATGGACTAATATTAACGATGAATTTGAGTCTAACCAATATTTATTTTTATTTATTTATTAAAGGACAGCCAACCGCTACATATCTTACTTGTATACTAAACAATTTGATTGTATGCTTACAAACGAATTATAGGCTATCACAACTTAAATCTTAATTATAACGCGTGGTGACATGGTCGACATATGTAGATATGTACCTATTACACACCACGACCATGAATGCGTTGTTTTTTTAAACTTGGTTTTAGTTAGACAGTAAAATAGTAAGTAGGTACAAGTCAGTTAAAAGTTACTGAGATTAAACCAAGAGACTTCATGTTTCATTAAATGTTATGGCTTTGGCTACAATAGCGTCAAGACCTATCAGCCGATGTTTCTGTAAGTTAATACAACTAATATTCTATTTTATCAACTTTTAATACCTTTCCAGTAAAAAAAATATGAAAGGTTACTTTTTATACAAAAAGGTAACTTTTTTTATATTTCAGGTAATTTCTGACAAGACCCGACTGGCATGGCAACACTGCTCATCACTCTGGCAACGCTGGGTGGTCATGCGTATTCGTAATGATTATTTATTTGGTCATTTCCTTGCTTAATTTCAGTAATTTCAAGCATTTTCAAGAATATTATGAAAACGAAAAAGCATCTCGGAAGAATATCTCTCCATAACTAGACTGTGAAAATGAAAGAAAGATCAATGTCGGGGACGAGTGCTACCCTCAAAAACGACTATGTAGACGCTTTTAGTTCAATTAACGAGCGACCGGTGGATGATATATCATTGGAATTCTTTTACAAACCGCATACAATTACACTGCTAGCAGTATCTGTTGCATCAGTTATCTATACAGCATTTGTCAGGTATACCTTCTATTATTATTTTATAACCTAAATATACTGTTGTGATATTTTTGATTGAGGAGTGATGTAGTCATGGATGAAACCTTAGATTAATTTGTGGTAGATAGATTGGCAACTTTATGTCCAAAACATGTAGTTTGTCAACAAAGCAATCTAAATTAAAAAAAATGGGAACTAGGCCATAATAGTGGGGTGCCAACCTGGGGCTCTACTGCGTAACTTTGGTAGTAATCGTAACGAACACCATTAGTTATTTCATCCAATGACGCGCACGCGGTATGACGCGACGATGACCATTTGTGGGCCCTGATTGGATGAAATTAATTAATGGTGTTTGTTACGATTACCACCAAAGTTACGCGGTAGAGCCCCTGGACAATAATCTTACTTTTTCTGTTTATATATTTTATTTATCTATCATGGAGACTAGCTCCTGTAAGTGTTGACAACCATAAAACTTCACATTTTATATCGGAGAGGTAAAACATTGAGAGATTGAGAGAGACATTCTTATTGTTTTGTGGGTATATTTTTATGGTTAAGCTATTAAAATTTTCCTGTGCAAAAATTTCTGCATAAATTTAACATCTGCCCACGTAAACAAAAAAAGAAAAATATACTGTGTCCATCTACTTAATTACAGAACAACTTATGCAAATTTCTAATAGGTTTGCGTAGTCTATTGCAAAATGTATAGAGAGCATCCTCCGACATTCTAATCAGAAAGAAATCTGACTTCTGATCTGTGGCATCTGTAACTCATCAGAAGCAGACTTTAGACTTTTCATAATTCCGATAGAATGCAGGGTCCAGAACAAAACTGATTAGCAGAGTGCCTTCTGATGGGTGACAGAAATTTTCTAACAGAAAAACTCTTATAATATGTGGCCAGCCTAACAGTTTTGTGAGGAATTTAAGTAAATTCAAAATTGATGCATTTAGTTTAGAACTTTTCTCATATTTTTACCCAACTGACCCGGAAGGAGGGTTATGTTTTTCGTGTGTATGTATGTCTATTTCTTTGGCACGCTCTGCAGCCTAAACGGATTGATGGATTTAAGCATATGAGGTGTTGTTAGATTCGTCTGAACTGTGGGAGTGTCATAGGGTATATTATTTTTATATGGAGTCTATGGATAAAAAATTTAATATAATATATAATGGGATAAACAAGTATTACAAAAGCAACACATACTTAGGTCATTGGTTTGTCCCCGACTGCAATACCTTATAACATTCAAGTGATATTCAAAATTCTATAGATTAAAGAGGTTGTTTTTATCTTTTCAGATAATTTTTGTTTTACGCAGTCGGGTTTTTTGTTTCTTTTAATAATGTAATTTATTATTTAACCAACTTCAAAGAGGAGGAGGTTATCAATTCAAATGTTTATGTTTTGTTTTTATGTATGTTCGGGCATAACTTGAAGTCAAAGTCAAAGCCATTTATTCAATTTAGGCCCTAGAAGGGCACTTCTGAAGGCTTTGGGTATTTTTTTCCAAATAATTAACAATAAAAAAGAAAACATTATACCTAAGCATAGACCGACCTTGTAGAGCTCTTTTTACGCCTTTGAAAGACTACGCTTACGGCTTTGAAGAACCCCATATCGTAGCGCTGTGGAAAAACTGTAATGGGGAGCTCATTCCACATCCTAATGGTCCGCAGTAAAAACGTCCGACTAAAACGTGTGGACGATCGAGGCGGCTCGAGGATGTGAGGATGAACTCCACATCTCCGGCAAGCAGTGCGATGGTGGAAAGGTGATGATTGCACCAGGTCAAAAAGTTCTCGAGAACACTCCCCATTATACAGGTGGTAGAACACACAGAGTGAGCCTATATCTCTCCGAAGGCTAAGAGGTTCTAGGTAGAAACTACCAGTGAGATCCCATAGATCGTCAACGATACGAGTGGCCCGCCTTTGTACCGAGGCAAGAGGATCAAGCTGATAAGCGGGTGCGCCTGCACAGAGGTGCGAGCAGCCCCTTCCTTGTCGAATTACTGAGATTTTATATAGTGGCCAACTTGCCCACCGTTAGGTATAAAAGACTGCAAACTATTCCTGGCAATCCCTAACGAGGCGTCAGGGACCATCTGTGGTAGGTCCTGCAGCCAGAGTACTCGCCCCTGGCACTCATTAAAAATTATGTGAGTCGCACCGTACAGAGGTTTTATGAGAGGAAGGGCATAACGGGTTGTCCCGTTCGAAATTCGGAGTAGCCCGACTGGGGAAGTACCTCCACCTTACAGAAGATTGCAGCCAAATAAAACCACTTCAATGTGGCGTTGTGTTCCTGCGATGAGTAAGGAAGCGCTGTGCTGGCAGTGTGGGGACCAGCGGTGTCGCACCACCGTTGTGTTGTGCAGGCGCGGCATGTTGTTGCGGCGGTCAGGGAGACCCGGTGAAACAGCTGCCCGCTGGCTGCCCGCAAGTTGTAGGGCTCCCGAGCCCAGGGATTACTTAATCTCCGCCCTGGGAGGCTGACCCGCCGCCTCGCGCATAATCCATGGTATAGTTGGTCGTGCCGGAGGAGGAGACCGGAGTGGACCCGGTCGACTGTATCATGGGGGGACCGGGGGCCCTTCCGACTGCCGCACCAACAAACCGCATCACCTGTCCACCACTCTCGGAGAATAGCACTGCACTTTGTCCCTTCTGCTGCCGGCACAGTTACTCCTCTCAACCTCTTCAAACCATTTAATAATGGCCAGAAAAAATAAGAAAAAGAGATCATCAGCGGCCACCTCGTCCACATTTTCTGTGGACTTCTGCAACATCAGGGGTCTTCACTCTAACATCAGTGCAGTCCACCAACACCTTGAGACTGCATAGCCGACTCTGTTATTTCTCACGTAGACGCAAATATCCTGCCCTGATGATATATCGTATCTACACTACCCCGGGTACAAGCTGGAGCACAACTTTGTGCGCCGTGCCGGGGTATGTATGTACGTCAGGGAGGATATTTGCTGTCGCCGTCTCCATGGCCTGGAAGACAGGGACCTGTCGATTTTGTGGGCGCGCGTAGATCACGGTGGCCACACCAAAGTTTATGCGTGCCTTTACAGGTCCCATAGCGGTGACGTGGACACAAAACGGTTATTTGAGCACCTGCAATTGACGACTGACAAAGTACTGGAGCAGTACCCCTCCGCGGAGTTAGTGATATTAGGAGACTTCAACGCTCACCACGTTGAGTGGCTTAGTTCTGGGTCCACTAACTTCGCGGGGAGGCCTGCTCACGACTTTGCCTATGGCCTCTCACAACTGGTTGCTTCTCCTACGAGAATCCCAGATATTATGCACCGGACAACTATGCAGTGACAGTGGATGCGCCTCTTGGGTCATCGGACCACTGTCTCGTCCGGACGCAGGTGCCTTGTGCGCGGCCCGTTACGCTCCGGTCACCCGGGCGTCGTCGCGTGTGGCACTATAAGTCAGCAGACTGGGATGGATTGCGTGAATACTACGCATCGTACCCGTGGACGAAAGCTTTGCTTCGCATCAGATGATCCTGACACCTGTGCAGCGGCCGTCGCTGAGGCGATACTGGCGGGAATGGAATGTTATATCCCAAACCCGCTAGTGGCTGCAGGAGTGAAGAAACGACCGTGGTTTAATCGGTTCTGCAAGGATGCTAGACATAATAAGCAGACCTTGTATGAGGCTTGAACCACGGCCCAAGCTAATCAGGACCATAAATTCTCTGATGCGAAATGCAAATTTAACGCTGCCTCGAGGTTCAGTAAGCGTATGATTGCCAGGGCTAAGTTCGATTTCGTCGGCAGGTTTGGTGAGAGGCTGTCTAGCCTTCCCTCTGGGAGTCGCGCTTTCTGGTCTCTTGCCAAAGCTGCTGAGGGAAACTTTTGCCAGTCGTCCTTGCCACCACTACGTAAGCCGGACGGGAACTTGTCCCATAGTGCTAAAGAGAAGGCTGACCTTTTAGGCTCTCTCTTTGCCTCGAACTCGACTTTGGATGATGGTGACGCCACACCGCCTACCATTCCGCGGTGTGACAGCTCCATGCCAGAGATAAGCATTACCCAACGGGGGATCCGGCGGAAATTGCTTTCTCTGGACATCCATTAGTCGAGTGGGCCAGACGGCATACCGGCAGTGGTGCTGAAGCGGTGTGCTCCTGAATTGTGTCCAGTACTGACGCGCCTTTTCGCGCTTTCCTACACCTAAAAGGAAGTCCCGTCTTCGTGGAAGACTGCCCATGTGCACCCAGTGCCCAAAAAGGTTGACAGATCAGACCCGACGAATTACAGGCCTATCGCCATCACCTCCCTTCTCTCCAAAGTCATGGAGCGAGTGATCAACACGCAGCTTTTGAGATACCTGGAGGGTCACGATTTGTTGAGCGACCGACAGTATGGCTTTCGCCACAGTCGCTCAGCTGGTGACCTCCTTGTGTATCTCACGCACCGTTGGTCACTCGCCATCGAGAGTCAAGGTGAGGCATTGGCAGTGAGCCTAGATGTGGCGAAGGCGTTCGATCGTGTCTGGCACCGGGGTTTTCTAACGAAGTTTCCAGCATACGGGCTTCCCGAGGGATTATGCAAATGGGTTGCCAGCTTTCTGTCCAGCAGATGCATAAGAGCCGTCGTTGACGGTAGCTGCTCCGACAGCATGGACATAAATGCCGGCGTCCCGCAAGACTCTGTGCTGTGCCCAACACTGTTCCTACTGCATATCAATGATATGCTGTCTATTGACGGCGTTCATTGTTATGCAGACGACAGTACAGGGGACGCTTATTACACGGGCCGTGCTAATATCCCTCGTTCCGAGGTGGAGGAAAGCCGCGAACGGCTGTTGTTTGAAATCTGTCGGCTGTTGGCTGGGTCTGCCTTAAACAAGCCTGCGCGTTCACCGCTAAGAAAATCCAATTTGCTGTGGCTCCACGATTCCAGAACACGTCCTTGAACATCAGTAAAAGCATCGGAATCCTTGGCGTCGACATTTTTAGCGACATTTTGTTCCGAGCTACCGCTCAAGCGGTTTAAAGCCCCAGTCTGAGGAGAGACTTTGCCTATTTATGTGTGTTCTACCGCTTGTACAACGGAGAGTGTTCTAAGGAATTTGTTCGAGTTGATGCCCACGGCTACCTTCCCCCATCGCAAATGTGGAATGAGCTCCCCGCCGTGGTTTTCCCAATGGAGTACAGCATGGGGTTCTTCAAAAAGGGTGTGAAGAGATTATATTATATTAGATAACCGCTTACCATCAGGCGGGCCGTATGGTTGTTTGCCAAGTTAGTGGTATTAAAAAAAAGAATGTTAATATCAAATCGTAATTGATATCGGGTGGGCATGTTTTCCAACTGAAAGTTGACCCGACACGACAATAAATTGATGCTGGATGGCTGTGCGTGCATTGTGCACCAGCTTGAAAACTGAAACTCAATTTTTTATACTTTTGTGTATATGATACAATTTTTGAGGGGTTGGGGAGTTCACCCAAAGACCTCATGTCCTAAGTATTACGGTAGTTGTGGTTGTGATGTGATATTTTAAAGTTTTTTCTTTAATCGTCACACCTTTCTTGTTTATTGTTCTTATAGCACGAAATAACTTTTAATGAAATATACAATGCATTCTCATTCTAATTAAATCATTATTTAATGCAATTGATCTGTAGAAAATGACTTCTGCGCTTCCAGTGTTAAGACTGAGTAAATGGTATAAAAATAATCAACTCATTTATTCATTTACATGAAAACTACCAGGTTTTTTGAAGTTAGCTTTATATTAATACTTTGACATTACCGTGGCAATGACGTTCATTTTGGTTGAAATATATTCCGCCAATTTCCCACCACCGACAATGCGCTCTGATTGGCCAAATGAAAAAAACACGACGCAGTGATTGGTCCCTATCCCTACTGATAATGAGTGCAAAGTCACTGACTAGTTGCGGAACTTGATTGTTCAGTATTACTACTAGTATTAGTACCCGGGTAGATGGGGTTGTCCCTATCTACAGGTACCCGGGTAGATGGGGCTCGCAGCTGGAACTACGGGTCCGGCTGTTTGGATCAGGGTACGCGGGGTCAGGTAGGCCACCGCCTTTATTAAGGCGGTACCTGACGTTGGTGTTGGTCTCGCGGTGGTCTATGTGGTTAGTTGCAGAGGGTGGCATGTTGTCTGTTCGGTATGTGTGACCGAGCGTCATTCCTCGCGCGCAACGAGTGTTTGTATTTTCAGACGCGGGGTTCGTGAGTAATCCTTAAGCAGGTGAGCTCCTGTGAGTGAACTGCATCTCCGGCACTTTCCTGGATAGAAAGTAGAGGGCTACCCGTTGGATTAGTTTTCCGGCAACCCAGCTGTAGGCATTGGGTAGATACGTGGATTCGTATTGGGAAGTGAGCGCGCATGACAGCTCCGGTACCATTCATGGAGAAATGGAAGTCAGCTTCTCTGGCGTCCCCAGCGGGGATTGAATCCGCAAGCACCCTAGGGTGTGTTTGTGCTAGTGCTTGCGCTTGCGTAAGTACTGGCACAGACGCAGCTAGTGGGGTGCGCGTGGTGAGCGACTTTTAACAGCTCCGGTACCATTCTGGACAAATGGTAGTGAGCAATCACGGTGCGACTCACATTTTCTCAAGAGTACCAGGGGCGAGTACTCTGGCGGCGTGACCTACCGCAGAGGGTCTCTGACGCTTCGTAAGGGGTTGCCAGGACTAGTGTGCCGTCTTTTATGACCTAACGGTTGGTGAAGGTGGCCACTATAGAAAATCTCAGTAGATTGATAAGGGGGTTTTTTCAGTATTACTTGTATTGTCCCTATCTACAGGTACCCGGGTAGATGGGGCTCGCAGCTGGAACTACGGGTCCGGCTGTTTGGATCAGGGTACGCGGGGTCAGGTAGGCCACTGCCTTTATTAAGGCGGTACCTGACGTTGGAGTTGGTCTCGCGGTGGTCTATGTGGTTAGTTGCAGAGGGTGGCATGTTGTCTGTTCGGTAATGTGTGACCGGGCGTCATCCCTCGCGCGCAACAAGTGTTTGAATTTTCAGACGCGGGGTTAGTGAGTAATCCTTAAGCATGTGAGCTCCTGTGAGTGAACTGCATCTCCAGCACTTTCCTGGATAGAAAGAAGAGGGCTACCCGTTGGATTAGTTTTCCGGCAACCCAGCTGTAGGCATTGGGTAGATACGTGGATTCGTATTGGGAAGTGAGCGCGCATGACAGCTCCGGTACCATTCATGGAGAAATGGAAGTCAGCTTCTCTGGCGTCCCCAGCGGGGATTGAATCCGCAAGCACCCTAGGGTGTGTTTGTGCTAGTGCTTGCGCTTGCGTAAGTACTGGCACAGACGCAGCTAGTGGGGTGCGCGTGGTGAGCGACTTTTAACTGCTCCGGTACCATTCTGGACAAATGGTAGTGAGCAATCACGGTGCGACTCACATTTTCTCAAGAGTACCAGGGGCGAGTACTCTGGCGGCGTGACCTACCGCAGAGGGTCTCTGACGTCTCTGACGTCTCTGTAAGGGGTTGCCAGGAATAGTGTGCCGTCTTTTATGACCTAGCAAAATCATTTATTCAAATAGACCTAAAGTCTGACTCTAATACTCTAATACCGGTTCGGAAGGTTGCATTTGCTGAGAAGAGCCGGCAATAAACTCAGCAATTACTCTTTTCAAAACAGGCTTAGATTCATTACATAATATTTACATTCTAATCGCACTGAAAAAAATTGCGTGCCCCGGCGCGGCGGCAAAATTACAAAGTAGACTGAATAAATATTTAATAAGTAAATAAATAGCAAACTTAAGCAGACCAGCCCCCACAAGCAGCACCTGTTCACAAGTATGACGCGTGTGGCAGCCATCGCCCTCCTCGCCATATTGGAGGGAAGTGAGCGACCCGTCACACGACGCCGCCGCAAGCAAAGGCCTTAAAGTGAGCATGACTTACTTAAGTCTGCCGGTTGCGGTAGGTGAAGGTGGCCACTATAGAAAATCTCAGTAGATTGATAAGGGTTTGTTCAGTATTACTAAATAATATAGGATAATGTTGCTCACGTCCGTACGTAATACCTAATTGCCGTACACGTGTTCTCCGGTTGGTGCAAAATGAGCAACACCCCAAATCTAGTACCCGAACAGATGGGGTTCGCAGCTGGAACTACGGGTCCGGCTGTTTGGATAAGGGAACTGACATTGGAGACGGTCTCGCGGTGGTCTATGTGGTGGTTGCAGAGGGTGGCATGTTGTCTGTTCGGTAATGTGTGACCGAGCGTGATCCCTCGCGCGCAACAAGTGTCTGAAGTTACCGGCCTAAGGTAAAGGGCCACCTGCTTGGTCAGACGCGGGGTTAGTGAGTAACTCTCAAGCAAGTGAGCTCCTGTGAGTGAACTGCATCTCCGGCACTTTCCTGGATAGAAATTAGAGGGCTACCCGTTGGATTAGTTTTCCGGCAACTCAGCTGTAGGCATTGGGTAGATGCGTGGATACGTATTGGGCAGTGAGCGCGCATGACAGCTCCGGTACTAGGGCATGCATTACGGGATTCCGGAATCCCGTAACTCCGGAATCTCGGAACAAATATCCGATATTTCAGTTCCGGAATTGGGACTAGTTAATATCGTAATTCCGGTATTCATAAATTTTACACATCGAGTGATATTTTAATTTTTTTTTCTGTACGCACCAATCTAACTACAGCTACAGCGGAACTATACAACCGGGGTGACACATACTCCCGTCCCGTCCCCCCTGCATGCCTCGCCTCTCACTCCGCATTACATCACTCTTATTTTAGATTTTAGATCGTTATTATTATATTCGTGAATTCTTAAAGCTCTAATAGACTGGAAATCAACAATATCCTTTTCCGAATATGAAATTCAAACATTGAGAGACATTCATTATAGCTTAGATGTTATAAAATTGGCTGTACTCTCATTATGCCATCGTGAATCGTGATGCGACGCTTTACACAGATGCTGAGATTACCTCAACGACTCTGCGAACTTTTACACCTGCAGTGTCCTCCGACCCAGATTTTTCAGATAACGACATTGAAGTTATTGTACCAACTCTACAAGAGCAATTAAATAATGAAAGGGATAAGTGTAAAAAAGTCTGCAAGAATCTGTCTGCCAATTTTGACCTTTCAGGGTTTGTAGAATTAAAAAAGGCTATGTACGATAACGGAGGAGATCGACGCGTGTATTTCACAGAACCTTATAATTATATTTTGTGCGTTCTGCCAACAAGAGAAGAGAGCGAGGGAGTGTTTTCGTGTGCTGGGGTACTTTTGTAACCGATTACGGCGTCGTGTGACGGGTCGCTCACTTCCCTCCAATATGGCGAGGAGGGCGATGGCTGCCACACGCGTCATACTTGTGAACAGGTGCTGCTTGTGGGGGCTGGTCTGCTTAAGTTTGCTATTTATTTACTTATTAAATATTTTTTCAGTCTACTTTGTAATTTTGCCGCCGCGCCGGGGCACGCAATTGTTTTCAGTGCGATTAGAATGTAATTATTATGTAATTAATCTAAGCCTGTTTTGAAAAGAGTAATTGCTGAGTTTATTGCCGGCTCTTCTCAGCAAATGCAACCTTCCGAACCGGTATTAGAGTATTAGAGTCAGACTTTTCATAAGTGCCTGCGAAGGTCTATTTGAATAAATGATTTTGAATTTTGAATTTTGAATTTTACGAAGCTCGCTGTCTGACACAATGTTAGATGTATTATTGGTCTAGAGAACAAATTATCAAGAACAACGTTTTGTCTTAAAAAAGTAATTATTGTATAAGTTAGTTGTTACATGTTGATTTGATCTATGTTTATTGCCAATTATTACATAATCTTCTGATGTTGTTTATTATGCTAAATGTATTATATGGAGGTCTACGTACCTAAGTTAGTTGTTGATAACTTAATCTCATTTTATTGCTAAATATAATTTTTCTGATTTTATTTATTATGCTAAGTTTATCTCAATTCTTGCATTATGAAAATTTTACGATTTTACGAAAAAAATACCAATATTCTATATTAACTGAGAACTAATGTAAAACTTATTTAATTTTAGATGTCACGTACTATAAATGAACACCGCTAAAAAGCTCAAATGATTAAAAGTCAAAGGTGGCTTAAATTGATTAAAAGGCTGATCAATAAAACTTTTTTGATTCGAAACTATTCCCAGAAACGAAAAACCATTAAATAGTTGTCAGTTCCGGAACCAGTTCCGGAATTCCGGAATTGAGTGCCCAATATCGGAACTTAGTTCCGGAACTGAAAACCCTCCGGTATTGCATGCCCTATCCGGTACCATTCATGGAGAAATGGCAGTCGGCTTCTCTGGCTTCCCTAGCGGGGATTGAATCCGCGAGCACCCTAGGGTGTGTTTGTGCTAGTGCTTGCGCTTGCGTAAGTACTGGCACAGACGCAGCTAGTGGGATGCGCGTGGTGAGCGACTTTTAACTGCTCCGGTACCATTCTGGACAAATGGTAGTAAGCGATCACGGTGTGACTCACATTTTCTCAAGAGTACCAGGGGCGAACACTGGCGGCGTGACCTACCGCAGAGGGTCTCTGACGCTTCGTAAGGGGTTGCCAGGAATAGTGTGCCGTCTTTTATGACCTAGCGGTTGTTGAAGGTGGCCACTATAGAAAATCTCAGTAGATTGATGAGGGTTTGTTCAGTATTACTATTCTAAAGGTATTTTCCTCGATGACATGAAGCCAACTACTTCATGCTACAGCATATCGTTAACACATAGAGTTAAATTGAGACGAGGTGCGCGCTTATGATATTGCCGATATTTTTGACGAATAGACGCAATAATTTTGGCAAATATACCGTCAATACATGGCAATTCTTTGCCAAATATACCCAATACAAACATAAATAGCCAAGTGAAGCCGGCCTTCAATTAAGTTAAACGGCCGGAAATTTAAGGTCTTCGCTCACTGTATCAGCACTAGGGCATGCAATACCCGAGGGTTTTCAGTTCCGGAACTATGTTCCGATATTGGGCACTCAATTCCGGAATTCCGGAACTGGTTCCGGAACTGGCAACTATTTAACGGTTTTTCGTTTTTGGGAATAGTTTTGAATCAATAAAGTTTTATTGATCAGCCTTTTAAGCAATTTAAGCCACATTTGGCTTTTAATCACTTGAGCTTTATAGCTGTGCTCATTTATAGTACGTGACATCTAAAATCATCATATGCTTGTTTAAGTCTCCCGGATCGTACTAATAGTGGAGCAATCCAGCTAAAGGTACTCTTGTTTTTTTTTTATACGACTTCGCAAGTTCATGGCAAGTTTCGAGGTCAAAAAGCTATTCTGTTCATCAAGTTTTTTGAGCGTAAACTTTAATGTAATATCAGGTGTGTAAAGCGTCGCCTCACGATTCAAGACGGCATAATGAGAGTACAGCCAATTTTATGACATCCAAGCTATAATGAATGTCTCTCAATGATTGAATTTCATCTTCGGAAAAGGATATTGGTGATTTCCAGTCTGTTAGAGCTTTAAGAATACACGAATATAATAACAACGATGCGTAGTGAGAGGCGAGGCGTGCGAGGGGGACGGGACGGGAGTTTGTGTCGCCCCGGGTGTAAAGTTCCGCTGTAGTTAGATTGGTGCGTACAGAAAAAATATTAAAATATCACTCAATGTGTACAATTTATGAATACCGGAATTACGATATTAACTAGTCCCAATTCCGGAACTGAAATATCGGATATTTGTTCCGAGATTCCGGAGTTACGGGATTCCGGAATCCCGTAATGCATGCCCTAATCAGCACCGCTCCATCGTAGCAACGGCCCGGCACCGCCTCAACTCAATCCAACCAATAGCTACCAGCGAGCCGCCTGCGAGTTGGCAGCAGCAGACGCAGCAGTGTTAGCGAGAATATGTCCGACGTAGTCTGTATATAGGATATAGCTCACCCAGCACGCATATGCTAATAAGAATTTCTCTTTTTCAGAGATGAATCAACCATTCAAGATAACATATGGTCGGGAATATGTTGTGTAATATTCTTTTTCTTAATCATATCAGTACTAACATTTCCTAATGGACCATTCACAAGACCACATCCAGCTGTTTGGAGAATTGTGTTTGGCATGTCAGTACTATACTTGCTTGCGCTTTTGTTCCTATTGTTTCAAAGTTACTCAACTGTTTATGAAATCATGTATTGGATTGATCCTAACCTTCGGAACTTTCACATTGACATGGACAAGGTATGTATATTCAATTTATGTATACATTAGACTAGGAGGGCATGACAAAAATGGTATGATAAGGTAAATGGCCAAACTCATGTTCATGGGATAAAGGACACCTCTCTGATGCTAAATATGTCGGTCTGCCTGCGCCAAGTAGTTGCATTATCTAGATATGGCGCCGGAAAAACTGTTTATCGTGACCGAAAAAAAACGATAAGGTAAATGACTGAGCTCGACGTAGAAACAAAGTTTTAGTTGTACTGATGTCAATTTAAAAATCTGACCAAATATTCGGTTGCGTTATCTAGATATGGCGCCTGAAAAACGGTTAATCGTGACCGAAAAATAATAATAAGGTAAATGGCTGATCTCGAAGAATCATGGAAGTATTACTAGCTTAGTAAAAAAAAAACTCAAAATTTTGGTTGCATTTTTATCTACACAACATATGTTTCTAAGCGATCTACGTAACAATTTCACTATGAATAATTTGAGTGTTTTATGGTTTCGCGGAATTTGCATTGTCAAAAATATGAAATGTTTTCAGTGCCGCCCCCGTCCCTTTATACCCTCCGCCGCCCGGCGGGGCGGCGGAGGGTATTAAAGGGTATAAGGGGCGGCGGGGCGCCGCTCAGTGCAGGCGTGCACTGAGCGGCATTCAGAAGTCAACAGGCAAACATAGATAAGATTATAACATTGTTATAAATACTAGCCACGCTATGAAAACTGTGTCTCAATGGTTTGCTGCCAAAAATCTTATGCTAAATTATTTAAAAAAAAAATGTATAATATTTTTAGTATCAGTTGTAATGTAAGTTGATACCAATTTTAGTTGATTTATTGGTCTGACCATAGACTTTAGATTGTGGGGTGCTCACCTGGAAGCCTTAGGTGGTAAACTGAGCTCCGCTGCTTTTGCAGTCAGCAAAATAAGATAACTGACGGACATTCATACAGCCAGATTAATTTATTTTGCATATTTTCATAGTCTTATGTCTTACGGTCTTTTGCTGTGTATCTCTGTTTGATTGTTTGTTTCTGAGTTTTTTTGTGTAGCATATATGATATCAATGTAACTATGACACACACCTAAGCAAATTTTTGGTTTTTAATTGTAACATTTATTTTATACTAATACTAGCTTTAGCCCGCGACTTCGTCCGCGTAGTTTTTTTTTCTAGATATGATTCATTGTAACAATATAGAGCTTTGTTCATGGCTATTGCCCGCCACTACGTGTGATATTTGACATAAGTTCAGGTAGATTGAGAGCTGATTGCGAGCATGCCACATACAACTGAAACAGTCCTGTCGCAAATAAACTCTAGCAAATATCAGAGTTTTTCCCTGTGATTTATTAATAGCCATCGCGAAACAAACCTAGATAAGGAACTGTTGCACTTTTAAATTAAACGAAGGCTTTGGGATCAATGGTATACGCGGCACGAAGACTGTTTCTCATCTAGCAGGACCAGTTAATATTTTGGCCTCAATAACATTGCGGCGGAGAGCTGTTATTTATTTATTTATTTGGGGTTAAGTGGCTATTTCAAGTCTTTCCAGAGCTTGTATCACTGCGACCAGACTAGATCTATTGTGATCGCCACGTTAATTAAATTTCACTGCCAAGACCTGCAGCTATAATAAACTGCACAATATTCTTGACAGGAATGGATTTTACTAGGCGGAGAGCTGTTACTTGAAGTCTAGTTCCACAGCACAATTTTGGAGGCCGTATATTTCTAATCATTATGACAGGAGCACCTACATATGGATTACCCGGCAGATTAAGATCTAGTTTAAAAATTGAACAGGATAATTTACCGACTCATCCATATCGACCATGGTGGCAAAAACCTTCAAATGAATAAATCAACATTTCATTTATCGCAGCGGGTTGGTCATTTTTGGGAGTCATAATGGCTCTCTCGCGCATATCTCTCGCGCACTCTATCGGTTTGTGTTCATTGTAACATCAGTATACATTTTATTTATACCTAAGTTGGTATTTGTATCAACCCATCTATTTGTGGAAAGTTTACGTTCCCGATTTGAAGAAGAAGATCTGAAAATGTATCGTCAGGAATATGCACCGTGTATGTATGGGAAGGTGAAATATGTTTTTTTTTGGGAGGTGTCGAGATCGGGATTAATTATCTAAAATTGCGCTATGAGACCTATTTCCTCAACCATTTCATGACAGCTGAGATATTTGCTTATGGCACACAGACAGACAGACGAATACACGGGACCTATATCCACAAGTTTCTCAATAATTTACAGACAGCTGAGATGTTTCTCTCTGTCTGTCTGTCTGTGTGAGTCAGTCTGAGGAGAGACTGCCTCCTTATGTGTGTATCGCTTGTACAACGGACAGTTCTCTGAAGAATTGTTTGATCTGATTCCCACGGGCTACCTTCTACTGGGTACTAGGTTTCTACTGTGCGATTTCAAAGGAGTTTTCTACCGCGTACACTCAGGCTGTGGAATGAGCTCCCCGCCGTGGCTTTCCCAAAGGAGTATAGCCAGGGGGTCTTAAAAAAGGGTGTGAAGATATTTCTGTAGGGTCGGCAACGCACGAGTGATACCTACGGTGACCGCTTACCATCAGGCGGGCCGTATGCTTGTGTGACACCTTAGTATTAAATTTAAATATGAAATAATAATTTGTTGAAAATGCCCGTAGCAGACTGACAGATCGACGGGCGGAGATCTATCCAAAAGTTCCTCAAACAGACAGCTGAGAAATTTTCTCGTGGCAGACAGACAGATAGATGGGCGGCAGTAGGCTTCTTAATAACATGATACACGTGTACATTATTTTTACTTCAATACAAAATTGTGTGAATGAACAACTTCAATACAAAATTACATCCCCCTTTACACCCCTTAAGAGTTCAAATTCCAACAACACCGATATTCGTTGCGTTAGTTTCCAACTATAAGCTTAAATAATAAATTTAGTATAATTCCATACACAACTTCAACCCCTTTTTTACCCCTTCGGGGTCGGAATTATCAAAAACGCTGAGGCATATATAAATTAATTTTCAATCATCAGCCTAAACACAAAATTTGAAGGTCCTAACTTCGAAACTGATGGACTTTCATACAAACTTGCATCCCCTATTTTACCCCCATAGGGGTGTAATACTAAAAAATCCTTCTTTAGTGGATACCTACACTGTATAGTTAGTGATGTTTACTGTGGAAATGAAGGACTTTCATATACAACTTAATCCCCCTTTTCCCTCTTCGGGGGTGGAATTATCACAAACGCTGTGACAACTTTACATTAATTTTCAATCGTCAGCCTATACACAAAATTTGAAGATCCTAAGTTCAAAACTGACGGACTTGCATACAAACTTACATCCCCTATTTTACCCTCTTAGGAGTGGAATTTCCAAAAATACTACCTTACTGGATACATATTATACTGCATAATAATAAATTTTGTGAAGTTTATCGTGAAATTGAAGGCCTTGCATCTAGGGAATGCAAACCGGTTTCACCGAAAATCGAAAAACCGGTTATTCGGTACGGTTTTGAACAACCAAAAAAACCGGTTTTACATGACACCAAAACCGGTTTTTCGGTTTTTTTCGGTTTTTCTTTCAATGTTTGGAAAAACTAACAAAGGAAGATTTGCCGCCGTTTTGTAAACTGAGTGCAATGCAGGGAGTATGTTTGTGATGAACTGAAGTGTGTTGATGTGTATTGTGTTGAACTGGTAAGAAAATTGTTATAATCATATAATGGGGGAAAGGTCGGTAACGCGTGAGCGATGCTTCGTGTGTTGCAAGCGTCCATATGGCTACGGTAACCGCTTACCATCAGGTGGGCCGTATGCTTGTTTACCGACTTAGTCGTATAAAAAAAAAAAATGTTTTTATGATAGATATAAAATACGTAATTATTTTTTTTACAATAATTACAATGGCAGCAAACAAGCATACGGCCCGTCTAATGATAACCAGTTACCGTAGCCTATGGATGCTTGCAACATAACGATTATCAGTCGCTCGTTGCCAACCCTCAAACTTTTTGAAGCGGGGAGCTCATTCCACAGCCTGAGCGTTCGCGATAGAAAGTTTCTTTGAAACCGCACAGTACGAGACTATTTTGATTCCAATGTGTGAGGGTGGACTCCCCATCGGTGACTACGATGGTAGAAGGTGACTGGGCATCAGGTCAAACAATTCTTCAGAACACTGTCTGTTGAAAAAGCGGTAGAACACACATAAGAAGGCAGTCTCTCCCCAGACTAAGGGGCTTTAAAACACTTGTGAGCTCGGGATCGTCGACAATTATAACAGCACGTCGCTGAACTGAGTCTTAAACAAATTCAGTGATCATCAAATATGTATTAATTTGATGTCCACTATGCCTACGCAATCGCAATTTTTGGTTTATCGATACGAAAACACCTGTCAAAAATGTTTACGGTGTCCATCAACGAGACTCGGTGCTCATGACGTCATCCTAGTTGATCACTGACGTTAGCCAATACGAAAATGGCTGTTTGACAGTTCATCGTTGAGAACTTTGCATAGTGATCTTCACTATGAGCTGTCAGTTGAGATACGCAATAGCCCTACTGGTATACAGGTGCCCACAGAAGACAGCATTACTCCATTTGGGCCGAACTTGCGACTTATATAGTTGCAGTCTTTGTCTCGATAAGAAGTACTACTTCGCTCTCTTAATCACACCGATTTTTTGGATACCTTCAGGATGATTTTGGAACAGAACGTCGCTACAAATATTAACGCGAAGGATCCCAATGCTTTTCGTGATGTTGAGGGACATGTTCTAGAAATGAGGAGCCAAAGAAAATAGACTTTTCGCAAGGGTGAATGCGCAGGCTTGCGTGTGACTTAGTGGGGTTGAAATAGACTAGGTTTAGTCAACCCCAATCGGAGTCACTAGTTTGTGTACTCTCGATTTAAGACAAGTACTTCGCGCCTTTTCTCCAATATAGAACGAGGGATATTTGCACGGCTCGTGTAATGAGCGTCCCCTGTAATTTCATCTGCATAGCAATGAATGCTAGCAATAGAGAGTATATCATTAATATGCTGGAGGAACAGTGTTGGGGATAATCCAGAGCCTTGCGGGACGCCAGCATTAATGTCATGCTATCGGAGCAACTACTGTCAACGAAGGCTCTTATGTATGCCAAACAGCAAGCTGACTGATTGGTGTTATTTTTTAACCCACAACATGCATGACAACAATTTATCTAAGTAAAACATTCGTATAATAATAATCACGTTTTTGTGTACACGCAAGTTGCTGTGCCGCTACAATATGACATGTTCATAATATTACGTGTGAAATTAATATTATAACGTACGAAACATAATTCAATAAATGTTTAAATAAGTACTTCTACTGATCTATTTTTTTACATAAAGTCATCATTATCTCATAGCAATTAAAAAACAGGCAAACGTGATATGTTTTTATGATTTCATTCGTTTAAAATAACATCAAAAGGAAAGGAACCGTTTAGTCTATATAAACGAGACTCTGATGAAGATGAATCTAAAGAGTTAAATAAACTATTATTTCCATCAATTTGATGAAAAAGAGATGGATGGATTGTGTGAAAGATGATGAGGGTAAGAAAGGAGTGAATGTTGGTATAACGGATAGAAGAAACGAATGGAAGAAGCGTACATATTGCGCCGACCCCAAATGATTGGGAACAAGGCAAGCAGATGGTGATGATGAATTTGAGTTTTCTTTTATACTCATTTCATTAACTTTAACCGACTATAATTCCTCAGTTTGCGATTTTTTAATCTTAGGCGCGGTTATTATCTATAATTTGAGCTATAGAAATAACGTGAAAAAAAAACGAGCGAACATTAAAAAAAACGGTTTTAAAACCGGTTAACCGGTTTTACCTCTCAATAACCGGAAAAAAAACCGGTTTTCATTTTGCCACGGTTTTGCATTCCCTACTTGCATCCCCAACTTCATCCCCCTTTTTCCACCTTCGGGGTGGAATTATCATAAACGCTGAGATAACTTTACATTAATTTTCAATCGTCAGCCTATACACAAAATTTGAAGATCCTGACTTCAAAACTGACGGACTTGCATACAAACTTTTATCCCCTATTTTACCCTCTTAGGGGTGGAATTTCCAAAAATCCTTCCTTTTCTGGATACCTATACTGTGTAATAATAAATTTAGTGAAGTTTATCGTGAAATTGAAGGCCTTGCATACCCAACTTCATCCCCCTTTTTCCACCTTCGGGGGTGAAATTATCATAAACGCTGAGATAACTTTAAATAAATTTTTAATTGTCAGCCTATACACAAAATTTGAAAATCCTAACTTCAAAACTGACGGACTTGCATACAAACTTTCATCCCCTATTTTACCCCCTTAGGGGTGGAATTTCCGAAAATCCTTCCTTAGTGGATGCCTACACTGTATAAGGTATCTTTGTGCAAAATTTAAAATCTCTAGGTCCAGCGGTTTGGGCTGTGCGCTGATATATCATCAATCAGTTTATCATTTTATATATTAAAGATTATTGTTTGTTTTTTGTTCTTAAATTGGTATCGTTTGTTGTTATTATAATAGCAAGCGATTAACGTCTGCTCAACTTAGTATTAATATTATTTTTGATGTGTATCTAAATAAGTGTATTTCAAATTATGCTACAAATAAACAGTTGTTCTATTCTATTCTATTATAATATATTCTATTCTATTATATTCTATTCTCTGCCGCAGACTTGGAATCAATTTTTGTATTATTTTCCTTTTTTCTTTCTTTCTTTCTATTACAAAAAAGGGCAATTCGCGCCATCTATTGTTTACTGTTTGCCGACGAGACCTACCTTTTGTATGAAAAGCTGTAATTTTTTTTTTCGATTTCGAAGTTGGTCCCGTAGTAAAAGTTATTTGTATTTATGAGTACTTTACGTGGTTTCATTTAACAAAAATATAAACCGCCTTCAAAGTACACTAAAAAGTATGAAATAACTTTTATCTGACACTGTTTTGAAGTCAGCGAAATATTTTCTATAGAACACGCAATGCGATTTCGCTCACTACAAAACAGTGCAAAACATACTGCTATGAGGAATTTTATTGTAAAATTGGATACATCATATTTTTAAAAATTTACTGAGAGAGCAAAGTTAATATTAATTTCCGGAAATACATTTCGTGGAGACTCCTGAGAACCCAAACAGTAGATGGCGCGAATTGCCCTTTTTTGTAATACAAAAATTTATTCCAAGTCTGCGGCAGAGCTCCACAGCAAAAGCCCGTAAGACATAAGACTATGAAAATATGCAAAATAAATTAATCTGGCTGTATCAATATCCGTCAGTTGCCTTATTTTGCGGTCTGCAAAAGCAGCGGAGCTCAGTTTACCACCTAAGGCTTCCAGGTGAGCACCCCAAAATCTACACTCTATGGTCAGACCAATAAACCAACTAAAATTGGTATCAACTTACATTACAACTGATACTAAAAATATTATACATTTTTTTTTTAAATAATTTAGCATAAGATTTTTGCCAGCAAACCATTGAGACACAGTTTTCATAGCGTGGCTAGTATTTATAAAAATGTTATAATCTTATCTATGTTTGCCTGTTGACTTCTGAATGCCGCTCAGTGCAGGCGGGGCGGCGACTGAAAACATTTCATATTTTTGACAATGCAAATTCCGCGAAACCATAAATTAACTCAAATTATCCATTGTGATAATTGTTACGTAGATCGCTTATAAAAGTATGTTTCGTAGATGGAAATGCAACCAAAATTGTTGACAGTTTTTAATTAATAAGCTAGTAATGGTTACTTCCATGATTCGTCGAGATCAGCCATTATTATTATTATTTTTCTGTCACGATGAACAGTTTTTCAGGCGCCATATCTAGATAACGCAACCGAATATTAGGTCAGTTTTTTTTTAAATTGATATCAGTACAACTAACACTTACTTTCTACGTCGACCTCAGCCATTTACCTTATCGTTTTTTTTCGGTCACGATAAACAGTTTTTCAGGCGCCATATTTAGATAACACAACCGAATATTTGGTCAGTTTTTTTTTAATTGACATCAGTACAACTAACACTTACTTTCTACGTCGAGCTCAGCCATTTACCTTATCGTATTTGTTCGGTCCCGATAAACAGTTTTTCAGGCGCCATATCTAGATAACGCAACCACTTGGCGCAGGCAGACCGACATATTTGGCATCAGAAAGGTGTCCTTATCCCATGAACATGAGTTACCTTATCGTTCCCATTTTTGTCGTCTCCTCCTAGTATACATGTAAGAAGTGTGTTCAAAAGTAAGGTGACTTCAAATTTCGCGAGGTACGTACATTCGATTTTAGATTTTGTTTGTTTGTTATGTTGGTACACATGTCCTCAATATAATTATGTTGAAACTTTCAGCCATTGCGTATATTTAGTTTTTTTTGTCAGCTATACTATAATATGTATTTGCAGTAAGACGTGTTTTGGTGTGCTCGGCGATTTTTTTCTATACAGTGTGTCCGGGCATGGACTAGCGATATTTTAGACACTTATATAACAACTATTTTACATTACAAATACACACTAAACATGGACCCAGTCCACCTCCCCCATATGTGGCAGCCATTTTACTTTTTTAGTTGAAATGTTCTCTACACGTGTAAGAAAAAAATCATATCTCTGAAAATTTCGCTCGTACGGAGATGAGAATGGTCTTATTTGAAGGCCAACAATATTGTCCTACCGTGTACATTACAAAACAAAGTGTTCCCTTCTCCATAATTTTGAAAAAAAAAATTGAAACTCAAAAAAAATATCGTAAAATTACGCAAATCGACTAATTATAGCAAATAATTACAAAAACACCCCAGACAACCCTTTTTATTTTTTTACTAGATCGAGAGATTTTGAGTTAAGCTATAATACAACATTTAATTTACAACTGTATGTCTAATACTTGAAGAGTTATTGTTGTTTGAACTACGCAAGCACAAAAGGCCTTTGTCAGGACCCTGAACAGGAAATCAATAAAAACACACAACATTGGTGTTAGATTTTATTTAATTGTTTTTTCAATATTGAATTAAAATAACTATTATCTAAAACAGTTGCTCAAAGTGGCCACCTCCAGTTTGAAGACACGCTACAGCTCTCTGTGCCATCTGTGCTGATGAGCGCCTAATTAATTCGACGTCCGATCTAATTTCTTCGGCGACCGACATAATCTTCGCGACGAGGTCTTCCCTGGTGTTTGGAACTGTAGCGTATACTTTTTGCTTCATATGACCCCACAAAAAATAATCTAAGGGTGTCAAATCAGGTGAGCGAGGGGGCCACGCTACTACACCACTGCGACCGATCCACGGTGAATGATTCATGTTTAAATAATCTCGCACGGCGCAGGTGCACCATCCAACTGGAACCACATATGTCGACGGTATGATAACGGTAGATCCATAAGCCTGTCCGCAATCTGAGTCTGTAGGAACTCTAGAAACCTAGCGCCGTTTAATGTAGGCGGCAATTCCAACGGCCCTATTAGTCGATCGTTTATTATGCCAGCCCACACATTAACCGAAAATTCGTGTTGAAACGAACTCGGGCGCACCGCCCTTGGTTTTGCGGAGCACCAGTAGGCTTACTCTCGACGGTCAACTCAATGCCAATCTCAATACAATGAAATTCCAATCCTGCGCAATGGTCGGTACTCTTGACGACATTGACATTGAGATCGGGATTGGATTGCGTATTGGCCGGACATTGAGTTTGTGTTTAGTAAGGTGATCTTTACGGGACTCAGATTACAGACTAAATATACAAATGAGTGAATGAAACGTCACTTGTACGCTTACATATCTATGGTCGAGACTTAAAAAAAAGTAAAGATGTCAAATGTTTATTATGAACTTATGAACAATTATGTAATAACAATAATTATAATTAAATCTAAAATACTAATAAATATTAATTAAAATAGCTAAGTAATCACCATTTAATGATGCAATGCCCTTGCAGGGCTCATGTTGTGGACTAACTTAATTATAACACCTTTATGTACTACATGATGCAAATAAATAAATTGAAAATTGAAACAACTTGTTGAAAACTAGTAAAACGTATTTAAGCGTATTTACTAGTTTTCAACAAGTTGTTCATAATTTATTACCAATAAAGATTGTTAGTACGGATTTTAACAATGGTATTACCACAGTGGTATTGTATTACTTATGTGCTCTAGCCATATCAAACAAATGTTACTTCTATTCACATTCCTTCGACGTTTCAAAGAAGTACGAACGTAAGGTAAGTGCGCCTAAATGTTTATACTTAAAGCTTAACACTAGCAAATATTATTCATCATAGCCATAGCGTAATAATTCAATGTTCATAGCATTAAATTATAACCTTGTTTGTCCTTAGATATATCGTGAAACGTGGCTCGCACTACTCAAGTCCAACTGGAAGCCTGGGTGGAGTTTTTGGAGGAAAATCAAGATGTTCCAATGCAAGGGGGAACTCTTGCGAACACAACTAGCCAAGCAGGAAATAAAAAGAAAGTGCAGTGTACTCGCCACAACCATAAATGATAATGATTTTGAAGTGTTTGTGTTTAGTATAGTGGAGTAGTCCACATTTATTAGTTTAAAGTATAAGTGATTGTTGCCTAATTAGATGTGATTTTCTTTTGTTGATTTTTAATACTGTCTTACACCAATAATGATTTTAATTTAAAGGTTTATTTTGTTTGAATATTACTTTAAACAAGAATCACATTAGTTGTAGGTAAAATAAATAGAAAGCATTGTCATAGATTAAGTTTATTTAATATAATTATAAGGGGCAAACACCATAATGACATAAATTATCATGTATTAGAACCATTAAACATAGCCGGTATATTTTATTATAACAAGGTAAGAATACAGATCATAAAATTGTTGTAATCAAAAACGTTTTTTTTTTTATATACCTATCTAAAAGTACAAACTAAATAAAATATTACATAAGTAGGTATATCTACATGATTTTCCATTTTGTCTAGTAAATAACCTAGCAATAAAAGATCTTAATCTATCTGCGGGCTGTCCACAATTGATGTTCAAGGTTTGGACGAGCCTCTGCACATCTCCTTAGATCTATTGAGGACTTACATCAAGTGTTGGATGGACAGTGCTATGACTAACTTCAACATTTGGTTTAGGATCTATAGGACCATCAAAACCTTAGCGAGGTGCATTACATTTGTTATGCTGCACACAACAAGCATTTAATATTGTTGCTGCAACATCACCTATGCCCCAACAAACACCGCCATCTATTTTTAAATAGTCCTATTCTCCGCATTCTACTGTGTTCCATGCTGTGCAATGCAATTTTGTGTACTGCTCCTCATCAGAACAGTATCCACTATGAGATTCATCATATACCCTCTTTGAGCAAAGCCTGTATCTCCTGAAACAATGTATACTTTATGGTTAATATTACATTACAATATAATGAACATAGATTGCTGAGACATAAGCATTCCATGTGTTCCTCCTACTAAGCGCTGATAGCTCCTTGTGGCATAGAAGGACAGTGCTATCAATATCTATCCAAATAGATACACGATGTTGTATTTAAAAACAAAACATAACCACAAATTATTCACGGTAATTTTATGATATACATACCTTGTATTTTGAAGAAATATAACTCCTTCTTTTAGGAGTCTGCATTAGGAGCTCTAATTCACTACACAGGATGCCAAATAAATCATTTGTGAGGCGATAATTAGCACGAATCTCATTGTCGGACATGGATCACGCTTCATCGTTATAACGGGCCATACGGCGCAAATTTCTTCACTGCCGTACATCTACCTATTTGATGGGCTAATCTTAGAATGTTGGATTGCATTCCCAATTGTGACATTTTATTAAGTATTTATTATAAAAACACAAAACTCAATTCTAAAAAAGTTACTCTTTAGCTATTGTAAAATACTCAATGTAAACACACTATGTCAGTGTCAAATTTGCTTCAAGAGTACCCATTCTCAATCCCGCGGTCGCAATTCCGATTTCATTTAGTTCACTAAAATTAGAGAGAGCTACCTATACATAGATTCAAAAAGATAGTAAAACAGAAGTTATGCAAGAAGGGGTACTATAAAGTTTCTGATTTTGTAAATGACAAGAATGCATTTGAATGAATTGTTCGCTTCGCACGCTATTGTTATATATATTTTGTAAATTGTAATATTTATAAATACACATTAAAAAAAAAAGAACACTTGCTGAGTTTCTTGCCGGAGTCTTCTCAGTTCAAGTTGTATTTGGAACCGGTGTAGAGTCATTTGTTAACTTTCACAAGTGCCCTATAAGGGCCTAATATGAATAAATGAATTTTTGATTTGATTTGATTACCACTCAATTTCAAGACAATGTGGCGCTGCTGTCGATTTCAAGAGTACCAAACAGCGTTTCTTGGATTAAAATTGACATTGGGCATTGGAATTGAGTGTCAAGAGTAAGCCTACAGAGATGATCATTTCTGTTTTTGGTAATGCCAGCTCTTGTGAATTTTGCTTCGTCAGTCCACAGAATTCTTTGCAAAAAAAATCGGTTTTGTCTCACAGTGCGATTGATACACGAACAAAATCCAGACCTTGCAGCAAAATCTATTCCAATCACATCTTGTACGCGTCGAAAATGATAAGGATGTGGTCCTTCTCTTTTCAAAATTCTCCATACATGCCACCTAGACATTTCAAGTTGCACTGCAATCCGTCTAACACTGAGTCTAGGATCATTGGTAATTAATCGAAGCACTTCTTCTTCATCTTCGGGCGATACCAGACGATCACGTTCATTAATAGCTCGTTGAATTCGCCTTTCCGCTAATCTTGAATGCACGTCGATAAAGGTTTGGCGACTCGGTGTAGACCTGTTAGGGTACCTACGTCGATATTCTTGCACAGCCAGATTTGCACTTCCATTGCAAAAACCATACACGAAGTGTATGTCAGCAATATGTTGCGTTGAATACTGACGATGTGCCATATTCTTATCACTCCTGAAGATAAACACTAACGCAGCACTAAAACAGTACGGATGGTAAGTGAAAGTAGCGATCACGACGCAGGGC
Organism: Achlya flavicornis; assembly: GCA_947623365.1. Taxonomy (NCBI): domain Eukaryota; kingdom Metazoa; phylum Arthropoda; class Insecta; order Lepidoptera; family Drepanidae; genus Achlya; species Achlya flavicornis. The sequence continues at coordinate 10,965,258 of OX392468.1, forward strand.
GAAGGACAACTAACTAATAATTGTCCTAAAAAATACGTCCTTTTGTTTAAGAAGTGGGCCCATATGTTCCCTCTCGCTCACTCACGGTAGTAACGAACAATATTTCTGTTCTTTTCTCGAATGGAATGCAGTGAATATCATAAATGTTAACAATGGCCTTTTTTGTGCTTGCGTAGGCGCTAGTTCAAAAAATTGTAACTATTGAAGTATTAGACATACAGTTGTAAATTAAATGTTGTATTATAGCTTAACTCAAAATCTCTCGATCTAGTAAAAGAATAAAAAGGGTTGTCGGGGGTGTTTTTGTAATTATTTGCTATAATTTGTCGATATGCGTAATTTTAAGATATTTTTTTTGAGTTTCAATATTTTTTTCAAAATTATGGAGAAGGGAACACTTTGTTTTATAATGTACACGGTAGGACAATATTGTTGGCCTTCAAATAAGACCATTTTCATCTCCGTACGAGCGAAATTTTCAGTGATATGTTTTTTTTTTACACGTGAAGAGAACATTACAACTAAAAAAGTAAAATGGCTGCCACATATGGGGGAGGTGGACTGGGTCCATGTTTAGTGTGTATTTGTAATGTAAAATAGTTGTTATATATATGTGTCTAAAATATCGCTAGTCCATGCCCGGACACACTGTATATATTTATTATGAAAAATAATATTTAACCTGTTGGCATATCGGTCAATTAAGTGTAAGCGAAGTTTGTTCCAAAATTGCTTAATTTAGACCAAATAAACAGTTTGCTTGTTCTTGATTTTTGGCGAAAAACAACACCGTGAACATACCTAAGCCACCGTATTCACCGGACTTGGCACCCAGAACCGTTTTCCAGTTCTCAAACAAACAATCAAACAAAAAAAAAACTAAAGGACGGAGATTAGCAACGATTGAGGAAATTAATACCATATCGCTGGAAGTTCTAAAGGCCGTTTATACCAGAAAACGCATATCAGAAGTGCTTCGAGGATTGGAAAAAGCGCTGACATAAGTGTATATCTGAGGGGGATTTGTCAACGACGTAAGAAAGTAAACATCGCCTCTGTACAAAATCGCGATATAAAAAAAATCTTGAAGGATATTAAGAGCTAATAGTGTGAAATATGTGAAGTGTAAGTGGCGCATAACATGTAGGTACTATTGTTATCCATTAAAAATATATACAGTAATACAAGTAATTTAATAAAACATAAGTTAAAAACATTGTGTTGTGTACATTGAGACTACTATGTAAATAACAGTTTTTACAACGTGCCAAATTAACATTATATTAAAACTTCCCAGTTTGCAAGAAAAAACCTTTAATTAAATGTGAAAGTGAAATAACTAATATAATAACCTCAAAATAATATCAAAATTGGAAGACAATTAGAGACAGTTCTTGCATAAGTGCTGTGACAAACTTTCTTCGAGCAGCCCACTCTACAGTGCCATCTAGGCGAACTCATTAACGGCACTAAGCAAGTAATCGATTTACTGGGAACCACGGGACTGCTTCGTGCGATATAAGTAGGTACTACTATTGCTTCGTAAAAATAGAGGGCGATAACAAAATTAACTCCTATTTTATACTCTTATAATTGATATAATAATATCACACCATGGCTGACATGTCTGACATAAACATAAAATCATTGGTGTGTGAGGGATGTCGCCAAGAAATTCCTGACAGATGCTACTTAGTGTGTTGTAAATGTACCCTTAGTTACGATTTGGAATGCGCTAACGTCTCCGAAAAGCGTTTTTATAATACTATGAATATTGAACGGAAAAAGGCGTGGAAATGCCCAGTATGCACTGCCAAACAACCCAAAATGAATAATATTAATTCTCCAGCCCGATCTGAAAACACCAAGTATGCCACCTTAGACGCCAATGTTACACTCAGGAAACCCACTCGATTTAATAGAAATCCCAACATAAGTCAAATAGATAGCGACGAATCCACGATACTAGATGAGCAATCAAATAATGGCGAAAGCTTCTTAGGAGACACATTAAATTCCCAGATAATGGTCCCAGAACCTTCGACGTCCACACTCACCCTCGACCAAATAAGCCAATCTACTATATAAAAATAAGTCGGGTTTTCCTTCCTGACGCTATAACTCCAGAACGCACGAACCGATTTCCACGGTTTTGCATTCGTTGGAAAGGTCTCGGGCTCCGTGAGGTTTAAAGCAAAGAAAGTAGGGTAGGGTAGGGTAGCGTAGGGTAGCGTAGCGTAGCGTAGCGTAGGGTAGCGTGGTAGGGTAGGGTAGGGTAGAGTAGGGTAGGGTAGGGTAGGGTAGCACCACGCGAACGAAGTCGCGCCGGGCAGCTAGTTACTGGATAAAAAATTGGAAAGTAATGACAAAAAAATAATGTCTATGCTGAAGACTGAATTAAAGTCCCTTATACAGTATGAGATTAATAATGCATTGACTAGCCTTAACTTGGAATTTACCCACCGCCTGGACACTATGACTACTGAACAAAACAGGCTAAAAATTTACATCAGCTGCCTGACAGAAAAAATAATCGTCCTAGAAAAAGAGTATGACCACCTCAAAAATGAAATAAAAGGCTTACAAAATCAGTCCAAGCAAACCAGCAACGATTTGAAATCCGGCAATGACAATGACAACTGTAAGAAACTAGTTCTATACGGACTAGAATAAACAATTGGGAGACCGAAGACCAACTCCATGATCGTGTCATTAATGTTTTCTTTGACATTGCAAATGTAAACTTGGATGGCTACATTGAAGGCCTTACGCGACTTGGAAAGCAAGGTCATCGCAGACCGATAATAATTGAACTTATCAGTAAAAAGATGACTAAGTATCTTCTACAGAACAAACGGTTTTTCATGAAGACTGGAGTAGCTATTGGTGACTTCTTGGAAAACGAGGCTTTGAAAAAACATAACGATTTGCGAAAGATGCTTTACGAAGCACGAAGAGGAGGACATCATGCAATAATAAGAAACCAAAAACTAATTATCAATGGTCGAGAATATACAAATATCCAAAGCGAAACAAAGAAACATAGCCTAACATCACCTTTCTGATACTGACCTTTCTGACTTTCTGATAGGTACCTATCAGAAAGTCCAATGTTGTTAGTAAGATTCCAGCTAACAACATTCCCTCTAGAAACACTCACGAAACGATAAATTTAAGTCACTCCTTGCGAAACTAAATTTAATATTGGCATACAAAATGTGCAAAGTATAAAAAATAAAATCCATCTCATTGAAAATTTACTACAAGAAAACGAATATCAGGCTCTATGCCTTACTGAAACTTGGATCACCGAAAGTCAACATCCCTACGTACAAATTAATGGTTACGAGTTCGCAGCAGTCTACTGCCGCCGCCAGCGCTGGGGAGGGGGCGTCGCTATTCTGTTGCCGGCTGGGACCAAATACACAGAAAGAAAAGATATGACGGATCTGACCCAAGAATACGTAATTAAATGCTGCGCGATAGAATTAAAACCTAATATAATATTGATTAGTGTATATAGGGTGGATCGCGAGATAGACCAATTTTTCATATTATTAGAGTCGCTTCTCACGAAACTAAAATCGCAACTTTACCAAAAGCATGTAGTTATAGGAGGTGACTTTAATATTAATGCTTTACTTAACTCTAATAATTACAAAAAACTTATAGACATAATGTTAGATTAGAATACAACATGCATCAAATAGTGAAAAAAGCAACAAGAGAAACGCCCACGAGTGCAACCTGTATAGACCTACTATTTACAAATAACAAAAACTTTTCTATATGTGTTGAGGACCATGGAATCTCTGACCATAAATGTGTATCCTACAGCTTTGAAATACAACCTAAGACAGAACTCAAACCCGTATATAAAAATATTCGCCACATAAATAACCCTAAATATATGTCCGCTCTAAAAATAGAACTAAGTAAAATAAACTGGAATAATGTTCTATCATCTAAAAATAATATTAACGTCAACTATAACATTTTTGAAGCTCAATTACAAAAATTTATAAATACTACTATTCCCCAAACCCGCATTAAAATTACGAGCAAGAAAAACAATAAATATTTAACAAACGGACTAAAAATATCGTGTAAACATAAAAGGATACTACGAGTACTTGCCAATCAATCTAAAAACAAAACATTAAAAAAATATTTTAAACAATATTCCAAAATCCTAAAAAAGAGTGTAAAATTATCTAAAAAAAATATTTATGCACAAGAGATGCATAAATCAAATAAGCAAACAAAAAAAATGTGAAATATAATAAAACGTATTACTCAAAAATCTAATAATATACATAATAAAAATCTTAAAGTGAACTCTAATAATATATTAATAGAATGCCCATACTCTGTTGCAAATACTTTTAATAAGTACTTCGCATCAGTAGGGAGCCCACTAGCACAATGCGCCAGCAATTCCCCGGAACCTCCAGGCCTCACAGTCATGACTCCTACACTCAACTCTATGTTTCTGACGCCTCTTTCTGAAGATGAAGTATTTGAAATAATAAAAAATCTACCCAACAAACATAGCTGTGGCATTGATGAGATACCCCCTTCACTCATAAAAACTTATGCAATTGAATTAACCCCTCCAATAACTTATCTCATTAACCAATCATTTTCAGAAAAAACATTCCCTAGCAGATTAAAGATTGCTATTATTAAACCTATACTGAAAAAAGGCGGTAAATCGAGAGATCTGTGTCAATATAGACCGATAGCTCTTCTTCCAGCGTTTTCAAAAACCTTTGAAAAGGCTATGGCAAATCGCATATGTAAATTTATGGAAAAATATAGCATTCTCAATACAAATCAATTTGGCTTCCGGGAAAAACGATCAACGACCCTAGCAGTTTACAAATACGTACAAGAAATTCTCAACTACATCAGAGACAAAAACTACGCTATAGGAGTAATGCTCGACATGACTAAGGCATACGATAGGGTTTCACACGCGATCCTGCTCACTAAGCTGCATGGAGTCGGCATCAGAGGAGACGCACATGAGTGGATGTGATCATACCTCTTCGACAGAAAACAATGTGTACAAATTGAACACCTTGATGAAGACACTTGTGAGTTAAAAAATGTGCGTTCCGACACCCTAACCACAAATTGGTCCATACCTCAAGGAAGTGTCATTGGATGCATTCTCTTTCTCATCTACATCAATGACCTTCCCAAAATATGTGATCCACTGTGTGTGTTATTCGCTGATGATATATCCCTCTTATTTAAAAGCCCCACTAACAATTTAGATGACGACCGCCTCATAACTGAAACTTTTAATACCATTAAATCCTGGCTACAAAACCATAACCTAGAAATTAACATTAAACAAAAATAATGCAGTTTAGACCATATCAAAAACAAAAAGTAAACTTAACAAAATTAACCACTAAAATAAATATGGATGAAGTAGACAGTTTTAACTTACTAGGAATAACACTAGACACCCACTTAAATTGGAAAAAACATATAGAAAAAATAAAAATAAAAATATCTCAATTTATATATGGGCTTAAAGTATTAAAAAATAATACAAATACCGATTGTGCACTATCTGCATACTACGCATACGCCTACGCATGGTTCCGCTACGGGATCATCATGTGGGGCCACAGCACTGACGCGAACGATATATTTGTTGCTCAAAAAAAATTTATACGCGTTTTGGTAAACATACGGCCTAGAGATATCTGCAAACCTCACTTTATTAAACTGAAAATTCTTACCTTATACCTCTATATATATTTTAGAAATAGCCATGTTTGTGAGGAAAAATTTCAACTTATTTCGTTTTGATTAAAATATACGGCGTAAAAATAAATTAGTTCTTTCGGCACCCAGACTAGAAATGTTTAGAAACAGCCCCCAATACCGATGCGTTCAAATATATAATAAATTACCGGATACTTTAAGGGATATAAGCAAAGATAATATATTTAAAAATAAACTGAAGCAAATTCTATTAAATAAATGTTATTATAATATTGTTACGAGCTGGGATTCAGGATAAATAATGGTACACGAATTTACCAATACACTGGTCACACTTTTATTAAAACACTCAGAAATTAAATAGTTCACTAGCACTTAACTGTATTTCACTCCGATGTTTACTCACTGATTCACTAAATCAAACTCTAACTCCTCTGTGCATTGTCCCGTATTTATACTTCATAAACGGCATCTGGAACATTCCACAATTTACCCGCGTATTCTACATGCCTACAGTGCTATCGGGAATATTCCAGAAGCCGGTAGCTATTCGGCGATAGATGGCGTTGCTTGATAGATGTTTACTCCTATACAATAACAGATGGCGTTACTGATAGTACCGCTATTCAATAACAGATGGCGTTACTGGTAGCAATTTATTCCTGATGTCGCGATGTCGTAACACTACCCCCTCCTTAGACATGCTCGTCCCGAGCAATGTGAATTCCATGATATAACGCCATCGAAATCCTTGGGGCTCTTCGAACACCAGCCAGCACCCGCCCCGCGGTCCTGGCGTTTACTCGTTTTCCTGTTCCTGTTGCTGAGCAGTATCAACAGTCACCGCTGCTCTTCCTTTCCAGAGTCGATTTTCTTCTTTTCTGTAGTTTCTCCACTTCGGACAACTCCTCCGCAGGTGTCCCTTTTCTCCACAGTTGTAGCAACGGGGCGAGGCCACAACTTCTCGGGGTCGAATTTCTTCTTTTCTGTACTTTCTCCACTTCGGGCAACTCATCCGAAGGTGGCCCTTTTCTCCACAGTTGTAGGGCGAGACCCCAACTTCCCTGATGCGGTGAGGTCGGTCATCGCGTCGCACAGCCTCTACTTCTAAGGCTTGGGCCAAAGCATCTTTCAGCGACTCGTGGTGCCCTAATCTCACGGCAGCTCTGACTTCCAAGTCGCGTATACCATCCTCGAACGCCTGCACTAGATTACCGTTGATCATCGCTGGTGCAGACTGGTATGCTTTACGGACCAGCTTTTCTACCTCTAGAGCCCAGTTTCGGCGCTCCGTTGCACACGGTCCTTGAGTTGGGCACGGAATACGTGTTCCAGGTGTGCGTCCCCGTATCTAGATTCTAGAGCTTCCAACAGTTGCTCATACGTCACGTCCTTCCCGAGGGCCTCCAGTATAGTGAGGGCCTGGTCGCGAAGACCCAAAGTGAGTGCTGTCATCGCCTGTGCACTAGTCCAACCATTCGCCTTCATGACAGCTTCGAACTGGATTCTATAGGCTGACCATGACGAGGTGCCATCAAATGGTGGCACCTTGAAACCACGTGAAGAAGCCACAGGTAAAGAAGTAGCAGTTCCAACCTTGAGTCCAACCAGGGCCTTCTTCACGTCTTCTATCTGTACTTCGGCCTTGGACATCCGATTTTCGGATTCCGAGATACGGGACTCATGATGCTGAAGCTGTTCCTTCACCACCTTGAGATCCTTGCCAAGAGTTACTTGTAAATTTTCTAATAAAACCATCTGTTCCTCTTGGCGGCGATCCTGCTCCTCCTTATCCCGCTGTAGCTGTTCTTCCAGTCGACGATACTGGTCCTCTTGTCGGCGAGCCTGCTCCTCCTGACGGCGAGCCTGCTCCTCCTTATCCCGCTGTAGCTGTTCCTCCAGTCGGCAAGCCTACTCCTCCAGTCGGCGAGCCTGCTCCTCTTGTCGGCGAACCTGCTCCTCCTTAGCCCGCTGTAGCTGTTCCTCCAGTCGGCGAGCCTGCTCCTCTTGTCGGCGAGCCTGCTCCTCTTGTCGGCGAGCCTGCTCCTCTTGTCGGCGAGCCTGCTCCTCTTGTCGGCGAGCCTGCTCCTCTTGTCGGTGAACCTGCTCCTCCTGACGGCGAGTCTGCTCCTGTAGCATTACCATCATAGCGCCAAGATCTGGGGTTGCAGGTACTGCTCTTGACTTCAGGTGGGTCGGCAACTGGCAAAGAGCCAGTTGGCTGCTGGCCACCCGAAGTCTGGGACGGAGAACCTCCAAATCTCCTTTCATCCATCTCCTGCTGCCGCTGGCCCCTTGTACGGATACCCTCAGTGACTTCCTTTGGCATAACCGGCATTATTTATCCTACTACTTCTGACACCAATTGTTACGAGCTGGGGTTCAGCATAAATAATGGTACACGAATTTACCAAAACACTGGTCACACTTTTATTAAAACACTTATAAATTAAATAGTTCACTAGCACTTAACTGTATTTCACTCCGATGTTTACTCACTGATTCACTAAATCAAACTCTAACTCCTCTGTGCATTGTCCCGTATTTATACTTCATAAACGGCATCTGGAACATTCCACAATTTACCCGCGTATTCTACATGCCTACAGTGCTATCGGGAATATTCCAGAAGCCGGTAGCTATTCGGCGATAGATGGCGTTGCTTGATAGATGTTTACTCCTATACAATAACAGATGGCGTTACTGGTAGCAATTTATTCCTGATGTCGCGATGTCGTAACAATATCAAAGATTTTATGGAAGATGCATGGTAGCCTACGTACATAGTATGTTATTATGTTAATTAATTAAATGCGAGTTATTAAGTTAATAAATATTAATATTTAGTCCTAAGTTTTTGCCACACCCTAATAGGTATGATCCAGGGTATTACAGTTTAACTAGGTAACTTATATAATGTACAAATACATTGTGCAATAATAAATAAGGAAATAAATGTAATATGTTTAGTTATGTTAATATATAATTTAATGTTATGGATAATAAGTTGTGCAATACCCTAACAGGGTCCATGTATACCTAAATAATATAATATGTTATTTTGTGTACCTACATTGTGCAATAAAGAAATAAAGGATTACTTTGAAGGGGGCAAAATAGATATTGATGAGTAAATAAATATTTTCGGAAAAACATAAAGTCACGTTATTCTTTGAACAAATATGTAGTAGTATAAGTATTGAAGCTGTACGTTCGCGTGTCGACTCTCGTCGCGTCTCGGTGTGAGTGAACTGTCGCCCTATTGCCAGCAAGGGCAGCAAGTATAAGCAGGGCGGGCGCACTTGTCACGTGACCAGAAAAATATACCTACGCTGCGCGGCCGCTTGCATGCGGCTAATTCATTGAAGTGTCTCACGCGCGCTCCACCTGACGCGCGACTTACGCTAACAAAAATTCATCGCATTAATCATTCATATTAATTAAAAATAACGTAATAAAATACAAATAGGTAATGCCTAGTTAGGGAATGCAAACCGGTTTCACCGAAAACCGATATTATTGCGTACATATTGCGCCGACCACAAATGGTTGGGAACAGGGCAGGCAGATGGTGATGATGAATTTGAGTTTTCTTTTATACTCTCTTCATTAACTTTAACCGACTATAATTCCTCAGTTTGCGATTTTTAAATCTTAGGCACGGTTACTACCTATAATTCGAGCTATAGAAATAACGTGAAAAAAAAACGAGCGAACATAAAAAAAACCGGTTTTAAAACCGGTTAACCGGTTTTACCTCTTCATAACCGAAAAAAAAACCGGTTTTCATTTTGCCACGGTTTTGCATTCCCTACTACATACCAGTGGCGTGCATTCCATATAGGCAAATAAGCAATGCCTACCTCATAAGATTCAATAAAATAATATTTTGATTCAATTAAACTACATAATCATTTTAAATAAAAATTCTAACCTAACATTCAATACGAAATTTCAAACTTTGCCGCGGAGGCACTCGCGAGTTCGCCTCTCAAATTCACGCACACTGAAACGATTTCGGCATATTCATACACACACACACACTTCTTTAAGATAATACGACGAAAACATAAATCACGCTTTTGGTATGCGTAGCATACTGACATTTGACATTCGCGATTTATGGACCAGAAGTAACCTTACCTACTCTGTTGTAACTAGTAACCCATCCAAATTAAGAAAACTACAGTTTACCAACATTAGAGCAACTCAAATATAACTTCGCAATTTATTTGTGTTGGTTTGTTTATGGTTTGGCTGGCATTTTACTCAATGTTGTTGTTATTGTTATTTAGGTACTTTTATTCTATTGTGATTTTGCGAAGTGTATCTGTGTGAAATGAAGAAATTTTGTGTTGAAGTTGCAAAATGTATCGATAAAATAGTCCTTTAGTCAGTTTTCGTTTGTTGAAAATAGTAGGTAACTTGCTATAGACCAACTCCAAAACATTCATGGATTCAAAACAAAGGTAAAAATCTTAGACATTTTATCACAGAATATTGTTTATTATAGACCTGGCTATCTGGGTGCTGTTATTCGAATCTATTATTCTGTTATTATGTATGTTATGTATTTTCTTTACTAGGTAGGTATGTATGTAGTACATACATACCTACCTAGTAAAGAAAATTACTTCATTTGGATAAATTCTAATTACTTGTCTCGATCTTTGAGGTATGTAAAATAGGATATTTATATTCCTCCTGGAATTATTTATGCACGCACTGCAATTTTTTTTATTTTTATTCCACTAAGTTGGCAAACAAGCATACGGCCCGCCTGATGGTAAGCAGTTACCGTAGCCTATGGACGCTTGCAACACCAGGGGTATCACTCACGCGTTGCCGACCCTGAAGAAATCTGTTCACACCCTTTTTGACGAACCCCATGCTGTACTCCATTGGGAAAACCGCGGGGCGGGGAGCTCATTCCACAGTCCGAGCGTCCGCGGAAGAAAACTCCTTTTAGCCCGTACAGTTCGAAACAAATCTGGTTTCAATGTGTAAGGATGGACTCCCCGTCGATGGCGAGAGTTGCGATGGTAGAAGGTAGCCGTGGGCATCAAGTCGAACAATTCCTTAGAACACTCTCCGTTGTACAAGCGGTAGAACACACATAAGGAGGCAAAGTATCTCCTCAGACTGAGGGAATCTAAACCACTTGTGAGCTCGAGGTCGTCAACAATTCTGACGGCACGTCGCTGAACCGAGTCTAAAGGCCCAAGCTGGTATCCAGCCCAAGCAGCACGCAAGCATATTCTACATCAATAAACCAGCCCATTTAGAACTTAGAGTTCTTTTAGAGACTTACAAGAGTGTAAAGAACAGTTTTAATACTTATAAGAGTGATTTATGAGATATTATACTGCTCTAGCTGTATAAAATTCTTAGTAAGGGATCCGTGTCAGCTTAGGGTTCTTAAACAGAATATCAAAACTCTACTATAAAGCGTTAATAATTTTATAACACTTCAAGCTGGTTTTATCGTTCAAGCTGTATATATAGCGAGCCGGTTCTGAAACAGATATTATAACTCTATCATACAGCGTTAAGTGTTTTCTGACACTTCAAACTGGTTTTATCGTTAAAGCTGTATACAGGCTGTATAAAGGGATCCGCGTCAGCTTAGGGTTCTTAAACAGATATTATAACTCTACTATACAGCGTTAAGAATTTTATAACACTTCAAGCTGGTTTTATCGTTAAAGCTGAATATAGGCTGTATAAAGGGATCCGCGTCAGCTTAGGGTTCTGAAACATATTATAACTCTATCATACAGCGTTAAGTATTTTCTGACACTTCAAGCTGGTTTTATCGTTAAAGCTGTATACAGGCTGTATTTAGCATGTGTTCACTTACTTAAAGCAATACACGTTCATAACTTACTTAGTACAGCTACTAAGACTTATAACACACTCCAAATATCGTCTAGGCTGTATAGCAAATTGTCGACATTTTTACATTTACAATAACAACATTTAAATTACAATTAAAGGAATATTTGATAATAACTATAGCCGTATCATGGTTACCAGCTTGAATAATGATCATTTGCGTACTCATAGCTATTATTTGTAAATACATTTTATTCTAACCTTAAAAACAAACACTTATTTACTGTATTTAGTAGAATTTCTTTACTTTGGCTTGATTATTTTGTTGGCGCGTGAATATTTTGACGGAAAACATACACAGGTTCACAATAAATTAAAATTTGCACTTTGAATTCATCAATTAACAGCTATCCATTCAGATATCCATGTCCAAGATTTTATCCTTTTCATTTATTAAATATTATGTCGCCATTCAATATGGCTTCGTAAATAGTTTTATTTATTTTATTCTCATATAATTCTCTTCAAAAACCTATTTAGAACTCTTATTCTTACAAGATACTTATAAGAGGATATCCGTAGTGTTACGGCTGCTCTGTACACCTAATAACAGCTCTAATACAGCTTTTATACTTGTCTATTGCTTATACAGCCTCTATACAGCTCCAATAACGAAATAAGCTTTGTAATGTGGGCCCTTTTTACACTTATAAGGTCACTTTGTACAGACTGAATATTCAGCTTTTAATATAAGAACGAACTTTAATACAGCCTGTATACGGCTTGTTATGCTACTTGGGTTGGGTCGTGCTCGGTTTGCATACCATAGACGTACCATAGTGATTTATTGTGACTAGAACCTATAATATAACTGGACATTGGCAAAATAAACAACCCGTATGGCGCCCGTATTTTAGTTAATTTAATTTCTTTTTCATTTGTTGTTATAATAATTAAATAAGATTCTTTGAGTTTTTTTGTGTTTAATATAGGTTTTTAGTTTTAATTGTAAAAATCAGTGGTGGGCATTGGTTTTCGAAGGAGATATTTAAACCGTACGCGGGTTAAACCGCGGGGGTCTGCTATATCTCATAAATCACCCTTATAAGTATTAAAACTGTTCTTGACAGTCTCTAAAAGAACTCGTAAGTTCTAAATGGGCTGGTTTATTGATGTAGAATATGCTTGCGTGCAGCTTGGGGAGTAGCGTAGACGGAGTTGCGAGACTCGGACGAGCGTTCGCCTCGCACTTGACTGCGGTTGGATGAACACGGACGGCTTCGCATCGCGCTCGTGTTGTGGGCTCGTTGTACGTACACCCACCAACACGTTTTTTTTTACACCAAGGATGTAAAAAAAATCTGATATATTCTCACTAACAAAAAACTGTGTCGCTCATGTCGGCCAGCTCGCTATACGTACAAGCCGGCACGCACACGTTAGTCGAGCTTGGGTAAACGGCAACAGTCTCGTTTCCCGCGGAATGAGGATCATTCACGTTTTTGTTGAGTATGCAGATTTGTAGCGGTATGAAATCCAATGAATTCTGTAAAAACAATATTTGAATCGGATCAAAAATGACGAAGTTACAGCGATTTTAGTTCAAGAATCTCATAAACGGTACCTCCCGCTTGTACAATGACGATGACGTCACGTCACGATGCAAGAACCGCTTTCACCGCTGAACCGATCGCGATGAAATTCGCATGCAGATAGCATATGGAGAAAAATATGGGCTCCTTTTTTTCTGGAAACGCGAGTGTAACCGCGGGGGACAGCTAGTTTATAATAACAGAAAAATTTGCGAATATGTCCGATTTTTTTTAACGTCCTTGGTCCACATTGACATCGCGCGCGACGAACGAATAGAGGCTCGACTTGTGCTCGGTTCGCGTAGCGTAAACGTACTGAATTTCGTTAGCTAGTAATATAGCGCAGCAAAGTAGTTTCGTCTAAGATTTTTAATAACATTTAAGTAATCAATGTTTATTTTGTTTTTCAGGAATATGCAGTGAATTGTTCAGATATAAGTGTGGCAAAAGTTTGGTCACATGTTGATGTGTTTGCATGGGGTCATTTTTTAGGATGGGCCTTTAAAGCAGTTCTATTTAGGCATGCTGGATTGTTATGGGCTATATCTATAATGTGGGAAATAACTGAAGTAGCATTTGCTCACTTACTCCCGAACTTCTTAGAGTGTTGGTGGGATTCAGTTATATTAGACGTATTGATTTGTAATGGCCTTGGTATCTGGTGTGGACTGAAGATATGTAAGGTATTAGAAATGAGAGAATACAAGTGGGTCAGTATAAGGTATGTATACTTCAAGCCGGTAATTATTAAAATGCTAATTAACAATCTTATTTATTAAATTAAATAATTTTAGGGATATTTCTTCCACAACTGGGAAAATAAAACGCGCTATCCTACAATTTACGCCCGTTCAGTGGACTCCTGTTCGATGGTTGGATCCTACAAGTACATATATGAGATTCTGTGCATTAAGTCAACTTGTAGTATTTTGGCAAATATCTGAATTAAATACATTTTTCCTGAAGCATATATTTGAAATGCCTCCATCGCATCCCTTGGTAATCGCTCGTCTTTGCCTAATTGGAGTGATAGTTGCTCCATCAGTTAGGTAAGTAATAATAATTCATGGATCATGCCTGACCTAAAACTCCAGGGTAGGTACATTTATACCACAATACAAGTAAAAGGAACAGTAGTGTTCCTTTCCTAAACTCATGGAAGGCGTAACGCCAACGTAATTCACAGTCGCTAGTGGCTACCGTGAAACATTTTGTATGCAATGCTTTCAAAAGTGTCAATAATTATAATATTAACGAACTCAAATTGTCACTATTTAAGGATAGAATAGTAGGCGCAACAAAGAAAACATCAAAATAAGACGTTTCTTGTATGGGTACCCCTTAAGTTTTTTGTTATTATAAGTCCATTTTGTATTTAAGATTTTTAGGTTTGTTTTTACGTATGAAAATTATCCTAACTAATATTAAAAATGCGAAATTGAGTTTGTTACGCCTTCACGCCTCAACTACTCAACGGATCATCATGAAATTTGGCATGCAGATAGCCTATGGTATGGAGAAGGACATAAGCTATATTTAACTTTTTATCCCGGGAACGCGGGTGAAACCGCAGGGGACAGCTAGTATTTTAATAAATGTAAGTATAAGGTAAGATCACATGCGCGTTTCACGCAGCGATGCTAACTATTGACATAGTATTGATATAGTAACTCCCCTTTACTCTGTGGTAACACAATACTCTTAAATATTTTTATGATTTTTTCTTTCCTTAAGAAATAACTTTAATGAATGACTTCTTGTTTCAGACAATATTATACTTATGTAACGGATCCAAACTGTAAACGTGTGGGTACCCAATGTTGGGTATACGGAGTTGTAATGGTGACCGAGTCTATGTTATGCATTAAGAATGGAAAAGAACTCTTTGGTCAAGCTCAAGTGTGCAATGTTATTTTGTGGCTAGTCATTCAAATTTTAGTTTCAATAGGTTGTGTTTACGGAGTAGTACTGTACCATCGATATTTTGAGGTAAGATATAATTAATATGTATTTACGTGACTTATGCTGCACAGTGGCGTGCATTCCATATTGGCAAATAAGCAATTCCTACCTCATAAGATTCAATAAAATAATATTTTGATTCAATTAAACTACATAATCATTTTAAATAAAAATTCTAACCTAACATTCAATACGAAATTTAAAACTTTGCCGCGCAGGCACTCGCGAGTTCGCCTCTCAAATTCACGCACACTAAAACGATTTCGGCATATTTATACACACACACACACCCCCACACACACACACACTTCTTTAAGATAATACGACGAAAGCATAAATCACGCTTTTGCTATGCGTAGCATACTGACATATGATATTCGCGATTTATGGACCAAAAGTAACCTTACCTACTCTGTTGTAAGTAAAGTAACCCATCCAAATTAAAAAAACTACAGTACCAAACAGTAGAGCAACTCAAATATAACTTCGCAATTTATTTGTGTTGGTTTGTTTATGGTTTGGCTGGCATTGTATGTATGCAATGTTGTTGTTATTTACTTTAATTCTATTGTGATTTTGCGAAGTGCATCTGTGTGAAATGAAGAAATTTTGTGGTAAAGATGCAAAATGTATCAATAAATTAGTCCTTTAGTCAGTTTTCGTTTGTTGAAAATAGTAGGTAACTTGCTGGAGACCAACTCCAAAACATTCATGGATTCAAAGGTAAAAACCTTAGACATTTTAACACAGAATATTTTGTTTATTATTCACCTGGCTATCTGGGTGCTGTTATTCGATTCTAGTATTCTGTTATTAAGTATGTATTTTGTTTGCTAATGAATCATACCAAATGTGTGTCGAATGATACGCTGACCTAAACAATTTTACGAATCTGGTAAAAAAACATTAGGTAGGCATATTTAGGCGTGTATGGCCAGGATCTCTTCTGCCTACCTATTCCGAAAACCAATGCACGCCACTGTGCTGCAGTTGGTCATTCATAGTTATTTATGCAATTTTTGTATAATAAGGGGTATTAAAACAAGAATGTGGCTTTATCACACGAAGTGTACCTATCACATGAGGGTTTTAATTCCTAATTATGTAGGTACAGTTGCATACAAGACTTTATCTACACCCATGATAATTTTTGTAAACAACAAAGTAGTAAATTTCTGCAATTGTAATATCGAACCAAAATGGCGGGATACGACTGAATTCGAATAACCTCTTAAGTTTTTTTTTATTATGGCGCTGTGATAGTTAAACGCGCCTGCATGAAAATGTTCTTTTTTTGAAATTCATAAGGATACCACGGAGAATTTGGCTGTTTGATGAGTAAGGAATAGTCCGAAAAAGCAAAAAGAAAAAAAAAGGAGTTGCATAATGAAATTTCAGTACAACATTATAACACTGTCTTGGATGATATAATGGTTACTATGACAACCAGTGTTTTAATGTTGGCAATAAGCTAACTGTTTCAGGAACTTTTATAGAAGATCTATAGCATGGGTGTAGATAAAACAATTAATAAAGCTTGTCAAACTATCAGTTATTATGATTCTCCACATTGAGAGATCAAAGCTGAGATCCTAGTCTCAAGAATAGAACCATAAAAATGTAATCCTCTCTGGATAATGACACTAGAGCAATGATTATTCTACCATGCAATCTGTAGGTACCACTGTATGTCCCTCGTTTGTGTTTTTCTCCATACATTAATTATTATAAGAATTAGGAGCCTTCTAAAATCACAAAAACTTACAATTTTTAACGCCCTTGGGGGCTAAAAAGGATGCCAAAGCAATATTGCTAACGGAATTCATATTTTAGAATTCTTGGCAGATCCCACGTGATATCAATATTAATAATTGGACTGTTTTACAAAAAACTTAAACCGACTTCAAAGTACACTAAGAAGTAATCAAATCCTGATCTGATGACAATGGGACCAAACGGGAAGTGTACCCTTCCAGACAAAAAAAGAATTTTCCAAATCAGTTCATAAATGACGGAGTTATGAGGTAACGTTCTTGACGGGTCGGAATTGATGAATGCATACGATCAGCTTTGAAAAAATGAATTCCATCAGCAATATTGCTTTAGCTTCCTTTTTAGGGGGCCTTATCAAACGTCCAGCGAACAAATTTGACGAATATAAAACAACAAAGGAAAATCGACAGACATAGCCAAAGCCCTTCGTATTATGATTCTTGATTTTTTTTATAATAATATTTTTTATAATAAATTTAAATACGTATAATCGATCCAATCTGTAGTTGTCTCTATCACCCTCGGGCGGCATAGCTCGGGGACAGCGCGACCGCAATAGATATGTTAAAAACCTATTTTCCAAATTTCTTGCAGCCATCCTTTCCTCTTAATCGAATAAACCATATGGTGCGTCCATGCTACGCAGATCGAGCACGAGCCGAGCCATGAACGAACCTACAACGAGCACGATGCGAATCCCTTTGTTCGTGAAAAAACTGTCAATCGCGCTCGTTCGATGCTCGCGAGCCCGTCCACGCTACGCGAATCGTGCTCGCAGTGTGCTCGTTCGTGGCTCGGCTCGTGCTCGGTTCGCCAAGCATGGACGCACCAATATACCATTCGTGCAGGTTCCAAATTCAATTGTTTTATCTCGACTCAAAACTTACTTGAGCATTCATTGACGTTCTAAAATCCTTCGGCTGAAGTGGTCGGCCTACTGCTACCTTGCTTATTCGCTTATAGAGGAAGAGCCCACGACGATCTGACCTTCGTCATTTTATAAAACCTGAGAGTTTCTCTGTGTATGTCCCTAATAGAGATAAAAACCATCCCAGAATATGAAGTTTGGATCGCGGTGGCTTTGGAAGTTATCAGAGGGCTTAGTGCGAGTTTTTAACGCGCTCGATAAGGTTAACGTTAACTCTAATTTGTATGGCATTGTACTAGCGCCGCCTAGAGGCAATTGGCGGCGCCTGGTCCTGCGCCATACCAATTAGAGTTAACGTAAACCGTATCGAGCGCGTTAAAAAACTCGCACTAAGCCCACAGTTGACAAGATGAAATAAAAAAAAAATATGGAACAAAAACCTAATAAAAATAACGATAATATATAAAAAAAAATTTTTTTTTGATTTTTTAGATTTTTGATCTGTAACTCTAAAACTGGGTCATTGATGTAGACTTTTTTGCATGATTTATTAAATTTCATGATTTAATCTACAAACTCTCCAAAATAACTATGTGTCTATCTCTTTTCGTTTGTAAAAAAAATTCACATTGAATATACCTCGCGCTCACACCTACGGTAGACCTTTAATGTGTCTGACACGGCAAAGCCACCATCGAAAGTGTCTGACAACTGAGAAATCATCTTTTGATAGTTCGTCAAGTAACATATATAAATTTCAGCTTTTATAAAATGACGAAAGTTGAATAATATTTTTTATTACTTTAAGGGTGTCAGACAGGGGGTTTCCACCGTTCAAAGTGTCTGACAATGGACGACGTGACTTCTAATATTAGTCCAAATAAAATATATAAAAACTGACCTTTATACTTTAATGAATTTGAGGTGCAATTTTTGACACCTTTGCTACCTGATAACTTCCAAAGCCACCGCGATCCAAACTTCATATTCGGGGATGGTTTTTACCTCTATTAGGTACATACACAGAGAAACTCTCAGGTTTTATAAAATGACGAAGGTCAGATCGTCGTGGGCTCTTGGGCTATTCTTAGTAAGCTTTGTTCATCACTTTCAACATTTCTTACTTTTTATCACCGCATCTTACAATTTAATTTCATAGTTAATTGGTCATTTTCCTTATGTGTGTATAGTATTAATGATTTAGTATTATTTAAACACATTTGCTCGTAAGGTTTGCAGTCTTACTGCACCGATTTTAGTATCATAAGACCGCTTATTACGAACTGGTGCTTTTTACTATACATTACCGCACAGTTTTATGCATTGAATTATGTGTAATAATTCAATGGTTTTATGATAATTATAATCCCGATTATGTTAAGTTTGTACTAGTATTTCGTTTTTCCCGACCTTTTTCCATTCCCGGGACCCGGGAATGAAAAAAATGACTTCCCGGGAATTCCCGATTCCCGGGAAATTTTAAAAGTTGTTAGTTTTGTTATTTTAACGTATATAAAGTCAAGTAAACCACGTAATTTAATTAAATTAGCAATTTATTTGTCTCAGAAGTAAATAATAGTACATTATGAGACGTGTGCAAAGTTGGTAATCACACGAGACGGTACCTATTAAGCAAAGGAACCCGAGAGTGTAATGATCAATGCACACGCGTGCCATACGACGTTTTTCAACACACTTGTGAGGAAAAAAACAAACTTGTATTTTTTTCACTAGATTTTTTGATAATAGTCAATGTGAACGTCAAAAAATATGGCGCGCAATTTCTTTTTTTGACAGCAAAACTGTTTTTACCGTTTAAATTAAGAATGCTTCGTCTACGCAAATATCAATAGCGTTGAGTTACAAACTTACATAATCGGGATTATACCTATCATAAAACTGTGCGGTAATGTAAATTAAAAAGCACTAGTGCGTCATAAGCTACATTATGATACTAAAAACGGTGCAATAAATGTCAAATTACGAGCATGAGTTGAAAAAAAAGTTTACTAATTCACAAGGAACGAACTATGCTCGGAATTTCTCTAAGAGACAGGGAAACGACGGCATTCGTATGAGAACAAAAATTACCGATATAGATCTTAGTGATAGTAAGCTGATGTGATAGCAATGGGCAGGCCACATCGCTCGAAGACGACGCGAGTGGCGACCACGTACTCCTGTACTGTACTGTACTGGGACGACCTCCCACCAGACGGATCGGCGACCTGGTCAGAGTCGCTGGGCGCCGCTGGATGCAAGCGGCCCAAAATCGTTCGAAGTGGAAGTTAATGGGGGAGGTCTTTGTTCAGCAGCGGACATCCTTAGGCTGATATGATGATGATGATGTTTTGACTTTGTCAAAAATGCTGATAAGCTTTATCTCCAAAAATATATATTAAAAAAAATATTAATGTAACTTTCATTTTCTTCAAAATTACGCGCATTCAGAGATTTTCTCTAAAATCGGCAGTTTAGAAACTACCCATAGTAACTATGTATGACCTATAGTTTGATATGATTATTTATAATTTTCTACTTATGTTTGTGTGTGAGATTCAAATAGGTAATTAAATTAAATTACGTATTTTACTTGACTTTTGATAGGTTACAAACATGTTTTTATGGGTATTTTCGGAGAACTTGAAATTTTTCTAAGAAAAAAACGTTATCTCCACAAATACACACTTCCTACAGTTCCTTTCAGCGATTTCTCATAAGCTTGTAGTTCAGTTCGTTCGATTTCGGTGGATATCGACATTTGTTTTAATATCGTATTCAACATCTTTGTGTTTCAAAGGTTTTTCGTTAATGTTGACCAATATTTGCAGTTTTTAGAGCATTCAATCTCATAAAGAAATTCCCGGGAATACCCGGGAAATCGCAAAAAAAAAAACCGACTTCGGGAACGACGTTTTTCCCAGGAATTCCCGATTCCCGGGACCCGGGAACGAAACCCTAGTTTGTACCTACCTCACTGCAAGTGATATGTGTAGAACAAGCATCCTTAATTAAACCAGTTTGTACAACAGTTTGACAGCGCACTGTAACTTTGCACATACATGTATCATAATTTACTATTGTTATTGTTTCTGGATTATAAGATAATTTACATTATTTATTTTACTTTCTTTCAGCCTAATAGTGACTCCTCCACAGAAAGTCCAAAAAAAGACAATTAAAATCAATTTGGTAAGTTCACATACCTAAGTATTTTTTTTAAGATTTTCGTATTATTTTATTACAGTTTAGGTGACCGGACATATTTAACGGAATAGTAGATTGTTAACCAAGGGATGAAAGGCACCCGTTTCCATTAGTTGTTTTGAATAGTTCAAGTGTGAAATTGGTAACTTACACCCGAGTTAAGGGCCGTATGTAAGCTAAACGTCATAAACAGGGTTCGCTATTTTAGTGGTTTATGAAGGAAAACATGAAAGAAACAGTATTATATGAACATAATCATAAAATCAAGACACCAATTAACAGATCCGTGTTGGCCCTTTTTTTTTATTTGCATCAATAAATAGCAAAAACATTATAATATACTACTGAATGAAAATAAAATTAAATGTAAAATAACTTTAAAAAGAAAAATAAAAGAAAATTTATTAGAGAAGCAGACTAGTTGCTTAGGAAAGAAATGATATACCTAATGTTTCTTTCATAAGTTACTGGACTAGTACTTAGAATATATGTATAGTGCATGTGATTGTTAAATAATAATGTAAATAAAGGTATATGTATGTACGTAAAAACCAACAAAACTGTGAAAGAGTGCACGCCTACAAACTGCAATAGTAGTTTGGCGACTTAAAATTAAGAAAAAATTTAAGGTTTTTTTTGGAAATAAAATAAATTAAATTAAAAATTACAAATATTACCAAAATCATAAAAACGAGGTTAACCGTTTTAGTGATACCATCAAAGGATCATGGCGAGATTTGTACAAAAAAATAAAGATTTTTAGAGACGTTTGAATGACGTTATAATTGATCCTTGATGCCTAAGGAACAACATGAGTCATTTAAAATATTTTTAGAACCCCGGGATAAAAATGAGAATTTCTATGGCAAACCGGCGAATCGCGACTATTTGCGACCAAAACCATTATATTGTTGTTATGTTTTGCGGGGTTTATAAAATATTTCATGTATATTAACATGTTGCTGGTAATGTAATCTCAACATTGGAAGTGATTCAATACCCTATAAAATGTTATATTTTTTTGTACAAATCTATGTATGGAGCTCGCCATGATTCTTTAGAATCCATTTTGTCAAAATTATATATAACGTCGAATCACAAATATACATTTTCATTTTTTTGTACGAGATTAATGTAATTTATTTATTTATAATCATCAATTTTGCGACGCCATTTCTCCATAATTTTTTCTATGAAATGTCAAGTGAAGCTTTATATACACGAAGCAATCGCGAAAATAGTCAGTTCCCCCCATGGAAGGGAATGCAAAACCGTGGCAAAATGAAAACCTTTTTTTTTTTTCGGTTATTGAGAGGAAAAACCGGTTTTCATCTTCATCAGAGACTCGTTTATATAGACTACACGGTTCCATTCCTTTCCTTTTAATTTTATGTTAAACATATGAAATCATTATAACATATCACGTTTGCTTGATTTTTAATTGCTATGAGATATGATGACTTTATGTCAATCATCATCAACCCATAATGTCTCACAGCTGAGCACAGGCCTCCTTTCAAAAATGAGGGTGAAAGGGACTGGGATACTCCACCACGCGTAACCACTGCAGATTGGTGGAGGTAGGCTAGTGGTCAACCTACTGTTGGAATTTTTCCAGCGTCCCGCAAGGCTCTGGATTATCCCCAACACTGAAAATCAAAAAACCGGTTTTGGTGCTATGTAAAACCGGTTTTTTTGGTTGGTCAAAACCGTACCGAATAACCGGTTTTTCGATTTTCGGTGAAACTGGTTTGCATTCCCTAGTCCCAATGTGACACCACGTCGCTTTTTATTAACACCGGAAATTCCGTCATCCACATATCTGTATACATGCGCTCGTCAAAAAGAACATGATAAGTGCATTATTATTTTTTACATTATTAGAGTTATGAAATTCCTTAGAAATAATTAAATATACATATTATAAATTTTTATATCATCATACGCATCAATTTCATGGTTTGTTGATAATGTTTTCTAGTTAGAAAACATTATCTTAGGCAGTTGTATAGTTGTAGGCATCTTGGTAGTTACCAAGCCTTACCATTTTTAAGAAAGGTTGGCTATAAGATAGGTAATAAGATAAGGGGTTCTCCGGTTCAAAATTTGGAGCAGCCGGACCGCGAACCTCCACCTTACTTACGATCGCAGTCAAATAACAATACTTTAATTTTGTCATGTGTTACAGTGGTGAGTAAGGCCACCAGTACCCCGATTGTAAAGAATTGACGTTAATAAACGCTTACTAATTCTTACTAACTATACATTTATGCGGGAGAAATTAGTATCACGAGTATTCCGCTAGAGGTGCTGTGCCAATTCCTATAGAGAAGTGTCGTAAACGCAAACGCATTAGTAAGCGTTAACTAACTTCAATTCTTTACAGTGCTACTTATGGAGGCACTGTACTTGCAGGGATCATCGGGTAAACTTCTCTACCAGCGATGTAGTAGCAAATGTTGTCCGTTTCAATGCCGGCATAGCGACTTTATTCAACAACTCTCGGGTATGACGATATTTTTGTAGTCGATCGAGTGCGCTGAGTGATACTCCTGGTATTGCAAGCGTCTGTAAGCTATGATACACCGCTTACGATTTGGCGGTCCGTACGTTCACACCTTAGTGGTATATAAAAAGAACACCCCTATGCCAATTATCACATAATCTCTCTCTCATCCATTGGTTAACTCACTTAGGTAATCTTTTTATACGACCAAGTTGGTACGCACGGCCCTCCTGTTGATAAGCGGTTACCATAGCCATATAGACGCTTGCAACACTCGGGGCATCACTCACGCGTTCCCGACACTTCTCCTCTCCCCAACGAGCTTTGGCGACGTTACTTACGCGCAAGACCACACACAACATTAAGTTACCTAGCGCATTGGCCTGTACATTGACTGTGATCGATAACAGACTTTTTACTAACGGCTACTTTCCCTCCACCTGGAAAACTGCTCTGATCGTGCCGATACATAAAAAAGGACTTAAAACCTCAATAGAGAACTATCGACCGATCTATCTGTTAAATATTTTGGGTAAGTTATGGGAGAGGGTTGCTCATAATATTTTATATCCGTACATAGCTCGCTTTATTCCTCCACAGCAACATGGTTAATGTATGCTATGTTAAAGGCCAATTGACTAATACTAATTTGGCTGTCTTTATGAATGACGTACTGCGTGGTATGGATGGGAGCGGGTCAGGTTTATGTGGTCTACACGGACTTCGAAAAAGCTTTCGACCGGGTGGGGTGGACCACATCATCCTACTGCGCAAACTCCAGGAACTAGGTATAGGCGGAAATTTGCTTAGATGGGTGGAGTCCTACCAGAAAAACCGCAGTCAGGCAGTTGTCGTCGATGGATTCCGGTCTAATTTCATTACCATTACCTTGGGGGTACCCTAAGGATCGATTATAGCCCCTTTATTGTAAGCGTCATAATTATATGATATCACCAAGTGTTTTCATCACTCAAATTTCCTTCTGTATGCAGATGAACCAAAAATATATCACAATATCGAGAGTATTAATGACTGCATCTGTCTACAGAAGGATCTCGGACCTCGGTCGACTTCATCAATATTATATAGATAATCGTATAAATGTAAAAGTCAATAAATGCGCAATTATCACTTTTACGCGTAAAAGGCAAGCCGTTACTTTTAACTACCACTTCAATAATGTTTCTATCCAGCAAACTAAAATGATCAAGGACCTCGGAATCCTACTGGATTCAAAATAAAAAAAAAACATTCACAAATCATATCGATCACATAGTTAATAAAGCGTACAAAAACCTTGGCTTCATATTGTAAGTGAGCAAAGCGATCCAACTTCAAGCGCCGTCAACCCGAACTAAACATACTAGATTATTTCCACTTAGTCATACTAACTTCGCTTACAACTCTGTCATAATTAGGACATTATGAAATCCTACTAACCGAGTCAATCAAACAAATCAGACAACTCTCTTCGTAATTTTCACAATCGAAAGACACAATGACCAGATAGCACAAACGTTTACACGCCTAATCTTAAGAGGCAAAATACGCGACGCCGTAAACAGGCTTCTAACGAAAGACACTAAGGTATTAAGGTGGTATTAAGGATTTTACCCTTAATACCAACGATGAAATAGACGCTACCGGAAAAACTGTAGGCGATGCCACGATAGATAAACACCCACCCTCTAAAACGCCCGATTCTGATTTATTTACCCTGCCAGACGAATTCTTGGAAATGCCGCAACTGCTAAAGATTGACATAACCAGCAACCAGGTGGTGCAAGTGGCCAGAAAGTTACATGGTAGCGGAGGCCAAACAGGTACCACATCTTAAAACTGGAAGGAGTATCTTTTAAGATTTGAGGACGCAAGCCAACACCTTAGAAATTCCATAGCACAACCTCAGAGTAGATAAATACTACGTACAACAGAGGGACAGCGCCCATACTTCAAAAGTTACCACCGTAACTCGCGCAAGTACAGCGCCGGTGGTGAGTCAAAGGTACTATTTGCTAGTCTTGCCACGTATGTCACTACAGCAATGTTAGTTTTGTCAGTAAATGACAACAGATGTCACTTTTTATAGAACAGTATTTTAAAGTCGATGGGCACTTTTTATTTTTTCCTACCATTTCCAATTCTATGGTATAAACATTTTTTTATTGTTTGAAGTTTTTAATTTAAAAGGCGTGAAAGTTAAAAAGTTTAAATAATGCTTACCTAATTATATCCTTTAACATTTTACCATTTTTTGCCTGGTTGGCTGAATCCTAAAGTATAGGGCACAGCGACAAATGCTGAAAGGAGCCCCAAGGCCGATTTTAATAAAAAAATAAAACTATATACTTGGTACTCGTTGATTTGAAAAAAAAAAACTGTATTATTACTCCATCTCATAGTGTCGCTTATAAAGATCTATTTCTGGGAAACAAATAATTTCTGTGGAAAATTAATGGAAACATCTATTTATTGAGAAACCACTACATACATCTAGTCTGGTCGCAGTACTACAAGCTCTGGAAAGACTTGAAACAGCCACCTAAGAAACCACTATTTTATTTTTGTTATATTTATTAAACTTTAATCAAATGTTTGAATTGACGCTGTATAGTTTACAAAATATGTTTTCCAAAACATATTTTAATAAATATATACAGGTTGCCCGCGATACAGGATTATCCTAGTGCGGGACCATTGTTTAATTATCTGTGTAATTTTTTACTTTTTAAAATAAATTATTTGATTTGATTTGACGCCCATTGTTTTTAATACATATAACTGCTCAATATATATATAAGGATAAGGGTTTCAATGTGTGAGGATGGACTCCCCGTCGATGGCGAAAGTTGCGATGGTGGAACGTTGCCGTGGTCATCAAGTCGAACAATTCCTTGGAACACTCCCCGTTGTACAAGCGGTAGAACCACAGAGAAAAGAAATATTCTCTTTTCCGTGGGTAGAACACACATGAGGCAAAGTCTCTCCTCAAACTGAGAGGCTCGTAACCGTTCGTGAGCTCGGGATCGTCGACAATTCTAGCGGCACGTCGCTGAACCGA
Organism: Achlya flavicornis; assembly: GCA_947623365.1. Taxonomy (NCBI): domain Eukaryota; kingdom Metazoa; phylum Arthropoda; class Insecta; order Lepidoptera; family Drepanidae; genus Achlya; species Achlya flavicornis. The sequence goes on from OX392468.1 coordinate 10,991,807, forward strand.
GTCTAAAGGCCCAAGCTGGTATCCAGGTGCCCCCGCCCACATATGGCAACAATACTCCATATGAGGCTGGACTTGCGACTTATAAAGATGCAGCCTTTGCCCCGATGTGAAGTACTGCCTCGCTCTGTTGAGCACTCCAAGCTTTTGGATGCCAGCTTAATCTTGTCTTCCAAGTGACTTCGGAACAAAACGTCGCTAGAAATGTCGACGCCAAGAATCCCAATGCTTTGACTGATGTTCAAGGAAGTGTTCTGGAACTGTGGAGCCACAGACCATGGGATTTTCTTAGCGGTGAACGCGCAGGCTTGAGTCTTGGTGGGGTTGAAATGGACTAGGTTTAGTCGAACCCATCAATAATTAATTAGGATACTGATAAAAACACCGTGTAAAATTAACAAAATATATGTACTTACTGTCTTACACTTCAGAATCTTGCAGTAATTTAAAAACCACCAACTTAAATAAAATCTGTTTATTGCGACAGCCGTTAAACTCAAATTATTAGTGTTACGGTTCTCCATTATAACCACAGTCTAATAACCATACAGTCGGTCGACGAAGCCGTCTAGACAGGGCAATCGTGCGGGGTGTGAGGGACGAGACGCGGGAAAGCCGTTACCGACCTGCGAACAAAATTATGTTAGTAGCTCGGTAAACAGCATTCAGGGCTAACGCGTGTTTGTGTCTGTAATTATTTTATTTAAAATGGTGCAAACGACGTGTGCTGTGAGAGACTGCAAGTCTTCATCCTATTTAAATAAAGATCTGCGGTTTCATCAGCTTCCACACACAGACGAAAGGTAAATAAATCATGGTTTGTTATCGTAGAGTGCATACAATAATAATTTTATATTTGTCATGTCGTGTCACGTTAATAACGCCAACAAAATGGCCGAATGGCGGACGGTAAAAAATATCTAATAGGTACACAGGTATAGGCACAGGGCATGAGTGTTTGTTTTTTTTTTTTTTTTCAATAGGTCTGATGATGGAGTAGGAGGGTAAGCACTGGAACTCCATAGTGGAACATCGTATCCTAGCCGTGTTTGGGTTTGTTGGAATTGTCGTGAGATGAACTTTGACCATGTATGGTTTTCAGGGTCTGATGATGGAGTAGGAGGGTAAGCACTGGAACTCCATAGCGGAACTTCGTATCCTAGCCGTGTTTGGGGTTGTTGGAATGGTCGTGAGATGAACTTTGACCATGTATGGTTTCCAGGGTCTGATGATGGAGTAGGAGGGTAAGCACTGGAACTCCATAGCGGAACTTCGTATCCTAACCGTGTTTGGGGTTGTTGGAATGGTCGTGAGATGAACTTTGACCATGTATGGTTTACAGGGTCTGATGATGGAGTAGGAGGGTAAGCACTGGAACTCCATAGCAGAACTTCGTATCCTAGCCGTGTTTGGGGTTGTTGGAATGGTCGTGAGATGAACTTTGACCATGTATGATTTCAGGGTCTGATGATGGAGTAGGAGGGTAAGCACTGGAACTCCATAGTGGAACATCGTATCCTAGCCGTGTTTGGGGTTGTTGGAATTGTTGTGAGATGAACTTTGACCATGTATGGTTTCAGGGTCTGATGATGATGTAGGAGGGTAAGCACTGGAACTCCATAGTGGAACTTCGCATCCTAGCCGTGTTTGGGGTTGTTGGAATTGTCGTGAGATGAACTTTGACCATGTATGGTTTTCAGGGTCTGATGATGGAGTAGGAGGGTAAGCGCTAGAACTCCATAGTCGAACATCGTATTCTAGCCATTTTTGGGGTTGTTGGAATTGTCGTGAGATGAACTTTGACCATGCATGGTTTTCAGGGTCTGATGATGGAGTAGGAGGGTAAGCACTAGAACTCCATAGTCGAACATCGTATTTTAGCCATGTTTGGGGTTGTTGGAATTGTCGTGAGATGAACTTTGACCATGTATGGTTTTCAGGGTCTGATGATGGAGTAGTTATTATAATATTGTTTAAAATATAATAATGCTAACAATGTTTTATTGTTATCTGCAATAAATAAATAATTTTGTAAATATTGTGTACTTGTGACAACCCTGGCCGTCGCGATACTGTCTAGACGTTGTCGGCATTTTTCACAAGATCAAAGGCGTCGGACGACTGTATGGTTATTAGACTGTGTTATAACAAAGTGCAGTGATAATTGATAAATAAATATATTTCCTAGGTTAACATCGCACAAGAAAACAAATAATCACGCATTCTGATTTTGGCTCCGACACAATTGCGTACAGTGTGCTCGCAAGCGTGTGGCGGCCCCGACAGTTTAGTCGAGCCCAGCTCGAAGCGAGCTGTAGATGCTTATCGCGGTAGATATAGGCAAGTGACAGATGCCTGACCCGGCGCTATATAGGCTATTGCCGGCCCTGATTAGGGAACGATTAAAAATAGGTCAAGATAGCAATTTCTTAATCTTCTATATGTTTTAAAAATCACTTTAATACCGAGCAAGCGAAGAGTCTCCGTTTCAGCTTGGACAAAAATGCTTTCGTATGTATGTCCAGATAACCGGCTGTTCTCCACTACAGGTCAAATTACTCATCCGATTCTCCATAAATTTTGTGAGCAGGGTCGGTGATTTACGAATGGCTTTAATCCTTTTGACCATAAAAGACTTAATAATTGTTCTTATTTGATATTTTGTTGAATAAATGAAACCACTATACGTTTTCCTGCACTAGCTAGATACAGACTTAAGCCCATAAAAACAAATGAAATACAATTGGTACGAGACTGCCCGTTGTACTTTTAAAAATAATCGTTGTAGATTTAAAAATATTTAGACTATATTTATTTACCGTTGAAGTCTCTGCTTATTAGAAACAGGTTAATATTAGATTTATTTTATTATTATTTGATTGTTTCGGTCCTAGACGATAAAAATAAATAAAAATAATCGACGGTAAGGCCATCTATGTAAGGTCGAAAGATTTAAATAAAATTAAATAAATTACAAATATTGAAAATACGAGTTTAAAAAAATAATTAAATTAAATTATTATTATCAAATTGTATTCCTTTGCAATAAATCTCAATAAAAAGTGATTTAATAGCGTTTTGACTAAGAATTAATTTTCAATCCGTCCATTCGTCCATACGATGTCTGTAGCGACATCTTTACGTGTGAATTCTACACTAATTATAAAATGTATGTGATTGACCAGACATGGCACAACTAACCATGAAACTCAAGAATAAATTTGTTCCATGAAATCAAATACAAGCATTAATGTCAAGCCGCCTGGTAGCTTTAGACAAATGCCCTGGGATATCCATTGGCATCGGCGAAAGCTTGCGAAGAATTTTATCAAAATGCATGATTCTAGCCACTGGCTCCGAAGTAACGTGCAGGAGCATGCAGTCAGTCCCAACTCTGCAGTGGTCTCTGTAGCGGTATTTAAGGTGCAATACATGCTATGAATTATCTCTATCAAAGTAAATTTAATTCTGGATCAAACTGGGGTATGCTTCTTGTTGACGCAAACAATGCATTCAACGCCGTTAATAGACAACTGGCACTCTGGCAAGCGAGAATACATTGGCCAAACTGCGCTGGTTTCTTTTTTAATACATACAACGGCCACGCCGAACTTGTTATTCGTGATTCCGACATGAAACCCTACAGCAAAGAAGGCGTAACTCAGGGAGACCCATTAACCATGCCGCTTTATGCCATTGCAACTGTTATCTGTAACTTTAATTACCTACGAAATTTCCAAGAAAGGCTGCACAGCTCTCACAGGCAGGGGCCCTAATAAAAAAAACAGATTGTCCTATCTGATCATAATACATATCTGAAGTCTCTCTAGAATTCAGAGATGCACTATCAATTCGTTACCATAGAATACCAAACTCTATGCCTGTGCGGCAACAGCCACTTCAACACTAATCACGCGCTCTGCTGCTGGCAGTACATCTACATACACTTTCGGCTCTCTAATCGCTTAATACCGCCTCGTCTGTTATTACTAACTTTGCACACATGTATCATAATGTACTATTATGTCAATTGCAAAATAGGTCAAAGCTACGGAACATACAAACTAAATACGAGCCAGTCGCTAGGGAATGCTCGAGAATGCACACTACATTTTTTCAATCACAAAATAAGGAAGGTCTTGCGGCCTTGGGTTTTTGTAATATGTTATGTTTTATACACATTGTACTAAAATATTGCATCTCGCTAAGTTTGTTTTGCTTATAAATGTTATGAATTCTACTACTCAGTAAACCTGTTATGTAAGCTTTTGTTGTGCCTATATAACATGACCACACGAAAAGGAAAATAAATAAAAAATTTAATGTAATTATAATGTAATATTACTTAATAATTTATTTGCATTTCATCGGTTGGTACCACGTTATGCGGTACGCACCTAACTTGACGCAACGTGCTAGTGCATGTGTGCGTGCCTGTAACACTACTGCAAGGTAAAAAATGAATGCTAGTTTTGGCGCGCGATCTAGCTTACATACGTCCCTTAAACACTCTGCTTTTGATTTCGAATAAGTACGAGGAAAGTAAACAAAAGCAAGATATGCAAAAAAATATTTATTACGATGGTAGAAGGTAGCCGTGGGCATCATCTTAAACAATTCTTCAGAACACCGTCCGTTGTACAAGCGGTAGAACACACATAAGGAGGCAAAGTCTCTCCTCAGACTGAGGGGCTCCAAACCGCCTGTGAGCTCGGGATCGTCGACAATTCTGATGGCACATCGTTGAACCGATTCTAAAGGATCAAGCTGGTATCCAGGTGCCCCCGCCCATAGATGACAGCAGTACTCCATATGAGGCCGGACTTGCGACTTGTATAGTTGCAGCCTTTGCCCCGATGTGAAGTACTGCCTCGCTCTGTTGAGCACTCCGAGCTTTTTACATGCCAGCTTAACCTTGTCTTCTAAATGACTTCGGAACAAAACTTCGCTAGAAATGTTGACGCCAAGGATCCCGATGCTTTTGCTGATGTTCAGGGACGTGTTCGTGAACTGTGGAGCCACAGCAAATGGGGTTTTCTTAGCGGTGAACGCGCAGGCTTGAGTCTTAGTGGGGTTGAAATGGACTAGGTTTAGTCTGCCCCAATCGGAGACACTAGTTAGTGTACTCTCGATTTCAGACAACAGCCGTTCGCGGCTTTCCTCCACCTCGGAACGAGGGATATTAGCACGGCCCGTTTAATAAGCGTCCCCTGTACTGTCGTCTGCATAACAATGAACGCCGTCAATAGACAGCATATCATTGATATGCAGTAGGAACAGTGTCGGGGACAGCACAGAGCCTTGCGGGACGCCGGCATTTATGTCCATGCTGTCGGAGCAGCTACCGTCAACGACGGCTCTTATGCATCTGCTGGACAGAAAGCTGGCAACCCATTTGCACGATCCCTCGGGAAGCCCGTATGCTGGTAACTTCGTTAGAAGACCCCGGTTCGTCCCGTCCCGTCCGACATTTCCAAACCTCTAAAGTTAGGTCCTGCACTTTCGGTGGTGGATAACCTGTTGATAGATCTATTAAGACAGATTCTAGCCGGTGAATAGTGAATGGTGGAGCCCTCGCACGAGCTTTGAGATCCACTCTCCAGAAAGCTTGAGGCCATTTCGGAGCTATTATTAAATATGTCCCTTTTGCTCGATTGAGGTGCATGAGAACTCTCGGCATAAGATTTGGAGGTAAACACCCAGGCCAGCTGGAACTCCCATTCCCAGGCAAATGCGTTGTGTTTCCACGCTACTAGGTCTTTCTGGTCTAGGGTCACATATTGGGGAACAACGTGAGCTCTCGCTGAAACAAAAAGATCCACCTCCGGAACTCCCCATTTTGCAAATACCATTTGAGTCAACGCTGGAAGCAGATGCCGGGAATGGTCAATTTGCGAGAGAGACGACGATCGGCAACGCTGTTGTATCTGCCTGGAATATGATGTGCTACTAATTGAATGTCGAAACGATCCAGGATTTCGTAAATTTGATAGGTCAAAATCATTAGTTCCATCGATTTGCTGCCCCCCTCGTTCCTTAGATAAGCTACTACAGATTTGTTGTCGCACTGCAGAAGAACTGACGAATGACTCAGAAAATGACCAAATTGGGACAAACACTTGAGAATAGTCAACATCTCTTTGTGATTTGAGTGAGCAGACTCTTCTTCGTGCAGCCTCCCATCTGCATTCCGTTTAACTCTGCACCCCAACCGGAATCCGCTGCATCCGTTCGTCAAAAAATGCGTTATCAAAGGAGGATGAAGTCTGGATGATCTGTGACAACTTAGTATCCACCACTTGAGCTCCTCGATAGTTTGAGCTGGAAGGGGTGACAGCTTCTCTGGTTGAATTAGAAGGAGACTGTTGCAATGAGCTAGCAAGCAACGAAATTTGAGAGGACCCTGAGGGACGGCCAATCGGGCAAAGTTTAGACTCCCTACAATACTCTGAACTTCCCGAAGATTTGCCTTCTTTTTTAAAATAAAACAACGTCACTTACAAAGACAGATCAATGACTAACTTTATTTCATAAACCATATTTGATACATAGACAACATAGATGGCGATACTAGTCTTATATTGTAGATATCATTACAACACCCCCACTATATCTAACAATATAAAAACACTAAACAATTTGCACACCTAATTTATCAAAAAAAATATAATGTTTAATGGAACATAAACTCTTACCCCCTTATTCATAATCGCATTTTAATTAAATCAGTGTAATAGTGTGCTCATTCTCACTCTTTCGATCACCAAATGTCACCTGTCAGATAGAGACTTCGGAATTTTAGCTAATCAACGTTTGATAACTTCATTATGATTATGAATAAGGGGGTTGGTGAATAAATCGGCAGGCATTTCGGCCGTTGGCAAATACCTAATACTAACAACTTTATTTTCTACACATTGTCTACAAAAATGATATTTTAAATTAATATGCTTAGTTCGTTTGTGATAAGCTGGGTGTATGGTTAACTTTTGTGCACTCTGGTTGTCATTGAAAAGATCAATAGTATACATTTCTTCTGTTATTTCATACTGTAAATTACGCAAATAAACTGCTTCTTTACAGGCTTCGGTAATGGCCATGTATTCGGCTTCGCTACTTGATAAAGCAACAGTTTCTGTTTTTTTTTGTTGTATCTCCCAAGATATTATGAAATGAAATGAAATAATTTATTCATTCAAATAGGCCTTCACAGGCACTTATGAATAGTCAAACTCTAATAAATTAAATAAAAAAAAATTACACAACCAGATAAAGTGAAACAAATTCCAGTGTATGACCTTCTATCAATGATGTTTCCACCCCAATCAGCGTCAACAAACCCTTCTAGTATTGAGCTTCCATTACCAGAATACTTCAGGCCATAATCTCTGGTACATTTTAAATATCTCAATAACCGCTTTACATATGCACAATAGGGTTCAGAACCGGGAAACCCCGGTCTCGAAAGTACTGGGAATTCCCGGTTCTTTTGTCAGTAAAATGGAACCGGGAAATCAAATTTGATTACCGGTTCTTTCGGTATTTTCGGGAATTTTAATTTATTACGCGATTCAACTACTACTTCTACTGTTCAAAAGTTCAAAACTAATATAAATAATTCAGCGCTAAAAGAAATAACGCGCGAACTGAATGATGCGCTCGCTGTACAACCAACACCCCCTCGCAGTTGCTAGTTGCTAAGAAGGAAAGTACATACATACCGATGCCTTCGCCAAATTCTGGCCTTAGAAAATCTCGAACATAGTACTTCGAGAACACTGCCACGAAATCCTGATTGACCAACAGATCAAGCGTCGCAATTGGAACGAGATTGGCCAGACTCTCCGACGGGATCCCAACCATATACCCAAGCAGGCAATGGACTAGAATCCCCAGGGGAAGCGAAAGCGTGGCCGTCCCAAACAAAACTAGTGACGCACTGTGCTTGGCGAAGCGAAGAAAATCGGGAAGTCTTGGAGTGAGATCACGCGCGAAGCTCAAGACTGCCCCATCTAGGGGATGAAGGATCATAATTCATAAGTCACCACTACTTACTACATACATTATTTTTTACTACCATCTATTACGTATCAAGATCTACGTATAAGAATCAAAAATAATCAATTCAATTTTCCAAAGTCTTGTCTTACGTGTGTCTTACTTAGCTATGTATGACAATAGGAAATAGAAGAAAAATGTATATGAGAAGACTTAAGAGTGATTAAATTCTGTTTTATTCTTATGTTTTTTTTAATTTCTTAAAAATTACTTGAATATTTAATTGTGGTATACTTTTGAAGCATATCACTGCTCTATATAACAAAAACTACCAAGAACCGAAGATACCGAAAGAACCGGGAAATCCCGGTTCCTTTAAACAAAAATCCCGAAATTCCCGGTTCTCAAAAAAGAGACCGGTTCCGGAAACCCTAATTTTAAGGACTTTCATAAAAAATAAAAAACATTTTGTGATTTTATTGTTTTAAATAAAAAAAACTTGAATATTTAATTGTGGTATACTTTTGAAGCGTATCACTGCTCTATATAACAAAAACTACCAAGAACCGAAGATACCGAAAGAACCGGGAAATCCCGGTTCCTTTAAACAAAAATCCCGAAATTCCCGGTTCTCAAAAAAGAGACCGGTTCCGGAAACCCTAATTTTAAGGACTTTCATAAAAAATAAAAAACATTTTTTGATTTTATTGTTTTAAATAAAAAAAAAATTTTTTGATCGCCATAGAAAATTAGTAATCGCATAGTCAAAGAGTATAATGCGCTTTCATAATTCTTCTTGCACGAGTACTTAATAAGAGTTTACACTGAAATATTCCAGAGCTCCGGATCGCAAGAAATGGCGCAAACATGGATCCGCACATGGTGGTTGTGTGAAAAGGACGACCTCCCACCGGCTGACAGTTTGGGCGAAAGAGTCTCCTGCAATCTGGCAATTACGGCATCATCCGCGTCACTACGTGTACCTAAATCACAGCAGGCGCCCTGAGAAGAGCCTTAAACCGACTCTACCACCTGTTAACCATGCTGCACCGGACCAGTTCGCGACCTTGTTTGAACAGTCAACCAGTCGCCGGGCCATCAGCCAAAGATATATTATCAATTGCATACTTTGTTAAAGTCATTAAATGTAGTCATTATATGTTTTCTTGTTGAGGAAAGATTCATGTTTTGTGATTCCAAGATTCCCAAGGTCTCTCAAATCTCAATTTTGAGAGCAATGAGATAAGTACTCGAGCGCGTCAGATTTTTATACAGAGGGTTCAACTTGATGTCTTAGTCGTCCTTAAACATAATCTGACAATTATCTGGAGGGGTATTGTTAATCTGACAATTAAAAGAAAACGTTTCTTCTTTTTATTACTGGATGTAATAAAAACAATATGTCGGCGTCAGCGACAGCCAAGCGATACAAACACCACGATTAGAGTTCAGTGGTATCAGGATTCGATGGGCATAGTGCAGGCAATACAACAACATCATACTCATCGCTTCGTAAAAGTCCCGTATGCGGAGAAGAAGCGACGCAACAAACTTCTCATGGGCCCCAATAGGTTTATTGTTGTAATTTCACAATTAAATTATCACTTCAAATTAACTTTACAATTTACAATTCAACTATGGGTGAAATAGCAAATGCACTGGGGTGTGCACAGCTCGAGAGCTTATGATAGACTTGCTACAAAGATAATATAATTATAATAATAATAATAAATACATTTATTTCAGAAAATTAAAAAATCTTAAAACTATGCAAAGATTTTCATAGGGCATCGTGCCTCTACCCAGATGGATAATCCGCCTTACTAAAGCATGACATTTAATTTCACTCCGCTTGAGGGGCTCCCTGAGCAAATCGCTCTCAGTTCGTACTGCGCACGGCTGTCAAATACTGTCAATTCTGGCTTGTTTATTTCATGTTGCCATAGAGGCGACTATCCTTCTGGACGTTTTAAATTCTTTGAAACTATGTTAGTAAAACACATGAGTTGAATTGAAATTAGCACATCTAGGTACAGTAGGCCACATGAACCCTGCAACAATGATTCATGTACCTACCGTCCAGCCGAGCCGCGAACATAGCCAGGATACTGTTGGTACTGGCCCGCACTTTGCAGAGCAACGACGTGCATTTTTTTTTTCATTATTTGGCCGCTGAGGGAATGAGGCTCTAACACAATTTTAATAACTTACTGATTCAAAATGCAATACGCATACCCACATAAACTTTTTATAAATAAATTAAATTATTAAAAGAAACAAAAAACCCGAATTTAATTTATTTCAGACTTTTTAGTTTTATACAGAATGAGTTGTAAGTATTATTACCTACTGTCCTTGCATTAAACATGGTTTTTTGCAGTTTACGTCAAAACGGTAGCATAAAAGTATTACAATATACATGTATGGAAAGGGCTGTTCACAAGCTTTCATTTGATACCCATATTGTTATAATAACGTAATTTTTGTTTTTAATACCCCCCTTTTTTTTATCCGTAGACGCCATATAAAAATAATATACCCTATGACACTCCCACAGTTCAGACGAATCTAACGACACCTCATATGCTTAAATAAGGCTTAAATCCATCAAGCCGTTTAGGCTGCAGAGCGTGCCAAAGAAATAGACATACATACATACACTCGAAAAACATAACCCTCCTTCCGGGTCAGTCGGGTAAAAAGCTTGTTTTTCTCTTTTCAGTTAGTTTTTACGCAGTCGGGTTTTTTGTTTCTTTTAATAATTTAATTTATTTCAGACTTTTTAGTTTTATACAGAATGAGTTGTAAGTATTAGTAAGTAAATGAGCGGTACGGTAAAGTAACGCTAACAACCATCGCAACTCTGTGAGTTACGTACGGTAATTGCTCATAGTACCTACCTATACCTACTGTCCTTGCATTAAACATGGTTTTTTGCAGTTGACGTCAAAATGGTAGCACAAAAGTATTACAATATATACATATATGGAATGGGCTGTTCACAAGCTTTCATTTGATACCCATATTGTTATAATAACGAAATTTTTGTTTTTAATACCCCCCCTCTTTTCTTATCCGTAGACGCCATATAAAAATAATATACCCTATGACACTCCCACAGTTCAGACGAATCTGACGACACCTTATTTGCTTAAATCCATCAAGCCGTTTAGGCTGCAGAGCGTGCCAAAGAAATAGACATACATATATACATACATACATACATACACTCGAAAAACATAACCCTCCTTCCGGGTCAGTCGGGTAAAAAGAAACTAAATTGTGCAGCCATTAAGTATTTCACAATCCTTATACCATGATAGTCAATGTAAATTGTGCAGCCATTAAGTATTTTACAATCCTTATACCATGATAGTCAATGATAGGTGTAGCGTCCACGCACTGACACCATGTTCTGTCTTTACTGTGACTGCACAGATTAGTGACTAGTTACTCCGTAGCACTGGCTCACCACTACACCAGGTCCGAGCGCAAGCGCACGTCCAACCCGCACCGCGTCTAATGTCAGACTGGCCGGTTGACAGCTACCCCCCTCTACTGGTGTACATGAGACAGTGTATTATATCTACTGTATAGATACAAACACTACATCCCTTCCCTTTTAACAAATTTTAATTATTTCAAATGTAGGTAATCAATACTAGAGATAATTATTATTTACTGATGCAAATTACACTTTTGATATTTGTGGCTTTCACCCAGTGTCGCGACAGACACGTCTTTAATTTTAATACTGATTCTAACCAACACCGGTGTACATGAGACAATGTATTAGGGGGCGTCCACAAATTACGTGAGATGTTTAAGGGGGGGAGGGGGTCGAGTTAAATCTCATCTAATCTTACGTTGGAGAGAGGGGGAGGTCTCGGCAAATATCACGCAATTTTTTTCTCTCTCCATGGACTGAATTAGAGTAGATATTCTTTTTTTAATCTCACTAGTTTCGATTTAAGTATTCTATTGTTAAATTTTACTAACTTCTTAAACAGCAGCAGCAAATATTGCTGAGCAAACTCTCAGCAATATTGATTACTAGTCTTAACTAGTCTTCAATAAAAGCACGAAGCAAATTATTTTTTTCTTTTTACAATAACAATCCAACGCGTTTACGTAAGAAATCCACATTTTGAAAAATCTCACGTGAGATTGGGTGATGGGGGAGGGGGTTGAATAGAATCTCACGACATCTCACCAGGGGGGGAGGGAGGGACAGAAAATTTTAAAAAACACCTCACCTAATTTATGGACGCCCCCTTATATCTACTGTATAGATACAATCACTGCATCCCTTCCCTTTTACCAAAATTTTATTATTTCCTTAGATGGTACTCGCGGTCCTTTACATGAGTGCTTGAACCATTCACGTAAACTTGGAAGATATCGGTTACAAAACCATCTTTGGAACATCCCTCGCATCTCGCAAACCATCCACTTGTAAAATTCTCTAAACTATGGATCCAATTCAGGGATGAACCTGCATTTATTTTTTTCTTTAGCAAATAAGTTTTTGTTAAAATGTTTGCCATGAGTTTGTGATGTAAAGCATTGTCTGAAGTAATAGGACTGGGTATTCTTTTCGTAGATATTATTCTTTTTAGAGCTAATAGACCTTTGTCGACTGATTAATCTTGTACTACTTGTAAATGTATAGCTTTAATCTTGCTCTAACTGCTAAACAAGTAAATAAACATACCCACAATTTAAGTTTTTTCCGTTATCCAATTTAAGTCAATAACTAATAACTATTTCAACGCAATGGGAACCTGTACCTTAGTACCGTATTAGGAACCTACGCAATATATTAGCAAACAACGTGAAATCGACTCACCAGATACTGCTTTCAAAGCTATCCCAAGCACCACCACATGGACACCAAATAGAAAGTAAGTGCTCTCATGAGACCCCCGGCACCAACTGGAGATGACAGCTTCAGGCCGCTATCAATATGATGCTGCCAGCATAGAATCACCACCATCGAACTGCAAATAATTCCAATTGAATGGAATTCTAACAAATTAATTCCAATTGTATATAATTTAAACAAAGTAATTCCAATTGAATGGAATTCAAACAAAGTTATTCTAATTGAATGTAATTCAAACAAAGTAATCCTAATTGAATGGAATTCAAATAAAGTAATTCCAATTGAATGGAATTCAAGTAACTCCAATCGAATGGAATTCAAGTAATTCCAATTGAATGTAATTCAAGTAATTCCAATCGAATGGAATTCAAGCAATTCCAATTGAATGTAATTCAAGTAATTCAAATTGAATGGAATTCGAACAAAGTAATACTAATTGAATGGAATTCAAATAAAGTAATTCCAATTGAATGGAATTCAAGTAATTCCAATTGAATGGAATTCAAGTAATTCCAGGTGAATGTAATTCAAGCAATTCCAATTGAATGTAATTCAAGTAATTCTAATTGAATGGAATTCAAGTAATTCAAATTGAATGGAATTCGAACAAAGTAATTCTAATCGAATGGCATTCAAGTAATTCCAATTGAATGTAATTCAATTAATGCCAATCGAATGTAATTCAAGCAATTCCAATTGAATGTAATTCAAGTAATTCCAATTGAATGTAATTCAAGTAATTCTAATTGAATGTAATTCAAGCATTCAATTCATATTGAATTGAATTCGAACAAAGTAATTCTAATTGAATGGAATTCAAGTAATTCAAATTGAATGGAATTCTAACAAAGTAATTCTAATTGAATGGAATTCAAGTAATTCTAATTGAATGGAATTCAAGTAATTCCAATTGAATGGAATTCAAGTTCCAATTGAATGGAATTCAAGTAATTCTAATTGAATGGAATTCAAGTAATTCCAATTGAATGGAATTCTATTTTGTGGGTGTTTGCATTATTCTTTCCTTACATTTCTTTTGTCATTTAATTCCAAATTTCAATTTTTATGTATGCCTTGTCAATGAAATTTCAATTTTAATGTATGCTGGTCCACATCTTGCTTAACATCGTATCCATGTTATTTCTTTCTTGAACCATCCATCTTATTTGCATCTTCCATTTCTGTTATTATTATCTCTAACTGCTTGCTTATTTCTTCACTAACTCTCTCTTTTTTTTAATTTTTTTTTTTCTAGAATGTGTACTTCTGTTATTATTGCCCAATTCCGACAATTTCCAATTTAATGAAGGTATTAATTTAAAATACCAGACGATTTCCAATTTAATGGAGGTATTCATTTGAACTTCCCGACAATTTCCAATTCAATGGAGGTACTACCAATTTTAATTCGTCTTTATCTGATTATTTTCAATTTGATAGAGCGTTTCCTTTCGTTTCGTTTCTTTGCCTTTCTCATTTCATTTCATTTCATTTCATTTCGACTTCGACTTCGACTTCGATTTCGACTTCGACTTCGACTTCGATTTCGACTTGACTTCGACTTGACTTCGACTTGACTTCGACTTGACTTCGACTTGACTTCGACTTGACTTCGACTTGACTTCGACTTGACTTCGACTTGACTTCGACTTGACTTCGACTTGACTTCGACTTGACTTCGACTTCATTTTATTTCAGGGTCATAACATTTCAGATTTATTTCATTTCAGGTGGTGGTACCTGATTAGTCGTAAAAATATGATTAGTCGTAATAAATACCCTAGTAATATAGATTTCTATAAACCTCTAATTTATTGAAATTCAATAGGTATGGTACACGCTAAGTACAGTACCTCTTATTTAAAAGAAGTCTGAAGCCTCAATTTCAATTTAATGAATTACTTATTGTCTTAATTTACTTATATAACGACAATTCCCAATTCCAATTTTATGAGACAATTTACAGGTGCTCAAACACGTTCATCTTTCTCACATCCTGAAGAACACTACCCTGCCACATCCAAAACTAACAATGTTTAGTTCAGTATCATATTATGTTAGTGCAATAATAATATATCTTAATCTTCCTAAACTGATACTGGAAGAAAATAAGTTGATATACTTTATTATTTATATCCAAATTAGAAAGACTTTCTTATAAAAATACTTTTATAATCTGCAGGAATTCTTCAAAGCTACCACAGATAAATATGCCTGACATGTAACTCATATAATCAATATACTGTATTACTATTCTAATAATACTCATTCCTTATTTTTGTTGAATATTCTAATAATACTCATTCCTTATTTTTGTTGAATTTGATTGGATTTATGTATTTAATTATTACTTAATATTCTTGTAATGTTGCAATGCCCTTGCAGGGCTTATGTATTATACCACTTTATTCTTTGTAACATCTTTAACATACTAGGTACCTATGTACCTAAAATGTATGTGTAGGTGTGCTTCATGTGAAGCAGCAAATAAATAAATTGAAATATACCTGCATAGATTATTACATATATACAGTCATGTTCATGCACACAAATGCATGTCCTGTGTGGGAATCGAACCCATGACCTGCGGCACAACAGGTGGAATCTTCCAACTGCGCACACGGGCCCGTCACTATATTTACTATAGGTAATTAAGCGCTTCCTTTAAGTATGAAACAAATAGGTACAATAAAGCCTATAGAAAATACAATATTACCGAAAACAACCTGCTCATTAGAGTTCAAAGCAACCTTTATATGCTGGTATAAAGGTATTAGTGACATCTTTTTAATTAGGAAGATTTGTAGCTCAATGCAATCTCCTTGTACCTTTTTTGAATAAACAATAATCATTTATTCGACAACACATTTATTTTGTTACCTTTGCGGAATAATTTTGGACATAAGTAGCATTTTTCATTATATTAATCTTGTTAAAAGATAAGGAAGGTAGGTACCCAAGCATTTTATAGTTTTTCTTACATTATAATTTATTCTCTCATCAATCCATAATACCACTGACGAAATCGTCACTTCACTTAAATAAGTGGAATGAAATGTATTACATTGGGATTATTTTGCGTAAACAACATTCCATGACGATCCAACTGATTATTCTTACTATTGTACTACTGGGTTCGTCTACTTAGGAAATGTTATAAATATGGTATAATATTTAGTACGCATTGCATACAACTCACACACTTTTTATTGTCACCTTCCTTCCCTTTTAATAATAATTGAATTTTATTTACTGGCCTTTTACACACGTTTCTCGTACTTTATCTCGTCGCCACTTGTAGCGTCCACGCACTGACACCATGTTCTGTCTTTACTGTGACTGCACAGATTAGTGACTAGTTACTCCGTAGCACTGGCTCACCACTACACCAGGTCCGAGCGCAAGCGCACGTCCAACCCGCACCGCGTCTAATGTCAGACTGGCCGGTTGACAGCTACCCCCCTCTACTGGTGTACATGCAGGGTTGGATTATGTACTATAATTATAGTATTTATACTATAATTTCGCCCTTTGTACTATATACTATCCACATCTAAGGATAGTACACTAAAATACTATAATTTAAAGTTTGCTCCCGAATGCTTATGGGGCGATTACATTGGCCAACCTGCAGGGGCCGATTTGGCATACATTGTTGGTTATCTGAGTACATTGTAATAAAATACTCAAGATAACCAGCAATGTATGTCAAATCGGACCCTGCAAGTTGGTCAGTGTAATCAGCCCTTTAGTTTTACGTTAAATGAATATTTCGACCGTGCGTGTATCCGACCGAATTCTGATCTTGCGATGTTTTCTGTGTTGATGGCCGGGGATTCCCCGATTATCCTCCGCAGTACACTTCTATCTTTCCACTAATCTCGTTCCTTCCATTCCATTCGAAATTCAATCAAAGTTTTTCTTCAATTCAATCGAAATTAAAAAAAAATATTATCTTGTGACGCTATCAAAAGCGGTAGTAAAAGTGGGAATTGTACTGATTTTATTCCTACTGAGGATATGTTGATGAGATTAAATGCCAAAGATGAAGATATAACTAATAGTAATATTCAAGAACTGATAAACTTAGAAGAGGAGTAAATTTTGCCATAATTGGTGTTGATTTTAATGACTAATAAGTGAAATTAAAAATAATGAAAGTGTACTATAATTTTTTATAAATACTATCCTTTTAATTTTTTTGTGCTATCTTTTTCAACGTACCTAAATCCAACCCTGTGTACATGAGACAGTGTATTATATCTACTGTATAGATACAAACACTACAATAGGTATTATAATAGAGATAAGCTAAAGCTACCCTCATACTAAGCGGCGTTCAGTTATGTTAGTTACTAGGTATGTAAAATCGCTTGAAAGTTAGTCACAGTAGAGCAATTCTGTATACAAATGCACTAGTTTTTGTTTCATTAAAAAAAAACAAGTAGTTATGATTTTACAGACATTTGAAATATCGAGGCCCACTAGCAGTCACTGCTAACAGCTTAGCAGTGACAGTGGGAAATGACGTCACACTGCGGTCACCGTGTGACGTAATTTCCCACTATTACGCGTTATAGATAGGGTTGGGTTTCTTCCCGGGAATAAACCCAACTTCGAGTAAATTTCCAATTTAGTGGGAAAGAACCCGGGAATTTTCCCATTGGGTGGGAAAATACTCAAATGGTCATATTTAGTAGATTTTGCGTATATAGCGAGAAATACCTTTACCAAATCGTTTGAATAACATTTAACATGATTTTTATTAGGGTCATACTCATATCATACAATAAAAAAACAATAAAAAAAATGTTGCGTTGTTTTTAAAAAAAGCGACGTTTTGGGCTGTAAGGGTTGTGGTGGACAGTCGGTGGACAGTCGGACAGACGGTCTCGTGCAGAAAGAGCACGTGTGCACATGTACAACGCTTACATAGCCCGTCCCGGGTCCCGAGGGAGGTGTTGCAAGCGTCCATAGGATACGGTAACCGCTTACCAACAGGCGGGCCGTATGCTTGTTTGCTACCTAGGTAGTATAAAAAAATGTGTGATAACTTCCTCCAAGGTTCGCGTAGGGCCGCGCGTAGGTGATGTAGGTGCATACAACAGCGAGTATGATTAAAATAACAATCAAAAGCATCAACAAATATTTTTTTTGAGGAACATAAAGCCATTTGAGTATTTTCCCGCCGTTTGGGAATTTCCCGTATTTTTCCATTCTTTTCCGTATTTTTCTTTTCTTCTCAATATTTTTCTTTCCCTGCCCATCCCTAGTTATAGATAACAAATAAGTAGTAATTTTTTATCTATACCTATTTATACTCTTATTATACTCTATTTCACATAGGATGAGTCGTCAAGGGTTTTTTACCGATATGTAGGGTGAAATTCCATTTGACTACCCTGAAATAGTACTCACAATATTTCATGAAACCTCGCTCTATCATAGTATTCCTTTATTATAACCATTAACCATTGACAAATCTAATAAAATACAAAGTCTCAAATATCCATTTTGAGAGCAATCTAGAGATGGGTAGCTATTCATATAACTAGCCAAAAAACGGCTATACACAAAATAGCCACGGCTACGTTATCTGTCAACACGATAATTAGCTACTGGCTACTGGATGGCTACTGGCTATGGCTAGCTAAAATGATGAGTTTTCTTAAGATACCTCTATGCTGAAAATACCTGTGTAACTATTGATAATTCGAACCAATTTGAACCTTAAGTGCACAATTTTCAGGTATTTTAACCTTTTGTAACATAAACAATCCTCCTCATTACGAGAAGTTAACGTCACACACAGCGGGTAGCCGCCTAGCCGCCAAAGGTTAATAGCCACTGTAGCCGCCACTAGCCGGTAGCTGGCCGGCTAGCCAAAGCCATTCTAGCCGAGTAGCCGCGTAGCCGATAGCTGTGTGTGCGTGCGTTCACTGCGAAACTGAGTTGTGCAAGTTCCGAAAGAGTGAAATTCGAGTGCATGTCGTTATTATTAATTCGAATTTGAAAGGTACTAATTATACGAATTTAAACCTATTGTTTTTTAATTAAATTATTCTGTAATATTATTATTTATTAAATAAATCGTTAAAATCATACTTTTACATCATCATCAATCATAGGTTTACTTGCCTACAACTAACGACTGAGTTGATGTACTGTGAAAGCTTTTAGTTCATAT
The DNA here is from genome assembly GCA_947623365.1 of Achlya flavicornis. Taxonomy (NCBI): domain Eukaryota; kingdom Metazoa; phylum Arthropoda; class Insecta; order Lepidoptera; family Drepanidae; genus Achlya; species Achlya flavicornis. The sequence continues at coordinate 11,010,874 of OX392468.1, forward strand.
CCATCAATAGAGATGACGTTATTGTTGATTTTCGATATTTTTTTTAGTAATACGTACGACCTATGAGGGAAAGTCATTTATTTTCAAAAAGTATACAACAAAATAAAAAGTAAATGAAAAACAAAATCATTACATTAATTTATTACATTATCATCTAGACTAGACTTGTTGCAGCGGCGAGGATCGAACTCAGATCGCAGTTGAACGTTATTCATCAAGAAGCGCCGCCGCTCAAGCCTAATAGCCAAATAGCCAAAATAGCTGACTAGCTAGCTGGATTTTAGACCACATATAGCTGCTAAGCTATTGAAATTTCGGCTAGTTACCCATCGCTAGAGCAATCGGAACAATAACTAGATAGTTCAATATGGCGGCCACTTTTTGAATTTTGTGAAGTGATAAATGTTATGAGGTTCCAAGGTTCTCTCAAATATCCATTCTGAGAGCAATCGGACCAATAACTTATTTTTTTTTTTTTTTATACCACTGAGGTGGCAAACAAGCATACGGCCCGCCTGATGGTAAGCAGTTACCGTAGCCTATGGACGCTTGCAACACCAGGGGTATCACTCGCGCGTTGCCGACCCTGAAGAAACCTTTTCACACCCTTTTTGAAGAACCCCATGCTGTACTCCATTGGGAAAACCACGGTAAATAATTCAAAATGGCGGACATTATTTTTAATTTTGAGCAAAGATTCATGTTATGTGGCCCAAGGGTCTCTCAAATATCCATTTTGAGAGCAATCGGAATAATAACTAGATAGCTCAATATGGCGGCCACTTTTTGAATTTTGTGAAATATTCATTTTATGAGGTCCAAGGACCTCTCAAATATAAATTTTGAGAGTACTCGGACCAATAACTGAATAGTTCAAAATGGCGCAATTTTTGATTCTTGTTTAAGAGAGGAGAGAGAGCCACGGGGTAGAGCGTAGCGTTTATTCGGTCAAAGAGCAGATCGACTGGGGAAGTACCTTCACCTTACAGAACACTGCAGCCACGCCAAATAACTTTATGTTGTGTAAAGTTGTGTTCCTGCGCGTGAGTAAGGTCACCAGAGCTCATGGGGCATCAGGGGGAAAAGTCGGTAACGCGTGAGCGTTGCTTCCATATGGCTGCGGTAACTGCTTACCATTAGGCGGGCCGTACGCTTGTTTACCGAGTTAGTCGTATAAAAAAAAAAGTGACATAATATTTCACTTTTAATATTGTATGTGATCAATAATAAAAATTGTTAACCGCATCAATTTTCCCAATTTATGGGAAACTTTTATGATCTTAAGTCGATGATAGCTCAGTGGTAATGACGTTGGACACCGAGACGAAGGTCCCGGGTTCGAATTCTACAATGAGCTTGAGCTTTCGGTGAAGGAAAACAACGTGAGGAAATCATAGCACGGTGGTAGAGTAATTTGTAATACCCAATACCCATCTGGCTGGCTACCACCAAGCACCTGTCGGTGTGTTCCGACAGCTGCACTTGAGAGCCAGTTCCTTGTAGGCTTTGTGTGCTTACCAACGGCCACATCATCACCAAAATGTCATGTCATTTGTCATGTCAATCCCAAATTAAGCAGAACTTGTAATATGGAAACAGATAACTGATATAATACAAATACCTACAACTTTTTGTTTGTAAATACATACTTAACATACATAATTACACCCAGATTTAGGACATACAGACATGTTCATGCACACAAATGTACGTCCTGTGTGGGAATCGAACCCACGACCTGCGAGCTGCGGTGCGATAGATGGAATCTTAACCAACTGTATTATAGAAACCGTTCGACCGTGTACTCACGTAGAGTTACTTTAACATTATGACGTTTCAAGCAAGGCGCCCAGCCAGCCGACCCGTTTTGAGTCACGTGATTATTTTTCAAATTTGGTCCATTTTAAATAATTTATAATAAATATATTTTGGTTTTTTTGAATTGACTTTCAAAATTGTTCTAATAAAGTTTTAAAATACATAATAAAAATATGTTTTTTTTTTCAATAACCCAATTGTAAATAAAAATAAATAAAATGCTTATGTACTTACAAGTTTTATTTAATTATATTTTCATAACTATAATAAATATATTTCTGGAATAAGGTAATATCTCAGAGTATATAAATACTACGTACATTGTATGTCGTATTGTCGTAATATGTTTACATGTTGCATTATTGCCACTTCCTGTTGGACATTCACAGTGAGATTCTTCAGGATTTCCATTTCCACATCATCTTCATACTGCAGATTCTTCATGGTTTTCCTACAATTACCTATCAAAAAGGTATTATCACCTGTGATTATCACCAACAACACATGATCTTGCCAACAGTAGGTAAATGACGTGTTTCATATAACTGTGTTGCAATCTCCATCTTTTTCTGGGTGCTGGAAAATAATGAATTTTATGTAGGTAGTAAAATACAAGTATACCTACTATGCAGCTAGAATAAAAATATTTCTTGTGAATTTTGATCCTTACTAGCTCAAATAATGCCGTATCATTGTCTTGTCCATGGGTGGAATAATAGTGTTACTCTCGATATGTCTCTTTCATAGGTAACAGCATTACGTGATCTGCGTCTTCCAAGCGTTAAGAACGTCCAACATATTTTTTTTATCATAAAACTCTAATCAGAAACACTATACCTACGTACCTAGTAATTTATAATCATAAAACAGCGAAATCAAACCTTAACTTCTACGGCCCGAATTCCATTAATGCGTTCATGAAATAATTTCCTGTCATGATTCATTTTAGTATCTAAACTGCAAATTCTAAGGTTAACATGGGTTTACTGAGTAAAAAATAACAAAGAAATACTACCTTTCAACAAGGTCTTCTTTTTTCCCACTAAAGGAGGCACCTCGTTTTTTAAGTTCTTCTTTCGTTTCTTTGATCCACCAGTTGGAATATATGTTGTTTAGAATATGGTTTACTTGAGAGCACCGAGAGAAAAGCGTCTTTGTTTCACAAAATGGCTACAAAACAATGCTGAAGCAAAGCCAAATCACAAAAAAATTACATGCAAAGAGAATATAACCACTACGTTAACATGGGATCTAGCTATACTAGCGCCATCTGAGATAAGCTTTCACCGGCCAACCCCATTACATGGGGAGCGATCAGCGATATTGAAAGATATGCGCTCAGATACAGATATCTTATCCACTTATCGTATATGCGTAGTGTGTTATGAACTTTAAGTGTATCATAATATTAAGATCTGAACGCAACCAGATGACGTGACCTGTCATCGCGAGATGAAAACTATGTGTTTTTACCCGACTGACCCGGAAGGAGGGTTATTACTAGATATAATATAACGTATTTCTTTCTTATTATTTACTGAGTTTTATTAACTAATATCATTTGAATATTGATACAGTAAGGGAGTCCTACTCATGGATTTCTAATCATTAATTGTATTGAAGAATGAAATAAAAAGAACTTTGCTTATTTTAAAGGAAAACCGGAAAAGCTATGGGTATAAAAATCAATAGTCACTCCAAATAATAATATGACTGTATTGAAAAATTCAAATCAGACATCAATAAGTTGCCCAGAGCAGCAGCTACAAGGGTAAAAATTCTTAAATTCTATATTATTCCTTTTAGAATCAATTAATGAGTTATTTTTAAGATTTGAAAGTAACTTCACAGCTTTATCTAATTCACTTCGCTTCGATTCTATTTGGAAATAAGACACAAGTTCTTTATCTTCAGCAAATCTGCTGAGTATTCTGCTCAGCTCATCTAAATGGCTTTTGAGTTTATCACATTCTGTCTGGAACATCTTAATTTGCGCACTCCTTTCTTCGTCACGCTTTTTCAATAAACTCCGTTGTTGTTGGTACAAAGCAACATATTCACAAATCGTGTCAGTTTCATTTTGTAGCTGGAGAATGATATGTTCTAATCTGTGTTTTTCGTCGGACAAATTTGCAACCTCCTCCATTATTTTTAAAAATCGGTCTTGAAGCTTAAACATAGCGTCTTCTTTCGGAATGCTCTCTTTACGCTCAATAAATGTGTTATTTTCAGCATTTTTACCATCAACGCATAAAACTGCAATTTCTTGATCCTCTCTATGAAAATCAAGACATTTTTCGAGATGTATTGATTGGTCACAAGATATTTCAATTTGAGCCTGTTGTGCGCATAAAGAACCTGACATTTGTTGGAATTTCTTTTCCATATCCCTATAACTCGATTGTAACCTAATCATTTCTTCGTCTTTAGCTTTCAATTTAACAAACATGTCTTTCGTCTTCTCTTCGATTTCGGCTAATTTAATAGTCAATTCTCTATTTAAATATTTTTCAGCGATTAGTTTTTCAGTCAATTCCAATTTATCAGTGCTCTAAAAAAATAAAAGAATGTAATCCTAACTTATATTATAAAAAAATAAAATGTGTTCCTAACTAATATTATAAAAAAATAAAAGAATGTAATCCTAACTAATATTATAAATGCGAAAGTGAGTTTGTTTGTTACGCTTTCACGTCTGTACTAAACGGATCATCATGAAATTTGGCCTGCAGATAGCCTATGGTATGGAGAAGGACATAGGCTACTTTTTATCCCGGGAACGCGGGTGAAACCGCGGGGGACAGCTAGTCATCATAAAATAAATGGAAGTATTTATAAAATCTTTCGTATCACGGAATTAAGAAGGCCACGCAAAGGCTCCGACAATGAACCGAGTGCCTATCGTTACTTTTGAATATTATGTACAACATTTCTTTCTTTTCTTTTCTTAAAATATACTGAAGTATTGGGTACGTAGGTAGCTATTAACTGATGGGGAAGAAAGGTTCTTAAGTGGCTCCCAAGAGCAGAGCGGAACGACCTGCCACCAGCTGGATGAACCGCTGGATACAAGCGGCTCAAAACCGTTTGATATGGGGATTTATGGGGGAGGCCTATGTTCGGTAGTGGACTTCCATAAGCTGAATATGATAATTAGGTATGTTGCTATGTATGTAGCACCAAATAGAGCGTATGTGTCTCCCTTCCAGTAGTCGGACAGTACCAATTCGCATTCGGAATAAATGCATGCGTTAATTATATATTTTATATTAAAAAAATCATCAGAGGGCTCATCACAGAAATTATATTTCAAATTGTATAACCAATAAAAAAGGTAAAACCAAAAACTGAAGTATAGCGTACCCTACTATCAGATACTCACCATTTTCACAAAAGCATCTTCTAATCCGTGCATATCCTGTTTTAACTTTTTGTTTTGTTCAGTAGCTCTCTGCGCTGCAATTTTGTCGCTTGTTATATCAGCATTTAACTTTGATATACTGATATTGTCATGTATGAGTGATTCAGATTCATTGATTTGTGTCAGTTCTATAATTTTCGCATTACTTTTTGCATAAAGTTTCTGGAGTTCTTCATACTTAGTGCTTAAATCAATCATGTCTACCTATAAAAGTAACAAAAACAAATTGTATCAGGAGGAAGTAAAATTTTAACAAGGTTGAAACTTCCCGTTGAAATTTTTTCTCTTCTATTCTAAACCATAATAGCTATACTGTGTTTACAACTGGGATGTGTCACGGATAGCTAAATCCTAAAGTCTAGGGAATGAGGAATGTTAATAGGTATGCAAAACCGCTTGAAAGTATCAGTAGAGCAATTATGTATATAAATACATTCGTTTTTGTTTCGTTCAAAAAAACCAAGTAGTTATTATTTTATAGACATTTGAAATTCCCCTAAATATCGAGGCCCGCTAACGGTCAAGTGACCGCGGGGTGACGTCATGTTCCAACGCTCCGTTCACTCATATTAGTCGCTAGCGGTGTAATGTACATCATATATTTTTTTTTGTTTTTACATTCTTTTAGAAGAAGAATTCTTTAGAAGTTACAGGGGGGGGACACACATTTTACCACTTTGGAAGTGTCTCTCGCGCAAACTATTCAGTTTAGAAAAAAATGATGTTAGAAAACTCGAATATCATTTTTTAATACCTATCCATAGACACCCAACATGGGTTTTATTTAAAAAAAAAATTAGTTTCAGTTCTAAGTATGGGGAACCCCAAATTTTTTTTTTTTTTTTAATTTTTGTGTGAAAATCTTAATGCGCTTCACAGAATACATCTAATTAAGTACCAAGTTTCAACATTATAGTTCTTAGTTTCGGAAAAAAGTGGCTGTGTGACGATATACGATATACGGATGGACAGACAGACAGACATGACGAATCTATAAGGGTTCCGTTTTTTGCCATTTGGCTACGGAACCCTAAAAAAGTACCTTCTTATAAAAAAATCGGGACGTCTGGCAACGCTGCTTGGAGGCCTCCGTGCGGCCTTCCAGACGAGAGTTTGACGTTGTCACTAAATAAGAGATAAGCACGACTGTTAGCAGCGCAGTTTAATTGCTCGCTGGTGTAACTTTCTTTGTTTACCGCATAATGCGTATGCGGCTGTAATTTATTCTAAACAAAATTGGCAAAATTATTTTTATTGCCAGATCATTTAATGATTTCCCCCAATAGGGATGCGGCTTGCTTGGGTAAAAAAAACTAATTAGTCCGTCAGTTTGTTCATTAATACACCAACATTATTTATTGCTTGATCAAATTAATAAAAATTGACAAAGATAAAGCGGTTCAAAGTTCGGGAGGAGGGGCTCGTGCCGACACATGTTTGTGAAAAGTGTATCATCGCGTGACGTAACGCGGATCTTCAACACACCATATCTTCGTAATTTTTTGTTTGAAAGACAAGAAAAAATAGGTGTCTTATATTTTTTGATAATGTAAATGACTGACTTAATAGGACTGCGGAGGATGAATTGCCCATACAAACGTAATACTTAAATTTGTACGTAGTATTTATCTACTCTGAGCTAAAATCATTTGAAATTCGAGCAAATTTCCACCATATTATACTATTATTCGGGATCGGATAGTATTTATGATAGGTAAATTAGTAATATTTAATTTAAAAACACTGACCTGAAACGATTTGTAATCGTTAATTTAGCATTTTTTTATGAGTATGTATTCTTCTTATTTGTTTCATATTAAAAACAACAATATAAGTGCTATAGATTCAGGAACATAGATTATATTGACAAGTTACAGAATAACAACACTTTTTGAAAAATATTAAGTTTTCATTCATAAAGGATCATGGCGAGATTTGTACAAAAAAATTAAGATTTTTAGAGACGTTGGAATGACGTTATAATTGATCCTTGGTGCCTAAGGAACAACTTGAGCCATTTAAAATATTTTTAGAACCCCGGGATAAAAATGGGAATTTCTATGGCAAGCCGGCGAATCGCGACTATTTGCGAACAAAACCATTATGTTGTTGTTATGTTTTGCGGGGTTTATAAAATATCCTGGAGACCGTGCGTACCTACTTGGTTTTAGTTACGATTTTTAAGTTCTTTATAGTTTGTATGTACACCTAATTAATAATTTGTGGTTAACGGTGTTGGTGTCCAGTGGCGTGCATTGGTTTTCGGACTAGGTAGGCAGAAGAAATCATGGCCATACACGCCTAAATATGCCTCTTAGATAGATAATGTTTTTTTACCAGATTCGTAAAATTGTTTAGGTCAGCGTATCATTCGACACACATTTGGTATGATTCATTAGCAAACAAAATACATAAAAACAGAATAATAGAATCGAATAACAGCACCCAGATAGCCAGGTATATAATAAACATAATATTCTGTGTTAAAATGTCTAAGATTTTTACCTTTTTTTTGAATCCATGAATGTTTTGGAGTTGGTCTAGCAAGTTACCTACTATTTTCAACAAACGAAAACTGACTAAAGGACTAATTTATTGATACATTTTTCATCTACACCACAAAATTTAACACAGATACACTTCGCAAAATCACAATAGAATAAAAGTAAATAACAACAATATTGCATACAATGCCAGCCAAACCATAAACAAACCAACACAAATAAATTGCGAAGTTATATTTGAGTTGCTCTAATGTTGGTAAACTGTAGTTTTTTTTAATTTGGATGGGTTACATTATTTACAACAGAGTAGGTAAAGTTACTTTTGGTCCATAAATCGCGAATGTCAAATGTCAGTATGCTACGCATAGCAAAAGCGTGATTTATGCTTTCGTCGTATTATCTTAAAGAAGTGTGTATGTGTGTATGAATATGCCGAAATCGTTTCAGTGTGCGTGAATTTGAGAGACGAACTCGCGAGTGCCTGCGCGGCAATGTTTGAAATTTCGTATTGAATGTTAGGTTAGAATTTTTATTTAAAATGATTTTGTAGTTTAATTGAATCAAAATATTATTTTATTGAATCTTATGAGGTAGGCATTGCTTATTTGCCTATATGGAATGCACGCCACTGTTGGTGTCACAATTAATTATAATCATATTTTATTTTACTAATTATCCATTGTGATACTGTTTGTTTGCCTAAATAAATAAAAAAAAAAAAAAAAAAAAATATGCTGGAGGATCAGTGTTGGGGATAATCCAGAGCCATGCGGGACGCCAGCATTAATGTCATGCTATCGGAGCAACTACTGTCAACAAAGGCTCTAATGTATGCCAAACAGCAAGCTGACTGATTATTATTCATTTTTACCACTGTTTAACCTACTGCATACAAATTATCATACTTATAACTTTTCTGTTCTTGATGATTTACTAACGAAATACTTACTTGCAATTTTTCATATTTTTTTTGATAATTTGTACAGTCATCAGTCATAATTTGCTTTTCAATGGGGGTGGGTTCAGGTTTCAAAAAGTGAAATTGTTGTAGTCTTATTTCCATATCGCTTATTTGATCAATAAGACTATTCTCTCGGTTAGATAGACCATCCACTTCTTTTCTAAGATCTTCATTTTTCTTTATGACTGTTCTCAGTTGTTCATTCAATTCACTAACATAGTGCTCATAGTGCATATTAATTTGGTCTTTATCTTTTTGCAACACTTTTAACTGTTTCTCTAACATAGTCGTTGTATTGACCAGCTCTTCATTATGTTTTCGAGTCAAAGATTCTGCATTATTTAATGTAGGTTCAGCTGACGATCCATTTGTTAATTGTTGCAACTGCAGTTGAGTCACTTCAAGTTGATTCTGTAAATTGTGAATTTGACTGTTAAGCGAGTCATTTTCTGCCTCTTTTGAAGTCAAAATATTTTTTGTGAATTCCAGTTGTTCATGTAAATTACTTTTTTCTTCATACCATGATGATTTTGAATAATTTAATTCCTGAATGAGGCGTTCATTTGAAATTATATCTTCTGAAGCTTTTGAATACTTAGCATGCACAGTTCGGAGTTCATTTTCTAGGTCAATAATCTTCTGATTGGACGTATTATACTTTTCCACAACAGATGTAAAGTTCGACTCTAGATGAGAAAATTTTGATTGAAGTTCCATCATTTGTAGCTCTAAATTTCTCTTATTTGTAATTAAAATCTCTGTAACATTGGCATTAGGTTCATAAAAAATATTATTATGCAAATCACTTTGTATTACTTCAGATGGTATATTTATGTCTTGTTTAAGCACAGCTACATTATATTCCTCCGTATGATCATATTTTTTCTGAGCTTTTTCGTAAATATGGTCATCTAATTGTGATATAAAATCAGAGCTATCTTCATTATCGTCCTTATGAATTGAACACAGCTTTTTATCTTGATGATCTCTCAACTGCAAAAATAAAAATATCTAATTAAAATGTTGTTGCAGTAGGTACATTGTTCTGAAAGTCATGTGACCAAAATATGGTTCCGTGACTTCCTTTGATGCATATTTTTTTCTAGTCTAGATGATCAAGCGATAAAAGTAAAACTTAACGAAAAAAGGACATTACAAATTAATGTAACCAACTTATTGTAAGCAACATCTGTCCCTTGCTGTGAAAATACCATTTATTCAGTAATTTCTCTGCAAACTATTCAATAGTAATACAAGATCACAAGTTAGCTGGAAAGAAACACGTAAGGATTTTACTGCATGTCTCTATTAACTAAAATAATAAATAAAGTAAAGTAAAGTAAACTAACTTAAATGTTGGTATACAATGGTTCTATGAAAGGATTTTTGGAAAAACCATTCCTAAGGTTGCGCGCGTAAAGCCGCGGAGCGTAATGCAAGAGGGGACGTGGTCTGCGAGGAATTTGAAAATTAGGTATTTGAAGAAACTAATTGCCGTCGCGCTACGCCCGAACAACCGAGTTATCAATGTGTGAATGGATAGTCTGTGTTTGTGTGTGTAATAAGAGCGCACCGCCCGCGACGGCTCCATCCAGGGTATACCCTGGAGTAGGGTTCAGATCCGGGACATCCCGGTCTCGAAAGTACCGGGAATTCCCGGTTCTTTTGTCAGTAAAATGGAACCGGGAAATCAAATTTGATTACCGGTTCTTTCGGTACTGTCGGGAATTTAATTTTTATTACGCTATTCACACTACTACTTACTTCTACTGTTCAAAAGTTCAAAACTAATATAAATAATTCAGCGCTAAAAGAAATAACGCGCGAACTGAATGATGCACTCGCTGCATAACCTACACTCGCTCGCAGTTACTAGTTGCTAGGAAGGAAAGTAGTAGGTAGTAGTAAGGTAATAGTAGGATCAAAAAGAATAATTTCGATTTTCCAATGTCGGGTGCCAGGTATTTTTTCAGTCCTCTATTTTTTCATTAGAGCTACTACAAAAGAAATGGTTTTCACTATTCAGTCTTCCGAATTTCACGGCTGACACCAGCTGATATACAAGACGGCATATTAACACCTCGGCTCCTTAACACCTACACATGAAGAAGTGGGCAAAGCCATAATCTCGCTAGAGAGTGGAAATGCACCGGGATTCGATCGATTCGATTTAATATCCGCAGAATAGAGCGCTCGTGGTGTAGCATAATTAGCCGTTCTTTATCGATCGGCAAAGTTAAGCTACGTCTGTCGTGGTCGGTACCTGGATGGGTGACCGCCTAGTGGTATTTCAAATCGAGCGTTTCCGTGCTTCGGAAGGCACGTAAAGCCGTTGGTCCCGGTTATCACTAAATTGTGATAGTCGTTAAGGTAGTTGGATGCCTCCCAGGCGCCTTGAAAAATTCCAACAGTAGGTTGACCACTAGCCTACCTCCACCAATCCGCAGTGGGTACGCGTGGTGGAGTATTGCCCAGTCCCTTTCACCCTCATTTGTGAATGGAGGCCTGTTCTCAGCAGTGGGATATTATAGGCTGATGATGATGATGATGATCCGCAGAAATGCATAACGCTGACCTACCCTCCGTTCTAGAGACCCTGACGCCTGGTGCTGGTGTGCGAGAAAGCTGCCTCCTATCACCGATCCTCTTTTTGATCGCTTTGGATGGGATTATGCTTCGCGTGTATGACAACAGGCACCGCAGGATAGAGTGGGTAATCTCCAACGTCTTGGAGGATTTAGACAACGCCGACGACATATGCCTGTTGAGTCATACACGCGCCGATATGCAAGCTAAGCTCGAAGATCTGAGCCATGAGGCAACAAACATAGGACTGAAAATCAACATCCGGAAGACCCAAGAGATGCGATCTGGATTGAAGAATATTGCAACGTTGCTGATAGGTACAGAGGTAGAGGAACGCGTCCACAAATTCACTTACCTTGGTAGTGTCGTGTCAGAATCAGGAGGAACTGAAGATGAGATCTCTTCTCGGATTGCCAAGGCCCAAGCAACTTTCCCTCTCAAGCTAACCCTAGCAGGCAATGGACTGGAATCCCCAGGGGAAGCAAAAGCGTGGCCGTCACAAACAAACCTTGTGACGCACTGTGATTGGCGAAGCGAAGAAAATCGGGAAGTCTTCGAGTGAGATCAAGCGCGAAGCTTAAGACTGCCTTATCTAGGGGATGAAGGATCAATATTCATAAGTCACCACTACAATCAATCGTCACCATTCCATATTTTTTTACCAACATATCAACTACGTATCAATATCTACATATAAGAATCAAAAAGAATAAATTCGATTTTCCAAAGTCTTTTCTTAGTTATGACAATACGAAATAGAAGAAAAATGTCTATGAGAAGACTTGAGTGATTATATTCTGTCTTATTCTTAAGTTTTTTTTTTATTACTTAAAATTTTATTCTTAAGTTTTTTTTAATTACTTAATTACTTAAATATAACTTGAATATTTAATTGTGGTATACTTTTGAAGCGTATCACTGCGTTATATAACAAAAACTACCAAGAACCGAAAATACCGAAAGAACCGGGAAATCCCGGTTTCTTTAAACAAAAATCCCGAAATTCCCGGTTCTCAAAAAAGAGACCGGTTCCGGAAACCCTACCCTGGAGCACAACTTCAAACCACGCGCTGGAGACTGCGTGTATGCTCGCGATGACATCTGCTGTCGGCGTCTCCGTGGCCTTGAAAAACCGGGTTTTTCTGTCCTGTGGATATTGGTGGGCACTGGTATAGAGCAAATACTCTATGCCTGTGTCTACCGATCACACAGCAGTGACCAGGAGACGATCGGGCATCGCGAGTGGTTGTACCCACACCGGGAGACCGACCTTGCTGGGAGAGAGGCGTTGAAACTAGCACTTACGCTAAATCTCTCCCAGCTCGTTCGCGAAGCCACGCGCGTGCCGGATGTTGCTGATCACACAGCCAATTGATTGGACCTTCTGCTGACAACAGATCCTGACAGGTACTCAGTTTCGGTGAATGCCCCATTGGGAACCTCCGACCACTGTCTGGTGCAAGCTGTGTCGTCCTACTCTCCGCCTGACCCTTCCCTAAAGGCACCAGGCGAGTTTGGCGATACAAGTCAGCAGATTGGGATGAGATGCGTTCTTTTCTTGCATCTTATCCTTGGCGGCAAACTTGCTTTACTTCCGATGACCCGTCCAGCTGTGCGAGTGCCATATCAGATGTGATATGTCGAGCAATGGAATATTATATCCCATTCTCCGACATATCACTCAATAGCGAAACCCCCAAGTGGTACAATGCTGATTGTGCCTCTGCTGAGGCACGAAAACAGTCAGCTTACCGAATCTGGGCGGATTCTCGCACTCGCAAAGCTCCTGACACGGCATGAAGAAAAAAGCCTTTAACATCGCTGCCAAGTCCTGCAAAAAGGCACAGAAGAAGGCGCGTTTCGACCATGTTGGCCGGATCGGAAAAAAGCTATCAACTTACCCCTCTGGGAGTAAAGCTTTCTGGTCCCTTGCCAAATCGGTCGAGACTAATTTCTGCCGCCCGTCGCTCCCGCCATTGCTGAAGCCTGATGGATCACTAGCTTACACTGCTGTAGAGAAGGCCAATTTGTTTGCCTCTCTATTCGCGGAGAATTCATGTCTAGACGCTGGTTTACAGCTAGTAAAGGTACTACGCGCTCTGGACGTGAATAAAGCCAGTGGTCCCGACGGCATTCCAGCCATTGTCCTGCGCAATTGTGCGCCCGAATTGTCTCCTGTCTTGACACGCCTGTTTCGCCTCTCACTTCGAATGGGTCATGTCCCGAAAATCTGGAAGCTTGCTAACGTGCAACCTGTGCCTAAGAAGGGCAGCCGTGCCGATCCCACAAACTATCGACCGATTGCCATCACCTCCATACTCTGCAAGACAATGAAACGTGTATTGAATCGGAGGCTCCTGGCATACCTTGAAGATAACGAATTCCTCAGCGACCGACAGTACGGTTTCCGCCAAAAACACATCACGGGGACGCAATTGCCGTTTCCCTTGTTTTTTTTTTTTTTTTTTTATACAACTTAGTCGGTAAACAAGCATACGGCCCACCTGATGGTAAGCGGTTACCGTAGCCATATGGACGCTTGCAACACACGAAGCATCGCTCACGCGTTACCGACCTTTCCCCCCCACCCCTATGAGCTCTGGCGACCTTACTCACGCGCAGGAACACAACTTTGATATTTCTAAGGCTTTCGATAGGGTCTGGCACACCAGCCTTCTAAGCAAGCTTCCTTCATATGGAATTCCTGATGGCCTGTGCGCTTGGATTTCCGATTTCCTGAGTGAACGGTTTATACGAGTGGTCATAGACGGGTGCTCGTCGGACCTCTTGGCAATCAATGCCGGTGTTCCTCAGGGATCAGTTCTCTCTGCAACCTTATTTCTGCTGCATATGCTGCAACGATCTGTTAAAACCCGGTATCTTTGGGTACGCAGACGACAGCACTGTTGCAGAGAGATACATTTCCAGCGCACGAGCCACTAGTGACGAGATCCAATTGTTTCGAGAGGCCATGGTTGAGCGTTTGAACACAACCTTACAGGCAGTCTCTGATTGGGGCAAAGCCAATCTGGTCACGTTTAACGCCACCAAGACACAGGCATGTCTTTTCACCGCCAAACGGAGTCCTTACCATCAGGCTCCTACTTTCCAAAATATATCCGTGCCAATATGCGATCGGCTTGATCTCCTAGGCATAACATTAACAGCCAAAATAAACTTTGGCTGTTCTATTGAGTCGAAGGCAGAAACAGCTGCCAGAAAGCTGGGTATCCTCTCTAAGGTTAAGCGGTACTTCACGCCTGGGCAGTTGCTCCAACTTTATAAAGGACAAGTCCGGTCATGCATGGAGTACTGCTGCCATCTTTGGGATGGATCAGCTAAGTACCAGCTTGAGGCCCTCGACTCAATAGACCGCCGAGCCAGGAGACTCATCGGAGATGAGTCTTTAATTAAGGCGAAACTCACGAGCCTCGACCATCGAAGAAAGGTTGCTTGCTTATCGGTTTTCTACAGGATATATTTTGGAGAGTGTGCGCAGGAATTGTTCAACTTAATTCCACCATCCCCATTTTTCCACCGAACCACAAGACGCCGGGAAAATTTTCACCCGTACGTTGTTGACATACCGAAAATACGGACACAGCGTTTTGCATCCTCATTTATAATGCGGACAGCAAGGGAGTGGAACTTGCTTCCGGCGTCTGTGTTTCCTGACGCCTACAATCTAGGAACTTTCAAGGCCAGAGTGAATAGGTTTCTTCTGGGTAAGCGTGTTTCATCTTAGGCTTCGTCATCGCCCCTTATGGGCGGGTCAGTGGCCAAACGCAAGCCCATTTAATTTAAAAAAAAAAAAAAAAAACGAGACTACCGGCTATCGCTTTGCTTTGCGTACAGTAAATGTTTTCATTTTAGCTGCATGGACTTATAAATGACTAGCGACTCGCCCCTGCTTCGCACCGATGCAATGTAGGTGCACGCGTTGCCGTCTCTGCCCTGGCATGGTATCGCGAATTGTTTTTCGGTAATTTTAAATCTGTAATAAGTAACTTCTAAAATATTAATGATAAAGATTTGCTGTAAAGAGCAAATTATATCAACGAAATGCACAATGTAACTTATTTTATTTAGATAAGGATTAATATCGTATATTGGTCAAAATAACTTCGAAAATATAACCCACAGAGACACTTCACACTGCACAATGTAACTTATGTTATTTAGATAAGGATTAATATTGTATATTGGTCAAAATAACTTCCAAAATATAACCCACAGAGATATGTTTTTACACCCTAGAATATTTTTTAAATATGACAAAACTTGGTAGATAATTATATAATTTGGACATCTCATTTAATTATTATTTTATTATATTGCTTTATTAAGTATATTATGTACCATTAATTATTAGAGTCTATTTAAATGTATAATAAAATTGTGCATGCTATTCTGTAGCGAAATGTGTAGACCCTATTTTAAGATAACACCTAATTTTTCGACATTTCTGGCGAAATAATCAATTTCATCATAAAAATGGTAACTGTCGGTTATCCGTAGGATAGGTATAGATAGATATAGATATATCCCATCGCAGACTTTATTGTGGATATTTTTAAATCCGTAGTTTATATTTTTTATGTATATCTTATGGTTTTTGTATGTTATGGTCCATGTAATTTACTAGTAGTTAGTACTAATTTACATGTAGTAAGTAACAAATTTTTCGGCGACTTGGTTGCAAAATATTGTTTTTTTCTACTTACATAAAAACTTAATTAGGTTTATCTATCTATATATATAAAATTCAAAGTCCTGACTGACTGACTGGATATATCAACGCACAGCTTCTGCCACGCAGGCAAAGCCGCGGGCAGAAGCTAGTTATTAAAAAAAGGGAACTAATTTTTTGAGCTGTTATTTAAATATTCGAGATGTTATTATGATCACTTGAAAAAAATATTGAGCAGTTATTTAATTTAATGGCGGTTGATTAATTACTGCGACAGTAAAACATGGAAAGTAATAAAAAAATAATTAGTCGGTTATTTTATCATACACTGTCAATTCTAAAAATAATTGAGCAGTCCAATAACTGAATGAGCGGTAAAAATGATGGAATGAGCGGTTCGATAAATAGTTCGGCAGATCATAGCGAGCGGTGACACCCGAACTCAAATTCATTGAAAAGAGAGGTAAATGTTCGTTCGTTGGGCGGAGCCAAAAAGGTAAATGGAACCCTTATGGTGCGACTTCGTCCGTCTGTCCGTCCGTCCGTCACACCGCTATATCTCTAAAACTACTTTACCACCTCATTGTTTATAGAATTGCTTAGAATGAGATTTCTTACCGACAAATTCCGATTTTTTACTGCCCACACGTAACCGCTCGTTCAATATTTTTTACCGCCAATTTAATTATTTCCTTCTCAATTATATATTCACTGATCCATTTCCTTATTTTTTATTACTCATTTTTGTTTACTTTACTGCTTAGTTTTAACTGCTGTACTATTTATTAAACGTGCCATTTATAATTTTTAACTTACCAAAACCGCTATTTACAACTGCCTCTTTAAATCAGTGCCTTAAAAAAATATCTAACTAATAGTGAAAACTACAAAAATTCCGTTGCCTGGTTTATGAAGAGTTAGCGGATATACAGACAGATAGACGCGGAGTACGACTTTGTTTTATACTATGTAGAGATGATTCAATTATAGAAGTAAAAAGGTAATTACAAAAAAAAAACTATCGATTTCAATATATACTAAAAATTATGAAATAACTCTAATATGACACTGTTTAGAAGTCAGTGAAAAAGCACCACAAGTCAGATTAGAGTTATTTCATACATATTAGGGTATTTCGAAGTAGTTTGTTTTGTTTTTTTAATTACTTTTTTTTCGTAATTTTACTTACATGCACTAGAATTTGACCAAAGTTTTGAGATATTTTCCCTTTGACACCACTCCCGTGGCTTGTATCAATAAGCCAAGCCGTCACACGTATTAGTCCATTATTTTAAAAACGACTGAACCAATTTTTATTAAACTTGCAATGTTTCCTAATGGTGAATCCCTACCGTAGTAACACGGTATTATTAGGTAAGTTACCTAATGTTAACCGTGTTGCACAGTGTTGCTCAACAAAAGATTACTGCGGTGTGGATTGTGGATGCACCATTAGTTGAAGAAAACCTAAGTCAATAAAAAATAATGGTCATAATCCGATTAATAGTTTCGTTAAATGCGTGGACAAACATACATACATACATTCATACGTATTTACGTCACACCTATAAAATATTGTATCCTTTTTAAAAGGCCTATTTCTATGCCTATCGTATTATGTGAATATAATGTAGTTCCAATAATATTACATACATAAGTACGTGTCGAATTGATAATCTCCTTTTTTTATGTCGATTAATAAAATGCCCGCATAAAATAGCTGAGATGGCTCCAAAAGAAGGAATATTTAAAAAACAAAAACTGCTGCATATTCCAGAACAACAAATAAAAGAAACCACAATTACCTAGGTAGGTACTTCTATCAAATCCAAGGCCAGTTACACATAACAAATTTTATTTCATTTCGACGGGCAGCTGGCGTGGTTGGTTAAGACTCTGGTCAAGATTCCACCTATCGCGCCGCTGGTCGTGGGTTCGATTCCCACACAGGACATGCATTTGTGTGCATGAACATGTCTGTATGTCCTGAGTCTGGGTGTAATTATGTATATTAAGTATGCATTTACGAATAAAAAAGTAGTATATGTATTATATCAGTTATCTGGTTTCCATAGTACAAGCTCTACTTAGTTTGGGATCAGATGACCGTGTGTGAGGAATGTCCCAGGATATTTATTTATTTATTTATTTTATTGGGTCTAAGGGTATGTGAAACAATCGAAAGAGACAACGAATTTCGTTCGGAAGGGAACTCGACGTTTCGTTTTCCCCATTTTCCTCCTCGAAAACTAATCCGTTTTTTTTTTTTTTACTAAAATTCTAAGAAAGGGTGTGTCTAGGTCTCTCTTAATTTTTTATATGTTAATAACTTTTCGAATTTGTCTGATAGTCCTTTTAATCACGGCGGAAAAATAGGGCATTTATTGTAATTTTTATAATTGGGTCATATTTTCTTTACTAATTATTAATTGCTGAAAAAAAGGAAATAAGAGGGACGCGTCCAAAGCAAACCTTGATGATATGAAAAAAATATTTTTGCTCTAGAGGCATTATTAAGGAAGAAAACAGGGGATTACATTTGTATGGAAAAATCGTAGCCCGCGTCCCATCTTAATCATAATAGGGTAAGGACCAAAATTTTGGTGCACTTTGAATTTTCACACTGTCCGAGAAGTTCAATAAAAAATAAAAAAAATACGAAAAAAATCTTGGTTTTCTTTAATGGTGCGAAAAAGTCCGTTATTTCATCATTCTATCCTAAGGATTCTATCTTATTTTTTTAATTATTTTATGTTAATGATTTTTATATTATACCAATAAAAAATTTTAAACTGCATAATTTACGTACGTAATGCATTCTTTCCATACAAATGGTTGATGTCCGTGGACGGCCTTTCCTCGAAAATCATTTTATTGATTTTTTTAGATACACTATGGCCCTTTAAATTTATATACACACATCAACAGAATATAGGGTTATTTTATATATCATCACACTACAACTATTTCACATATTCCAGGATATAATTCACATGCAACTGTTAAAAACAGAAACCAAAATAGTGGGGTTGTGGTTTATATTAATAACACCTGGAATGTTACTGTGTCAGAACCTGCGATTGAAGGTGCAGACTGTCTGGTGATTAAAATTCCTAATTTTGTGACCATACTTAGCATATACCGCTCACCATCGAATAAAACGCTCGAAGGATTTTTATCATCACTAGAATCTTATATAACCAACAACAGCTTAGATAATCAGCCTCTTATCATAGCAGGAGACCTAAATGTGAATATAATGAACAGTACTGATAATACTCAGAGCTTAGAATACCAATGCTTTATGGCGGAAATTGGGCTCTTACCAGCTATAGATCAACCAACAAGAGGCTCAGCATGTCTTGATCATATATATATAAGTACTTGTTTTGCCCAATCTTCAATTGGTATCATTTGCCAGACTGATATTACGGACCATTACTCTGTCATATTAGGTGTAAACCTTGAAAAGCCTAAAATGACGCGACTTAGCCGTCTTAAATTGAAGAGAGATTACGACGCTATTAGGGAGGATCTTATGGATATTAAATGGGATGATCTGTATGCAACTAGAGATATGAACAGTGCAACAAATATCTTTACACGGAAATTGATGGATTCAGTTAATAAACACACAAAAGAAATAAGAATTAGTAGATCTAAGTACAACCTCAAACCATGGATAACACCGGGGCTTATGCGTTGCATGCGACACCGCGATAAGTTACATTTGCAATCTAGAAAAGAACCAAATAATGAAGCTCTACAGTTAACCTATAAACGCTACCAAAATTTCTTTATAGGATTAATCCGGAAACTTAAAAATGAATACGAAACTATGGAACTAAATCAAAATTTGAAGAATCCCAAAAAACTATGGAAGTCCATTAAAAATATCTGCAATTTAAATGTAAAAAACCAAGAGTCTTCTGAACTTTTGTGTCTTCCGGGTACTCTAAACCCACAAAACTCAATAAATCTCTGTAACACTCATTTCTCCACGGTTGGTTATAAACTTGCCAACAAAATTCTTTGTAACATTAACACTAGTGAAGCTAATTTAGCAAGTTCAGTTAGAGCCAAAAGTACTCCTGCAGATTCTTTCTTTATGAATCCCACCGACGTATATGAAGTCGATACACTAATTAGCAAACTACAAAATGGTAAAGCCCCGGGTATCGATGGTCTTGAAAACACTCTACTAAAACATATAAAGATAGCCATAATTGAACCACTGACATATTTGTTAAATTTTAGCCTAGCGACCGGAGTATTTCCCACTGTTTGGAAACTAGCCTCGGTTTGTCCAATACATAAGAGTGGCCATAAAGATTTACTTAACAACTATAGACCCATTTCGCATTTGGGAGTTCTTTCGAAACTTCTGGAAAAGCTTGTTAATGGGCGACTAGTTGATTTTCTGGAGTCTCGAAGCTTGATATCCCAGAATCAATTTGGTTTTCGGAGAGGTAAAAGTACAGAAGACGCTGTGACTCTGCTATGCTCTGAAGTGTCCACACAACTGGACAATGGAAAATGCTGTGTGGGAATATTTCTAGATTTGGCAAAAGCCTTCGACACTGTTTCCATTCCGATACTTTTGAAAAAGCTAGACAACATGGGAATTCGGGGTATTGCTGGAGAATGGTTCAAGAGTTACTTGTTGGAGCGGAGACAGGGTGTAAGGATCTCAGAGACTGTAAGTGGACCATTATCGGTATCTTATGGGGTGCCCCAGGGCAGTATATTGGGGCCCACTCTATTTAATATATACATTAATGATATTCATGACCTCTCCATTGATAGTGGCCAGGTCGTTTGTTATGCGGATGATACTGTGGTCATTATACATGATCCTAATTGGAAAAAGGTTTCATCGCTTGCTGAAGTTGGGATGTCACAGATTGGAGGATGGCTCCGCAAGAACCTACTTACTTTAAATACGGGAAAAACCACGTTCTTATTTTTCCATAAAACTTCTGCTTCTGCACCCCCTGATAATGCTATGAGTATTAGAATACATGACATAGACTGTACGCATAGTAATTCATGTAGTTGTATATCTCTTAACAGAACAAAATTTATTAAATACCTGGGAGTGTTTATAGATGAAAATCTAAATTTCAAGATGCATATTGAGAGACTTTCAGCACGCGTTAGAAAAGTGATTAGTATAATGCGTAACCTGCGGAATACCGCATGCAGGGAACTGCTTATATCAGTTTACATCGCAATGTGTCAGTCTCTGTTAATATATTGTATCACCTGTTAGGGAAGTGCTGCTAAAAGTTACCTCATTCGAGCTGAACGAGCACAACGCTCTGTACTCAAGGTTATGTTCAAGAAACCTTTTAGGTACCCAACTACGGACCTGTATAAAGAGAGCGGTATGCTAAGTGTTCGTCAACTTTTTATACTAAACCTTTCACTCGCAGCACACAAGTACTTCCTTACATCCAGAAGTAACTTAACGAAGAAAAGAATTCATAAAATCCACACTCCTCTAGTTAGTACTTCTTTTGCACGGCGTTTCGGCCTTTTCTCAAGAGCACATGTTTATAATAGTGTAGTCAAATTTTGTGACATAAAAAATAAATCTGTTAGTGAAGCAAAAGGAATCATACATGAATGGCTAACTACTTTGACATATTCTGCTACTGAAGATGTTCTCAATATTAAAAGCTAAAATATATGTATAATTAAACTGTATCTATTTATTACTTTTTAAGCTTTCGCGAACTAAATTCATTGTAATATTAATGTATCGGGTCTATTCGCGCACAGATTATTATCAAAATTTAATTTTGAGTAACCTCGACGTTTCGACCAAGTTGCATTGATCGTGGTCACGAGTGAACTGGAAACTGCGGGTATCAGCGGCTCGATGAACGGGAGTTGTTTCCAACTACCCGCATTTGGTCTTGTAAAACATATCTATTTAAACTTCATCTTAATTACCTTTTATTTATCAATCTTAATATGTATATTTAATAATAATTACTAGTTGTCAGTATCAAATTAGCTGCGTGTATATAATATTATATGTATATACATATATATATATTTATTTTTATTAAGCCGCTATTATGATGTGTAAAATATAATAACATGTAATTTTAGTAAGAGGCAAATAAATTATAACTGTTAACTCTGGTCTTCACGATACAGGCTTGACCTAGTGTGAAGACCGCTGTAAATCATTAGTGTTTAAGTTCCTTCAACATCCCCATGTTTCAAATCAAATATCTAAAAATCTATGAAGAATTTTCTGATACCTATAGTAAATGGAAGAATGATAGGTTATTTTAAGGTCTTTAATAAAAAATAAAAAACATTTTGTGATTTTATTGTTTGTATGTTTGCTTTATTGTTTAAAAAAAATATATAAAGAATCATGGCGAGATCCATACATTGATTTGTACAAAAAAAAACATTTTAGAGGGTTTTGAATCAGTTCCAATGTTGAGATTACATTACCAGCAACATATTAATATACATGAAATATTTTATAAACCCCGCAAAACAGAACAACAACATAACGGTTTTGGTCGCGAATAGTCGCGATTCGCCGGCATGCCATAGAAATTCGCATGTTTATCCCGGGGTTCTAAAAATATTTTAAATGGCTCAAGTTATTCCTTAGGCACCAAGGATCAATTATAACTTCATTGTAACGTCTCTAAAAATCTTTATATTTTTGTACAAATCTCGCCATGATCCTTTAATTATTAATAACCAGTGTTGCCACCTCTTATATTAATTACACATCGACATCGATTGTTCATACTTATAATTAAATTGGCAATATCTTGCAGTGGTATGAGATCCTATGTTCTTTGCAAGTGTTCGTAAAGTTGTTGTGCCGTCGTCAAATTTGGAAAATCTCTCTAAGCTTTCCTTTGTAGCATGTCCCAGGCATGCTCGATAGGATTTAAGTCGGGTGACTGTGCAGGCCAATCCCAAACTTGAATATCGCGGTCTCGGAGAGCGGCTGACACCAGCCGCGCCGTATGGGAAGGAGCATTATCGTGCATGAGTAGAAATTCCTGGCAGGCAGGCTCTACTACCTCCTCGTGGTATTTTTGTGCAGTCATGCTGCCTTGGATCCAAACGAGCTGAGTTCGTCCGTCAAGACGAATTCCTGCCCACACCATGATTGTCCCGCCTTGGTGAGTTTATGAGTGGACCTACAGAGGGTGCCGTAGACGGCTAACTCTCCCTGGTGTTCTTCAAACGCGCGTTCGACGTGAATCCGGATGAAACCCAAACTCGGACTCATCGGTGAACAGCACCAAATACCATTGTTCGTCACTCCATGCTAAATGCTACCGAGTAGGGAATGCAAACCGGTTTCACCGAAAATCGAAAAACCGGTTATTCGGTACGGTTTTGACCAACCAAAAAAACCGGTTTTACATGACACCAAAACCGGTTTTTCGATTATTTTCGGTTTTTCTTTCAATGTTTGGAAAAACTAAAAAAGGAAGATTTGCCGCCGTTTTCTAAACTGAGTGCAATGCATTGAGTATTTTTGTGATGAACTGAAGTAAGTTGATGTGTATTGTGTTGAGTTGGTAAGAAAATAACTTATAATAATAATTGTTTTTATGATAGATATAAAATACGTAAAACTTTTTTTACAATACTTAGCCAGCAAATAAGCGTACGACCCGCCTTATGATAACCAGTTACCGTAGCCTATGGACGCTTGCAACATAACGGTTATCACTCGCACGTTGCCAACCCTCAAACTTTTTGAAGCGGGGAGCTCATTCCACAGCCTGAGCGTCCGCGATAGGAAGCTTCTTTGAAACCGCACAGTACGATGGTAGAAGGTAACTGGGCATCAGGTCAAACAATTCTTCAGATTAAAGTCCGTTGGAAAAGCGATAGAACACACATAAGAAGGCAGTCTCTCCTCAGACTAAGGGGCTTTAAAACACTTGTGAGCTCGGGATCGTCGACAATTATAACAGCACGTCCCTGAACTGAGTCTAAATACTAAAGCTGGTATCCAGGTGCCCACAGAAGACAGCATTACTCCACTTGGGCCGGACTTGCGACTTATATACTTCCAGTCTGTGTCTCGATAAGAAGTACTACTTCGCTCTAATAATCACACCGACTTTTTTGGATACCTTGTAGATGATTTTGGAACCGAACGTCGCTACAAATATTAACGCGAAGGTTCCCAATGCTTTTCGTGATGTTGAAGGACATGTTCTAGAAATAAGGAGCCACAGAAAGTAGACTTTTCGCAACGGTGAATGCGCAGGCTTGCGTGTGACTTAGCGGGGATGAAATAGACTAGGTTTAGTCAACCCCAATCGGAGTCACTAGTTTGTCTACTCTCGATTTAAGACAAGTACTTCGCGCCTTTTCTCCAATATAGAACGAGAGATATTTGCACGGCTCGTGTAATGAGCGTCCCATGTAATTTCATCTGCATAGCAATTAATGCTAGCAATAGAGAATATATCATTAATATGCTGGAGGAACAGTGTTGGGGATAATCCAGAGCCTTGCGGGACGCCAGCATTAATGTCATGCTATCGGAGCAACTACTGTCAACGAAGGCTCTTAAGTATGCCAAACAGCAAGCTGACTAATTGGTGTTATTTTTAACCATCTGCACGACAACAATTTATCTAAGTAAAAATTCGTATAATAATAATCACGTTTTTGTGTACACGCAAGTTGCTGTGGCGCTACAATATGACATGTTCATAATATTACGTGTGACATTAATATTATAACATACAAAATATAATTCAATAAATGTTTATATAAGTACTTCTACTGATCTATTTTTTAACATAAAGTCATTATATCTCATAGCAATTAAAAACCAAGCAAACGTGATGTGTTTATGATTTTATTCGTTGTAAAATATAATCAAAAGGAAAGGAACCGTGTAGTCTATATAAACGAGTATCTGATGAAGATGAATTTACAGAGTTAAATAAACTATTATTTCCATCAATTTAATGAAAAAGAGATGGATGGATTGTGTGAAAGATGATATTGGTAAGAAAGGAGTGAAAGTTGGTATAACGGATAGAAGAGACGAATGGAATAAGCGTACATATTGCGCCGACCACATGTGTGATGATGAATTTGAGTTTTCTTTTATACTCTCTTCATTAACTTTAACCGACTAAAATTCCTCAGTTAGCAATTTTTAAATCTTAGGCACGGTTATTACCTATAATTAGAGCTATAGAAATAACGTGAAAAAAAAAGAGCGAACATTAAAAAAACCGGTTTTAAAACCGGTTAACCGGTTTTACCTCTCCATAACCGAAAAAAAACCGCCACGGTTTTGCATTCCCTACTACCGAGCCCACGAAAGCCGCCGACCGCGATTGCAAAGTCGCAATGCTGTTACACGTACTTATCGGTCTTCGAGAATGAAGACCAACTTCATGCAACCTCCTTCGCACGGTTTGGTCGCTTACCAGCAGCTGGTGGTCCTCCTTGAACCTTTGTACTAGTTGCATCGCTGTGATATTGGGTTGTCATCTGGCGGTCATTTGGAGAAATCGATCCTGTCGCTCCATAATAACACGATATCTACCCGTGTGCCGTTCAGCTACATCCCCAGTACTGCGATAACGTGACCACAACCTTGTTTTTTTTTTTTATACCACTAAGTTGGCAAACAAGCATACGGCCCGCCTGATGGTAAGCAGTTACCGTAGCCTATGGACGCTTGCAACACCAGGGGTATCACTCGCGCGTTGCCGACCCTGAACAAATCTCTTCACGCCCTTTTTGAAGAACCCCATGCTGTACTCCATTGGGAAAACCACGGCGGGGAGCTCATTCCACAACCTGAGCGTCCGCGGAAGAAAGCTCCTTTGAGCCCGCACAGTTCGAAACAATTCTGGTTTCAATGTGTGAGGATGGATTCCCCGTCGATGGCGCGAGTTGCGATGGTGGAAGGTAGCCGTGGGCAACAAGTCGAACAATTCCTTAGAACACTCTCCGTTGTACAAGCGGTAGAACACACATAAGGAGGCAAAGTCTCTCCTCAGACTAAGGGGCTCTAAACCGTTTGTGAGCTCGGGATCGTCAACAATTCTGATGGCACGTCGCTGAACCGAGTCTAAAGGCCCAAGCTGGTATCCAGGTGCTCCCGCCCACAGATGACAACAGTACTCCATATGAGGCCGGACCTGCGACTTATAAAGTTGTAGTCTTTGCCCCGATGTGAAGTACTGCCTGGCTCTGTTGAGCACTCCAAGCTTTTTGGATGCCAGCTTCACCTTGTCTTCCAAGTGACTTCGGAACAGCACGTCGCTGGAAATGTCGACGCCAAGGATCCCGATGCTTTGACTGATGTTCAAGGAAGTGTTCTGGAATTGTGGAGCCACAGACCATGGGGTTTTTTTAGCGGTGAACGCGCAGGCTTGGGTCTTGGTGGGGTTGAAATGGACTAGGTTTAGTCGACCCCAATCGGAGACACTAGTTAGTGTACTCTCGATTTCAGACACCAGCCGTTCGCGGCTGTCCTCTACCTAACAACGAGGGATATTTGCACGGCCCGTGTAATTGGTGTCCCCTGTACTGTCGTCCGCATAGCAATGAATGCCGTCAATAGACAGCATATCATTGATATGCAGTAGGAACAGGGTTGGGGACAGCACAGAGCCTTGCGGAACGCCAGCATTTATGTCCATGCTATCGGAGCAGCTACCGTCGACGACGGCTCTTATGCATCTGCTGGACAGAAAGCTGGCAATCCAATTGCATAATCCCTCGGGTAGCCCGTATGATGGTAACTTCGTTAGAAGACCCCTGTGCCAGACCCGATCGAACGCCTTCGCCACATCTAGGCTCACTGCCAATGCCTCACCTTGACTCTCGATGGCGAGTGACCAACGGTGCGTGAGATACACAAGGAGGTCACCAGCTGAGCGACCGTGGCGGAAGCCATACTGTCGGTCGCTCGACAACTCGTGATCCTCCAGGTATCTCAAAAGCTGCGTGTTGATCACACGCTCCATGACTTTGGAGAGAAGGGAGGTGATGGCGATAGGCCTGTAATTCGTCGGGTCTCATCTGTCGCCCTTTTTGGGCACTGGGTGCACGTGGGCAGTCTTCCACGAAGACGGGACTTCCTTTTTGGTATAGGATAGTGCGAAAAGACGCGTCAATACTGGACA
The DNA here is from genome assembly GCA_947623365.1 of Achlya flavicornis. Classification (NCBI taxonomy): domain Eukaryota; kingdom Metazoa; phylum Arthropoda; class Insecta; order Lepidoptera; family Drepanidae; genus Achlya; species Achlya flavicornis. Next base: position 11,038,022 of record OX392468.1, read on the forward strand.
CAATTCAGGAGCACACCGCTTCAGCACCACTGCCGGTATGCCGTCTGGCCCACTCGACTTATGGATATCCAGAGAAAGCAGTTCCCGCCGGACTTCCCGTTGGGTAATGCTTATCTCCGGCATAGAGCTAGCACACTGCGGGATGGTAGGCGGTGTGGCGCCCCCGTCATCCAAAGTCGAGTTCGAGGCAAAGAGAGAGCCCAGAAGATCAGCTTTCTCCTTTGCACTGTGGGCCAAGTTTCCGTCCGGCTTACGGAGAGGTGGCAAGGACGACTGGCAAAAGTTTCCTTCAGCAGCTTTGGCAAGAGACCAGAAAGCGCGACTTCCAGAGGGAAGGCTTGTCAGCCTCTCACCAAACCTGCCGACGAAATCAAACTTCGCCCTAGCAATCATTCGCTTACTGAACCTCGAGGCAGCGTTAAATTTGCGTTTCGCTTCAGAGATGTTAGGGTCCTGATTAGTTCGGGCCGTGGTCCAAGCCTCATACAAAGTTTGCTTATTTTCTCTAGCATCTTTGCAGGGCCGATTAAACCACGGTCGTTTCTTCACCCCTGCAGCAACTAGCGGGTTTGGGATATAACATTCCATTCCCGCCAGTATCGCCTCAGCGACTGCAGCTGCACAGGTGTCAGGATCATCTGATACGAAACAAAGCTGTCTCCACGGGTACGATGCGTAGAAATCTCGCAATTCATCCCAATCTGCTGACTTGTAGTGCCATACACGTCGCTTTCCGGGAGGCCGGGGCGGATCTTGTCGGACGCATGGCACTTGCGTCCGGACGAGACAGTGATATCACGTTGATATCACGTTTTGGCTTGTGTGTAGGGTCTCAGCAATGACGCGTTGAATAGCACCATTTTCTAACATACCCACGGCTCGTAACATTTCATCTCGACTCAAATGACGACGTGACATGACTCTTAAAGCTCACACGGCACGTCCAATTAAAAAAGAAAAACAATCTAATCCCTTTTAATTAATTAATATTATTAAAACAATTTTATTGGAGTTTTAGTAAGGATCCCTAATTTTTTTGAAAATATAATATAGCCTATGTCATCCGGGGATAGTGTAGCTTCCCAACAGAGAAAGAATTTTTCAAATCGGTTCAGTACTTTCGGAGCCTATTCAATGCAAACAAACAAACAATCAAATCTTTCCTCTTTATAATATTATATTATTATTATATTATATTTTTTATTAAAGACCTTAAAATAACCTATAATTCTTCCATCCTAACTACAATAACATACAATATTATAAATGCGAAAGTGAGTTTGTTTGTTTGTTTGTTACGCCTTCACGCCTCAACTACCCAACAGATCATCATGAATATTGGCATGCAGATAGCCTATGGTATGGAAAAGGACATAGGCTACTTTTTATTCTGGGTACGCGGGTGAAACCGCAGGGGACAGCTAGTTTACTATATCAGAAAATTCTTCATAGATTTTTAGATATTTGATGAAATATAAAATATCCCTAGATTCTGTTGATGTGTCTATATCAAGGTCTGCTCAATATACAATACGCTACAAATAAATGAATTTAACTAATATTACTTTTATAGTTTGTAATAATTAATTTATAAGTGTCCCAAATTTTAATCCGTTGTGCAACTACAGTTGTGCGACACAATATTTTACTATTAATATATTCTACTACGAAGGAATAATTTATTTGAAGTGGCAACAGAGGTTTACTATGCACTCGCCTGACTTCTGAGCGTAAAATGGGAGATCATTATGAAACATGTTGTGTGTCACTAAAAATTGTAAGTTTTACCGAATCATAATTTCTAATCTGGAATAGCTTTCCTGCTCATTAGTTTTAAATCATAGTGAATAATCATTTATTAGTTGCAATTACACAGTTATGGGATGTGCCATATATTTAATAAGTTATGAATTATTTTAGGCTTTTCAATGTAACTTACATTGAAATTTTCCTCCATTGTGAGAGACACGAAATTGTGTGACGTGTCACAACAGAAATTATAAAGGTAAGTGTACATTCACATATTTTATTACTTTTTGAGCTGGATTTAGTATGGGTCCAAGGTGATCCCATATATTTTGTTTTAATATGGGTTCTCAAATTTCTATTCTCATACTTGACTGATTAGTTAGACTATTTTAAGATAATATGCCATAATGGGCTGTGATAAAAGTTATTGTGTTATTTAATGCAGATATTTTGATATTTTTGACCATGGCGTAGGCAATTTTATTTCAATAACAATTGTTTTAGTTTACTGAAATTGCGCAAGTGATATATACTCATCGAAATAATATTGTCTCCACCATGGCCAAAACTATTGCGACGTTACTGATTATTATGTTGATTAACAAATACTTTTAAAGATGCTGAATAAAAGAAATTTGAATATCATTGCTTTTTAAATTCTTCAAAATTAAATAAATGTGAAAGAAGTAGTTACTAGTTTATTTTGGCAAAGTGGGCACTATTTTACTGTTGTGTACAAAGCTCTATAATTTCAGTTGTGCAAATTTTTTTTCTTTGTGACACTTTCCGTTGTAACATACATTGTGCGACAGCCACAGACTACCGCGACAGCGCTAAAAATCTGGTCCTGACCCAATATGATCTAGCTCAGTGGTAGACCCATAACTTCAAAATCTGTCGCCGGGACCCTGGTGTGTTCCTGCAGCTGCACTAAGTATATTAGGTCCCATCTGGGCATCGAATGCTTACTACATTCGGCCACATCATCACATAGCATGTACTAATGGTACAGATAGGATAGTACAATATTTGCTTAGTCTATTCACCAACCTTTTTTCGGGCCAGAGCTAATTTGGCTGCTCTATTATCCATTGCGTTTAATATTAGTTCACGACTTTCAACTTGATCCATATAATTTTTATTGTGGGGAGCATTCCAGAGCATCCATCCATTCCATCAAGCAAGACGGGACCAGGGGACCACAGACAGAACACTTTTACGAGAACGAGACGCCGCGAGACGGACACCGACAGTGGTGCTGCAAAGCCAGTGTTGCCAACTGCTAGCTTTACTAAGTAGCTAGACATCTTGCAAAAAGTAGCTAGATTGCCAGATTTTGATACCCAAAAAAGTTGCTAGAAGTAGCTAAATGTTTCTAAGTAGATAGATAACAATACCATTGTTAAAGAGAATTAAAAACCAGTATATTAGATAGGTTTTTTTTCAAGGGTTATTAATTTTCACAATATATTAAACAGCGAGCATTAGTTTTAAATGAGGCGATTTCTTATGATACCTCTAAACGGGGTCAAAATATCTGTCAAATCGTGTACTTAAGGTTCAAATTGGATCCAAATATCAACATTTTGACAGGTATTTTGACAATAGAGGTATCATAAGAAAACTCCATATTCCCGGCCACCGACCTATACCCACATCTAGGCCAATAGCGTCGCGTTTAGTCTTTTTCTATCGAGACCCAGTGCCCTATTACGAACTTTCGAAAGTATTGAAAAGTAGCTAGAAAAAGTAGCTAAATAAATTTAGCTACAAGTTTCATTAAATTGTAGCTGCCTAACACCAAAAAATAGCTAGATCTAGCTATAAAGTAGCTAAGTTGGCATCACTGTGCAAAGCTGCAAACCAGCGCGTTGCCACAGCCACAGATCGCACAGACCACTATAGGGGATACTAGTTGCCAGAGTGACGACTATAGAATACGCACAGCACCTAAAAATAGTACGAAATTTTACTTTTCAGTACGCAGTGAATTGTATTTTTTAAGTGCCGTTTGCGCACTGAAACCGAAGGAACCACGAAATAACAAAACCAAACCAGTGAAACCACAAACACAGAATTTTAAAATTAAATGATAGAAAGAAACTTGGAGACTTTAGGCGGGAACGTTATTATTTTCATAAATTCGTGTATTTTGATTTTTATTGTATTTTTTCATCTAATAAATATCAATCCATGTGCACCAGTGAAGTGCAACGAAATTAATTATGTGTATCGTGACTTTTCAAGTTGTCGCCAAAAAGTCTGAAGAGTTTTAGTAGAATGACCCTCACAATGACCGCCATTGTAGTAAAACATGACATTATTGTGAGTGATTGGAAATTATAATATGACTTGACACTGGCAGAAATAAGCCCTAATTTGGATTTGGTTGCCAAACTTATAAGAAGAAGAAGCAACTTGGAATTGGAAAAATTAAAACTTTTTTTTTTAATTTAGAACTTTTTTTTTTACTTGACAATAAAATAGTACGCAAATTGGCGAGAGAGTACCTGAGAATGATTCCTAACGAAATAGTACGCAATGCGTACTAGTGCGTACCCTAATGGCAACGCTGGCAAACTCCAACTTCCAAAAAAGAAGTATATTTATGCCAAAAATCCAGGAGATAGAGAATAAAATAAAAATAATAAAAAAAAACTTTATGCTTTCTTTAGAATAGTAGGAATTTTATATTCTTCTCTTCTTCTCCTTAGTTTTAAGTTTGGCGCTAAGCCTACTAGAATAATTAATTGTACGGAACGAGTATCTGTCATATTTTACTAAAATTCAACAATTACTATCAAAATGTAAGAGGAATAAAAACTAAGACAAATAATGTGTATGTCAACATTTTACAAAATAATTATGATGCCATTGTATTTTCGGAAACATGGTTGACCCCAGATATATAAGTAACGGTGAATTTATCGATACGAGATAATATACAGTCTATCGCAAAGACCGATCCAGCACCACTAAGATCAGAGGGGGAGGAGTTATGATAGCTATCAACTTCAAGACATGTTATAAGACTTCAAGGCATTGCTTCAAGGCTTCTCAATCTTGAGACTCGTAATGAAGATATGTGGATACAATTACAAGTTAATACGGGTAATGTTAAAAAAAATATTGGTATTTGTGTCGTTTATCTGTCACCTCCATTGAACTTTGATGTAGGTAGTTAACTTTCGGGAGCGCCTTGATGGCTTTTTAAAAACTACTTATTTGGTTTGAACGAATTTATTAATTTAATTAATTATTTCAAGAGCTTAGGACTACGTCCGTCGACAGAGTTTGATGTCTCTAGACTTCCTTAACTAAACGGTGCCCAGCATGGTCACACCCACAGAGAAAAGAAGTGTATTCTCTTTTCCGTGGTCACACCATTATAGCAATCTTGCATAAAGGTACGATGCGGTGGTTCATGCCACGGTTCTCAGATTGCATTTGATGCATAAGCATTTAGTTATCGCTTCAGGTGCGAGAGAATTGCGTGGGATGGTCCAGACATCAACACAGGGATTGTTATGGGTGATATCATAACTCCTCCCCCTTTAGACCGAAGTTATTGGGAAAACAGAGTTTTTCTAATAACTTCGTTTAAGTACATAATTCAATTAGAAACTAATAATATTGGTGGCTGAGGCAGATCCTCCAAATCGTGAATCTGCTCTCTTCCACAACTTTTAAAATACACATTCTTAAATTTAAGGTAAAATCCGTAAATAACAAATAAAGACATAATCAGGTAAAGTATAATCGTTGCAACACTGACACTATATTGCCCTTTTACACTTTCAACACTGTTCACACTTTTCTTTTACAAATAGTTTAAATGTTGCACGTCATCTAAGTTGACGCCCTTTAGGTCAACAGGCTCGGTATCTGCAATAAGCGCGTTCTGCTGCTGTTCTCGAAAATCAGGTAAAGTTATCATAGGAATAGATTTATATTCAGTTCCCAGGGAATGATAACGCTGTCCGCGGATTGGAACACCATCAACTGAAACGTCACACTGATAGGGTACATTTAATAAGTATGTTCCCACAAGTGACTCATGAATGACGTCATGGACGATCGAGGCGGCTCGAGGATGTGAGGATGAACTCCACATCTCCGGCGAGCAGTGCGATGGTAGAAAGGTGATGGTGGCACCAGATCAAAAAGTTCACGAGAACACTCCCCATTATACAGGCGGTAGAATACACAGAGAGAGCCTATATCTCTCCGTAGGCTAAGAGGTTCTAAACCGCCAGTGAGTATGGGATCGTCAACGATACGAGTGGCCCGCCTTTGCACCGAGGCAAGTGGATTAAGCTGATAAGCGGGTGCGCCTGCCCAGAGGTGCGAGCAGTACTCCATATGCGGCCTAACCTGAGCTTTATAAAGCTGTAGCCGCTGGCGTGTCGTGAAGTACCACTTAGCCTTATTAAGCACACCCAACTTTTTTGAAGCCAATTTGGCTTTGTTTTCCAAATGACCTCGGAACTGGACATCACTCGCAATATCGACACCGAGGATCCCGATACTCTTTGCGATGTTGAGTGGAGTGTCTGCGAATTTCGGTGCTACTACGAATGGGGTTTTTTTCGCGGAGAACGCGCAGACTTGTGTCTTCGAGGGGTTAAAACGGACTAAATTAAGTCTCCCCCATTCCGAGACCCGCTCCAACGAAGTCTCGACTTCAGACACAAGTCGAATTCGACTTTCCTCCACCGTGGAACGAGGGATGTTAGCACGGCCGGAGTATTGGGCATCACCAGTGCTGTCATCCGCATAGCAGTGAATGTTGGGAATTTTCAACATATCATTGATATGCAGGATGAACAGTGTGGGTGATAGCACACAGCCTTGCGGTACGCCAGCATAAATATTTTTGATATCGGAGCAGCATCCGTCAACGGCGACTTTGATGCTCCGATCAGCAAGAAAACTGGACACCCAAGTGCACAAACCCTCGGGAATTCCGTAAGACGGCAGCTTCGATAGAAGTGCCCTGTGCCAGACCCGATCGAAGGCCGATGTCGAGGCTAACTGCCAATGCCTCGCCTTCACTCTCTATGGCTTCAGCCCATCGGTGCGTTAGGTAAACAAGAAGATCACCAGCTGAACGACCATGACGAAAGCCGTACTGGCGGTCGCTTATCAACTGGTGCTCCTCTAAATACCTAAGGAGCTGAGTATTGATGACCCGCTCCATCACCTTAGAGAGGAGGGAGGTTATCGCTATTGGCCTGTAATTGGACGGATCTGTTCGGTCCCCTTTTTTGGGAATCGGATGGACAAGGGCTGTCTTCCACGAAGAAGGTACACGTCCGGCGGTATAGGAAAGCCTGAATAGGCGCGTCAACACTGGAGACAACTCTGGAGCACACGTCCTAAGCACAATGGCGGGGATAACGTCAGGCCCACTCGACTTTCGGACATCAAGGGAGAACAGAGCTCGTCGGACCGCGATTTGCGAAAAGCGGATTTCCGGCATTGAGCTGCCACAACGCGGGATGCTAGGCGGTGTGGCTCCCCCGTCGTCAAGTGTCGAATTATCTGCAAAGAGGGCTGCCAGTAAATAGGCTTTCTCTTTTGCAGTGTGGGCCAGGGAGTCATCCGGTGTGTGCAGCGGAGGAAGCGATGACCGACAGAAGTTACCTTCGACAGCCTTGGCGAGCGACCAGAATGCTCGACTCCCAGAAGGGAAACCTGTAAGCCGATCGCCAATCCTGCCGATGTGCTGGAACTTCGCTCTGGCAATTTGCTTTTTGCTGGACCAAGAAGCAGAATTATATACTTTTCTCAATTTGGATTTATCCGGATCATTTTGAGCATGCGCTTTAGTCCAGGCCCGGTAGGCATCTTGCTTTAGGCTATTAGCCTTTATTAACCAAGGCTGACTCGATCCTCCAATGGGCACCACAGAGCATGGAATAAAACATTCCATGCCCTGTGACACGACATCGGCGACCAAGTCTGCGCAACTATCCGGATCATCCGAAGAAAAACAAAGCTGCCTCCATGGGTAGGATGAATAAAACTCCCGCAGTCCATCCCAATCTGCTGACTGGTAATGCCAAACTTTGCGCGTCTCGCGGGGTCGAGATCTCTTTGGTAGCGCTAGTGGCACTTCAGACTGAACCAGGCAATGGTCGGACGATCCAAGGGGAGCACCGACGGAGACCTGGTAATGATCTGGGTGTGTAGTCAGCAGCAGGTCCAGCAGAGAAGGCTCGTGGTTCTCGATATCAGGAATGCGGGTTGCGTCCTGCACCAGTTGCGAGAAACCATAGGTCAGAGCGAAGTCATAAACGGTTTTCCCTGCGTAGTCGGTCCGCGAAGACCCCAACCATTCGCTATGGTGGGCGTTAAAGTCTCCGAGGACAATCACCTCGGCTGTGGGGTACCGTTCCAGCACAGTGTCGGTCGCTTCTTGGACGTGTTCGAGATTGTAGGCGGGATAGTGAAGATACGATGTATCGCTCGGGCAGGCTATCTGTGTCTCCGTCAGAAAGAGCAAGGCCGGCTTCGCCGTCTCAAGATGGTGATGGATGGCGTTGATATTACTGTGGAGTCCCCTGATATTGCAAAAGTCCACTCTTAATGTGGAAAGGGGTGCCGCTGAAGTAAACCTTTTTCTTTTATTTTTAACCATTTTATTTAAAAAGCGTAAAAAATATGAGGTTATTGGAAGTGCGCGGTTTACATGATCGAGGAGGCAAAACGCAATGGTTGCGGGTCAATCCAAATGCGGCGACATGTTGTAGGATTGACATGGGGGACGGAAGGGCCCCCTTTCCCCCCCGGGAGTGCCTGTCTGGTTCCACTCCGGTCTCCTCCCAGGACGGACACTCGTCGGGATTATGCGCCGGTTGGCGGGACAGCCTCCTGGGCCGGAGTTTATAGGTAATGCCCAGGTTCGGGTCCCCTACTAACCGGCGGGCGGCCAGCGGACAGCCGTTTCACCGGGTCTCCTTGGCCCCCATGTCAACCCAACACGCCACACACATCAGAGATCGCCCAAATCGCATCGCCGGACCCCACCATCATACAAGCCGCACACTTCGGATGTAGGGGGGATGGCTCACGTGAACCCAGCCGAAACACAGCGAACTGCTTCACGACTGACTCACTCACGAGGATGGTCGCTAGCCAGTCGGACATGAGTATGTCCTACCACCAAGCTAGGTGGCGTGAGAATTATGTGGGGCCGCCGCCTGTCCACCACAACCCGAAACGGGGTTCAGTATGAGCCAGAGCCTCGTTTGTTTGTCAGCAGGGTGCAGCACGAGCAGGTGAGGTTGGCAAGGATCCAATAGATGCAGTTTGGACCCTTACACCCCTAAAAGCACACACACTATATTAAACTAAACACTACATTGGTGGGCGGTTGGACTGTATCTCGTTCCTTGTACTAATAGGAATGGAAATTCGGGAATAATTATATGTGTTTGGGAACCACGTAGGACAGGAAGAGGGAACAATTTAAAATTATTATAAGTTAGGTTTAGGTTTAAAGATATTTATTCTCAAAGAAAGACTACATAGTCACTTACATGAGAACAATATGAGCTTATAAGTAAAATATTATTAACAATTTGTCATTCGTCTATAACGTTTGTTTTGTACTCATTTAATGCATCCCGCATTTTATTTTGTTCATTAGTATTTTTCTGTAACATATTGCAAAAGTTTACTTTTGAACACATTAAATGAGTTTACATTTTTTATGATTGACGGTAAGTTATTGTACAGCTGTGCACCTTCAAAAGTAAAATTTGTTTTGCCATAGTTTGTTCTCGTCTTAGGAAGTACCAAATAACTAGCTCGACGTGTGGTCCGTGTTGTTATTTGTTTCGATTTCTTAAAAGATACATTAGTATGGAGTTATTTAGTATTTTCCTTACAAGAATGCATGTATTGTAAATATATAGTTGTTTTATGTTCATCAATTTTGTATCTTTATATAATTTCGATGTAGGTGTTAAATAGTGATAGTGAAAAAGTATTTTTATAATTTTGTTCTGTACTACTTGAAGTTCGGCTAGTTTTGTCTTGGCCGCGCTGCCCCAGATTTCTATTAAATAAAGTAGGTGTGGTTTAACTAGTGAGTTGTAAATAGTATAGCTTGTCCGACGTGGGATACACCGAACAATGTGTCGAAGTGATCCAATCAGTGATAGCAGTTTAGTTCTGATGTGTTCAATCTGCGTATGCCACGTCAGACGGCCGTCCATTCTTAAACCTAGATATTTTTCGCAGCTTTTTTCTAGCAGTATTGTTTTATTTATTTCCAATGATTTGTGGAGCGGAACTGTTTTATTTTTTGGCTTGAAGATGACGTAGCAAGATTTAGATGTATTAATTGTTAGTAGGTTGTACTGTAACCAAGAATACAAAGTGTTTAAGTCTTCTTGAGCCCTATCAAAAATGTCTTGTGTTGAAGACCCAAAGTAAAACAGGCATGTATCGTCTGCGTACAAATGTGTGATGTGGCCATGTAGGCCTATCTCGTGCATATTGTTTATATAGATCAGAAAGAGCAGTGGTCCCAATATAGACCCCTGCGGCACTCCACATGTAATTGGTAATGTTATACTTTGGATATTCTCAATTTTGACTACTTGGGATCGGTTTTTGTTATATAAGATTGGAATATCTTGAGTGCTAAACCATCGATACCGATACTTTGTAATTTTTTTATGAGTAATGAGTGACTTACTGTATCGAAGGCTTTTTTTAGGTCAATAAATATCCCGAGAACAATATTTTTATGATCTATGTTAGTTTTAATTTTAGTAGCTGCAAGAGTATTACATTTTGGACGAAATCCGTATTGGCGCTCAAAGATGAAGTTTATTGAATCTAAATAACCTACCAAACGTTTATGCAATATTTTTTCAAATTTTTTTGATATTACGGCCAGGACAGAGATTGGCCTATAGTTTCCGGGGTCTGTTTTAGGTCCCGATTTATAAATTGGAGTGACTTTAGCTATTTTCAGATTATTGGGGAATTCACCATTTAGCATTAATTTGTTGAAACATCTAGATAAGCTACCCACTATCAATCTTTTTATACATTTTATGGCTTTTGTATTGATCCCATCTAGGCCAGCACTTGAATTAGAGTCAAGGTCATCTATTATTTTCTCGACTTCATCAGAACTACATGGTTTCAGTGTTAATAGTTTGGAAGGGTATACAGTGTTAGGGAGAGCATAAGTACTATCCTCATGAAATTTTGTTGGTATTTCATCAGCTAAGAGGGGGCCTATGGTAGAGAAGTATTGGTTAAATGCTTCACAGATGTCTTTTGCATTGGTAATTTGTTTAGATTCGGAAACAAGTTTTAAAGGAGCACAGCTTTGTTTCATTTTATTATTAGCCAGATTGTTTACAAGATTCCACATTTTTTTTGGTTTATTGCTACACTGTAAAAACTCATTATAATAGTAACTGTCTTTAGTATCCTGTATTAGCTTGGTTACATAGTCTTTGTTTGTTTTATATTGTTCCTCCATTGTTTCGTTTCCCGGATTATTTTTTAATTCTGTCCACAGGTAGTTTCTTTGATTGATTCCATTAATTATTTCCTTGTTAATCCAGTCTTTTTGTGGTGTATTGAGTATTTTAGTTTTTGTTACTTTACAGTTATTAATATGATTTTTTATAGTATTTTCGAGTATCACAAAGTCGTTATTAGATTCATCAATTCCAGTTTCTTCGACTGTGGTATATAACTTATTGTAATCTATCGCTTCATATTTGGAATATATTCTTGGTGGGGGTTTGATTTTCTTTAATTCAATATAAATTTGTTTGTGGTCTGACATTGCAGACTCAATAACTGCCATATGGAAGTGATCATTCTTCAAGTTGGTGCTTACGTGATCTATAATTGATTTTCGTGTAGAAGAGTCACGTGTACAATATTTTTTGCAGATTTTGTTGAGTATTCTATGTCCAGCTTCCTGTATTAGTTCTTTGTATTGTTTAGTTTTTTTATCTTTTGTTAATCCACGTTTCACGTTTCACAACATTGTAGGTCCACGTTAAAATCTCCGAACACTATCGCTCTGTTTCTTTGTTGTAGTTGTGTATTAAAAACATTGAGAAAGTTATTGTAATTAGTGTTACCAGGATTGTACACTACTCCCACTTCTAGCGCGTATTTTTCAAGCCGTATCCATAAGTAGTTGTTTCCATCTAAGTAGTTCGATTCAGACAAACTATGTTTCAGATTATTGTGCACGTATGCAGAAACTCCTCCTCCTATTGTATCCGTCCGATAATTGTAGTAGTGTGTGTAGTTAGGTAGTTTTAGTTCTAAGGCTTGTGTTTCATTTCCTATCCAGGTTTCCGTCAACAGAATTACGTGTATCGTTGTTGGTATTGCTCTGAGGATGCATTTCAATTCATCAAATTTTCCTTTCTTACGAATACTGCGAGCATTAATATAGAAAAATTTTATTCGAGATTTGTTTGTTTGTAGTTGCTGATAATTATTAAGTACTTCATGAGTGTTGGAGTTTGAAAATACGTTTGCATTGACATTTATTGGTTGGAGTTTTTTGGAGTGATTTTAATAATATTGGGTGTCCCGTTGGTATATTTTATGGTAAGGTCGGCCTCCCCTTCAGCCTGGCGACGAGCTAACTCGTCTTTTAAATTTTGTAGATATTTCTGCTGAGTCGGAGTTTGATCAGAGTATATTTTGATACTATCGGGAAATTTATCCTTATTACGTAGCAGTAGTTTTGCAGGGCCTTGAGAGTCATAACATACTTTGATTTTTCTATTTTTTACCGAGGTATATTTACCTATACGGATAATTTTGACTGGCTTCGGGATGTCCTTACTAACTGCAGAAGTAATGTTCATTATATCTGCCTGGTCCTTATTTATCCTTTCTTCAGCACTAGAAGAAGATTGCTCGGGAAGGCCAACAATTATTATATTTTTCTCCCTTTCGTTGCGCTCTTGGACTTCACGTATCAGTTTTTCATTTAAGTGTGGTTGATTATCAGATTTTGCAAAAGATGTAGATGGATATGTGAGTTTTGCTTGTTCAAAATTTGATTCCATTCATTGAATTATTACACATAGAAACAAAGTACACGCGCAAAAAATAACCCATTCAATTGAAGCCATATATGGCTTCATTTGACCGCCGCGCTGTCAGTGTACTGAGTGACATTATAGTGAGTGTAGCTCTCAGAAAAATAATAAATATGACGGTTTGTGCAGTAAAATTGTGTCATAATTCATCAGGGAAGAAAGATAGGAATTCTGATGTAACGTTCCACAGGAACGGCACTAATTTTATTGCGTAATTCATCTAAAATAACAATATTCAAAAATAAAAATAATTCACTCAGATTTCGAGCAAAGTGTTGCCAGCTGTTTGTATGCTGAATTTGCGTTGTTTTACGTAATTGATACTGAATTTGTTATTATTAAAGTAATTGAGTCCGATACCTAGGCGACTTGTTGTCCCCCGCGGTTTCACCCGCTTCTTGGGATAAGTAGCCTATAATACTCGGGATAATGTAGCTTCATATTTGTGAAATAATTTCGTATCAGACTGGTAGTAGTTTCACAGAAGTAGTTTTACAGGTAGTTTTTTTACAGAGATTAACCCGTTTAAACAAAAAAACAACAAACTTTCCCGCTTTATTGTTTTATAACAAAATATGCCCTCTCCTTGTAAGCCCCGTCTTCAGCTTTATTCATCCAGCTGTCATTTTAATCGACTTCAAAAAAGGAGATGATCAATTTGACACGTATGTATGTAATATTATTGGAACTATAATATATTTACATATGTATGAATATCTATCAGGGCTTCCAAACAAATATACTAAATTTCATAGGTGTGTGTATGTATGTTTGTCCACGCATATCTAAGAAACCATTACAATTAATAGTTTCGGAGATATGCGTGGACAAACATACATACACACACCTATGAAATTCAAATTCAATGATTGTTACCATATTTTTTCTATTTGCATAAATTTACTTAATTAATTAACTAGCTTAATTTACAGACAGATTTTTTTAAAATTTCAATTTTATGTATTGTGTTAATGATAATTACCTAAATACCTACATAGTACCTACTTAATCTTCTTTTTCTATACAACCTATCATATATATTAATTACCAAGGAAAGCTACAAATTCTACGATCATTCATAGCTCTGCACATTGTCTTGGTTTATTATGTTAAAATACCCGACATAAGTACTATGAAACATAACCATTAAAACTAGTAATAAATAAATAACAGGCCTGTGTCTATGATAAATTATCTAAGACGCAGAACTCTTTAAACTATTTAATAAATTGTATGAATACTTACTTCCAATTTCACTAGTAGGCGAAATCGGAAGGTTAATTTTACCGAAAAAAATCCTTTAGCTTGCAACATTACTCGTGCGCTTGTGTGCGTGTCAGCGAGTGTATTATATGGTACTCCCGCACACATTGGTTGTCAAGTGGCTTACGTTTCGCGCGGATCTTTGTTCGATACTTCGGTTCTAAGCGTAATAATTCAATGATTCCATTGATTTAATTTTGCTTTCGCTCAGAGAAATCTTGCTTTCAAGTTGTGTGACTTGGGCTTTAATATTATTCTGCTCCATTGTTAGGCTTAATGAGGATGATTTAATATCTTTAATCTGAGTATTCACTTCCGTAATATTTTCACGGATCAGATTTATTGTTTGTTCATTGGATACTTTAATCTCAGCAATCTGGGTTTTAACTTCAGCAATACTGTCCTGCATTTTATTCATTATTTGTTCATTGGATCCAGCATATTTTTCCAGCAAAGAGGTCATGCGAGTTAGCTCGGAACGTATTTCTTTCATTTCGTTAGAGCATTTACAATCATGGTCAAGTGGTTGTTTTCTCTTCCTAAAGGTAATTGCAGAATCCGTTTCCATACTATTTATCTTACGCAAATCGGGCTGTGATCCACCGCACGAAGCAGTGTATTAGTAGGTGAACGCAAAACACTCATTACTAATTATAGTTAGCGTTGAGATTTAGTGCTACCGTATAGCCAGCACGAAGCAATATTCCTTTCTGTGTATTTACACCACACCGCTATCAGTACAATAGCACAGAATATTTAATAGTACTAACAATAGCTAGGTATGCGTAGCAGCAGCCCACGACCTGTATCGTAGTCGATGTAATGAGTGAATGACGTCACTCAATGCCAAACGGTCGTAGCAGATCGTAGCACGGGGCAAGCGCAGGCGCTCGTAGCACGGCGAGTCTCCGCTACGGGCGCTCGTAGCACAGTAATATAGATGACGTCACGTGACGTCACCGTAGCCGATGGACAGTTCTCGTAGTAGCACACAAATGCGGTATGTACCTAATTTGCAATCTCCTTATCAATAGCCTTTGGCTCAGCGTTCCGTCCGTGGTATCGTCCGCTCGTCGGCCGGGGTTCGAGTCTCACGACTATTTCAAATTAGCTGTTCTGTTTATAATTTCTATGCAGCCGGCAGAAATAAGGCTATCCTCTCGCCCAGTGGGCGTGGCCAGCAGTACTTTGACTCTAACGAGTGAGCAGGAATTGAACTTAACTACGAAACACCAATCACGACTTCCGAAACAAAATTCACTTAAAATATTGTGGAGCACAGCTCGTACACAACCACACTGTTCGAAAGACGAATGACGAATGACGAATGAGTTACATTATTAACCAATGGCACATCAATTATGAATCTTATTTCATTATCCTTAAGGTAACTTTTTACTGTTAATGTTTCCTCTATATTAATCAAATTATGTTCTTTTACAGGATACATCAAGTTATCATGTAATCCAATGTCAGATAATATAGATAGTAATTACTTTGAATTTATAACTGATTTATGTAAGACTGCAACCTTACTGAGGGCTAAAGCTGTTTCTACATCATTTAATTTTATGAATATAGTTACATATTAAATATACCAATTAAGTATGATACAAATATATAAGTGTTTTCTTTACCATTTAAATTATTAACAATTAGTTCAATGCGTTGCAAACGTTCATTCATAATCTTAGTGTTATCATCGATAATTTTAGTAGAATTAAGAAAATGATCCATCATTTCAGTTACTATTGTAATTTTACTAGATATAGCTTGCTCTCGAGTCTCTATGCCTGTAATTAGTTCATCATCCAACGGGAGGTCCGGCGGGAATTGCTTTCTCTGGACATCCATAAGTCGAGTGGGCCAGACGGCATACCGGCAGTGGTGCTGAAGCGGTGTGCTCCTGAATTGTGTCCAGTATTGACGCGACTTTTCGCACTTTCCTACACCAAAAAGGAAGTCCCGTCTTCGTGGAAGACTGCCCACGTGCACCCAGTGCCCAAAAAGGGCGACAGATCAGACCCGACGAATTACAGGCCTATCGCCATCACCTCCCTTCTCTCCAAAGTCATGGAGCGTGTGATCAACACGCAGCTTTTGAGATACCTGGAGGATCACGAGTTGTTGAGCGACCGCCAATATGGCTTCCGCCACAGTCGCTCAGCTGGTGACCTCCTTGTGTATCTCACGCACCGTTGGTCACTCGCCATCGAGAGTCAAGGTGAGGCATTGGCAGTGAGCCTAGATGTGGCGAAGGCGTTCGATCGGGTCTGGCACAGGGGTCTTCTCACGAAGTTACCAGCATACGGGCTTCCCGAGGGGTTATGCAAATGGGTCGCCAGCTTTCTGTCCAGCAGATGCATAAGAGCCGTCGTCGATAGCATGGACATAAATGCCGGCGTCCCGCAAGGCTCTGTGCTGTCCCCAACACTGTTCCTTCTGCATATCAATGATATTCTGTCTATTGACGGCATTCATTGCTATGCGGACGACAGTACAGGGGACGCTCATTACACGGGCCGTGCAAATATCCCTCGTTACGAGGTGGAAGAAAGCCGCGAACGGCTGGTGTCTGAAATCGAGAGTACACTAACTAGTGTCTCCGATTGGGGTCGACTAAACCTAGTCCATTTCAACCCCACCAAGACCCAAGCCTGCGCGTTCACCGCTAAGAAAAACCCATGGTCTGTGGCTCCACAATTCCAGAACACCTCCTTGAACATCAGCCAAAGCATCGGGATCCTTGGCGTCGACATTTCTAGCGACGTTTTGTTCCGAAGTCACTTAGAAGACAAGGTTAAGCTGGCATCCAAAAAGCTTGGAGTGCTCAACAGAGCGAGGCAGTACTTCACAGCGGGGCAAAGACTGCAACTTTATAAGTAGCAGGTCCGGCCTCATATGGAGTACTGCTGTCATCTATGGGCGGGAGCACCTGGATACCAGCTTGGGCCTTTAGACTCGGTTCAGCGACGTGCCGTAAGAATTGTTGACGACCTCGAGCTCACAAGCGATTTAGAGCCCCTCAGTCTGAGGAGAGACTTTGCCTCCTTATGTGTGTTCTACCGCTTGTACAACGGAGAGTGTTCTAAGGAATAGTTCGACTTGATGCCCACGGCTACCTTCTACCATCGCAACTCTCGCCATCGACGGGGAGTCCATCCTCACACATTGAAACCAGATTTGTTTCGAACTGTACGGGCTAAAAGGAGTTTTCTTCCGCGGACGCTCGGACTGTGGAATGAGCTCCCCGCCGTGGTTTTCCCAATGGAGTACAGCATGGGGTTCTTCAAAAAGGGCGTGAAGAGATTTCTTCAGGGTCGGCAACGCGCGAGTGATACCCCTGGTGTTGCAAGCGTCCATAGGCTACGGTAACCGCTTACCATCAGGCGGGCCGTATGCTTGTTTGCCACCTTAGTAGTATAAAAAAAAAAAAAAAAACATAACGCAAAGCATCTTCGTGATCGAGATTACCCGTTATAATTTTAATAATAGAGCCAAGAGGCTTGATCAAACCACGTTTGTATCTATTTGAAGGTATCAGTTGTTAAATCTTATCTATGGCTTCATCACGTATGTATTCTACTTGGGTTTGTAATTCTAAAAGCTCATTTATATAAGATTTATTTTGCACTATAAGTTCATTTAATTCTGAATATCTTTGAATATTATACTTTAAATCTGCTACAATGCCTTCGAGTTTAACAGTCTTAACGATTGACCATTTATCATGTTGTAGAAATGCACGACCTTGTTTTACAGGTAAGATACCTGGATTCCGTTCAACTTTTATAGTACGTTCAACCATAGCAGGATCTTGGTGTACCTGTGGAGGACGTTTTACGTTTTTAATCGGAACCTTCGTATCTCTCTCGTTTACCATTATAGGTACAATATTACGTTTGATCTGGCCACTTACTATAGCTTTCTGAAATTTAGGCTTATCTTTAGATTGTCTTTTGTTTACTGCTCTCGCGAATACTTTTTGTCCTACTAATAAACTTGGTGCTTTTTCACCGCCACGTTTGGTAATAACCTTTTCTTTAAAGTTACTCATCTTTTCCGACAGATATTTATAAAGTTCATGCGTTCTTTTCTTATGATTTTTAATTAGCTGTTGTCTATATATTTTACCGAAGTTCGTATTAAATATAGAGTTCAATTCGGTATGACCGAATACTACTTCAAAAGGTGATAAGTCGGTCGCACTATGGATAGTATTATTGTATGCCATAATAGCGTAAGTCATAATTGAACCAGCGTCTGTATGTTTTCTTTCATATCTAGCTAAACGATAAATTTCAATTAATGTGGAGTGAAAACGTTCAACTAATCCCATAGAGTTAGGATTGTTAGGCGTTCCTATGTGTAACTTGATTTTATGGTACCTATTCAGTTAATTCTTTTAAAAGCTCGTTATTAAATTCAGTTCCGGGATCACAACTTATTTTCGCGGAGTTCCGTAGAATGAAAAGTATTTCATTAATGCTCTTATTATTTCTGGAGTAGATCGAGATGGTACTTCGATTGCTTGGCCTAATTTACTAAATGCGTCTATAATAGTTAGATAGTGTTTAGATTCTATTGAGAATATGTCTATAAATAATTCTTGAAAAGGTGCGTCTTGAGTTTGGGTCAACTGTAAGATAGGTTTGATAGGTTTCCTATCGTATTTAGAAACTTTACATTTACCACAGGAATTCAGAACAGCTGAAACTATATCATACATGTTTGGCCAATGATAATTTCGTCTAATTCTTTTGATAGTTTCTGTAATGCCACGATGGCATGTTTTTCCATCATGTATTTTGTCAATTATAGCTCTCTGTTCATTCTCATCTTCTATGTAAATTACTCTTTCCGTACATTCATAAAAATTAACTGTTCCTCTTTTAAATAATGAAATAATAACTTTACTAAACTCTTTCCTATGTTCTGGGTGTTCGAAGTAAATAAAATATTTAATTTTAGGTTTAATATATTTCTATAGGAAGTCTTTTATTAGTTCTTCATTATGAAGAGGCATGAAGACTTCTAGTACCTTTTGTTTATCACGAGATAAATCTTTTACTTGCGTATTATTACGTAACCAATTAAATACTAAAATCTGATTTGGTTTGGTATCAATGGCTTCGTGTAAGATAGGTATACCTAAAGATTCCATATCTTTAGCTGAATGGATAGTCTGTGTAGAATCAGATTCAGATGGTATCGGAAAGCCTGTTTGTTCTTCGGCTGTATCTGATTGATTCCGTGGACTTGCCGTCGCTGTTGCTTCGGAGTCAGAAATGCTTATGGTCTTAGAATCGTCGGTATTCCGTCGTCTTGATAAGTCTGTAATTTGCCCTGTAATGTGTTGTGTATAGTCTTGTAATTGCTGTTCAGTATCGTCAATGTTAACAATCATGGAAACATCGTCACCCGTTCCTAACGCGTTTAGTTGGATTCGACGTCCACGCGTCGGCGTTCGCATTTTGTTTTCCGCTTTTGTGTATGATATCAAAGTCAAACTCTAAAAGGTGTAAGCGCCAACGTGTAAGCTTACTGTTAGGCTCTTTAAATTTATTCAACCATCAGTGGCGTGCATTCCATATAGGCAAATAAGCAATGCCTACCTCATAAGATTCAATACAATAATAGTTTGATTCAATTAAACTACATAACCACTTTAAATAAAAATTCTAACCTAACATTCAATACGAAATTTCAAACTTTGCCGCGCATGCACTCGCTAGTTCGCCTCTCAAATTCACGCACACTAAAACGATTTCGGCATATTCATACACACACACACACTTCTTTAAGATAATACGACGAAAGCATAAATCACGCTTTTGCTATGCGTAGCATACTGACATTTGACATTCGCGATTTATGGACCAAAAGTAACCTTACCTACTCTGTTGTAAGTAAAGTAACCCATCCAAATTAAAAAGACTACAGTTTACCAACATTAGAGCAACTCAAATATAACTTCGCAATTTATTTGTGTTGGTTTGTTTATGGTTTGGCTGGCATTGTTTGCAATGTTGTTGTTATTTACTTATTGTGCTTTTGCGAAGTGTATCTGTGTGAAATGAAGAAATTTTGTGGTGAATATGCAAAATGTATTGATAAATTAGTCCTTTAGTCAGTTTTCGTTTGTTGAAAATAGTAGGTAACTTGCTG
The DNA here is from genome assembly GCA_947623365.1 of Achlya flavicornis. Taxonomy (NCBI): domain Eukaryota; kingdom Metazoa; phylum Arthropoda; class Insecta; order Lepidoptera; family Drepanidae; genus Achlya; species Achlya flavicornis. The sequence continues at coordinate 11,058,310 of OX392468.1, forward strand.
TAGACCAACTCCAAAACAATCATGGATTCAAAACAAAGGTAAAAATCTTAGAATCTTAACACAGAATATTATGTTTAGTAGGTATACACCTGGCTAACTGGGTGCTGTTATTCGAATCTATTATTCTGTTATTACGTATTTTGTTTGCTAATGAATCATACCAAATATGTCTGGAATGATACGCTGACCTAAACAATTTTACGAATCTGGTCAAAAAACATGATCTATCTAAGAGGCATATTTAAGGCCATGATTTATTCTGCCTACCTAGTCTGAAAACCAATGCACGCCACTGTCAACCATGCTAATGGTTTATGATCCGTGTAAATTGTGAACTTATTTCCATACAGATATGGTCTAAAATGTTTTGTTGACCAAACTATTGCCAATAATTCTCGCTCGATAGTACTGTATTTTCTCTCCGTGTCTGATAATGTACGGCTAGCATACGCGATCGGTTTATCGCTACCTACAGAACCTTGCGATAATACCGCGCCGATAGCTACTTCCGATGCGTCTGTCGTCAAAATAAATGGTTTGGTCATATCTGGATATTGTAGAATGGGTGCATTGACTAAAAGTTCCTTACATTTTTCAAAGGCTTCTTTATATTTGTCATCAACAATTACTTTCCTACCTTTTTTAAGGCATGCTGTTAGAGGTTGTGTTATTTTAGAAAAGTCTTTGATGAACTTCCTATAATATCCAACAAAACCTAGGAAACGTTTAATTTCTGTTTATGTCTGTGGAATGGGATATTTTAAAACTGCTTTAATATTGTCATTGTTAGGTCGAAGACCGTCTTTTGTCAGAGTATGTCCAAGGTATTGTACTTCCTTACGCAGGAATTCGGATTTGTCTAGTTGAACTTTAAGGTTATTTTGTCTGAGTCGGTCAAATACTGTCCGTAGCTGATTTTGCGTAAATGATTTTGTAGTCCGTTTGAATATATCAAAATGTCATCTAGGTAAACTAGACAATGAATACCCTGCAGTCCTCGTAATACATTGTCCATTGTCCTTTGGAATGTTGCCGGAGCCGTCTTTAGACCAAATGGCATCCGAAGGAATTCAAAATGTCCGTTCTGTGTCGAGAATGCAGTTTTTTGTCTGTCGGCCTCTGAGACCTCAATCTGATGGTAGCCTGATGCTAGGTCAAGTGTTGTAAAGTAATAGCTTTTACCTAATTTATCAAACAAGTCACATACGTTTGGGATTGGGTACCTATCGTCAATAGTTATTTCATTTAGTCTGCGATAATCTACTACCATTCTATATTTTACTTGATTCGATGCGTCCGCTTTCTTGGGTACTAAATGAACTGGAGCACTCCAAGGTGAGTGTGATTCTGAACTTGCTGTTTAATTTCCTCAGGCTGAACTGGTGCTTGCCTATATGGCTTTATGTATATAGGATCTTCGTTCACTGTTCTAATGTGATGCTTTACCTGATTGGTAAAAGAAAGGGGTAATTTATCGCAATAAAATATATCTTTGTATTCTAGGCATAACTGCTCTATAGCTTGGGATTCTTCAGAACTAAGATGTTCTAAACGTAGCTTAGACAAGTTGTCAGTCAAAAGTGAATCTATTTCATGGTCGTTAAAGTCGGAATTATAATTTACTTCAAATGAGTCATTGTTAAATTTTGTCACTATGAAAGGTGATGTTATGGTTAAAGTCATCAGTTCGTCATTTAAGTTTTGTATAACTGTAGTGGCAAAATAATTTTCGCATTTAACAATTGCTGTCGGCATACGTATGTCATGATGGAATTGTTTAAATTCTAAAATTGCATAACCATCTTTCATATTTACTGGTAATTTAACTCTATGTTCTGAACGTGGTTGATACTATAGGTATACTATAGGTATTATAGTGTGATGTGTCCTAAATGTTTTATCATTCAAACATATGTTCGCTTGAAGTCTAGACATAAGATCCATACCTATAACACCATCGTATTTGTTGTCTACGTTATACAGGTAAAATTTATGAAAGCCTTTTTCGTTGAAGATCGAGAAAAGTGGAATATTAACTACTTCACTATGAACACTAGAAGCATGTGTACTTGTAACCATAAACTGTTCCTGAGATTTAAATGTTGCGTAATATTGGTTACCTTTAGATGGACTAAGAAATGATCGTGTGCTTCCTGAATCTAACATAAATTTTCCATCTATTTCGGGTACGTATATATACGGTAGTTTCAATTCAGCATCATAATTAAGTTCTATCACTTCAGGTTGGTTCGAGAACAAGTTACGTGAAAATTTTGAATAGCGTTAACGTCATCTGACTGATTATGTTCAGTGCAAAGCGGTTCAGAGTTTTCGTTACCGATAACAGTTGCGTCACTTGAATCTATAGGTAGTTGTTCATACATTTGCTCGAAATCATATGCATTGTCATATGTATGGTAACTATCGTAGTACTCGCCGTTGTACATTGCATCATAAGGATCGCATGATTCGTCAAACTGACCTTGCGTATGAGTTTCATTCATAGCTATGCGTTCGGGTTTTATAGGAGCTGTCCTCATGGACACATCGTTGGAAAACTGTGGGCGATTGTTCTGAGGTGCTGAAGGCTTAAAACCTTGTGAATATGGAGGTCTATATCCAAAATGTCCGGGTGTAGGCCTAAATCCAAATTGACCTTGAGTTGCTGGTGGTCTATAACCAAACTTTCCAGCTTGAGGTCGGAACCCAAACTGTGGTCTAAATCCTTGCGTTGGATTAAACTGTGGCTTTATAGGCCAACGATAAACTTGATTCGGTGAATAAGGAGGATTGGTCGGCATGTATGGACTTAATATATTATTTCGATCTGTTTGGTTAGGAATGGAATACCAAACTTAATTGGATTTGAATTTAAAGGTGGCGTCGGTTTATAATTAATTTGAGGTGGTCTATTCTGTAGCATCCTAGTACGCATACTATATTGTTCCTGAAAATTGACCTCTTCAAGAACATATTTTAACGCGTCTTCCAAAGTAGTCGGATTTTTCAATCTTACCATATGCTCATTTAGATTATATAGAAAAACGTTAAGTGAAGTGTGATTGTAAATAGTTTGCTTGGCTTCTTGTAATGTTATGGAAACATTCTGATTGACTTTGGATAAAAGAATAGCGCGAACGTCTTGTATGCGACCACAAAATTCAAGATATGACTCGTTCTGTTTAATTTTTAGAGTTTCCAATTCAATGGCCACACATTCCTCGCTTCGGGGATCGCCGAAATGTTGGACCAACAATGAAATGTTGGCCATACGTTTCGAAATCTGCTCACTCACTAAACATGCAGCTTTGCCCTTCAGCTTGCTGGTGATACACTGCATAATGAATTCATTTCTAGGCCTGGTGCCTTGGTATCGCTCAATTACGTACGTACATTTTCGTAAAAATAAATTTAGCGTTTTACTTTCACCATTAAATTCCGGGATTAAGTTTCAAATTTCTTTTGGGATATGAGTATCTAATTGTTGCAATTGTTGTGGTACCAACGCGGGTTGCTGTTGCTGAGCCATTTTTATTTAAAATTAAATCTTAATATAAAACACAAATAAAATGTAAAAATTACAAGATTCCTATACTATACGGTGCGATTATAGCTACCTAGTTATAATTATAAAAATCAAATCTTAAAATGAAGCACAATTAAAATATAAAAGAAAGTTACAAGATGCCTATTCTATTAGGTGCGATTGGAGGTATAGCATAGGTTGCTCCATGTAAAAATATAAAAGTTATATTATTTTAATAATGTTAGGTGCGATTTGAGCTACCTAAATTACATAACATAACGAATTTATTTGTTCGGGGATTGCCGCGAAGAGCGCGTTACCGATTTGAGATAATTAATCGACACTCTTACAGGAACCACTCGCGAATAATCACTTTTCAGATTTTATGAAAACACACGCGACTTGCACGGTGGCATCAACCGGCAATCCTACCGGCTGCGCCAGTTAACTTACGGGAGCGCCTTGATGGCTTTTTAAAAACTACTTATTCGGTTTAAACGAATTTATTAATTTAATTAATTATTACAAGAGCTTAGGACTACGTCCGTCGACAGAGTTTGATGTCTCTAGACTTCCTTAACTAAACGGTGCCCAGCATGGTCACACCATTATTGCAATCTTGCATAAAGGTACGATGCGGTGGTTCATGCCACGGTTCTCAGATTGCATTTGATGCATAAGCATTTAGTTATCGCTTCAGGTGCGAGAGAATTGCGTGGGATGGTCCAGACATCAACACAGGGATTGTTATGAGTGATATCATAACTAGGTAGTTAAAAGTTTTTTTGATCATGCCAGTGAAGCGACGGCTAACTTTGATGATATTTTGATTTTAGGAGATTTTAACATGAGTTTTATACCCTGGATTAATCAGGACTCCCTATCAACGCCTACGAACCATTGTAATGCCTTTGGCTATGCTTTGGTGGATTTCATGTCATTGTCATGTCTACAACAGTTTAATAATGTAACGAATTGCAGTAATAAAATTCTAGACTTAGTCCTTTCCAGTATACCCAATTTAACAGTAGTAAAACCAGGCAACCTTCTCTCTAAACTTAATTCTCTTCACCCTCAATTGGAAATATTTATGAAAATCATCCTAATGTTCAATTAAAATCACGGTGTGATTATAACTTTTAAAGGGCCGAATATAATAATATAAACACTTATCTAGAGAACGTTGACTGGTCTAAAAGATTTGATGAATGCACTGATGTTGATGATATGGTTGCTGTTCTTTATGTCGTAATAAATGAAGCCATCACCGATAATGTTCCTTTGCACAGGTCATTTAAGAAAAGTTCATATCCTCCCTGGTTCGACAAAAAATTGATAAAGCTATTGAAAGAAAAGGATAAACTTAGGCATAGATATCGTAGATTTGAAAATCCCCGAGACTTATATGAATTTGGCATCCTAATTATAAAAATAACATTGAATTAAATATTAGAAATAATACTAAATCTTTCTGGAAGCTTGTAAAAGACAAAAGTGCTTCGCCAAATACCATACCATTTCAAATTAAATACAATAACACAATGGCTACAAATGATCTTGAAATTGCGAATCTATTTGCCAGACAATTCAGTTCAATTTATGCAGACAGAAAAATTTTTCATAATTGTCATTGTTAGATTAATTTTGTTTATTTGTTACTAGATGGCGTTGTATTTTTTCTGAATCGCGCTATGATTTCGTTCTCACGGTTTTATGACCTCTTCCATGTTTTTTTTTGAAATACAATACGGTTCAGAACAAAAAGGTGTTTTATTATCCATAGTGGTCCTTCGAACAGGATACAGTAAGTGAATTTAAAAAAAGTGCTAAAGTGAAATAAGTGTAACTAGAACTAGTGAAGTGTTATATTGTGCAATGGACATACATAAAGTGGTAAGAACTTAAATAATTTCATGTAAGAACTTTCGTTAGAACTCTGAGAATTTGTGTTAATTGCGCTTCGAACATTATTGCGTATTTGTGGACTTAGAAAAGTTTATACATCTTCGAGATAAACTTTAATGTGTTTGAGACTTGTAATTTTAAACTATTGAATTAGTCTCAGAAGTGATTTGGGGACTCCGAAGTTTGCAAAAAAATACGATTATTATTTTAAATGAGAACTCTAACAAAATTGGAAAATTACTTACTAATACGAAGAAATGTGGACGAGCTAAGTTGACAAGAGGTTATTTGGATACACGATATGAGATGTTGAATGAGTATTGGTCTATTTATATCAAACATTACGAGAAAATTATAAGTACATCCTCAAAAACAGACTTGAAATCTATCAATTTTGATCCAGAGAACAGTTACGACACTACCGAAGAAGCATATCTAGATCTCAAAACCTTTATCAAAGATTGGTTATATGAACTACAACCCCAAACTACCATCCCAAATAAAAATGATACTTCTTCTACCCAACTACCCAGAGTGAGACCAAAACTATTATCAATAATATCTATACCCACATTTTCAGGAGATTATAATGAATGGCTTAGTTTCCGAGACTTATTTATGTCACTTATACACAACGAAAGCAGTTTGTCAAAGATTGAGAAACATCATTATTTGAAATCAAGTTTAACCGGAGAAGCTGAGCAACTATTAAAAAATTTCACACTTACCGAAGCGAATTATGATGATGCGTGGAAAAAACTAGAAGAAAGATATGACAACAAACGGATTATTGTTAATTATATACTTAATCGCCTACTTAATCAAAAAAAAACCGGCCAAGTGCGAGTCAGACTCGCGCACCGAGGGTTCCGTACTAAGCTGTAGGTATATAAGTAAATGGTAGTATAGACCTGAGTATTTGATATTAATTTCAATTTATGACGTATTAAAAAAAAACTACTTACTAGATCTCGTTCAAACCAATTTTCGGTGGAAGTTTCCACCGTAATGTACATCATATATTTTTTATAGATTTATCATTCTCTTATTTTAGAAGTTACAGGGGGGGGGACACACATTTTACCACTTTGGAAGTGTCTCTCGCGCAAACTATTCAGTTTAGAAAAAAATGATATTAGAAACCTCAATATCATTTTTGAAGACCTATCCATAGACACCCCACACTTATGGGTTTGATGAAAAAAAAAATTTTGAGTTTCAGTTCTAAGTATGGGGACCCCCAAAATATATTGTTTTTTTTCTATTTTTGTGTGAAAATCTTAATGCGGTTCACAGAATACATCTACTTACCAAGTTTCAATATTATAGCTCTTATAGTTTCGGAAATAAATGGCTGTGACATACGGACGGACAGACAGACAGACAGACAGACAGACAGACAGACAGACAGACATGACGAATCTATAAGGGTTCCGTTTTTTGCCATTTGGCTACGGAACCCTAAAAATGGTATCAGAATCTGCAAAAGGCATCAAAGAATTGCTGGATACCACAAGTCAATGTCTCGACTCTCTTAAGAACATTAAAATTGATACTTCAAATTGGGACGCGATTATAGTACATATAGTTGTTGGAAAATTAGATTCCGAATCCCACAAACTTTGGGAACAATCGCTTGGAAAATCCACAGATATACCTTTATTTCATGAACTAGCTTCTTTTCTGGAAAATAGATTTCGCACAATGGAAATGGTTTATAGTACACAAGTAAAAGAACCACAACGAAAACCCATTACACAAAAAATATCAAATGTTAACACTTATGCAACTGAAGTAAGTAGCACTTGCACATACTGCTCACAGAATCATTATGTTTGCCACTGTAAAGATTTTGCCAATTTGGATGTTACCGAACGCCAAGATTTTGTAAAGAAAAACAACATATGTTTCAACTGTCTTGTTAAAGGGCATGGTGTTATTAATTGTCGGCAAAGCACGTCTTGTAGAAAATGTGGAAGACGCCATCACACTTTGCTGCATAATTCAAACCCTTTTAAGGCAGATGTTATGAATAACGCTGAAGAAAATGAAAATGAAGGGACTCCTTCTGCATCTTGTAATTCAAAAAGGAAAGTCATTAAACGAAAGTTTATTAATAGGACCTCCATTATTGCAAGACATACGAGACATTATTATAAGATGGAGACGACATAAGTTCTGTTTAGTTGCAGACGTACAAAAAATGTATCGGCAGATTCTTGTTAACAAAGAAGACACAAATTTTCAAAGAATTCTTTGGCGAGAAAATCCTAAAGATCCTATTCAAGAATACAGACTACTTACCGTCACGTATGGCACATCCTGTGCTCCTTTTCTAGCAGTTCGTACATTACACCAGCTAGCGGACGATGAACGTAATGATTTTCCTCAAGAAGCTGAAATACTGAAATCAGACGTATACATGGATGACTTGATGACTGGAATCTCTAAAGAAGAAGATGCGATAGTTCTTCAAAACCGGTTGTCTAAGTTGTTTAATCTTGGTGGGTTTCCATTACATAAATGGTCATCAAATAGTGAATCAGTGTTAAGTCAAATTCCCAATAGTCATAAGGAATCAGACAATACAGTAAATATAAAAGTTGAGGATACTATTAAAACTCTGGGAATTACTTGGAACTCACAAACCGACAATTTTGAATTAAAAATAAATATAGAATGCAATACTAAGAAATTTACTAAACGAAATGTGCTTTCTACTATAGCTAAAACTTTTGACCCACTGGGTTGGTTAGCTCCTGCAGTTATTATACTAAAAATGTTTATGCAAAAACTATGGCTAGCTGGCTTAGAGTGGGATGACGAACTGACTCTCGATTTGAAAACTGAATGGTTGACTCACATTGAAAATTTCACTCATAATGAAACCATTCAGTTTCCACGTTGGCTTTGCATTTCTGAATCAATCAATAGGGTTGAACTTCATGGTTTTAGTGATGCATCTTGTGCTGCCTATGCTTGTGTTGTATATCTTAGAGTTTGGGATAAGAATATTGTTAACGTTCGTTTAATATTGGCCAAAGCCCGAGTAGCTCCAGTAAAACAAGTTTCAGTTCCGCGCCTAGAGCTTTGTGGTGCAGTATTATTGGCTAAAATGTTAGGTTCACTTAAAACTGTATTAAATATTGAGGATGACTTTGTGTTTGCTTGGACTGATTCCACCATTGTTCTGGCTTGGTTACGTAAAACACCTGGTACTTGGACGACTTTTATTGCCAATCGGACTTCTGAAATTTTAACCGTCACCAACAATAGTCAATGGCATCACATTGAATCAGCAAAAAATCCTGCTGACATAGCTTCCCGAGGTTTGTACCCACATGACCTACAACAATCTATCCTATGGTGGAATGGTCCAGAATTTTTAAGCTATCCTAATGAGATTGTGAAAGATTGTACTGATATACCAGAAACTAATTTAGAATCAAAAATAAAACTAACTACTCATATTTGTATAAATGAAAATAATTTTGTCGATACTTACCTGGAAAAATTTTCAAGTCTTTTGAAATTGATCCGAGTCACTGCATATTGTTGTAGATTTGTTCGGAAATGTAAATTGAAAGCTAATTTAAATAACACAGAAAATTTTTGTTCTTATTTAACTGTATCTGAAATGGAGAATGCATTAAACGTTTGTGTTCGTTTATCGCAACAGAAATACTTTTATGATGAAATAGAAAGTTTATCTCAGGGTAAACAAGTGCACAAAAGAAGTAAATTGTATTCATTAAACCCTTATCTTGACAGTGACAATATATTGAGAGTTGGTGGACGACTAGCTAATGCAACAGTTTCTACTTACCTAAAATCACCAATCATATTGAGCAATGATTCTCATCTTTCAAATCTGTTAGTAACAGAAGCACACAAAAAAACTTTGCATGGTGGTCATCAACTTACCATAAATTATATTCGTCAGAAATATTGGATTGTCAGAATAAAAAATGTTGTGAAGGCTGTAATAAAAAAATGTATACCGTGTTTTAAACAACGTGCAGTACCAGTTGTACCATTTATGGGCAATCTACCAGACTACAGAGTTCAACCAAATCGACCTTTTCGCACTAGTGGAGTAGATTTTGCTGGGCCATTCACACTGAAACTGTACCCTGGTAGATGCAAGAAAACCTGTAAAACTTATATATGTCTATTTGTATGTACCGTCACAAAGGCTATTCATTTAGAGGTAGTGAGCGACCTAACATCTGCAGCATTTTTAGCCTCCTTTAAAAGGTTTACTTCTCGTCGTGGTCATTGTAAGGATATTTGGAGTGACTGCGGAACGAATTTTGTCGGCGCATCCCGAGAATTAAATCTAGCCTTCAAAAATTTAAAATCTCAAGTCACAGTTGAGATAGCTGAACTTCTTGCCAATGATCAAACCAATTGGCACTTTATACCACCTAGTTCTCCACATTTTGGGGGACTCTGGGAGTCTGGGGTCAAATCGGTTAAAGGTCACCTCAAACGAGTAATTGGACAAACTAATCTCACATTCGAAGAATTTTCCACACTTTTAACGCAAGTGGAAGCTTGCGTCAATTCCCGTCCAATTACATTAATAAGTTCATCTCCCGATGAACCACCTTTGACCCCTGGTCATTTTCTCATAGGAGAAGCCCCAATAACCGTTCCCGAAGAGAACTTTACCTCTGTGAACGTAAGTCCCTTACAGCGCTGGCATATAGTACAAAAAATGGTCCAATGTTTATGGCAGCGATGGCAGCTAGAGTATTTAACTACTCTCCAAAATAGATATAAATGGACAAAAATAATCCCAGATATACAATTAGATTCTATAGTTTTAGTTAAAGATGACAGACTACCTCCTGGTAAGTGGTTGATGGGACGTGTAATAGCTAAGCACCCAGGGGCAGATGGAACCACTCGAGTCGTCACTCTTCAATATAAGAATAATATTTTTAAGAGACCCGTGGCAAAGTTGTGCCCTCTTCCACTGGGTGATTAATGTAAGTTTTATTATTAGTGTCAATTTCTCTTAGATATGAGTACATTGTTTTGTTATTTTAAGGACTTAAATCGTCCTTGGGTGGCGGGATGTTAGATTAATTTTGTTTATTTGTTACTAGATGGCGTTGTATTTTTTCTGAATCGCGCTATGATTTCGTTCTCACGGTTTTATGACCTCTTCCATGTTTTTTTTTGATATACAATACGGTTCAGAACAAAAAGGTGTTTTATTATCCAGTCATACTACCACAAATACAACCAATCAATGTTACTCTGCTTTAAGCTTCATTCGTTAATTCGTTAATCAACAGATTTTACTGAGAAAACTAGAGCAATCGTATGGAGTGAATGGTAGTCTGTTACAGTGGTTTAATTCATATCTAGATAACCGGCCACAACATGTCGTCGTCAGAGGTCATGTATCTGATGAATACATCGCGTCCTCAGGTGTAGGGAAAGGTGTACGAGATAGACCAGGGTCGATAATTTTTAAAACCAAAAAAAATAATAGTAGGATGAAACCCATTAGAAAAGGAGGGGAACATTATAAAAATGAAAGGAAAAATAATTTACGGGCGGTCTGAGGTCGGGAAGGGGATGGGGGTGAGTTTTTAAGGGTAAAAACGGGTTTTCTCGATTTCCGGCAAAACTAAAAGTCCTATCGAAAAAAGTCAAATGGCAAAGTTGTAGGTAATAAAAAGATCTAAAACTTTTGTATTTACACTTTTTACACATAACCTCAAAATTTATGTGAAAAATTCAAAAAACCAAGTTTTTGGTTTTTTATTTTTATCTTTTACAATTTTCTTTTTTATTTAACGAAATTTGGTGAAAACTTACCTTTTTATGTCCCAAATACGCTGTAATTTATTTGATTAAAAATATTTATTTTTTCACCTTATTTTGAATTAATATCGAAAAAACACCCTAATTTTCAATCGAAAACTCACCCGTCAAAATATCAGCTTTTTTCAAAAAGTTGGTATGTTTTCTGTTCGTTGAAATCTCTACTTTCCGATGGTGAAAAAAAAAAATATATGTTACTATAGTAAATCTTCTCAGAAAATGCAAAAAATCGAAAAAAACTCGAATTAGATTTTTTTTTTTAAAGTTAAAGCCAAAAGTTAGTTATTCAAAATATATTTATTATAACCCTGGTCTAAGATGATCCGTTGAGGTTAGATGATCCTTTTTTATTGCAAAGAAACGATTAGCGCCATCTAGTTGTATTCATTAGTAAAACGTAGTCCTTGGTAGTCCCTCGCCACATTCAATCGTAATGGCGTCGTGAGTGACAAACAAAAATTATGTGACATTGCTCTAAGGTAAGGTTGACTTTATGTTTATGTCAAATGTGTTCTGGGTAGTCTATTGTAAAGGCTGTTGTCTCAGTAGTTCAGTACCTTGGTTTATTGCTCTATTTCGTTTTTTTAACGGCATGGTAACAGTTGAAAACATAATATATATGTAATGTTATCCAACATAGAATAAAAAAGTTTATGTTGGGGCAAGATGATTATATTACTAGTGTATGTACTATGTACCAAGATCAATTTTAACAATTTGTAAACTATGTTTTAATCTATATGATTTTTACAAATACCTTAGAATTAATTCCTTTAAAAAAAAAGACCGTTCTTTTTTTTAGAAAAACACAAAAAGAACACAATGTTAAAAAAACTCATTATAAAAAGAGACAAAAAAGGAAAGGAGTAGGCAAAGGAATGTCAAATAAAAGGAAGAAAACTGATATTGTGTCAGACGAGACCGACATACATGTATGATTGAGGGAACGGCACTCGAAGTTGTCCAAGAATATGTTTGTCCAACTATCCAGGTAGGGAGAAACAACTTCAGCATTTGGAAAACTTCATCATATCTTTCAGTCGCCTATACCGCAAAGTCTCAAGACAAAGGTGTACAACCAGTGCGTCCTACCTGTCATGACCTACGGAGCCGAGACGTGGAAAATGACGCATAGACTGGTCCAAAAATTTAAAGTCACTCAGCGAGCTATGGAAAGAGCTATGCTCGGAGTTTCTTTGAAGGATAGAATCCGCTACGAAGTCATCCGACAAAAAACCGAAGTAACCGACATACAAAGATTTTCATAGGGCATCGTGCCTCTACCAAGATGGATAATCCGCCTTACTAAAGCATGACATTTAATTTCACTCCGCTTGAGGGGCTCCCTGAGAAAATCGCTCTCAGTTCGTACTGCGCACGGCTGTCAAATACTGTCAATTCTGGCTTGTTTATTTCATGTTCCCATAGAGGCGACTATCCTTCTGGACGTTTTAAATTCTTTGCCGACATAGCTCAACGAATTAGAAAGCTGAAGTGGCAATGGGCCGGTCACATCTGCCGCAGAATCGACGGTCGATGGAGCAGACGATTCTTAGAGTGGAGACCGCGTCTTGGCAAACGTAGTGTGGGGCGCCCGCCAGCCCGATGGACTGACGACCTCAAAAAAGTGGCCGGATTGGGCTGGATGCGGGTGGCAAGAAACCGGAAGGAGTGGCGCGCTCTGGGAGAGGCTTATGTCCAGCAGTGGACTTAAAAAAAGGCTGATGATGATGATGATGATGGATGAAAATGTCACTGTTTTATCTCAATATTCTTGTTTTTTTTTGTATCTTTGGAAAACAAAGTAGGAACTTCAGTTAAAAATACAATATTGAATTATTACATAGCTTGCGCATATCGTATTTTTCCTCTACTTAGCATTTTAAGGTTTTGTTAGATAACTGGTTTTTCCACAACCATGTATCTTATGCTCGATACGCTTCAGTTGTTTTTCCTCCTAGTTGTGTTTTTCCTAGCGTCTGTCAAAATACTGAATTTGGATTTAATGTGTTTTTCCTTCCGCTATATTTGCCACCGAAAATTAGTTTGAACGAGATCTAGTAAGTAGTTTTTTTTTAATACGTCATAACTTAGAAAATATATACGTCTAGAACGACCATGCCCATACTACATGATTTTTAAAAAGTGGCCAACTTTGCTACGTCTTATGCTCGCGGTACGTCATTCTGCTTGTCATAGTGAAGTTTATAATGTTACCAGTTGTTGAAAAAATCCAATAAAATGGGGAAAAATATATTACGGTTTCGATATCTTTGTAAACTACGAAAATAAAAGTTGAATCGGGATAATACATGATAATATAAATAAGAGTAATGGCGCCGATATTAATTTAATACTTATTATTTTTACTTATCTTACTATCGAGTGACATCGAGTCAACACGAGTCAAATCAAGTTAAATACAGACAAATCGAGTGAAATTGAGTCAAATCAAGTGAAATCGAGTCAAATCAAGTCAAAACAAGTCAAATCGAGCAAATCAATTCAAATCGAGTCAAATCAAGTGAAATTGATTCAAATCAAGTGAAATCGAGTCAAATCAAGTCAAAACAAGTCAAATCGAGCAAATCAATTCAAATCGAGTCAAATCAAGTGAAATTGAGTCAAAACAAGCAAATCGAGTCAAATCATGTCAAACCGAGTCAAACTAAGACAAATCGAGCAAATCAAGTCAAATCGAGCCAAATCAAGTCAAACGAGCCATTTTTTTTTATATATATACAACTTAGTCGATAAACAAGCATACGGCCCGCCTGATGGTAAGCAGTTACCGTAGCCTATGGACGCTTGCAACACCAGGGGTATCATTCGCGCGTTGCCGACCCTGAAGAAATCTCTTCAAACCTTTTTTGAAGAACCCCATGCTGCACTCCATTGGGAAAACAGCGGGGAGCTCATTCCACAGTCCGAGTGTCCACGGAAGTTTTTTTTAATATTTCATTTTAATACAAACTTATTTTGCCGACTGTACTTTTTGTTGTAGGTCCAATATATTGGTATATTGGAATTACCACCTATATACCAAAATACCTAGTATACCAAACATCAAGTCAATCTAACCACTGGAAGTGGGTGAAATTCGACTTGCAAGATTTGGTCCGAAAACATACAAACATTGCAAGTAAAATGAAAGCTTGTAAAAAATACTTGCCTTGCAAGGCACTGCTACCTTTTTTAATCTCCGGCGTCCCTGCTTATTTACAAAATAAATGTAATTTTTATTGAAATGGTCAGAGCCACAGATTACAGAATAAGGATGGAGCGCGCGGAACACGGGAGTGAGGCCAAAAAAGCAAATACAAATTGAAAAACACGTACCTGGTATTCGCTTTTGAATGTGTATTTGCTTTGTTTAACAAACTTTATTTAACAAAAAACACTCCTTTATAAAGAAACTGTGGTTAAACAATGTAAATACAAACTGGAAAACGAATACCAGGTATCAGATTTTCAATTTGTATTTGCTTTTTTGGCTTCACTTTCGTGTTCCGCGCACTCAATCTGAATTATTCTGTAATCTGTGGTCAGAGCAAAGAACAGATTTTTTGGCTAGTTTCCAGAGATCTTTACTACGGCTTTTCCGAATGATGTCTATCCATTGGCTTCTTAAAATTGGATCAATTGGTATTCTGTAAAAAAAAGTCTCATTTTCAACTAAAAAAAACAATTTAAAAACGTGACATCCACTGTCGAGTATGACATCAGTCATTAAAAAAAAAAGACCGCCATTTTAAAATTCAATTCGAGATTTTCACAAAATGGACGTCACACGCATCATAACTATGATCGAAAAATCCGAAAACGATAAACACGTCAACTTCGCACACGTCACCGTCGCTTTTTATATATAAGTATCTACATACTCGTATTTAGCTATTGACTGATATTACCATGGGAGTTTCGAGTTCATAAACTGGCAGGACAGGCAATACGTAAATATGGCGCTTACTCAAAATAATTTATTTTCGAAAAATTTCAATGGCTTATATTGCAGGAACTAATAGGAAATATTGTTACTTACTGATGATAGCTGAGTTTTTTTGTTGATCTAGATCGACCTATGTAGTTTCTGCACACTTTTATCACACAAAAAGACATTCTGGAACAATACACTTTTGGTGAATTTGGTTGTGTCCCAGTGACGTCTCGATTGACACTGAGGGCGGGAAAATGATTTGCGCCCTAACAGTTAGAGGACATTTTTATCTACGCGTAAACAGCTTCGTAGTTCAGTCTTGATATATCATTAGTCAAAGCGTCATAAATTGAAATTCATATCAAATATTCATATCATATACTACCATTTACTTATATACCTACAGGTTTGTACGGAACCCTCGGTGCGCGAGTCTGACTCACACTTGGCCGGTTTTATTTGATAGTTTTTGCTCATTTAAGCGTAAAGTTCGGCATCCTTCTCAAGGTTTATTTTAATTTCATTTGATTTGCATCGATTTATGTTATTTATAATGTAACTAGCTTCTGCCCGCGGCTTCGCCCGCGTGGCCTACAGGAAACAAATGACATATTTTTCTTCAAAAACAAACGTAATAAGTGCTCTCACTCCCTCAATTGTTTTTTTTTCTTGTTTATGCCCTGTTGACTCTATTAGGCATCTCCCATTTCGAAAAAACTATGATAGGTACACGTGACCTTTCTTATTGGATCTCTAGGACCATCGGTTTAGGCTGTGCGTTGATATATCAGTCAGTCAGTCAGGACTTTGAATTTTATATTCTGACTAGCAGACCCCCGCGGTTTCACCCGCGTACGGTTTGAATTTTCTCCTTCGAAAATCAATGCATGCCACTGATTATTAGACACAAAACACATCAAACACAGATATTTTTACAATTAAAACTAAAAACCTATATTATACCTACACTAAAAAATCGAACTCTAAGAATCTTATTTAATTATTATAACAACAAATGAGAAAGAAATTAAATTAACTACAACCAAAATATTCTAATGAAATAGAGAAAATGAACTTTTTTATTTTTCATTGGCGTCACACGGTGTGTGATATTTGCCAATTTCCAGTTATATTATATGAGTTCTAGTCACAATAAATCACTTTCACATAGTCCTCATGCAGTCAGTCACCGTCCAAAACTCAAAATACACGAATTTATGAAAATAAAAATGAAAACGCAACGTCACTCTGCAAGTTCCCGCCAAAAAGTCCGAGAAAATGAACTTCCAAACAAATTTCGAATCCTAATCCGATTTAAATATTCTTTAATATTTGACATTCCAATTTTAAAGAGCATTTCAGTTACCAGAACAAAAGGCAGATAGAGCGCGCGAAACACGGGAGTGAGGCAAAAAAAAAGCAATTAGGTACAAATTGAAAAACATATACCTGGTATTCGCTTTTGAATTTGTATTTGCTGTGTTTAAAAGCTGCTGTGTGCTAATTTATTAAAAAGAGTTTTCGTTAAATAAAGATTTTTAAACAAAGCAAATACAAATTCAAAAGCGAATACCAGTACGTGGATTACGTAACTTTATTGCAATGAAATTCCGATTGAAATAACCTCTTAATCGGTAGAAATATTACAAAATCAGAAATAGTTCCTAGAAATGGAACTATTTCTGATTTTGAAGAAGAACGTAAAAAAGATATCAGAAAACCGCTATATTGAACCGATTTTAATTCGAAAATGATTGAAATTTAGTTACGTAATCGCCCCCCTGGTTTAAATTTGTATTTGCTTTTTTGGCCTCACTCGGGAGTGAGTTCCGTTCGTTCCATCTGCCTTATTCTGTAATCTGTGAAAATCGGATTGAGATTTCAAACATGTGTCAAAATAAAAAAATGAAATTTAAATCAAAAGCACTAAGGAGTATTGATATCAACTTCGATGCAAATCACCCCTAAAATAACTTTCTACCCCTTTTTAACCACGTTTGGCGATGAGTTTCAATAAAATATGATACATATCTTCCATAAATTCTCTTAAACAATGTTTATGCAAAATTTGAAGTAGATCGGACCAAGGAATCACGTTGTCCCATACAAACTTTGCCCCCGTTTTTCGCCCCCTTAGGGGTAAAATTTCGGAAAATCCTTTCTTATCTGATGCCTATGTCATACAAAGAACACACCCTCCAAGTTTCAGGTCTCTACGATCAGCGGTTTAGGCTGTGCGTTGATTGTCAGTCAGTCATTCAGGACAAAGCATTTTATATGTATAGATGACTATATTGGCAATTTTTTTCCAATTTTTTTTATTTACAAAATAAAGTATTAATAATAATACACAATCATAAAAACGCATGAAAAACCAAGAACTTAAAGTACGTGTGTAATAATATGTTTTACAGAAAATTCTACCCCTTGGTTGAATTTAATTTGGGTTGGAATTTCGAAAAACCCTTTCATATTTGATACGTACACTTCACAAAGAACACACCCTCCAAATTTCATGTCTCTAAGACCAGCGGTTTAAGCTGTGCAATACTGTGCATTGATATATCAGTGACTTCCCCTACACAACTTCATCCTGCTTTTCATCCCTTCGAGGATGGATTAATCAAAAACGCTAAGACACGTATGAATTAATTTTCAGTCTTCAGCCTAAACACAAAATTTGAAGATCCTAACTTCAAAACTGACGGACTTTCATACAAACTTTCATCCCCTATTTTACCCCCTTAGGGGTGGAATTTAGAAAAACCCTTTCTTAGTGGATACCGACTCTTCTCTCTCTAAAACTCTAGTGGTGTTTAATGTGGAAATGAAGGACTTGCATAAGTAACTTCATCCCTCTTTTCCCCCTACGGGGGTGTAATTATCACAAACGCTCAGATTCAAATTCAAATTCAAATAGCCTTTATTTCTGATATTCATTTATACAATTATTACATTTTATATTATAGTTTTAATTTATTACATGCATTTATTTATATTACGCAAATCAATTATTATTATTTAAATTTCATATATAATAATTCTTTATTGTATATTATATTTGTGTGACACCAGCAGCATTTGTATCCTCAGCAACGTTTGTATCAGATTGCCCTTTGGCAAAGGCCTCCCCCAGAATTTCCCATTCTTTTCTGTTTTTGGCTGTTCTTCTCCATAGTGGTCCGGCAATTTTTTTAATGTCTTCTTCCCATTTTTTTTTCTGTCGCCCCTTCTTTCTCTTCCCTTCACGAGGGTACCACATGGTGACGTTCCTGGACCATTTTTCTGTCTTGTTTCTGATCATATGACCTGTCCAGTTCCATTTGAGTTTGTTTACTGTATATGTGACATCAGTAACTCTGGTCTTTTTTCTAATAATGTTTAGATTAACCTTATCTTGTAATCTGATATTCAAAATGCTCCTCTCCATTTTATTCTGGCAGACTTTGAGTGCTCTTTTGCATTTACCAGTGAGGTTCCAGGTTTTGGGATCCGTACGTCAGACATGGTAGTATGCATGAGTTGAATATTTTGATACCAAAAAAAAAAAAAAAAAAAAACTCTCAGATACCTATACATTAATTTTCAGTCTTCAGCCTAAACACAAAATTTGAAGATCCTAACTTCGAAACTGACGGACTTTCATCCCCTATTTTACCCCCTCAGGGGTGGAATTTCGAAAAACCCTTTCTTAGTGGATACCTACTCATAACAAAGAATACACCATCCAAATTTCATGTCTCTAGGACCAGCAGTTTAGTTTAGCGTTTATATATCAGTCAGTCAGTCAGTCAGTCAGGACTTTGAATTTTATATATACAGATTTCTGTTCTTATTTTTTCTGTTTTATTTCATGTTTGTGTTTTTAGGGTTCTGTAGCCAAATGGCAAAAAACGGAACCCTTATAGATTCGTCATGTCTGTCTGTCTGCCTGTCCGTCCGTATGTCACAGCCACTTTTTTCCGAAACTATAAGAACTATAATGTTGAAACTTGGTAAGTAGATGTATTCTCTGAACCGCATTAAGATTTTCACACAAAAAAAGAAAAAAAAACAATAAATTTTGGGAGTTCCCCATACGAGAACTGAAACTCATTTTTTTTTAAATTAAACCCGTAAGTGTGGGGTGCCTATGGATAGGTCTTCAAAAATGATATTTTTGCGCAAGAGACACTTCCAAAGTGGTAAAATGGGTGTCCCACCCCCCTGTAACTTCTAACATAAGAGAATGATAAAACTAAAAAAAAAATATGATGTACATTACGATGAAAACTTCCACCGAAAATTGGTTTGAACGAGATCTAATAAGTAGTTTTTTTTTAATACGTCATAAATTGAAATTCATATTAAATACTCAGGGGGCCTACCCCCATCTTTTACAAAACAACCTTATTGCAATACTGTTTTGTTTCCAGCATATAATAACCTTATTTATATTCGTACCATGACCTCTACCAAACACTATTGTTATATGATTGTTATATTCCGGCTAAGAACGAATGATTTTTGAGAATTTGTCTATGGGCTCATTAAAGATGAAAAGAAATAACGCTATGGGCCTAAGCAACTTTCTCTCTCTTAACAATTCTCATCTCTGTCACTCATCCATACTCTCTCGCTCTTTCAAACAACCTTATTCTTCTTTTCGTACCATGATGATCCCTAAAACAAGCTTATTTTATGCATGAAAACAACCTTGTTTATTTACCATAATGGTTCATTCAATTCGTACCATGAGCTATTTTTTATAAGCTTTTGACAATTAACATTATTGTTTTAATGTCAAATTTAGCAATCTTATATACGTTGTATTTACAAGCTGAAAATAACATTGTTTTCCAAATTTATGTTATAAAAATCTATTATAGTGTCATATAAAGTAATTATATCGAATTTATTTACTTATAGAATGAATATATCGGGATTGCGAGATTAGGTATCATCCCAAAATAATATAACCGATTGTTTATAAAGTTTTTAATTGCACTTGTCGTTCACTACACAACTATGCATCTACGTTAGTAATATCCACGGAGTAATATCGATCCCTCGACCCTTAGCCTTAGATTTATTTAGATGAAGCGGAGCTTTAAATAGCGTGTTTATATATTTAGTGACTTTTCATGTAGGTACCTACCCACTATTAATACCCTGTTTTCATTATAACCAACGTACATCGAATAAACCCAGATTAATCCATAAAGTTAACTTTCCTGCAGTGTTAGTACACAGAGTAGTCCCTGTGTTCCTGGAATCCAAACTACCTAGATTCTCTGGCAAATTTTCTAAAATTGGTCGTAACCTACATTAGCCTGGATGGAATATATTATTGTCAACAGACGGACAGACGACAGACTTATAATAATCTATAAAGATAATCATTTTACCCATCTAATGTAGTAAAATATTAATTAAGTATTATATATTTGTATTGAAAACTCAACTCACAACAAACTGCTAAACTGTTGCAGAGCAGATGTAACCGTGCGGGAAATTCTAAAATACACATCCATTGGACCTAACTTTCTGTAGCCTTTGTGGCTGTGGATAGAACCGTGGGGGTCTGAAGCTCGCTGATTTGCTCACACATTATCATCAAAACCTCGGCAAACCGGTTGGTGGGGAGCTTTTTGTGACAACGCATTAGCTTGGCTATCCAAAGAGGAAACACTGCCAATAACGAGCTTGAACCTGGAACCTTGTCGACGATCGACAACAGCGGCATATATTTATATACCTACATACACATAATTTGTTTAATTCCAAGACCTGCAACTACAGTAGGATTCCCGTCAATAACACAATGAATAAAAACACGAAAGTATTATGTACCTACATTCTTTATTAACATAAGTTTAATCAGAGTAAGATAATTATACACAATATAAGTATGGCATTAAACAATCTTGCAGATACAGATTCAAACTTTATTTCAGCGTTTATAGGTTCTTAGACTTCACTTTAGACCAGCCTCTCCATATCTACGTACACTTTTTTGAGAGTACTCCTTCGCTTGTAGATATCGATTGAAGGCGGTATTTTTGGTCTGTTTGTATTTAACCATTTCTACCTGCTGACTGGATCTCTGGCGAACTCTTCGGCTACAACTCTACAAAATGAATTGCAACATTTGTGCAACTTACAAATGTTTATAACCATGACATCTTAAATTTTATGCACTGAATATTACTGTCGAATATACTATTAAGATGTTTCCATATTTATTGCACTTTGTTTGTTAAATTACATAAACAAATATATTTATTATGTAAATATCTTGGATATCTTTATTAGACATTTGAGTATGACAAGAATGACAGGTAAATATTTTGTTCCGATTCATTTCATTTGATAATCTAGAGTCGGCAGTCTATATATTTTTTCAATTAATTTCCTTACTCTTCATAATAACATTTTAAAATATTTGTATGCATTTTATAGAAATTACTCGAAAATATTTTATTCTTTTAGTTACTTATACTTTACTATTAGTTTAATTTAATACTTTGCTAAAAGATGAAGAACCTCAAATCATTTCGGTCCAACGTGTGAAAGAAATGGCACTATACAGTTAATATATCGTTATTTCTTTTTATCTTTTATCAGGTTGTAGCAAGCCATAGATAAATTCTTACAAATCATTCATTCTTTCTCGGCACTTAGCAATGTTATATCAATGTTGAACGATTGAGCTCATGGTACGAATCAAAGTAATATTATTATAAGGTGAAAACAAAACAGTCTGGCAATAAGGTTATTTTGTGAGAGAAGATGATGGCCCTATAGGATGAAACGGGACAAAAAAAATACTTGTCAATTGTGACGCACGAATTTTGAAACTCAATGTGCCCTGTTGCACTACATATTTTGAAATAATACAAATATTTATTTTATGTATATCGACTTTTATATTACTTGAATTAATATTACTTAGGTCAATATGAAAACAAGGCAAGGGGCCGCCGTTCAATAGTGATATTCAGTGAATGAAATTTAATATGGCATGGTTACAAACAGAAGTAATTCAAGTATTATTTTATTCATTTTGCAGTGAAGAATTCGCCGGAATTCAAAGTAACTACTCTAAGAAATGTGCTGGAGAGAAATAGGTACCTAATCCTCAACTAGCAAAGCAATGGAGCACTTCTTGGTCATTACAAAAACTGAGACAAAGTTCATACATAAATATATACCTAGGTAGGTTTATACTTATGTATGGCACTTCAGTCTTAATTAATACCTATAGTCTAGGCAGGTACCTACCTATTGTCTTTAAATTATATGAATAAAGAATTTACCACAGGAATCAACACATTTTTATTTATTACCTTTTGTCAGGAATGCTACTGTAGTTGCAGGTCATACAATGAAACATTATGTGTATTTAGGTATATAAACGTTTATGAATACAGTACAATCACAGTAAAGCTTAATCTATACGATATTAAATATTTACAACAAATAAATGAAATACAATCTAGCACTCGCATATAAATTTTCCTCTAGGCTGCCGTAGATTATCGGCAAGGTTCCCAACAGGCTAGCCAAGCTAATGCGTTGGCGGAAAAAGCTCCCAGCCCGAGGCCTCGATTATTTTGGTGACAATATGCGAGCGACTCGGTGAGCTTCAAACCCATACGGTCGTATGGTTTCGATAGCAAATGGCATTTTGGTCCATTGCATGCGAAAGTGTTGATTCCTCACGTAGCATAGATGCATACCACGTCGCTTTCGTGTATCTATTATTGGCTTCTTTGGTATTTGCTTCCAAAAACACAAATAGTTCATATTCATTTGCCATCTTGAAATGCTAGATGGCAAAAGCTAGAAGGCTAGAGATACACAATTAATTCGATAAGTTAAATAAATACGATCTACTGACTTTATATCACTATAATAATAGATATTTTTATCATAAATTTGGATAATTCGTCGCGTATATAATGTTATATTTTGATTGATATATGCAATTGACATAAAAACCATAATGCTAGTTGTCAAAAGACACATCATGGTACGATTTGAATGAACGATTAGAGGTGACGTCATCAAACCTGCTAACAAAACAATATTGTTTTATGCCTATAATAAGCTTATTTTTAAGGATGTCATGGTACGAAAACGCAAAATAAGGTTATTTTAACCTTGTTTTAAGAGCTTGTGGTAGGCCCCCAGGTCTATACTACCATTTACTTATATA
The DNA here is from genome assembly GCA_947623365.1 of Achlya flavicornis. Classification (NCBI taxonomy): domain Eukaryota; kingdom Metazoa; phylum Arthropoda; class Insecta; order Lepidoptera; family Drepanidae; genus Achlya; species Achlya flavicornis. The sequence goes on from OX392468.1 coordinate 11,081,719, forward strand.
CCTACAGGTTTGTACGGAACCCTCAGTGCGCGAGTCTGACTCGCACTTGGCCGGTTTTTTCATGTTTTAGTTGATTGATTATCTTACCGTTAATGTATAATTCCCTATAACCTTATGTATTACTTACATCTCCACTTATCCGTGGTTTTGGTGTCACCAATCCCAACAGTTAGGTACGAAGGCGGCCCGCCGTAGCTTGTGGACCTGCCGAGCTTGAGGCCCAGAGACGGCAAATTTTATTCGCCGGCATTCTATACTTTTAATACGATATAATCATTGGACACATCGTCACGTCTCCAACTTTAGGTGGGCAGAGATAATGTAGCCTTAGGGCCCTTAGGGTGTAGGGTCATTGCGCTGGTTTTCGTCCAATTATCGGAGTTGCCAGCTTTGTGATGCGAAATGAATACCTTGAAGTACCCTTACTTAAATGTATTATATTTTTTTTGTATGCTTATTAGTCTTCTTTGGGTTAATGTTAAGAGAAAATAAATTATTTTCACAGCTCTTTTTATACAAAATATTTTATCAAAAGTAGGGGTTTTTGCTAGTTTTCGTCCTAGTGTGATCTAGTTTTCGACCACTGTGTCGTAAAAGGAGTGCAGGTAAATTATTAAGTTAACTACTCAACCGATTATCATGAAATTTGGTATGCAGATAGCCTATGGTATAGAAATTTTCGTCCACGTCCTTTAAACATTTTTATTGCCGCAACACTGACAAAGGAGTGGACGGACACTTAAATATCGAAACTCATAGCAATGAAGATCATTCTTGGGAGAAAATTCATTATTTTATACATCCGTTTAAATAAAATGACCATTACAAATATTCACATAGCTATTTGGGTTTCTGTCCACGTGGACGAAAACCAAATATTTTTCAAATTGGTATGCTAGTATTAGTCCACTAAATTTGACTAAGATTTACATAAAACAACTATAAAAAACACTTAAAATTGTGTTAATTATGTTTATAAATAGACATACTTGCCAAAAACATTACGTAAACTAGCTAAAACAGTAATTAAACTTACCATGAACTTTTCTTATCGGCATATTTTTTTTATTGGCGCAATGACCTCTGCAAAGCACGGATGCGAAGCGGCCCTGACTTTAATATTTTTGAAGTCACTACTTGTCAAATATCATTTTCATATTGGTAGAACTGTTAATTAGACATTATGGATCGCAACAAGACTAAACTTGTGCGGGAAGGTAGCATAGTATTCAAATTTTACGCACGTGTTTGTAGCACCTCAGTCATATGGACGAAAAGTGGTACTGGACGGCAAACCGGCGCAATGACCCTAATATACCTACTCTTGTATATTCTGAAAGATTTAGTCCAGCAAGAAGGTAGGTACTATAGATACTTTAAAGTAGCTAGTTTAAAGGAGTGATTTTTTGTGGTCTACTTACTTGTGTTTTAATCACAAACATTAACTTTTATCGTTTGTTTTGTTATTATTCGACGTTTTAGGTTAGGTGCGAGTGTTGCCAGACTCATCTTACTATACTAATTTCCTACCAATACATTTTCTGGACATAATTTCTTTTACTTTTAGTTGAGCTACACTTTAAATACTTGAAATAATACATTTTTCAATTCAATTCAATTCAAAATCATTTATTCAAATAGACCTTCGCAGGCACTTATGAAAAGTCTGACTCTAATACTCTAATACCGGTTCGGAAGGTTGCATTTGCTGAGAAGAGCCGGCAATAAACTCAGCAATTACTCTTTTCAAAACAGGCTTAGATTAATTACATAATATTTACATTCTAATCGCACTGAAAACAATTGCGTGCCCCGGCGCGGCGGCAAAATTACAAAGTAGACTGAAAGAATATTTAATAAGTAAATAAATAGCAAACTTAAGCAGACCAGCCCCCACAAGCAGCACCTGTTCCAACACACCTGTTCTGTTTCTGTTATGAAAACAAAGTGTAATCCAATAAGATAAAGTAGCTACTAAAAAAATATCATCGGACCTTTATAACGTTCTAGCAACACTGCTTTGCGCGTTTGTATTTTTTCATTTTATTCCTTTATTTTATGATTCACAAAGAACGCTCTAGGAAGCAAATAATAAACGGTAAATATTGTGTTAATGAAACTAGTTTTTTGTATAAAATATATTTAATATATCCAAATGTATGTATTCAATTCTATGATCTCGTTTATTATTTTCATATAATTTATGAAATCAGCCAAGCGTTAAGCATTTGAATACATAAACAATATAATAGAATATTATTTTGTAAAGCCACAAGAAAGTAATTGCTAATAAATAATAGAATGTACTCACAATTCTTATATTTGCCATATATATCACATAATCACGTTTTAGCACTTGATGTTAACAAGACGTCTGCAGTGTGGTCTGCAGGACAACGAATGCCCGACGAACGAATAAAATTAATACTTATTATTATAAATGTCTAAATTCTGTATTAAAATATAAATTAAAATGTTTAACTCGAATTAAGAATTCTTAACAATTAATCATTATATCCAATTAAATGAGCAGTCATTCTTTCGTCCATAAATTGTACACGTTATTTCTGAAAGTGAGCACGTGGATTGAAGATTCATCCAATATAAATAATTATTTATTAATTACCAGTAGCTAACAGATTTTTCAACTTGACAATAATTGAAACCCTAATTTAATATAAATTAATAATTGCATTTAAAGTAACTTTAAAAATGTATCAACGCGTGGCTAAGTTGAATAGGTAAACGAAACTCTTATCATTCACTCACGATCATCATTAAGTGTGTACTTTTTAAACAATAGCATTTTGGTGGTAATGAAACCACCGGATGATTATCATTAATTTGTTCAAAACCAAAGTTAGCTAGTAGCCCCGCTAGACCTGTCAGTTTTGTGGGCGAGCGTAGACCAAGGCGGTCACACCCGAATTTACGCGTGCCTTTACAGGTCCCACAGCGGTGACGTGGACACAATCCGGTTATTTGAGCACCTGCAATTGACAACTGGCATAGTACTTGGGCAGTACCTTTCTGCGGAGTTGGTGGTTCTAGACTTTAAAGCTCACCACGTTGAGTGGCTTGGTTCTCGGATCACCGACTTCGCGGAGAAGACTGCTCACGACTTTGCCCTGGCCTATGGCTTCTCGCAACTAGTTCTTTCACCTACGAGAATCCCAGATATTGAGAGCCATACTAACTCCTTACTGGATCTTCTACTGAAAACGCCACTGGATAGCTATGCAGTGACAGTGGATGCGCCACTCGGCTCATCGGACCACTTTCTCGTCCGGACGCAGGTGCATTGTGCGCGGCCCGTTACGCTCCGGTCACCCGGGCGTCGTCACGTGTGGCACTATAAGTCAGCAGACTGGGATGGATTGCGTAAATACTACGCATCGTACCCATGGAGGCAGCTTTGCTTGGCATCAGATCGCTCCCCGCCGTGGTTCTCCCATTGGAGTACAGCATGGGGTTCTTCAAAAGGGTGTGAAGAGATTTCTCCAGAGACGGCAACGCGCGAGTGACACCCCTGGTGTTGCAAGCGTTCATAGGCTACGGCTGTGGGCTACGGTAACTGCTTACCATCAGGCAGGCTGTAAGCTAGTTTACCACCTTAATGGTATAAAAAAAGTGTTGTAAAACTATCGATAGTTGACCGCGAAAACTAGTTACAATAACGATAGTGCTATCGATTGTATCGATACTATCGATATCGCAGACCGATCGCGCTTTATCTTCGTCAATTTTTAATGATTTAGTAGGTAAAGCAAAAAATACGTGTCCAATATTTTTTGATAATCTGACGGACTAATTGGAATTAAAATTTTTACTCAGGAAACATCCCTATTAATACAATCTATAGTATTAGTTAAATACATACTATTGAATCTCAATGCTATCGATAGTAGAGATTCAATAGTATCGATTATATCGATAGTACCTATTGCCTTGAATTAACAGTATTGGTAGGTCTGCGATATCGATAGTATCGATACAATCGATAGCGCTATCGATATTGTTAAAATAGTAACCAACACTGACCTCCATTATACGATTCATTCCGTTTACGTCGCGCGTAGCTCTACGTCGCGTCCGTCTACGGTGATTCCGCCTACGTCGAGTCTTGCGACGGTGCGTCTGCTCGCTTATGACGTCATAGTGTACAGTAAGCCCACAGTAGATATATCTATCAGTACTAGCTCTTCATACAAACGGCCGGAACGCGAGTCATACCTACGCGCCACGATTTCGGTTCGCTTTCAGTTCGCAAACAGTCGCGAATGCGCTGCAGTGACGAACGAACTATGTGATGGGTTTGTAAGCAGTAAGCGTGGGATTTATGACAAATATTCATTGAAATAATTAAAATAATTACAAGTAAGTACAATTACTTAATATGACAAAGAGAAATTATAGTAGACTATTTTGTGCTGGTTTTGGTTGCATGACTTCGTCAATAACATAATACCTACCTGGATTCATAAATAAATAAGTGGATGGCTGGCTTGGGTGAAAAAAGTGACTACCTACGGTCAGGTTAAAAAAAAGTAGTAGGTAGTTCCTAGGCTAGGCTTTCTACTTACTACTTATGTATGTACATAGCTATTTACATATATTTATTGAATTAGACGAAATATTATTATGAAATGATTGTGAGAGTAATAAATGGTAAGTACCTGTACCTAGTAAGATTTACATTATAATTTACTTTTTAGGTAAGATTTTGCAGTAGGTAGTTAGAGGTTTTGATTGCTGTAGGTAACGCACACGCGACATCGGATGGGTGACCAAAAAAATTGTTATTTCGATTTAGAGTATACAGTATTCGAGTATCTCCGTACTGTAGGTAATGGGGTCATGAAAAAATATATATTACTCGTATGTTTCTTGCATTTTATTGAACACTTCCTATTTCATTCACAAAAAAAAAATCATTTTATCAAATAAAAAATATAATTATATACAATCACAAAACTAGACAAGTAGGAAGATGAAATTAAAATACTGTAGGTGGGCAGCCCTATCGCGTGTTCAAGTACCGTGCTGCTGTAGGCAATTATAATCAAGAAAAGGGTCGAGTCACTTTACTGTTTGATATATCTACTGTGGTAAGCCTACGAAAACAAGTACGCGTAACCAAGTAGGTATAATAGTAAGGTCACGTTAGTTTCTCTATTGCTATGCAACACTAGTTGAATGAAACTTGTGTTAAGTTCATCTTCTGTAGAAGACAATCGTACCTTTTTTCTCTCGAGTTCGATTTAATTACCTACCTACCGGAATAATACGCTTGCAACGATACGGTAGGTAGGTACTTACCTACTGCAAACTTTGATAAATAAACCGTGCAAAATATGTTACGAGAATATGAAAAACAGTTTCGATGTTAAATCGTTTGGATGTCGTTCACGTTTTGTTACGACAATCGGGCTACTGATAACCTATTCATCGAGACCTTTCCAATGAGCCCAAACACGAAGTTGTGTTGTAAGTTGGGGAGGAGTTAGGTATCCTGCTGATGATCCTGCAGCTTCAGGTCAAGATAACCATGTTTTTTCAATGACATTGAAGGTACAGGATCCCATATTTCGAATCGATCAGTCCTGTGGAAGTTGCTCACATCCTTTTATTTTCAGTAAGCTGATGATTTTCAAACGGTTGAACCGATTTTGATAAAACATAACTAAGAACCAGCGGCGTAAGAAAATCTGCTTTCAAATAAAAATAAAACCGCTTGCAAATCGGACAGGCAGACCCAAGTGGAAGTCGCTCAAATCCCTTCCATCAACAAGAAAAAGTTGATATCTAAGAACCAGTGACCAAAGCAAGGAAGTTTTCTTTCAATTAAAAAGAACCGCATTCCAATCGGTTCACTCATTAAAGAGCTAAGGTTGGTACCACACCACAGACACAGACTTTCACGTCAAACTAATACCACTCTTTTCACCAGGTGTTACAAAAAATATTATTTTTACCCAGGTACCTATACTTCATTATGATTGGTTGTAAAAAGTTCACGTCAAACTTATAACACCACTCTTTTCATCAGGGGTTAAAAAAAAGATTCCTACCTACTTCATTATGATTGGTTGTGAAAAGCCCATGTCCTTCTCTAAGCCATAGGCTATCTGCATGCCAAATTTTATGATGATCCGTTGAAGCGTGATGGGGCGAAACAAACAAACTCACTTTCGCATTTATAATATTAGTTAGGATTATTATTAGTAGGATAAAGATGCACAAGTAGATCTAAAAGACAAAAAAAAGTTTCCTGACACAAAAAGTTCCTAAGTATCAGTTCTATATTTATTAATAATTTTTCACATAATTATATAATACATTTTCATTAAAATAACGTTATAAAATAATAAGAGTACATGTAATAAATAATTTTATCACATCCAGTGTTTGACTTGTCTTAAAAAAGTAACAAAGTCAATTCAGAGCAGATGGTTTATTAGTTGAAAAACAAGTACTTTTCAATAAGTGGCAAACAAATGAATCTTACCTAAGTACATAAGACTGAATACATTTCACTATCAGCCATAACTGGATCCATTAAGAAATGGATTAAGTTATGATTGCCGGCGCCTGAATAATTATTTCATATAACTCTAATATGTATTGATTGTTTCATATCTTGTATCGAACAATTTCCGGTTTCTCACAAATAATTTGTTTTTGCGTACCACATCGTGCGTTTCATAAGTACAAGCCGCCAATGGCAACGAATGTGGTAGCTATTGAGATTTAACTATGCCTAACAATGAACTCCAGTTAGCTTATGATATTGAAGCCTTCACTACCATATCCTTTGTTTATTGAATCAGCTTATACCTACTTCTAATTTAACAAATTATACTTAGAAATCTCCCTAAAGTATTTGCAACTGACCTTTTATAATAGGTATGTCCAAAGAATTATTTTCTGCGAAATATACCTAATTCAACAATTATTTTAATTTTAACAAATTATAGAAGGCCGAAGGCGCTCGTTACCAAAAGCATAGATGGTTAGTAGGCGGGTAGCAACGGCATTCCTATCCCATCGAAACATTTCACGTTCCATATGAAACACCCCTTTCCAATTTATCAGGAAAGCCATGTTCTGAAGAGTCAAAATTAATAATAAGGTATAAAAATACTGTAACATTTTTTTTTATGTTAGAAAATATTTTTAAACTATAATCTAATCACTGCCATCATTGCTGCCCGCCAGCTGACCTTCACAGGTCGAATTGCATTTAACAATTGGACTGCTAAAATAATACGTTTCTTTTTGTAACTACACGTGAGATCGGTGTATTATTAAGATGTAGGAGTTAATTTTTAGTCTTGCGGCGTAGCATAGCATAAACGTCTGTTTACTAAAGTCAGTACTATCATCTATTCTGTGCTACAGTGCTGCTCAGGCACCGTGATTCGTTTCATACATCAACAATGCGTGCTTACGCGCAGGGCGCGCCATGTAGTATTTAAATATAAACATGTTTAGGGAGCCCACACACGAGCGATAAACGCTGAGCGATTATTTTGTCGTAGCATTTATAACATTCAGAGTTCAATACTGAAACATACACGAGCTACAAAGAGTCGCTCATAAACACCATTATATTTTTTGTTCAATAAGTTGCTCGTATGTGGGCACCCTTATGCTTATTGTAAATAAATCCCATCAAAAACATTCCTATAAATTTTTTTCAAGTCTCTCATCACTTTAGCCGTAAAAAGTTTTGTTTGAGATCCTATGAAGAGTCAAGTCAGCCATTTTATTACCTTTGACAATAAAGTAAACAAATTACTCGATAGTTGTCTTAAAACTAAACAGGTAAAATAACAAATAATTTACATACATTTAAGTTTTTATGGCTATTTGTGATAAATAAATAGACTTGTCCTGACTAACCTATCTATAAACACACAGCCTAAACAGCTGGAGTTAGGAACTTGAAATTTTGAATAAATAAATAAATATCCTGGGACATATAAATAAATATCCTTAGACATATAAATAAATATCCTGGGACATATTAATAAATATCCTGTGAATATAGTTTTATTATGACGGCGGCATAATAAAGCCTCCTAAAAGGGTTAATTAGAGGATGTAAATTTGGATGAAAATCTGTATTTTTTTATTGTAATCCGCGAAAATTAATAATTAGCCATTTGAATAAGAAGTGGATCAATGTTGTCGCAATAAAATATTTATTAATTTGGTTGGAGATTTTGGATAATCACCCCCTACGGTGTAAAATGGGAGGCAATGTTTAGGGATTTTTGTTTTTACTGTGGATAGGCCTGTGTTTGACCTCTCACAATGGTAAGTAATGATGTGGCCGACAGCACACAAAAAATATATGATTCTGGAAATTAACCCTTTGAATAGCAGTTAAAATATAAAAATTGTTATAAAAGCCCGGACTGCTAACTGATGGTCAAGTAGAGAGGATTCTCTTCGACATAATTAATAAGCAAATGTTTCAGCTATTCTCAAAATTCAACCCCTAAGGGGAGAAGGATGAAAGAGTATAAATTTTTCTATAGGAAATAATATTTTTTGATAAGATTTATTTGAAATTTAGAGAATAAATATCGAAAAAATTTATACTAAGAGCGCCTTCACACTAGCGTTTGTCCAGCGTAGGCGTTCGATAAACGTATGCGCAGCGCAGGCGTCGCGTTTTCGCGACGTAAATGAATACGCTGCGTTAGCGCCGCAGGTGCGCGACGTATGCGCCGCGTTACTGCGGAGTCATGTACAATCCAGTTCACACGTGATATATGATTTGCAATGATATAATAACCACAGCTTGACTTCATTTTGTCGCGACGCTGTCATGTAGTTGCCGTTCGTGTGAAGACGCTAAGAGTGGTGAAGAAGGGTTTCAGTTTTGTCAGGGTGTGGAGTAAGGAGGTTGTACACTTTGTACGCATTGGGGTTCTTTCTTATAGCGTAGGGTTCAACATAGAAATAATTTTCCAAAATTCAAACCTTAAGGGGCATAATAGGGGATCGCGTTGCAAGTAGGAAAGCTAGTTTGTGATAAATTTTATTTTAAACTTGTAGCCGTGCCTAGTCAGTTGGCTCTAAAATGACTTTTACTAATAATGCTTTGTTGTTTTTTCGTGCTCTCAAAATAATTGCTCATATTATTAATTACTACAACTAGCCCAATTTTTAAGAGCCAAAATTGTTCTTCTTCAAATGTGTAATATCCAGTCTTCTGTTATCATTATACAAGTTCTTTTTAAAAACAAGAACCATTCTTAAAACTAACTTATTTTTTACAACAACAATATTCTTGGAGTCCAAAAAATAATAATAAATATAAAAGAAGTTCACTTATTAAACTTATCTATTGTAAATAATAATAAAAACTGGGCTGTTTACCCATCCTTGATCATATTTTTTTGTATTTTTAGATCTCTTATTCTTTCTCAATAGAAAAAATGTTCTATAACAGCCAACATACTAATGGTTAGATGTAGCAGTTTCGGTTGACTGACGACCGGCACTTGATCGTAATTCGCGTCGCGGGCACGATACGGATTCTTCAGATGATTTACGACTCTTTTTTTTTGTACTTCTACGTCCAGGGTCGTTGGATGACATCTCTCCTACATTATTTGATCCATCGACGTTACTTAAGTTGTCTTTATTTTCAATATTATGACAATCTACACTTAGAGGATTTTCATTACTTGGAATAGTTGAATCTTCGTGATAAACGTTTAATACATTTGGATGTGATTTATCTTCTCTTTCTAAATTTGGTGCCGAAGTTGGTATATCAGTTGTTATTTTAGGAATGCTTATTTCAAAATCACTAGCCTTCATTCCAGTTTTTATAACAGTTGATGGTGCAATTAAATCTTCAAGGTCCATTTCTCCTGTATTTGCAGTATGATCCTGGTGTCTGTCAATTTTTGATACAACTTCTGAGGTTACAACTTCCTTTGTTTTTTTTTCCGGATTCATTTCTGTGATTTGAATTGCTAAGTTTTCGGGTTCACTAATAATATCGTCATGTGGTCTTTTATGTGCCTGTGAAACATTTGAAGTTCCATCATCAGTTAATGTTCTGGTAATGTATTCAGAAGAACTCTTACTTAACTTTTCATATGCATCTTTTTCATTATCTTTGACCTTTCTGGCTTCAGCAGAACTAACGAGACTGGCACTAAGCGCCCCCGATGCCATTTGTTCTAAAAGCATTTTGCTTATATCTATATCTTTTTTATCGCCTTTTAATAATTTTTCCTGTACGGCAGCAAACTCAGGTGGTACTTGTGACCTCAATGTGTCATACGGAATTTTCTTTTTATCTGCTTTAGATAAATCTGTTGCAGTCACTTCATGGCTTTCAGTTTCACGGGACCTTTTATCAGCTCTCATTATAGAATCATAGTTAGATGGTTTAGACAGTGATTCTAACAAATAGGGATCAGGAGGTAATTGAATCTGTGGCATTTGATTTGACTGTTGACGATCAGAGACTTTTTGTTGTCGTGAAGTAGTCGAATTTGTTACAGTTGTTGATGACCTAGGCGTGGTGGTTTTTGTACTATTGCGAACTGAAGTGTGGCTAGAACTTTGTAACGTCGTGGCACCCGAACTGACACCTAAATTATTGCTCAATAGCCCCAGAGCGTCATATGCAGATGTCATGCCAGAATGCATTCCGAAAGGATTTAAACTACTTAAACCTAACTGGGGATATAGCATATTTGGATTCGGGAATGCAAACGGAAATTGTGAATTTGTTGATTTTGAACTAGATGGATTTCCGCTATCTGAAGGTTTTCTTGATTTAGATTTATTATCTCCCGAAACGCTGGTCCCCCCTAAGCTATTCAAATCTAATGAAGAAAATCCAGGCAGTCCTAAGCCCGCTAAATTTGCAAATATATTTCCACCAGTGATATTACCCAATAAATTTGGCATACTACTAAACGAATTCAATAGTGGGTTGTTTTTAGGATCAAAGCTATTTAAGCTAGATAATAATTTAGGGTCAAATGAATTTAGTAATTTTGGATCAAAGCCCGTTAAATTAGACAATGTCGCTGCCAGCGTTTTAGGATCAAATGCACTTAAACTGGATAAACTAGCCAAAAGTGCTGGATTCAAACTTGACAGACTTTGGTTCAAATGAGAATTGGAAGAAGACAACACATTTGCGGATGATGAGTCCAGAGTAGGAGGTCGACCTTTTTTGCGTTCGCTCATTGAACTAGAAGATTGCATAGGTGAGTGCCTTTGACTACGCACGTCATGAGGCAATTTGACATGTTCTTTTATACCCTCCGTCCATTTAGAATCAATATCATACATTGGATTTTCCGCTATCCATTGAGCAAGGTGTTTGAGTTGAGGTGCTTTGTGACCGACTATTCGCTTCCCAGTGACTCGGTGAACCACAGGTACGTGTTCCTCGGGTGCCAGTCGTGGAGCCAAACCTCGTCGTCGCGTGTCGACGCTAGCTTGCTCAGCGAGCCACTTGTTTACCTTAGCTTCATGCGAATATGATTTCATTGGAGTAGCGCTGGAAGCTTTTTGAGTTTTATGCTGTTCCAATGACTGTTGTAAAAAAGACGACAGCTCTCTAGAGCACGCTTGCGGTGACGGAACATTAGTAACGGTCACAGAGAATGGTTTTTGTATCGAAGGGTTAGCGGATGTCGATGGAGGAGCTGCTGGCGTCACAGTGACGTCGGGTAAAATGGAGGAGCTTCGGCTACGTGGTGTTTCAGAAGTAAAACTCAAATTGGGACCTCTACCTTTCGCGGCCGATAAACCCAAGACGATTTCATCCAGTTTTTTTCTCTTCTTTTCTTTTCCAATTATCTGTTCGGGGGCGGGCTGTGGAAATAAAGTAAACGAAAAAATAAGTAATTTAAATTAATTAAATCGACTTCAAAATACACTAACAAAATACTTTTTTGTGTATTTTGAAGTAGATTTAATTTTTTTAAATTACTTTTTTTAATTCGTAGTTTCTAGTTTTTCTTAAATAAACTAGAATTTGACCAAGGTTTTGAGATGTTTTTCCTTAGACACCTCACCCCTTAGCTCGTATCAATAAGCCAATTTGTCACACATATTTGTCCATATCTTGAAAACTTTTGAACCGATTTCGATGAAACTTGCACTGTTCCCTAAGTTGAATTAAATGTAAACCAATAAAAATATGGAAATAAATAATAATGGTTACAATCCGATTAATATCTTCGGATACGCGTGAATAAACATACATACATACACCTATGAAATGTTGTATATATGTTTGGAAGCCCTAATAGATTATCATGTGTGAATATTGTAGGTTGCTATGTTTATTGCAGTTCCAATAATATTACATACATACGTGTCGAATTGATAATCACCTTTTTTTAAGTCGATTAAAAAATACAGTTAGTTGCAAGCTACAAGAGTGGGTATATTTTTTTTATACCACTTAGGTGGCAAACAAGCATACGGCCCGCCTGATGGTAAGCAGTTACCGTAGCCTATGGACGCTTGCAACACCAGTGGTATCACTCGCGCGTTGCTAAAGTTGTTCAGCATGACTAACCCAACATAGGTTTTGAAAATATGCCATCCCGAAATCTCCACCCAGTATAATTATTAATAGGAGTGTGCTTACAACGTTCTTCCTCTTCATGAGCCGCGAGAGCGTGTCATCCAACCGACTCCTCGGGAGATTGGTCGGCGCGGCGCTTGTGGTTGCGGCGTCGTGTGGGGTGCGCCGGCCCATGGAGAAGTCGTGCGCCTCGCTGAGGTCGAGCGGCGCCGAGAGGTCGTCGGGTGCGGGTGGGGGCGCGGGAGCGGGCGAGGGGGCCACTAGGGGGCGCTGGTGGGCGGGCGGCGGCGGCGGCGGCGGCTGCGCCGGTGCCGGGTGGGTGTCGGCGCCCTCGTCGCCGCGGTGCGCGTGCACCACCGACCCCGTGTGCGCAGCCGCAGGCGTTGACAACAGTGCGTGCAGTTTAGCGCGATCCGTCTCCACGTCGATGGCGATGTGCCGCTTCTGACTATGTTTACGGTCGTCCTGACCGTCCGCGGAGCCGCGACCTTGATCGGGCTTCATCGTGGGCCATTCGCGGTTCTGCACGGCATGGGCGATGTGGTGCAATCTCGTCTCGAGAGCGCGCTCTGAGAACCAGCGATCCGGTGATAACGACTCCTCGATTCGCCCCAGTTTAGCTAAGGTTTCCAGCTCGGAGAGAGCGTCCGTATCCTCATCGTCGCGATCGCATAAATTCGATGTGCGTTTACTTCGACGCAGTGATTTGCGCTTATCAGATACGGGTTCCTCCGAATTAGTAGCATCTTCCTCGTCGGAAGACATTTTTTGAGGATCGCTCGTACCGCACTTGTGACTCATATACCATTTGCTTGCACAATCAGCAAAAGGTAATTTCGGGTCACAAAACAGCTTGTTGTAAGTATCGCCCAATCCATGTCTGTAAGAAAAACAGCAGTTATTTTAGATAGTGTTAAGCAAAACTCTGTTTAGCACACTCAGTAAGAAATGTTTTTTGAAATTGAGAGCCCTTCGAATAGTAACAGTAAGTTATTTTATTCTTATGAGAATAGGCCTTTAACCATACAGCCTTTTCATTATAGATCTTCACGAAACATAGGCAACGGTCATTAGCGATACATACAATTATTCATTAACGATTTTCACGAAACATTCAATCATAACACAATATAATTATAATCTATACATATAAAATGCTTTGTCCTGAATGACTGACGGATCAACGCACAGCCTAAACCGCTGATCGTAGAGACCTGAAATTTGGAGGGTGTGTTCTGTGTATGACGTAGGCATCCGATAAGAAAGGATTTTCCGAAATTCTACCCCTAAGGGGGTGAAAAACGGGGGCAAAGTTTGTATGGGACAACGTGATTCCTTGGTCCGATCTACTTCAAATTTTGCATAAACATTCTGTAACAGAATTGATGGAAGACATGTTTCGTATTTTATTGAAAATCATCGCCTAACGGGGTAGAAAGTTATTTTGGGGGTGATTTCCATCGAAGTTGATATCAATACTCCTTAGTACAGTCGAGGACATAAATATGGATACAATTAGTAAAATTCAACAACGGTTTCCTCTTAAACTACTGACTGAAATTATGAGATATTATAAAGGCAGAATCTTCTAACATATAATAATAATAATAATAAATCTTTATTGACATAAACACATTGTACAAAAATTAAACGAAGTCCCTGACTTCTGTGCTAGGTTAAAACCTGTGTTACAGAAGTCAGTACCCTCTCCTATGCAATAGGATCAAGATAATTTTTTTTTTTTTTTTTTATATACTATTATGATTTGTGTAATAGTTTAACACTTGAATGTTAAACATGCGAGAAAATCGCATTTGAATTTCAAAAAGTGTATACATATTTATGTCCTCGACTGTACTTTTGATTTATTAACATTTTTTATTTTGACACATGTTTGAAATTCAAATGCGATTTTCACAGATTACAGAATAAGGCAGATGGAGCGAACGGAACACGGGAGTGAGTCCAAAAAAGCAAATACAAATTGAAAAACACATACCTGGTATTCTTTATTGAATTTGTATTTGCTTTGTTTAAAAAACTTTATTTAACGGAAAACACTTTCTTTTAAATAAATTAGCACACAGCAGATTTTAAACATAGCAAATACAAATTCAAATTCGCTTTTGAATTGACCAGGTATGTGTTTTTCAATTTGTATTTACTATGTTTAAAATCTGCTGTGTGCTAATTTATTTAAAAGAAAGTGTTTTCCGTTAAATAAAGTTTTTTAAACAAAGCAAATACAAATTCAATAAAGAATACCTATTATGTGTTTTTCAATTTGTACCTAATTGCTTTTTTTGGCCTCACTCCCGTGTTTCGCGCACTCTATCTGCCTTTTATTCTGGATACTGAAATGCTCTTTAAAATTGGAATGTCAAATATAAAAGAATATTTAAATAGGATTCTAATTCGAAATTTGTTTGGAAGTTCATTTTCTCGGACTTTTTGGCGGGAACTTGCAGAGTGACGTTGCGTTTTCATTTTTATTTTCATAAATTCGTGTATTTTGAGTTTTATTGCATAGGTATGTAGTGTGTGGTATTTTATCCAATAAAGATCAATCCATGTGCACCAGTGAAGTGAAATGAATTATGTGTATCGTGTCTTTTCAAAAGTCCGTGAAGAGTTTTAGTACATGACCGACCACCACTGTAGTATAACATGACTTTTATGGACGGTGACTGACTGCATGAGGACTATGTGAAAGTGATTTATTGTGACTATAACTTATATAATATAACTGGAAATTGGCAAAATACACACCCGTGTGACGCCCATGAAAAAAAATCTCTATTTCATTAGAATATTTTGAGGGTAGTTAATTTTATTTCTTTCTCATTTGTTTTTATAATAATTAAATAAAATTGTTTGAGTTCGATTTTTTTGTGAAGGTATAATATAGGTTTTAATTGTAAAAATAATTGTTTTTGTTTTGTTTGTTGTGTCTACTAATCAGTGGCGTGCATTGGTTTTCGAAGGAGAAAATTCAAACCGTACGCGGGTGAAACCGCGGGGGTCTGCCAGTCATAAAATATAATATTCACAATCCAAACATAACATTTAATTTCATGAACATTTTTTTTTATTAAACTATCGATATTTAATTAATTTGTGTTTTACAGTATTAAACTTCTGTGTATTGTTCTATTTAGTTACAACTGTTTTTAACAATTTTATATCGTTACTCGCAAAAAATACTGTATGGACTTATGTACTGTATGGATGATATACTTACTTGCATACCCCTAATATTAACAATTTGTCATGTCGAGCAGACTGCCACCACGGAGGTGTATCAGGTGAGCGTTCACAAAGCGCTAACCGGGCGTCTAGCGCAGGGTTTGGTGCCACTTCTTCGCGTAATACCCGTAACAAGTCGATTCTGTAAATATAAGAAACATGTGTTACAGATGATGGTAAATTCATCACCATATAAAAAAAACTTTTATGTATTCCACCCCCGAGGAGGTAAAAAGCAGAAATAAAATTTGTATGAATCTTTTTTGTGACAGGAATAGGAATATGAAACTTGATTATTCCAATAGTTACCTAAGGTAATAAATGCAGTATTGATACTTCAATTAAGATTTGAATCACTTGAATAGCAGTTCCTGGAATTACAGTTTTTTCATATGTCGCGCGTCCATTTCCTGAGCCAACTGATTAATATCATCAGTTGTCACACACAAGGTGTCATGCTCCTAACTCACCCACACCATAGAATATCCAATATTAGTGAGATCATGCACCAGCGGCCGCCCAAACAGTCTGCTTTGCTGCTGACACGCGCCTTTGGCCGCGTCGTACCATTCATAAACAAACTTAAAGAATCCGCCAGTCTTTATCGTTTTAGTTCGTTAAGGTTATCACGAAATAATATTATGTTGATATTTTTTTACATGTATGTAAGTAATTTTAGAGTTGGTTTTCATGATACAATATTTCTATAAGGTATTCCAGTGCTCTTTAATTCTAAATACCCAACCAAAATCATAGTATAACAAAAAAAAGAGGAATATTTATACCAAATGAATATTTTTAGCTGCTAACTAAATTAATTATTTTCATGGGTAAATATTTCTTAATTGTTTTCAAACATTTATTTACGAATTCTTATTAAATCTGCTTTTGTTTTCTGATATATCTAATATATGTAAAATTTCAGAAAAATCATGGTTTAAAGACAGTTGCTCAAATTCAAGCTTAGTTAAACGAAGACTGCAAAATCAACAACAATTTTGAAGATGACGGTTCCACAAGGTCCTTCTACCTCAGCATCTTCGCAAAATCGCTGCTAAGACTGCGAAAGATCACGCAATAAGAGCACTCACTTAATATTAAATCTCTTAATATAATAAAACTATAATGCAATATTTTAAGTTCAACACTATGTCCTCCCAAATATGACCATCCCAGTCTTTTACTTCAATTTATATCTTTGGGTCATTCAAATTTATGTTAATCAAATTATCGCTATTTTTAGGTAGCAAACTAGGGATTGCATTTATTTCTGTGCATTGTTTATTCATAATAAATAAATTAACGTATATACTCGCCGATCATGTAGCAAATTTTTTTGGCCGAAATAGTCCGTATTATTCCAAATTCGTATGTGAGGAACTTTGTATAAATACCAATGACCCAATGATCAGAATAGAAATATATATATCTATTGATTAGTGATCTCATTTTGAAATTAATGTCCCATTTTACTTCAAAATAAGTCTAATCTTTTTTATTAATAAAAAATTTATATTTGTGTAAAATAAAAAAATGATCTGTAATATTTATAAGTAATTTCCTTTATTGATCCGCGCGACCAGTCACGTGATTTTATGATGCGCGACCTGTGCAGGGTTAAACTGTAGGGTTCATAATATAAATTCAACATATTAATTAATTACCTTTCCAACGTTGCGATGGCTCTTTCTTCACCTATAGGTTCAGCTTTCAAGTCAGCTCTCGTCGGCAATTCAGCTTCGCCCACAGACAAACCGCACTGACGCTTACACATTGCCATAAAAGCTTTGAGATAATCAGTCAGGGCATCATCACTCTTTGAGTCTAGTCGTGCTAATGTTCTGAATCGACTCCAACGTAGGCTCTTCGTTGCGGGATCAAATTCAACTCCATAAGATGCAACTGTACGTCTGAAAGCTTCTTCGTCTGCACGCGTCCACCGCCATTGTGATACTTCATCTCTGGCAAGCTGATCCATACGCTCTCGTCGCTCCATCTTCTGGTTGAAAGTTAGACTTAAGGAGGCATTTCTCAAAAATGCAATTTAACATAAAATTATGTTATTTATCGATCATTATTTTAATTAACTATAAACTGATGAACTATTTTTTTTACGTTTGGGTGATTAATGTTTTTAAATTAGAATGTATAAGTTCAATGTATTCCTAGGAATGGACCTCTACATCTTAAGTATTTTTTTGTTTCAACATAGATCAATTACAATTTTACGCACCTTAGCCCTTTGCTGCATTTTTAACTCTTCGCGTTTGTAATTTCTTTGATAAGCAGTGATAAGTCTCCGAAGCCTAGTATTCAAATCTTGCATGGAGGGCCATAGGTGTCCACCGCTGCTGCCTTGCGTACTATCATCGTCTGGTCGTGGAGAGGCTGTGGGTGACGTAGCCCCTGCTCCACTGGACACGTCGTCAGTACAGTCTTCATCACCTACTCCACTACCTCTTACTTTCCTTTCCTCACTCCTGTTAAAATAATTCAATTGGGTTATTGAAAAAAAAAACATTTTTTTATTATGTATTTTAAAACTTTATTAGAACAATTTTGAAAGTCAATTAAAAAAAACCAAAATATACTTATTATCAATTTATTATAAATTATTTAAAATGGACCAAATTTGAAAAATAATCACGTGACTCAAAACGGGTCGGCTGGCTTGGCGCCCTGCTTGAAACGTCACAATGTTAAAGTAACTCTATGTGAGTACACGGTCGAACGGTTTCTATAATACAGTTGGTTAAGATACCATCTATCGCACCGCAGCTCGCAGGTCGTGGGTTCGATTCCCACACAGGATGTACATTTGTGTGCATGAACATGTCTGTATGTCCTAAGTCTGGGTGTAATTATGTATGTTAAGTATGTATTTACAAACAAAAAGTTGTAGGTATTTGTATTATATCAGTTATCTGTTTCCATAGTACAAGCTCTGCTTAATTTGGGATTGACATGACAAATGACATGACATTTTGGTGATGATGTGGTCGTTGGTAAGCACACAAAGCCTACAAGGAACTGGCTCTCAAGTGCAGCTGTCGGAACACACCGACAGGTGCTTGGTGGTAGCCAGCCAGATGGGTATTGGGTATTACAAATTACTCTACCACCGTGCTATGATTTCCTCACGTTGTTTTCCTTCAACGAAAGCTCAAGCTCATTGTAGGATTCGAACCCGGGACCTTCGTCTCGGTGTCCGACGTCATTACCACTGAGCTATCATCGACTTAAGATCATAAAAGTTTCCCATAAATTGGGAAAATTGATGCGGTTAGCAATTTTTATTATCACATACAATATTAAAAGTGAAATGTTATGAGTCACAATTTTTTTTTATACGACTAAGTCGGTAAAGAAGCGTACGGCCCGCCTGATGGTAAGCGGTTACCGCAGCCATATGGACGCATCGCTCACGCGTAACCGACTTTTCGCCCCTCCCCTATGAGCTCTGGTGACCTTACTCACGCGCAGGAACACAACTTTACACAACATAAAGTTATTTGGCTGCAGTGTTCTGTAAGGTGGAGGTACTTCCCCAGTCGATATGCTCTTTGAGCGAATAAACGCTACGCTCTACCCCGTGGCTCTCTCTCCTCCCTTAAACAAGAATCAAAAATTGCGCCATTTTGAACTATTCAGTTATTGGTCCGAGTACTCTCAAAATTTATATTTGATAGGTCCATGGACCTCATAAAATGAATATTTCACAAAATTCAAAAAGTGGCCGCCATATTGAGCTATCTAGTTATTGTTCCGATTGCTCTCAAAATGGATATTTGAGAGACCCTTGGGCCACATAACATGAATCTTTGCTCAAAATAAAAAATAATGTCCGCCATTTTGAATTATTTAGTTATTGGTCCGATTGCTCTCAGAATGGATATTTGAGAGAACCTTGGACCACATAACATAGATCAAAGCTCAAAATTAAATAAAATGACAGCCATATTAAACTTCTTACTTGAATGATATCTCTCAAAATCGATATCCGGGTTCCGCGTCGAGACTGAATACGAATATTTTGTTAGAATTAATAAATAGTTGCCGCCGTTTTGAAGTTTTTAATTGACTCAAATATCAGTTTTGAGAGCAAACGGACCAACACCCACATAAATCAATATGGCGGCCACTTTTTTAATGTTGAGGAAAGTATCGTTTTATGTTGCCCAAAGGTCACTCGAATTTCCATTTTGAGAGCAATCGGACCAGTAACTAAATAATTCAAAATGGCGACCACTTTTTTTTTATTTTGAGCATAGATTCATGTTATGTGGCCTAAGGGTATCTCAAATATCTATTTTGAGAGCAATCGGACCAGTAACTAAATAAATCAAAATAGCGGACACTTTTTTAAATTTTGAGCATATATTCATGTTATGTGGCCCAAGGGTCTCTCAAATATCCATTTTGAGAGCAATCGGACCAGTAACTAAATAATTCAAAATGGCGGACATTATTTTAAATTTTGAGCAAAGATTCATGTTATGTGGCCCAAGGGTCTCTCAAATATCCATTTTGAGAGCAATCGGAACAATAACTAGATAGTTCAATATGGCGGCCACTTTTTGAATTTTGTGAAGAGATAAATGTTATGAAGTTCCAAGGGCCTCTCAAATATCCATTTTGAGAGAAATCGGAAAAACAACTAAATAGATGAAAATGGTTTTTTTTATTGCCACAATAAAAAAAAAATGAAAGGAAATTAAATTTTAATAAAACACTTCCCGGCCTTCAAATTATTTAAAACTATACACAAGATTACGTGATTATTTGCTCAGTAGTCCCTAAAGTGGTGGCATTAAAATTTCATGCTTTGGTGAATTGGACTATCCATGTGATTAGAGGCACGTTGCCCTATGTTTCTATGGTTTCAACTTTTACACATTTTGTAGCAAATTTAAATTCATTTTTTGGGGAGTTATTTGTGAATTATTTGTACACGATGGTACGAAACAAAGACGGTAAACCTTTAAAATTTTACTTTCTGTGATAAATTTATAAATATATTGACGATAATAACAAGATTTAAAAACTAATTTTTTTTCAGAGTTCTCAGTAGTACTAATGTTGGCTTTCATATAGATGGTAATTGTGTAAATAACATAAGCTATGCCAATGATACGGTGCTGCTGGGTCCTACTATTGGTAGTATTAAGAAACAATTATCCATATGTGAAGCTTAGGGGGCGTCCATAAATTCCGTGAGGTGTTTTTTTTAATTTTCTGTCCCTCCCTCCCCCCCTGGTGAGATGTCGTGAGATTTTATTCAACCCCCTCCCCCATCCCCCAATCTCACATGAGATTTTTCAAAATGTGGGTGTCTTACGTAAACGCGTTGGATTGTTATTGTAAAAAGAAAAAAAAAATGCTTCTTGCTTTTATTTACGACTAGTTAAGACTAGTAATCGATATTGCTGAGAGTTTAATTATATCAAATCAAATCAAAATTCATTTATTCATATTAGGCCCTTATAGGGCACTTGTGAAAGTTAACAAATGACTCTACACCGGTTCCAAATACAACTTGAACTGAGAAGACTCCGGCAAGAAACTCAGCAAGTGTTCTTTTTTTTTTTTATGTGTACTTATAAATATTACAATTTACAAAATATATATAACAATAGCGTGCGAAGCGAACAATTCATTCAAATGCATTCTTGTCATCTACAAAATCAGAAACTTTATAGTACCCCTTCTTGCATAACTTCTGTTTTACTATCTTTTTGAATCTATGTATAGGTAGCTCTTGGATTTCTTTGGGTACTTTATTATAGAAACGTATACATTGCCCCTTGAAAGAGTTAAGGGGACTTTGCTGAGCCGAGTTAAAGGTACAGCAAGTTTGTGCTTATTTCTAGTGTTCAAACTATGAGTATCGCTATTCTTAGGTAAGTTATTTATGTTTTTCCTCACATGAATAAGATTTTCATATATGTACTGTGACGACACTGTCATTATATTAATAGATTTAAACTTGTCTCTCAAAGAATCTCTAGGCCTTATTTTATATATTGCGCGGATAGCCTTTTTCTGCAGTATAAAAATTCTATTGATTTCGGCACCACTACCCCCCCCCTATAAGTGTAATAAAAATTTAACAACCGTAAATTCAGATTAAATTGAGCTATTTGGTATAAAACAAATATGGTGGTTTGAAAGTCAGTAGTAGGGCATGAATCTCGGAATCTCGTAATATCGGAATCTCGGACCGTTTTTTCCGATATTACAATATCGGAATTGAGTGATCCAATATCGTAATATCGGAATCGGATATTTTTTCTATTTGAGTTTTTAAATAAAGCTTTTAAGTGCGCCACAAGGCATGGTCCCTAGAGCTATAAAATTAACGTATCTTACATCAATTTTGCCTACAAGTGTAGCAAGCGAGCGTATTTTTTCAACAAAATACGATGTTCATTATCCCTAAATATGCTTGACGCTTTGTTTTTAGGAAAATATTAGCAAGAAAAACGAGCGTTTAAAAAATAAACATAAAATAGTGCTGATTCTGTTGTTTACAACTAAAATAATTTAGTCTCACTATATCTCTTTCTAACAATCATAACAAAAGGATGTAAGAAATGTAGTCCTGTCAAATTAATCCAATGCTTGTTATCAACACAAATTTAGTCGCCATCTATCGGTTACGTCTTACATCTAAATACACGCAAATGAAGACGGTAAATACTAATTTCGTAGCTTTAATTAAATATGTTCTATCCTTTAATAATGTTTGTAAGAAAGAGATGTGATTTTACTAAAATTAATTTAGTGCGATTTACAACAAAATCGGCACCGTTATCTTTTTCTATACTAATATAATATTAATTATACTAAATATTTTAACATCTATGCTAATATCGATATACGAATCGTCTCGCACGTAGGTTTGACGACTTCCAGCCTCCCGAACAAGCCGGTTTCCGTAAAGGCTTTAGTACCATAGACCACATACATACACTCCGCCAGATTATACAGAAGACTGAGGAGTATAATCGGCCGTTATGCCTGGCGTATGTGGACTATGAGAAAGCCTTTGATTCAGTCGAGACATGGGCGGTGTTACAGAGTCTACAGCGATGCCAAATTGACTATCGCTATATCGAAGTGTTTGTACAGCAAAGCCACCATGTCAATCCGAGTCCAGGACGAGAGTACGGTACCAATCCAGTTGCAGAAGGGTGTAAGACACGGTGACGTAATTTCCCCGAAACTCTTCACCATTGTAATGGAGGATGTATTCAAGCTCTGGGACTGGAAGGCATCGACATCAATGGCGAACATATCACTCACCTTCGATTTGCCGACGATATAGTCATAATGACGGAATCGCTGGAAGCTTTGAACATCATGCTCAATGACCTCAACAGAGTTCCCAACAGGTAGGCCTAAAAATGAATATGGACAAGACAAAAAATATGTCTAATCATATTCCGCCAATGCCGGTGATTGTTGGGAGCACTGTTCTCGAAGTTGTAGACGAGTATGTTTACCTAGGACAAATTGTCCAATTAGGTAGGTCCAATTTCGACAAAGAGGTCAATCGAAGAATCCAACTCGGCTGGGCAGCGTTCGGGGAGCTGCGCCATATCTTCACATCCAAACTACCTCAGAGTCTGAAGACAAAGGTCTTCAATCAGTCAGTACGTGTTACCAGTGATGACATACGGGATAAAGACGTGGTCTTTCACTGCTGGCCGCATAAATAAGCTAAGAGTCACTCAGCGAGCTATGGAACGAGCTATGCTCGGAATTTCTCTAGGTGACTGGGTCCGAAATGAGGACATTCGTAGGAAAACAAAAACGGCGGACATAGCTCGTAGAGTTAGTAAGCTGAAGAGGCAATGGGCAGGCCACATCGCTCGAAGAGCCGATAACCGATGGGGAAGGAAGGTTCTCGAGTGGCGACCGCGTACTGGAAAGCGCCGAGCGGGACGACCTCCCACCAGGTGGACCGACGACCTGGTCAGAGTCGCTGGGCGCCGCTGGATGCAAGCGGCCCAGAACCGTTCGAAGTGGAAATCAATGGGGGATGCCTATGTTCAGCAGTGGACATCCATGGGCTGATATGATGATGCTTATATAATAAAGGGTTTTTTGTTTGTTTAAACGGTAAAACGGCGAGGGACAGCTAGTTTTAATATAATGAAACTGAAGATTTTTTGTTCGTTTGTTTTAATGCATTTATCTATGGAACTACCAGTCGGATTCGATTTTTTTCCACTTATAGACGAGGAGATTTTCCAATAATAGCATGGAGGACCTCTGGTCTCATTATGAAACCACTAATCTCCAATTCGGACTTGCAATCAACACACAAGATGAAAATGTTAATAATAGACCGGGCCTAACTTAATAGAATGGACGTACTGCTTAAAAGATACATCTACCTCGGCTCTACCACTTCCAACATAGAAGACTGTAAAGATGAGATCAGAAGACCATGCGCAATGACAAGATCAGCAGTAGGAAGATTTGGAAAGACAGTAGGATAACCAGGAAAACAAAGATTTGACTTATGAGATGCCTAGTCTTTCCGATCTTTCTCTAAGGAGCTGAAACTTGGTCCTTAAGCCTACAAGATCGCCGGAAAATTGACGCACTGGAGATGTGGTGCTGAGGACGCTTCTTGAAAATTCCGTTGACGGCCTTTCACACCAATAACTCGATCCTGCAGGAGCTTACAATAACAGATAGTCTTTCATCGACTATGCAGCTTCGAATTCTGAAGTTATTTGGTTACATCTACAGAAACGAACACTCAATGAAGTCTTATTGTCCAGGGTGGGAGAGTGTACTCGCAACGCTACGAAAGCTGTAACCCTAGTCAAGGAGAACATTGAAGATCCACCATGTACACTATATATTGCAACCACGACCACTTTTACAGGAGTGCTCGACTGAGCAGAAGTTGTTTTCAATCCAACTTTATAACGAACTAGTTGTCCCCGAGGTTTCACCCGCGTTCTCGGGATCGATTGAGATTTCCTATAAGTGGGAAAAAAACAAATCTAACCGGCAGTTCCACAGATTAGCCAGTTTAACCAAACAAAAAACTCTTCCCCTTTATAATGTTAGTATAGATTAGGGCATGTAATATCGGAATGTTTTTCAATTCCGATATTGATTTCCGATATTGGATCTCAATATCGGAATTCCGATATTAATATCGGAATTAGACATTTTTATTATAAATTGCGCATATTCCTTATAAATAGCACATATTCCTTATAAACTTCACATAATTATCTATCTATACTATACTGGAAGAGTTTTTTGTTTGGTTAAACTGGCAAATCTGTGGAACTGCCGATCAGATTCGTTTTTTTTTTCCACTTATAGGAAGCTACATTCTCCCCGAGTATTATAGGCTATTTTTGATCCCGGGAACGCGGATGAAACCTCGGGGACAACTAGTTCGTTATAAAGTTGGATTGTAAACATCTTCTGCTCAGTCGAGCACTCTTATCAGAGTGGTCGTGGTTGCAATAGATAGTGTACATGGAGGGTCTTCAATTTTTTTTTATCCCACTGAGTTGGCAAGCAAGCATACGGCCGGCCTGATGGTAAGCAGTTACCGTAGCCTATGGACGCTTGCAACACCAGGGGTATCACTCGCGCGTTGCCGACCCTGAAGAAATCTCTTCACACCCTTTTTGAAGAAACCCGTGCTGTACTCCAAAACCACGGCGGGGAGCTCATTCCACAGTCCGAGCGTCCGCGGAAGAAAATTCCTTTTAGCCCGCACAGTTCGAAGCAATTCTGGTTTCAATGTGTGTGGATGGATTCCCCGTCGATGGCGAGAGTTGCGATGGTGGAAGGTAGCCGTGGGCATCAAGTCGAACAATTCCTTAGAACACTCTCCGTTGTAAAAGCGGTAGAACACACATAAGGAGGCAAAGTCTCTCCTCAGACTGAGGGGCTCTAAACCGCTTGTGAGCTCGGGATCGTCAACAATTCTGGTGGCACGTCCCTGGACCGAGTCTAAAGGCCCAAGCTGTTATCCAGGTGCTCCCGCCCATAGATAACAGCTGTACTCCATATGAGGCTGGACCTGCGACTTATAAAGTTGCAGCCTTTGCCCCGATATGAAGTACTTGCCTCACTCTGTTGAGCACTCCAAGCTTTTTGGATGCCAGCTTTACCTTGTCTTCCAAATGACTTCGGAACAAAACGTCGCTAGAAATGTTGACGCCAAGGTTCCCGATGCTTTGACTGATGTTCAAGGAAGTGTTCTGAAATTGTGGAGCCACAGACCATGGGGTTTTCTTATCGGTGAACGCGCAGGCTTGGGTCTTGGTGGGGTTGAACTGTACTAAGTTTAGTCGACCCCAATCGGAGACAAATTAGTGTACTCTCAATTTCAGACACCAGGCTTCAGGCAGGTTCGCGGCTTTCCTCCACCTCGGAACGAGGGATATTTGCACGGCCCGTGTAATAAGCGTCCCCTGTACTGTCGTTCGCTTAGCAATGAATGCCATCAATAGACAGCATATCATTGATATGCAGAAGGAACAGTGTTGGGGACAGCACAGAACCTTGCGGGACGCCGGCATTTATGTCCATGCTATCAGAGTAACTACTGTCGACGACGGCTCTTATGCGTCTGCTGGACAGAAAGCTGGAGATCCATTTGCATAATCCCTCGGGAAGCCCGTATGATCACACGTTCCATGACTTTAGAGAGGTGATGGCGATAGGCCTGTAATTCGTCGGGTCTGATCTGTCGCCCTTTTTGGGCACTGGTTGCACGTGGGCAGTCTTCCACGAAGACGGGACATCCTTTTTGGTGTAGGAAAGTGCGAAAAGACGCGTCAATACTGGATACAATTCAGGAGCACACCGCTTCAGCACCATTGCCAGTATGCCGTCTGGCCCACTCGACTTATGGATGTCCAGACAAAGCAATTCCCGCCGGACCTTCCGTTGGGTAACGCTTATCTCCGGCATGGAGCTAGCACACTGCGGGATGGTAGGCGGTGTGGCGCCCCCGTCATCCAAAGTCGAGTTCGAGGCAAAGAGACTGCCCAAAAGATCCGCTTTCTCTTTTGCACTGTGGGCGAAGTTCCCGTCCGGCTTACGTAGTGGTGGCAAGGACGACTGACAAAAGTTTCCTTCTGCAGCTTTGGCAAGAGACCAGAAAGCGTGACTCCCAGAGGGAAGGCTAGTTAGCCTCTCACCAATTCTGCCGACGAAATCGATCTTTGCCCTGGCAATCATTCATCAATGTTCAATGTTCATCAATCAATCAATCAATGTTCTCCTTGACTAGGGTTACAGCTTTCGTAGCGTTGCGAATACACTCTCCCACCCTGGACAATAAGACTCTTCATCGAGTTCGTTTCTGCAGATGTAACCAAATAACTTCAGGATTCGAAGCTGCATAGTCGACGAAAGCCTATCTGTTATTCTAAGCTCCTGCAGGATCGAGTTATTGGTGTGAAAGACCGTCAACGGAATTTTCAAGAAACGTCTTCAGCACCACATCTCTAGTGCGTCAATTTTCCGGCGATCTTGTAGGCTTAAGGACCAAGTTTCAGCTCCATAGAGAAAGATCGGAAAGACCAGGCATCTCATAAGTCGAATCTTTGTTTTCCTGGTTATCCTACTGTCTTTCCAAATCTTCCTACTGCTGATCTTGTCATTGCGCATGGTCTTCTGATCTCATCTTCACAGTCTCCTGTTGGAAATGTTAGAGCCGAGGTAGATGTATCTTTTTCGCAGTACGTCCATTCTATTAAGTTAGGCCCAGTCTATTATTAACATTTTCAGCTTGTGTGTTGGTTGTAAGTCCGAATTGGAGATTAGTGGTTTCATAATGAGCCAAGAGGTCCTCCATGCTATTATTGGAAAATCTCCTCGTCTATTAGTGGAAAAAAATCGAATCCGACAGGTAGTTCCTTATTTTTGAAACGCTCGTTTTTCTTGCTAATATTTTCGTAAAAACAAAGCGTCAAGCAAGCATTTTTATGGATAATGAACATCGTATTTTGTTGAAAAAATACGCTCACTTGCAACACTGGTAGGCAAAATTGATGTACGATACGTTAATTTTATAGCTCTAG
Organism: Achlya flavicornis; assembly: GCA_947623365.1. Classification (NCBI taxonomy): domain Eukaryota; kingdom Metazoa; phylum Arthropoda; class Insecta; order Lepidoptera; family Drepanidae; genus Achlya; species Achlya flavicornis. The sequence goes on from OX392468.1 coordinate 11,109,628, forward strand.
GTGACCATACCTTGTGGCGCGCTTAAAAGCTTTATTTAAAAACTCAAATAGAAAAAATATCCGATTCCGATATTACGATATTAGATCACTCAATTCCGATATTGTAATATCGGAAAAAATGGTCCGAGATTCCGATATTACGAGATTCCGAGATTCCGAGATTCATGCCCTAGTATAGATAGATAATTATGTGAAGTTTAAAAGGAATATGTGCTATTTATAAGGAATATGTGCTATTTATAAGGAATATGTACAATTTTTAATAAAAAATTCTAATTCCAATATTAATATCGGAATTCCGATATTGAGATCCAATATCGGAAATCAATATCGGAATTGAAAAACATTCCGATATTACATGCCCTAGTCAGTAGATGTATAACGTCGAAGTACCTACCTATGAATGAAATTATTTTCTTTCGAACGAATTAGTGAATGATCTTAATAACGATTACGCTTAAGATTAAATCTTAAGCATGTACAATCTGAATTAAATGGACCAAAATTTTTTTTTTTTTTATTCAATCAGAAAAAAAAAATGTGTGATATTTGCCGAGACCCCCCCTCTCTCCAACGTAAGATTAGATGAGATTTGACTCGACCCCCCCCTTAAACATCTCACGTAATTTATGGACGCCCCCTTATGCTGAGGATCATGGTGTAAAAATCATGGTAGTGGTCCCGTTTTTATAAGTACGTTTTCATGTTATGTTGTTAATTTTAAGGTGTGTAGCAAATAAATGTTTTTTCTTTCTTTCTTTCTAAAATATAACTCAAGCAAGAGTGAAAGGTATTTAGAGGTAGAAATAAAAGTTCGACATATATCCCTCCAGCGGGGTTATTTTAAAACGGTCGGATTCGGAATCGGGAGCGGATTCGAAAACTTCCGAGATGAGTTTCCGACATGATAAAATAATAATGAAAATGTATATTTGCACATTAAAATACAATCAAAACTGTAAGAACATCAATATTTATTTAACATAGTATGATAATAGTACAATTTAAGTGTTACAAATAATACCTAAACTAAAATAAATATATTCTGCATGATAGGTTAAAGCGCCCATTGCTATTTTAATTTCCGAATCGAATAGTTTGACGTTTCTCGACGGAAATATCAATCCGAATCATCGAAAAGTTTCCGATAGCTTTTAGATGGCGGAATTCTTTCCGAATTTTATTTAATGTTCGTTTTTGACCATTATAATATAAACGCATTATTTAAACTTATATAAAGGTTAGTTGGTACTAAACTGAGTGTGTTTGCCCCTATTTTAAGTAAATAATGAATAAGAAAGGTCTGCGGTAAAAGTAATAGCTACATACTCAAGCTTCGTAGGAACTTAAACATATTGGTCACTACTCAATACCGTTACTCATGTTGGATGCTAGATTCACTACCACTAAAAAATCTACGTAACCATAAAATCTATTGCAAATTATCTATTTGCAAATAAAAGTTAAAATATTTTATTAGACTCAAAAGAAAAAAAGAAAACCAAAAATATTTGTTTTATTATACTCTACATACATACATTTACAGTACATGAATGTACTGAAAAAAAAAACTACTTTGTCACAGAGGGCTTTTTGGCGGGAACTTGCAAAGTGACGTTGCGTTTTCGTTTTATTTTCAAAAAATCATGTATTTTGAGTTTTATTGCGTATTATCTGTGATGTTTTATCCTGTAAATATCAATCCACGGGCACCAATGAAGGGAAATTAAATGAATTATGTGTATCGTGACTTCAACTTGTCTCAAAAAGTCCGTGAGCAGTTTTAGTTTATTGACCACTATTTTACTAACACATGACGTTTATGGACTGTGACTGACAGTGCGTACTAAATGAAAGTGATTTGTTTTGTGACTAGAACTTCTTAGGTATAACGGGTATAACTCAAATACGATAAGGCTGTATGGCTCAAACCTTTGCCTGACTTTTGCTAATATTATAAACAAAAATTACTTCGACCTATCAGTCAGTTTTCGAAGTTCGATAAGTCTAGAAAACCATTTTTTATGTTTATTAACACAATGTAGACCTAAAATCCAAAATATAGAAAATAACAAGTATCTGTCTTTATGCATTTCATATGAGTGTTTAAATGAGGCCTTTCAACAATAAAAATCCGTAAGCATTTCGATTTTACTTTAAATTTTAGTTTAGGTATACCATTTCCTACCATTATTAAAAACAAACTTTGTAAACGCAATCCAACTTTCCGCGATCGGATCTTTTCGATGAAGGTTTCCGATTCCGCTCCCGATTCCGAATTCAACCGTTTTAAAATAACCCCGCTGTAACTCTAAATGCTACACTATTGCAAAACGTTTCTCAATTTAAATATTTAGGTCATATTGTGCCTCTGAAGACCTCAAAGATGACTGTTGTATAGAAAGGGAGCGCAGAGCATTAGCAGTGCGGGCAAATATGCTAGCTCGTAGGTTTGCTGGTTGCTCAGTCCATGTCAAGATCACACTCTTCAAGGCATATTGCCAAACATTTTACTCCAGCAGCCCATGGGCTAATTATACGCAAAAAGCATACAACTCTCTGCGTATCCAATACAAATAAAGTCTTCAGGGTGCTGTTGAGGCTTCCTCCTTACTGTAGTGCTTCAGGCATGTTTACGGATGCGCATACGGATGAAATTTATCGCCATAATCCGCAAGAAAGTGGCCTCTATTTTATACAGGGTGAGAGGGAGCACCAACAGTATTCTAAAAGTATTTGCTGTGAGGTCAGATGGGCCTGCTTTAGGCAGGTTTATGAAGCTGCAAGTCATGTGTTATGCTGCATGGTTGTCGTTTTTTTCCGTTGTTTAAGGTTTTAAATCTGAACTAACTTAGCTGTTATGATTTGTATATTGTAGACCCTGTTGTCTGAAAATAAATGAATTTTATTTATAAATTTTTCACCAACTGACCACCACCCGAACTCAGCCATCTTGACCTGGGGCGTAAATCCCCTATTTACGCCCCAAGTCAAGTTGCCTCAGTTCGGGTTGCACAGGGCGGTTCCACAACGCTTCGGAAGCTCAAATACCGCGAGCAATCCGGCTGTGTCTAGGATACTGTAACTACGCGTCACTGCTCTGAATAATAAGAGTTAATAGTAGGCCCCCCCTGATTTTGGCAAGTGGTACTTTGTGGAAACTTGGTTTTCGAGAAAACCTGTGATGGACGGACGGACACAGGAGTGATCTTATAAGGCTTCCGTTTTTTCGTTCTACGGTAAGAAACCCAAAAAAACGAAAAACCACTGACTAATCAAGATATGTATCACGAAAACTATTTGATCGATGATGCTGGAATTTGCCAGGTAGCTATATTAAATATGTGGGTACGCAAAACGTAACAAAGGATTTTTCGAAATTCAACCCCTAAAAGGGGGAAATAAAAGTTTCTATGAAAATTGTGGAGAAAAACTGGAAACTAAACACGATATAAATATTGTTTGATAATCAAGTTTGCATTGCAAGATTATTTCAACATTGACCCTTATGTGGGTACATGCGGGGTTAGTGTTAGTATGACAAAAGAAAATGCACGGCTGATGTTCTCGAAAGTTGGTGTGATATTATGGGTATAGATTCTATACCCATAATATCCAGTAATAGTTATAGCAGAATACTATAGAAGTATATCTACTAAAAGAAGCTTTTCAGAAATTTCCTTACCTTTCGTTTGGCCATTAACCCGCTTATAAAGAACATTGACGAAGCCTACGATGGAACACGCTTACCCAGAAGAAACCTATTCACTCTGACTTGAAAGTTCCTAGATTTCAAGAGTTAGGAAACAGACGCCGCTAACCGAAAACAAGTTTCACTTACCTGCTGTTCGTATTATAAATGAGAATTCAAAACGCCATGTGTGAGCAAATAATAGAATTAAGCTTACTTGATATCTGTACACTCAGCATCGTCAGGCGGGCCCAGTTTGTCTACGTAACAAAGTTGCGGATCAGAACGCATCGCCAGATAGTTCTCGTAGCCGTGCACATATGTTCCGACTAACAATGATACGTCGCATTCACTGTCCCACCACAGTCGAGGCGGCGTGCTGTCCACTCCCCTTGGTACCCGCATACCTAAGGAACTATAAACGCAATTATGTTTAAGTGTCACGTACGTGTATCTTCTTTCAGACATAAACTAGGAGGATAATTTTCAGGCGACAAATTTTCTAAATTATGATAGTAACAATCACAGATAACAGAATAACGCAGATGGAGCGCGCGGAACACGGGAGTGAGGCCAAAAAAGCAAATACAAATTGAAAAACACGTACCTGGTATTCGCTTGTGAACGTGTATTTGCTTTGTTTAACAAACTTTATGTAACAAAAAATACTTCTTTATTAATAAACTGTGGTTAAACAATGCAAATACAAACTGGAAAACGAATACCAGGTATCAGATTTTCAATTTGTATTTGCTTTTTTGGCTTCACTTTCGTGTTCCGCGCGCTCCATCTGCGTTATTCTGTAATCTGTGGTAACAATTACCTGGCATGTAATCCATTTTCTATTTGTGTGGCATAATCCCCTATTACTTCATGTTTTATGTAATACATCATACGAACTCTGAGTAATACCCTGAAACATTAAATAAAGTTTAGTGTGTAAAGTAATATGATAAAGCGGAAGTATTTTTGTATGTTTCAATGGGCTAAACTCTGGAACAACTAGTCGGATTCAAAAAATTTATTCAATAATAGGAAGCTAGATTATCCCCGAGTATTATTTACTTTTACTACTTTTTATCCTTAAAATGGTATTTTTTTTATAATTATATGTTTTCAAGATGTTTTATGTGGTAGCTCAGTAATAAAAGTAAAAAAATATTATTACGAGGCAAACGTTTTCAATTGTCATCGTTATCTACCTGTTAGCCGCCGCCATTTTAGTGTATTTTCAATGTGGCGGCGCACGGTGTAAGATGTATATTTGGATAGAGGACACTTATACAAACAAAAAGTGTTAAGCAATATGGTGGCCTAAAGTGTCACGTTTCCGAGATATTTGGAGGTAAAGATCACCATATGAGAACAACGACAATCATTAATAATTGGACTGTTTTACAAAAAACTTAAACCGACTTCAAAGTACACTATGAAGTAATCAAATCCTGATCTGATGACTATGGGACCAAACAGGAAGTGTAACCTTCGAGACAAAAAAAGAATTTTCCAAATCGGTTAATAAATAACGGAGTTATGAGGTAACAAACATAAAAAAAATAATAAAAAAAAAAAAACACACAACCGAATTGAGAACCTCCTCCTTTTTTGAAGTCGGTTAAAAATTAACTTATTACGTGTTTATATGCATTAGATCGTATTCAAATAATAGTTCCCAGTTTGATGTAACTATTTATTAGAATACTAGCTGCCCGGCGCGACTTCGTTCGCCCTACCCTACCCTATGGTGCTACCCTACCCTACCCTAAATACCCCACCCTACCCTACCCTACGCTACGCTACGCTACCCTACCCTACGCTACGCTACCCTACCCTACGCTACGCTACCCTACCCTACGCTTCCCTGCCCTACCCTACGTTTCCCTACCCTACCCTACCCCACTTTCTTTGCTTTAAACCTCACGGAGCCCGAGACCTTTCCAACGAATGCAAAACCGTGGAAATCGGTTCGTGCGTTCTGGAGTTATAGCGTCAGGAAGGAAAACCCAACTTATTTTTATATAGTAGAAGATAGTAAAACTAGGAGCACGAATAAACAATATTCATTACTTAGTTACCTACTAAACCGCATAGCAATATTCGCAATGAACCACAATGTTATCAAAGTAGCTCGGATCGTGACTTGTTTTCCATTTTGTCATAATTATACAAACAAAAATGACAATACCTGTGTGTTAATTTGAACTAAGGGTGGATTGCACCAAGGGCAACGTTATTATTACAGTTAAAGTAAATTTTAATAGTAGCAATAACAATAACCATAGATACTGACGAAGTGCTGTTGCACCGACATGTAAAATGTTAAACTTTGTAATGACTCGTTTTAAAGCACCAAGACAAAATACCAAGTTTATATTAGCTAATTAGCCTGAAAAAGTGATATTAATCATTATTTTGTAGTACCATAACCACCATGCAAAAACACAAACAACAAACAAACAGCTCAAAGAGCAGCTCGACTGGGGAAGTACCTCCACCTTACAGAATACCGCAGCCAAATAACTTTATGTTGTGTAAAGTTGTGTTCCTGCGCGTGAGTAAGGTTGTCAGAGCTCATAGGGGAGGGGGGATAGGTCGATAACGCGTGAGCGATGCTTCGTGTGTTGCAAGCGTCTATATGGCTACGGTAACCGCTTACCATCAGGCGGGCCGTATGCTTGTTTATCGACTAAGTTGTATAAAAAAAAACCCCAAATCACAAACTATTATGTTATTCTGGCAAGTAGGTAATTAGGAGTTCTAGTAAATATTTTCAATAATTAAGCACTTTAGCTAACACATCTTTAATTAGCTTAGTTAACAAATATAAATCTCTAATGAGAGTAATTAAAAAATAGTGGTGTGTAATACTCTTTTCCGTATGTTCCCGTATTTTTCTTTTCTTCCCAATATTTTTCTTTCCCTGCCCATCCCTACTCAGTGGTAGTCAACATTTTTCTAGACAGTCTTAGAAGTAAAATTTTAATAATATCATAATGAAACTAAAATATTTTGATTTTTATTACCAAGTTGTTTATATGTCTTTGTTTCAATTATTACCGAATAAATTGCTCATTCTGAATATTCTCTCTGATTCGGGCTTTGACGAGCTTGATAATGAAGAATCAGAATATGTCATAACTTTTAATATAAATATTTTGATATATAAGCCAATTCTTATAGACGTGCTTGTAGGTATTCGTTAATTTATGATTTTCTCTAACAAAGCAGTTCGTTGTCTATTTTTAGGCAGTGATGGAATCCTCATACTTCTTGGTCGAAGCTTATCTAAACAGATATTCGAGTAACACAATATATTCTTAAATATATCTTAATCTTTGGATCGCGGTTAAATGATAACAACGAAAAGAATTGTTATTATAGGACGCGCGTCCCTCGCGAGAACCAACAGTATTGGTCTGTATACTATTATGCAACCAGATTTCATATTAAGATTTCAGCTTATAAAAAATGATTTTTTTTTTTCACAACCTAAATAGCTTCTGGCACGCAGTAGTAATCACATAACGCTCTATCATTTTAAATTTAATTTGCTAAAAGGACGGAGAAAATGATGAAAAAAATTAAAAAAGGTTAAAATGTTTCAAACTCCGAAATTTTCACCAGTACAAACAGGATGCGCAGAAGGAAACGCAACCACTTCCGGCTGCCAGACTTGGTGCATCTCAACCAGGCTTCTATGAGCAAGGAAATATAAAAAAATCAGCCATACTAAAGTTCTTTCTCGAAAACGTTGGTAGCTCTCGTACCATTAGGGAAAAGTACCTACTGTAAAAATCTCGCCCGAAATAGCAATTAACGGACTCGTTTAATTTAATCAAAATCTCGGTATCTTGAGATACTACAAAATCATAACAAATTCAATAAGAATATATTATGCTGACATTTAAATAACATAATCTGAATTTTATTCTGTGTAAGTTATCTAATATTGAATTAATTTATTAGGAATTAGTAAACAGGACGTAGAAAAAACAAAGTTCATGGGTTTTACGGGGTACATGGGTACGCCGAGAGTTGTACACATTTTCGTAACAAAATTAATGGATCGTCAAAAGATTATGTTAATTGTCAAAAGTTATAAAACAAAGAACTTACTTGTTGGCATGTCGGAACAGATGTTTTTTGTAACTGCTTTCTAAATATGCATCACAGTCGTATTTGTCAATAGAGCTCCAGTGATTTGAATCTTCCCATTTTTGAGGGTCATTGGGTTTTGGTAAGTCTTTCGGTCTATTCTTTTTTTTTGCATTCCTTCCTCTAGGCACAGGGTTGTGAAGCCCACTGTGATTTCTAGAAATTGTTACTTCACCATTTTCACAGGGTTCAATCAAATCCCAAATGAAATTTCTTATTTTTTCATCGCCTTTATAATGTCGCAAGCAAAACAAAACCTAAAACGATAGGAATAATACAATTAAAGGATTATATAAGTTGTCATGTCCACTGAATTTTATAAAAAAAATAAACAATCAGAACAATAAGATGAACTCAATGAATGTCTAAAACATTCTCGGTATTAGCATGGCAAGTCATCATTTTTAACCGACTTCAGAAAAAGGTGGAGGTTCTCAATTCGAGTGTTTGTTACCTCATAACTCCGTCATTTATTAACGATTTGGAAAATTATTTTTTAGTCTGGAAGGGTACACTTCCGGTTTGGTCCCATTGTCATCAGATCAGGATTTTATTACTTCTTAAGTGTACTTTTAAGTCGGTTTAAGTTTTTTAAAACAGTCCAATTATGTTTTTAAAATTTAGCTCCATTACTCTCTGTATAAACACTATTAGTCTAGGAGGGCACGACAGAAATGGTAACGATAAGTTAAATGGCTAAACTCATGTTCATGGGATAAAGGACACCTCTCTGATGCCAAATATGTCGGTCTGCCTGCGTCAAGTGGTTGCGTTATCTAGATATGGCGCCTGAAAAACTGTTTATCGTGACCGAAAAAAAACGATAAGGTAAATGGCTGAACTCGACGTAGAAAGTAAGTGTTAGTTGTACTGATGTCAATTTAAAAAAAACTGACCAAATATTCGGTTGCGTTATCTAGATATGGCGCCTGAAAAACTGTTTATCGTGACCGAAAAAAAACGATAAGGTAAATGGCTGAACTCGACGTAGAAAGTAAGTGTTAGTTGTACTGATGTCAATTTAAAAAAAACTGACCAAATATTCGGTTGCGTTATCTAGATATGGCGCCTGAAAAACTGTTTATCGTGACCGAAAAAAAACGATAAGGTAAATGGCTGAACTCGACGTAGAAAGTAAGTGTTAGTGGTACTGATGTCAATTTAAAAAAAACTGACCTAATATTCGGTTGCGTTATCTAGATACGGCACCTGAAAAACTGTTTATCGTGACCGAAAAAAACGATAAGGTAAATGGGTGAGCTCGACGTAGAAAGTAAGTGTTAGTGGTACTGATGTCAGTTTAAAAAAAACTGACCTAATATTCGGTTGCGTTATCTAGATATGGCGCCTGAAAAACTGTTCATCGTGACCGAATAATAATAATAATAATGGCTGATCTCGACGAATCATGCTCGTCACCATTACTAGCTTATTAATAAAAAATCTGTCAAAAATTTTGGTTGCATTTCCATCTACGTAACATACGTTTATAAGCGATCTACGTAACAATTATCACTATGGATAATTTGAGTGTTTTACGGTTTCGCGGAATTTGGATTATCAAAAATATGAAATGTTATCAGTGCCGCCCCCGTCCCTTTATACCCTCCGCCTGCACTGAGCGGCATTCAGAAGTCAACAGGCAAACATAGATAAGATTATAACATTGTTATAAATACTAGCCACGCTCTGAAAATAGTATATATGTATTAACACCCGTAGTATTTAAGCTACAAAAAGTTAAAATAGTTAGTAAAATCTCTTTTATACTCTTTTACTCTCACAATTTCACACTTAACCATATTCACTGCTTAAAAGTTTTACTTATAGGCAATTAACCAGACTTCATTCATACAATATTATTTGCATTTGCATGCATAAAAACAAGAAATTACTTATAGCTAGACAGCCAGTGCAAGGCAGATAGTACATATTTCAACAAACCTTACATTTTATCCAGTTACCTCCTGTACATGAGATGGGAACTAAGTTCAGTCGCAGTGGGTTCGGAGTTACTCAGGTGTCAAAGGTACAAAAATCTGATGAACTTTGATGAATGTAATGATGAACAAAGTTGGCATTTGGATATGTTAAAATATACTACAGTTGCTATTGAAAAATAACAATGGCAGACGATTGTGGTGTTGGTAATATCACGGCAGACACGGTTGTCCGATGTGATTGTACACGATACATTTGCTCCGAGCTCAAATGTAGCGCAATAATTGTGGCGACGTAAATGTAGGGTGGGTGTAGCGGCCTTCCTAACTGGACAACATTTTAGGTTTGTTGACATATGTACTATCTGCCTTTCACTGGCTCTCTAGCTATCAGTTTCTTTATAAACACCTTAAGTTTGGCTGAACATGCCAACTTGTGGCAATGTTTAGTTGACCGCAAACATGGTGTTTTGTTGGGTTTATTGATCTCAGAAACCAAGAGTTAGCGAGCTGACACTTATCGACATTCAAATATTTTTTTTAGTTTTGTACTGTTGTTCTAGACTTTTTCGTCATATAGATATTCAAAATTACAATATTCTCAGTAATAAAAGTAGTGCAAATTCATAACAAAATGACTACAAAAAGTGTTTTTCTGTTAGTTTTCTCAAACCCTCAGCTATGAAGATTCAAGTGGCGGCACATAGGCCTGATATCAGGCCGTTAGACCCATAAACATGCAAATAACTTTGAGACACTACATAACGTTGCGATAACGAGCTCGCTAGCTCTTGGGCCTCAGAGTTCGGAGAACAATCATTATTTTGGCATTTTTTTTTCATAATCAATCTAAAATTTGCGGACCACATATTAATTTAGAGATATAATTTCCAACATTTACGGCCTTACACTAATATACTAGTTTTACGCCCGCGATTTCACCCGTCCCCTTCTTTACCCCCTTAGGAATGGCATTTCCACAGGTGTTGTTTTTTATTTTCGATTTATGTACGAGGTTGTTTCATATAATTTCTAATCTTTAAAATAGTTTCATATATTAAAAATAGCAGTTTTGATGACCGCGTATAAAAATTGTCAGTTCTGTAACAAAACATTTTTTTGGATTAAGTTAGGATATTGATTTGTTATATTTATTGTTTATGGTTTTATTCATACGCTTCATATAGTACTTTTACTTGTTCATTTCAAGACTTTAGTTTTACCAGAACAAACACAAATGAGAATGCTTGTTCGAGCTACTATTAATTACTATTATTATCGTTCTGGTTTAAGTTAAGACACTTAAACCAGAACGATAAATAAAATCCTGATATCAAAATATTCAGCTTGATATGATTGTGTACCTATATCACATGTCTGTATGTATCATCACATGTCTCAGGTACTAAAATCATTCAAAAATATTGTTTATACATTAACATTTTTATTTAACCGCTCGTGCTGTCTGAGTAAAGGTTTTTTTTATCTTTATATAAACTGATAAATTTTCTGTTCTGATACATTATACATCATGTATTGTGTAATTTTAATATTGTATGCTTAGGCATACATATAGAGGCGGGACATAGTTGAGCCTTAAAAATGCCCAATATCTGTACCTACCCACATAGACCATAATAAAATACTTAAACTGACTTTATTTATTGCACAAGCCCATAAGTATCGCAAAGGATCAAATTCTGGGAAGTATTTTTTTAAAGAAAATGCTATATTATATTTCTAAAATGCGCAATTGGCGGGTATATGCTTGGTCTTGTTTGTATTAATATAACAATGAATTTAGTTCGCGAAAGCTTAAAAAGTACTAGTATCTATGGTATTTAAAACATTAAAATTATGTAGTATTTAAGTTATTTTGTTTCCATAGTACTTAATTTGGGATTAGATGGCCGAGTATCAAGAAATGGCCCAAGATATTGCTATTTATGTATGCAGTTTGTTTGGCAGAGGATAAGACAAACTAGGGAAACGTATAATAGTAGTAGTAGAATGTCTGTTAGAAGACCCTAAAGTATTTAAAGGTTATTTATTTTAATTTTCAAGGATTTACAAAATTCATGAAATTGAATCTAGATTGAATTTAACGTCATACACAAAGAAATAATTTCTACCTAAAAGTAGTAATCTAAGACTTGAGCGTAATGAAACATAAATTCCCTATTATATTTTTGGCTCATTGTTTCGCTAAGACTCAATGGTGCCGAATCTGTTGTAAATAGAACTAAACTAATTTTAGTGACATCACATCTCTTTCTTATGAATATTATTGAAAAAGGATAGAACATATTTAAAGCTGTCAAATTAGTCTTTACTGTATTAATTTGACCAAGGTATTTAGACGGAACCGCGATAGATGGCGACTAAATTTATATATATATATTTATCCAGATTCTAATATATGCTCGGCAATGGCTGATTTATTGACTTGACGGTTTTTTACAGCTGCAACATGTTCCTTTACTCTTTCAGCAATAGTTTTTTTCGTCTGTCCGATGTATGGACTACCACAGCTGCAGTCAATTTTATACACTCCCGGTGTTTGGAATGGTATCACATCTTCGTCGTCCGGATCTTTTGTGCTATTTTGCAAAATACCACAAAAGATATTAGAATCTGGATCAAACCACTGGATTGAGCTTCATGACCCCAAAATTCTCTCCACCGATCGTCATTTCTATCCCAGAATAGTTCGTGAAGCTATTGAAATAAAGAAATATCCAAATTTCAATAGGGAAGATGGTTTAAGGTTATCTGCTGCGTGGAATCCAGTGATAAGAAAATGTTCACGCAGTGACTTTCGATCGAGTATGTGCGTTGACACAGTTAGTACGGTGTGCCGTGATCGTGACAGTTATGTTTTACAAGACCAAATGCGGGTAGTTGGAAACAACTCCCGTTCATCGAGACGCTGATACCCGCTATTTCCTGTTCACTCGTGACCACGATCAATGCAACTTGGTCGAAACTTCGAGGTTATTCAAAATTAAATTTTGATAATAATCTGTGCGCAAATAGACCCGATACATTAATATTACAATGAATTTAGTTCGCGAAAGCTTAAAAAGTACTAAATTTATATTGAAAACAAGCATTGGACTAATTTTACAGGACTAAATTCCTTACATCCTTTTCTTATGTTCTTTGTTAGAAAGAGTCATAGTAAGACTAAAATTAGTTGTATCACACACCGTGGTTGTATACAACAGAATCAGCACCATTATCACCCTACCTTAATTTTAATTTATTTGAATTTTATTTTGATTAAGTACAACGAAATGTAGGTGGCACTAGGGCCTCAGTCACTTAGTCATTGAGCTTAATTACGTATTTTTTCAAAACGAGTGAGTTTTTATTTGCATCTAACATTGCATTTGCCAAGTACGAAGAATATACTAAGAAACATGAAAAAAGAATTTGCAGTTACCTTAAAAGATCAACTTTGGAAATACTTGAAAAAAATAAAAAAAGGTTTAAAAATAATTGGTAACTGTTTTACAAAAAACTTAAACCGACTTCAAAGTACACTACGAAGTAATCAAATCCTGATCTGAAGAAGTATACTCTTCAAAACAAAAAAAGAATTTTCCAAAGACTTCAAAGTACACTACGAAGTAATCAAATCCTGATCTGAAGAAGTATACTCTTCAAAACAAAAAAAGAATTTTCCAAATCGGTTAATAAATTACGGAGTTATGAGGTAAAAACATTCAAATTCATTTATTCAAATAGACCTTCGCAGTAGGGATTGCAATCCGGATACTTCGAAATCCGAAAACAACTGAAAAATCCTGATTTTAGGGGCCTATTATAAATCCGAATATTGAGCATAAAATCCGGTTTTTTCGAATTTTAATTAAAATTGATTATATGTTAAAATTTTCCTTTGCATTCTCAATTATAATGCGGACAGCAAGGGAGTAGAACTTGCTTCCGGCTACTGTATTTCCTGACTCTTAGAATCTAGGGACTTTCACGGCCAGAATGAATAGGTTTCATTTGGGTTAGCGTGCTCAACGTTAGGCTTAGTCATCATCCTTTATGGACGGCTCAGAGACCAAATACAAGCCCATTTTTTTTTAAATATTACTTGCAGTTTAATTCAATTTTTGCAAATGGAAATACAATAAAATAGAACACCTCTCTTCAAACTACTAATAATTAAGCATAAACTACGCGTACAATTTAAAATTACGAAAGATTGCAAAAAAAATACAAAAATTCGAAAAATCCGGATAATCCGGATTTATATATGATTATAAAATTTGAATCCGGATTTGAAAAAAATCCGGAATTTGCAATCCCTACTTCGCAGCCACTTATGAAAAGTCTGACTCTAATACTCTAATACCGGTTCGGAAGGTTGCATTTGCTGAGAAGAGCCGGCAATAAACTCAGCAATTACTCTTTTCAAAACAAGCTTAGATTCATTACATTATAATATTTACATTCTAATCGCACTGAAAACAATTTCGTGCCCCGGCGCGGCGGCAAGATTACAAAGTAGACTGAATAAATATTTAATAAGTAAATAAATAGCAAACTTAAGCAGACCAGCCCCCACAAGCAGCACCTGTTCACAAGTATGACGCGTGTGGCAGGCATCGCCCTCCTCGCCATATTGGATTAAAATAAATTAACTTTTTAACAAAAAAATAAACCGCCTTCAATTAAGCGAAATCGCATGAAGTGTTCTGTAGAAAATATTTAGCTGACTTCAAAACAGTGTCAGATAACAGTTATTTCTTACTTTTTAGTGTACTTTGAAGGCGGTTTATTTTTTTGTTAAAAAGTTAATTTATATGACAAATTATTTAAGAATGTAATATTAATTATTGTGAAATTTTAATTTTATTTAAATGCATGTTATATTTTTGTCCAGCTCCCGCCCCCAGTGGCACGATATGTTGGACATTATAATTAATATACTCATAACAACTGTGAAATACCATGTTCTTACAAAATAAATAATCTGAATCTAATTTAACTTACAATAATACGTGCACAATCTTCAATCACAGGTATCGTCCAACCTTTCCTAAATTGATTTTTATCGACAATTTCTTCCCATCTCGCCCATCTGTAAAATAAGGATAGTAATCGGGGTGAGAAATTCCTACTGAAAATCTATGGGTATTCGTTAAAAGTACAAGATGGAAAGTAAAGTGAAATATGGCATATACCTTCACAACTTTTGTAGTAGTTAACTTTTAATAGAACTAACAATATGTTAGATCGAAGGAAAAAAAACTTGTTGTTAAATAGTTTGTTATCTAATAGGCTAGATTCCTGAAAAGGTTCTATATAGTCTGTCATTAACAGTCCGACGTCATGAGTCCCCACTCCCGAACTTTGACGCGCTTTATCTTTGTCAATTGTTAAGGATTAGGTAAAGCAAAAAGTACGTGTCCAATATTTTTTGATGACATAACTGACGGCCTTATTAGATTTTTATTTTTTCACCCAGGAAACATCCTTATTATAGTCAAGCCGCGCAGTTACAGCGACACAAGAGTAAAAACACTCGCTTCGCTAAAAGAAACAATCAGTTCGCTTAAAACTACCATCATATAAGCAGTCATTCATGTGTTATTTTTTCAGCCAGTCAGCTTATTACCTACTATCTTATAAAATAAAGAATTTTTCGAATCCGACTTGTAGTTCCAGTGATTAGCCCGTTTAAATATACAAACAAACAAACAAAAAATCTCTTCCGCTTTATTATATTATAGTATAGATTAGTATAGATATGTCAATTTAATGTAGCATTATTGACAGACCGGTTAAGATAACACCTACCACGCCGAAGGCCGTGGGTTCGATTCTCACACAGGCCATGTATTTGTGTTCATGAACATGTATGTATGTCCTGAGTCTGAGTGTAATTATGTATACAACATTTTTATGTAAAATAAAATGTTGCCAAGACATATGGCTTGCACTGTCAAGTTATCAGATCTCATGTAGAGCCAAGTTTATAACTCAACATGCCCTTATTCTACAAGCCCTAACTTCACAAAC
This sequence comes from Achlya flavicornis, assembly GCA_947623365.1. Taxonomy (NCBI): domain Eukaryota; kingdom Metazoa; phylum Arthropoda; class Insecta; order Lepidoptera; family Drepanidae; genus Achlya; species Achlya flavicornis. The sequence continues at coordinate 11,125,453 of OX392468.1, forward strand.
TCTACACCTTAGTCAAAATATGTGGCTTGGCCGTTTCGCTACCGTCACATGGGAGTAAGGTGAAAATGTTTTTTTTTTTTTTATTAAATAGGTTTGCGCTTGACCGCAATCCCGCCTGATGATAAGCGAAGATGTAGTCTAGGTTGGACCGCGCGTACCTATAAGATGCCCGTTCACTCTGGCCTTGAATAAACCCATGTTATAAGTGTCTGGAAACACGTTGTCCGGGAGAGCATTCCACAACTTGGCCGTGCGTATAAGGTAAGAGGAAGCGAAACGCTTGGTACGGCAAGATGGAATGTCGACGACGAAGCGATGGAGACCCCCCCGACGCCTAGTGGTCCGATAGAAGAACGGGGATGGAGGGACAAGATTATGGAGTTCTTTATCGCATTCTCCGTGGAACAATCTGTAGAATACCGTCAAACTTGCAACGTGACGCCGATGACCCAGGTTTTGCAGTTTCTTGCTCGTTAGGTCGCTATCGTCAATTATCCTTCGAGCGCGTCTATCTAACGAGTCCAAAGTTGCCAGTTGATATTTAGCTGAGCCATCCCACAGATGAGAACAGTACTCCATGCAAGGTCGAACTTGAGCTTTGTATAAATTTAGAAGCTGTTCCTTTGTGAAGTACCGTCTCACCTTGTTCAGGATACCAAGTTTTTTGCCAACAGTCTTGGCCTTGGCCTCGATGGACCGTCCGAAATTAAGGTCAGAGGATAAATTGAGACCCAAAAGGTCTAGGTGTTTGGATATCGGTACAGATCAACACGAAATGCGGGAGTCAGGTTAAAGAGACTCCTCTTTGCAGAAAAGAGACAGGCCTGTGTTTTAGAGGCATTGAACTCGACCCTATTGGCGGTACCCCACTCGGATACAATTTGCAGAGCCGAGTTCACCTCGTAACCATACCCTCTCTGAGAGACTCTGTTGTGGCCCTACTAGCCCGCGGATCGGATACATAACTCTCTGTGACGGTGCTGTCATCTGCGTACCCATAGATTCCGGGTCTCAGCAAGTCATTAATATGCAGCAAAAACAGTGTAGCAGACAAAACAGATCCCTGAGGAACACCAGCGTTGATCGCCTTTAGTTCTGACGAGCAGCCATCGATGACCACTCGAATAGACCGTCCACTCAGGAAATCAGAGAACCAGGCGCAGAAACTAGAGGGCAGTCCATATGAGGGAAGCTTGCTGAGCAGACTATCATGCCAGACCCTGTCAAAAGCCTTCGAGATGTCCAGTGAAACTGCTAGCCGCTTCACCATGTTTCTTAACGGCCTCGCCCCAGAGGTAGGTGGCTAGCACTAGGAGATCTCCTGTAGATCAATTAGGACGAAAGCCGAATTGGCGATCACTCAGGAGATCATTGTTTTCCAGGTAGCCAAGAAGTTTGGCGTTCAATACACGCTCCATAACCTTGCAGAGAATGGAGGTGATTGCGATAGGTCTATAGTTCGACGGGTCTGTACGGCTACCCTTTTTGGGTATAGGTTGGACGTTTGCAAGCTTCCAGGACTTAGGTCTTGTTTTCAGAGAGTCTGAATAGGCGCGTGAGAATAGGAGACAACTCAGGGGCGGTAGTAATAAAGACCTGTCTTTAATACTACCGCCGGAATCTCGTCGGGACCACTGGCCTTACTCACGTCTAGTCCACGCAGCACTTTGAGAACCTCTTTTTGGTGAATGCGGATATCCGACATTGCGGAGCCGCAGTGAGGAAGACAAGGTGGAGGTTGGCTGGTGGTATCTAGGAAAGAGTTGCTAGCGAAAAGGTTTGCGAATAGATCCGCCTTGTCCTTTGCACTGTGGGCCAGAGATCCGTCGGGCTTGGTCAGTGGAGGTAGTGACGAGCGACAAAAATTCGCTTCAACCGATTTGGCCAGGGACCAAAAAGCCTTACTACCTGTAGGGTAAGTGGCAAGTTTGGAGCCAATACGGCCAATATGGTTGAAACGAGCTCTTTTGAGCACTTTCTTGCATTGCTTGGCGGCTTTATTGTAGGCTTTCTTCTTGATGCCAACGTCGGAGGCTTTGGTACTACGCGCGTTAGCCCATTCAGTGTACGCTTTCTGTTTGAGAGCTTCACTGGTACGGCATCCAGTGTTCATCCACGGCGGCAAAACAACACGGAGAAACAAGGGCTTCAAGGTTACGGAGACGTCGACTGCAAATGTCATCACAAACATACACACAAACCCCAGCGTGAGGCTTGAAGCATTGCTCCAAGGTATACCCTGGTTAGTTGAGGTATGTTGTGTCTATCGGACTTTTGATTTGCGTCTCCGTAAGAAAGAGCAGGTGCGGCTTCTCGGTCTCAAGATGGTGGTGGACCGGGTTGAGATTTGAGTGCAAAACACGAATGTTGGTGTGGTGCACTTTTAGCCGAGGGACGTGCATCCGCTGTTTTAACCTTTCTTTCTTATTGGACCTTTTCATATTAATTTTTGGAGAGAGAGTGAACAGGAAGAAGATGGAAGTTAGTCGAGGCATTACCTCAATGAACACCAGTCAGCATGTTGTTTAGCACTTAAGTCACCTAGAATGGAGACCGCGGGGACGCCACCGTTAGTGTCTACCGGGTCCCTCGACCCGGTCGCCAACCGGCACGATTGCGCACTACGGGATTTTTCGCGAGGCGGCTGGGCAGCCTTTCGCATGAGGCTAGCACACTACTTAGGCCCCCTACAACCTGCGGTCAGCCAGCGGACAACTGTGCTTCGGATCCCGCTGCCCTCCAAGTCTAGGCGCCTGGCGCAGAAACATCAGCATCTTGGAGCCGGTCAGTCGAGGCAAAACAACTGACTAGACCCATCATCTTCCAACGGCTTCACCCAGCATCGAGTCGAAACGCGGAAACCCACTATTACGCCTCGGCTTTGCCAGGTGGGTGGTGAGTAGTGGTGACCAACCACGGCCGAAGCCTACCACCGGAAGTGTTGCTACCCTTAGCGCTACCCGGGGGTCACGTGTAGGGTCTCTAGAGCTAAAGCCTACGGACGCGGTAGCAGTTGACCCCCAATGTATTCACTGTTCATTACTTTTTTGTTATACAATAGTTCTAGAAGTAGTGAAACGGCCAAGCCACATATTTTGACTACGCTTCGCTTGGCTTCGATCGCTTCGTGCCCCCCCGAGCCCCCACATATTGATTCAACCAAACGTATATAAAGGGGGGGGGGGATTTTTAGACGGGTCAGTAAAGGCATAACCCGTTATTTTTGAATTATTGCAATCGGCATTTACTGATTTTTGAAAAAGCTACAGTCAGCAAGATAACGGAGATTTTTGAAAAAAAATTTTTTTTACTCGATCCTATGCTATATACAAGGATCACTCGAAGTTTGCCAGCGTGCAATGGAGCGTACGTAGTATCACGGTAAAGAATATCTATCCAGTAGTTCGACTCGCCCTGTATTTGTGTTCGAGCCAAAAGAGGTTTTGTCATGCAAAATATTTAAATTTTACTTATGGAAGAAAAAAGCTATGTGTCATTGTGTCAATAAAATGTATTCGAGTATAATTCTTAAAATATAATAAAAATGCAGAAAAAACATTGATATGGATTAATTAAGAGATATAAGGAGCGAGAACATTTTGGTCCAATACGAGCCGGATCCGATACATCGGTAATAATTTTCCGTTGACTTTATTATATGTTTTATATGATTTATATGATTATATATGATATGAGAATTTGAGAGTGAAAAATTATTTCACAATTAGTTGATTCATCGAGGGAGTAGAACCAGTTAATTGGAATAATTACATGAGATTCATAGAGATTTTCAACAAAACCATATTAAAATGCGTTAATATTGCAAGGCCACCAACATTTTCGAGAGAATTATTTTCAACTGTTATTTAAAATGGAAGGTCTAATATCAGAACAGGAAAACACTTTAGAATTAATAAAAAAAAGTCGGAGTAAATTTTAGAAAATTACCTAAAACAAAATTACGAAGTACAGTCATCAAAGTAAAAATAGATACATTATGCGAATATTGGGAACAATTCCGTAATACTCATTTTGCTATAACTAAACTTGCTACTAACAAAGAAAAAAGAGAGAGTAATTACTTTATATCTGAAATGTTTTCAATTGGAGAAGATGAGTATATGTTTACAAAGGCTGATATGTTAGAGAAAATAGAAGCATTGAGTGGAAGTGGGAGCACACTAGAAACAGATTGTGAGAAGAGACAAAGCCAAAACCAAGAGGTAAGGTTACCAAAAATAAATATTCCTCAATTTAAAGGAAACTATTATGAGTGGAATACATTTAGAGATATATATATGTCGGAGAATAAGATAGTTGGTCGGACTCATTACTCATTATGATATTATCGTGGTACAAGGGTTGGGTGAAATAGTAGCAACACTGATTTGCCTTTAACATAAATAACAGACTTAATGAGGGTATTTGTAAAAAGTAAGAATACTGATTTGACTATAATGTGAATAACAAAGTTAATAAGGGGATGCATATTGCTTTTGGGACAGTTAGTTTATCACAAGCTCTCGAGCTGTACACATCTCAGTGCAATCGTTGTTACACCCGGTTCTTAAGCCTTATTTAAGAATGTACAATTGTGTGAAGTGAAGTGATTATTTAATTGTAATATTACGACAATAAACACATTGGGCCCGTGAGGAGTTTGTTGCGTCGCTTCTTCTCCTCATACGGGACTTTTACGAAGCGATGGTATAAGGTTGTTTTATTGCCTGCACTGCGCCCACTGAATCCTGATACCACTGAACCCTAATTGTGGTTATTACCTAATTTAACCTAATTGGTAATTTCCACATTAAACACCACTAAATATATTATTATACAGTGTAGGCATCTACTAACGAAGGATTTTTTGATTTTACACTCCTAAGGGACTAAAAAAGGGGATGAAAGTTTGTATGAAAGTCCGTCAGTTTCGAAGTTAGGATGTTCAAAATTAGTGTTAAGGCTGACGATTGAAAATTAATTTATACCTGTCTCAGCGTTTTTGATAATTCCACCCTCGAAGGGATGAAAAGCGGGATGAAGTTGTGTATTGGATCTCACTGACTAATATATCAATCAACGCACAGGCTAAACCGCTGGTCCTACAGACATGAAATTTAGAGGTTGTGTGCTTTGCAAAGTGTAGTTAAGCACTAAGAAAGGGTTTTTCGAAATTCCACCCCTGAGGGGGTAAAATAGGGGATGAAGGTTTGTATGAAAGTCCGTCGGTTTTGAAGTTAGGATCTACAAATTTTCTGTTTAAGCTGATGACTGAAAATTAATTCATACGTGTCTTAGCGTTTTTTGATAATCCACCCTCGAAGGGATGAAAAGCAGGATGAAGTTGTGTATGGGAAATCACTGATTGATATATCAACGCACAGGCTAAACCGCTGGTCCTACAGACATGAAATATAGAGGTTGTGTGCTTTGCAAAGTGTAGTTAAGCACTAAGAAAGGGTTTTTCGAAATTCCACCCCTAAGGGGGTAAAATAGGGGATGAAGGTTTGTATGAAAGTCCGTCGGTTTTGAAGTTAGGATCTTCAAATTTTGTGTTTAAGCTGATGACTGAAAATTAATTCATACGTGTCTTAGCGTTTTTTGATAATCCACTCTCGAAGGGATGAAAAGCAGGATGAAGTTGTGTATGGGAAATCACTGATTGATATATCAACGCACAGCTTAAACTGCTGGTCTTAGAGACATGAAATTTGAAGGGTGTGTTCTTTGGGAAGTGTACGTATCAAATATGAATGGGATTTTCGAAATTCCACCCCTAAGAGGGTGAAACGGGTGTTGAATTTTCTGTGAAACATATTATTACACGTAAGTTCTTGGTTTTTTTATGCTTTTTTATGATTGCGTATTTTGTAAATAAAAAAAATGTTTTGAAAAATAAATATAAATATCACAATATAAAATTCAAAGTCCTGACTGACTGACATATATATCAACGCACACCCTAAACCGCTGGTCCTAGATACATGAAATTTGGAGAGTGTATTCTTTGTGAAGAGTCGGTATCCACTAAGAAAGGGTTTTTCGAAATTCCACACCTAAGGGGGTAAAATAGGGGACGAAAGTTTGTATGAAAGTCCGTCAGTTTTGAAGTTAGGATCTTCAAATTTTGTGTTTAGGCTGAAGACTGAAAATTAATTCATACGTGTCTTAGCGTTTTTGATAATCCATCCTCGAAGGGATGAAAAGCAGGATGAAGTTGTGTATGGGAAGTCACTGATATATCAATGCACAGTATTGCACAGCTTAAACCGCTGGTCTTAGAGACATGAAATTTGGAGGGTGTGTTCTTTGTGAAGTGTACGTATCAAATATGAAAGGGTTTTTCGAAATTCCAACCCAAATTAAATTCAACCAAGGGGTAGAATTTTCTGTAAGAGCTCGTTCCCACTATGTCGTGTGTCGGATTCCGATTTTAATCGGGTATCGGCGCCTCTGTTCACACTAGTCGGCTGTCGGCCACGACCGCAGCTGGTGCCATTAGTTTGGTTGGATTCTTGGACACGATGGACGTCGACGAAGCTTTTGTTGCGATGTATTATTTGCGAAGGAAACGAAAGACAGCTAAAAATAGAAGATATTGGGTGCATCCAATTCTGAGGGAAAGATTTACTATGGGAATATTTCAGAAGTTAATAATTGAACTAAGAAGTGACGACGTTAAGTTTTTCAATTATTGTAGAATATTATAATTAAATTATAGAATATTAAATATTATAATATTTATATTTAGTACAGCCATTATTACGAAGAAAAATACAACAACTCTGCTTGCGCGCCAAAATGTGTATGCGATCAGTGGCAGCGACGCGCGGCGCGGGCGACACAGGGGGTGCGGCGCGGGCGGGGTCGGCCCGACATCCGGCAAATGTGAACAGTGCCATATGCGATCATATGCGAGCGTTGATCCGACACGATTTTTATCCGGACGGGAGGGCTGACAAAACATACGTAATTTTTTGTCGGATACGACACAAAATCGTTGTCGGACGAGTGTGAATAGCTTCATATAAAATGTTCTGCCGCTACGACACACGATAAAAAATCGTCCCGACAGACGACATAGTGGGAACGAGCTCTAAAACATATTATTACACACGTACTTTAAGTTCTTGGTTTTTCATGCGTTTTTATGATTGTGTATTATTATTAATACTTTATTTTGTAAATAAAAAAAATTGGAAATAAATTGCCAATATAGTCATCAGAATATAAAATTCAAAGTCCTGACTGACTGACTGATATATCAACGCACAGCCTAAACCGATGGTCCTAGAGATCCAATAAGAAAGGTCAGGTGTATCATAGTTTTTTCGAAATGGGAGATGCCTTATAGAGTCAATAGGGCATAAACAAGAAAAAAAAAACAATTGAGAGGGAGTGAGAGCAGTTATTACGTTTGTTTTTGAAGAAAAATATGTCATTTGTTTCCTGTAGGCCACGCGGGCGAAGCCGCGGGCAGAAGCTAGTAGGATTATAAAAGGATGTATTATTTTTATAAATTTTCAATGTGAACAACTTGGCATTACGGCAACGATAATTCAAGTTGAAGTTAATCATCGAGAGCAAAACAGGAGAATTCATGGCTGAATGAATAATTTTATGTAAGTAAATCATATCGTATTGCTGACGTCTGATCCTCAATGATGTAACTTGGAATTTGGCGAGCCTGTCGTTATAGTTAAGAAGAGCTCTACCGAACCGACTACGGTGAGATAATACATTCAGGCATTTATTTTGTATGCGCTCGATACTGTTCTCATGTTCAACGTTATACGGGGACCAAATCGGACACCCATATTCCAATACAGTTCTTACGAGACTGTTAAAAAATACAAAAGACTCTGGGGCTTCTTAAAATCCTTAGTGAAACGTATTATAAAACCTAATAGCCTATTTCCCCTATTTATGATACGTTCATAATGAGCTCTAAACGATAATTGCTCATCAAATATGATGCCAAGAGCCCTGATTGAAGACTTATAGTCAAGACTTCGACCCTAGAGTTAATAATTGTACAGGATCTTGTGTTTTTTCTTAGTGAAGGAAATAACAAAACACTTAGAAATATTCAAATACATGCGATTACGAGCACACCAGTCAGATACAACAAGAAAGTCCCTTTGCAACAAGTGGCAATCACTGACATCAGTAATGGTATTATAGATTTTCATATCATCTGCATATAAAAGACATGGACAAGTAAGACGCTCTATTAGGTCGTGTATAAATATAATAAACAATAAGGGTCCCAGGTGGGAGCCCTGTGGAACTCCAGATGTAACATGAGTAGGAGATGATAAGAAACCTTTTAGTGCCACAATTTGGGAACGATTTTGAAGATATGAGCTCAGCCAACGCAGCAAGCAGCCATGAATTCCATACCAAGAAATCTTTATGCATAGCAAGCTATGATTAATCTTATCAAAAGCCTTTGAAAAGTCTGTGTAAATGGAATCCACTTGACCTCTGCAAACAAAAGCACCACACAAGTAGTTTTTGTACTCTAACAAGTTGCTGATTGTCGATCTATTTTTTATGAAACCATGTTGTCTTTCAGAGAGATATGGATTTACATGATTAAAGATGTGATTACAAACTAAAGATTCCAGAAGCTTTGCAAAACAGGAGAGTATGCTAATAGGTCTATAATTTGTACATTTAGATTTATCCCCACTTTTGTGTATAGGAATTATAAGAGTGGTTTTCCATTTCATGGGAAAAGAAGTTCCAGATTGAAGGATTTGTTATAAATTATGAAGAGAGGCACACAAAGCTCTTTATAGCAACTCTTGATAAAAGACGGGGGAAATCCGTCTGGTCCTGCTACCTTACGGCTATCTATTTTTTTTATTTTCAAAGTATATCACTTTCACAAATGTAAATTTTAGACAATGAATTTGACGAATATACTGGGCCTTCCAATGTATGAGACAAGTTATATTGATTTTCAAAAACAGATGCGAAATACTGTGAAAAGAGCTCACAAACGCCATTAAACTCAGATGATGTATTGTCTACATAGACCATTGTTTGAGGTATTGTACTCTGACCTCTTTTGCTATTTATAAAACGCCAAAATGATTTAACATTGCTAGCAATCGATTCCTCCGTCTATAACATTCGCTGATGAGATTTTTGCAACGCGCACGTAATAAAGAAAAGGTATCATAATCACGAGGGTTACTACTGTATTTTTTCACAATCTGTGATATTTTTGTTTTTTTCTTGCAAACATTTTATTAAATTATTATTATACCAGCTTGGATAGGTAGAACCATTATGCTTAGTCATAGGGGTGTGGGCTTTTATGATTGAAATCAACGTCTCATAAAATTGTTCAACACCTTCATCTACATCAAGAGATGAGAGTAAGTCCATCCAATTAACTTTATTTAAATCTGTTCTGATACTTTCTTAGTTACATTTATAGAAGTTATATCGTTTATTTTTGTGACCTTTCAAAGGTTTGTCACTTTTGAATTTTTTTACGTTAATCACAAGTGACGGATGATGTAGATCTAATCGGCTTAAAGGTTCAGTGTCGTATACATTAATCCAAAAATTGCCGTAGTTGAAAACTAGGTCTAAAAGTCGACTATAAGCGTTTCGGATACTATTATGTTGACTCAAATTACATAATGCAATGGTTTCAACCAGTAGCTCAGCCTTACGATCCATTTATCAACCGATTTGGAAAATTATTTTTTTGTCTGGTAGGGTCCCCTGGAACACTTCCCGTTTGGTCCCATTGTCATCAGATCAGGATTTGATACTTCTTAGTGTACTTGGAAGTCGTTTTTTTTTTTTATGTCAATAGTTTGACAAGCAGGCAGACGGGCCACCTGATGGTAAGTGGTCACCGCCGCCTATGGACATTTGCAATACCAGGGGGATCGCCAATGTGTTGCCGACCTTGTAGAGCTCGGCCTGCGGCGCAATAGGTGGAATCTTTACCAGACTCTTAACCAACTGCGCCAACTGGCCCGTCAAATAAATATAAATAATAGCTAAGTACATACATAAGTAGTAAGTAGATAGCCTAGCCTAGGAACTACCTACTACTTATTTTTAACCTGACCGTAGGTAGTCACTTTTTTCACCCAAGCCAGCCATCCACTTATTTATTTATTAATCCAGGTATTATGTTATTGACGAAGGCAAGCAACCAAAAACAGCACAATATAGTCTACTATAATTTCTCTTTGTCATATTAAGTTATTGTACTTACTTGTACTTATTTAAATTATTTCAATGAATATTTGTCATAAATCGGACGCTTACTGCTTACAAACCCATCACACCGTTCGTTCGTCACTGCAGCGCATTCGCGACTGTTTGCGTTTGTCTGAGTGCGTACCGAAATCGTGGCGCGTAGGTATGAGTCGCGTTCCGACCGTTTGTATGAAGAGCGAGTACTGATAGATATTCTTCACCGTGGTAGTATATTGGTAGTCAAACATACAAACCGTATAAAAAACAACATACTACGATCCAAAGCACAAATCGCTGATGTGTCTTTTAGGTTGAAGTACTGCGACCACGACAGACAAGGTCAAGGGCTTTTTACCAATATCTTGTGAAATTCCATTTGATTACTTGGATGTGATGGACGAGGTTTCCGCAATCCAGATCTGCTCAACGAATTTCAGCGAAGAGGATATTGCAGCATCCAAGCTGCTCTTGTTCAAACTGCTGAACAAGACAGACAAGATGGTGTCCCGCCGGCGTGACGGGACGAAGAAAAGCATCCAAGACATCATCACGCTACTAAAGGAGACCGATCCTGACGACGTGCCTGCGTTTGTGGCGAAGGATCTGAACAAGCTCCCTCCCGTCACTTTCGACCACGTCGACGTAACATGCCTGCTGAAAGACATCGTTTTTCTAAAGGCAAGCCTCGTGGATGTGCAGAAGAGGTTAGATGCATCCCAAATTACCGTCGCTGATTTGCGCAATGAGGTAATAGAGTTGCGAAAGACAGTATCGGTAACTGGGTCACCATCCAATGCATCGAACATCAATACGCGTCGCGGAGTGGGCCTCGATTTATCGGGGGCAAGCTTCGCGTCAGCAGTTTTGACTTCGCCGTCACCATTGATCGCTGAGTCGGCAGAGCGCGCACCGAGCGCGCCCCGCTGCCCCGCGCCCGCTCCTACGGCTCCTCTGCGCACTTACCCGATCCGCTGACCCGCCGGCGCCGACGCCGCCACCAACTACAGCGTTAGCGCCTTCTATGAAGGCCACGCCTGAAAGGGCTGATGATGATGGTTTCGTGAAGGTGCAAAGAAAGCGCCGGGCATCCAACAAGAACCGTTGCGGCACGCGACCGGTGGAGTCCAACTCAACCGTACGTGCCGCGAAGCCGAACACTCCGGTGTACATCTCCCGCCTTCACTACACCACTACGGCGGAGGACATTGTGGAGTACGTCCGCCAAAAGATCAAGTACACGCCGAGGGTGCAGCTGCTGGAATCAAGCCGTAACGTCAACTTCAAGGCGTTCGTGGTGCGAGTTCCAACATGTTTTCTGCACCTCGTCATGGAAGAGGACTTTTGGCCGCTGGACGTGGTGTTCCGTCGCTTTCGCGGACAAGTGCCACACGATCGCACAAAGACATAGTGTTTTAGTTTAGTGTTTACTAACATAGGCTTAAGTGTTTATATTAACAAAAAATTTTTACTATAATATTTATGTTAGTTTGTAAGGTATATATCTATGGGCCACTAGTAGCCTGAAATAAATGAATTATTATTATTATTATATTATTATTATTACTCTGATATAGTACTCTCAATATTTCATGAAACCTCGCTCTATCATAGTATAGTATTCCTTTATTATATCGAAATGAACATTAATCATTGGAAAATCTAATAAAATACCATGTGTCACCGAAGTCATGCTATTTGAAATCCACTATAATGTATGTTACCTATTTCTATTTTAATAAATGATGACATCTCTGTATTCATTTCTTTTTTTTCTTAATTGAACTTGGCAAATTCTTTATTTTTTTACATGGATTATTAGTATAATGCTGGTAATTCGGTCATATTTTTATTGACTTAATCCATTCTCAAATCACAAGCCTTTTCAGAATGTATTTATTTGAAAGTATAGTTTTAAGTTGATAATAACTATCCAATAAAAAACGTGGGAGTTTTTTCTTCATTATCCTGGCAGCCCTACACGCAGCCTGGCAGCCCTAAATGCAGCCTGGCATCCCTAAACGCACACTGTCACACGTGTTCCTACAGTGCTCTCACGCACACATAGCTAAATACGAGCCTCACAGTGCTTGTCCCGTACATTACATCTGAGTATTCTGTAATCTGTGACTGACATATCCAAACTATTTTTTAAAATATAATTGTTTCTTTTCTATGACGTGCCTGTCAGTTTTGGCATTATCCTTAGTATGTCAATAAATGATATATTGCTTTATGAATAACAAATGTATTATTTACAAATCTAATACTGGCGACGATGGCCGGTGAATTAGCGCAACTAAAAAGAGCGCGGCGGGCCTTGCGGGGTGCCTTAACCCGATTACAAAACTCGCTTCTTACCAGAGAGACCATGGATGAGGGGGAGCTTACAACCCGCCTCGAATCTCTTCAAGACACTACAACGAAAGTTCAGAATATACAACAAGATATAAAATTAGTTACAGGAGATGACAATGTTGAAATAGAAGCTGAATACAGGTACGAATTAGAGGAACAAATTACACAAATCAAAATAAAACTCCTCGGTTTTAGAAATCATTTCTTAACACCATCTAACAATCAACCTAGCGTAAGCCGCATACCCAAGATTTCATTCCAACCATTGCGAGAAAAAGAAACATTCGAAAACTTCATAAAAAGGCTGAATACTTACCTCTTATTGAACAACATGGACGATCCTAAAACGAAGGTTTATTTCCTATTCCTATTCTATCTACACTACCACCAGAGCTTCATGAACGGTTGTATGACCTATGCTCCCCTCAAGTCTCAACAGAAATAATTTGTACAACTTTCTTTACTATTGGGTAACTACATTGATCCGAAACCTAGTATCTGGGCGTCGCAGCATAAATTCATCTCTCGCATTCAGAACGAACCCGAGACTGTGAATATATATGTCTCAGAATTCAAGAAACTTACCATGAATTGTAGTTTCCAGTGCAAAAATTGTAGCACTTCTATAGCAGACAACTTCCAAGCCCTACAGTTCATCGCGCGTCTTCGTGACGGTGATATACGCAGGAAACCCCCCCCCGGCGCGTCGTTTACACAGCCCCTGTGTATAAGGAATTCCGGCCGCAAGCGCCTTATTGGGCATTTTTTTGTATTTTTTCTGAACCTTAACGTCATAGACATAAAGTTCATTATTGTGTGTCATTTAGTTGCCCTTTCAAAGCGATATTCGAATGACAATACTGCCAACCAACGGAATAAAGAAAAAATAAAATCTACACTCGACGCGCGCAGTCAGTTGGTCTCCGCCATATTCGGCGCTATAACGTGTTTTGACGCGCGTGGTGTTTTTTATTGTGAAGTGTAATAAAATAAAAATTTAGTGTTTGTATTGATATTCTTATACCAAATTACTAGAAATATAGTGTATTATCCGTTTATAAGTGTTGTTGTAGGTATTTCGTAAAATATCTTTATAAAAAAGTGTTCAACTTTTGATGACGCAATAAAAATGAATTTTTTTATGGCCGTTTGCCAATGTTTATGATTGTGATATTTATAAATGTGTCATTGTGTTCATGAAACATATATAAGTTGCTGCAAAATATACCCAGGAATGGATTTATAGTATCAGGTATGTCATTTACTGTATATTTTTACTAAAATAGTGTTCGAAATAGAATATTTCGGTAAAAATTTAGGTTATAAACACCGTATCATATTTACTTATGTTTTCGGTTGTAATATGTGTTTATTCTCATCAATCAATTGTGAAATATAGGTAAATTAATCCAGGAATTCGTTTATAATATCAGTTTAGTCATAACAATAAAAAAATAGTTCGTTCTAAAAATAGATGTAAACAAACTTCGGGTGGCGGCCGGTAGGTACGGCAATGAGTCATGGCGGGGCACTTGACGCCCGGTTTTTATGGCATAAACAAAGCTGTTTTATGAAGTGCTTGAGTGATTTATGTTATTACATTGTGAATGTTATCGACGCGTAAACTAATGGATGTTCAGATTAGTGATAAAGAATGATGTTTAGGGAAAGTTATTTTACATATATCGGTAGTTTATTGTGCAAGGTACGTTTTTTTGCAAAAAAAAAAAAAAACAACGGGATTTCTAAATTTTCAGAAATTACAGGTTTTTACAGTAGGTTTTATATGATAGCATATCTCATTACCATTCTTAGGGAGTTCTTCGTTTCTTATATAATTATAGGAAATACGAGTTATAATTTTTTTTTCTCACCAAGGTCGATAAAAAAAATCGCTTTACCAATTTTTAACACCCGGAGGGTTAAAGAGCAGGATACTACAAAAATTTCCGAACTGGTACAAACGGCCACAGCAATGGAAATGGGCAAATCAGAGAGAAATATGGCGATGGCACATAGATCTACAAGTTATTCTGATCTCTCCATCAATAGGATTTTCAAACCAAGATCCTCGCCATCAAGAAATACACCATTTAGCATCAGGGTTCTCAAAGGGAAATGTTTTCGTTGCGGCAAAGATGATCACCGAGCAAAGGAATGCGGCGCCATAAAGGATACCTGTTTTAAGTGCAAGCGAACGGGCCATCTAGGAAGAGTATGTCTTCAGAAAATAAAAAACGAAAAGAACCAACTGGAAAATTCAAGCGTAAGCGATGAAAATATAGACATTCACGTATTTTCATCATCATCAGAAATTACAGATAAGTACATGATTACACATTCGTGTTTTAATACCCCTTATTATACAAACATTTGCATAAATAACTATAATATATCCAGGGGATAAACTTCAACTAGTGGACACGAGATTTATTATAGCTTTCTACTGCCGGACAACAAGTTGCAAAATAAATCTGAGAAAGTGGTGCTGATTCTGTTATTTACAACTGAACTAATTTTAGTCTCACATGTCTCTTTCTAACAAAGAAGATAAGAAAAGAATGTAAGAAATTTAGTCCTGTTAAATTAGTCCAATGCTTGTTTTAAATAATGTTCGTAAGAAAGAGATGTAATGAGACTAAAATTAGTTTAGTGCGATTTACTCTAGAATCGGCACCAGTGAATTATTTTTTTGTATAAAATTATATCATGAAACTTACCCGAACGTAAGTAATCCCCTTTCTATTTTAAAACATTCCGATCTAGTCCATGATCCGTATACCACTTCTTCATCAACTGACACTCCTTCGTGTCTAGGTATATAGTCATCGCTTGCATATCTTCTACCTTTTTTGCAGAGTTTTTCTTTTTTTCTTTTACTTCTTAAACTTATACCTAAAAAATAAAAGTTTTATCAAGATTAAGTAGGTAATTGAGCTTCAATTATAGGTACAACCAAAAATAATATCATTACGAACTGTTAAAAGAAAACCCAAGCATAATTCTATCCATAGCCTGCGGAGGCTTGTGGATCAGGGCTACTGTCCAAAGCCGGAAACCAAAACAGATGTTGTTGTTTATAATATTCGCCAAAAGGCAGGCAAAGGTCTGAGCCATACAGAACCAAAACAGAGTGTAACAGTGTCATAATAATTGAGAAAAAATAATCAATTTTTAAACTGAAGCGTCCGAAATATTTTGTCAATGGCAAAAAATCCAAATTCTGCCAATTAGTTTATGGTTTTATACTCATGGCAACATTTTGTTATGATAACGGTACTTAGTTATCGGAACGCTATGATGCGATTATGAATAAAGAATTTTAAAATACCTGAAACAGTTAACCCCTTATTAATAAATAAGGTGTGAGTCATGTATAGTAATACCTATGTCCATTGAAATGTTTTTTTTTTGGGTTTAGCGTGCATTTGTCAGAGGACGCAATTTTATTTTTATATCAAGGGGGGGGGGTCAGTTTAACGTTAAATCCAAGTTTTTGGGGTTGCAACCCTTGTCACACGGCCGCCATCATGAAAAAAGGGGTTCAAATGGTTTTTATGGTTTATCTGACGGAATAAAAAGGTCTCATGAAAAAAATTTATCAACATTTTTTATTGCAAATAAGATTATCTACAACTTTTGTCAAGTAACTTTTAGTCTACTAGATTTTTAAATATATCCGTCACTTTCTAATGTTATTTAACAATAAAAAACCGGCCAAGTGCGAGTCAGACTCGCGCACCGAGGGTTCCGTACAAACCTGTAGGTATATAAGTAAATGGTAGTATAGACCTGAGTATTTGATATTAATTTCAATTTATGACCTATTAAAAAAAAACTACTTACTAGATCTCGTTCAAACCAATTTTCAGTGGAAGTTTGCACCGTAATGTACATCATATATTTTTTATAGATTTATCATTCTCTTATTTTAGAAGTTACAGGGGGGGGGACACACATTTTACCACTTTGGAAGTGTCCACCGCGCAAACTATTCAGTTTAGAAAACAATGATATTAGAAACCTCAATATCATTTTTGAAGACCTATCCATAGACACCCCACACTTATGGGTTTGATGAAAAAAAAAAATTTGAGTTTCAGTTCTAAGTATGGGGAACCCCCAAAATTTATTGTTTTTTTTCTATTTTTGTGTAAAAATCTTAATGCTGTTCACAGAATACATCTACTTACCAAGTTTCAACATTATAGTTCTTATAGTTTCGGAAATAAATGGCTGTGACATACACGGACAGACAGACAGACAGACAGACAGGCAGACAGACATGACGAATCTATAAGGGTTCCGTTTTTTGCCATTTGGCTACGGAACCCTAAAAAGGGCTGGGGCTATCTTAATACCTGGGTTTTACAACTGACTTTACTGACTTAAACCTTATTAATTAATAAGAGGGTTAATATTCTATGTTGAGACATGTTCCCCCTTATTAAAAAAGTTGATTTAAAGCAAGTTTAGTAAAACCAGTCACTCAGTCACTTTCTAATGTCATATAACAAAAAGAGACGAGCTATTTTAAGTTCTATTCGTAAAGCGAAAATGCTCACATAATTACAGTTGTTAGACAGGAAAAATAGAACGGTATTTGTAACTAGCAGATTTTTTTCGAAATCATCATAATTGTTTCATAAACCTTAATCGGTCAGGTTCTTCAGAACATGAATAGTCCAAACAGAGAAATATATACGTCCAAGGAATGTCGAAACTACTCGGACCCTAGGTGCGCGAGTCAGACTTAGACCCACTTGGCCGGTTAAAGTTGAACGCTGCACAGGGCAGCGAAATTTTTTGTAGTTCCGTAAGTTCCGTACACTACGACATAGATGCAGTTGTATTCTAACGCAGAAGTGCATCTGACCTTGATTTACAAAATTTATCCTGCGCTGCGCATTGGCTGATTTAGGTTTAATTACTGCTAATCAATGCTGTAGGTTGAGATAAGTGTGCAAAGTTGCTTACCCTCTTCATCTTCATCGGAATCAGGTGTCACTTCCATATCAGACATTTCCATTGGGCCTTCATCATGTCCATATCTTTTGATAACTGTTCTCTTCCTCGGCTCTGTAACAATAAGATCCTCGTCTTCTTTTTTCTCCGTAGTGTCAATTTCAGCTTTCTTAGCCCACTTATTCCAAAAATCTGGATCTCTTATATCAATATCTGATCTTTGATCTGTAGCAGCAAAACTAGCTTTTGAAAATGTTGAACCTTTTTCTGATTCCATCTGTATAACTTGAGTTCGTCTAGCTAAAATCATTTCTATATCTTCTTCACAAAACTTGTCTCCTGCATTATCTTCATCCATAACAGCTCCATACGCACCCCTCTTGAGTAGGTCTTCAATTTCTTTTTTTGATAATTGTTTTAAACCTGGCTCTTTTCCTTGAGTTGTATTCATACTTTGTAATATTGCCTTATCTAAACCTAGCTTTAAAGAAGCTTTGTCAAACATTTCTCTTTCATAAGTGTTTCGACATATTAATCGATATATTTTCACCATTTTTTGTTGACCAATACGATGACACCGAGCTTGAGCTTGAAGATCGTTTTGTGGGTTCCAATCGCTATCATAAATTATGACGGTATCAGCTGCTGTTAAATTTATACCTAAACCGCCTGCTTTAGTGCAAAGTAAAAACACGAATCTGTCTGAATCCGGTTTTGAAAATCTATCTATTGCTTCCTGTCTTAAATTACCTCTTATACGACCATCAATCCTTTCAAAAGGATACTTTCTATATAAAAGATAATCTTCTAATATATCCAAACATCTTACCATTTGACTGAATATTAAAACGCGATGGCCACCAGCTTTCAATTTGGGTAATAATTTGTCAACTAAGACCATTTTACCAGATGATTGTATAAGAGCCTTATAATAAGCCTCTTTATCTTCTCCATTTGCTTGTTTATAATCGAATTGGATTTGATCTTCGGCGCCGTTCAATAAATACGCATGAATACAGCATTTTCTTAGTTCCATCATTGTATTCATTAAATTAGGAATATTTGCCGCAGATGCAGTTCCTTTCTGCAAAAAACTGAAATTTCTTTCTAGTATGGCTCTGTAATACTTCTTCTGTATATTTGTTAATTCAACCTCAATAATAGTTTCTTCTTTAGGTGCTAAAGTCTTTTCGACATCTTCTTTTAATCTTCTAAGCATCATTGGCTTTAGTAAAGCTTGCAATTTAACAACTTCTGATTCAGTCTTTAATTGACCAAATTCATTCAGAAATGCATCACTGCTAGAAAATTGAGATGGCTCTAAAAAGTTTAACAGTGAAAACAATTCATTGACATTATTCTGCAATGGAGTTCCAGATAAAAGAACTCTATGTTCTAAATGAAGCTGTCGTAATCCTTCTAATAACTTACAATTTCGGTTTTTAAGTCTGTGGGCTTCATCAATTACACATATACGCCAATTAAACGATTTCAGTTCCTGAAAGTCGGTCACTATTATTTCAAAAGTGGTAATAAGGACATTCATTTTAGTAAGATCTCTTATCGGTTCTCCATTTTCATTTTTGTAATAGAATTCATACTCTTGTAACATACTTTTACTTTGTTGCGAGCCGTGATAAACTACAACATTCATATCTGTCCATGCTTCAAATTCCCTTTGCCAATTAGGTATGGTCGATAGGGGAGCTATAATTAGAAAAGGACCTCGAATGCCATACTCCCAGACTGAATTGACGAAAGTTAAGCTTTGGATTGTTTTTCCAAGCCCCATTTCGTCAGCCAAAATGCAATTGCGATTATTATGCCATGAAAATAACAACCAATTAAGTCCTTCAAGTTGATAAGGTCTCAGCGTATTCCCTCCTTTATACAATGGGGATTCTTTCAGTTGCGTCCAAAGGTCTGCAGATGGCTTCTTTTTATATTTCCACTTTTCTTTAGGTGGTATTTCACTAAATACTTTATACTGCTTTATCTTATCGACGTCAATATCTTCTTCTAATTCCCAAGTGCTGTCTTCATATTGTAGGCTCTTCCACTTAACTAAATAATGTTTCACAACCGTATTATTAGCTGGATCTTGATTCTCAGACATGTCTAAAATCCTCTCTACTTCAACATAATCTGGATTAAAAGGTTCATCATCCAACAGTTCAAAAATGTTCATTTGCTGGGCTTGCTTCTGCTTAAAACGCTTTATTTTCGAAAATATCCGTTTATCACCCTTATACAGTTCTTCTTCAGTTTTCCATTCACAGTGTAGATAAGAGAAATTTCTATATTTAACAAAATATTCTTCAACATCAACCATAACAGTTTTTTTATTAGCCTTTGCATCTAAATTATCTTTTTCAAAAATAACAACATTACTTTCTTGTTTCTGAGATAGTGACGGTTGTTGTGAAGATTCAATTGTATCTTTTACTATTTCTTCTTTGATTGCCTTGCTAATGTCATCTTTTGTTTGAATAATATCAGCACAACTTGCAATTTGGACAGGAGTTAGTTCATTTAAGGAATCGCTAGAAGCAGAAGGTTCCTCTATTTCTAATTTCGGGACAGTGATCTCAGTAACAGGTGGCTCTTTTTTGAACTCTCTTTTGCCCATCCGACAAGCAAGTACATGTTGAACTATCATGGCATCTTCTTCTGTGGTATTAACATAAATATAATTTGGTTTAGGCGTACCCTCAAGTCTAATGCAGTCTTTGGTTTCAGTAATTAGTTCTTCACACTTTAGATCTTTTTCAGATTTAGACGTTTGCATAGCGAATTCATCATCAGATAAACGCAACATAGCATCGTCAGTATATTTCTTACGCTGGGTATTTCTAGCGGATCGCCGTTTCAAGCTATCATCACCTTCAGGTGGCGGCGATGGAGGTGGCGTAGACATCATATCATCTGGCTCCCCATCCGAATCTGGAATTAGTCCACCGCGCCTCTTTTTTCGACCACCTATTGTTCTTTTCAATGTAATTTTTTTACAACTATTAGTAATTGAGGTTCTTTTCTTAGATTTTTTCTTTTGATTCAGTAAATCTAAATCATCATCTTTTTCACATTGTTCACGCTTAGCCTCCGCTTCTTCTAACAGGTCTTTGATGGCAATTTTAGATACAGGAATATCGTCAAAGTCAGTTACGTTTGATTCATCTAATGCAAGATCCGATGTATTTTTCACAGCATTGATAGATTCTGAGTTGTTAAAACTTTTATTGACAGATAGTTCACTCGATGTATCCTTATTATCAGTATCCAAAAAGTCATAAGCAGTTGTTGTATCTGCTTGAATTTCAGCGCCATCTTTTTTGATATTTCTCTTACGTTTTGGAGCATTTGGATCCTTCGGCTCGCGTTTTTTGCGTTCTTTCACTGGCTTAACTCCCAATTCTTTAGGGGTTTTTGGTTCTTTTGGAGTACGTGGCTTTCTTTCTTTATTTTTTCTTGGACCCCTCGGTTTCTTAGTTTTGCCTTTATTGAGATCGTCTATTGAAAGTGCACTACTATCTAAATTTACAACTTCCTCATTTAATTCCAAATCAAGTTCTGAATTACTATGTAAGCCTGTACCAGCCGTCACGTAATCTTCAGAAACAGGTAACTGATCTAAAGTCTGAGCAGTAGGAATATTCTTATCCTTTTTTGCCCTTGGTTTTCGAGGCTTAGCGGGTCCTCTACCACGACCGCGCCCTGTTGTACTAGTTACCTGAGGACTTTCAACCATTTTAGACCCATAAACAGGATTTTGCAAAACACAATTGGGACCCCCACTACATTTGTCATTCGTTTCATGCTGCTGTAACAAAGCAAGTCTGTCTTGTAGACATCTTACTTTTTCCTGGTTTTCGTTAGATGGAGGTAAGCAATAAATCTCTTGTATTTGCTGTTGTAATGATATTCTTTCTTGGTGATGAGAAGCTGCATATACACTTGGCATATTAGGATGACTGATAGCATTTGGTCCAAGCATTATCATATTTGGGTGTATATTATGAGGCAAAATGTTTGTCTGATTAGTTGGGATTGCAGGATGCAAATTTTGGATGTTTAAAGGTAACCCTGCTGTTACATTAGGTAAGGATCCGGCGGTACTCGGTTGACTTATCGATACATTACTAGGGACGTTAGGTATTGTTGGCGGTATACTCGCTTGCATACTTGGAATAGTTATTGGCAAGCAATTCAAATTACTTGGTGCATTATGAACTGGTACGCTTGATGATACTGTATTAGAGATATTTGTATTTTGCATCGTAAGTGTTTGAATATTTGCTTGAGCATTAGGTATAGTTTGGGTTCCAGGTGTGCATCCACTTTGAAAAGTAGCAACAGAATTTGTAGTTCCGGTCTGTACTGTTGGTCCGTTGGCTGGCAGTCCTGGAGAAATACCTTGTTGCATAATAATCGGGATATTCGTAGCTATATTTTGCACGTTATTAGTTTGATAACTTTGATTTCTACTAATATTTAAGGTAGACATACTTTCGTATTGGTTTGTTGAAGTGTTAGTATTTATCGGAGTAGGTCGGTTTAATGTCATATGTAATTGCGAAGTGATAATTTGCGAATGATCTCCAGAGGATATTCCTATATTTGAAATTTTAGCCGAGGGTGATATCGTATTCTGACCGTGAAGATGTTCTTGAATATTTGAATTTTCACCGGGTTTTGTTTGTTCGATTTTTTGCTCGTTATCAAATGAATCATCTTTTTTGTTTTTTTCTTCTTCTTTAGAAGATAAGGCTTCTATGATATTTTGATTGGTTTTAATACATATTGGAAATTTTTCAGACGACTCTGTATTTTCACTAACAGCACTAGGCAAATTGACATTACTTGAAGGATCTAATGAACTGTTCGAAGAATTACTCAAATTAGCAGGAGGTACAAAAGTATGGCTCGAACTTAGTTTGTCTTTAGATCTATCAACTTCAGAATCAGTTTTCTCAATACTTTTTGTTTCAATATTTGTGACGGACAAGGAAGAGTTTATGGCTACCTCTGGTTTTAATGTCGATAAGGGTACAGCAGGTTCTGAAGTTTGAGGTTGATCATTGCTATCCATCTGTGGAACGTTATTAACAGCTGTTGGTATTTTACTTTGGTTCCATTGGGTTGGCGTAATATGCCCAACAACCGGTGATGCCGGATTCCGTTGGTAGGGATATTCTGAACCCGCTGGCAGAACCATCTGCTCCAATGCTTGTAATGTATTTTGCGAGGGAAACGAACTAGGTGTCGATGTAGGACCAGACGAAACCGGCGACTGAACTAAATTTCGAGCACTGTGCGGGGATGCACTGGGTCCTTTAACCGGAGACATCACAGGTCGTGGAGATAACTGAGATTGTGATTGCTGACGTGGAGATATTTGTGCTCTAGGCGACATCTGTGGAGAAAGTTGTGGAAAAGGTGGGCGGTACTGAGGGCCCCCTGTTTCAATGTGAGTAGGCTTTACTCCTCCGTATTGATTAGTTACATTGACATCGAGTGGGTGCTGTATTTGATGTGTTTGATAATTCATAGAAACTGCATGATGAGGTGATGCATACGGCATCTGCGTCGGTACAGAGTGTGAAGGTGCAACGGAAGACGGCGGTGCTGGAGATTGTCGTGGCACATGGTGAAGAGGAGGTGCACCAGGATGATGAATATGGACACTTGGATGATTTTGAATTCCAGAACTTATGCCACCGGCGTGGCTCGCCATATTTTGATGAGGCTGATGTTGAGGCAAAGGTCCATGAGTCTGCTGGCTATGTGGCAATCCATATTGATGGGGGTCCATTTGCTGATGATAAGTTGGATGCTGACTAATTCTAGATGCAGCTGGAGGATGCATCTGTGTGTAATTAGGATAGTTCTGTAAATAAGTAAATATATAATTGTTAAATATCAGATATTATGTAATCAGTACTTTGAACTTATTCAGAAGTGCATCATTATTTACCTGCTGTTGCCCATAAATTTGTTGCGATGTTGGTTGTGAAAAATGAGGCTGCCTGGGTAAGTAAGCTCCATTTTGAGCTTGCAAAGTCTATAAATTACAAAAATACAAATAAGTTGTGTATTTTTTTTTATACCAACTCTTAAGGACGTGTTTACAAAATTGATAGGTAGCAAATCGCGCTACTATATCTGCAAGGCCCACATGCACACACATGCACGGTCAAGCTGCGTTAATAAGAGGGAATCAACCTGATTTGATACTTTTTTTATTTTTTATTAATTAAACATTTTTAAAACGCTTTTTTATCTTTTCATGTATGAAACTAACTTTGCTAGTGTATGTATTTAGGATGACAATATAATAATTTGGTACCATCGAGCTGATCTGATAGACCCGAAAGGTAGGCACTGGAATTCCATGACAGAATAACGTATTGTTAGCCGTGTTTCGACTTGTTAAAAACGTCTTGAGATGCACTTTTGACATATTATGTAGTTTTCAGAGTCTGGTGAAGTAGTAATAGAGTAGGCACTGGAACTCCATAGTGGAGCAACGTATCATAGCCGTGTTGGAATTGTCATGAGACGAACTTTAATCATATATGGTGTTCAGGGTCTGATGATGGAGTAGGAGGGTAGGCAATGGAACTTCATAGCGGAGCAACTTATCCTAGCCGTTTTTGGGGTTGTTGGTATTATCTTGAGATTTTGACGATATACCTATAGTTTTCAAGTTCTGATGATAGAGTAGGAGGGTAGGTATTAGAACTTCAGAGCGGAACGTATCCTAGCCGTATTTGGGGTTGTTGGTTTTGTTATTTGAATAACTTTGACCATATATGGTTTTCGGCGTCTGATGGGTAGGCAGGCACTGGAACTCATGTATTGGAATATATTTGTGATTATAAATGTGGGTGTGAGATTGTTTGAAAACATTTTATAGTAGAGTATAGCATAGTATATAGTATATAGCTTTTACAATTAGGGGATTACTTTGATTGACAGCAGTGTCAAAGAATCTGCGTGAAGCGCGTTTCATGAATTGACGGACCGTGGAAAGGCCCAGGTCGAGGTGGAGGTTTTCATTGCGCATGAACCACGGGGCACCCGTGGCCATGCGCATGAAACGGTTTTGGATTACTTGGAGACTATGGATCCGCCTTTGCGATGCGTGTGCGAACACAGCGCATGCATAAGTAAAAATGGGACGAATGCACGCAGTATAGAGTCTAACCTTGCTTTTTAAGGCGAGTTTAGACCTGCGGTGTAAAAGGAAATGAAGGCGTCCCATCACGAAACAGGCGCGCTAGCGTGCCTTTTTAATGTGGGGGCTGAAGGTCAATCGATCATCGAGGGTGACACCTAGATATTTGGCTTGCCTTTCCCAAGGGATCGGTTCGCCAAACATGGTTACTGATTTTACGGAAGGGGGGATTTTTCGTCGTGACGGACTATGGAATAGGACGCCTGAATTTGGCGGGATTTATCTCAATCCTCCATTTCCTACACCAGGCGTCTAGGACGTCTGCTGCGGATTGGAGATTGGACACCATGGCATTGGTGGTTCTGCCAGTACAGTAGATGGCGGTATCATCCGCGAACAGAGCTAGCTGTACTAGATTCGATTTGGGGTTATCGCTCGTATACAATAGGAACAAAAAGGGGGAGAGTTCCGAGCCCTGGGGTACTCTGGCACTGATGGGGTGATGGGAAGACATGGCTCCTGTTATGCGATATCGAAAGTGGCGATTCGACAAAAAGTCTCGCAAGATGAGTACGAGCCTATGTGGGACACCTAGGGTGAATAGTTTAAAAATTAAACCATTGTGCCACACTTTGTCGAATGCATTTGCAATTGCAACAAGAACAGGACCCCAGTCATGCTACTAGATTGTTGGAAATGATAAGAGATGTGTTCAACAATACGATAGACTTGTTGAACACACGAGTGTTTAGTTCGAAAACCAAACTGCCCGTCAGGAAGTAGGTGGTTAGCATCGGCAAATGCTTTGAGACGGGTGTAGATAAGTCTCTCATAAATCTTACCCAATACATTGAGCAGACTTATGGGACGGTAACTAGACGGCTTGGACCTGGGTTTGCCGGGTTTGTGGATCCCACTAACGTGAGCTTCTTTCCACTGATGCGGAAAGATTTTACACGCTAGGGCCGCATAGAAAATGGACGTTAATAAGAAAATGAGCTGGGCGGGGAAGAGTTTAATAATTTTATTAGTGATTTTGTCCGAGCCCAGAGCTATTCGCGGGTGGAGCTTCCTGATGATCGATTTAACTTCGTCAGGGGTCACGGGAGGAAGGGGTCTTCCTCCTCCTCCTCACCATCAACTACGACACCCTCAGAGGGAGGAGCTGTTGGTGTTGGGGGAGGGGAGAGAGACGGGTATGGGCAGGGCGAGTCTACGTTCAACCTCGGAGTTGACTCTCTCCAAGTGACTGAGGTCTACTGGAAGAGTACTGGGCGTGCATTGAATCTCGAGACTTTCGGCGAGGCATTCGGTTTTGTCCTCGTCGTCAAAGGCGGGCGGGAGATTGGGTCTATTGAGACGTGGCATGGGGCTACCGTGTCCTAGGTAAAGGCACGGGAAAGCCTCCAAAAGGCAAGGTGGTAGTAGCTCTTCTAAGGTCTGATCCCATCGAGACTCACGCATTTGCTCGATGCGGACCTTGAAGGCGCGATGGAGAGCGCGCATGCGGGCTCGGTTACGTTCAGAGGGAAAAAGAGTCAAAGGCCCGTATGGCGGCTGAGAGCTCATTTGAAATGTTCGTTACTTTATACATCAAAACTGAGACAGATCAAAGTATGTAACAGAGGGTCTTAATAATAAAAAAAACATGTAACAGCCCTATTTCTCGACATGTCCAAGGCGTTTGATAATGTAGATCATAAAATTCTCCTTCAAAAATTAAATGACTATGGTATAAGAGGAAACGCTCATACTTGGTTAGATAGCTACTTAAAAAACCGAAAACAGTACACGCAGATATGCAGAGTTGAAAGAGGTTAAAAGTTGGTATGTCGCTCCTCTCTTAGATGTAACGGATGTAACGGATCCTTGGTCCGATTTTATTTATCTATCTATATATATAAAAATCAATGCCACTTTTCGTTGTAATTTTATAACTCAAGAACGGGCTCACCTATCCAAACCAAATGTTTAGTTAGGCTTTGTTCGGACTATTAAGTAGATGGTTTATGTGAAGTTTGCACAAAATCGGTCGAGCGGTTCTTCATTTATCACATTTTTTGTAACAAATGTATATTCAATAAATGGCGGATCATTTTGTTAATGGATATTTCGCCGTCAAATTTAAACTTTTTTCAGATGGGGATTATGCTGTCAAATTGAAACTTTTTCAGTGTTGACAGTACAAGCATGTTGTTATGTCATTCATTTCTGTCATTTCATTTTGGACGTGCTTCGAATAAGCTTGCAGTCGATAATATAACCTAGATACCCACTGCAGCGCCATCTGCCGGGCAGATTTGTGAATCTAATGTGATGGTTGAGATGGGGTAGGGTAGGAGGGTAGGGTAGGGTAGGGTAGGGTAGGGTAGGAGGGTAGGGTAGGGTAGGGTAGGGTAGGGTAGGGTGTGGTGGGATGGGGTAGGGTAGGGTAGGGTAGGGTAGGGTAGGGTAGGGTAGGGTAGGGTAGGGTAGGGTAGGGTAGGACCATAGAGTAGGGTAGCACCACGCGATGAAGTCGCGCCGGGCAGCTAGTATTTTATATAAATGACCTGCCGGATATCACATGCAACAAAACAATACTATTTGCTGATGATAGCAATTTTATTTGAATGTGGAAAAAATAACAATGTTAAAATTTTTGAGGACGACATAAGTATTACAAAGAAGTCATAGGCTGGTTAAACAACAATAATTTAAAGATAAATATAAATAAAACAAAAGCAATTAAATTCAAAACTAATTATATACAAAAAAATTATGTAAGTACGAGTATATAAAATAAACAAATAAACGTTCAAACGTTCAACGTTCATTTATATCATACGATAATAACCAAATCGAAGTGGTCGATTCTACCGTTTTTTAGGGATAACTGTTGATGAACACTGCAACTGGAAGAAGCACGTAGATGGTGTTTGTAAGAAAGTTAATAAATTTGTTTTCGCACTCAGTATACTTAGAAAAGTAGCATCTTTTCAAATAGCACTTATGTCATATCATGGATACATATCATCGATATTGCACTATGGCGTGATCATATGGGGACATAGAAAGGGCCCTTAAAGCCCATAAAAAATGTATCCGAGCATTATCTGGTCTTGCTAGCAGATATTCATGTAAACCGATGTTATAAAAATATAAACTTCTCACATTACCCTGTATTTATATAAAAGAGATGTGTCCATTTGTTAAGAAACATCCAGAATATTACAAAACACATGAACAAAAAAATCCTCGAGCAAGAGAATGTAGGAAAAATAAATGAATATTACCGTCAAGCAATCTTAGCCTTTTCCAAATGAATGGCAATATAATTATATAATTGTTTACCATAATTTATAAGGGACACACACCCTCAGTAAATTTTAAAATATATTAATCGTTTGGCTCGTAAAGCACAGTTTTTATTTAATAAGTGATCAATTCAACCCCCGAAAGGGGAAAAAGGTGGATGAAGTTAAGATGATAAACTGATTGTTGATATATCAACGCACTGCCCAAACCGCTGGACCTAGAGATTTGAAATGTTGCAAACAGATACCTTATACAGTGGAGGCATCCACTATGGAAGGATTTTTGGAAATTCCACCCCTAAGAGGGTAAAATAGGGGATGAAAGTTTGTATGCAAGTCCGTTAGTTTTGAAGTTAGGATCTTCATATTTTGTGTATAGGCTGACGAATGAAAATGAATGTAAAGTTGTCTCAGCGATTGTGATAATTCCAGCCCCGAAGAGAGAAAAAGGGAGATGAAGATGGGTATGCAAGGCCTTCAATTCCACGATAAACTTCACAAATTTTATGATTATACAGTGGATGCATCCATTAAGGAAGGATTTTTGGAAATTCCACCCCTAAGAGGGTAAAATAGCGGACTAAAGTTTGTATGCATGTTCGTCAGTTTTGAAGTTAGGATCTTCAAATTTTGTGTATAGGCTGACGAATGAAAATGAATGTAAAGTTGTCTCAGCGTTTGTGATAAATCCAACCCTAAGAGGGAAAAAGGGGGATGAAGTTGGGTATGCAAGTCCTTCAATTCCACAATAACTTCTCTAAATTTATTATTATACAGTGTAGGTATCCAGTAAGGAAGGATTTTTGGAAATTCCACCCCTAAGCAGGTAAAATAGGGGATGAAAGTTTGTATGCAAGTCCGTTAGTTTTGCAGTTAGGATCTTCAAATTTTGTGTTTAGGCTGACGATTGAAAATTAATGTAAAGTTATCTCAGCGTTTATGATAATTCAACCCCCGAAGGGGGAGAGAGGGGGATGAAGTTAAGATGATAAAATTATTGTTGATATATCAACGCAGTGCCCAAACCGCTGGACCTAAAGATTTGAAATGTTGCAAACAGATACCTTATACAGTGGAGGCATCCACTAAGGAAGGATTTTTGGAAATTCCACCCCTAAGAGGGTAAAATTGGGGATGAAAGTGTGTATGCAAGTTCGTCAGTTTTGAAGTTAGGATCTTCAAATTTTGTGTATAGGCTGACGAATGAAAATGAATGTAAAGTTGTATCAGCGTTTGTGATAAATCCAACCCTAAGAGGGAAAAAGGGGGATGAAGTTGGTCATGCAAATCCTTCAATTCCACAATAACTTCATTAAATTTATTATTATACAGTGTAGGTATCCAGTAAGGAAGGATTTTTGGAAATTCCACCCCTAAGCGGGTAAAATAGGGGATGAAAGTTTGTATGCAAGTCCGTCAGTTTTGCAGTTAGGATCTTCATATTTTGTGTATAGGCTGACGAATGAAAATGAATGTAAAGTTGTCTCAGCGATTGTGATAATTCCAGCCCCGAAGAGAGAAAAAGGGAGATGAAGATGGGTATGCAAGGCCTTCAATTCCACGATAAACTTCACAAATTTTATGATTATACAGTGGATGCATCCATTAAGGAAGGATTTTTGGAAATTCCACCCCTAAGAGGGTAAAATAGCGGACTAAAGTTTGTATGCATGTTCGTCAGTTTTGAAGTTAGGATCTTCAAATTTTGTGTATAGGCTGACGAATGAAAATGAATGTAAAGTTGTCTCAGCGTTTGTGATAAATCCAACCCTAAGAGGGAAAAAGGGGGATGAAGTTGGGTATGCAAGTCCTTCAATTCCACAATAACTTCTCTAAATTTATTATTATACAGTGTAGGTATCCAGTAAGGAACGATTTTTGGAAATTCCACCCCTAAGCGGGTAAAATAGGGGATGAAAGTTTGTATGCAAGTCCGTTAGTTTTGCAGTTAGGATCTTCAACTTTTGTGTTTAGGCTGACGATTGAAAATTAATGTAAAGTTATCTCAGCGTTTATGATAATTCAACCCCCGAAGGGGGAGAGAGGGGGATGAAGTTAAGATGATAAAATGATTGTTGATATATCAACGCAGTGCCCAAACCGCTGGACCTAGAGATTTGAAATGTTGCAAACAGATACCTTATACAGTGGAGGCATCCACTAAGGTAGGATTTTTGGAAATTCCACCCCTAAGAGGGTAAAATAGGGGATGAAAGTTTGTATGCAAGTCCGTCAGTTTTGAAATTAGGATCTTCAAATTTTGTGTATAGGCTGACGAATAAAAATGAATGTAAAGTTGTCTCAGCGTTTGTGATAATTCCAGCCCCGAAGAGAGAAAAAGGGAGATGAAGATAGGTATGCAAGGCCTTCAATTCCACGATAAACTTCACTAATTTTATGATTATACAGTGGAGGCATCCATTAAGGAAGGATTTTTGGAAATTCCACCCCGAAGAGGGTAAAATAGGGGATGAAAGTTTGTATGCAAGTCCGTCAGTTTTGAAGTTAGGATCTTAAAATTTTGTGTATAGGCTGACGAATGAAAATGAATGTAAAGTTGTCACAGCGTTTGTGATAAATCCAACCCCTAAGAGGAAAAAAGGGGGATGAAGTTGGGTATGCACGTCCTTCAATTCCACAATAAAATTCACTAAATTTATTATTATACAGTGTAGGTATCCAGTAAGGAAGGATTTTTGGAAATTCCACCCCTTAGCGGGTAAAATAGGGGATGAAAGTTTGTATGCAAGTCCGTCAGTTTTGCAGTTAGGATCTTCAAATATTGTGTTTAGGCTGACGATTGAAAATTAATGTAAAGTTATCTCAGCGTTTATGATAATTCAACCCCCGAAGGGGGAAAGAGGGGGATGAAGTTAAGATGATAAACTGATTGTTGATATATCAACGCACTGCCCAAATCGCTGGACCTAGAGATTTGAAATGTTGCAAACAGATACCTTATACAGTGGAGGCATCCACTAAGGAAGGATTTTTGGAAATTCCACCCCTAAGAGGGTAAAATTGGGGATGAAAGTTTGTATGAGAGTCCTTCAGTTTTGGAGTTAGGATCTTCAAATTTTGTGTATAGGCTGATGATTGAAAATTAATGTAAAGTTATCTCAGTAAGTAACAGCTCTCCGCCGCAATGTTATTGAGGCCAAAATATTAACTGGTTCTGCCGGAGGAGAAACAGTCTTCGTGCCGCGTATACCATTGATACCAAATCACCTTCCGTTTAATTTAAAAGATTAGAGTTTCTTATCAAGGTTTGTTTCGCGATGGCTATTAATAAATCATAGGGAAATACTCTCTGAAATTTGCTAGAGTTTATTTGCGGCAGGACTGTTTCAATTTTATGTGGCATGCTCGCATGTAAGCTCAATCTACCTGAACTTTTGTCAAATATCACACGTAGTGGCGGGCAATAGCCATGAACAAAGCTCTATATTGTTAAATAATTCATATCCAGAAAAAAGAAATAATCTACGCGGACGAAGTTGCGGGCTAAAGCTAGTTATTTATAAATGTGTCATAGTGGTCATGAAACATATATAAGTTGCTGCAAAATATATCCAAGAATGGATTTATAGTATCAGGTATGTCAATTTACTGTATATTTTTACTAAAATAGTGATCGAAATAGAATGTTTCGGTAGAAATGTAGGTTATATTATGATGAGTTATATTTACTTATGTTTTTGGTTCTAATATGTGTTTATTCTCATCAATAAATTATGAAATATAGGTAAATTAATTCAGGAATTCGTTTATAATATCAGTTTAGTCATAACAATAAAAAAATAGTTCGTTCTAAAAATAGATTTAAACAAACTACGGGTGGCGGCCGGTAGGTACGGCAATGAGTCATGGCGGGACACTTGATGCCCGGTTTTTATGGCATAAACAAAGCTCTTTTATGAAGTGCTTGAGTGGTTTATGTGTTTACATTGTGAATGTTATCGACGCGTAAACTAATGGGTGTTCAGATTAGTGATAAAGAATGATGTTTAGGGAAAGTTAAAAAAAAAATCGCTAATCCAATTTTTAACGTCCGGAGGGTTAATAATGATAAAATCTGTTTAACCCATATATGCCCAGAACTTTTTTTAACATGAATTTCACTGATTTTCAGCTATGTTGGTAATAAATGATTATAAATAAGGGCTATAATAGTAATTTTTAGTTTTCAGATCGGGAAGTAGGTTTTTTTCAGTGGGTCGATAACGACCCCATGGGCACATATAGTCATACGCTAGTATGGAGTAAGGTGCATCAAAATAAAAATATTTATACGCTAATCAGTCTTTATTATTAGGTTCAATAATAAGATAGAAGCTATTAAGTTATCAAATTAGACAGTCAAGGAACAAAACACATAATATCAGTAAAGAAATCAAATCCTTCAAAGCATTTGTCATGCAAATTGACGTTACATTTCCAGCACATTTTTAACGCTTTGTTTTTACACAGCGCAAATCTATTTCTATTGGTTCACTTTCTGTGGTGTGAATTCAGTTCGTGGAGGCGGAGGTAACCACTTGTCTTTTTGGGGACGTAGGTAATTCTCGCTTTACCCATTTGCGTGGTCTGATATTTGAAACGTTGCGCTGTCTTGTACGATTTGAAGATAGGCCAGCAGGCTGACCGGGAGCCCTGGTAAACTGTACATTCGAGGAAGAATGTCCATCAGGTTTAGTGGTAATTGTTAGTGCTTCAACTATTCTACCAGTTGACTATACAACAGGACGATTATGTCGTGACCGGCATGAGCTGGAGCCAGATGCTGTAGAAATTGGTTCAGAGATATGTAAATTAGGAACCACTAAAGATTCACCCATGGCTGTGTCGTAATTTATATCTTCTTCGCGTTTTATTACTACTAGTAGTAGTTGTAGTCGTAGTAACACACAGTAGTACTAGTAATTCATGTCGGTTCAACCGATTTCTGTTATCACAATCCTCCACACCTGAGTCGCCGTCTGGTATGGTACCATCACAAGGCGGATTTATGTATGCATCGACGTCCAGAATATCTTCCTTGTCATCAAATGCCTCCAGGGTGTCAACAATTTTATTAGTAGAGAGTAAAAACCGGGATCTAAAATAAAAATAAATAAGAACGTAAAGCATGATCTATGCCCACAGGGTCGTTATCGACCCACAATATTTCAATTGATTGTAAGTAAAAACATTTATATTATATACAAAAAATAAATATCTTTATCTCTAAAAGACATATTTCATTTACTATAAAAATAATACTTTTCAGTAAAATAACATAATACACAAAAGATACTTACATTTATGTGCACTCGGTCGCAATTTTTTTTCACAAATAAACAAATATGAACTTGCACTCCTATTTATCACTTGAATTATTTATAGATTATCTTTAAACCTATGCTCTGTTCTAAAATAGTTATTCAGTCTAATAAAAGATGGTACTTTAATCAGAATTAATGCAACAGCTCGCGGTCAGTGTGCATTAGAAGTCATGAAGGAATTTTTGGTCGTTTTCGACCCTGTGGGCATATATGGGTTAAACTGCCACTGTGTGTGTGTGCCACATTTGAAATATCTTTCACGTCTAGCAAATTTATTTTTTAAACATGCAATATAAACTTATTAATCAATTGATCCGGATCCGGTTTTCCGGATTGCAATATAATAGTTATCGTGGTTAAACTATACAAGTAGTGCGTGCAATACCTGCTGTGGGGAATATTGATGCATTTTTTGTTGGTGTTCGTAAGAATGTCTGTAGCTAGGAGTAATAGGAGAATATCTATTGGCACTTGGTGCACCAGGCCACACGCTCATGTCACCAATACCTGAAAAAATATAAATGTTATTAAGAAAATATCTAAAATAAAAGCACAGCCAAATGAAATAACCTAATGTTGTGTCCCTGAGCGCAAGTAAGGGACACGTAAGCAAGGGAGGGGATGGGGAAACGCGCGAGTGATGGTGTTTGCAAGCCTCCATATATACGGCAGGGCAGCAGTAACAGTGCTCAAACCAGGCAGGCCGAATACAGCCCACTGACAGACATACGTCTGTCTGTCAGTAGACTGTATCTCCTAACCTACTCAGTTCTGCGCTATAACACTAAAAGTGACCGTGACATCACTAAAGGCGTCAGCTTAAAATCAGCGCTGCTGACAGTAGTCAGTAGCACTATGCTGAGCTGTGCCCTTTTTGACGGCACAGACCTACTGGTTCATTTTTAAATTAAATATTGTTATGTTTCTGTTAATGTGTTCGTCAAATAAATGTGTTTTCTTTCTTTCTTTCTATACCTATGATAGAGTTGGCACCCTTTGGGTACGGAAC
Source organism: Achlya flavicornis (assembly GCA_947623365.1). NCBI lineage: Eukaryota > Metazoa > Arthropoda > Insecta > Lepidoptera > Drepanidae > Achlya > Achlya flavicornis. The sequence goes on from OX392468.1 coordinate 11,159,812, forward strand.
CCTAATAAGGGATTTTTATGACCATTTATCCAAAATAAGATATTCTTTTTGATTTGTACAATTCATGTAAAATCTTTGTACTTTGTATTTGTAGCCCGTTAAATAGCGTTCATGAGAAATAAGTCTGTTATTTTTTTTCTTACGTAAAGTGTTACTCGTATATAAAAGTACAGAGAAATAAAAGAAAATTTAAATCGTGATTCTTACCTGCCTAAATAGAATAGAATTATAGTAGAATCTCACTAATCCGGCACTTTAATAGACCGACTCGTCCAATAATCCGGCACCCTCCGCCCGCACCTCTCTTCCAAGGCCGAGCACCACGCATTCACTCCGTCGCGTCGTCTAAACTCAAAACTTACGACGTTCACGACCGTACATTTTTACCTACTGTTTTCAAGTGAGAATAGTGTAAATAAAATGCTTTAATTTATTTATTATGAATTTTTCTATACAATCCAGTAATCCGAACATTTCAATTTAATAGTGCCGGATTAGTGAGATTCTACTGTAAATTTATTTGACAGCTAAATAAAACACATCAAGCTAATAAATTTACTAACTTATATACTAGGAGGTGACGACAGAAATGGTAACGATAAGGTAAATGGCTAAACTCATGTTCATGGGATAAAGGACACCTCTCTGATGCCAAATATGTCGGTCTGCCTGCGCGAAGTGGTTGCGTTATCTAGATATGGCACCTGAAAAACTGTTTATCGTGACCGAAAAAAAACGATAAGGTAAATGGCTGAACTCGACGTAGAAAGTAAGTGTTAGTGGTACTGATGTCAATTTAAAAAAAACTGACCTAATATTCGGTTGCGTTATCTAGATATGGCGCCTGAAAAACTGTTCATCGTGACCGAAAAATAATAAAAATAATTGCTGATCTCGATGAATCATGGTCGTCACCATTACTAGCATATTAATAAAAAAACTGTCAAAAATTTTGGTAGCATTTCCATCTACGTAACATACGTTTGGTTATAAACGAATCTACGTAACAATTATCACAATGGATAATTTGAGATTTTTAAGGTTTCGCGGAATTTGGATTATCAAAAATATTAAATGTTATCAGTGCCGCCCCCGTCCCTTTATACCCTCCGCCGCCCCGCCTGCACTGAGCGGCATTCAGAAGTCAACAGGCAGGAGGATATAAAGGGACGGGGGCGGCACTGATAACATTTAATATTTTTGACAATGCAAAATCCGCGAAACCGTGAAACACTCAAATTATTCATAGTAATAATTGTTACGTAGATCGCTTAGAAACGTATGTTACGTAGATAGAAATGCAACCAAAATTTTTATCAGTTTTTTTTATTAATAAGCTAGTAATGGTGACGACACTGACGACTATGATTCGTCGAGATCACCCATTATTATTATTATTTTTCGGTCACGATGAACAGTTTTTCAGGCGCCATATCTAGATAACGCAACCGAATATTAGGTCAGTTTTTTTTAAATTGACATCAGTACAACTAACACTTACTTTCTACGTCAAGCTCAGCCATTTACCTTATCGTTGTTTTTCGGTCACGATAAACAGTTTTTCAGGCGCCATATCTAGATAACGCAACCGAATATTTGGTCAGTTTTTTTTAAATTGACATCAGTACAACTAACACATACTTTCTACGTCGAGTTCAGCCATTTACCTTATCGTTTTTTTTCGGTCATGATAAACAGTTTTTCAGGCGCCATATCTAGATAACGCAACCACTTGGCGCAGGCAGACCGACATATTTGGCATCAGAGAGGTGTCCTTTATCCCATGAACATGAGTTTAGCCATTTACCTTATCGTTACCATTTCTGTCGTGCCCTTAGTCTATTAGTAAGAGAAATATATATCAATTAGATACCTAGATCCGTACTAATATTATGAATGCGAAAGTAACTCTAATCTGCCTGTCTGTTACTCTTAAACGCCTAAGCCGCTGCGCTCTGAACCGATTGCAAAACAAATATGCCAAGCAGATAGCCTATGGTATAGAAAGACATAAGTCTACTTTTAATCCCGGAAACGCGGGGACAGCTAATACTTAATAATTCAGACACTTACCAGGTTGCTCTGGCATGCCATATATCGAGTCGGGTCCGGGATGGTATCCTGGATATGAATGTGATGGATGCACGTGATGTGATGGATGCAGTGGAGCATGCGGCGGTTGTGGTAGTCGTGGCCGCGGGGGATAAACTCCATAGTCGTGATAGTCAGGCGCCGGAGGTCCTGATCCCTGCGATGGAACTGGCTGTGCATTGCTACTTATCCCAGCGGTGGTTCCCCCAAACGAAGCCAGCTTTTGTATCGAGCCTTCCTGTGGTACGCCGCTTTGGTTATAAGGTTGCCTGTAACTAAATAGATACTATTATTTTTATTTGTTTGGTTTTTATAATTTTTTTCAGTAAATAAAGTTGCACTAAATTACCTATTGTCTGTAGTATCTTTACTGTCCCCAGCTACTCCAGTAGGAGCGCCACCAGAGAAGCTGTCTGTTCCACCCAGATCCGTTAGTCCTTCCAACATACCGCTTCCATCATCCCCAAATAAATTATATGAGTCCATCACCCTATTACGAGTGAATATATATAATATTGTTTTCAAGAAGAGTCCAGTAAATTTTTGTCGTGCCCATTTTGTTCTGTAAAATCAAAGTAAACCGTAATTAACTGTTTGCGTAACATTATAAAATAAATAAATAAATAAATTACGAAGTCGTACATGTTGTTTATGGTACGTGATTCCCTGGTCCAATCTACTTCAAATTTTGTATAAATATTCTTTAACAGAATTGATGGAAGACTCAAATCAAATATATTTATTACAGTGACGTGTTTCGTATTGTTACGTCACCAGGAATAAATTGCTACCAGTAACGCCATCTGTTATTGTATAGGAGTAAACATCTATCAAGCAACGCCATCTATTGCCGAATAGCTACCTGCTTCTGGAATATTCCCGATAACACAGTAGGCATGTAGAATACTCGCGTAAAATGTCGAATGTTCCAGATGCCGTTTATGAAGTATAAATACGAGACAATGCACAGGGGAGTTGGAGTTTGATTTTGTATAACAGTGAGTAAACATCGAAGTGAAATACAGTTAAGTATTATTATTATTATTAATACACTATGCAGCTTAAAGCTGATGCGTGTATATCACTTCAGTGCACTTGTCCTAATATAATTATCGAGTCTATTCTTGAAACTGCTAGTAGTAGTAGTGCTAGTGAACTATTTAATTTGTGAGTGTTTTAATAAAAGTGTGACCAGTGTTTTGGTAAATTCGTGTACCATTATTTATCCTGAACCCCAGCTCGTAACAGTATTGTATTGAAACTCATCGCCTAACGGGGTTAAAAAGGGGTAGAAAGTTTTTTAGGGGTGGTTTGCATCGAAGTTGATATCAATACTCCTTAGGGTCGGTTGCATGGTGCGTGGTTATAGTAAGGTTAAAGTTAATAAACGGTTAAAGTTAAATTTAACCACCGGAAGAAATGCAAACTGGGTTGCACATTGCACATGTCAGGTTTAGTTAACTTTTAAATAAAATTTTAACCTTAACCTTAACCGCCCGAAGACGATCGGTTAACGTTAAGTTAAATTTATCTCTTAGCATTTTTAGCTTTTCTATTTCAGCGGCGTTAAAATTTGACGAACGTTCTCTAAAACATAATTAAAAAGATGTTAAATATGAGTTACCTAAGATACACAAATATCAGTCACATAATTAAAAAAAATCTACATGAATGTTCTGAAAAAGAAAATAACACGAATGTTATGATCAAGAACGATACAATCATAGGCAAAAAATAGGTACTCATTTTACCGAAATTCCAATTTTACTAATAAAATTATTTAATTTATTTTGTGTTGGTTTTGACGATAGTTAAAATTTACATTGTGCAACCCAAAATACATCTTGACATTTCCTTCGGTCAGAGCTTGGTAATGGTTATAGTAAAGTTAAAGTTAACGCTGGTTACAACGTTTGCTAAAATGTACCAACAACCGACCCTTAGTGCTTTTGATTTAAATTACATTTAATTTTGACATGTTGGAAAACTCAATCCGCTTTTATTCAAAAAAAGTTGCAACAAATTCCTGAACACTAAATTTCCTGGTCATTTGTACCAGTATGGCGACCCTACAGGGGTCTAATTACCTAATGACGAAAAGGAAAATTATGGTCATAGCGCTGGTGCCGGCGCACATAGGAGTATTTCCATGTAAAATCGGGTCACAATTATTTAATGGCTTTTTCCATTGAATGCTTTTTCAATAATAAAACATGGTATTATGACTTAATATAGTCTTTAATGATAATAATACATACATTATGAGTACATACATTCACATTAACATTAGATAATTCATTTCAAATAGTTAAATAGAGTAAAATCTTTAGCTTGAAATTTGTTTTGACTAAGGGCACATAAGGTATAGGTAGTAAATTAAAATTGTAATTTAAAGGGCATGTAAGGATTTCATATTATTTTTAGTTTATGGTTAATGTGAGAAAAAGACAATAAACAGATTCAAGATGGCATTCACCTTGTTTTTATTGCTTACATGAGTAGGTACGTAGTACGTAGGTACTGTGCGCGGGAAAAGATTTTAGCCACCAACAATTGGAGGTCCATTTTTTTCACCACGTTTAATGCTTAGATACATTTAAATAATCTATACATTTACATAATCAATGGTTAGAAATATTAATGTCGAGAAATCATTCATTCCATTCGTTCAATGTTGCCATTTTATAGCGATTTGTAACTGAGAACATACTTTTTGACGTCTTTAGCTAATGATCCTTTAATTATGCCTAAAGTGGTTTTGTGCAACATCTTTAAACTGACGGATTCATTAGCGTTAATGTCTCATTACGTAATTAAGCTTTAATGGTGATCTTTGTGCAACCGACTGTATATATATTAATGTAATAATTATTATAAATATATGTATCACCTTTTACACATGCGTACATTGTGCGATTATAAATACATATACCCCCTTACTCATAAAACGTTATTTAACTAATATACTGTTTAAAGGGTCACGTAAATAAAGTCAGTGTACTGTCATAATCAAATAATGTGTCATTATTTACGTGACCATTTAAACAGTATATTAGTTAAGAGGGAGTCGAGCAAAAAGTGACAAAAGGACAGTTACGGTTAAGTTGATATTAACGAAAATAGTTTTTTTTTTTTTTTAAACCACTTAGGTGGCAAACAAGCATACGGCCCGCCTGATGGTAAGCGGTTACCGTAGCCTATGGACGCTTGCAACACCAGTGGTATCACGCGCGCGTTGCCGACCCTGCAGAAATCTCTTCACACCCCTTTTGAAGAACCCCATGCCCCATTCCACAGTCTGAGCGTCCGCGGAAGGAAGCTCCTTTGAGCCCGCACAGTACGAAACAATTCAGGTTTTAATATGTGAGGATGGACTCCCCGTCGATGGCGAGAGTTGCGATGGTAGAAAGTAGCCGTGGGCATCATCTTAAACAATTCTTCAGAACACCGTCCGTTGTACAAGCGGTAGAACAGACATAAGGAGGCAAAGTCTCTCCTCAGACTGAGGGGGGTCGACAATTCTTATGGCACATCGTTGAACTGAGTCTAAAGGATCAAGCTGGTATCCAGGTGCCCCCCCCCCCATAGAGGACAGCAGTACTCCATATGAGGCCGGACTTGCGACTTGTAAAGTTGCAGCCTTTGCCCCGATGTGAAGTACTGCCTCGCTCTGTTGAGCACTCCGTGCTTTTAGGATGCCAGCTTAACCTTGCCTTCTAAGTGACTTCGGAACAAAACGTCGGTAGAAATGTCGACGCCAAGGATCCCGATGCTTTTGCTGATGTTCAGGGACGTGTTCTGGAACTGTGGAGCCACAGCAAATGGGGTTTTCTTAGCGGTGAACGCGCAGGCTTGAGTCTTAGTGGGGTTGAAAAGGACTAGGTTTAGTCTGCCCCAATCGGAGACACTAGTTAGTGTACTCTCGATTTCAGACAACAGCCGTTCGCGGCTTTTCTCCACCTCGGAACGAGGTATATTAGCACGGCCCGTGTAATAAGCGTCCCCTGTACTGTCGTCTGCATAACAATGAACGCCGTCAATTGACAGCATATCATTGATATGCAGTAGGAACAGTGTTGGGGACAGCACAGAGCCTTGTGGGACGCCGGCATTTATGTTTAGTTTATTTACACAGTGAACATCTACATAATTATTACCACAGATCATGTATTTACAATGTTTGCGAAATAAAAACATGAAATATGGTATAGGTTTTTTAATGGACTCATATGAAGTTGAGCAAAAATCTACAAAAATGCGTGGTGTGATACAGAAGATTTCGTGTATTTTTCCTTAGAAATATTCTGTAGAAATGTAGTCAATTAATTCTCTAATATGTAATCTTGAAGTCTTGCGTCTGATATTTTCATTATATTGTCTAGATGATTTATTATGATTTTATTCAAAATGCGCTCCGAATTCGCCATAAATTTTTACTATTGGAGCGCGACGTTAAATATATATGTGAGATACGCGCTCGAAAATTTAGTCGACCACGAAAACTCAGAGAGAGATCACGTCTCTTTACGGAACGACTACCTAGGAACACACGATCGCGATCTAACGTGTACGGACACTAATTCAAAGAGCATAACGACATAAGTTTTGTTTCTCGTTTTTTGAGTCAGTCAAATAATATATATTACTTTTGTTTCATTTGCAATGTTAGTTAGTTTGCTTAGGTCAAATCTTGCAAGCTTAAGAGCCACTTCTTGACATAATTTTTTATTTTTCATACGTGGGTAAACAAGCATACGGCATACGGCTCGTTTGGTGGTAAGCGGTTACCGTAGCGATATGGACGCCGAGTGAGCTGAAATTTTGCATACACCTTTAGTTCCAATGACAAAACAATTTGCAATACTCAATAATGTAATACTTTTAAAATGGCCGTCGCCACAAGATGGCGGATGAAGTATTTTTCTCAAAATGTTGAAAAAGTGTCTACCATGTTGAAGTTTTTAGTAACTGGTCCGATTGCTCTCAAAATCGATATTTGTGAGACCCTGGGGTCACAAAACAAGAATCTTTTCTCAGAATTTTGAAGAAGTGTCCGTCATGTTGAACTTTTTAGGTACTGGTCAGATTGCTCTCAAAAATCGATATTTGTGAGTCCTTGGGGTCACAAAACAAGAATCTTTTCTCAAAATGTTGAAAAAGTGTCCGCCATATTGAACTTTTTAGATACTGGTCCGATTGCTCTCAAAACCGATATTTGAGAGATCTTGGGGTCACAAAACATGAACCTTTTCTCAAAATGTTGAAAAATTGTCCGCCATGTTGAACTTTTTAGATACTGGTCCGATCGCTCTCAAAATCGATATTTTTGAGTCCATCGGGTCACAAAACAAGAATCTTTTCTCAGAATTTTGAAAAGGTGTCCGCCATGTTGAACTTTTTAGGTCGATTTTGAAGTCCATCGTGGCGGACACTTTTTCAAATTTTGCCAAAAGTTTCATGTTTCGTGATCCCGAGGTCTCTCAAATATCGATTTCGAGAGCAATCGGGCCAGTATTTAAAAAGTTTTACAAGGCGCGGACACTTTTTGAAAATTTTGAAAACAAAAAAACCTGTTTTTATCCCAAGGTCTTTTTTTTAAATTATGTACATACTTACTTTTGTCGTGCAAACGGCCGACCGAGCCGAGAGTACTGGCTGTTGTGTGCGTGTCGACGCACACAACACTAACCCGCAGTAAATACTGATTTGCCGCGCGCTGATTTCGCTCGACGCAGTCTTAAGAAATATAATAAAGTACAAATGCTAAACCATATAATGTCAAGTAATATTAATACATTTATTTCTTGAATAATATCTTCTCATGTAGATATTTGCTTGCACAACCAAGGGGAAAAGCTATACGCTTATGAAATTAAAATAAAACATACAGCGATACAACTTTTCCCGATTAGCTATGCAGCCAACTCTTCCAAAGCATCTGTTAAAGAGAATAAAAAAGTAAGAATTTTGTAGAATCTTAATCTTTTTTTTTCTGTAGGAAAAACACATAATTAATGCATTAGTCAAAATAATAATAACAACATCCTAAAATAAGAAAGATTCTGATTCAATATATAGAACTAATGAAAAGATGAATCTTTGACACATGTTTGATAGAAGGAACTTAGTGTTTAGATTGAATGAAAGTGTAGATAGGGGATGATCCCCTTATCGACTCCTCAATTTATCAGTCCAAGAGCCTGGCTAAGACGTTTAGAAAGATAACTAAACGCTTCGATCAGCAATGGTGCTGATTCTTTTGTTTACAACTGAACTATATTAAGTTTCTTGTAAACAATTAAAAAATTAAAATTAATTTAGTCTCACTATCAGTCGGTTGCACAAAGATCACCATTAAAGCTTCATTACGTAATGAGACATTAACGCTAATGAATCCGTCAGTTTAAAGATGTTGCACAAAACCACTTTAGGCATAATTAAAGGTTCATTAGCTAAAGACGTCAAAAAGTATGTTCTCAGTTACAAATCTCAATAAAATGGCAACATTGAACGAATGGAATGAATGATTTCTCTACACTACTATTTCTGACCATTGATTATGTAAATGTATAGATTATTTAAATGTATCTAAGCATTAAACGCGGTGAAAAAAACGGACCCTAAATTGTTGGTGGCTAAAATCTTTTCCCGCGCACAATGTCAGTTGAATTGTAATTGAATACGTGTGTCATTTGCGACAATATTGTATTGTTTGAAATTACGTTTTGTTGATTAGTGTGCAGAAATTATTTTTAGTATGCACGTGAAAGGTTTAATTTTTAATGCTCCCTTTTTAATGCTCATACAAATTGCAAATAAGTAAATCAATCACATAAAATAGAATTTAATAAATTTATGAATATACCACTTGATGGATATTGATCAATCTAACAATAAATAATCAATGTTTCTGATATCTTTTCTGTCACATTTCCTTTTGACGTTTAAGCTAATGAACCTTAAATAGGCATGAAGTAGTTTTGTGCAACAACTTTAAACTAATGAACTCATTAGCGGGAATATCTACATTTCGTAAAGAAGCTATAATGGTGATCTTTCTGCAACCCAGTGATGTCCAACAATGATAAAAGATTTTATGGACACATATTAAACACTTATTTAACTTTTTTAACCACTATTATTGAGTGTTAATGTGGTTAATGGGTGCTTCTTGACCAATTAAAATTAATCTAAAGAACTGTCATTTTAATGGAACTTTAGTTACTAATGTCGCTTTGTGCAACATAAAACTACGTAAATGAGGTTTTAAAGGATCGTTTGACACTTCAGTAGTTAAACTTAAAGAAGGCATTTAATATTAGTCAAATTACTGTTTGTGCAACAGTTTAATGGAAGATTAGTGTTTAATGCCGACTTTAAAACTTAAAGAACGTTTCTGCAACTGACAAAATCAAAATCAAAATCAAAATTCATTTATTCAATTTTGGCCCTTATAGGGCACTTGTGAAGGTTAACAAATGACTCTACTGTATGTCTGTATGTCTCTTTCTAACAAAGAACATAAATAAATAATATAAATTCAGTCGCAATCTATCGCGGTTACGTCTAAATACCCGCAAATGAAGACGGCAAAGACTAATTTGACAGCTTTAAATATGTTCTATCCTTTTTCAATAATGTTTGTAAGAAAGAGATGTGATGTGACTAAAATTATTTTAGTGCGATTTACAACAGAATCGGCACCACTGACTAATTTCGTGTCACATACAAAATCTAAATACTATCCGCGTGAACTTATACAGCTAAATTAGTTGACTAACAAACTGCGCTTTTTTTAACATCCTTTTGCATCATAATGATATAGGTACTTACGTGTATAAAAAGTATTTGCTGATAAACAGAATAAAAAGCTGTTTCTTTATTTCTATTTCCTGACTTCAAAATCATAGTAAAACCAGGGCTACACTCAAGTATCAGTCACTCAAGGACGCTCGATAAGTGCCTACCGCTTGGTGGACTGCCCGCAGTGTTAAGTAACAGAGGGCCGCCGTAAGCCACGAGAACTAGTACCACAGTATTACCTTCTCGGCGCGACTTCTTTCGCGTGGTGCTTCCCTACCCTGTGGTGCTTTGCTACCCTACCCTGTGGTGCTACGCTACCCTAACCATTTTTTTTATTTGCCTGGGTAAATCCTCATAGGATGCGGAGGAGCGACCAGGTTATAGCGGACTTTTACCGGCTAAAACCCCACGGTGGTCACCACCAGCGCTACAGAGAGGGGCGGGCTCTCGTGCAGATCGCGTACCTGCTCGACCCTCCACGCGCGGCGCTGTGATAGCCCGTCCCGGGGGAAGTGTGATACCTCCGCCCAAAACCCTCCTAATCCATCCAGGGCGCCACCCAAACGCATACAAAAACAATCATCCAAATCGGTCCAGCCGTTTAGGAGGAGTTCAGTGACACACACGTGCAGTAGAATTGTATATATAAAGATCACAGATTACAGAATAAGGCAGATGGAGCGCGCAGAACACGGGAGTGAGGCCAAAAAAGCAAAGCGCAGGGCTCTATTTTAGGTCCTTTTCTATGTTTAATTTATATTAATGATCTTCCTTTTTATGTCAAAAATACCTGTGGAATTGTACTGTTTGCTGACGATACCTCACTGATTTTTAGTGTTGATAGACTGAAATCTAATTTTGACGATGTAAACGGTGCGTTATCTCGGGTATTAAACTGGTTTACTGTAAATAATCTAGTTTTAAATGCAAAGAAAACTAAATGTATTAAATTTGCACTACCAAATCTTAAAAAAGTAGGCTGTAATTTAATGATAAATAATGAACCTTTAGGTCTTGTTGAATCATCAGTATTCTTAGGGATTACTTTAGACTCGAAACTTCAATGGGGCAACCAAATATCATGTCTTTCGGGAAAGCTCAGTTCAGCTGCTTATGCAGTTCGAAAAATTAGACAGCTAACAGACGTAGACACAGCTCGATTAGTTTATTTTAGTTATTTCCATAGTGTTATGTCTTATGGCATTTTACTTTGGGGTAAAGCTGCTGATATAGAAACCATTTTTATTTTGCAAAAAAAAGCAGTGCGAGCTATTTATAATATGAGTTCTCGAGCTTCCCTCAGAGATAAGTTTAAACATATAGGTATCCTCACAGTAGCATCGCAGTATATTTATGCAAATATATTATTTGTACATCAGAATATTAATATTTTTGTAAAAAAAAGTGACGTGCACTCTTTTAATACTAGAAATAAGCATTAACTTGTGACCTCTGCTTATAGACTCCAAAAAGTGCAAGGTTCATTTTTAGGACTGAGTATAAAATTTTATAATAAGATCCCTAATAAAATTTTAAATTTACCGTCACATAAGTTTGAATGAATTTTTGATGGTTGGAATGTATTAAGGCCGCTTTAGTACAGAAGGCTTACTACAATATTACCGAATATTTAAATGATAAAAATGCTTGGGTGTAGCGCTCGCTCTGCAGGAAACATCTGATGTAATAAATTTAAGTTTGATTTTGAAAAGAGTAATTGCTGAGTTTATTGACGGCTCTTCTTAGCAAAAGCAACCTTCCGAACCGTGCATTAGAGTATTAGAGTTTGACTATTCATAAGTGCCTGTGAAGGCCTATTTGAATGAATAAATTATTTCATTTCAAATAATTTCATTTCATTTCATAAATTATTTCATTTCATTTCATTTCAACTGAAACTTGAAAGGTTTTAAAATATTTCTTAGTTCAACGTAATCGCAACGTAATGATAGCACCTAGTAATAAATTTCAGTATCAATTTAGTGATCATAACATATATTGTTTTTTCATTGTTTTTAAGTTTTTGAGGGAGAAAGCTACAAGCACATCATCAGTCATCACACGCTATGTATGTCTAATACAATATTTAATAAAGCAAAAAAATAATAAATAATAATAAATCATTTATTAAAAAAAAAAGAACAAAAACATAAAAATATTATACTTACGATAATGCTTATGATCAATTGTCTCAAAAATAGAAATGAGAAGACCTATGTTAAATAACATTTATTGTGAACAACGTTAAGCAGCAACAAATAAAATACGTTTTCCCGTATTTGCATTATTGACAGAAACGAAACAACGTTACATCGTTTGGTTTCTTCTTCAACCAATTTGTATTGGCCAACCTACACCAAAGTGGCACGAGTAAAGGGCACGAGTGGTGAGCACAGATTGACACCTGCGCAGTAGTTAATTTTTCGGTCTGTTTGGCGGAATGAAGAAGGGGGGAGCGCCGATTGGTTCGTCAGTCAGTGCTCGTCATCTATTGGATTCTTGCGTGTCATTTGGCTACTGTGATTTGGCCAAAAGTATACATGAGCGAGCTTGCCCCCACTAATGCCTATCTGTGCTCACCATTCGTGCATACTGTACCGCGGGGAAATTAATAATGTTAAATATTGCGGTTTTCTGATAACTTTTTACGTTCTGATAATTGCAAATACAAACAGAGGTTCATTAGAAATGGAACCATTTCCGAATTTGTAATATTTCTACTGATTCAGAGGTTATTCCAATCTGAATTTCATTGCAATAATGTTACGTGATCCACGTACTGGCCAACCTTAGCAAAGCACTCTTAGCGCTCCTGTACTCGATGCCGCCGCCGCGCCGCCACCGCACCGCCGCGGCATCGTGTACAGGAGCCGTGCCGGTGGTTTAAAATAGGCAATTATTTTAATTTGTAAATTTGATATTATTTTAAAACTTTAAATATAACTTATCTTCACGTACACACGGCTACAGATCAAGTTATACATTTCCAGTATAAGCTGATCTCGCATTGTATAAATAAGATTTCCGTACAATGGGAGGGAGAAGTTATCAGAAAACCGCTATATTTAACATTATTGAAATTTAGTTAGGTCATTTCCCCGCCGTACAGTATTATGCACGAATGTCGCGCACCTGTCGCGTTTGCATTTACAATAAATTAGTACCTATGGAAGAATTAACGTTAATTCTTTTCCACTCCAAGTAAATAAATACAAATAGTGCCTTAATAGTGCGTTTGGCGCTTTAATTTATTTTTTATGTAATGCTCATATATTAGTTTTCCTTGTTTCTTTTTAAGTAATCCGTGTATTTGTTCAAAGTAGTGTCATTTGAAAGCTAGAAAGTTGATAAGATGAAATAAAATAAAAATATGGAACAAAAACCTAATAAAAATAACGATATTATATAAAGTGTTTAAAAAAATTGTGATTTTTTAGATTTTTTTCTGTAACTCTATAACTGGGTCATTGGTGTAGACTTTTTTGCATGATTTATTAAATTTCATGATTTAATCTACAAACTCTTCAAAATAACTATGTGTCTGTCTATCTCTTTTCGTTTGTAAAAAAAAAAAACATTGAATACCTCGCGCTCGCACCTACCGTAGACCTTTAATGTGTCTGACACGGCAAAGCCACCATCGAAAGTGTCTGACTACTGAGAAATCATCTTTTGATAGTTCGTCAAGTAACATATATAAATTTCAGCTTTTATAAAATACCAATAAAATTTTCAAAATACTATCTTCTTCTTATTTTTAAGTTTGGCAACTAAGCCCATATTAGAGCTCATTTCTGCCAGTGTCGAGTTAAATTATAGTTTCCAGTCAAAATAAATCACACATTCACATTATAGTCCTCAGTCAGTCACTGTCCATAAAAGTCATGTTTTACTACAATGGTGGTCATTGTACTAAAACTCTTCACAGACTTTTTGAGACAACTTGAAAAGTCACGATACACATAATTCATTTCATTTCACTTCACTGGTGCACATGGATGATCTTTATTGGGTAAAATACCACCAAAAATAAACAATAAAACTCAAAATACACAAATTTATGAAAATAAAAATTAAATACAACTTCACTCTGCAAGTTCCCGCCAAAAATTCCAAAATTCTGTCACTAATAGGAAGCTGCATTATCCATGAGTGTTTATAGGCATAGACTAAGATATTGCTATGCTAAGCAGACGTCTATCTATATATATAAAAATCAATGCCACGTTTCGTTGTAATTTTATAACTCAAGAACGGGATCTCCTATCCAAACCAAATGATTAGGCTTTGTTCGGACTATTTAGTAGATGGTTTATGTGAAGTTTGCACAAAATCGGTCGAGCGGTTCTTCATTTATCACATTTTTTGTAACAAATGTATTCAATAATGGCGGATCATTTTGTTAATGGGCATTTTGCTGTCAAATTTAAACTTTTTAAGGGTAGGGTGGTTAGGGTAGGGTAGGGTAGCACCACGCGAACGAAGTCGCGCCGGGCAGCTAGTAGCAAATAAAAAATAAGACAATCATTATGACACTTTGCAAGAGAGAAAGAGACGCATACAAAATTTAGTCATTAATAAAAAAAAAAGTATGATCACATAGCATCCCGGGTCCTTATGTATGATTTTGTATATTACTGAAAATAATTACAATCATGCAAATAAAACAGGAAATGTGTATTTTATAGACATTGCCACTTGTTCTGTGAGCAAATGTGATGTGAATAGAAAGAAATATTCCACATACAATTCCCTCCAATATGGCGAGGAGGGCGATGGCTGCCACACGCTTCATACTTGTGAACGGGTGCTGCTTGTGGGGGCTGGTCTTCTTAAGTTTGCTATTTATTTACTTATTAAATATTTATTCAGTCTACTTTGTAATTTTGCCGCCGCGCCAGGGCACGCAATGAATCTAAGCCTGTTTTGAAAAGAGTAATTGCTGAGTTTATTGCCGGCTCTTCTCAGCAAATGCAACCTTCCGAACCGGTATTAGAGTATTAGAGTCAGACTTTTCATAAGTGCCTGCGAAGGTCTATTTGAATTAATGATTTTGAATAATTATTAAGTTTCACAGGTAAATACATGTTTTTTCATTGGAATGTTTTCAACTATCTTACATTCATACTGTTATCATTAATCTGCTCTAAAATCAGTTCTCAAAACAGGATATCTATTTATATATATCTAAAATTACTAGTTTTTATTGTTCCCATACAAATCCCTAACATTCATTTTCATCACATTTCAATCTGTCTGTTTCTTAAACCAGGAATGGGGCTTGGGCAGGGGAACAACTAGTTAGAAATAAGTGAGAATGAGTGTATAGTGATAAATGAGAAATGTATTTGAGACATTATTCACTAATCATCCATATTAAAATGACTCCCATAGAAAGGGGTTAATTACAGACATTTCTTGTATAATAATTTAATTAACCCTTCAATTTTGTATTTCATTTTCAGGGTTCTGTACCCGAAGGGTGCCAAACGGGATCCTATTACTAAGACTCCGCTGTCAGTCTGTCTGTCTGTCAATATCACATGAATGGTAACAGGTAGACAGCTGATTTTTTTAGAGACTATGTATTTCTATTGCCGCTATAACAAAAAATAATGAATAAGAAATAAAATAAAAAATTTAAGGGGGCATCCAAACTAGAACGTCTTGATTTTGACTTTTTTTTCATAACATAGTTGAGTTAGTTAATATTGTACGGAACCCTCTGTGTGCAAGTCCGACTTGCACTTGGCTGGTTTTTTATTATTGTAATGGCAATGGAAATACACATTCTGTGAAAATTTCAATGACCTTCCTATTACATGAGATACAGCCCACTGACAGACTGATGGACAGATGAACAACAGAGGCTTAGTAATAGGTTAGGCAAGGTCCCATTGGCATCTTTTGGATACAGAACCCTAAAAAAACATTTGGCTACCATTAAACACATTTCTATTGTATAGCTGGTTGGAAGATAGCCTATGGCAACGTAGATGTTTGATGTAATCCAGTCCAGTAGTTCCATAAAACGAATTAAAATACCGAAATAAAGAATACCACCCTTTCCCAATCAATAATGCAGTGTTCGTAACTTGATTTGCTAAGATATTATTGAGTGTGAGAGAATATCGGTCTGCAGTTGAACATACCTACATACGTATTCAATCTAACTACATGGAAATAGAATTCTAAACATGAAAGAGAATAACCATAAATCTACTGAAACCCGAAAATGTAACCTATGTTAATTCATTCAAATATACTCAAATAACTATTAAACTACGTTTAAACAGAAGATAATGAAAGTTGGATACATACCAAAAACGCCACACAACAACGTTGTTCACAAAATGGATACCATCATCTTCCCAAATTGAAGGTCCTTTGTAATATTTTATTAAATACAATCACAAAAAAAATATTTTAACTATCGGCGGAGTCCAATTTATCGCTCAATTAACTGTATTGATTTGATTCTGCGCCTTTAACTTAAATAATTCACATCACTAACAATTACGAAAAGGGCCATTACGCTCCGTCCATTTTGTTTCTCAAATGATTAACATGGATGGAAGGAGGTAGGGACAGTGAGTGTTGCCAGTAGCCGATAGTCAAAAGCAACGAGAGACAGCTCAAAAAGTAACATTTTCTGTGCATTTTTACGAAAAAAGTAACATTATCTTGTTTTATGTAGAAAACGACACTAATAATGTATATGGCACTTTATTTCACATAAAAATCTTCACTACTATTTGTTAAGATTAGAAAAAATCGTTACAATTGTATTAATTCCCTAAGTAAGAAAAGAAAGAAGAAATCCAAACATTCATGCTATTGCAATGCTATCTTCGAGTGCGATAAAGAGAAAGAAAATGGACGATATCTAAAAATCAAGTGCACCAACGCGACGAACTAGAATTTCCTTGGGAGCGTTTCACGGTTCTTCTTCTTCTTATTTTTAATTTTGGCAACCAAGCCCAAATTAGGGCTCATTTCTGCCAGTGTCGAGTTATATTATAGTTTCCAGTCACAATAAATCACTTCACATTATAGTCCTCAGTCAGTCACCGTCCATAAAAGTCATGTTTTACTACAATGGTGGTCATTGTACTAAAACTCTTCACGGACATTTTGAGACAACTTGAAAAGTCACGATACACATAACTCATTTCATTTCCGGGAGGAGAGGAGGAAGGGAGAAAGGAAGGGAGGGAGGCAGACAGGGGTAGTTGGGGTAAACCATGGGTAGACAGGCAGTGATATGCTGGGTTGGTGTCAAACGTCAAAATGAAAAATCGGTATATTTGTATCCAATCGGTATAAGTGTGTAAATGTCGTATGAAACAATCTAAATACTCAAAGCCTCCACTATTCAAAATGCATTTAAATTAAGACAGTAAAAATATTGTAATATTTTCTAGCAAATTAATAAGGCGATGATAACTCAGTGGTAGAGACGTCGGATACCGACACGAAGGTCCCAGGTTCGGATCTTAAAGCTGGAATTTTTGGCGGGAACTTGCAGAGTGACGATGCGTTTTCATTGTTATTTTCATAAATTTGTGTATTTTGAGTTTTAATGTGTATTTTTGGTGGTATTTTACCCAATAAAGATCATCGATGAGCACCAGTGAAGTGAAATGAAATGAATTAAGTGTATCGTGACTTTTCAAGTTGTCTCAAAATGTCCGTGAAGAATTTTAGAACAATGACCACCATTGTAATAAAACATGACTTTTATGGACGGTGACTGACTGAGGACTATAATGTGAAAGCGTAGATAGAGGATTAGGTATGAAAGTGATTTATTTAGACTGGAAACTATAATACACAGACGTATGAGTAGTACTAACAGACGAAACCTATTTTACGTATTATACTAGTATCAAAAAGATAAATTGAAGTCATTTTCCGTCATCTGATCTGTCATGATAATCCGTGTGACGGGTCAACAACTGTATGTTTTTATTTGGTTTTATTGCGAAATATTAATTGTTTTTGTAGAAATAGGGCGAAAATCTAGGATTAAATATGGTTAAGTGTAGTGCCTATAAGTGTGATAGTTCAAGTCATAAGAAATTACCAGGAATAACGTTTCATCGGTTAGTTTTGATTTCATTACAAATTCAATATATTTATTATGGTGTTTTTATAAAGAAATAATTACCATTCGTAGGCGATAATTTGAAAATATGATCAACAATTATGTTAAAATTACGTGCCAAACGTTGTATCTAAAGGAATCTACACAAAATTTAAGAAATCTAAAGATTTATATATTGTTTACATATAATGTATCGAGGGGACGGATTTGGTAAATTAAATTTATTTTGGGTAAAACTTTCGGAGACGTCACACAGGGCAGGGGTAAGAGGTGTGTGCGAGGGGTGCGGGAGGGAATTCCCTTCTCAACGGTACCCCCCAAACTTGAAGCAAGCTCATGGATTCCGAGATATTCATGGTTGAAGTTTGAGGTTATATATGAGGTTTTTTGACATAAATTCACTTCTGCATCGACTCTGGTGGGACGCGGGGTAAGGGGGGTGTGGAGGGGGGATACCCTTCCCCCCGGTATCCCCAAACTTGAAGCAAGCTCATGGTTTCCGTGATATTCATCGTTGAGGTATGAGGATGAGGTTTTTTTTGGCATAAATTCCCTTCTGCATCGGCTCTGGCGCTGCGGGCAGTGCAGCCCCTTCGCCCTTGCGTAACGAAGAGCAGGCACCCATGCTTCCTCCTGCCTTCATTGTTATTTTCAACTTTCTTAAATTTTTAATCTACGTACCTTCTAGGAAGCAAGTATTAGAAAGTATTTAAAAAAAAACGGTATAGCCGTTCTCAGGTTATAGCGTGACCAGAAGAAATAGGGGTTAATTTTTATATAAATAGATAAATGCATTGATATATTATGTCTGGCAAATTTTTATATTTTCTATTTAAATGATATTTAGTCTAAACTTGTCAATAGTCACAGTACTCACAGTGATTACAAATTATGTGTTTAGTAGTTTCCCTTTAGTTTATTTTTTTATTTCTAAGACAGACCTAAGTAAGTCATTCTCACTTTAAGGCCTTTGCTTGCGGCGGCATTGTCTGACGGGTCGCTCACTTCCCTCCAATACAGCGAGGAGGGCTATGGCTGCCATACCCGTCATACTTGTGAACTGCTGGTGTTTGTGGGGGCTAGTCTGCTTAAGTTTACTATTTATTTACTTATTAAATTCATTTAATTTACTTTTTAGTTTTGCCGCCGCGCCGGGGCTCGCAATTGTTGTCAGTGCGATTAGAACGTAAATGTTATGTAATTAATCTAAGCTTGTTTTAAGGCGGCTCAGCATGGCCAACGCAACTTCAACGCAAGCACAGTCTAAAAGTCTTGTTGTTTCATCCAACGTAATGTTTGATAAAGATGCACTGCGAAAAAAGAGAGATAGCGCCAGAGCCCTCGGTTTTATATAGCCCACATTTATACATCAGCCTCGATGAATAGAGGCGATGTATTTATAATCTATCTAATACCATGAGCAATTCTCGTATATACCTATATATATATAATCTGAATGTTGGAAACGGCTCCAACGATTTTCATGAAATTTAGTATGCAGGGGGTTTTGGGGGCGATAAATCGATTATATTAAAGTTCAGGTAAAATTTGTGAAAAAACGCTGTTTTTCGGAGGCTTTTACTGAATTTGTTTCACACTTTTTTTTTTTTCGCCTAGTTACACTGCTAGATATAGTTCATAGATACCAATTTGTTTAAAACATCTAACGAAAAGTGTTTAAAACGCCATCATAAGTACAGAGCTTTTGTTTGAAAAGTATGGTGAGCTGAGTGCTCTTAAATGAGTTACTGCTGAGCTTATTGTCGACTCTTCTCAGCAAATGTAACCTTCCGAACCGGTATTAGATAATTAGAGTCAGACTTGTCATAAGTGCCTGCGAAGGTCTATTTGAATAAATGATTGTGAATTGAATTTTTTGAGTGAATTGATTTTCTTTCAATAAAACCTATACTAAATTATACTTTTCTTTCATATTTGTGAAAATATGTGCAAAACAGACTACGAGATGTCCCCCGCGGGTTGACCTTGAAACCGTCCTTCTCCATACCAGGCTATCTGTATACCAAATTTCATGATGATCGGTTGAGTAGTTGAGGCTTGAAACCGTAACAAACAAACAAACGGAGCTACTTTGGCATTTATAATATTAGTATGGATTATCTCCGCCCGCCACCGCCGCCCCTCATTCATAGACGTAAAAATCTTTACCGGCCTTAGTTCGGCTCTGTAACAGCTACACTTTCTTTGTAGGTGTAAGGTAAGTGCACCGGTAATGGACAGCGTACCGGTAATGATATTTTTTTGTTGCATCCTAAAAAATAAGGATTCTACAACTCTTTTCTTGTCTGGCAATACTTTACCAAAGACAAAAGGTATTTAAGTGTCAAAATATTGACAGTTGATGTATGTCAGTTGTTCAGTTTCAAGATGGTAGGAAGTTAAACACGCGTGTCTCCGGTGATGCGGTATTATTAGTGAATTTGATAGCGAGGTAAGTTGCTGATGATTTTTTTTCGTCAAATAAATTAAAGTAATAATGAATAAATATTAAGTTTGTGGCATAATTAAAGACTTTTCCAATCAAATCAATATCAAAATATTGTAAACAATAACGGAGTTTGCTTTTTTTTTGCCATGTTCATAACTGGTACCTGGAATTAAGTTTTCTTGTAGGTATTTAAAGAGTTGCTGCAAAATAACTAGGTAGCGCTGTCATCACCAAATTGAATTGTCAAATCAAAAATATGCTGTCACATAACTTTAGTGTTGCCACATAGGCCAACAACGGACGGTGTCCATCCTTTTCAAATTCAAAATCGACAATTGAAAAAAATATATATACAGATTTCTTCTATTAAGTGTTAATTGATATTAATGGCAACCATGAACATGATTAAATGAAACCAAATTTCAGAGGAGCAAAACTTAATTTTCGTTGCTTTTTGGTAACAGCCTGTTTTTTTTCGTCCGAAATTAGTAATAAGAGGCGGCAACACTGGTATGAGTGGATGTTTGTTCCTATGTTTGCGTTGTTTGTTTTGTTGTGGAAGTCACGCTTAAGGATTATTTGTTTCTATCATTGTTTTGATATTCGTTGGACATCCACCCTTGTTGCTCTTATCCACTGTGACCTTAGTGGTTCGTCAGTTGGAAATGTAAGACGTCCCTTATTGGTACAATTCACAACTGCACAAACACGCATTTTCAATAGTTTTCAAATCATTCAAATCTAAGCTAAATTTCACAAAAGTTTTGAACAAAACACACATGATAGTGACATAATACTAGTTACAGACGATCCGACTGTCGGACGTCTGATGGTCAGGGCCGTGTGTAGCGCGGCAGGACTCTCTAAGTATATACTGTAGTCTTTGGGCAGGACGTCGAAAGCTTCCAACCGGTATTAGTAATAATTATGAGGGTCCTGCCGCACTATACACTTTCCTACGGCAGGACGTACCTTGGCCGTGTCTCCTGCGTAATAATAAAAATAGGAGTCCGACATTGGAACATCTTCTTCTTATTTTTAATTTTGGCAACCAAGCCCAAATTAAGGCTCATTTCTGCCAGTGTCGAGTAATATTATAGTTTCCAGTCACAATAAATCACTTCACATTATTGTCATCAGTCAGTCACTGTCCATAAAAGTCATGTTTTACTACAATGGTGGTCATTGTTCTAAAACTCTTCACGGACATTTTGAGACAACTTGAAAAGTCACGATACACATAATTCATTTCATTTCAGTTCACTGGTGCACATGGATGATCTTTATTGGGTAAAATACCACCAAAAATACACAATAAAACTCAAAATACACAAATTTATGAAAATAGAAATGAAAACGCTACGTCACTCTGCAAGTTCCCGCCAAAAAGTCCATTGGAACGTCTATTACCAGTATAAAACCAAATAGTTATGGGCTGCGTTCAGTAACAACGCCGTGTGATCGCCGGAAGATCATCGTTGCGTTCAGTAACAGTTCAATAACATGTGTAGTAACTGAACGCACCCATGAAGTTACATCGTTTTTTTTTTTATTGAACTGACAGCAAGATAATTCGTTTCAGTCATATTAACGCCATCTATTGAGACTTAAAGAAAAGAAAATTAAATACCTACAAGAAAACTTCTCATTATGACATGTCCTAGTTATGGACATAGTGTCGATTACTAGTGTAGTGCATTTTTTAAAAGATTTTAGTCGATTATAAGATTTTTTCGCGAGGCGAATGAAATATCTTTTTACGACGACTTTATAAAGCTTTTTACCAGTAATGGACAGACGTGTCCATTAGTGGTTTGTCCATCACTAGTTCATTCCATTACTATGGTTACAGGTCGGTTAACTAAAGCTGGCACGTTTCAACACATTTACACCGTCTCTCTCGCGCAAAGTCAAGCTTATGAGTATGAAGGAGACAGTTATTGTTTTGCTTTTGCTACTGCTCATAAATATAGAGTGGTCTATTTTTGCATTCGTCCATTAGACTTGACTGATTGCAAATTTATAAGTACTGTGAACGTGCCAGCTTTCGTTAACCGACCTGTACTACAAATAAGTTTTTTCTTGCAGTCATGGCGCCGGTGAAAAATTATACACCACTTCAAATGCAGAACTTAGAAGACGTAATATAACAAATAAATTTCTAACTAAACTGTATTTTTATTTATTTGGGTATGTTTAAGTGTTCATTACCAGGTGTCCAATGCCGGTACACTTTGCATAACTAGCCGTCAATCATTGGTATATGACTTGTCCATTACTAGATAATTTTAAGCCAATTTTCTTTTGTAATTTTATGTTCATAGAAGTTACTAAAATAATTACATTATACTTTTATTAGATGCTAAACATCCATGACCAACTTTATCTGCAGCCTTGCAAGAATCGGCCTGCAACTTTTTTTTTTGGAAATTTTAAACATTCTCCATCGATCTTAAACCGTCCATCACTGGTACACTTACCTTAATTGGCTTCAAATTTTTTTGCGAATCTTATTATACATTGCGAAATTATTTCTTAATAAAAACACCATAATAAATATATTGAATTTGTAATGAAATCAAAACTAACCGATGAAACGTTATTCCTGGTAATTCCTTATGACTTGAACTATCACACTTATAGGCACTACACTTAACCATATTTAATCCTAGATTTTCGCCCTATTTCTACAAAAACAATTAATATTTCGCAATAAAACCAAATAAAAACATACAGTTGTTGACCCGTCACACGGATTATCATGACAGATCAGATGACGGAAAATGACTTCAATTTATCTTTTAATATGTAAAATAGGTTTAGTCTGTTAGTACCATCGAACAATTAACACAATTAGCACAATGACGTTCATTTTGGTTGAAATATATTCCGCCAATTTCCCACCGCCGACAATGCGCTCTGATTGGCTAAGTCACGCACGCATGCACTCTGATTGGCCAAGTCAAAAACACACGATGCAGTGATTGGTGCTTACTGTTCAAATTCAGTGACAAATCACTGACGAGTTTCGGAAATTGATTGTTCATTATTACTACTCTAAATGGATCTTTCCTCGATGGTTAGTACTACTCATACGTCTGTGGAAGAAGAATTTTATTTAGGCCATAACGCACCATCCGACCGTCGGACTCGTTCGGACTTTGGTCGGACTCCTACTTACCTACCTACTTAAATACCTACGTCACCGCGTCGATACGTCCTACTAGTCTGACGTGACGGGCCTACGAACGTTCCGACCCTAGCAGGCTTTGAGTATTAAAATACTCAAAGCTAGCAGGCCTGTCCCACTCCCATGTTTAGGTACGTACAATGCCGTACGTACGGCAGTGTTGCCAACTGCTAGCATTACTAAGTAGCTAGACATCTTGCAAAAAGTAGCTAGATTGCCAGATTTTGATACCCAAAAAAGTTGCTAGAAGTAGCTAAATATTTCCAAGTAGGTAGATATAACAATAATATTGTTAAAGAGAATTGAAAATCAGTAAATTAAATACGTTTTTTTCAAGTTAATTAATTTTCACAATATATTTAACAGCGAGCATTAGTTTTAAATGAGGAGATTTCTTATGCTACCTCTATGGTCAAAATAATAATAAATACGGCTTCCGTCATGGTCGTTCAGCTGGTGACCTTCTCGTTTACCTGACGCACCGATGGGCTGAAGCCATAGAGAGCAAAGGCGAGGCATTGGCAGTTGCCTTGATGTTGCTAAGGCCTTCGACCGGGTCTGGCACAGGGCACTTCTATCGAAGCTACCGTCATATGGAATTCCCGAGGGTTTGTGCACCTGGGTGACCAGCTTTCTTGCTGATCGGAGTATCAAGGTCGCTGTTGACGGATGTTGCTCCGACATCAAGAATATTAATGCTGGCGTACCACAAGGCTGCGTGCTATCGCCCACACTGTTCATCCTGCATATCAATGATATGCTGAAAATCCCCAGCATTCACTGCTATGCGGATGACAGCACTGGTGATGCTCAATATACTGGCCGTGCTAACAACCCTCGGTCCATGGTGGAGGAAAGCCGAATACAACTTGTGTCTGAAGTCGAGACCTCCTTGGAGCAGGTCTCGGAATGGGGGAGACTTAATTTAGTCCGATTCAACCCTTCGAAGACACAGGTCTGCGCGTTCTCCGCGAAAAAAACCCCGTTCGTAGCTGCACCAAAGTTCGAAGACACTCCCCTAATCATCTCAAAGAGTATCGGGATCCTCGGTGTTGACATTGCGAGTGATGTCCAGTTTCGAGGTCATTTGGAAAGTAAAGCCAAATTGGCTTCAAAAAAGTTGGGTGTGCTAAATAAAGCTAAGTGGTACTTCACGAATCTCCAGCGGCTACAGCTTTATTAAGCGCAGGTTAGGCCGCATATGGAGTACTGCTCGCACCTCTGGGGAGGCGCACCCGCTTATCAGCTTCATCCACTTGCCTCGGTGCAAAGGCGGGCCATTCGTATTGTTGACGATCCCATACTCACAGGCGGTTTAGAACCTCTCAGCCTTCGGAGAGATATAGGCTCGCTTTGTGTGTTCTACCGTCTGTATAATGGAGAGTGTTCTAAAGAACTCTTTGACCTGGTGCCATCGTCACCTTTCTACCATCGCACTGCTCGCCGGCGATGTGGAGTTCATCCTCACGTCCTCGAGCCGCCTCGATCGTCCACACAACGTTTCAGTCGGACGTTCCTACTGCGGACCATTAGGATGTGGAATGAACTCCCCATTACGGTTTTCCCTCAGCGCTACGATATGGGGTTCTTCAAAAGAGGCGTAAAAAGAGCTCTTCAAGGTCGGCAACACATTGGCAATCCCCCTGGTATTGCAAATGTCTATAGGCGACGGTGACCACTTTCCATCAGGAGGCCCGTCTGCCTGTTTGTCAACCTCTTGACATAAAAAAAAAAAAAAAAAAAAAAAAAATACCTGTCAAATCGTGTACTTAAGGTTCAAATTGGATCCATAGATCAACATTTTGACAGGTATTTTGATAATAGAGGTATGATAAGAAAACTCCTTATTCCCGGCTACCGACCTATACCCACATCTAGGCCAATAGCGTTGCGTTTAGTCTTTTTCTATCGAGACCCAGTGTCCTATTACAAACGTTCGAAAGTATTGAAAAGTAGCTAGAAAAAGTAGCTAAATCAATTTAGCTACAAGTTTCATTAAATTGTAGCTGCCTAATACCAAAAAATAGCTAGATCTAGCTATAAAGTAGCTAAGTTGGCATCACTGACGTACGGTTGCCACGCGCCTATTGCGAATTTCGCGTACATATTTATTAATAAATCTGTGGGTAAAATATTCGTCATGTACTCAAACATCGTGAACAATTATTTATTCTGTGCTAGTACGCTAAAATGAAGGTAAAAACGTAAAAACCAAAGAAATTGAATATGCGTAGAAATCATAGAATAAAGACTAGTAAAGAAAGACCTCTAATAAATGAAGCGACTTCTGAATAGCTCAAAAACATACTGCATCGAGTTTGTATGCTAACAAGGATCCGATCACAGAATACTTTTTATCCTCTCATTTTACAAAGCATATCTAGCTACTTTCGATACTTGCATATCTTAATACCCAGCTTTCGTTTAGAATAACTAAGATTTAACAGACAGTCAGACAGGTAAAAATCAATAAAAAACAATATTTCAAACTTTGACTAATGATATATCAAGACTGAACTACGAAGCTGTTTACGCGTAGATAAAAATGTCCTCTAACTGTTAGAGCGCAAATCATTTTCCCGCCCTCAGTGTCAATCGAGACGTCACTGGGACACAACCAAATTCACCAAAAGTGTATTGTTCCAAAATGTCTTTTTGTGTGATAAAAGTGTGCAGAAACTACATAAATCGATCTAGATAAAAAAAAACTGAGCTATCATCAGTAAGTAACAATATTTCCTATTAGTTCCTGCAATATAAGCCATTGAAATTTTTCGAAAATAAATTATTTTGAGTAAGCGCCATATTTATGTATTGCCTGTCCTGCCAGTTTATGAACTCGAAACTCCCATGGTATGGTATCAGTCAATAGCTAAATAAGAGTATGTAGATACTTATATATCAAAAGCGACGGTGACGTGTGCGAAGTTGACGTGTTTATCGTTTTCGGATTTTTCGATCATAGTTATTATGCGTGTGACGTCCATTTTGTGAAAATCTCGAATTGAATTTTAAAATGGCGGTCTTTTTTTTTTAATTACTGATGTCATTCTCGATAGTGGATGTCACGTTTTTAAATTGTTTTTTTAGTTGAAAATGAGACTTTTTTTTACAGAATACCAATTGATCCAATTTTAAGAAGCCAATGGATAGACATCATTCGGAAAAGCCGTAGTGAAGATGTCTGGAAACCAGCCAAAAAATCTGTTCTTTGCTCTGACCACAGATTACAGAATAATTCAGATGGAGCGCGCGGAACACGAAAGTGAAGCCAAAAAAGCAAATACAAATTGAAAATCTGATACCTGGTATTCGTTTTCCAGTTTGTATTTGCATTGTTTAACCAGTTTCTTTATAAAGGAGTGTTTTTTGTTAAATAAAGTTTGTTAAACAAAGCAAATACACATTCAAAAGCGAATACCAGGTACGTGTTTTTCAATTTGTATTTGCTTTTTTGGTCTCACTCCCGTGTTCCCCGCGCTCCATCCTTATTCTGTAAGCTGTGGCTCTGACCATTTCAATAAAAATAACATATATTTTGTAAATAAGCAGGGACGCCGGAGATTAAAAAAGGTAGCAGTGCCTTGCAAGGCAAGTATTTTTTACAAGCTTTCATTTTACTTGCAATGTTTGTATGTTTTCGGACCAAATCTTGCAAGTCGAATTTCACCCACTTCCAGTGGTCAGATTGACTTGATGTTTGGTATACTAGGTATTTTGGTATATAGGTGGTAATTCCAATATACCAATATATTGGACCTACAACAAAAAGTACAGTCACCAAAATAAGTTTGTATTAAAATGAAATATTAAAAAAAACTTCCGCGGACGCTCGGACTGTGGAATGAGCTCCCCGCCGTGGTTTTCCCAATGGAGTGCAGCATGGGGTTCTTCAAAAAAGGTGTGAAGAGATTTCTTCAGGGTCGGCAACGCGCGAATGATACCCCTGGTGTTGCAAGCGTCCATAGGCTACGGTAACTGCTTACCATCAGGCGGGCCGTATGCTTGTTTATCGACTAAGTTGTATATATATAAAAAAAAATGGCTCGATTTGACTTAGTTTGACTCGGTTTGACATGATTTGACTCGATTTGCTTGTTTTGACTCAATTTCACTTGATTTGACTCGATTTGACTTGATTTGACTTGTTTTGACTGGATTTGACTCGATTTGACTTGATTTGACTAGATTTGACTTGATTTGACTTGGTTTGACTCGGTTTGACATGATTTGACTCGATTTGCTTGTTTTGACTCAATTTCACTTGATTTGTCTGGATTTAACTTGATTTGACTCGTGTTGACTCGATTTCACTCCATTTCACTCGATAGTAAGATAAGTAAAAATAATAAGTATTAAATTAATATCGGCGCCATTAATCTTATTTATATTATCATGTATTATCCCGATTCAACTTTTATTTTCGTAGTTTACAAAGATATCGAAACCGTAATATATTTTTCCCCATTTTATTGGATTTTTCAACAACTGGTAACATTATAAACTTCACTATGACAAGCAGAATGACGTAACGCGAGCATAAGACGTAGCAAAGTTGGCCACTTTTTAAAAGTCATGTAGTATAGGGATGGTCGTTCTAGACGTATATATTTTCTAAGATTTCAAAGTAAAAAATTTTTTTTTGTGATTAAGTATATTTATATAAGATTAACCTATATTTATTCTGCAGAAAAGTGCAATTCGTGCGATTTATTGTTTGGGCCCTCGCGAATCACTAAAGCCGTGTCCGCTGCGCCATGTTTTGAATAAACCGTAGATTGAGGCTTAGGTAGATTTGCTGTCAGCGAATGGCGAAGAAGAAAGCTACATACAATTAATACTGCCATATTTACACTTTTACCCCATTATGTGGGTAAACTGGTATTGGGTATTTTGGTTTTACTATACAATGGGTGTGGCAGGTCTCAATCCCATACATAGGTTGATCGTTTACTAACGATGACGATTGTCGACAACCATCTTGTCTAGGGGGGCAGATGACACTGTTATAACTTCAAAGAAGTCAAAATAAAACACGGGATTGATGAAGTATACTTTAATTAAGACCTTAAGAGACATAAGGACTAGAAGACTTTTTTTATGAGTTGTTGTGACTTATCACGTTTTGACCTGACCCCTTTTGAAATATTATGTAATTAATCTAATCCTGTTTTGAAAAGAGTAATTGCTGAGTTTATTGCCGGCTCTTCTCAGCAAATGCAACCTTCCGAACCGGTATTAGAGTATTAGAGTCAGACTTTTCATAAGTGCCTGCGAAGGTCTATTTGAATAAATGATTTTGAATTTGAATTTGAATTTGACCGCAACCTGCTCAGGTATTGATTGTATAAGATTAAATATTCGGCCGGGGCGTGGTTAATAAATAGTTAATTTAATACTTTATATGTTAATGTTAATAATGTCAGTGATCGTTCAATTTTCGCTGAGAACAGTCGTGCAACTCGCGAAGACGCGACCGTGCGGTCCAAATAGTGCAAAGTGCTAACGCATCATAATATACTATGGGTGTGGCAGGTGTCAATCCCATACATAATAAATAAATAAATAAATATCCTGGGACATTCCTCACACACGGTCATCTGATCCCAAACTAAGCAGAGCTTGTACTATGGAAACAAGATAACTGATATAATACATATACTACTGTTGTAAATACATACTTAATATACATAATTACACCCAGACTCAGGACATACAGACATGTTCATGCACACAAATGCATGTCCTGTGTGGGAATCGAACCCACGACCTGCGGCGCGTAAGGTGAATCTTAACCAACTGCGCCAACTGGCCCGTCAATACATAGGTTGATCGTTTACTAACGATGACGATTGTCGACAACCAACTTGTCTAGGGGGGCAGATGACACTGTTATAACTTCATAGAAGTCAAAATAAAACACGGGATTGATGAAGTATACTTTAATTAAGACCTTAAGAGACATAAGGACTAGAAGACTTTTTTTATGAGTTGTTGTGACGTTGTGACTTATCACGTTTTGACCGACAACTGCTCAGGTATTGATTGTATAAGATTAAATATTCGGCCGGGGCGTGGTTTATAAATAGTTAATTTAATACTTTATATGTTAATGTTAATAATGTCTTCGTACGTATTGTACAATAGCTTTTATTTTTTACGTACAATAGCATTGCCGAAAGTTGACGCCTATTGAAAGGACTCAATAATCAACGATGTTAACTCTCTACTGTGGTTTTGCGTAAAATTACGTCTGAATTACGGATTTGGGTTGAAGGTAGTGCGAAAAGCAATATCCGAATTCGGTCCGAGTTCTAGATCTGTATTTTCGCGGATTCGAATCGGACGTTAGGCGGAACCGCTCTAAGGCCTGTTACATATTATAGAAAATCGTAGTTTAGAAGGAGTTAGTTGACAAACAGACGGAAAGTTGTACGTTGCCCTATTCGTCGAATGGTTGAGTCATATAACACTACTTTTATAGATATAGACATATTAGCATGTTCAAAATTTAAATTTAAAAGAGACGCCTTTAAACATTTACATAGTTTGCCCAATATAACTACAACTTAAAAATCTATCAATCAAATCACTTGATAATTTATAATTTATATGTATGAAGGACAATGTATTTAACTTGTTTTATATTTACAGTTTTTAAGCATCACTTGAAGCCTCTAGTGGCACAGTTTAGGTAATTTCGCAATTTAATATGCGGATAGTGCAGTAGGCTGCAATATTGTTATTATTTTTAAGATTGTCAAATTTACCATTTTATATTGTAGCTGTTTACTGTCCCTAAATAAATAAAATAAAGCAAGTTCATTTTATATTATGTGGTGAAGACTGATTAGACAACTGATAGGTGAGACAATTATACCAAACTATCCTTTGCTTCCATATAAACTCCCGAAGTTTCATATTTAGAGTTACTCGGTTGAGCCTGTCGGAGAAAAAATATTTATTTACCTATATATCTGTTTTCTATTTATTTTATCTGAAATAGAAAATATGTATGCATATTATTATCCTCTTTATTATGTTTGGTGGTTTAAAAATTAGGCACATGCCTACATATATTGCTTCCATGTATCATCGTCGTTATTTATAAGTTATTATTTCCAAAGTAATTATTTTTAATGTTTGTATCAAACTTACGTATAAATATATAAAACAAATTACTAATGTAACTTACGTGGATTAAAACTACAAAAAATAAAACACGCTATTTAAAGTGGTAAAAATAATAAAATGCTGGTATCCCCATCAACTTATAATCCGACTATTTACGAATGACAGGTAGTACCATAGTTAACCACCCACAATAATAAGCCTCACACTTTGGTCGGTTAGAAAATTGCTTGCCATCAACGAGGTCAACGACACTGATGTCAAGAATGGAAACCTATACGCGAGATAGGATTCAGTTCTAAGTATGGGGAACCCCCAAAATTTATTGTTTTTTTTCTATTTTTGTGTGAAAATCTTAATGCGGTTCACAGAATACACCTACTTACCAAGTTTCAACATAATAGTTCTTATAGTTTCGGAAATAAATGGCTGTGACATACGGACGGACAGACAGACAGACAGACAGACATGACGAATCTATAAGGGTTCCATTTTTTTGCCATTTGGCTACGGGACCCTAAAAAGAAGCTTAAAGAAGAATGGAAGATACATTGGAATTACATTCAAAGTGGAAGTTTCATACACACAAAGACGCTGTAACCTGTTAAACCTAAAATCCTTTTGTATATATTATAAAACGCAACGTCTATCCGTTAGGGTCTATTCTCACGTACTACAACCACACTACAACCGCAACCCAACCACATCACAACCAGAACCACACCACGTGGGCGGGCGCTAATTTGTAAGAATGTTAATAGTTGAATTCACACGAACCACATTTTGCCGTCACTATCGACCGCGTGTGTAATGGTGAGAGATGAGAAATGGTAAAGGCTTATGGTATACGTCGATAAATTCAGAATTTCTTTCCATTCCTTGGTTCTCAAACAGAAAGGATTTCATTGGTAGAAAATTTTATACCACGTTATCGAGACTCAGATTTGGACATTACCGTTTAAATGCACATCTCGCTAGAATGAGAATTATTTCATCACCATCTTGTAATTTGCAGAAATTACAAGATGGTGACCTTGATTGTGACCAAACTGCGGATCACATAATTTTCAGCTGCCCTGCTTTTACAACAAGTTTTACAATTGAAAGATTGCTGTTGATCGAAGATCTAATTAATATTTGTAAAGAATCTGAAAGCGTCCCGCGTACCCTTCATGAAATTTTAAGAAATTTTAACACTTACATACCCATATACAAGTTTATATTGAGAAGTGTTAACGATCTCTAATACATACTACCTTTATTTTATGGATTATGAGGAAAAATAACGGATGAGACATGGCTTCGGCCAACCGGCCCTATAAAATATCATATCAGACTTAGCTTTGACCTTCTTTGAAAAAATCAGACATGGCTTTAGCCTTTTGAATTGAATAAATCAGACTTGGATTTGACCTTTTTTTAGAAAAAAAACAGACATGGCGTTCGCCTTTTGAACTTGAATATATTATGAACAAATGAAAATAAGACTAGGCTGTATGGCTCAGACCTTTGCCTGCCTTTTGGCGAATATTATAGACAACAACAATCTTTCTTGTTCTTGTTTGTGTGCGTACCAGTCTGTCGCGACTTAGAAGAAGAAAAAAGTCAATGAAGTTTGGTCATAGTTTGGTAGAACTTTTATGGTGCCCTCTCATTTCCGTAGTCTGTCTCGCTCTATGATTAAACGTCATCTGTCACTTGTTTTTTCCCTCCAGTTTTAAATAAATGAAAACATTTTGATAAGTTGAGAATATTATATTATATTACAGAATATTATACAGGATAGTGGTTAATCTAATTGCTAAGTAGAATAATAAGTGTTTTGCTTACGAAACCGTTTCTTTTTTAACTAAGATTGAAATATAGAAAATGCGAAGTGTGCGGATTAAGATCGGAAAGGAAAGATGGTAAAAAACGTGTTTATAAGGCCAAATTTCCCCTGGATGCAGTTCAGTAAGTAAAATATCATATAATTTATGAGTTCTATAATTCCTTTAATAAAAACATCTAAATATAGTATCTTAAGGTAATATACCATAATAATATATAAGAAAATAGAGTTGTGCAACATTTATTATCGAATTCGATATCGATATTTTTATATTTTTAGGTGCCGAAAATGGGTGAAAATGACAGGCAACGAGGACTTGGCTTACATTCCAATAGAGAAACTAAATGAATTAAAATATATTTGCGGAAACCATTTTATTGAGAAGGACTTTCAGAAAAAAAAAAACACGGCTAAAGAAGACTGCAGTTCCATCCATAAGAATCTCAGCTAAGCCACTCTCTAAAGACAAACTTAAGGGATTTCCCTGCTACCTTTATAAAGAACAGTGAGCATCAGGTCAGTAACACACATATTTAAAATCAATACAAATAAAACGATAATTTATTATATAAATTTTAAATATTTTCACATTCATCTAGATTATCCACCTACTCCTTCGGCCCCAAATGCTTCTTTGGATATTGAACAATCTATAAATTTAAATGATAATTTATCAGTAAATTGCAATGAAATTTATAGCGAGTATGATATTCCAGTAGAATATACTATAGAGGTGAGCCATACAAGTGAGCTGCAAGATATATAGCCACTTTTTGATTTTATTTCACAAGACTTTATAAAATCAATTTGATACAAAATAATGATCATCTTCTATTCCAGATATTCCGCATATTCATACTGTTCCTGCTAGCGGTAGAGCTAAAGGGGTCATTGGGGAAATTGTTGTTAAGTGTAAAGCGTTGAAAGGTTCGGTCTTTAAGGGTCAGTTCACACCTGGAAAGGATAAAATATACGACTATATCGCACTAAGGGATCGCCTTCCACCATGAAGGATACACTATCTCTTACGTACCCGACTCTGGATCTATGTAAAACTGTTGATTCATGTGTTTCTGTATTTGAGCATAATGTAAGAGAAAATCATCACTCTATCAATATTGGCAAGTATTGCCAGTTAATGATGATGACAGACCTAAATTTATTATGGTTGTGTGAGAAGCACATTAAAAATGTATCTGAGGCTTTGCTGTCTCGATTGACAGCTTTATTAATCAGAAATGAATGTCGTAAAGTTAATGCTTCCGTTAGTGACACAGAACAGTTTAATGCAGACAAAAATAAAATTGCTCAATTAACGAGTTCAGCAAAATAATATGACTGTGCTATCTAATATGTAACATAACATATACAATTTAGGATTCTTCTTATGGCTAATCCTAGTTTAGGACTCTTATGTAGCCAATCCTATTATTAAGGTTACGTTGTGGGCAGAGTCAACAAAACTCCAACTTGCGAATATATTTTATTACGCTATATTAGGAGTGCACAACTATAATAATAACATGACACGTGTGTTTATCAAAAGGCAACGTTGAGACTGGGATGCGAGAGACTCTATGGCGACTGTTCTATGGCGACTGAGTGTGACGACTGCATGTGACGACTGCCAGCGGCGCATACGGCGTACGCTTTATATTGCTGGGATAAAGCTATGAGTCCCTACATACAACATATTTTTTTAGGATTCACAAAAAAATACCTTATCAGGGCCTAAACAGGATTTACTTTTTGTTTTGATAAAACGTCTAGTTGCAAATATTATGTAGTTTTAATTAAACTCCAATCACAAACCTTACTGTATATTAATATAATGTGTATTGTATTAGTTAGTTCTTTGTCTCGACATTTTACGGTTTTCTTAAATACCCCGGTCTGTGATCCACAGGAAAAAATGCATCTAATTCCCCTTCCTATTTAATATTATATTTATACAGTAAAAAATATTAATATTTTTTATTATTATGTAACCTTGTGTATTAATATATTGTATGGTATATTATATTTTTATACAAGTCATAATCTGAACAAAGTACCACTGGTTTTGTTTTGGTAGTGCTAAAACAAAATCAGAGGATCTTAAATATCTATATTATTTACAACAGTATATATATATATATCGATATCGATAGATTTAAATATCTACTAAGCAGCGCATCTCTATTTCGTTCTAAGGTTGGTAGTACTGATTCTCACGTTGTTCTCATTGTGGATTTTTTTGGTTCCCAATGGATATTTTATCATTTTTATCTTGCTCTATGGAGTCCCGTCTCTTCTTACGTACCTAGTTATTGAATACTCTTTGGTGCGTACGTATAGATAGGTACCTATTGTTGTGTTTTGTAAAAGATTATTTTGCTTGCAATTCAACAATCGTTTTATGTATTTTTTTAATACATACTATAATAATGATGAAACTAGTTGATCAAGTTGTACGAAGTTTTAAAGTTGCAAAAGTATTTCGCGAAAACACTGACAAAATAAACAGTATAGACTTTTCTCCAAATGGTGAGACATTGATTTCTTGCAGTGAGGATGATCAAATTGTTATTTATGACTGTGAAAAAGGCACCCAAATGATCACAGTGAATAGCAAAAAGTACGGAGTCGATTTAATACATTTCACACATGCGAAGAATACCGCCATTCACAGTTCGACTAAAGTAGACGATACCATTAGGTACTTGTCACTCCACGATAATAAATATATCAGATATTTCACCGGTCATACGAAAAAAGTTGTGACTCTATGTCTGTCTCCTGTAGAAGACACTTTTTTATCGGGATCATTAGATAAAACACTCCGTCTATGGGATTTACGCTCACCCAACTGTCAAGGGCTGATGCATTTATCAGGAAGGCCGGTAGCTGCATATGACCCTGAAGGCCTTATATTTGCTGCTGGCGTCAACTCAGAGAGCATTAAGCTATATGACTTAAGGTCATTTGATAAAGGTCCCTTTGTGACATTTAAATTGAATCAAGAGAAAGAATGTGATTGGACTGGTCTGAAATTTTCACGAGATGGGAAAACAATGCTAATAAGTACAAATGGTTCAATAATAAGATTAGTTGATGCATACCATGGCACTCCTCTACAAACTTTTGCAGGTCACCTGAATAACAAAGGTATACCAATTGAAGCATCATTCAGCCCAGATTCACAGTATATATTCAGTGGGTCAACAGATGGAAGAGTTCATGTCTGGAATGCTGATACTGGGTACAAAGTTTGCGTTCTTAATGGTGATCATCCTGCACCCATTCAGTGTGTCCAGTTTAACCCAAAGTTTATGATGCTAGCTTCTGCTTGTACCAATATGGCATTTTGGTTACCTACAATAGATGATGTTTAATTCATGTATGCATGTTGATTACAAAGTTATAATGTGTCTCGATATTAAGTAATAAGTATTTTTAACTTCCATAAAAAATTGTTTTTTTTGAAATTGTGAAATAAAGCACTCAACCTCAAATATTATTCCAACTAGCTTTAGCCCGTGACTTCATCTGCATAGATTATTTCTTTTTTCTAGATATGAATCATTGTAACAATATTGAGCTTTGTTCATGGCTATTGCCCGCTACTATGTGTGATATTTGACCAAAGTCCAGGTAGATTGAGAGCTCACATGCAAGCATGCCACTTAAAACTGAAACAGTCCTGCCGCAAATAAACTCTAGCAAATTTCAGAGTTTTTCCTTGTGATTTATTAATAGTCATTGCGAAATAAACCTTGATAAGGAACTGTAATCTTTTAAATTCAAATGGAAGGTGATTTGGGATCAATGGTATATGCGGCACAAAGACTGTTTCTCCTCTGGCTGAACCAGTTAATATTTTGGCCTCAACATCGAGGAAAGATCCCTTTAGAGTAGTTATAATGAACAATCAAATTCCGAAACTCGTCAGTGATTTGTCACTGAATTTGAACATTAAGCACCAATCACTGCATCGTGTGTTTTTGACTGGGCCAATCAGAGTGCATGCGTGCTTGACTTAGCCAATCAGAGCGCGTTGTCTGCGGTGGGAAATTGGCGGAATATATTTCAACCAAAATGAACGTCATGGCGCTTCTTTGTGTTAATTGTTCGATGGGCCTCAATAACATTGCGGTGGAGAGCTGTTACTTGTAGTCTAGTTCCACAGCACAATTTTGGAGGCTGTATATTTCTAATAAATATGACAGGAGCATCTACATGTATGACATGGATTACCCGGCGGATTAAAAGAGTTTGAAAATTGAACAGGTTGATTTACCGACTCATCCATATCATCCACGGTGGCAACATTTCATTGATTGCAGTGGGTCGGGCATTTTTAGGAGTCATAATGGCTCTCTCGCGCATACATACACTGTCCGATCAGCTGTTAAGGGTCTATGTATGGGAAGGTGAAATATGATTTTTTTTTGGTGTCGAGATCTGGATTATTTATCTAAAATTATACCATGAGACCTATCCACAAATTCCTCAACCATTTCCACACAGCTGAGATTCGTGGCAGAAAGAGAGACGGATAGACAGGTGGAGACCTATGCACAAGTTCCTCAAACATTTCATGACAGCCGAGATATTTGCTCATGGCAAACAGACACATAGACGAATACACGGGTGGAGACCTATATCCACAAGTTTCTCAATAATTTCCAGACAGCTCACATCCTCGAGCCGCCTCGATCGTCCACACAACGTTTTAGTCGGACGTTCTTACTGCGGACCATTCGGTTGTGGAATGAGCTCCCCATTACGGTTTTCCCTCAGCGCTACGATATGGGGTTCTTCAAAAAAGGCGTAAAAAGAGCTCTACAAGGTCGGCAACACATTGGCAATCCCCCTGGTATTGCAAATGTCCATAGGCGGCGGTGACCACTTACCATCAGGTGGCCCGTCTGCCTGCTTGTCAACCTGTTGACATAAAAAAAAAAAAAAAAAAAAAAATAAGCTGAGATATTTTTGTCTGTCTGTCAGTCTGAGTACCTAGACTTTGCCTCCTTCCTTATGTGTGTACCGCTTGTACAACGTTCAGTTCTCTGAAGAATTGTTTGACCAGCAGGGCTATTTTAAAACGTCGGATTCGATATCGGAAACGGATTCAATTTCCGAGGCGAACTTCAGCAATTGCTATTTTAATTTCCGAAATCTTTTCGATAAATCGAATTGATATTTCCGTAAAGAGACATCAAAAATATTCGAATTCAGAAATTAAAACAGCAATTGCGGAAAATCGCCTAGAGTAGTTTTTGAATCCGTTTCCGATATCGAATCCGAGCGTTTTAAAATTGATGCCCAGGGGCTACCTTCTACCATCGCAACTCTCGCCATCGACGGGGAGTCGTCTTCGTCCAGCCGGTATTCTATGGTTTCGTCATCAAATATACAGTCCACACAAGTTTCAAGCAGGTCAAATCAAGTGAGCTCGCCACAGACAGTCCTGATTGGACTATTTCCTTGAGATCTGTAAAAAAAATACCAAACAAGACTGGGCCTAGTACAGAACCTTGAGGGACACCACTGTGAACATTAAAGGAGTTTGTCAACTGTTCTCCAACTCTGACTTTGAAACGTCTTTCAAAGTTCTTCCACTAAGAAAGTCCTCTATCCACAGAAGAAGTTTCCCTCGAATTCCAAAATGTTCTAACTTCGCAACCAACCGTTTTATCGGAACACGGTCAAATGCTTTCTTAAGTCTAGATATAAACATTGTCTGTGGGTCCATATT
This sequence comes from Achlya flavicornis, assembly GCA_947623365.1. Classification (NCBI taxonomy): domain Eukaryota; kingdom Metazoa; phylum Arthropoda; class Insecta; order Lepidoptera; family Drepanidae; genus Achlya; species Achlya flavicornis. The sequence goes on from OX392468.1 coordinate 11,198,154, forward strand.
TATCCCATAGCAAGTTAGTAGTACCTAACTGTTAGATCTTTTAGGCACAAATCCATGTTGTTCATTCATTATAATCTGTTCCCTAGACAAGAATTTTCTGATATTATTGGCAACTATTTTTTCCATTACTTTGTAATATCGTAATATGTATATTATACAAGCAAGGATGTTATAAAACTTAGTAGGTAGTAAGGTAGTCTGTGTATACAAGTTTACACAGATTACAGAACAAAAGGCAGATAGAGCGCGCGGAACACGGAAGTGAGGCCAAAAACAAAGCAAATACAAATTCAAACCCGAATACCAGGTACAGTCGAGGACATAAATATGTATACAATTAGTAAAATTCAACAACGGTTTCCTCTTAAACTACTGATTGAAATTATGAGATATTATAAAGGCAGAATCTTCTAACATATACTATTACGATTTTTGTAATAGTTTAACACTTAAATGTTAAACATGCGAGAAAATCGCTTTTGAATTTCAAAAAGTGTATAAGGGAAGCTGCTGTACCTTGATACATTTTTCATTAAATTATTTATAACAATAAAAGTATGATGCCTTTGCTGATGAAAATATTTGTATCTTAAAAAGAAACTAATTGAGCTCAAAATATAAAATATACAAAAGTACAGGTTACCATCTTAATAGTTTTTTTATTATATAATTAAGAAAAGGTATTTTGATCAAGGTACAACAGTGCCAATGTACCTTGATACGGCACATGTTGTACCTTGATCATGGGCAGTTTTATGACAAATAAAAGGGATTATAGAATTGAATATCAATATTATATTAGTTTTCTATATTTCTTGTTCTATGTTACGACATCGCGACATCAGGAATAAATTGCTACCAGTAACGCCATCTGTTATTGAATAGCGGTACTATCAGTTACGCCATCTGTTGTTGTATAGGACTAAACATCTATCAAGCAACGCCATCTATCGCCGAATAGCTACCGGCTTCTGGAATATTCCCGATAGCACTGTAGGCATGTAGAATACGCGGGTAAATTGTAGAATGTTCCGGATGCCGTTTATGAAGTATAAATACGAGACAATACACACAGGGAAGTTTGAGTTTGATTTACTGAATACAGTTAAGTGCTAGTGAACTATTTAATTTCTGAGTGTTTTAATAAAAGTGTGACCAGTGTTTTGGTAAATTCGTGTACCATTATTTATCCTGAACCCCAGCTCGTAACAATTGGTGTCAGAAGTAGTAGGATAAATAATGCCGGTTATGCCAAAGGAAGTCACTGAGGGTGTCCGTACAAGGGGCCAGCGGCAGCAGGAGATGGATGAAAGGAGGTTTGGAGGTCCTCCGTCGCAGACTTCGAGTGGCCAACTGCCTCTTTGCCAGTTGCCGACCCACCTGAAGTCAGAGCAGTACCTGCAACCCCAGATCTTGGCGCTTTGATGGTAATGCTACAGGAGCAGGCTTGCCGACTGGAGGAACAGCTACAGCGGGATAAGGAGGAGCAGGCTCGCCGTCAGGAGGAGCAGGCTCGCCGTCAGGAGGAGCAGGCTCGCCGTCAGGAGGAGCAGGCTCGCCGACTGGAGGAACAGCTACAGCGGGATAAGGAGGAGCAGGCTTGCCGTCAGGAGGAGCAGGCTCGCCGACTGGAGGAACAGCTACAGCGGGATAAGGAGGAGCAGGCTCGCCGCCAAGAGGAACATATGGCTTTATTAGAAAATTTACAAGTAACTCTTGGCAAGGATCTCAAGGTGGTGAAGGAACAGCTTCAGCATCATGAGTCCCGTATCTCGGAATCCGAAAATCGTATGTCCAAGGCCGAAGTACAGATAGAAGACGTGAAGAAGGCCCTGGTTGGACTCAAGGTTGGAACTGCTACTTCTTTACCTGTGGCTTCTTCACGTGGTTTCAAGGTACCGCCATTTGATGGCACCTCGTCATGGTCAGCCTATAGAATCCAGTTCGAAGCTGTCATGAAGGCGAATGGTTGGACTAGGGCACAGGCGATGACAGCACTCACTTTGGGTCTTCGCGACCAGGCCCTCACTATACTGGAGGCCCTCGGTAAGGACGTGACGTATGAGCAACTGTTGGAAGCTCTAGAATCTAGATACGGGGACGCACACCTGGAACACGTATTCCGTGCCCAACTCAAGGACCGTGTGCAACGGAGCGCCGAAACTATACAACAGTGGGCTCTAGAGGTAGAAAAGCTGGTCCGTAAAGCATACCAGTCTGCACCAGCGATGATCAACGGTAATCTAGTGCAAGCGTTCGTGGATGGTATACGCGACTTGGAAGTCAGAGCTGCCGTGAGATTAGGGCACCACGAGTCGCTGAAAGACGCTTTAGCCCATGCCTTAGAAGTGGAGGCTGTGCGACGCGATGACCGACCTCACCGCATCAGGGAAGTAGTGGCCTCGCCCCGTTGCTACAACTGTGGAGAAAAGGGCCACCTTCGGATGAGTTGCCCGAAGTGGAGAAACTATAGAAAAGAAGAAAATCGACCCCAGGAAGGAAATGCAGCGGTGACTGGTGGCACTGCTCAGCAACAGGGAAACGAATAAACGCCAGGACCGCGGGGCGGGTGCTGGCTGGTGTTCGAAGAGCCCCAAGGATCTCGATCTCACAAGCCCATAACGGGAACAGTCTGATCATTATAGGTGAAATTAATGGCAAGCCATGTAAGGTAACGTTGGATACTGGAGCATCTCGCACGATCGTCAGTTCCCAACTAGCAAGTCGGTTTCTTGGGGACTACTTCAAAGACTACAAGCAAATTGAATTGGTAACAGCTACCGGCCAGCAGATAACCGTCGAAGGCGAGAAGGAGGTAGAATTAAAATTGGGCAACCAAAGTTACCGTCACAAAGTAATCGTGGCCGACATTATGGATGACTGTATCCTGGGATTAGACTTCATGAGGAAACATCACTGTGAGATCGACGTCAATCACGGAGTATTAAAATGTGCTTCGGAAGAAGTCTTCATAGAAGGCGCATCGTCGGGCCAAGTGTATTGCTTGAAGAAGAGTGTTCTCTCTCCCATGTCTGAAACAATCGTGCCGGTAATCTTACCAGAAAATTCAGGTCATGGAAATCGTTGCATCCTTATAGAAAAACTGGACAGTGATCTTCCATGGAAGATGGCACGAACGTTAGTTAAAGCTAACAACGTCTCGGCAGTACGTGTACTAAATTTAAGTGAGCATGAACAAGTACTCAAGAAGGGGACATTAATGGGCACTTGTGAAGAAGTTGCTTGGATGCGTAGATGTCAAGACCAGCCTACGGGGTCTGTTGGGGGAAATGTTCAGTTCAACGTGACAACGCTATTGGAAGACTGTAGTGATAATCGGTCGAAGGAAGAGATGGATAAGGCTAAGAAGATGTTGCTCCGTTACGCTGATATTTTCTCAGTTGGTGATACTGACATAGGGAAGACTGGATTAGTCCAGCACAAAATAAATACGGGTGATGAGTTACCAATCCGCCAACGACCAAGAAGGTTACCCATAGCACGGGAACAGGAAGTAGATGCCATGATCCAGGGAATGGTAAAAGGTGGTGTTATAGAGCCCTCTAGGGATGGGCATTGGGCAGGGAAAGAAAAATATTGGGAAGAAAAGAAAAATACGGGAAAATACGGAAAAGAATGGAAAAATACGGGAAAATTCCCAAACGGCGGGAAAATACTCAAATGGCTTTATGTTCCTCAAAAAACATATTTGTTGATGCTTTTGATTGTTATTTTAATCATTCTTCTTCTGTATTTAAGAGCTGTGCTCTTGTCGGTGTAGCTTCTTCCACTCTGCTCTATCATTAGCCCCATTTTGCACCTCCTTATATGACCCGACGCCTATTTTTGCCTTCATTTGATCTGTGTAACTTATTCTTGGTCTTCCTCTTCCTCGCTTTCCCTCTATCTTTCCTTCTATTATGTTTTTGATAAATTCGTCGTGTCGTATAAGGTGGCCAAACATATTTCCCCTCCTATTCTCTATCGTCTCCATAATGTTCCTTTTCTCTTTTACTCGACTCAATACTTCCTCATTCGTCACCATCTCCGTCCAGCTAATCCTCTCCATTCTCCTCCAACACCACATTTCAAAGGCTTCCAGTCTTTCCCTATCCCTTTGCGTCATTGTCCACGTCTCACACCCATATAGTGCTATGCTCCAAACGTATGTTTTAATAAATTTCTTTTTAACTTTACTTGATATTTTTGCCCTGAATATATGTTTTTTATTTTGAAAAGCTTGCTTGGCTATGGCTATTCTGCTTTTAATGTCTGGGGTACATCTAGAGTCACTGGTGATAATGCTTCCTAAATATTTAAATGTTTGTACTTGCTCTAATATGTTATTATTAATTTTGATTTGGCCGCCGGTAAATGGTTTTTTCGATACTGTTAGAGGTTATGTTTTACTACTATTTATTTTCATGCCGTTTGCTATAAAAGTTTCATTCATACAATTGAGTAACAGTTCCAGATCATTTTCGTTTTCAGCAAGTGCCGCTATATCATCGGCAAATCTTATGAATGTAATTCTTTGGCCATTTATTTTTACACCTATCTCAGTTTTTTCCAAAATTATTTGTATTATTGCTTCTATAAATATGTTGAATATGAGGGGTGAGAGTGTGCAACCCTGTCTTACACCTTGTGTTAGCGACGCGATCTAAATGTCGTCCCATATTTTCATTGTTTGAATTTTTTTAAATTAAATGAATTGTATTTTGCCATATTTAAGTATTAATTGTCATTGTATAGAATTGTCTTAAGGTAAATAATGTGTAGGAAATAAAGATTTTGAGATTGTTGTGTAAAATTATTTAGAAAAATAAGACACTGAAACGCGGCATTACCGAGACGTGAGCCGTTTCAGTATTTTGTATTATTACTCCTAAAGTAATAAGAATATCGAGGTAATTATTATTGTATAAAGTATATAATGTCAATACCTAGTCGATAAACAAGTTCTCATTGTAATAGGACAACCATTTCCAAGAAAAACCCAGTAAATAGGCAAACTACGCATTAGAAGAGCTTAGAGTACCGATAGACAGAGATAGCTAGAAAACAAACCGCTAGAAAAGGTCAAGGGTGATTCGGATTACACCATCGACTCTCATTGGTCAATAATAATTAAAACTAGCGATTTGATTGGTCAGGGTACATTGCCAAAAGGTATAAATATAGACGCGGTTTTCTTGGAATGGCATTCCTACGGCAGCAACCTCCGAGAGAACAACCAAGAAGGAAAAAGAAAAGGAATAATTGTGAAATAAGGAATAAAGGAATAATTGTGAAAGTAAACTGGTGTTTTCATTGAGAGGATTGAAGATCTGCTGCAGCGAATCAACGGGCAGGCAAGAGCCCCAACGAGTACCAGCAACAGTACTGGGCAACCAAGCGCCCCGCCGACCGGGTACTTCACGTACCCCGCCGAGAGTGCTCGTCTCCCCCCCCCCCTCGGCGCCCCGCGCCCTTAGCGGTCCCCCGTGTTCCCCCGCGCCCGCGACGCGCGCCCCTCGCGCCCCCCCCCCCCCCGCGCCCTCATCGGTCCCCCGTGTCCCCCCGCGCACCGCGCTGCGCGCCAATCGTGTTTCACCGCGCCCCGCGTCGCGCGCCCCTCGCGCCCCGCCCCCCCCCCCGCGCCCTTTCGCCCTCCGTGTAGCCACGAGTCTCGTGCTCACGTTGGTACCATCGGCGTCGTTCCCCCGCGCCCCGCAACCCGCGCCCTTAGCGCCCCTCCCCGCGCCCCGTGTTTTACGGCGCCCGCGCCCCCCCCGTATACCCCCGCTCTTGTTCAGCACCACCCGTGTGCTCGCCCCTCCCCCTCCTTTTTCGTGTCACTGATCCGTCTTTGACTCTTCGGATTTCGCTCGGATCTGGTCGCGTCTTTAGTGACTTCGTCCAGCCGGCATTTTATGGTTTCAACTTGTAATATACAGTCCACTCAAGTCTCGAGCAGGTCGGATCAAGTGTGTTCGTCACACCTTGTCTTATCTTAGCTTTTTCTCTTTCTTCGCCAATCTCTATTACCGTTTCTTGGTTTCTATATAACTCATAAATTATTCTTCTATCTCTAAAATCTAATCCTATATTCTTTAATTTTGTCATCATAGTTTTCCAATTTACTTTGTCGAATGCCTTTTCTAAATCTATAAATGCTATATGAGTATTTAATCCAATATCCATTCGTCTGTCTATAGTTAATCTTAATGCCAGAATTGCTTCTCTCGTGCCTTTACTGGTTCTAAATCCATATTGATCAGCTCCTAAATTGGGTTCAATCTTCTTTCTTATTCTTTTTTGAATAATTTTCAATAATATTTTTGATATATGTGATATGAGACTGATGGTTCTATATTCTTCACATTTTAAGGTGTTTTGTTTCTTTGGCAAAGTAACAGTTTTCGTAATTTTAAAATCATCGGGTATCTTTCCTGAGGCGTATATTAATTTTACTAATTTATACAATTTTTCCAAAAGTGATTCATTTGAGTATTTTATGAGTTCTATAGCAATATTATCGTCTCCTTTAGTTTTATCATTTTTAATAGAATCAATAGCTGCATCAAATTCCTCTCTTAAAATATCTGGACCCGCACTATCTTGATCTACTAGCATTTCACATTCTATATCATCTTCTTTCAATCCATTTCCATCGTATAGCTTCTCTATATACCTTTTCCATCTATCTACGACTTCTTTGTTATCGACTATGATGTGTCCATCCTCGTGCATTATTGCTGTACTCTTTGGCTTATTCTTTTTACTTAAGTTTCTTATAATATTATACGCTATATCTATTTTACCTCTACTAGTATAGTACTCTATTTTTTCACAGTCTTTTTCAATCTCTTTGGCTTTTATATCTCTACATTTCTGTGTTATTTGATTTGTGAGTTTCTTGTATGTATTTATACTATATTCATCTCCTTTGTTTCTTAGCATTCTTCTTTCTAGCATTATATCTATTATTTCTGCATTAAGCCAATTCTTTCTAGGTCTAATCTTTTCTTTACCTAAGGTCTCTTCTGCACTACTTATTATTGTATGTTTCATATAATTCCATTTTTCTTCTATGGTACTGTTTTGTTCTATTTTGATATAATCCTGTAACTTATCTTCTAACTTATTACTATATTGCACTCTTTTATTATTGCCACGATCCTTATCACTGTTCTTAAGCGTAATTAAATTGAGATCTTTCGTTCTGTGTTTTCTATTATTCTTTTTAATTTTTATATTCAATTTGCTAACTAGTAAGTTGTGGTCTGTATTCAAATCAGCACCTGGATATGTCTTGCAACTTAATGCTTGTTGTCTGTATTTACTTTTAATTATAATATAATCAAGCTGATATCTTCCTATATCGCCGGGCATCTTCCATGTATAAAGCCTACGTTTTGGTTGTTGAAAGGTAGTATTCAGGATGGTCATTTCATTTTCTTGACAGAACTGTATCAGTCTTTCACCTCTTTGGTTTCGTTTACCTAATCCATAATTTCCAACGATTGTATTTACTTTACCCTCACCTACAACTGCATTAAAATCACCCATTACTATTACGTTGTCATTTTCCTTGATTACATCTATTAGTGAGTCTAGTTTTTCGTACATTTCTTCTATTTCTTCATCTGGGTGGGATCCTGTTGGCATGTATATCTGTATTATAAACATATCTATTGGTTTTGATTTAATTTTTACCGCCGTTATTCTATCATTAAGATGAATTGTATTTTCGACTTGGTTTCCCCACTTTTTATTTAATACTATTGCTGTTCCATTACTACCCTGTGTATCTCCCGTGTAAATAATTCTATAATCACCACTCCAAAAATCTCCACTTCCTTCCCATCTTACTTCACTCAATCCCAGGACATCAATTTGTAGTCGGTCCATTTCTTCTTTGAGTTCTTCAGTTTTCCCCGGCACTAACATAGTGCGCACGTTCCATGTACCCAAATTACAAGGATTTCGCATGATGACGACCGGTTCAGCCTTGTTCCTGTCCCTGCCGGACTCAGACCGCCTCGGGATGTTACGTCGAGGTAGCCCGTTGTCAAGAACGTTATTTACTTTATTAGACATTTCATGAAGCTACGAGTTTTGGGAGAAATAGTGCAGTGGTTTCCCCTTGCCTTCTGCACCGCAGATCTACGACCGATTTTTCGCCCGAAGATGTCTAGTCAGGAGCCTTTCCAGATTTGTATCTTACAGCCTCCTGCTAGTACTGGCCCGACTGCTGCCCGGGACCAGGGGAACACTTATTTACTGGCGGTGTTTACTCGCCATGTCACACGCTCGTCATTGGGATTTTGCAGCTTTTTATAAGGTAGACCTTCCCTAGGTCTTCCCACTGCTCCCTGTTGATCCGTGCCGCTGCTTGGTCGCTCGGGGACTGCTTATTCAAGTATTCGCAGCTAACCACCATATCTGGTGGTCATTCCGTTATCCGCCACCTACGGACCCCGTTAGTAGCCTGCAGCTAAGCCCTAACATTTTTAATCATACTCGCTGTTATATGTACCTACATCACCTACGCGCGGACCTACGCGGACCTTGGAGGAAGTTATCACACATTTTTTTATACTACCTAGGTATCAAACAAGCATACGGGCCGCCTGTTGGTAAGCGGTTACCGTATCCTATGGACGCTTGCAACACCTCCCTCGGGACCCGGGACGGGCTATATAAGCGTCGTACATGTGCACGTGCTCTTTCTGCACGAGACCGTCTGTCCGACTGTCCACCGACTGTCCACCACAACCCTTACACCCCAAAACGTCGCTTTTTTTAAAAACAACGCAAAAAACATTTTTTATTGTTTTTTTATTGTATGATATGAGTATGACCCTAATAGAAATCATGTTAAATGTTATTCAAACTATTTGGTAAAGGTATTTCTCGCTATATACGCAAAATCTACTAAATATGACCATTTGAGTATTTTCCCACCCAATGGGAAAATTCCCGGGTTCTTTTCCACTAAATTGGAAATTTACTCGAAGTTGGGTTTATTCCCGGGAAGAAACCCAACCCTAGAGCCCTCATCTAGTCCATGGTGTTCTCCCGTGGTATTGGTGAAAAAGAAGGATGGTAGCATGCGCTTTTGTGTTGACTATCGTCGGTTGAATGACATTACGAAGAAGGACAGTTACCCACTACCAAGGATTGACGACACGCTAGATACGCTGACAAGAACGAGGTGGTTTACCACGCTGGACCTGAAAAGTGGCTACTGGCAAGTTGAAATAGACCCAAAGGACAAGGAAAAGACTGCATTCTCTACAGGAAAAGGACTATGGCAATTTAACGTCATGCCATTTGGACTATGCAATGCGCCTGCTACTTTTGAACGGCTAATGGAGCTAGTACTAAGTGGATTAATTGGAGACGCCTGTCTTGTTTATTTGGATGACATCATTATCGTGGGACGAACATTCGAAGATCATCTCCAAAACTTGGAACAAGTACTCGCGAAAATACGTGGAGCCAACCTTAAATTGAGCCCAAAGAAGTGCTCATTTTTTAGACGACAAGCAAACTTTTTAGGACACATAGTCTCAGAAGAAGGAGTTCAGACAGATCCTGAGAAAATAGCTGATGTCAACGATTGGCCAGTTCCAAGAGATAAAACGCAGGTCAGGGCTTTCTTGGGCTTGTGCTCCTATTATCGACGTTTTGTGAACAATTTTGCTGACCTTGCTAGACCTCTACATAAGTTGACAGAGGAAAAATCACAATTCTTTTGGGACAAAGCATGTGATGTGGCATTCCAGGAATTAAAGAAACGGCTGTGTAGCTCACCTATTTTGGGTTATCCTGATACTGAAAAAGAATTCATAGTAGATACTGATGCGAGTAATAATGGAATTGGTGGCGTGTTATCGCAAAGAAAAGGAGATCAAGAGGTTGTGATAGCTTATTTTAGCAAGTCCTTGTCGAAACCGGAGAGAAACTACTGTGTTACAAGAAAAGAATTACTTGCTGTTGTGAAAACTTTGCAGCATTTTAGCAAGTATTTGATAGGGAGGAAATTTCATCTCCGCACTGACCATGCCGCATTGAAGTGGCTATTGCAATTCAAAAATCCAGAAGGACAAGTCGCTAGATGGATTGAACTGTTACAAGAGTTTGACTTTGTAACTGAACATCGCAGTGGGAGGTTGCATGGCAACGCAGATGCCTTATCAAGAAGACCTTGTCCTGAAAATTGTAAGCACTGTGTTAGGCAAGAAGATAAGGAAGAAATAACCGTAAAGATGCTAAGGACTGACCTAAGTGAAGAGTGGATAGAAACCCTAAAGCAGGCTCAGCAAGATGACACGGACATCAAGCCGATTCGCGACTGGATTCAGGCTAGTGCCACTAAACCTAAGTGGTGTGACGTGGCAACGACGAGTTCAGTCACAAAAAGTTATTGGGCACAGTGGGAGAGCTTAGCTATACAGGATGGAATTTTATGCCGTAAATGGGAAAATGCCCGAGGGGACAGCTCTCACCTACAAATGGTTGTTCCGAAGGTAAGGATACCAGATATCTTGAAATTCTATCACAATGGATGTTAAGGAGGTCACATGGGAGTAAAACGAACCCTTTTAAAGATTCGTGAGCGATTTTACTGGATCCACTGCAGGGACGATGTGGAAGACTGGATACGAAAGTGCGTCAGTTGCGCAGCTGTAAAAGGACCACAAACACGCAGTAGAGGTGCGCTGAAGCTGTACAATGTTGGAGCTCCCTGGGAACGGATAGCGTTGGATGTCGCGGGACCGTTTCCTGAAAGTGATAGTGGAAACAAGTACTTCCTGGTCGTCATGGATTACTTCACAAAGTGGCCAGAGGTCTTCGCGATACCGAATCAGGAAGCTTCTACTGTGGCAGATAAATTAGTCCATGAAGTCTTTTGTCGGTTTGGTGTACCACTAGAAATTCACAGCGATCAAGGAAGAAATTTCGAGTCTCAAATATTTCAGGAGGCATGTCGAGTAATGGGTATACACAAAACCAGGACCACATCTTATCACCCGCAATCGGACGGAATGGTTGAACGGTTCAACCAAACATTGGAGAGATATCTGGCAAAAGTTGTGGACAGCCGGCAGAAGGATTGGGACAAACACATACAACCCTTTCTCCTGTCATATCGAAGTGCAACTCATGAAAGTACGACGGTGACGCCTGCTTTTGCAAACTTCGGCAGAGAATTGCGATTGCCTGCAGATTTGCTCACCGGTATTCCGCCTGACGATCCACGTAGTGTTACAGATTATGCGAACGACTTACGAAACAAAATGAATGACGTATATGAGCACGTCAGGCAGTATGGCCAACAAATGTCTGAACGAATGAAGACGCGTTACGATCGGAAAGCGAACAATAGAGTATTCGAGATGGGGTCCCTAGTCTGGCTACATAACCCAGTGCGCAGGAAAGGAAAGTCCCCTAAACTGCAAGCAAAATGGGATGGACCATATCGTGTTGTTACGAAAATCAATGATGTCACCTACCGTATCCAGAAGCCCTTCTGCCATAGTCCTTTTCCTGTAGAGAATGCAGTCTTTTCCTTGTCCTTTGGGTCTATTTCAACTTGCCAGTAGCCACTTTTCAGGTCCAGCGTGGTAAACCACCTCGTTCTTGTCAGCGTATCTAGCGTGTCGTCAATCCTTGGTAGTGGGTAACTGTCCTTCTTCGTAATGTCATTCAACCGACGATAGTCAACACAAAAGCGCATGCTACCATCCTTCTTTTTCACCAATACCACGGGAGAACACCATGGACTAGATGAGGGCTCTAGGGTTGGGTTTCTTCCCGGGAATAAACCCAACTTCGAGTAAATTTCCAATTTAGTGGGAAAGAACCCGGGAATTTTCCCATTGGGTGGGAAAATACTCAAATGGTCATATTTAGTAGATTTTGCGTATATAGCGAGAAATACCTTTACCAAATAGTTTGAATAACATTTAACATGATTTCTATTAGGGTTATACTCATATCATACAATAAAAAAACAATAAAAAATGTTTTTTGCGTTGTTTTTAAAAAAAGCGACGTTTTGGGGTGTAAGGGTTGTGGTTAGGGTTGGGTTTCTTCCCGGGAATAAACCCAACGTCGAGTAAATTTCCAATTTAGTGGGAAAGAACCCGGGAATTTTCCCATTGGGTGGGAAAATACTCAAATGGTCATATTTAGTAGATTAGGCGTATATAGCGAGAAATACCTTTACCAAATCGTTTGAATAACATTTAACATGATTTCTATTAGGGTCATACTCATATCATACAATAAAAAAACAATAAAAAAATTTTTTTGCGTTGTTTTTAAAAAAAACGACGTTTTGGGGTGTAAGGGTTGTGGTGGACAGTCGGTGGACAGTCGGACCGACGGTCTCGTGCAGAAAGAGCACGTGCACATGTACGACGCTTATATAGCCCGTCCCGGGTCTCGAGAGAGGTGTTGCAAGCGTCCATAGGATACGGTAACCGCTTACCAACAGGCGGGCCGTATGCTTGTTTGCTACCTAGGTAGTATAAAAAAAATGTGTGATAACTTCCTCCAAGGTCCGCGTAGGTCCGCGCGTAGGTGATGTAGGTACATACAACAGCGAGTATGATTAAAATAACAATCAAAAGCATCAACAAATATGTTTTTTGAGGAACATAAAGCCATTTGAGTATTTTCCCGCCGTTTGGGAATTTTCCCGTATTTTTCCATTCTTTTCCGTATTTTCCCGTATTTTTCTTTTCTTCCCAATATTTTTCTTTCCCTGCCCATCCCTAGTTGTGGTGGACAGTCGGTGGACAGTCGGACAGACGGTCTCGTGCAGAAAGAGCACGTGCACATGAACGACGCTTATATAGCCCGTCCCGGGTCCCGAGGGAGGTGTTGCAAGCGTCCATAGGATACGGTAACCGCTTACCAACAGGCGGCCCGTATGCTTGTTTGATACCTAGGTAGTATAAAAAAAATGTGTGATAACTTCCTCCAAGGTCCGCGTAGGTCCGCGCGTAGGTGATGTAGGTACATATAACAGCGAGTCAAAGATTTTCATAGGGCATCGTGCCTCTACCCAGATGGATAATCCGCCTTACTAAAGCATGACATTTAATTTCACTCCGCTTGAGGGGCTCCCTGAGCAAATCGCTCTCAGTTCGTACTGCGCACGGCTGTCAAATACTGTCAATTCTGGCTTGTTTATTTCATGTTGCCATAGAGGCGACTATCCTTCGTTTTAAATTCTTTGCAGCGAGTATGATTAAAATAACAATCAAAAGCATCAACAAATATGTTTTTTGAGGAACATAAAGCCATTTGACTGTATATTTAAAGAGGGAACTCTCTCTATTCTGGAACTACTAACAGTTTCTAAAAAAAAAATCGTCAAAATCGGTTCATAAACGACGAAGTTATCCGCGAACACACATAAAAATAATTAGACTGTTTTACAAAAAACTTAAACCGACTTCAAAGTACACTAAGAAGTAATCAAATCCTGATCTGATGACAATGGGACCCAACGGGAAGTGTACCCTTCCAGACAAAAAAAATATTTCCAAATCGGTTTATAATCGACGGAGTTATGAGGTAACAAACATAAAAAAAAAATAAAAAAAAAAACATACAACCGAATTGAGAACCTCCTCCTTTTTTTGAAGTCGGTTAAAAAATATACGGTCGAATTGAGAAACCTCCTCCTTTTTTTGAAGTGGGTTAAAAATCATTCACATGAGTTTTCGAGGTCTAAGAGGCCCGTTTATACAAGAGGGTCTCTTCTGGTCGCTCTATCTTTGTCTCTTTTGAACACACTGGTATGTTATCAAAACGGGCCTATTATTATAATAAGGACTTTAGGACAATACAATGAAACAACAACAAAATATCTAGAACTATAAAAACAACGATATCTACCTACACAAGATAGTGTTAAAAAAAGAACAGTAAACACTTTATATAGGTAGTACGTAGGTATTTATACCCACACGCGTCTTGCGCTGCGTGCGCGTTGCATGCAACCGACTAGCGTTGTTCCGGTAGTCCGCGTGCGTCCGATCCGTCTGAGGAGCTGAGACGTGTCGTCGATTACGCCCGGCAGCATGGCGCAGAGCTAGTGGTAGGTTGCGACGCGAACGCTCACCACACTGACTGGGGCAGAAAGAGAGGGAAGTTGTAGGTGAATATAATTTTAGGCGCGCAGCGCTGCGCCAACTGGATTGCGCTTTATTCTGTCGTTCCAAGAGTCGATTTTTGTTTAAATGTCGTTTTCGAAGTGGGTTTTCTGTACGTAGTACTATTAAATATTCTGTGACTGCGGTCTATTTTTGTCATTTATTTATCGTCTAAACAGTATTTAGCTCGATCTAGCGCTTTTTCAAGGGACTGGCAGCTCCTTTTTGGTTAGAAGAGTTGGCAGCACTGGTACCGGGCCATATGGAAGCCGTTGTTGTATTGATACGTAGTTAGTATCCCTCATAGATAATACACTATAACTGAGAGTATCCCTTTAGTAGTTTGTGTTGTATTGTAAGTTGAATTGCTAACATTCAGTAACTTTTCCTTAATTAAAGCTATAATATACGATTCTAGTCTAGATGCACAGATGTTGCTCAGTGCTGAAGTAGAAAACTATTGTCAAGTCGAAAAGGTAGCTTACTCTCATTACTGGTTTGTATTGTTTTTGTAAATTGTATCTTGTTTGTAGGTACAAAGGTACTTGAACCTACCTACTTGAAAAAATATTATGCCACAGCACACGTCTGTCAAACTTTTTGGTGGTCCCATCCGGGCCGCCCGACTTAAGACCGGATGAAACCAAAGTTTAGCAAAATTTTCCATTATCTGCGATAAAAAGTGTATCGTCCACTGATCGTCTGACTGACGTGTGGTAGCGCCCATAGAACTTTGCTTTCCTAGCAAAGCTAACGAATTTTAAAACGCACCTTTAGAATTTTAGGAAATTTTATTGGCACTTCCCAAAGTTTCCAAACACGAGTAGGTGTGATTTTTGCCATTTTTTGCGTCACTAAGAAGTATGAAGAGAAGAAACCTTTTTGATGTGTTGTTGTTGGTTCATCAGTGGTAGTGAGTACAAACCAATTATGGAAACCAATATACAAAGATTTTCATAGGGCATCGTGCCTCTACCCAGATGGATAATCCGCCTTACTAAAGCATGACATTTAATTTCACTCCGCTTGAGGGGCTCCCTGAGCAAATCGCTCTCAGTTCGTACTGCGCACAGTACTGTGGCTGTCAAATACTGTAAATTCTGGCTTGTTTATTTCATGTTGCCATAGAGGCAACTATCCTTCTGGACGTTTTAAATTCTTTGCCAATATATTTACAGAAAGAGTTTTTTTATGAACTATCAAAAAGTGGCGTAGCTACCTGGGGCTAGACAGGTCAGTGCCCCGGGGCGCCCAAGTTCAGGGGGCCCCTCGGACTCTGACTTACAAATTATAAATTGAACACAGATGTGGAACAGACAGTTGTTGACCCTTCATATGGATTATCATTGCAGAACATGCTACAATCGTCTTTTTTCAATGTGTGAGTGTAGGCTTGCTCCAGGTGTAAAAACGAGATGGCTCAATATGAACATTTTTAATAGTTTAGTTGGGGCCCAAGTTTATTTTTTCCCCAGGGCCTTTGATTAACTAGCTACGCCACTGAAAAAGTGTAGCTTTGTAAGGGTTCTCAAGATTTTAGTAATTATTTTAAGAGCAAATTTTTTATGCCTGTTGTCACAGATTACAAAATAAGTCAGATGACCACAACTAGTTCACAACCACGATAACTATTATTAATAGAATAGTCAAACTGAAGAGCGTTAAAGTTACCATTTTATTTCTGAATTCATCGTCAGTCTTGCCCCTTCCCCTCGCTATACCTTTTTTTGGTCTATGATTCAAAATGCCCCTCAGGTGAACCTCAGAACGACAGCCGTAACACATTGTCGACGTTGGTTCCAGAAAGATAATAAAAAAGAGCGAGCAAGCACTTTAAAACGTAAATATATAAGGTTTTTAGTATCAGAAGTATCCGGATTGCATTCCCTACGTGTAACAGATTTATTAACTTCGATAACTAAGATAAATTAACAGAATCGATTTAATTAACTTTAAATATGATTAAATCGATTCAGAAAACGATTCTGAACAACCAGTTTAACTAATCTGTTACACGTTGTATAGGGTGACTGGTAATTAGTAAACGATACTTAGACACATGATTGTAACTCATGATAACAAACAACTTTCCCAAAGAAACAAATAGGGATAAATAACTAAATTGAGTAAAAACTTATGGTGTATTCTTATTCTTGTTAGGTACTAAATATTATTGGCTCATGTGATAAGTAAATTAAAAAAAATACTTTGGGAAAGTTGTTTGTTATCTTGAGTACAATTATGTGTCTAAGTATCGTTTAGTAAATACTAGTCACCCTATATATGTATTACTTATTTATTGGTTCATAGTTTGTAATCTACACATATAAAATGCTTTGTCCTGAATTGGAGGGTGTGTGTTTTGTATGACGTAGGCATCAGATAAGAAAGGATTTTCCGAAATTCTACCCCTAAGGGGGTGAAAAACGGGGGCAAAGTTTGTATGGGACAACGTGATTCCTTGGTCCGATCTACTTCAAATTTTGCATAAACATTATTTAACATAATTGATGGAAGTGGTGTTTCATATTTTATTGAAACTCATCGCCAAACGGGGTTAAAAAGGGGTAGAAAGTTATTTTAGGGGTGATTTGCATCGAAGTTGATATCAATACTCCTTAGTATTTTTGATTTAAATTTTCTTTGATATTTGACATTCCAATTTTAAAGAGTATTGCACCGTAGACGGATAATTACAGGTAGACAGGCCAAGATACGTATATATGTCAAAATGTGTATGTGAGCAGGACTAAGCGTTTTTTGTCCCTATCTAGCGTATAGGTTGTTATTGTTTGACCTCATTGTCGTTGAGGCCAAAAAAGTTTGTGTATTATGATATTTTTTATGAGACCTCATCAATCATGCAAATTGTACAGATAATTTCGTCTAAATACGATAAATATCCAAATATATTATGTAATTATGTCGAACTATCGCTATCTTCTTTGTTATACGCTGACAGCCTATCTACCTTCAATTCTCTATCTACGCATTGCACCAAGCTTTTATGTGAGTTCAACTTTTTAGGGTTCCGTAGCCAAATGGCAAAAAATGGAACCCTTATAGATTCGTCATGTCTGTCTGTCTGTCTGTCTGTCCGTCCGTATGTCACAGCCATTTATTTCCGAAACTATAAGAACTATAATGTTGAAACTTGGTAAGTAGATGTATTCTGTGAACCGCATTAAGATTTTCACACAAAAATAAAAAAAAAACAATAAATTTTGGGGGTTCCCCATACTTAGAACTGAAACTCAAAAATTTTTTTTTCATCAAACCCATAAGTGTGGGGTGTCTATGGATAGGTCTTCAAAAATGATATTGAGGTTTCTAATATCATTTTTTCCTAAACTGAATAGTTTGCGCGAGAGACACTTCCAAAGTGGTAAAATGTGTGTCCCCCCCCCTGTAACTTCTAAAATAAGAGAATGATAAATCTATAAAAAATATATGATGTACATTACGGTGCAAACTTCCACCGAAAATTGGTTTGAACGAGATCTAGTAAGTAGTTTTTTTTTAATACGTCATAAATTGAAATTCATATCAAATACTAAGGTCTATACTACCATTTACTTATATACCTACAGGTTTGTACGGAACCCTCAGTGCGCGAGTCTGACTCGCACTTGGCCGGTTTTTTTTTAATAAAATCAGATTGAGTTTTTTAACATTTTTATCTGTCTGTTCCGGTTCATAGTTAATGTTATAAAGGACTATACTATTATTTAAAAAAAAAATGTGTTCTGCGCAAAAAAAAATCAATCCGTTCGCGGGTGAAACCGAGGGGATCTGCTAGTTAATTTATAATTTGCTAATAAATTATTAAGTGTATCTAAGTAATCCTTTTTTTTAGGTCAATACAATGTTACGTGGAATACATAAATTGGTAAGTTGTTTAAAATATAAATCTTATTAGAATATTGGTAAAAACTATTTTGTCAAATGCCAATGTGATCTTAGTTCAATAACAACACGGGTAAACTTGAATATTCCCAGTAACTCCGACTGACCCTAAGATAAACTGCTTTTAAAATTTTACTTTCTCTTTCAATTTAATATCTCAGTCGAATCTATAACGAATGACTTGATTCGTCGTTGATAAATAAGTGATGGTCTAACCTTGTAACCTTCTAACCATCACTGAACAATTATATCAAAAAGAAGTTGCTATAAATTATTGCCAAATTAATATATTATTAATGAATATTCAATAGTACTAATAAATGTGAGGCCCAAGGAAAGGCAAAGAGGCTGACTTGAAACTGTTTTAGGGCAAGTTTATTACTTATATAACTTAAACTCGACAAATGGTTGTTTACCGAAACCATAGAAACGCTCAAATAAGTTGTACCCATCCTTGTGGACCGCGGGAGATGCTGGCACAAATTTCCTGGTCATTTGTACCAGTATGGCGACCCTACAGGGGTCTAAAGGAAAATGATGGTCATAGCGCTGGTACCATAATTTTCCTTTTCGTTATTACGTAATTAGACCCATGTAGGGTCGCCATACTGGTACAAATGACCAACCAGCCCCCTTAGACAAGATGGTTGTCGACAATCGTCATCGTTAGTAAACGATCAACCTTAAGAGATTGTAAAAAATCACGTGATATTTCGATTTTAAATGTCAATCCCATACAAAAGTTGATCGTTTACTGTCGATAACCATTTTGTCTACTGGCCCAGGAAATTAGTGCCAGTATCTCACGGTCTATTGTATTTACATCAGCTTATTTTGTTAGACCTAATAAAAATGTGTAGATACTTAAGTTTACTTAACCATTTCACATATTTTTCAGAATGGACTTAGAGATATTTTAATAGCACCCTACATCAGCTCTTATCAACTAGCTCGTCATTACACCTCAGTAAAAACCAATACGAATGTTCAGAAATTACCCGACCTCCCTTTGCCAAAACTAACTGACACTTTGAACAAGTACTTAAAAACTGTGAGGCCACATTTAAATGATAAAGAGTTTGCTGCCACTTCAGCACTTATCAAGGAATTTGCTACCGAAGGCGGTGTTGGGCAAAAATTACAAGTAAGTTATTCATTAAAGTTTTTACCTTTCTAGAGTTCCAAATTGGAACTTCCAAACATACAGGTAAAAAGGAACCCTTATGGTGCCACTCCGTGCGTCTCGACAGTGATATAGGTACCAAAATTGTTAATCTTTTGTATATAACATTCTACTGTACGTGTGTATGTCATTGAATTCCTCCTAAACGGCTGGACCGATTTGAATGAATTTTTTTGTATGCGTTTGGGTGGCGATAAATATAACCTAGATATCGACTGCAGCGCCATCTGCCGGCCTGATTTGTGAATCTAAACCATCCAGGGCGCCACCCAAACGCATACAAAAAAAATAATTAAAATCGGTCCAGCTGTTTAGGAGTTCAGTGACAAACACACGCTGGATGGTTTAGATAGGGTAGGGTAGGGTAGGGTAGCACCACAGAGGATTGTACAGAGCAACAGCTCCCTACAAGCGTATATTATATTAGCCTATTCTTGTAGGGCTGTCACACTAGGAAATAAATTTAATTAGAAAGTTGTGTAATTTTTTTACTAATTATAAATTATAAGTATAATTTATTGATTCTCACACACTAAACTCACACTGTAAATAATTTTACTTACGAGTAATTTATTGAGGTGCGTCTACGCTAGGCGAGTCGAGCCGCGTTGCACGTTGTCGCTCGCGGCATCAAGTATAGACTTACAACGAGCTTAGCCTTAGGACACCCTAGCCCAAACTCGTGGGATTTGCTAGATCCTAATTTCCCATTGTAGAATTCCACTGCCCAAATCCAAAGAAAATGCAAATACCAAGATGACACAAATAATGGCGTTTTGTTCACACTAATATGAATTCTTACTCGAAAGTAATAAGGGCAAATTTGAAATAGGTAGGTACACAAAAAATTTACATTTGATAAATTATTATAGAATAGAATAGAAGAATAGAATAGAATAACTTTTTATTTGACAGTAAAACAATCCTCGCTTAAACTAAATACCTCACTTAAACTAAATTATAAATAATTAATTATACTGCCAAATAAGGGTAGCCGCTCAGCAATATTGTTGTGGTATTGAGCCACAACGCTGATTTTCAGCGGCAACCTTAGTTGACGTTTGGACGCCCCTGCTACAGTATGGATTTTGTAACATAACAGCAGAAATAAATGTTTTACAAAAAATAATAATAAAAAATTCTAAAATACCAAATACTTTATTCTGTCGAATTGATACGCCGCCGCCACAAAACCAAAAAATAAATAAATAAAACAATATAAAAAAAAATACAATTTATACAAACAATAATATAATACTACAAACGAATTTAATAAGATGATTATTGAATTATAGTGAAATTCGTTCATTGCAAGAATGAATGTTATTATTAACGTTTTATATACGTCCCAACTGTACCGTTAATCATTATATTACAACCATTGTAAACAATGACAATAATGTCATTATCACACTCGAAAACCTAAAATAACAGTCTCTACATTATTATATATTTATGTAAATTATAACAGTTTAAATACATATAAGTATTGTAATATTATAGAGGCGTGCCGCTCGGTCGCGGGTCGCCCCCGACTCTCGGACCCTCGGGTTCACCGGAAACACCCGAAGCGCCTTCTCGCCTCTCGTACGTGAACCCGTTAGTGAGCGCTCACGCACACATCGCTGCGAATGTAGTGAAGTACCTACAATTTAGCGTTCTTAGGAGCTGTTTATCTGTATGGTTATAGTAATCTGTGGTAGCACCACGCGAACGAAGTCGCGCCGGGCAGCTAGTAGAATAAATATTGCTAATGAATGACTCTTTTCCTCCTCACATCTGTCGTCCTGTATCTTTTAAACACTTTCTTTCTCTTATTTTCACTCGCTTTACTAGTTTAATGTGTAAATATATTTTAATTAATAATCATATACCTATACCTACTATTTTTTACTGTATTTTTAATAAGAAATTATTAGTTTTATGTTAGTTTATTATATAATTCTAGAATGACATTGGTTAGTTTTATGGTTGGGTTTGTTCCCGGGAATAAACCCGACTTCGAGTAAATTTCCAATTTCATGGGAAAAAATCCGGGAATTTTCCCATTGGCTGCGAAAATACTCACCAAATCGTTTGAATAGCATTTAACATGATTTCTATTAGGGTCATACTCATATCATACAATAAAAAAACAATAAAATTTTATTGTTACGGAGGATCGCGTTGTTTTTAAAAAAGCGACCTTTTGGGGTGTAAGGATTGTGGTGGACAGGCGGCAGCCCCACACAATTCCCATGCCGCCCGGTTTGGTGGTAGTACGTACTCGTCCGACTGGCTAGCGATCACCCTTGTGAGTGAATCTATCTGGAAACAGTTCGCTTTGTTTCGACAGGGTTCACGAGAGCTAGTCCCCTACATTCTAAGTGTGCGGTAAGTATGATGGTGGGGTCCAGCGATGCGATTTGGGCGATCTCAGATATATGTGGCGTGTTGGGTTGACAAGGGGATCAGGGAGACCCGGTGAAACTGCTGTGTACTGGCCGGCCGCCGGCTAGTCGGGGACCCGATCCTGGGAATTACCTATAACCCCTCCGGCCCAAGAGGCAGTCCTGCAAACCGTGCGCATAATCCCGACGAGTGTCTGTCCAGCCTGGGGAGGATACTGGAGTACTCCCGGGGAAAAGAACAAGAAAAAAGAAAAAAAGGTTTCGTTCAGCCGCACACCCTTCCACGTTCAGAATTGACTTTTGCAATATCAAGGGGTCAATCAGTTCACAGTTATATCAACGCCATCCATCACCATCTTGAGAGATATATAGATAACCTGCCCGATCGATACACCGTATCTTCACTATCCCAGCTACAATCTCGAATATTTGTTCGTTCCAAAGGCCGGGGTGTGCATGTTCATCCGAGAGGGCATCTGCTGTTGTCGACGTCTGAATAACCTAGAAGACAGAGACCTGTCTACTTTCTGGTGGCGCGTGGATTACGGATGTGATACACGGGTGGACTGGCTGGCGTGCCTCTACAAGTCTCATCGCGGCGATTCTGAGACCACTCGCGATGACGGTTGATTTAAGGCGATGATAGCTTAGTGGGAATTACGTCGGATAACGAGACGAAGGTCCCGGGTTCTAATCCTACAATAAGCTTGAGCTTTCGGTGATGGAAAACATGGTGAGAAACCATAGCACGGTGGTAGGGTACTTTGCAATACCAATCTGGCTGGCTACCACCCTCAAGTTGAAAATCTGACGCCAAGCACCTATCGGTGTGTTCCGACAGCTGCACTTGACAGCCAGGTCCTTCCAGGCTTTGTGTGCTTACCACCTTCGCCCACATCATCACTTACGATTGTGAGATTTTGGTCAAACACAGGCCTATATACAATTAAATTATTAAAAGAAACAAAAAACCCGACTGCGTAAAACAAAAGTTAACTGAAAAGAGAAAAACAAGCTCTTTAATCTATAGAATTTTGAATATAACTTGAATTTTCTAAGGTATTGCAGTCGGGGACAAACCAATAACCTAAGTATGTGTTTTTTTGGTATTTTTTGTTTATCCCCGACTGCTATACCTTATAAAATTCAAGTTGTATTCAAAATTCTATAGATTAAAGAGCTTGTTTTTCTCTTTTCAGTTAACTTTTGTTTTACGCAGTCGGGTTTTTTGTTTCTTTTAATAATTTAATTTATTTCAGACTTTTTAGTTTTATACAGAATGAGTTGTAAGTATTGTTAAGGAAATGAGCGGTACGGTAAAGTAACGCTAACAACCATCGCAACTCTGAGTTACGTACGGTAAGCGCTCATAGTACTCGTATCCTACTGTCCTTGCATTAAACATGTTTTTTTTGCAGTTTACGTAAAAATGGTAGCACAAAAGTATTACAATATATACATATATGGAAAGGGCTGTTCACAAGCTTTCATTTGATACTCATATTGTTACAATAACGGAATTTTTGTTTTTAATACCCCCCCTCTTTTTTTATCCGTAGACGCCATATAAAAATAATATACCCTATGACACTCCCACAGTTCAGACGAATCTAACGACACCCCATATGCTTAAATCCATCAAGCCGTTTAGGCTGCAGAGCGTGCCAAAGAAATAGACATACATACATACATACATACATACATACATACATACATACACTCGAAAAACATAACCCTCCTTCCGGGTCAGTCGGGTAAAAAAAGAAAGTCTCGCTTCTTCGAACGCATTCCAAGAAGAGACCGACACTGTACCCCACGTTACCCCATAACCGAGGTGATTGTCATCGGAGACTTTATAGCCCACCATAGCACAGAATATTTAATAGTATATATATAGCGGACTGACCACGCAGGGAAAACCCTTTATGACTGCGCTTCCCTTATTTATTGCCACTAGATCACTCAGTCGACTCGTGTCACGATTAGGGATTGCAAAATCCGGATTTTTTTCAAATCCGGATTCAAATTTCATCATCATCACCTATAAATCCGGATTATCCGGATTTTTCGAATTTTTGTATTTTTTTTGCAATCTTTTGTAATTTTAAATTGTACGCGTAGTTTTTGCTTAATTATTAGTAGTTTGAAGAGAGGTGTTCTATTTTATTGTATTTCCATTGCTTGCTTTTGAAAAAATATTGGATCTTGTTAAAACAACTGTATTTTTAGGTATTACATTAGACGATAAGTTACAATGGGGTCCACACATACATAATCTAGTGAATAGACTTAGTTCTGCAGCGTATGCAGTGAAGAAAATCCGTTCTCTCACTGACGAATTTACGGCAAGATTAGTTTATTTTAGTTATTTTCATAGTTTAATGTCTTACGGCATCCTCCTTTGGGGCAGCGGTGCAGACATCAATAGAATTTTTATCCTGCAAAAGAAGGCTATTCGCGCAATATATAACTTAAAGCCAAGAGATTCCCATAGGGATAAGTTTAAAACCATAAATGTAATTTATTTATTTATTTATTTATTAGACACACCAACAGTTTACATATATACACATTCATTAACATAATAATACACAATTTAAATACTGATACATAAACCTATGACAGGCATGTACAACATTCACAAAAACGCAATAACAATAAAGCTTAAATAAAAAAAAAATACGGTACAATTAAATTAAAAACAAAATTAAATCAAAAAAAAATATACAGAGAAAAACAAAAGAAATAATAATTAAAGTTAACAATAATGGAATTGGTATAATTAAGATTGAATGAATGATTTCAGCACCTTAGACAGTGTTTATAAGATAATTAAAAAAAAAAAACCTTGCTGAGTTTCTTGCCGGGAGTCTTCAGTTTATGTGTATTACGAACCGGTGGTAAAATCAATTGTAACGTTCGTAAGTGCCTTATTAACACCTATATTGAATATACAATTTTTGAATTGGAATTTGAATTTGACTTAAACTGCAAGTAATATTTAAAAAAAAATGGGCTTGTATTTGGCTACTGAGCCGTCCATAAAGGATAATGACGAAGCCTAAGGTGGAGCACGCTAACCCAAATGGAACCTATTCATTCTGGCCGTGAAAGTCCCTAGATTCTAAGAGTCAGGAAATACAGTCGCCGGAAGCAAGTTCCACTCCCTTGCTGTCCGCATTATAATTGAGGATACAAAAGAAAAATTTCCCCGTGTCTTGTGGTTCGGAGTAAAAATAGGGATGGTGGTTGGAATAAGGTTGAGCAATTCCTGCACACACTCTCAAAAATATATCCTGTACAAAACCGATAAGACAAGCAACCTTTCTTCGATGGTCGAGCCTCGTGAGTTTCGTCATAATTAGTCTCATATTGGATGAGTCTTCTGGCTCGGCGGTTTATTGAGTCGAGGGCGAGAGCCTGGTGGAAAGGTCTCCGTTTGGTGGTGAAAAGACTCACCTGCGTCTTGGTAGCATTAAAAGTGACCAGATTGGCATTGCCCCAATCGGAGACTGCCTGTAAAGTTACGTTCAAACGCTCTACCATGGCCTCTCGCAACAATTGGATCTATGACAACGGTGCTATCGTCTACGTACCCAAAGATACCGGGCTTCACCAGATCGTTAATATGCAGCAGAAATAAGGTTGCAGAGAGAACTGAATCTGATCTCTGTGGAATTGATTGCGAAAAGGTCCAACGAACACCCGTCTATGACTACTACATGAATAGACCGTTCGCTCAGGAAATTGGAAATCCAAGCGCACAGACCACCAGACATTTCATATTAAGGAAGCTTGCTTAGAAGGCTGGTGTGTCAGACCCTTTCAAAAGTAACAATTTTCTGAGATCAGCCGATGTACAAAATGCTTTCAGCGGTAACCCGACTATATAGAACTATCATTCTTGATATTACGTTGTGCAAAGAGTTGTTACTCGCGCCGCACGCGCATCGCCTCCATCTAAGACTCACTGGCCGACTTAACTATTAGCTAGATGGATGAGCGGTAGCAGCTAGCCGCGTGTGTGCCGAGTGGTGTATAGATTTCAGAGTAATACTGACCTAAATCTACTGGATATTTAATGAAAATTTTTAGTTAAACATCGACTATAATCAATTATGATTAAAATTCGAAAAAACCGGATTTTATTCTCAATATTCGGATTTATAATAGGCCCCTAAAATCCAGATTTTTCAGTCATTTTCGGATTTCGAAGTATCCGGATTGCAATCCCTAGTCACGATAGATCACGTGCGAAACCACAGCGCAGAATGCTAGTACCAGCGAAGAAGAGTTTATAGCGACGGAATTTATTGGAGAAGTGGATTGAGCTCAAAGACGTAAATATAATTTTTGAATTACAGTTCGAAGAGAAAAACTTTGGGGATGCAACTTCATGTGGTCTTCAGTATCAAAACGCGGTATCTTGGGGGAAGGCTACATGCGGTTCTAGTACATGCAAAGTCCTTTCTCTCTGACAACTTTCCAGGATATGTTCTTGGAGATCAACGACCAGTGTGATCTCCTGGAGTATGACTGTATCAACCAAAATTCTTTAATTTCGGCTGTTCTATTGAGTCAAAAGCAGAAACTGCTGCTAGAATTAAATTGAGTCATCTTTAGGGTTTCATTGTTACTTGAATAATCCATATTACATTTAAGGTTGATATAACTTTTTTTTTTAAATGTAGAATGATTCTATCATCAACCTTTTATTTACATAAAACACTGTTTACTTAAGATATATCTAAGAATCTTTGTTAGTGACATCGTACTAGCCATAGTTGATTATCCGTCACGAGCAAGACACACAAAATAGAAAATATAAAAAATACATACTGGTGAGCTGATTTCTCAATCCCTCTTCTGATATATTAACCATCCCTTATTTACTGAAAAGAAGTTGGCTTAAACAAGCTAAATCTGTATTTACACCGTTGGTAAACTTGGTAATTACCACAAAATGCATTAAAACACTTTCTCCAATGGCCGCCATTATTACAATTATACTTTTCTGGTGTTACCATTCCTCGATATTCAAATACAGAATTTCAAAATAAACCGTTTTACACTTTCTAAATAAATAATGCTGACAATTGATTATAATTAATCAATATTCAATGGTATTAAATTAAATAATATTCAAATAATATAATGTTAATGCTAACAATTATCTATTAGTATCTATCTACCTAGACAGATTCAAGAATCTTGACAAAGGGGCTATTCAAGTGTTACCTACGCGTGTTAATGAAACTACTTTTTGTATGAGATATATCTAATATATCAAAATGTATGTATTTAATTCTTTGATCTCGTTTATAATTCATGAAATCAGCCAAGCTTTAAGCATTTGATTGAATACATAAACAATATAATAGAATATTATATTGTAAAGCCAAAAGAAAGTAATTGCTAATAAATAATAGAATGTACTCACAATTCTTATATTTGCCATATATCTAGGGTTTCGTTTTTCCCGGCCTTTTTCCATTCCTGGGACCCGGGAATGAACAAAATGACTTCCCGGGAAATTTTAAAAAGTTGTTAGTTTTGTTATTTTAACGTATAAAGTTCAAGTAAACCACGTAATTTAATTAAATTAGCAATTTATTTGTCTCAGAAGTAAATAATTACATTATGAGACGTGTGCAAAGTTGGTAATCACACATGAGACGGTACCTAATAAGCAAAGGAACCCGAGAGTGTAATAATCAATGCACACGCGTGTCATACGACGTTTTTCAACACACTTGTGAAGAAAAAAACAAATTTGTATTTTTTTAACTAGATTTTTTGATAATAGTCAATGAAAACGTCAACAAATATGGCAAGTTCTTTTTTTTTACAGCAAAACTGTTTTAACCGTTTCAATAAGAATGCTTCGTCTACGCACATATCAATAGCATTGAGTTACAATCTTAACATAATCGGGATTATACCTATCATAAAACTGTGCGGTAATGTATATTAAAAAGCACTAGTGCGGTAGTGCGTCATAAGTTACATTATGATATTAAAAACGGTGCAATAAATGTCAAATTACGAGCATGTATACAAAAAAAAATTACTAATTCACAGGGAACGAACTATGCTCGGAATTTCTCTACGAGACAGGGAAACGACAACATTCGTAGGAGAACAAAAATTACCGAGCACTATCACTAAGAGCTATTCTTAGTGATAGTAAGCTGATGTGATAGCAATGGGCAGGCCACATCTCTCGAAGACTACGCGAGTGGCGACCACGTACTTCTGTACTGTATCGACGACCTGGTCAGAGTCACTGGGCGCCGCTGGGTGCAAGCGGCCCAAAATCGTTCGAAGTGGAAGTTAATGGGAGAGGTCTTTGTTCAGCAGCGGACATCCTTAGGCTGATATGATGATGATGATTTCCTTTACTTGACTTTGACAAAAACGCTAAGCTTTATCTCCAAAAATACATATTTAAAAAAAATATTAATGCAACTTTCATTTTCTTCAAAATTATGCGAATGCGCGTAATTTTCTCTAAAATCGGCAGTTTAGAAACTACCCATAGTAACTATGTATGACGTGTAGTTTGATATGATAATTTTTAATTTTCTACTTATGTTTGTGTGTGAGACACAAATAGGCAATTAAATTAAATTACGTATTTTACTTGACTTTTGATAGGTTACAAACAAACATGTTTTATGTGTATTTTCGGAGAACTTGAATTTTTTCTAATAAAAGTACGTTATCTCCACAAATACACACTTCCTACAGTTCCTTTTAGCGATTTCTCATAAGCTTGTAGTTCAGTTCGTTCGATTTCGGTGTATATCGACATTTGTTTTAAGAACGTATGCAACATATTTTGTGTTTCAAAGGTTTTTCGTTAATTTTGACCAATATTTGCAGAGTTTTAGAGCATTCAATCTCATAAAGAAATTCCCGGGAAAACGCAAAAAGAACCCGACTTCGGGAACGACGTATTTCCCGGGAATTCCCGATTCCTGGGACCCGGGATCGAAACCCTACATATATCACATAATCACGTTTTAGCACTTGATGTTAACAAGACGACTGCAGGACAACGAATGCCCCAAGCACAGGCATATGCTGCCGTTATAAACTAAATTGTGATGGTAGACAACAAAAATGGCGTTCGGCCGGCCGAACGTCGTCCATTACCAAACTAAAGTAAAATAAATACTTATTATTATAAATGTCTAAATTCTGTATTAAAATATAAATTAAAATGTTTAAGTCGAATTAAGAATTCTTAACAATTAATCATTATATCCAATTAAATGAGCAGTCATTCTATCGACCTATTTCTGAAAGTGAGCACGTGGATTGAAGATTCGTCCAATATAAATATTTATTAATTACCAGTAGCTAACACGCGTAAGTGGAATTTTAGTTAATAATAAAAATAAAAACATATATTAGGTATGATATTATGCGGTCTATTTTAATTTTAAAACAACAATGCTTATGGCCCAAACGAAAAATGGTCGGAGGCCTCGGTGCGCGACAGAAACTCACTTGCGCTCCGCCGCGCCGGGAGATAATACTTCAAACAGGCTGCGATCTTATCCGATTAATACCTACCTAAAATGTATATAAAAATTACAAATTATTTTTAACTTTCGAAATTTTACAGGTATTATTAGAGAAGAGGGCCCAAGAACATACAAATTGGCTAGAAGAATGGTGGTTGAACACAGCCTATTTAGAATATCGCGATCCAGTTGTTGTTTTTTCCAGCCCTGGATTAGTCTTTCCATTCAAAGAATTCAGAAACCAAAATGATCAGTTGTTGTATGCTGCTAAGACATTACTGGCTGCTCTCGACTACAAATCTTTAATAGACAAGTAAGTAAACAGACGGCCGTTTGATAACTTATTGTAGGTACGCGCATTGAAAACCGTCTAATTGTCGAATACTATATTAATTATGTTTAAGATAGCGTTTAACTTTAACTTAAAGATATCAATTGTAAATTGTTTGAGTGTAAACTGGAATTCACTATATCTTATCCGAAAAATCAGAAATATCCATCCGGATATTAGTATCCACTAATGTTGTCTAAATCCGGATATTAAAATCAACGGATGTCCGGATTTTCCCTGCGGTTCATTAAGCCCATAACACACGTAGCTATAATATATATTAATATAAATTATAGCTCGGCATATTACGATATATTTTCAATACAAACTTTGAACTGACCGCACACGGATCTATAATATAAATTATGTGACGTCACCAAGCTATACTGTAATATAATATTATAGTATATTATGGTATAGCAAGACATATTACGACATATTTTGAATGTACAGCATGTTCTACGCGCGGCTCGAGATGATTTAATATACATATTTAGTTTTTTTATGTTTTATTACCATAAAAAAGCAGCAAGGCGTTCTTCAGAGCTAATACTTTTGCGCATGATTGTGTCATTTCTTCTTATATCTTTAGGGTCGGTAACGCGCGAGTGATACCCCTGGTGTTGCAAGCGTCCATAGGCTACGGTAACTGCTTACCATCTGGCGGGCCGTATGCTTGTTTGCCACCACAAATGGTATAAAAAAAAACATTTTTTATCAATTCATGAAGTTCCATAAATGCCGATCTAGAACTTCTAAAATATTGGGTGAATTTTTGTAACGATAAGTCACGATATGAATTAAATTCGCCACGAGTTTGCTTATTATTATATGTGATTCAATCCGTTTAGTTCTGGTTTTTGTGCCTGACCGGGCAACCAACATATTAAAATCAGCAGCGGCATCGTCCTCTGAAGCACTATCAATTATATGCAATAACAATGTGTTTGTTGGATCCATAATTATTGTATTGAGAAATCAGAACACCTTTATTATAGAACTTGTGCACACGCTAGGCCGACCGTCAATGAAGTGAAGGCAAAAAATATATTATAGCATCGTCTCCGTGTGTGGTGGCTCGCTATAATTTATATTAATATTATATAAATTATAGCTCAGATTATTAATATATATGATAGCTACGTCTGTGACGGGCTTTATGCGATATATTTTTTTTTCGATCATTAGTGTAGGTATATCAAAACAAATATTCCATATTATTTGTACGTAGTATTTATATACTCTGAGATATTATTAATGGCCATTAATGGGCCAGACGGCATACCGGCAGAGGTGCTGAAACGGTGTGCTCCTGAATTGTGTCCTGGGACCCAATTCTCACTTCCCACGAACTAGCCTTCGAATCGAACTTGCAATACGAGTGCAATTTCGACCGTTAAATTTCGAGGGGCGGAGTTAATTTTTCGATTCCTGTATTCTCGGCACTAATCGAACTAACCTTCGAAATAATTTCGAGTGTAAGGAATAAATGTTGCCATTATGATACATACAAATTGCACGACGTGTTTCGTTTCACTTGATAATTGCGTTTTGTTAACGTACGTATCTTAAATTAAATTCTAAAAACATATGAATGACTATGACATATTTAAAACAACCAACATATTTATTGCCGGCTCTTCTTAGCAAAAGCAACCTTCCGAACCGTGCATTAGAGTATTAGAGTTTGACTATTCATAAGTGCCTGTGAAGGCCTATTTGAATGAATAAATTATTTCATTTCATTTCATTTAATTATTTCATTTCATTTCATTTCAACGTTTTACACTTTTTATATCTTGATATAATCGGAATTCATAAATTAATCAATTTAATTTAATAATTATAAATTTATATAAAAAGTATTGACTGTGCGTAACGGAAATCCTTAGGTTTATCTGTCATTACGTTTCCAAATGACAACCTAACTGTTTGACGTATGATAGTTCGCATTCGAAATACGTTTCGAACGGTCCCGACAGTCGAAGCAGTTCGAGCGCTAGAAAAATTTGATTTTCACTCGAATAAAGTACGAGTTCGAACTTTATTTCGAACGAGTGATGAATTCGAGTGAATGAGAATTGGCTCCCTGTACTGACGCGTCTTTTCGCGCTTTCCTTCGCCAAAATGAAAATCCCGTCTTCGTGGAAGATTGCCCACGTGCACCCAGTGCCCAAAAAGGGTGATATATCCGATCCGTCGAACTACAGGCCTATCGCCATAACCTCCCTTCTCTCCAGTCATGGAGCGAGTGATCAACACGCAACTCCTGATATACCTAGAGGATCACGATTTGTTGAGCGACTGACAATATGGCTACCGCCACAGTCGCTCGGCTGGTGACCGTATCTCACAAACCGTTGGGCTCTCGCCATCGAGAGTCAAGGTGAGGCATTGGTAGTGAGCCTAGTACTGGCAAAGGCGTTCGATCGGGTCTGGCACCGGGGTCTCCTAGCGAAATTACCAGCTTTTGGGCTTCCCGAGGGACTATGCAAATGTATATTATATTATAATATATAATAATATTATATTTTAATACTAAATAGAAAGGGGAATTAGGTACCTTTTTTCCTGTGGGTCACAGGACGGGGTACTTAAAACCCATAAGCTGGTTAAAACAAAAACCCAAAACCGACAAAAGTCGAGAAATATAATAATAATATTATAATATGCTATATTTTAATAAATAACTTTAATTACATGGTATTTACTACTTTACAAACCTCATTTTTAGCCAAAAAAAATCTGTTACAACTCAACCCGACCCCTGTTTCAACTTACCTCGGTATGAGGGTGAGTTGAAACAGAATGACTTGTGTCGTTTAAGTCGATTTTTCGACACAGAATTGTCACTTACACTCTCTTTGTGTTTACTTATTTGGCAAGTGCTAAAAGGAACTATCAATGGATACTAATTTCATACGATTGGTGATAATAGTATTTTGTTTATGAAGCAAAACGTTAAAATTATTTCAACTCCCCTCGGTCTCCCCTACAGTATCAATTTTATTGTAATCCTGTGTAATGCCGTATGAAAGTTGGTATGATTTCTGTTTGATTTAGGCAGGCAAACAATTTTATTATGTTGCAATTAACGTGTTTAATATGTTTTTTTTATTGTTTTTAGTGATAAAATTTCCGTTGAAATGATGGGCAAGAGTCCATTGGACATGTCACAATATAGAAAAATTTTTGGAACATGCAGGATTCCTCGGGAAAAGCGAGATAAATTATCATATAATGACAGCAAGCATGTTACTGTCTTCCATAACAATCATGTAAGACCTTAGGTTCACCCCAAGCGACACATGTCTGTCTGCGGTGCGTACAAAATGGTAAATGGTAATAGGTACGCGGAGTGCTCAATGTACAATAAAATTGCGGTTTCAGATTATTTTCCATGTCCTTGATTATAGACATTATGTTTGTAAACCAAATATGAACTCTTATGTGTATAATTTGTTCATATAAATTTTCGGCCGATGAAACGTGTGTCTTTTGGGCTGGGCCTTCTAGGATAGCATAATTATATCGCCAGACACGCCCGATGTGACCGACTAGCGTGCTTGGATTTACGAATCGGCCACGCTTGTCACGTGCTGACTGAATTCCCGACTGACACGACTCCCTCTTCACTGCTTTGATCTCCTGTTGTAGGGGACATTTTTTTTTATTCTGGCGCAGTTTTCTTTTTTGTATTATCATACCAATCTTGAAGATCCAAAAATCTAACATTTTACGAATTCGTATAAAGAATTATTAACATAATTTATTATTAATTTTAGATTATTCGGCTAGACCTTTGGGGTGAAGACAATATGATACTTAGCGAAGATCAAATTGTTCAACAGCTGCAAAAAGTTGTCGAGCTCGCGTCCGAGCCTAATGACAAATCGATAGGTATCCTCACCTCAGATAATCGTGACAATTGGGCAATGGCATACAGCGTTCTCATCAAAGGTGTGTTGTTGGGTATATACAGAGTGTTTTGGTCCCGGACTAGCGATATTTTAATGTCGTGAATACAACCATTTATCGAAAAAAACATATTTTAATAATGTTCACACCCCGTCCTGTTGGAATGGCCGCCATTTTGATTTATGTCAATAGGTTGACAAGCAGACAGACGGGCCACCTGATGGTAAGTGGTCACCGCCGCCTATGGACATTTGCAATACCAGGGGGATCTCCAATGTGTTGCCGACCTTGTAGAGCTCTTTTTACGCCTTTTTTGAAGAACCCCATATCGTAGCGCTGAGGGAAAACCGTAACGGGGAGCTCATTCCACATCCTAATGGTCCGCAATAAGAACTTCCGACTAAAACGTTGTGTGGACGATCGAGGCGGCTCGAGGATGTGAGGATGAACTCCACATCGCCGGCGAGCGGTGCGATGGTAGAAATGTGATGATGGCACCAGGTCAAAAAGTTCTTGCGAACACTCCCCATTATACAGACGGTAGAACACACAGAGCGAGCCTATATCTCTCCGAAGGCTGAGAGGTTCTAAACCGCCAGTGAATATGGGATCGTCAACGATACGAATGGCCCGCCTTTGCACCGAGGCAAGTGGATCAAGCTGATAAGCGGGTGCGCCTGCCCAGAGGTGCGAACAGTACTCCATATGCTTACTTGCGCTTTATAAAGCTGTAGCCGCTGGAGTGTCGTGAAGTACCACTTAGCCTTCATATTCAGCACACCCAACTTTTTTGAAGCCAGTTTGGCTTTGCTCTCCAAATGACCTCAGAACTGGACATCACTCGCAATATCGACACCAAGGATCCCGATACTCTGTGCGATGTTGAGAGGAGTGTCTTCGAATTTTGGTGCTACTACGAATGGGGTTTTTTTCGCGGAGAACGCGCAGACTTGTGTCTTCGAGGGGTTAAAATGGACTAAATTAAGTCTCCCCCATTCCGAGACCCGCTCCAACGAAGTCTGGACTTCAGACACAAGTCGTATTCGACTTTCCTCCACCGTGGATCGAGGGATGTTAGCACGGCCGGAATATTGGGCAGTGCTGTCATCCGCATAGCAGTGAATGTTGGCAATTTTCAACATATCATTGATATGCAGGATGAACAGTGTGGGTGATAGCACACAGCCTTGCGGTACGCCAGCATTGATATTCTTGATATCGGAGCAGCATCCGTCAACGGCGACTTTGATGCTCCGATCAGCAAGAAAATCAGACACCCAAGTGCACAAACCCTCGGGAATTCCGTACGACGGCAGCTTCGATAGAAGTGCCCTGTGCCAGACCCGTTCAAAGGCCTTAGCGATATCGAGGCTAACTGCCAATGCCTCGCCTTTACTCTCTATGGCTTCAGCCCATCGGTGCGTCAGGTAAACAAGAAGATCACCAGCGGAACGACTGTGACGAAAGCCGTACTGGCGGTCGCTAATCAACTGGTGCTCCTCTAGATACCTGAGGAGCTGAGTATTGATGATCCGCTCCATCACCTTAGACAGAAGGGAGGTTATCGCTATTGGCCTGTAATTGGACGGATCTGTTCGATTCCCTTTTTTGGGATTTTTCTATTTTTCTATTTTATTTTTGATTCAAAGGCGATGAAGCTCAGTGGTAGTGACGTCGGATGTTGAGACGAAGGTCCCGAGTTCGAATCCTACAATGAGCTTGAGCTTTCGGTCAAGGAAAAAATCGTGAGGAAACCATAGCACGGTACTACAAAGTACCCAACTGGCTGACTACCACACTCATGTTGAAAATCTGTCTCCAATCACCTGTCGGTGTGTTCCGACAGCTGCTTGAGAGCCAGTTCTTTCTTGGCTCTGTGTGCTTACCACCTTCGGTCACATCATCAATTTCCATGGTGGTTGGTGAGATTGCGGTCAAAACACAGGCCTATAAACAGTAAAAAAAACATTTTATTCCGAAAAAATGCGATTGCTTTACCTCTAAATGCCGTACAGACAGATACTGAAAAAAGTTAATTTGAAAGGCAGTTAATGAACTATTATTTTATAATAGTTAAAAAAACCTGTGTTGCAATCAAATTCAGATTAGAACAACCTCTTATTCGGTAGAAATATAACAAATTCGCAAAAAAAAGAAGCGAAGTGAAGCGCTCGTGGTGTAGCACGAATAGCCGTTCTTAGTCGATCGGCAAAGTTAAGCTACGTCTGTCGTGGTCGGTACCTGGATGGATGACCGTCTAGTGGTATTTCATATCGAGCGTTTCCGTGCTTCGGAACGCACGTAAAGCCGTTGGTCCCGGTTATCACTTAATTGTGATAGTCGTTAAGCTAGTTGGATGCCTCCTAGGCGGCTTGAAAAATTCCAACAGTAGGTTGACCACTAGCCTACCTCCACCAATCCGCAGTGGGCACGCGTGGTGGAGTATCTGCCCATTCCCTTTCACCCTGATTTGTGAAAGGAGGCCTGTGCTCAGCAGTGGGACATTATAGGCTGATGATGATGATGTTGATAACAAAATCGAAAATGGTTTAATTTCCAATAAAGCATTGTTTTGTAATAGTATGTAAAAAAACTGATGAGTGCTATATTGAACCGTTTTCAATTCGAAATTGATTGCAAACATGTTACAAAATTAAGCCTTTGTTTATTCCTATATATTACTGATGCAAAATAATAATTAAAAAATATTTCATGGGTGCAAAAGATATTTACTAAAGAGAGAATTGCCATGTGTAAGATGCTTTTTATTTTCAGACAAGATGAATAGAGACTCACTGCTAGATATCGAGCGGAGTCTTGCCGTTCTGTGCTTAGACGCACCGGTTGGGTTACAAAAGTGTGTCGATCTGAATGCTCGCAGGAATTTGGCCGCCGCACAAACTATCCATGGTGGTGGAGCAGCTATTAATGGCGGCAATAGATGGTTTGACAAAACTGTACAGGTGAGCCCATACTGTTATATTAATCTTATCAATGTGAATCTTGAAAGTAAAGTACCACCTCCTAACAAAATCAAAAGGCTTTTTTTACAAGCTTTTATTTAACTTGCAATCTATGTATGTAGTTCGGGTGGCATCTTGCAAGTCGAATTTCACCCACTTCCAATGGTCGGATTGACTTGACATTTGGTACACATTTGTACAGAGGCCGGCAAACAACTTGAGCCAAAGTCGACGTAGTGGGGGTAAGTTCGCGCATGTACACTCATGCTCGGCCAATAGCGTGGACGCGTGCCGTCAGAATGCCCCCGCGCACCTCTCTTTCCACCAACGACACCTTAAAATCGTCTACTGCGCACTCAAGGTCATGGCTCAAGTTGTTTGCCGGCCACTGTATATTGTATATTGCATGATAATGTAAGTACCTACAGTCAACCAAAAGTACAGTCACCAAAAAATGCATTAAATATTATAATAGTATTAAAAATGAAATTTTTAGCAAAAACTTATCTGTTTATTATTGATCTTCTTCTCTGTCGTACAACCCTGGCGGAATGCTCGTGGTTATGGATCAGCGCATAAGTTTGTTGTGGCTTTTGCGTCACTCCTATATTATCCATTTTTCATCTATGGTTACCCCGACATAATTATTCAGATTCCAGTTACTATAAACTAAATTACATGACATGGGTTAGTGTTGAACGTGCTGAGTTTTACTGCTAATCTACATCAACATTCATTATATTACGTGACTTCTCTTCAAAACTTATTTAATTTGATTTTCGGTTTAATTGCAAGAATTTGTTAAGTACAGAGAAAAATTTTAGGTTTGGCAGTTCCATATCTGCAATCTGTTGTTAAATACATACAACTACAACATGTACATCTACATTTTCAGTTCATCGTTGGCGCTGATGGCGTAACTGGTCTAACGTATGAACATTCTCCCGCCGAAGGTCAACCGATTGCTGTTTTAACGGATTACATAATCAATTATATGTATGTTTTTTTTTATATCAACTTAGCGCGCTCGCATAACGAGTTTATTTCGCAGCACAATTTCACCAGTGTACCGTATGATCTAATATGTATTCTTTGTGTAAATCCAGAACATATTCTGTGTGCCAAATTAATTCATCCAAAGCCGTTTATGCGTGATTGGATCACAAACATACTTGGGGACGTTCTTTTTTATCGACAATGACATGTCTCCACCAAAAACAAACATTAAAATTATTCGAATTTTTTTTTTTTTTTTTTATTACTGTTGACAATACAACCATTATAATTATCTTAAAATTCTGTTTTTATCATAATTACTTTTTGCAAAATCATTGTGACATAGTATACAAAAAGTGTGACTGAAGCGTTTTACATAGAGATAAATCGTGTCCCCTTGCGCCGCCTAATGTTACAGATTGCTTTCGTGCAAAAAAATCCTATAGAATCCTTTAATATAAAGGCATTAATTAACTTCTGAAATCTTGTTATTACATTCATAAGAATATAATAAAAATAATGGTTCATATAATTAAATATAAAAATATTTTACTGACTGTCTCTCGCTGTATATGATTTTTGTTGCTACCTTCTGTCGCTCATTTTACAAAACAAATAATAAATATTTACCCCCTTATTCATAATGGCTTTTTAACTAAATCAGTGTAATAGCGTCCTCCGTCTCACTCTTTCGATCACCAAATGTCACGTGTCAGATAAAGACGTCAGAATTTTAGCTAATCAACGTTTGATAACTTCATTATGAATAAGGGGGTTGTCTTTAACGCAAGGCAACCCTACGGTCCCCACTCCCCATTGGCCTCACGCAATGAGTCCCTGGCGATCCAAATCAGGCGCCCGAAAATAGTAACAGGAGGTGCGTGTGTTTATTTGGCGACCGCTCTGTCACCCAAGTTACTACTTTGAAACATTATAATAGTGTATGTTTTCTAACATTATTGTTTCCTATTAAATCTACCCAATACACCCAGTTTGATGTACACTTCATAATTAAGTGGATGCCAAGGACTCATAAGCTAATATTTAACACCTCTGTCACGAGACACCTTTTTTACCAAAGGTGTGACAGAGTGGTGTAACTAGTGACAGAGTGGTTAGGTCTGCATGGAATAAATAAAAAAAAAACAAGTTAGAAATAATAAGACAAGAGAACAGCAGAAAGGTTTGCAGAATGTTTTAATTAAAATTCTTGTTACAAGTTAAAAACTTATCGCCCATTGCCTGAACTTGGATGTGTACACTTCTTAAAGAAAAAGATGATCAGCATCTTGTTAAGCTGAACAAATCTGTAAAATAACAGTGGGTACTTTATATGACCTATCTGTAGTCAAGAAAAAAAAAATTATACCACCATGGTGGCAAACAATCATACGGCCCGCCTGATGGTAAGCAGTTAGCGTATTGGACAACTTATCGAGCTAGATTAAAATGTTTGTATGTTAGTTTACCAAAGTATTAAAAAACTGAAAATCTGACATTGCATGACAACTAATAAATTAAAACATTTTTGTGACTGAGGTGTTAGTTTTAATTACTTTATTGAAAATCCCAAGTAGGTTGTATACCTAATTGGTTTTAGTTTTTATCAAAATAAGCCTCGACACTCTTTTTTACTTTATTCCTTAGGATTTGGCCATCCATGCCCACTTGAAAATTTCATCCTATATAGCTTCGTATGCGTATGTATGTATAGCTTTAATAACTATATTTACTCACAGGAATATACTGACATTTCATATCGTTTTATTAATGTTTCATTTTATCATTTAGAAATCTTAATCAGCAAGGAAAATCTGCCTCGTCAAAACCTAAACCACCTGTACTCTTGAAATTCAATGTAAACAACGAAGTTGCTGGTATGATAAAAACCGCCGAACAGAATTTGGACAAGTAAGTGCGTTTAATTATAAGTGCCAAGTTCACCATTCGCTGTTAAGGTTCGATATGATTCTATCAGAAGCAGTTTAAGTATTAACCACTTTATGTAAATTTGTGCTACAGATTGGTAAATGATTTGGAACTAAACTGCTTCCAATATGACAAGTATGGAAAGAATTTTATCAAGACACAGAAACTGAGCCCTGACAGTTACCTGCAAATGGCCATGCAGTTAGCATTTTACAGGTAAGTAAAAGCTTGTAATAAGCGTAAACCTCTTTCTGGGCCCCAATTTATCAAACCATTGTTTGTATTGTAAATACTAATCGACAATTGGTGAGAAGTCAGAAACAAAAATTGCCCATTCTCATAAACTTTCAACAGAACATTTGTTTGAAAAAAGAGTGAAGTTTATTCGAGCTTTCAGTCAGTCTCAAAAAAAGGTGTTGCTATTAATGAGTAAAAAAAAAACGCTGTATATTTCAAATCCCACCAAAACCAAATGTGATAATGGGAGCCAAGGTCAATATTATGATAATTATGGTGTATTTGTCGACTTCACCGACAAAAGACTTGAGATCTAAGGCCGCGGCCCCATGTCCACGGCGCGGCGCCGGTCGCCGTGTGACGTTGCGGCGCCGCCGCCGTAACACGGCACGACGTCGTGCCGCAGCACGGTGCCGCGGACGGCGTGCCGCGAGGGAGAATTCTCTTCAGTCGACATTTGGAAGTTGGTGTGCTCGAACGTGTTTATTTGGAAATGGATCGCGAAAAAAGAGTTGTTCTCCTCTTGTTACTAAGACGTGACTAAAACGAATGAAAAAAAAACAGAAACAGAGGAAATGGGTAAATCCATATATTTTAAAAATGGTTCGGCAAACGTCTTTCCATCCTTCTGTTTTTACATGTTTGTCCTTATAATTGTCATTTGTCTTATCCCAGAGCACTGGACGTGCCTCCACTAACGAAATAAAGAAATCTAAATCGATATTTTCCACCATTTTGATTAACACGCATGCTTGCACACCAACTGCCAAATGTCGACTGAAGAGAATTCGCCCCCGCTCGCACACGCCGTCCGCGGCACCGTGCTGCGGCACGACGTCGTGCCGTGTTACGGCGGCGGCGCCGCAACGTCACACGGCGGCCGGCGCCGCGCCGTGGACATGGGGCCGCGGCCTAAATGGGTGCAAAGTTTGAAGACAATCCTGTTTATTTATAAGAACGTTTATAATTCTTAAGTAAATTCAA
Organism: Achlya flavicornis; assembly: GCA_947623365.1. Classification (NCBI taxonomy): domain Eukaryota; kingdom Metazoa; phylum Arthropoda; class Insecta; order Lepidoptera; family Drepanidae; genus Achlya; species Achlya flavicornis. The sequence goes on from OX392468.1 coordinate 11,238,685, forward strand.
AACACTATTTCTACAACAGTGTTTGCTATTTAAAAATATGCCTTTTTAAATTTGAATAGTCAAACTAATTACCTACTAATGCAAATAAGTTATGATCTATTAACCTTAACATTTGACTAGGCATTTGAGTTTTAACATACCTACTAGTCATCTTATATTTAGCTAATCAACTTATCATCTTTTTGTTATAATACAAGTTATTGTTTTTATATTGTAAGGTTATATTCTTCTAAATATTTCATATTTGCTCGTAACACATTACATCCATACTCTTCATTTTATATTTAGCTAATCAACTTATCATCTTTATGTATATTAGTCCAGTAGAATTAAAATTAAAAATAATCACGTGACTCAAAACGGGTCGGCTGGCTGGGCGCCCTGCTTCAAACGTCACAATGTTAAAGTAACTCTACGTGAGTACACGGTCGAACGGTTTCTACAATACAGTTGGTTAAGATTCCATCTATCGCACCGCAGCTCGCAGGTCGTGGGTTCGATTCCCACACAGGACGTACATTTGTGTGCATGAACATGTCTGTATGTCCTAAGTCTGGGTGTAATTATGTATGTTAAGTATGTATTTACAAACAAAAAGTTGTGGGTATTTGTATTATATCAGTTATCTGTTTCCATATTACAAGCTCTGCTTAATTTGGGATTGACATGACAAATTACATGACATTTTGGTGATGATGTGGCCGTTGGTAAGCACACAAAGCCTACAAGAAACTGGCTCTCAAGTGCAGCTGTCGGAACACACCGACAGGTGCTTGGTGGTAGCCAGCCAGATGGGTATTGAGTATTACAAATTACTCTACCACCGTGCTATGATTTCCTCACGTTGTTTTCCTTCACCGAAAGCTCAAGCTCATTGTAGGATTCGAACCCGGGACCTTCGTCTCGGTGTCCGACGTCATTACCACTGAGCTATCATCGACTTAAGATCATAAAAGTTTCCCATAAATTGGGAAAATTGATGCGGTTAGCAATTTTTATTATTGATCACATACAATATTAAAAGTGAAAACCAATCAAATCAATCAAAATTCATTTATTCAAGTTAGGCCCTTATAGGGCTCTTATGAATGTTAACAAATGACTCTACACCGGTTCCAAATAAAATGTTATGAGTAATGCTTTGTTCTGAATGACTGACTGACAATCAACGCACAGCCTTAACCGCTGATCGTAGAGACCTGAAACTTGGAGGGTGTGATGGCTACGTCCGAACCACCACACTTAATGTCATGTCAATTGGGGGGAAGGTGATGATGTCATGTCAAGTCGGTAGGGATTGTCAAGATTGAGAAGCCGACTGTTGTCAATGAATGCGTTTAATGCACTAAATTAAAACTAACTTAAAAATAAGGTCGCGCATGTTCGCGCTTGCTACGAGTGATGTCAGCAGAAATCGTAAACAATGAAAATGTACAGTTTTCCCCGTACATACTGCCACTCGACAAGAAGCAAATTATATATTTACATATTGAGGAAGAGAAAACGGTACTTGTTTTAAACAAGTAGCAAGATTTTAAATGATAAAGTAAAATGTCAAAATGTCATGAAGATTGTATAAACTAAAAATAATACAACAACAAAATAATGATAAAGTAAAGAGAACAAAGAATGTAATGAACAAAAAAACCATAAAAATGGACTAAATCTTAAAATTTTAACTGTAATAGTGGACAAAAGACAAGAAATGTAAACCATAATAGTGAATTAAAAATAAACATAATAGTGATAGAGATTCCTGTCAAAAAAATAGTTAAATATTATCATAGAATGTCAATTCGTATAAAATGTCAATATAAGAGTCAACTTTTATTGTGAAATTTACATTTATCAGTATCACTGCACTGCACTGGCACTGATTCGATTTCATTGCACTGATCACTAACACTTAGCAGTTGTCATTTCGTGGGAGTCCGGTTTTGACTCCCCTCCGCCACCAGGGCGTTCCTGCTGGCACCTCCTTCTTAGTTTGATGCCGTTTAATAGTAGTGGCACTTGAGTATAAAATGCCGATTGAGCATTCCTGGCAACAAGAGAATAGCCAAGAACCGCCCGAATGTAATTTGACCCATTTGTCGGCGCACGCGCTGATACTTGATCTGCAGTACGCGTGGTCGTCATCGTTTATAATTAGTTATATGTCACACACTGATTGTTGGAGTCTGAATCTCTTCGGGACGTACAGGTAAAATTATAAGTTTGATGACCGGTCGTTTAATCATACCGGTTTTTGTCTTAAGAGACACAACGCGTACTTGTCCATCTTTCCCTGGGTGCGTGTCAATAACTTTGCTGAGAGCCCACTTTGATGGCGGTATGTTGTCTTCTTTAATCAAAACAATGTCATTTATTTTTATATTCGGCTGTATGCGGTGCCATTTGTTGCGCTTTTGGAGATGATTTAAATAATCACTCGACCATTTTTTCCAAAATTGTTGATGCATTTGTTCTGTCAATTGCCATCGTGTTTTTATATTATAATTGTCAGGTGATGTCAATGGAGAAGATAGGATAGGTCCACCTATCAAGAAGTGACCTGGTGTCAAATAATCATCTTCAGGATTTTCTGTCATGGCATAAAGTGGTCTCGAATTGAGACACGCTTCGATCTGTGTCAGTAAGGTGGTGAACTCTTCAAACGTCAGTTTTTGTTCACCTAAAACTCGCTTGAGATGGTGCTTCATACTTTTCACGGCAGCTTCCCATAGGCCACCAGCGCTTGGCCATGCTGGTGAGTTGAAATGCCATGTCACTCCCATTTCGGTAATGTCTTTGAGACAATTTCTGTTGATTGTTTGTAAGGCCTCCTTATATTCGTTCTTCAGAATGCGGGCTGCACCAACAAAGTTAGTGCCATTATCACTATAGACGTGCTGAGGTACACCTCTTCTGGCACACATACGTTTGAATGCTGCAAGGAACGCTGCGGTGCTCAGGTCTGATACTAGTTCTAAATGTATCGCCTTGGTGGAGAAGCATACGAATACTGCAATGTAGCCTTTAGAAGTTTTAATGCCTCTTCCTTTGTTTGCCTTCACTTCTACATGTCCTGTAAAGTCAACTCCTGTGTAAGAGAACGGGCGCGACGGGTTCACTCTTGGTCCCGGTAAGTTGGCCATTAATTGGGCTCTGTTTTGATTGCTGAATCGGCAACATTTGACACACTGTCTAATGTTTTTCTTAACAGTTGCATTTCCACTAATAATCCAGTATTTTTGTCTGAGATACATTAATGTTAATCTGGGTCCTCCATGTAGGGTAGTTTTGTGTGCCTGATCTATGAGAAGTTCTGTCAGTTTAGATTTTGAAGGCAGGATGATCGGATGTTTAGCTGTATCAGTCAAATTGGAGTATTCCAATCTTCCACCCACTCTCAAAATCTCGTGTTCATCGATAAATGGATTCAGTTTTAACCACCTACTGTTTGATTTAACAGCAACCGTCCGCTTGATTTGTGTTATTTCATCAGAATATGTCATTTCTTGTTCATTCTGTGTTCTTTGTATGACGTAGGCATCAGATAAGAAATGATTTTCCGAAATTCTACCCCTAAGGGGGTGAAAAACGGGGGCAAAATTTGTATGGGACAACGTGATTGCTTGGTCCGATCTACTTCAAATTTTGCAAAAACATTCTTTAACAGAATTGATGGCAGACGTGTTTCATATTTTATTGAAACTCATCGCCAAACGGGGTAAAAAAGGGGTAGAAAGTTATATTAGGGGTGATTTGCATCGAAGTTGATATCAATACTCCTTAGTGCTTTTGATTTAAATATTCTTTGATATTTGACATTCCAATTTTAAAGAGCATTGCACCGTAGACGGAGAATTACAGGTAGACAGGCCAAGATACGCATATGTCAAAACGTGAATGTGTGAGCAGGATTAAGCGTATTTTTTTGTCCCTATCTAGCGTATAGGTTGTTATTGTTTGACCTCAGTGTCGTTGAGGCCAAAAAAGTTTGTGTATTATGTTTTTTTATGAGAGCAGTACTTTAAAATCCTAATTGTATGTTATTTGTGACTTTGTATCAGCGTTGCCAGACAACCCGATTTTTAGCCCAAAATTGAATGTCCCGCGCGTGACTGGTTCAACTGCCATCTGGGGTTTTGCATTTACTAACATCATGAGCTTTAGATGCAATAATCCGCCCATATCGCAACTCAAACCATAACTTGTTTTGAGACTGATCTCTTGTCAGTTTTTCAATTTCTACTAAGGAATTTTCGTCAATTGACAATCCGGCTTTCAGTAAAAATTCGTCACAATCTTCCTCACTCCTGCGATGCACCCACATGATGAACGCCACAGCATGTTTACAGTTTCATTGAGAAGCAGCACAGTCATGACATTCAGCACTCACAATTACACAATTTTCTTCATCCACAACCATAGTAGCAGAATATGGTTTACTCCGAACTTTATGTTCTGGGCAAATATTGCACTTTGCACAAATTTGCATCACGATGAAATTGGACGTAGCACACAGCATCGTCTCCGTATGACTGCCTGGTGGATCTAAAAATGAAATATTATATGTAATACAACAACTTTTTAGGGAAAACGTCCAAGGGGAAAACAGACGGAACATAACCATAAAATTATTACCTAATTTCTTGTTAATTATTCGGTTAAATCTTTAGAGCTTACGATTACTATTACATAACAATAACAATAGAAATAACAATTCTTGGTGCATTACTTACAAGGTCTTCACATTTCTAAATTCAGCAGAGCGAAAGTCACTGTTTGTTGCAAAGAAATTGGCCACTGTAAAACAGTCAATTCTCGGCAAATTCGAACTGTTTGCCTTTATAAATCCACTTTCCATCTTGAAAAACTTCTTTAGTGTCCTTTTAACTAACTGATTTCCTAGAAATATCGCAGAAATTAGGTATTAATTTATCGAAATGACGAATACTTGTTGGCAGAGCTAGGGAACTGTATTGTGTTTGGGAACGAGTGACGTCATGCGCTCTGATTGGCGTTCGTCGTCACGTGACTAACGAATGATTTTTATAGATTTTGTTTAATAAATATTAAATATATCCAGTAAAAATAAGGAAAGATAATATTTTTTTTAAGATTTCTATTATATAAACTACCATTTCACATCAACCTTTTATTTTTATTTGATTACAGTCAACATCCCTATTACCGATTATTGAGATTCGTGAGTGACTGTATTGAACTGTTGTTCTCAATCACGTTTTTGTTTTCTGTGGACCCTTCCGTTCGGTCCATTGACATTTTACCTGTTTATCTACGATGAAGTGGACATAATAAGAAAATTACTTTATTTTTTCCTTCTCATAAGATAATTGAGAAGGATATGTTTTTTATTAAATTAATAGTAAAAGAACATTAAATACTAACGTGAGACTGGTGCACCAAGAAATCTTACCCTTCTGCTTGTGAATTCCGAAGATATATTTGGATGAAGATTGCCGGCCGGCATCCACTCGTATTCCTTGTGGTCTTCAAAAACTGGATTATGACTTTACCCTGATAAGAGAGGCTTCAAGGTTCGATATAAGAGGTGAGTGGGCGATTTTTATAACTGCACAGTGGTGTTACTCGTTTTCTAGTCACTTCATCATAAATTTCATTATTACAAGGCAGCCATATTTTTAGGCCTGTGCTAAAGTATTTCCCGTACGCAAGTACACCGGTGATTTGGCTATTTACACGCCAAGATTCACCATCGATTGTTCATACTTAAAATTAAATTGTCAATATCTTGCTGTGTTATAAGGTCCTCTGTCTTTGCAAGTGTTCGTAAAGTTGTTGTTCCTGTGTCAAATTTGGCGGGAAATCTCTCAAAGCTTTTCATTGTAGCATGTCCTAAGCATGCCCGATAGGATTTAAGTCGGGCGACTGTGCAGCCCCACCCAAAACTTGAATATCGCGGTCTCGGAGCGCGACTGACTCCAGCCGCGCCGTATGGGAAGGAGCATTATCGTGCATGAGTAGAAATTCCAGGGCCCATTTGTAATCCGTGTGGGACAATAACAGGCTCTACTATCTCCTCGTGGTATTTTTGTGCAGTCATGCAGCCTTGGATCCAAACGAGCTGGGTTCGTCCGCCAAGACGAATTCCTGCCCACACCATGATTGTCCCGCTTTGGTATGAGTGGACCTCCTGGGGATGCCGTAGACGGCTAACTCTCCGTGGTGTTCTCCAAACGCGCGTTCTCTTGAATCCGGATGAAACCCAAACCGGGACTCATCGGTGAACAGCACCAAAGACCATTGTTCGTCACTCCGTGCTAAATGCTCCCGAGCCCACGAAAGCCGCCGACCGCGATTGCCAAGTCGCAATGCTAGAACACGTAGCGGTCTTCGAGAATGAAGACTAACTTCATGCAACCTCCTTCGCACGGTTTGGTTGCTTAATAGCAGCTGGTGGTCCTCCTGGAACCTTTGTACTAGTTGCATCGCTGTGATATTGGGTGGTCTTCTGGCAGTCATTTGGAGAAATCGATCCTGTCGCTGCGTAGTAACACGATATCTACCCGTGTGCCGTTCAGCTACATCCCCAGTACTGCGATAACGTGACCACAACCTTGATATCACGTTTTGGCTTGTGTGTAGGGCCTCAGCAATGACGCGTTGAATAGCACAATTTTCTAACATGACCACGGCTCGTAACATTTCATCTCTTTTTTTTTTTTTTTTTTTTTTTTAAATTAAATGGGCTTGCGTTTGGCCACTGACCCGCCCATAAGGGGCGATGACGAAGCCTAAGATGAAACACGCTTACCCAGAAGAAACCTATTCACTCTGGCCTTGAAAGTTCCTAGATTGTAGGCGTCAGGAAACACAGACGCCGGAAGCAAGTTCCACTCCCTTGCTGTCCGCATTATAAATGAGGATGCAAAACGCTGTGTCCGTATTTTCGGTATGTCAACAACGTACGGGTGAAAATTTTCCCGGCGTCTTGTGGTTCGGTGTAAAAATGGGGATGGTGGAATTAGGTTGAACAATTCCTGCGCACACTCTCCAAAATATATCCTGTAGAAAACCGATAAGCAAGCAACTTTTCTTCGATGGTCGAGGCTCGTGAGTTTCGCCTTAATTAAAGACTCATCTCCGATGAGTCTCCTGGCTCGGCGGTCTATTGAGTCGAGGGCCTCAAGCTGGTACTTAGCTGATCCATCCCAAAGATGGCAGCAGTACTCCATGCATGACCGGACTTGTGCTTTATAAAGTTGGAGTTGTTGTTAACCTTAGAGAGGATACCCAGCTTTCTGGCAGCTGTTTCTGCCTTCGACTCAATAGAACAGCCAAAGTTTATTTTAGCTGTTAATGTTATGCCTAGGAGATCAAGCCGATCGCATATTGGCAAGGATATATTTTGGAAAGTAGGAGCCTGATGGTAAGGACTCCGTTTGGCGGTGAAAAGACATGCCTGTGTCTTGGTGGCGTTAAACGTGACCAGATTGGCTTTGCCCCAATCAGAGACTGCCTGTAAGGTCGTGTTCAAACGCTCAACCATGGCCTCTCGAAACAATTGGATCTCGTCACTAGTGGCTCGTGCGCTGGAAATGTATCTCTCTGCAACAGTGCTGTCGTCTGCGTACCCAAAGATACCAGGTTTTAACAGATCGTTGCAGCATATGCAGCAGAAATAAGGTTGCAGAGAGAACTGATCCCTGAGGAACACCGGCATTGATTGCCAAGAGGTCCGACGAGCACCCGTCTATGACCACTCGTATAGACCGTTCACTCAGGAAATCGGAAATCCAAGCGCACAGGCCATCAGGAATTCCATATGAAGGAAGCTTGCTTAGAAGGCTGGTGTGCCAGACCCTATCGAAAGCCTTAGAAATATCAAGGGAAACGGCAATTGCTTCCCCGTGTCTCTCAATGGCTTCGCTCCAAAGATGTGTGGCATACACAAGAAGATCCCCAGTAGACCGTTTTTGGCGGAAACCGTACTGTCGGTCGCTGAGGAGTTCGTTATCTTCAAGGTATGCCAGGAGCCTCCGATTCAATACACGCTCCATTGTCTTGCAGAGTATGGAGGTGATGGCAATCGGTCGATAGTTTGTGGGATCGGCACGGCTGCCCTTCTTAGGCACAGCCGTGCACAGGCAAGTGAGAGGCGAAACAGGCGTGTCAAGACAGGAGACAATTCGGGCGCACAATTGCGCAGGACAATGGCTGGAATGCCGTCGGGACCACTGGCTTTATTCACGTCTAGAGCGCGTAGTACCTTTACAACCTCCTTTTGCCGGATACGGATGTCCGGCATTTGGCAGTTGCAAGTGGGTAGTGGGGATGGTGTTTGTAAACCAGCGTCTAGGCATGAATTCTCCGCGAATAGAGTGGCAAACAAATTGGCCTTCTCTACAGCAGTGTAAGCTAGTGATCCATCAGGCTTCAGCAATGGCGGCAGCGACGGGCGGCAGAAATTGGTCTCGACCGATTTGGCAAGGGACCAGAAAGCTTTACTCCCAGAGGGGTAAGATGATAGCTTTTTTCCGATCCGGCCAACATGGTCGAAACGCGCCTTCTTCTGTGCCTTTTTGCAGGACTTGGCAGCGATGTTAAAGGCTTTTTTCTTCAAGCCCGTGTCAGGAGCTTTGCGAGTGCGAAAATCCGCCCAGATTCGGTAAGCTGACTGTTTTCGTGCCTCAGCAGAGGCACAATCAGCATTGTACCACTTGGGGGTTTCGCTATTGAGTGATATGTCGGAGAATGGGATATAATATTCCATTGCTCGACATATCACATCTGATATGGCACTCGCACAGCTGGACGGGTCATCGGAAGTAAAGCAAGTTCGCCGCCAAGGATAAGATGCAAGAAAAGAACGCATCTCATCCCAATCTGCCGACTTGTATCGCCAAACTCGCCTGGTGCCTTTAGGGCAAGGGTCAGGCGGAGAGTAGGACGACACAGCTTTCACCAGACAGTGGTCGGAGGTTCCCAATGGGGCATTCACCGAAACTGAGTACCTGTCAGGATCTGTTGTCAGCAGAAGGTCCAAGCAATTGGCTGTGTGATCAGCAACATCCGGCACGCGCGTGGCTTCGCGAACGAGCTGGGAGAGATTTAGCGTAAGTGCTATTTTCAACGCCTCTCCCAGCAAGGTCGGTCTCCCGGTATGGGTACAACCACTTGCGATGGTGAGCGTTAAAGTCCCCCAGGAGGACCAGCTGCGCGGTCGGATATTTTCTCTGGATCACGTCCGCCGTTTCGCCGAGATATTGAAAGAGCCCGATCGTCTCCTGGTCACTGCTGTGCGATCGGTAGACACAGGCATAGAGGATTTGCTCTATACCAGTGCCCACCAATATCCACAGGACAGAAAAACAATCTAATCCCTTTTCAATAATTAATATTAATAAAACAATTGTAATTTTCCTTAATAGCACAAATTATGGGAGGTAAATTACCTGATACCTCTGCAATGAAACGTGGACGGAAGCTTGAAGAAACATGGAGTTAAAATAGAAAAATGTGGCCTATTAATAAGTAAAGAGTACTTTATGATTGCTGGGTCACCATGTCATGGGATTTGTGATGAATTTGTAATTGAAATTAAGTGCCCTACGCATGCTGATGTTTATAAGAACTATGTGTACTTTTGTGTAGCAGACAGTAAGTTTGAAAATACTGAGGGTGTGGACATAATTTGTGTGAAAAATATATAAATAATATGTGCTTGTTAATCTATCAGATTTTTGGAAAACAAATATTTACTCATTATTATATAGGTAAAAGTGTAAAATAATTAAAACAGGTTTATTTCCAATTGCTTTGTGATTTTATTTAAAAACACTTTATTTATGGTTATCATATGTTGTGCACATCAGCTACAGAGTAAAGGAATGCATGAGCAAAACAATAACAGTAGTACGCTGTTACATACATACTACTAACTAAGTCCAGTCAAATTAGGCAAGGTCTTTACTTGATGATAGAATCCTGTAAATTTATTAAAGCACATGCTATTATAATTACTTCATCAAGTACCCTGATTAGATTATTATTGATACAAGCAACATAGCAAATTCCCTTAAATGTTGTATCACCCTTTCAATATGAATCCTCAAACTAGCTATTTGTTTAGTCCGAGCTTCTTGTTTTGATAATTTTGATCCTGTACTAACACTGGGAGGACGAACTAACTGAAGGCCTGCCTTGAGAACCATCTGCTCTATATGTTTAAAACCCCTATCTGCCAGGATGCATGAACCTTTCTCTAAAGTATTTAAAAAGTTTGAATTTTCTACTACACAAACATCACTAGTTCTCCCTCCGTAACCTCTTGAGATATAGTTAATCAAACCATCTGGCATGCATTTAGGTGGTTCCTGAAGAGGCCTTCATTTGTTCAGATGACATTATCGTTGAAGAGGAGTTTGAGTGTGTTAAGGATGGTGTGAATAATGATACATCACTATCAGAATAATCATCTTTATTGAAGCATAACTTTCTAGACGACTTAGAATGACTAGATGTGGATGCCACTTCGAGTTATGGAGAGGTAGAAATAGATGTAGTAAGATTTTTTCCTTGGTGATATTGCAATGTTTCTATATTTTATTTCAGTCTGTGTGCTTTTACTTCGATATTTATGATGTATGTATACTTGTATTGATTTATCTGTTGTTATTATTTTATGTACTGGTTGAGGTAGGTATATATCTGAAAATAAAAGGTCCTGTTTTATTTTATGGTTATATAATAAATATTCCTAATCCTATGATACACAAGATATTAAGTACTAGCAGCACACCCTGACTTTATATGAGTTGACCAATATAGGCTATTTATTAATATAATATTATGTATTATGTATATTAAGTATGTACCTATTTAAAAACAAAAAGTAGTATATCAGTTATCTGGTTTCCATAGTACAAGCTTAGTACAATATCTGCTTAGTTTGGGATCAGATGACCGTGTGTGAGGAATATCACAGGATATTATTATTATTATTACATATTAACAAAATCCACTGTCTCTAAATATATTGTAGCTAGACATACATGGGGGTGGCCTATATCTGGCAGTAGACTAGTTTTAGCTGAATGATACATACCTGAACTTGGACCTGGATGAACCTCAGGTGTGGGAATACTTTGTGTAGTCTGTGCTTGTTCTAGTTCTCTTTTATATTCCAATATTGTTTACAATCTGTCTTTTGTGTGGCAATGACCGAGTTGTTTTCACATCTGTCCGTCTTTTTCGGTCTGGTTGTCACACAAATTTCGTTGGAAAATGCCCTTTTATTGGAATCTGAGATATCAAGCCCATGACATGATATTCAGTATAGTTCTCCATATCATTCGGCAACTAAGGCTGCATTCCGAATTAATGATATAATCGCTGTAATCGATTTGAGCGTGCTTAAACCCGTACCGAATTGAGTAATGACAGATTACGTTGTCCCGTGAAACGTCATAGATGACGTCATGATATCCGCCATATTGCGCTCACACCGACCATGCCCTAAACTAGTGTTGTCAAACTATCGATAGTTTGACTATCGATAGTTGACCTCGAAAACTAGTTACAATATCGATAGTGCTATCGATAGTATCGATACTATCGATAGTATCGATAGTATCGATATCGCAGACCGACCAATACTATTGATTCAAGGCAATACTATCGATATAATCGATACTATTGAATCTCGATACTATCGATACTATCGATAGTATTGAGATTCAATAGTATGCATTTGACTAATACTATCGATAGTATCGATAGTATTGATTAAATTTAACCAATACTATCGATAGTATCGATACTATCGATAGTATTGTACTATCGATAGCTTGACAAACTTCGATAGTATTGTCTAACAATTATTGGAAATTTGAAATTCAATAATAGTTTACGTAGCCTGCGCAGCCAGTGCTTACCTTTTCTAATTATTGTGATACAATTTATCCGCCTGATCTTTGTCCAAAAGGCATCAGGCGAGGTTGGTGATAAAAGTCGGCAGACTGGGATGAGATGGGGTCCTTCTTTGCATCTTATCCTTGGCGGCGAATGTGCTTCTCTTCCAGGGACCCATTGAGTTGCGCGAGCGCTATATCTGAGGTGATGTGTCGAGCGATGGAATATTATAGTCCATACTCTGACGTATCCCCCAGTACTGGGGCTCTACCGCGTAACTTTGCTGGTAATCGTACCGAACACCATTTATGAATTACATCCAATTAGGGCCCACGAATGGTCATCATCGTACCACGTCATTGGATGATCACCAAAGATCCCCAACGCAATAGCCCGGCTGGAAAGGATATTGTTTAGTTCCTGCCGGGCTATTTCGTATCTTTGGTGGTAATCGTAACGAACACCATTTAATGATTTCCTCCAATGACGCGCACGCGGTACGGCCATATATGGTTTTCAGGGTCTGGTGATGGAGTACGAGGGTAACTACAACTCCATAGTGGAACATCGTATTCTAGCCGTTTTTGGGGTTGTTGGAATTATAGTGAGCTGAACTTTGATCATATTATGGTTTTTAGGCACTGATAATGGAGTATGAGGGTAGGTAAAGGAACTATTTAGCGGAGCAACGTAACCTAGCTATGTTTGGGGTTTTTGGATTTGTCGTGAGAAGAACTTTTAAAAGGTATTTATAGGTATAAAAATTAGATCTTAAAAATAATTAGAAAGTACAAAAATCTTGCGAGCCCTTACAAAGCTGCGCTTTTCGCTTGATAAAAATAGGTTAGACAAAATAATATAAAAAAACTCTCTAATTTTTTTCTCCTAAACGTCACCGTTTCTGAGATATAATGGTTGAAAAAGTTGTATTCTTCAAAGCACCTAAAAGACTGGGGTTGGAAGTTAATCATCAATACATTGGAACCAATTCAGACTTTACTTCCACCTGCACCGAAAAAAACTCCTCAACACAATTTTTTTGCAATCATAATAAAGGATGTACCTAATACTAAAAAGCAAATTTGTTGTGTTTGTTGTGTGTGTAAATGCGGCTGCAAAAAAGTTGGATTGTTTTATTTATTAGCATATACTAGTTGTCGAGGTCAGTCGTGCTCCAATGTTGAATCGCCATCAGAATAGGATTCGTAAGATATCAGTGAAAAGAAATCTGATGCATCGCTGTTAGAAAAATACTACCTAAGTACACTACCTCCCAAGCAGCGTTGCTAGACTTCCCGATTTTGGCGGGACGTCCCGATTTTTAGCTCAAAATTAAATGTCCCAGGACAGCCTCAGTCTCGCTTTTTGAGGATTGCTCGGCGGTGATATCATCGTTGGACGTTGGACGTAGAAGTGGGAAATTATAAAGACACCACTGCACAGAAATGGCACCAGCTTTCCCGTGACGCGTCTTAAACACCGCAGTGGTGCTTAAGGAGCACGCGCCAAAGTGCGCTAAATGTCACTGTCTGTGACATACAGAAATCAAACTTCTAATACAACGCAATCAAATGATACGGCCGTATATGCCGCATATTTTGACGCTCGCAAATCAAAACCTATAGAGTACTTCCTAGAATCATAAAATTTGGCAATTCCATGTAGCACAAGTAAAGGAAGAAATCCGAAAAGCATTTTGTAGTTACATGAAATTTTTTCTTTTGCATTTTTTTTAACATAATCGAAAAATAGGGCAAAATTCTTCGAGACTCGATTCCCATGATGAATGAACTATTTAACCTACAAGTTTCTACGGATCCCTCCATGCGCGAGTCCGACTCGCACTTGGCCGGTTTTTTTTTTCGTATGTCTCGCTTTCGGCGACAGAATCCCGCGCTACTCAAGAGGTTACGAAATCCCGCTTTTCCCGAAAAAAAAACTGGCAACGCTGCTCCCAGGTGGCGTGGAAACGTGTGCATAATATGAAGAATACAACTTTATCAACCATTATAGCTCAGTAACGGTGACGTTTAGGAGAAAAATTTTAGAACATTGTTATAGATAAATTGCATAATCTACAATTTTGTGTAGCCTATTTTTATTATACAACTTCCTCCTCCTCGCGTCGTGTGTCCTCATGTCTGAGGATCGTGATTCCCCCGTAAACTAATTTTATCTCGTATTACGTTACGTTACGCCAGTTGTGTCTGTCCTTGGCGACGTGAAGACCGTCGTGAAAGTTCGTCTCCAGGGATTTGGTCCGACCATCTGAGTGGGTTAACGAAGTAAGTTGACGAACGTTGAGGATCTGCTCCCTTTCACGAAACCCGCCTGTTCTTGTGCCAGTTCATTTGCCAGTCAAGGAAATGGCGAATACGGTTATTTATGACATGCAGGAGAACCTTGCTAGCATGCGATATCAAAGCTAGTCCTACATCTATCATACAACTTACCGTTTCGCTAAAAAACGCAAAAACCCATACTTGCGAACTTTGACCTTGAATAATTTTTATTGGAAGTGTGGGATCGATGGGCATATTTATAATGGTGTTCCGAACATCGTACCAATTTTCAGCTCTATGAGATTTTTTGTTAACCTACCCGTAATTTTAGGGCTAACTTGACCGGACTATTACCTATTTATTCTGAAATAACCATTGAATGTCTTTTTTAAATACCTTTCACCGAATAAAAGACAGTTGGGATACGTTTAGCTACGTAGGTATACTAATATTGGAAGGCAATACTATCGAAGTTTGTCAAGCTATCGATAGTACAATACTATCGATAGTATCGATACTATCGATAGTATTGTTTAAATTCAATCAATACTATCGATACTATCGATAGTATTAGTCAAATACATACTATTGAATCTCAATACTATCGATAGTATCGATAGTATCGAGATTCAATAGTATCGATTATATCGATAGTATTGCCTTGAATCAATAGTATTGGTCGGTCTGCGATATCGATAGTATCGATACTATCGATAGTATCGATACTATCGATAGCGCTATCGATATTGTTACTATTTTCCAAGGTCACGATAGTATCGATAGACTATCGATAGTTTCACTATTGCTATGCAACACTACCCTAAACTGATATCACCGTGAGCGCTGTCAAAAGTGACGGTTAATTATTGTGTTTTCGGCAGAAATTCTAATAAGATCCTTGGTTTTCTATTTGGCAAAGATACTTTTTATGATTTTATGAGAGAAAAATAATAAAGAACGCGAATATTCCATTTTGCGAGTCAAATTAAAAAAGATCTAAGGAGTCCTAGTGCATTGTTAAATCAGATTTTAATTAAATTCTCAAATGTTCTGTTTTGAATACTGTGAGCGCGATAACGGGCGTTCCGAATTGTTAACAGTTCTTAGCTGTCAATATCGTGATATCTAACTCGGTACGCAAATTATTGCTGTGAGCACTGTGAGCGATATTATTTAATTCGGAATATAGCCTAAAATAAAACGAGTACAAAACGTTAACTTTGTTTACATTATTTATAACCTCAAAATTCTCTGTTTTCTATAAAAACTTGATATATAATAATAAGGAAAATAAGATAAATAATCAAGCAGTATGAGTAGACACTTACATCAAAATGATCTTCACAAATACATTTTAGATTGTGTAGCCAGCCGGATCCCTGCGAGCAAGCTGAAGCCACCTTTTTCTGACATTTTCCGAACGCGGAACGTGTACAAATAACTTTTCAGGTGTTTTTATTGTAGTACTTTTACAGTGAGGCACCACACAACACTTACAAAACTTAGAATCCATTTTTAAGCAAAAAAAAATGATCACAAACATGTATCACCATAACAGTTCAGCGATGTTTAGGAACGAGTGACGTCATGACGTAAAGTGACAAGTAGTTGCGTTTTGGAGCGAAATTTAAAGTGCAATTTAAAATATAAGATTTTTATATATTAGATGCATTAAAAAAAATATAAGTGTTATTTTGGGCTACATTAGGTACTAATAAACGTTTTAAAATACATTCCTAAAAATAGTCAACATCCCTATTACGCCATCTCTGAGCACATCATGTGCAACTTATGGAACGAATTCACTGAATGGGCGCTGCACTATTTACTTGTTTTCTTAATGAATTTAAATTTATTTGTATAAAGCTGTGGCGCTTCACCAATCGATGTCGATTTGTAATTAATATAAGAGGTGGCAACACTGATTATTAATAATTATATTTTATATGTTTTTTTCCATTTTAATTAAAACTAATAGTTTTATAAGAAGAAATTAAGAAGAATTTAACATACAAATTTTCTATGGCGTTTTAAAATCTTTTTTTTTTATTTAATACAATAAAATCACGAAATGTTTTTTATTTGTTATTAAAGACCTTAAAATAACCTATCATTCTTACATTTACTATATCAGAAAAATCTTTATAGATTTTTAGATATTTGATGAAATATAAAATATCCCTAGATTCTGTTGATGTGTGTATGTAATTATGTCAAACTATCGCTATCTTCTTCGCTATATGCTGACAGCCTATCTACCGACAATTCTCTATATACGCATTGCACCAAGCTTTTATGTGAGTTCAACTTTTTTTTAATATTCGGATTGAGTTTTTAAACATTTCTATGTGTCTGTTCCGGTACATAGTTAATGTTATAAAGGACTACTTTTATTTTTGAAAAATAGTGTTCCGCGCAAAAAAATCAAAACGTTTGCGGGTGAAACCGCGGGGGTCTGCTAGTATATTCATATCAGCTTTTAGTTCGTTCACTGATGCTGATAGCTGCCTCAATTCGGTCATTCTTATATCGTTTATATTGTCTTTGATCTCACAAATGGTAGTGGTAATACTCATCTTGAAACGCATTCATCATTTTGTCAGAAAATGCATCTATCAAATCAATAGAGAAACATCCACTTCTTCGGGTTGCTTACGTTTCCGCTTCTTTGGTGTTGTGTTGGTGTTCGCTGCTCCTCTTGGTCTTGATGATTCGATAATTCATGCTGTGTAGATGACTTAGATGGCGTGCGCGTCATTGTACGGAAGTGGGTTGATTGATAGGGTAGGTAAAGGCGTAGATTTTTTACACTTACTACACGTTTACACTGTTATTATTATCTGTGAAAATTATTGCAATATACTTTACTGTGATTATTTTGCTATTTGTGAACTAAGCGGGATGATTTTGTGAGAAAATAATTCAAAATTTGTGAAAAATTAAGGCTATCACTTAAAACACGTCTGTTTCTTTTGTTTTCCTTACATACTTATACCATGCAATTTTCCAAAAGTATATACACATCAGTCATTCACACATTTTAGGTTGTGTGAGTGCATTCGTCGTTTAAAATCGTGATAAGACCGCTGATTATCTAATTCTACTGCACTATATTGTAAGGTTCTATCTATCAAATAATTTGATTTTCTAATAGTCATATAGTCAAATAAATAAATACTAGTTTGACTATTCAAATTTAAATAGGCATATTTTTAAAAAGCGAACATTGTTGTAGCAGGTAACAAAACAAGAAATAGTGTTTTACATGTACTTAAGAATGTTATACGCTCTTATAAATCAATTTCAGGATTGTCTACGGAATGGCACCCATTTACCTAGATCTCAAGTCTTTTGTCGGTGAAGTCGACAAATACACCATCATTATCATAATATAAAACTTGGCTCCCATTTTCACATTTATGTTTCTGGTGGGATATCATTACTTTTTGTAATTAAATTTATTATTATTCGAAAGTGTTCACTTATAAAATTATTCTTTTTTCCTGAGTTTACGCTTTAGTTTTATTTTTAGAACATCTTCACAGTTACGACATATTATTACTATTTCAGTGCGCTTACCCTCCAACACCATCATCAGACCCTGAAAACCATGTATGATCAAAGTTCATCTCACGACAATTCCAACTACCTCAAACACGGCTAGGATACGATGCTCCACTATGGAGTTTCAGTGCTTACTCTCCTACTCCATCATCAGACCCTGAAAACGATATATGGCCTAAATGCATCTCAAGACGATTCCAACAAGTCCAAACACAGCCAACATACGTTATTCCCCTATCGAGTTCCAGTGCCTACCTTCCTTCGGGATCCATTATCAGATCAGCTCGATTGTACCATATTATTGTATTGTCATCAGTACTTGATAATGAGGATCATTCACGTTTTTTGTTGATAGTGCAGATTTGCATTCGTTAGCACTTGTCTTCAATGATGTAGTTTATTTATGATTATTTCTATCAATTTCACTATTTTTTCTCCACTTTCTAGCACTATTTGGTATTTATTTTACTTTTATTATGCACTACCTATGTAAAGAAACTGTGTGTTGCCGTTGGGCGTTAATTTGTTGTTCGTCGTGTTGGCAAAAATATCAAGTACTTTACAACAACTAAAACGTGCTAATTGTGATATACACCAGCTTTGGAATACAAGAAAGGGACAAACATTATTAATCCTGTCAAGATAATGAAATTGTGAACAAATTAAAGTGAAAAGCAAAAAACGCCTTGAGAACACAAACTAGTACATAAAAGAAGACTTTCCCCCCGTAGTATTAATTAAACGTAAAGAACTGAGAGAAACATTGGAAAATGAAAGACAACAAGGTAGAAAAGCTATACTAAAATATGATAAAATTATAATACTTCAGGAAAATAAAAGAAAATAGTAAAAGTAACTAAAAAAATATAAACAAGAAAAATATGTCACGCTCACCAGACATTATAGACACCATAGATATGAAAAAAAAACATTCAACAGATAAAGGGAACAAACAATTTCAAGAAACGAGAAAAGAAGTTACAAAGAAAAATAAATACGACATAACACGATTCTTAAGTGATATTCCTTCAAAAATCCTAACACGGCTGGTCACCAAGGGAGACTATGACCATATCCCTCCAGTACAAAACGAGTTTAATCTCCCTAATAACAGTGGGAAAGAACGCAAAAAAAATAAAAAAAAATGTACCTACAACGTGAGATCATTAAAAGACGAGTATAGACGAATGATAGAACTTAAAAATGCTCTAGACAAATGGAGAAGGCCTTTACCCGAACGGGGGTTTTGCATGCATAAATAATCTATACATATAAAATGCTTTGTCCTGAATGACTGACGGATTAACGCACAGCCTAAACCGCTGATCGTAGAGACCTGAAATTTGGAGGGTGTGTTCTTTGTATGACGTAGGCATCCGATAAGATAGGATTTTCCGAAATTCTACCCCTAATGGGGTGAAAAACGGGGGCAGAGTTTGTATGGGACAACGTGATTCCTTAGTCCGATCTACTTCAAATTTTGCATAAACATTCTTTAACAGGATTTATGGAAGACGTGTTTCATATTTTATTGAAACTCATCGCCCAACTGGTTAAAAAGGGGTAGAAAGTTATTTTAGGGATGATTTGCATCGAAATTGATATCAATACTCCTTAGTGCTTTTGATTTAAATATTCTTTGGTAGGTATTTGACATTCCAATTTTAAAGAGTATTGCCAAAAGTATTGCATTGCACCGTAGACGGAGAATCATAGTTAGACAAGCCAAGATACGCATATTATGTCAAAACGTGTATATTTGAGCAGGACTAAGCGTATTTTTGTGTCCGTATCTCGCGTAGGTAAAGGTTTTTATTGTTTGACCTCAGTGTCGATATTTTTTGATGAGAAACCCTAATTGTATGTTATTTGTGACTTTGTATCAGCGTTGCCAGACGTCGTCGTTTTTTTTAACTGATACAGTAAGTAAATCAAAGGATTACTATACTCAAGTGTATTTTCTGTCAATACCATGCAAAAGATAATTTCGTCTAAATTCGAATATATATGTAATTATGTCGAACTATCGCTATCTTCTTCGCTATACGCTGACAGCCTATCTACCTACAATTCTCTATCTACGCATTGCACCAAGCTTTCAACTCACATAGAGTTCAACTATTTTATAAAGTCGAATTGAGTGTTTAAACATTTTTGTCTGTCTGTTCCGGTTCATAGCTGATTTTATAAGGAGTAACTTAGCTACTTTTATTTTTGAAAATAATTTGTGTTCCGCGCAAAAAAAAATCTAACCGTTCGCGGGTGAAACCGCGGGGGTCTGCTAGTAATCTATATATATAAAAATCAATGCCAATTTTCGTTGTAATTTTATAACTCAAGAACGGGCTCACCTATGCAAACCAAATGTTTAGGCTTTGTTCGGACTATTTAGTAGATGGTTTATGTGAAGTTTGCACAAAATCGGTCGAGCGGTTCTTTATTTATCACATTTTTTGTAACAAATGAATTCATTAAATGGCGGATCATTTTGTTAATGGGGATTTTGCTGTCATGGTAGGGTAGGGTGGGGTAGGGTAGCACCACAGGGTAGGGTAACACCACGCGAACGAAGTCGCGCCGGGCAGCTAGTAATATAATAAAATTTATTACTAATACTAATGATATATTTTAAGAAACTAAAAAAAATAATATGATAAAGTAAATAAAAATGTAATTATACAAATAAAGACAATAAATAACGTAAAAACAATAATAATAATACAGTTTAACAATAATTTTGAGTACTTATGTTAAATTAAATCAATAGATGAATTATGAATGCTGGATTGTAATATTGGAAAAGCGTGTAGAACCAATAAAAGGCTTTTGTATTTTATACTTATCATGCAGATTTGTAGCGGTATGAAATCCAATAAATTCTGTGAAAAAAATATTTGAATCGGATCAGAAATGACAGAGTTACAGCGATTTTAGTGCAAGCTTATAAACGGTAGCTCCCGCTTGTATAATGACGAGGACGGTACGATGCAGGACCACGCTTCTCTAGATATTTGTCAGTCTGTTTGTAACCTTTTCACGGCTTAACCACTGGATTTAAATGAAATTTGGCAGAAAAGACAGAAAATTTCTTACAGTACTTACTCCTATGCATGCGGCCGGGCTAAATTTGACGTTTTGAATAGTGACGGACTACTCGAGTTGGGCTTAACTCGAATCAACTCGAGTTGAATTCTCTCTGACTCGAGTTTGAAAACCGACATGGAGCGAAGTGAGACTATATTTATTCATAGGAAACAAGTGTCATATTTATGTAGATTTGAGGTTTTAAGTGCCGGTTATTGTTGTAGTTTTTCGTGTTTTAAATTCTGTTATTGAAAAATGCCGGGTCCTAAAAGAAAATCTTTGTTTTGGGATGAATCGCCAGTGAGTGGACGTGTTACGTGTAAACAGTGTTCAGATTCTTTCAAATGTAATGGAAATACGACCACAATATTAAACCACATTAAAAATAAGCATCCGTGTGTAAGAGTGAAAATAAGTGTTACCGTCGAAGAAAGAAACATTAAGTCCGACTTTATCTATCTATATATATAAAATTCAATGCCACTTTTCGTTGTAATTTTATAACTCAAGAACGGGCTCACCTATCCAAACCAAATGTCTAGGCTTTGTTCGGACTATTTAGTAGATGGTTTATGTGAAGTTTGCACAAAATCGGTCGAGCGGTTCTTCATTTATCACATTTTTATTATTTCACTTTATATGTAGCGAAGCACGTACCGGGCCGCTAGTCATCAATAAATGAAAGTAATCCAAGTACTAAGTACTAACTCAACTCAAGTAGAAAAAATTACGATATGCACAGACACAGAAAATTGTTTATCATATCAGTGAGAATCAAACCATATATACTAGGAGGTGACGACAGAAATGGTAACGATAAGGTAAAAGGCTAAACTCATGTTCATGGGATAAAGGACATCTCTCTGATGCCAAATATGTCGGTCTGCCTGCGCGAAGTGGTTGCGTTATCTAGATATGGCGCCTGAAAAACTGTTTATTGTGACCAAAAAAACCGATAAGGTAAATGGCTGAACTCGACGTAGAAAGTAAGTGTTAGTTGTACTGATGTCAATTGAAAAAAAAATGACCAAATATTCGGTTGCGTTATCTAGATATGGCGTCTAAAAAACTGTTTATCGTGACCGAAAAAAAACGATTAGGTAAATGGCTGAGCTCGACGTAGAAAGTAAGTGTTAGTTGTACTGATGTCAATTAAAAAAAAACTGACCTAATATTCGGTTGCGTTATCTAGATATGGCGCCTGAAAAACTGTTCTTCGTGACTGAAAAATAATAATAATAATGGCTGATCTCGACGAATCATGGTCTTCACTATTACTAGCTTATTAATAAAAAAGCTGTCAAAAATTTTGGTTGCATTTCCATCTACGTAACAACTAACAATTATCACTATGGATAATTTGAGTGTTTTACGGTTTCGCGGAATTTGGATTATGAAAATATGAAATGTTATCAGTGCCGCCCCCGTCCCTTTATACCCTCCGCCGCCCCGCCTGCACTGAGCGGCATTCAGAAGTCAACACGCAAACATAGATAAGATTATAACATTGTTATATCATGACGGGCCAGTTGGCGCAGTTGGTTAAGACTCTGGTAAAGATTCCACCTATTGCGCCGCAGGTCGTGGGTTCGATTCCCACACAGGACATGCATTTGTGTGCATGAACATGTATGTATGTCCTGAGTCTGGGTGTAATTATGTATATTAAGTATGTATTTACAAACAAAAAGTAATAAATGTTATTATATCAGTTATCTGGTTTCCATAGTACAAGCTCTGATCTTTTTTTTTTTTTATTGGTTTAAACTACTTACTACAGACACGTGGTCCATACTCTTTTTAGATAATATTTTTTTACAAATTTTATGTTTTTTTTCACAATTTGGACATCTTGGTCCGCGCAATAAATAAATTATTCTAATACATTTATACATATCTATACTCTGTTAATTCGTACTATCTAGGATACATATTATTAGCTATTACTATACTATATTACATATATTATACTATTGTTATTATTTTGATTTATAATATATTATACTTACGGGCGATTAAATATTACAAAAAAAATCGGTTTTCATTTTACAGTCTAGTTTGCTTGCCTGTTTGCCCCGGAGGAAATCCCCGCGCGTATTTGAGCTTCCATCAAGCTCTGCTTAGTTTGGGATCAGATGACCGTATGTGAGGAATGTCCCAGGATATTATGCTAAATTCTAAAAAAACAAAATGTACAAGATCATCTGCCTGCCCTGTTCCCAATTGATTGGGAACAGGGCAGGCAGATGATGATGATTGGTAGTAAACTTATGCCCGTTTTCACCAACATCCCCTATACTAGCACCTACATATGGGATACTTTGCCTAAAAGCTCCCCTAAACCGGCCCCTAAATAAAATTTCATTTCACCATTATTTTTATCATCTAACTAGGGGATACTTAGCTATGTGACGTTTTGTATTCGATAATAGTGACTGATTCGTCTTTGAACTTATCGATACGTTGAAACAAGATCTTTTTTTATCAAATTCTCTAAAGTATACACTTATATGGACCCAGTTACTAATAAATTATGTTTTGATAGCAATATTAAATGTTATTTTATTCATATTTCTAATTAATTTAATTTTTTCTTTGCATTTATTCTGCATTGCATATTTACTCTGTGTACATTACCTCACGTATTATCTGTGGTCATATTTGTAATTTGACACTTCTTTCTTTTGCTAGATGCACGCTAGATGCACGCTAGATGGTAGTTTTGTTTTGCGTTACGTTATACGTTGCGTGTTGATTAAACATTTTTTTCGAGAGAGAGAATGCTTCAATAATGTTTATTTTGATAATTGAATGTTTATTTTATTTATATTTTATTATTATGATTATTTATTTATGTATTTTATAAGATTTTGGTTTATTTTGATGACAATGGGGATAAATTACCTGATTAAATATGGATTAAAATAATTTATTATTATTTATTAATAACTAAATGTAGAGATTAATTTTATAGGGTTAGGTTTTTTAAGGTTTGAGATAACTTTATTTCCCAAAAGAATTAACTTCACTTAAATGAGAAATTACAGTAATAATAAAATGTAGATAATGTTGGGCAAAGCATACATGACTATCATTAAAATTTATACAAAACCAAGGTGGGTATTCGGCAAAAGATTACCTCAAGAGTTCGTTCGACCATTTGTTTTTTATTATGAGATACAGCAAGTCGTTACTGGAAGTGGCATGTATCGTCGTATCATTGTAATGTGTTTGTTTTGTTTAGGATATGGTATTTAAGTAGTCGTTTGTAAGTTGTCATTGATTTGGCTTCTTTGATATCTTTTGGAAGTTTGTTATATATTTGTGCTCCCTCGTACATAATACTTTTTTTGCCGTAATTTGTTCGTGGGGTATGTAGTTTTATATCATTTGCATTTCTTAACCGATTTTTGTACATTTGATGTTTTTTCGTGAAGCTTATTTGTATGTGTATGTCTTTATTCAATATTTTCCGAACTAATATACAATTATGATATAAATAGCTCTGTGAAATATTCATTATTCCAGTATCTGAGTATACTTTGTTTGTAGGTGTGAGAAAGTCATAGTTAAATAATATTTTTATTAATTTATTTTGAGCTATTTGAATTGTGTCTAAATTTGTTTTTGCAGCTGTACCCCATACTTCTATCAAATAATCAATGTGTGGTTTTATGAGAGTATTGTATATAGTGTAGCGTACTTGGCGTGGGAGACATCGAGTAATGCCTCGTAAGGTACCCATGAGAGTGGCTAGTTTTGTTTTAATTTTGTGAAGATGAGGCTTCCATGTCATGTAGCGGTCTAAAATTAGTCCAAGATATCTTTCGTGATCTACTTTATTGATAGTCTGGTGATTAATTGTTAGAGGTGAATAATTCGGTATTTTCTTATTTTTTGAAGTGAATAATATATAATTTGTTTTAGAAATATTAATCGTTAAAAGGTTGCACTGAAGCCATACGTTCAACAGATTTAAATCATTTTGTGCTTCGGTTATGATAGCATTGATTGAGTCACCATAATAGAATAAACTGGTATCATCAGCATATAATGTTATATCACCCTTTAAACCAATTTTATGGATATTATTTATGTAAATCAGGAACAGTAGTGGTCCTAGGATTGATCCCTGGGGTACACCGTATGTTATCATTTCAGGACCACTCTGCTCCTGACCTATTTTAACAACTTGGGAGCGATTAGACAAGTAAGATTTTAAGATGTCATGTGCAACTCCAGTGATACCAATGTCGAATAGCTTTTTTAGCAACAAACTATGACTGACTGTATCGAAAGCTTTTTTTAGATCAATGAATACACCTAGTACTATTTGCTTCTTATCAATATTCAGTTTTATTTTCGTGACGAGATCTATAGTTGCCGAAAGAGTGTTAGATTTTGGTCTAAAACCATATTGTTTTTCATATATAAAGTTTTTTGAGACTAGAAATTTTTCAAGTCGAGAATAAAGTACTCTTTCAAAGATTTTTGAAAATATGGGAAGAACTGAAATAGGGCGATAGTTACCAGGGTCAGATTTGGTTCCAGATTTGTATATTGGAGTTACTTTGGCAATTTTAAGACTATCGGGAAAACTTCCTTCAACTATGCACCTATTTATGCAGCTGGTAAGTTCATTTATTATCAAATTTTTAATACATTTTATAGATTTAGTATTAATGCCATCTAATCCTGAACTAGTATTACATTTTAAATCTGTAATTATGTTAGCAATTTCATCTGTGGTGGCTGGTGTTAGTTTGGTAAGTGATGTTCCAGCAACGCATGATGCTGAAGTATACGTTAGGTTTTTATGATACTTTTTAGGTATTTGATCAGCTAAGGTCGAACCAACACTAGAAAAGTAAGAATTAAAACATTCACATATTTCATTTTTATCAGATGTAAATCTTGTTTGAATCTTAATTTTGCTCGGTGTGGGTGTTTGTTTTATTTTATTACTTGAGATACTATTTATTAGACTCCACATTTTAGTTGGCTGCTTCTTGCAATTGCTGAATGCCTTCAAATAATACTTAGTTTTCATTAATTGGATATTTTCAGACACTTCATTTCTTTTCTTCTTAAAATTTTCTTCTGTTATCTTATCACTTGGGTTTTTTTTGTGTTGATTCCATAGAATATTTCTCGTATTTATTTCATTTATTATAGTCTTGGTTATCCAATCTTGCCGTGGTGGATTTAAAATTTTTGTTTTAGTTATTTTGCATTTATTGATACTGGTTATTATTTTTTCTTCTAATATTCGAAACACGTTCTCTTCATTTCTTATATTGCTCTCATCTAAGGTTTTAAATAGTTTGTTATAGTCAATAGCGTCATATGTAGTTCTTTTCAAGGGTTTTTGTTGATACTTTTGTACCTCAAAATATATTTGTTTGTGATCTGAAATTTGAGATTCAATAATGGCAAAATGAAAATAATTATCTTTCAGGTTTGAGGATATATGGTCTATAATAGTTTTGGCTGTATTTGTTTCTCGGGTGCAGTAATCTTCATCAATTTTATTTAAAATTTTGTAACCATTCTCTTGCAATAATTCTTTGTACATAGAAGGTATACGTTCCGGGCTTAATAAGTTAATGTTGAAGTCACCAAATGTCACTGCTCTTTTTCTTTTGAGTAATTGTTGAGAGTAAGTATCTAGAAAGTTTGCAACATTTGTGAGTTCTGGCTTCCTGTATATAACACCAATGTTCAACGAATATTGTTCAATATAAACCCACAAGAAGTGATTATCATGAATGCAATGTTCTTCATCTAAATTATGTGTCAAGTTGTTTTGTACATAGATTGATACTCCACCGCCTCTTTTGTTACATCTGATGTTATAGTAGTGACAATACCCTGGAATCTCAACTCTTTTGGCTTCCTCATCAGATTTTATCCATGTTTCAGTGAGTATTATAATGTCGAGAGGATTCGAAAATGATTGAAGTATACACTTCAACTCATCAAGCTTGCCAGGTTTAATTATACTGCGCACATTGGCATATAAAAATTTTAAAGATTTCTTACTAGTGGAGATTTCGCCATATTTGTCTACCAACTGATAAGATATACTCTCACTTTTTAAAACGTTTTGGTTTATAATTGCTCCTGTTTTATTTAGTTTTTTGGTAGTGTTTTGATGATTTTAGGTACGCCCTTGACATATTTTATTATAAGGTTTTGGTCTCCACTATCCATTCTATTCTTTAGTTCTTCCTTTAGATTATTTAAATAAAGTAGTTGTTGAGGCGTTTGGTCAGAGTATATCTTAATATTGTCGTATTTCAGTTTATTTTTGTTGCGTAATATGGTTTTTGCAGTTTCAGGTGATTTGAAGCATATTTTGATTGGACGGTTTTTATTGGGAATATATTTTCCAAGACGAAATATTTTTTCAGGCTCCGGGCAATCAACATAGATTGTTTTAAAAGCTTTGGTTACTTCAACCTTATCCAGAGCCATCTGTTCATCTCTGTTTTCTGGAACCGCTTCAGGAACACCAACAAGAATTACGTTTTTGCTTCTTTTTTCACGTTCATTGATCTCTGACATGATGGTTTTGGGTGTCTCAGTAGGAGTAAAAGAAGTCGAAGGAGCCGATGAACTAACTTTGAGCACCTCAATCTCAGATCCCAATGTTTCAATCTTTTGCTGTGTGGACTTATTATTATTGAGGATATTTAGTATATCTAATTTCATCGCGTTTTGTTCCACAGTAAGATTTGTGTTGGTAGTTTTAATATCAACTATTTGTTCCTTAATCTCGGTAATATCTCCCGATATTGACTCAATAAATTCTTTTTGGTTAGTGGTTAAATTAGTAAGCATTACCATCATTTCTGACATCTGTTTTCGTATTTCACTTAGATCTTGCTTGATTTGACTTTGATCATCAGTTTGTTTGCGCTTAAAACGGGCAGTCACCTTGGAACTATCGAGAAACTCTGGCAGTGGATCACCGCTCACTAAATTTAGTTGAGATTCGCTACGCCCAGCGCTTATGCCACTTCCAGTTGGAGAGCGTACTACACTCATAGTTAATCTGTGTTACTGCTACTCACGTGTGACGCTGCTGTAGTTGGTGTTCGGTGAGTAGGACGAAAAATGATGAGCCCGTCTCTTTTACCCGAGGTAGTGAAGAGCGGTTACCTAGTCACTGCTTCGAATTTCTTGAAATGTAACGTTGCAAACAACAAATAGTAGTTCACGCGAGTTTGCTTCTTAGTAAGTTCTATAAAAGCACTAAATTTGTATGTATTGGTTTGGATATTTATATAAATTTCAATAACACGACTGCTCAGTATGCTGCCCAGTAGTTGTAAGGTTTTTTAAAATATTTTTGATTTTATTTAAATGTTATAAAAAATAGTTTGAAGATCAGTACATAAAGAGTATCATAATAATAAATAAAAAATAAAATTTGATGAATAACTAGGTAGGTAGGTACATTTACATATTATTACATAATAACATAGGTATTATTTACATATTCATCAAAACTATCGAAGTCATTTGGTCTTTTCCGATATATTTTAGATCTACGGCTGTTATTTACGTCGAAAATAGTAACCAGTTTCTAAATTTTCAAAATGTTTAAATAAATCCCTATCCATCTTGGTTGCTTGAGAGATCACTTACTTATGTGCCGGTTTAAGAGGCCGAATTTCGACCACCTAAATTTAGGGGACCTTTTATCGTTTAGGTGACCCCTAACTGTTGGTGAAACAGAAACCATCCTCTAGGGCATGTTGGTGAAAACGAGCATTAATATAGTAGATAAGACTGTTTTGTTACAGCTTTTCATACAAAAGGTACATGTCTCGTCGGCAAAAAGGAAAACATAGATGGCGCGAACAATAGAAGGCAAACAGTAGATGGCGCGAATTGCCCTTTTTTGTAATAGAAAGAAAGAAAAATAATACAAAAATTTATTCCTAGTCTGCGGCAGAGAATAGAATAGAATAATTGTTTATTTTTAGCATAATTTGAAATACACTTATTTAGATACACATAAAAAATAATATTTATACTAAGTTTAGCAGACGTTAATCGCTTGCTATTTTAATAACAACAAACGATACCAAGCGGAGCTCAGTTTACCACCTAAGGCTTCCAGGTGAGCACCCCACAATCTAAGGTCTATTGTCAGACCAAGAAATCAACTAAAATTGGTATCAACTTACATTTGATACTGAAAATCTTAATAATTTTATATTTTTAATAAGATTTTTGGCAGCAAACCATTGAGACACAGTTTTCAGAGCGTGGCTAGTATTTATAACAATGTCTTATCTATGTTTGCCTGTTGACTTCTGAATGCCGATCAGTGCAGGCGGGGCGCCGGAGGGTATAAAGGGACGGGGGCGGCACTGATAACATTTAATATTTTTGACAATGCAAAATCCACGAAACCGTAAAACACTCAAATTATTCATAGTAATAATTGTTACGTAGATCGCTTAGAAACGTATATTACGTAGATAGAAATGCAACCAAATTTTTTTACAGATTTTTATTACTAAGCTAGTAATACTTCCATGATTCGTCGAGATCAGCCATTTACCTTATTATTATTTTTCGGTCACGATTAACAGTTTTTCAGGCGCCATATCTATAGAGAACGCAACCGAATATTTGGTCAGATTTTTTTAAATTGACATCAGTACAACTAAAACTTACTTTCTACGTCGAGCTCAGCCATTTACCTTATCGTTTTTTTTCGGTCACGATAAACAGTTTTTCAGACGCCATATCTACATAGATAACGCAACCACTTGGTGCAGGCAGACCGATATATTTAGCATCAGAGAGGTGTCCTTTATCCCATGAACATGAACATGACCATTTACCTTATCGTTACCATTTCTGTCGTGCCCTCCTAGACTAATAGCTCGTTTCAAAAGGCATGTATTTAACGCGGCGACAAATTAAACTGATTTTGGGATTTATAAAAAATGAAAGGAGGTACTAAAAATAATAGGTTGGCAGCTAAAGTGAAGGATCATTTTAAGTAGAAAGTAGCAGCTAAATAAGCTTTCTTTTAATTTAAACTGGCATTGATTTTTTTGTTTTGGTAACTGAATTTATTGTTAGGCGAAGACTTGACGGCGGATTAAAAGTAGAAAATAGGCTTTCTTAAATTATAAAATGAGGTTGTATATAAAGTAAACTGAGATGAGAAGAAAATATTAATACACACATAATAAATACGGCCCGCCTGATGGTAAGCGGTTACCGTAGCCTATGGACGCTTGCAACACCAGGGGTATTATTGGATACATAAGATTCAATAAAATAATATTTTGATTCAATTAAACTACATAATCATTTTAAATAAAAATTCTAACCTAACATTCAATACGAAATTTCAAACTTTGCCGCGCAGGCACACACGAGTTCGCCTCTCAAATTCACGCACACTAAAACGATTTCGGTCTATTCATACACACACACACACTTCTTTAAGATAATACGACGAAAGCATAAATCACGCTTTTGCTATGCGTAGCATACTGACATTTGACATTCGCAATTTATGGACCAAAAGTAACCTTACCTACTCTGTTGTAATAAAGTAACCCATCCAAATTAAAAACACTACAGTTTACCAACATTAGAGCAACTATAACTCTCAAACTAACATAATAAAAATATATAAAATATATATAAAAATATAACTATCAAATATAACTTCGCAATTTATTTGTGTTGGTTTGTTTATGGTTTGGCTGGCATTGTATGCAATGTTGTTGTTATTTACTTTTATTTTATTGTGTTTTTGCGAAGTGTATATGTGTGAAATGAAGAAATTTTGTGGTGAAAATGCAAAATGTATCAATAAATTAGTCCTTTAGTCAGTTTTAGTTTGTTGAAAATAGTAGGTAACTTGCTGTAGACCAACTCCAAAACATTCATGGATTCAAAACAAAGGTAAATCTTAGAAATTTTAACACAGAATATTATGTTTATTATACACCTGGCTATCTGGGTGCTGTTATTCGAATCTATTATTCTGTTATCTATTTTGTTTCCTAATGAATCATACCAAATGTGTGTCGAATGATACGCTGACCTAAACAATTTTACGAATCTGGTCAAAAAACATTAGGTATCTATCTAACAGGCATATTTAGGCGTGATTTCTCCTGCCTACCTAGTCCGAAAACCAATGCACGCCACTGACTGGAACTCAATAGTGGCCCAATGTATCCTACTCGTGTTTGAGGTTGTTGGATTTGTCGTGAGATGAACTTTGATCATGTATGGTTTTCAGGGTCTGATGAGGAGTTCCAGTGCCAACCCTCCTACTCCATCATCAGACCCTGAAACCCATACAAGATCAAAGTTCACTGTTCCACTGTCCAAAAAACACGATTTACCAAAAAGTAAAAACCAGGTTCAACTCAGTCATCCAGATACTAATTATGATTCCACAAAAAAATACTGAAACCCTAATTCGTAATTATAGTACCCGTTTAAATTTTTACAGCTGCTTGCAAATCGCAGCCCGAAAGTGTATTTTATATGGAAGCTTATAGTTGCCAATAATACCACGTTTGTTATCCCACTATCAATATTAGTCGCCAAGTCATTATTTATAGTACCCTACCTATTATTTCTATGTGCCTGTTTAATATATTTGCTACCTTAAAGAAGCCGCCACTATTTAGTTTTTATGATACCTTGCAATTTGTAGCCCATCTAATTTAATAGTTGCCAAAATATTTAATCGCTGCCAAGTTATTTTTTTTGTAACCAGTAGTTAGTCGCCGTTTAATTTGTTAGTCGCCGCGAAAATAATTAGCCGTTTCAAAACTGCTCAACGCCGTCTAGCCACCAATAGATACATCTTATTAATTAAATATGAATCGATTGATTGAATTTTTGTCAAATCTTATTACAAAATGGCGCATTTAGGAAAAATTAAAGTGAAGGATCATTTTAAGTAGAAAGTAGGAGCTAAATAAGCTTTGTTTTAATTTAAACTGGCATTGATTTTTTTGTTTTGGTAACTGAATTTATTGTTGGGCGAACGCTTGACGGCGGATAATAAGTAGAAAATAGGCTTTCATAAATTATACAATGAGGTTGTATATAAAGTTAACTGAGATGAAGAAAAAATGAACATGGTCTTAAAAAACATATTGTTGAAATCGTCTTGAGATCACACTTGAGATGAACTTTGATCATATATAGTTTTCAGGGTCTGATTGTGGAGTAGGAGGGTAGGCAATGGTACTCCATAGCGGAGCAACGTTTCCTAGTCGTGTTTGGGCTTCTTGGAATTGTAGTAAGATGACCTTGATCACATATGCAGATGATTTGCAAATTTATATTGATTCTTCTTCTGGTGATGTCACAGGCTCTGTAAGAAGGTTAAATGAGGATCTTAGTCGCATCTCAGTTTGGTCAGAGAACAATAGCTTGGTACTAAACCCAACCAAGTCCAAGTGCATGGTTTTAGGAACAAAAAACAAGTGGCTGAAATACATAATTGTAGACCTAATATCTTGGTGATGAATGAACCAATTGACTGTGTATCTGAGGCACGGAACCTTGGTATTATGTTTGACTCACACCTCCGTTTCGAAAGTCATGTCTTGGAGGTTGTTCGTAACTGCTTCTACCGCCTGAAGCTGTTGTATCAAGTTCGCCCCTTCCTGAGTGTTGACATTAGGGTGAGGTTATGTGAAACCCTAGTACTGTCGAGGCTCAATTATGCAGACATTGTATATGGTCCCTGCCTGTTCTCACGGACTGATAACTTAATTCAGCGCGTCCAAAATGCCTGTGCCCGCTTTTGTTTCCATATACCACCTCGGAGCCATGTCACCCCTTACTTAGATCAGGCAAATTTAATGAAGATGTCATGTAGAAGTTTACATCTTGCAACTCTACTGTTTGGGATTGTAAAAACTAACGAACCGAGTTATCTCTTTGATAAACTTTCTTGGAACCAAAGCAGGTACGGGAATAGAGGCTCCGTTCCGCGACTATGTATGCCACGTCATAGGACTGCTGCATTCCGTGGAAGTTTTAAGTTCGCAGCGTCCCGGTGCTGGAATGATTTGCCTCCGCCGATCCGTGCCCTGAAAAATGTCAAAACGTTTAATAAACATTTAAAAGCTTTCCTTTTAAAAAATCAATTACAAAGTTAATTTCACTCAAATACCTTAGGTTATGCACGCGGTTTCTTGACGAGAAGCCAAATTTGACACCGTTTTGGTACGCCCCGGCCGCCTATTTCTAATTGGGTTCAAAAAACTCTCTATAGTTTGTGCATTACTCCACCTATTTTGTCCTTTTTTTTTTATTGAAATAATAAAATTTATGTTTGCCACGTGTCATACATAACATTATAATTTTTATTCCTTTGTTCTTACCATGTTCTTACACTTCTTACCTTTTCTTTGTTTATGGTGCATTATGTTGCCAACTGTAATATATATATTATTATTATTACGGTTCCCACGTAATATTCGGTATTGGGCCGTACACTTTAGTTTGTAAATTAGTTTAAATGTTCAATTATGTATTATTATTATTTTGTTTCGTTTCTATTTTATTTTAATTACGGTGTTCGTGGCGTCACCTTTGGCTGCGACTGAAAATCAGTGCTGTAGCCCGGTACCTGTACTGGGCTTATAGTTTATAACTGAGTCGCTGTCCATTTCTGATGTCACACAACACAATTATTTATATTTTTTATATCTCTGCTTTTTGTTTTGTCTATCTTTCTTTGTGTATGTAATTGTGTTGTGTTACATTTGAATAAATGTCTTTTCTTTCTTTTCTTTTTCTTTTATATGGTTTTCATAGTCTGATGATGCAGTAGGAGGGTAAGCACTAGAACTCTATAGTGGAGCATCATTTCCTAGCCGTGTTTCGGCTTGTTGGAATGAAGAATGTTCACTAATTTAGATTTTTAGGTCTCCTTATTTTCTATAGAAAATAAAAAATATATGTGAAAGAATTATTTCGATACGTCAATTAGTTTCCGAGATATGGAATTTTAAAATAAGCGCGCGACGCTGGATTCCACCGGCCCGTACTCGATGCGTGTGACGTCATGTTACATCGCTCGCTCAGTCAATCGCGCTCACAGAACAAATACCCTGACGGGGTCGCGCTTTTCCGTACGTTTCCCCAGTTGATTATGACTTTTTTGGTTTTGAAATTTCCAATACAAATACTAGAAAATCATGTGTTATGCCAAAATGTAAATATATAACCACCAGTCCACCGGAAAAGTTGATTTTACTCGTTCCAATGGATGTCCAAATACGAGAGAAATGGATAAAAACTGTGAAGGGGTTGAATCTATTTAGAGATAAAAGCAAAGTTTATTGCTGTAAAGATCGTTTTGACGTAAGAATGGTGACAGTCTACTATGTACCTAAATATTTATACACATTTGTAGTGTGCAGTTACTTGATACCTCAGCGCAGCCGCGGTTTCACCCGCGCGTAGCGTTTTAATTATTTTGCGTGAAACCCCTTATAAATTATCTGAAGTAAAAGAAGCTTAAGTTATTCCTTATAACATCCGCTATCTACCAGTGAAAGTCTCGTCTATATCGGTCCAGCCGTTTTGGAAATCAGCCGGAACAAACTAACGTAAGACGACGATTTTTTTGCGTGGAAAATAGTTATTATTAAACGTACGTTACTTCTTATAACATAAGCTTATCTGAGAATAAAATCCAGTCAAAATCGGTTCAGCCGTTACGGAGATTAGCCGAAAAATTTGTTTTTTTTTTATAAGAAGGTACCTACATTTTTTAGGGTTCCGTAGCCAAATGGCAAAAAACGGAACCCTTATAGATTCGTCATGTCTGTCTGTCCGTCCGTCCGTATGTCACAGCCATTTATTTCCGAAACTATAATGTTGAAACTTGTTAAGTAGATGTATTCTGTGAACTGCATTAAGATTTTCACACAAAAATAGAAAAAAAAAAAAAAATGTGGGTTCCCCATACTTAGAACTGAAACTAACATTTTTTTTTTCATCAAACCCATAAGTGTGGGGTGGCTTTGTATAGGTCTTCAAAAATGATATTGAGGTTTCTAATATAATTTTTTTCTAAACTGAATAGTTTGCGCGAGAGACACTTCCAAAGTGGTAAAATGTGAGTCCCCCCCCCGTAACTTCTAAAATAAGAGAATGATAAATCTATAAAAAATATATGATGTACATTACGGTGCAAACTTCCACCGAAAATTGGTTTGAACGAGATCTAGTAAGTCGTTTTTT
The DNA here is from genome assembly GCA_947623365.1 of Achlya flavicornis. Lineage (NCBI taxonomy): Eukaryota > Metazoa > Arthropoda > Insecta > Lepidoptera > Drepanidae > Achlya > Achlya flavicornis. The sequence goes on from OX392468.1 coordinate 11,273,766, forward strand.
TTTAAAACGTCTTAAATTGAAATTAATATCAAATACTCAGGTCTATACTACCATTTACTTATATACCTACAGGTTTGTACGGAACCCTCGATGCGTGAGTCTGACTCGCACTTGGCCGGTTTTTTTTATTAGCGTGGGGAAATCCTCGTAGGATACCCGACCATCTTGGGGGGAGCGCGATCAGATTATGCCCAATTTTTTCGGCTTAAACCCCAACGGGTGTCGTCAACCGTATATAGGTACTTTCATGTGCATTTAATAAAAAGTTGTTATTTTGATATTACATAACAGACACTTCAATTTTATTTATTTGGATATATAAAGTAGATTGTGTTCCTGCGCGTGAGTAAGGTAGCCAGAGCTCATTGGGGAGGGGGGAAAGGTCGGTAACGCCTGAGCGATGCTTCATGTGTTGCAACCGTCCATATGGCTACGGTAACCGCTTACCGTCAGGTGGGCCGTACGTATGCTTGTGGAAGTACCTACATCTATTCAACTCGCTGCATTTGCAATATATCAATTTATTTAGTTAAATTTACTAAGAAGAGTATAAATAGGTATAGACAAACATTACTAATTTATTGTCTATAACATGAAACTGAAAAGGGAAATAAGTACCTACTTGCTTTGCAGCTATAAAATAATTATTTTAGGTATATTAGGCAGACAGGAGTAAGCATTTGCATTCTTTCTTCTTGCTTTTCGGCGGCAACGGAATAACTATTCGTCGATAAATAATAAAACTTGTAAAATAATTATATATGATTTGGACATCTTATTTAATTATATTACATTAATTATTAGATTCAATTTAAAATAGTTTTGCATCCTATTCTGTAGCGAAATGTGTAGACCTTATTTTATGATTCCACCTAAATTTTACGACATTTCTGACGAAATAAACATTTCAGTTCAACCATAAGTCCATATATTTTCAAATCCATAAATCAAATCCAAAATACTTTCCACTAATAGCGCAAGATACCTACGTACCACCGCTAGCGACTAATATGAGTGAACGGAGCGATGTGAAATGACGTCACCTGCGGTCACGTGACCGTTAGCGGGCTTCGATATTTAGGGGAATTTTAAATGTCTGTAAAATCATAACTACTTGGTTTTTTTGAACGAAACAAAATTTAATGTATTTGTATACATAATTGCTCTACTGATACACACTTTCAAGCGGTTTTGCATACCTATTAACATTCCTCATGCTTGGTTTTTAGGGTCTGATGATTGAGTAGAAGGGAAGGTACTAGAAGTCCATAGCGGAGCAACGTTTCCTACCTGTGTTAGAGGTTGTTGGAATTGTCATGAGATGATATTTGACCATGTATAGTTTTTAGGGTCTGATGATGGAGTAGGAAGGTAGTAGGGTTTCGTTCCCGGGTCCCGGGAATCGGGAATTCCCGGGAAATACGTAGTTCCCGAAGTCGGGTATTTTTTTGCGATTTCCCGGGAATTCCCGGGAATTTCTTTATGCGATTGAATGCTCTAAAACACTTGCAAATATTGGTCAAAATTAACGAAAAACCCTTGAAACACAAAGATGTTTCATAAATTCTTAAAACAAATTTCTACATCCACCGAAATCGAACGAACTGAACTACAAGCTTAAGAGAAACCGCTGAATTTAAATATGACTATGAAATGTGTATTTTCGGAGATAACGTATTTTCTTTTAAAAAGTCTCCGAAAATACAAATTTTTTTTTGTTTATAACCTATTTAAAGTAAAGTAAAAGGCGTAATTTAATTTAATAACCTATTTTTGTGTCTCACAAACACAAGTAGAAAAATAAAAATCTAAACTGCCGATTTAAGAGAAAAACTTTGAATGAGCTTAATTTTGAAGAAAATATAAGTCACATAATTTTTTTTTAAGTATATTTTTGGAGATAAAGCTTATCAGCGTATTTGTATTGAAAAATTTCAATATTGCCGAAATGCATATTTTTTAAAATAATAATTTTATTATTTTTACCGATCAAAAGTCAAGTAAAACACATCATCATATCAGCCTAAGGGTGTCCACTGCTGAACATAGGCCTCCCCATTAACTTCCACTTCGAACGATTTTGGGCCACTTGCACTCAGCGGCTCTGACCAGGTCGTCGATCCGCCTGGTGGGAGGTCGTCCCGCACGGCGCTTTCCTGTATGTGGTCGCCACTTAGAGCGATGTGGCCTGCCCATTGCTATCTCTTCGAGCTATATCGGTAATTTTTGTTCTCCTACAAATGTCGTCGTTTCCCTGTCTCGTAGACAATATTCCGAGCGTTCACAGCTCGTTCCTTGTGAATTGGTAATTATTTTTTTTCAACACGACTGCTCGTAAAATGATGTTTATTGCACCGTTATTAGAATCATAATTTTCATAATGTAGCTTATTACGCACTAGTTCTTTTTATTTTACATTACCGCACATTTATATGATAGGTATAATCCCAATTATGTTAAGTTTGTAACTCAATGCAATTGATATGTGCGTAGACGAAGCATTCTTAATTTAAACGTGTAAAACAGTTTCGCTGTCAAAACAAAACTTGCGCGCCATATTTGATGACGTTCTCATTGACTATTACTATAAATCTATTTAAAAAAAAAAAAGTTTGTTATTTTTCCTCACAAATGTGTTGAAAAACGTCGTATGACACGGGGACGGGGACTCTTGGGTTCCTTTTCGCTTAATAGATACCGCCTCGTATGTGATTAACAACTTTGCACACATGTCTCATAATGTACTATTATCTACTTCAGAGACAAAAAATTGATAATTTAATTAAATTCATGTTTTACTTAACTTTTTATACGTTAAAATAACATAACTAACAACTTTTCAAAATATCATTTTTTTCATTCCCGGGTCCCGGGAATAGAAAAAGGTCGGGAAAAACGAAACCCTACTCCTACTCCATTATCAAACTATGAAAACCATATGTGATCAAAGTTCATCTCACTACAATTCCAACAAGCCCAAAAACGGCTTGGAAATGTTGCTCCATTATGGAGTACCAGTGCCTACCTTCTAGGGTTTCGTTTTTCCCGGCCTTTTTCCATTCACGGGACCGAAATGAAAAAATGACTTCCCGGGAATTCCCGATTCCCGGGAAATTTTAAAAAGTTGATATTTTTTTTATTTTAACGTATATAAAGTCAAGTAAACCACGTAATTTAATTAAATTAGCAATTTATTTGTCTCAGAAGTAAATAATTACATTATGAGACGTGTGCAAAGTTGGTAATCACACATGAGATGGTACCTATTAAGCAAAGGAACCCGAGAGTGTAATAATCAATGCACACGCGTGTCATACGACGTTTTTCAACACACTTGTGAAGAAAAAAAAAACTTGTATTTTTTTAACTAGATTTTTTGATAATAGTCAATGAGTACGTCAACAAATATGGCGCGCAAGTTCTTTTTTTGACAGAAAAACTGTTTTAACCGTTTAAATAAGAATGCTTCGTCTACGCACATATCAATAGCATTGACATACAATCTTAACATAATCGGGATTATACCTATCGTAAAACTGTGCGGTAATGTAAATTAAAAAGCACTAGTGCGTCATAAGTTACATTATGATACTAAAAACGGTGCAATAATTGTCAAATTACGAGCATGTATTGAAAAAAAAATTTACTAATTCACAGGGAACGAACTATGCTCGGATTCTCTACGAGACAGGGAAACGACGACATTCGTAGGAGAACAAAAATTACCGAGCTTACTATCACTAAGAGCTATCCTTAGTGATAGTAAGCTGATGTGATAGCAATGGGCAGGCCACATCTCTCGAAGACTACGCGAGTACGACCTCCCACCTGATCGAAGATCTGGTCAGAGTCACTGGGCGCCGCTGGGTGCAAGCGGCCCAAAATCGTTCGAAGTGGAAGTTAATGGGGGAGGTCTTTGTTCAGCAGCGGACATCCTTAGGCTGATATGATGATGATGATTTCCTTTACTTGACTTCGACAAAAACGCTGATAAGCTTTATCTCCAAAAATATAAATGCAACTTTAATTTTCTTCAAAATTATGCGAATGCGCGTAATTTTCTCTAAAATCGGCAGTTTAGAAACTACCCATAGTAACTATGTATGACTTGTAGTTTGATACGATAATTTTTAATTTTCTACTTATGTTTGTGTGTGAGACACAAATAGGCAATTAAATTAAATTACGTATTTTACTTGAATTTTGATAGGTTACAAACAAACATGTTTTATGTGTATTTTCGGAGAACTTGAAATTTTTCTAAGAAAACAACGTTATCTCCACAAATACACACTTCCTACAGTTCCTTTTAGCGATTTCTCATTAGCTTGTAGTTCAGTTCGTTCGATTTTTGTCTATCTATATCTACATAAACGTTATCGCTGTGTTTATAAAATTTGGGGTAGTACTTTATCTAAGGGGTCACAATATATTAACATTGTGTGCCTATGTTAAATAGTTTTTGAGTTATGAAGAGTTCAAAAGTGGCTCCATGCTTTATTTGTTCATGTAATATTACACACGGTGCTGCTCGCCAGTTCTCTTGTCTTGAACTGGCTTGACACGCTGCCGCATGTCTAGATAGCACACACAATATTTGAATGATTTAGATTGCACCAGACGCCCGGAGCTCATTACGAGTCTGCAGCTACTAGAATGTACGCGGGAGGTCGCACGGAAACAATACGATCTTGCTCCGTAGAGTCAATAGAATTTGCAAAGGCTATGACCAGTAATCAAATTGGCCCCAAGGAAAAATTGTCGGCATTGCAAAAAGCAATAAAAGCCCACAAAGACTATACAGTACAGGTAATGTGTTGTTTTAATTTTGGACATGACCTTTCACAGTAATCTCACCGTGGTTTGATTTAATATAGCAGAAGGCATCCCCTGAAGATAACTGCAGAGCAAAACTAATTTGACTCGAATTAGGGTCAGTTCACAACGAGATGCGACGCTGCGATGCTACGCCCGCGCCGGTAGATGCGACGTTGCAAGAGACCGTGCTGCCTCATGAAGTAACCTGACGCTGCGCGACGCCGTGCGTTGCGTCGCGCTATTGTCACGAATTTACACTTGTCACGAATTCTCTTAGTGACATACTTATGCACCGTTTTTGTGTAGTAAATAAAGTTCTATATTCTATTGCTATCGTAAACTTGCCGCGTCGCGTCTCGGTGTGAACTGACCTTCAGTGTAATTCTCTGATACCCTATAGCTGCTTTTGGAAATGGTATTGAGGCAGCCGATCATATTCACCCAATGTCTACGAGTATATTTTTTAAATTAAAACGTCCGTGATAACATCACCATCATAATAGGCAGCCTATGGAAAGATGTCCTCTACTGAACATAGGCCTCCCCAATTGATTTTATTACGAACCATTACGAACGATTTTGGGCCACTTGAATCCAGCGGCGCCCAGGGACTCGGTAATCGCCTCTTCGAGGGACGTGGCCTGCTCATTGACACTTTTGCTTACTTACTCTAATGAGCTATATCCGCCGTTTTGGTTCTCTTACGAATGTCCTCGTTTCGGATCCTGTTACGTAGAGAATTCAGAGCAGAGCTCGTTGAGTGAGACCGAGCTAAGTTATGCGGACAGCAGTAAAAGACCACTTTTATTCTGTAAGTCATCGCTGGTAACACGCACTGGTTGAAGACCTTTGTCATGATATAGTATGCATTATTGGTCCTAGATCTTGATTGATATATATTTTATTTACAGGCCCTGCAAGGATATGGTGTAGATAGACATCTTTTGGGTTTAAAATTGATTGCGACTGAAAATGGAATTGAAATACCCAAGTTGTATTCTGATGCAGGATATACTAAAAGTGCACACATGAGAATTTCTACTAGTCAGGTACATAATAAGAATATCTTCATCTTCCTAATGCCATCAATAATGTAATAGATTTAGATAGTAGACACCTAATCATATCCTGCATGAAATCAAATATGGAATAGGTACTTTTATCCCAGAAATACATTTAAAAAAATCGAAGTCGTTTATTTGAAATAGCTCGCAGGCACTTATGAATAGTCTGAGGTTCGGAATGTGCATTAACTCAGAAGAGTCGCCGATAAACTCAATTTCTCTTTTCAAAACAAGCAGGGTATCCTATTTTTTGTTAAAAAACTATGTTTAAGTGTGGTGAGAACAATCTTTCACATTCATTATATTACTAGAATTTGTCATTATGATTATAGCATATTCTAAACACAAAATATTTATTATAATCCTAGGTTGCATGCAAGTGCGATGGATTTATGTGCTATGGACCATTGGTTCCCAACGGATACGCAACGTGCTACAACCCCCGAGACAACGACGTCAACTTTGCAACATCTGCATTCGTGTCCAACTCCGAAACCAGTTGCCAAAAATATAGATCAGCTTTGGAACAATCACTACAAGACATGCATGATCTTTTACTACGAAATACACCGTCGAAGTTATAAACTTTACAATTTACGAGAAAAATAGGTGGTGGTGATCTCTAGATATAAGTATAATACTAATACTCAAGCATTTTATAAAAACAAAAACACTTGTAGGTAACGGGATGGTGGTGGGATGTTTTTTTTTTATTAAAATTCATTATTACTTTAATATAAGTCTTTCAATCATACTTGATTAAGAGCAGGCATTCCGCTATACTTTTCATACAAAAACTCTGTACTTATTATGGCGTTGTTAAACATTTTTCGTTAGATGTTGATCCGGCATTGCAAATGTATTGGAGATTCAAAATAACAAACTTTTCTTCACAAACTTGTATACTCCTGGAACAAGTTTTATGATATGCGAAATTATGAATGAAGACCTAGCGAAGCGGCCGCGAGTGATCAGCGGAATATACTAACTGATAACCGCCGGCCCTGATGCCGTCTCTCTTTTTTTCGCAGTCAAACATTACGTTGGATGAAAGTACAAGACTATGCTTGCGGTGAAGTTGCGTTGGTCATGAAGGCCCCCTTAAGACACCTCAGTCTAGAAGTGGAAGTGGTGTAGCATGGATTTCTGTGTTTCTGCCGCCCTGGGCATAAGCAAATTTTGCCGCCCCCTTCAGATCTTAAACTCAAAAGACTAATTATAGGTACAGTAATCCTAAAGATAACCTAAGGCTAATCGGTCCAAATTTTAGGTACGATATTAAGACGGGACGCTAGCTGCGATTTTTCCATACAAATGTAATCCCCTGTTTTCTTCCTCAATACTTAATGCCTCTTAGAGTAGGAATGGGCAGGGAAAGAAAAATATTGGGAAGAAAAGAAAAATACGGGAAAATTCCCAAACGGCGGGAAAATACTCAAATGGCTTTATGTACCTCAAAAAAAATATTTGTTGATGGTTTTGATTCAAAAAAATCAAAAATCCAAAATTCATTTATTCAAATTAGGCCCTTATAGGGCACTTATGAAAGTTAACAAATGACTCTACACCGGTTCCAAATACAACTTGAACTGAGAAGACTCCGGCAAGAAACTCAGCAAGTGTTCTTTTTTTTTTTATGTTTACTTATAAATATTACAATTTACAAAATATATATAACAATAGCGTGCGAAGCGAACAATTCATTCAAATGCATTCTTGTTATCTACAAAATCAGAAACTTTATAGTACCCCTTCTTGCATAACTTCTGTTTTACTATCTTTTTGAATCTATGTACAGGTAGCTCTTGGATTTCTTTGGGTACTTTATTATAGAAACGTATACATTGCCCCTTGAAAGAGTTAAGGACTTTGCTGAGCCGAGTTAAAGGTACAGCAAGTTTGTGCTTATTTCTAGTGTTCAAACTATGAGTGTCGCTATTCTAAGTAAGGTAAGTTATTTATGTTTTTCCTCACATGAATAAGATTTTCATATATGTACTGTGACGACACTGTCATTATATTAATAGATTTAAACTTGTCTCTCAAAGAATCTCTAGGCCTTATTTTATATATTGCGCGGATAGCCTTTTTCTGCAGTATAAAAATTCTATTGATTTCGGCACCACTAGCCCAGAGGAGGATACCGTAAGACCGAGAGATTGTTATTTTAATCATACTCGTTGTTGTATGTACCTACATCACCTAAGCGCGGACCCACGCGGACCTTGGAGGAAGTTATCACACTTTTTTTTATACTACCTAGGTAGCAAACAAGCATACGGCCCGTCTGTTGGTAAGCGGATACCGTATCCTATGGACGCTTGCAACACCTCCCTCGGGACCCGGGACGGGCTATGTAAGCGTCGTGCATGTGCACACGTGCTCTCTCTGCACGAGAGCCCACCCCCTTTACAGTGCAGATGGCGACCATTGTGGCGTTTTGGGTGCAAGCCTGGCATAACCTGGCCGCTTACCCCGAGGTGGTCGGGGATCCTATGAGGATATTCCCATGAAAAAAAGGGTTACGTGTGGCTTCTCCCAACGCTCTGCGCGCTTCGATTATAAAAATGGTTACAGTTTTAATTTTATAGAACCATTTCGAGAATTAGTTATTCTTGTGACCTTGCCTTCGCCAACTCCTCATCGCCGATGAGTCTATCATCGGTACATGGCGGATCCATCCGAAATTAAAGAATTTTGGTTGATAAACTCATTATCCAGGAGAGCACGCCGGTCGTTGATCCCCATGAACATATCCTTGAAAGTTGTCAGAGAGAAAGGGCTTTGCATGTACTAGAACCGCATGTGGCCTTCTACCAAGATACCGGAATTGATACTGAAGACCACATGAAGTTGCATCCCCAAAGTTGCTCTCTTCGACCTGTAATTCAAAAATTATATTTACGTCTTTGAGCTCAATCCACTTCTCCAATAAATTCCATCGCTATAAACTCTTGTTCGCTGGTACTAGCATCCTGCGCTGTGTTTTCACACGTGATCTATCGTGACACGAGTCGACTGAGTGATCTAGTGGCAATGAAAAAGGGAAGCGCTCGCGTATTCGTAAGCTAAGTCATAAACGGTTTTCCCTGCGTGGTCAGTCCGCGAAGAACCGAACCACTCACTATCTCGATATCATAGAAATAAAATAAACTACCTCGATATACTTATAATAAATCATAAAAATCACAGCCGGTTCCGATACAACTATCCTTATACTAATAAGGGTAAAGTAGACAAGGAAGACGTTTTAGTGACACGCCCTATACTAGGTGTACAAGAGCAGTCCCCTTATTATATACCTACCTGTTAACTGTTATTTCACTTGAAAATCGATTCTTCACGGCTATAAATGTTGGAGAAATTATCTAGAATGGCCTTCCGGTAAACTTATCGCGCGTACCTACAGAAACATGCCACAATAAAATTTATATACTGTAGTCATTAAATTATTACACAACTGTAGTCATTAAACGAACGGAGAAAGTATATCAAAACTAGTGAAAATATCGATTTCACCGCAGGTGACGTAGGCGACATTAGTGCAGAAGATAAAGACAATGTTTTTTTTTTTTTTTTATAACCACATTACCACAACACAGGAACCAGTGCCTCGAAAACCATATCGGTTGTCGCATAGGGAGAATGAAATTGTATATGAAAGATTCATTAATTAATTGAGGCCGGAATCATAAGAGAATCCTCTTCAAATTACGTCAGCTCAGTAATCTTTGTAAAGAAGAATGGAGATGATATTAGGTTTCGCATCCTTCATTAATACTTATAATATTGTTGTGTGCATCGACTATCGTCCCCTTAATACACGAACATTAAAGGACCGTTATCCCTCCACTGATGACCAAATAGCTAAATTAGCAGGCAGTTTTTTTTTTTAATCTCTAACACAAAGTTATTATCAAGTAAAATATCCGAAGAATCCATCCATAAAACTGCTTTAGTCGCCCTGGCCTGCCCCGAACTCGATTAGGAACAATCAAAACAAGCATTGTACCTGGACGACATAAACATCCCATCATCAACTACAGAAGAAGGCATTAACTTACCAGAGCAAGTTTTTTTTTAAAACGGAAGCTGGTTTTAAACGTAACCTGAAAATGTTCTTTCTTGAAAACAAATGTCAATTATTAGGGCACCAAATATCGGGAGATGCAGTCAGAATAGGGCAAGCGACAATATACTGTGTGGCTAATTTTAAAAGTCCAAGTACTATTCACAAAATACGCCAGTTTATCGAAGTGTATGTCAGTCTATCGAGTCATATTTTAGAATGTTCTTAAAAGGTTTCGCCGAAATAGCCAAGCCGATAAATAACTTGACAAAAAAGTGTTGAGTGGATATGGGGCGCCGCGCAGCGGGGAACGTTCGAGTCATTTAAAACAAAACTTATCGGGAGACCCATGTTAATAATTTACAACTCAAAAGTAAAAACTGAATTGCGCACACATGCAAGTAAAATTGGACTGGATAGTATTTTTTTGCAAATCAGGGCGAATGGCTAGTTGCCTGTTGCGTACTTTAGTCGCGTAACTACTCGCGAAGAGCAATTTTACCTTTTGCCGTTGTAGATTCTTTAAAGCGGTTCCAAATATTCCCTAATAGGTGTTCCAGTCAAGATAAAGTAACAGATTGCACTGCACTAGAACGAAAATGTAAAGACAAAACTGATACCTCGTATAGCCCATTGGTGTATTTTTATTCAAGATTTCGATTTATAAATAGAACATCAAGCGGGACACCGATTGCAATATGTAGAGGCACTCGGCCCCATCGCAACCCACCGGGTTTAGAAGATGACGATTGGTCTCTTACGTAACAAATACAGGATAACAAAAATCAAAGTATTTTAAACTTCATGAGAGCTCGGACAACCTTGGTATCATAAATAAGTAATTACGAACAACGCGATGAGAAAATTATTTAATCTTCAAAGTGGAGCTTAGTGCAACGTTACCAAGACCGAATTGGATACGTAGATTTCGATAAATGTGAAGAATATTAAAGCTGGTTTGAGGGCATGACTCGATTTATTATAAAATACATAAAATCGTGTTTACTTACGGTGCGCTTACGCGAAAGGTAACTATGGGAAATAAAGGGAGACTACACCTTACAAAAAGCGTCCATTCCTATGCATACTATACACTTAGACCACTTAGGACTGTTTGTAAGAATCCGATTAGACATATTCTGGTCGACGATTTCACGAAGTTCGTTTTTGCTAAGCCTGTGAAAGGGGTGCTAAGAAGCAACGAGATTATAAAAAAAAAATGAAATCACATCACAAATTGGGACTCCGCAACGCGTTATAAGTTATAACCGACCGTGGCACCACAATCACAATTAGAGACTTGAAAATTTGCAGCTGAGAAACAATTTAAACACGTTTTATCGCGAGCTAATGAGCAGGTAGAGCGCGTTAACCGAACAATCATTAACGGATTTAATACAACAGCTGACAGTGAATGCACATGAGATAACAATTAACCGATGTAATTTGGGGTATAAATAATAGGCCGTTTGCAGTCACAAAAAATACGCCTTTCCAACTGATGTTTGGCCACAATAATTCTCTTTTGTCGTCTTTATTAGATAGGAATGAAAGCACTTCGGAAAGTGTTCATGAACGTAGACAGGCGGCAAAATTAAGAATAGACCAGTCAATGACTGTCATGAAGGAACGCTATTATAATAAACTCTAAATAAATACTACTAAATACTAAGAAAGAAATACTAAGGAAATACGAAATAAAAACTAATAGTTTGATGAAGTTGTTGCGGGTGACTCTTTGTGACCATTTACGCCAGCTATACATGACAGTTCCACCAGCTCAAGATACTGAAATAGATCGCGATGACCAGATAGATTTATTAGAGAGAGCTAAGAAAATGTATTTTAATACTAGCAGTAAGGGAAGCTGCTGTACCTTGATACATTTTTCATAAAATTATTTATAACAATAAAAGTATGATGCCTTTGCTGATGAAAATATTTGTAACTTAAAAAGAAACTAATTGAGCTCAAAATATAAAATATACAGAAGCACAATTACCATCTTCATAGTTTTTTTATTATTTAATTAAAAAGAGGTATTTTGATCAAGGTATAACAAAGCCAATGTACCTTGATACGGCACATGTTGTACCTTGATCATGGGCAGTTTTATGACAAACTACCTGCCCGGCGCGACTTCGTTCGCGTGGTGCTACCCTTCCCTGTGGTACCCTACCCTGTGGTGCTACCCTACCCTGTGGTGCTACCCTACCCTACCTTATCCTACCCCACCCTACGGGTATGAAAAATAGTTGACGTCCTATTCTCAGACCTATATACACAAAATGGAATGTCCGAATTGAATAATTCAAAAAATTATATAAAGGTATTGAAGCAGTCTTGAATATGAAGTAATTTATTTTGATAAGGATTAATACCAAGATACAAATAGAGAGCCATTTCTAGCGGCCGAATTTCAATTAAATATTTAAACTATTTTTGTAACTTGGGTCGGCCAGGAAGAGTCCATTTATGTGTGACCAAGTACTTGCAACGGACTTTGATGGTAACAATGACGTAAGTTGCGCTGACATAATATACGCTTTTATTTTGAGATTGAATTGATTATCCCACCTTGACATAATCTCAATATAAGTTGCTTGACTTACCTTTGTCTTAGTTGAACCAGTGCCTGTAATACTTCCTCTTACTGGTGTTCTCCTAACCTTAAGTAACTGAGCTGCTCTCTCACTTAACGTCACTTGTGAACCCTGATCTATTAATGCTCGCAATATCGTTCTCATACCTGATTCATTTTTAACTGGAACTAACGCTGTAGCTAGTAACCCAGGTGAGTCACTCATAGTAAAGTATGACGATACTGGTGCTGTTTCTATTTGTTGATTCTCTAACTTATCTACTTCCTTCTCTTCTACATTTATGTGATTGGAAACTGCAGTTGATTTTAAAATCTCACTACTACTACCTGAAGTTTCCTCATTCCTTAGTTGATGTAAAAGAGAATGATGACGTCTCCCGCAAACCTTACATGATACACGCTGTTTACAGAAGCGTACAGAGTGCCCCGATAATAAGCAATTAAAACATAATCCTTGATTTTTGACATATTCGCTTCTTTCATCTACTTTTAAACTACTAAACTTTTTACAGTGACAAAGTGCATGACTTTCCTTACATAACACGCAGATCTTCGCTATTGACGATGTCGATGGTGCAGTCGTGTGAAATACTCGTTCTCTCGCAGGTTTCAAGGCTGTCGTTGTCAACTCCAAAGTGTGTATACGATTTTCCAAAAAGGTATAAAGATGGCGTAGTTCCGGTAGCTCGCTACTGTGTTCCTTACTCACATGATCTTCCCATTCTTTATGCGAGTCGGTATCTAATATCTGCATTGCAAGAAATATCATAACGGGATCCCAGGACTGCGTTGGTACTTTTAATTTATCTAAACCGTTCAAACATTCTCTTGTTGTGTCAATCAACGTTCGTAATTGTGTTGAAGATTGAGTTAGTACCTTTTTCTGCGAAAATAGCCTCTTGAGTATCGCATTTACGATCAATCGCTTGTGACTGTAACGTGCCTTGAGCGTATCCCATGCAGGTTTATAATTATCATCTGTGATTTGATAATATTTAAGTGTCGCACTTGCTTCGCCTGACAAACATGACTTCAAATAGTGCAGTCGCTGTACGTCGCTTAACGCTTTGTTATTGTGAACCAATGCTGTAAATGTATCTTCGAATGTTTGCCACTCTTCACAACTACCGGTAAACTTAGGTAAATCAATTCTCGGTAACCTTACATCGACAGCACGAACACCTTCATAATGATGTGTACTTTCACTTGAAGTATTTCCTAAGTTAGTACACGTTAATGACTCGAGTACTTCCGTTTTTAAAGATAGGTATAGCTCTTCACACGAGTCATAATAATTCGTAACATGTACTTTTTGTTCCGACGGTAATATCTTAATAAGTGCCACATGATTGTTTTTATATGTAGTCCAATAATCTTCGATACTCGTGTACGCACTTTTAAATAAGCACTAGTTTTTCTTGCTTTAGGAAGATTTAATCAGATGATACGTATCTTCTAATTGCGTCTTTAATTCTTCCATTTTAGTTATTTATCACTGCATAGAACTGATTTTAAAACCATACAACTGTTTTAATAATGTCCAGAATGTTTAAAAACCATATACATGATAAACAAAACTTTCTTTTTATTAAGTTAACGCGTAATTCGTCAATAGCAAGTTGTTATTGCACTTCGATCACTGTGGAATGCAAGTGTCGTCGCCGCGTCTCGGCCGCACGCACATTCCGATGAATGAATTTAGCGATAAGGATCTCGAACCAACTAATCACATCCGCTCGACTAAGGACCATATGTTGTTGTAGTAAGGTTCAATTTTGGTTGGTGAGATGAATGAAACTGCTTTGATGTGTGATCTTTACGGGTGTTTATTTATAACTGACTAACAAAAAATAATGTTCTAAATCTACATGCAAAATATAGGCGCCTGGCCCCAATATCTATAATTTGAGCTATAGAAATAACGTGGAAAAAAACCGAGCGAACATTAAAAGAACCGGTTTTAAAACCGGTTAACCGGTTTTACCTCTCAATAACCGAAAAAATAAGTTTCCCGACATATATATTAATCTTGAGATATAATATTTTATCGCTCGTCATACATTTTGTCGAAAAAATATTTAGTTTGGGATGTAATATACAAAAATGTATGACGAGCGATAAAATATTATATCTCAAGATGTAATTTATATTATATCCTCATCATTCAAGCGGCCAGTTAAATGTATGGGAGGCAGGAAGGACCCAGATCCAGGAAGGGCAGCCGACCAATTTCGGTAAATCTATAAAGGAATATTGTTTACCTCGGATAGCGAGCCTAAACTACTGAATCGACTTCAACATATGAGGTGCCTTGGATATTTCTTGGTAATATAGTAGGCAGGCTATAAGTTTCAATAGGTATTTTCCAAAGATGCTTAGATTTTCATTGATATATTAATGATTAATAATATAAATATTTCACTGTACAAACGTTTATTCAAACATATAAGTATACCATAATACATTTTAATATTATTATCTATATTATTTCTACAACATAATGAAAATTTACAAATTGTTCTTAACCATGTAATAGTAACATTATGATACATGTGTGCAATGTTGATCATTACACACGAGGAGAAATTAAGCTCATGAGCCGCAGGCGAACGCGATAGCCGAGTGTAATAATCAATGCACACGCGTTTTTTAACACACATGCGAGGAAAAAAGAAAAATTTATTTAGTAATTTTTTGATAATAATCAACCACACAATAAGAAAGTTACTAAATATTTTATAATTTCAACACACTTGCTCTTAGTGACATAATACTGCCTCGCGTATAATGACCAACTTTGCACACATGAATAATAATGTACCCATTTCAAAATACATATCGATGATATATTTTATGTTTTTACGCTGGTCATCATAAAGCCATTTTATAGAAAATCATGCGTTACTAAAGTTGATACAACAGGCGCGTGTATTGCGTCATAACTTACCGTACACAAAGCCGTTGTGATAACTTTTCAGTGATAGCAGTACGGCTGCACACGCCAGCGCCCGGAGTGCAAAAAGGTGTAAACAATTCACGTTAGCAAACGCTTTTGCGACCCTGTTTGCGTAGGTTTAGCTCTATACAACGTGTAACAGATTTGGATGCTAAGATAAATCGTTGAACATGGGCATCGCCAAGTTGCTAATTATTTCCCTGGCGACTCCTGACAGCGACATTTGTCGCTAGATTAGCGTTTTAACCTTGCCGCGTAACGGGAAGGTTTCGAGCAAGTACGAGCGCGCGAGCGTGCGGCACTCCGAGCACTATGATAAGTGAATGTAACGCACCAGGATTAAATCAAGGCGACATCTATCGCAGCATGTGTCGAGAGTTTCATAGAAAACCATAGTAAATCCAGAATCACGTAAGATCGCGACAAGTGCAGCGTGACTTTAATGCCGCTGTCGGGGTACCTCCAGGGAATAACGTGTACTTTGAATGGGTAATTAATCTTTACAATATTATTATAGAAAATAAATACCAGCAAAAATAGTACCTATCATATTACGTTACTAAGTGTTAATTAGATCATAATGGTAGACACAATATCTACATTACATGACATACCTATGTCCCACCCATCTAACTAGCAATATTCTCAGATGTACCTAATTCATTAGATATGTTTACATTTTACATACAAAGAGCCTAATTTTTATTACTCATCTTAGGATGCGGTGCGCCACACCATAATCTATTATGATTTAGGTAGGTACTGAGGAATAATAGTACATTATGATACATGTGTGCAAAGTTGGTTATTAACACTCGAGGCGGTATTAAGCGCGTGAGCCGAGAGTGTAATAATCAATGCAAACGCGTGTCATACGACGTTTTTCAACACACTTGCAAGGGAAAAAACAGACTTGTATTTTATAAATTAGATTTTTTGATAATAATCAACCACACAATGAGATCGTTAACAAATATGGCGCGCAAGTTTTTTTTTTGGACAGCGTAGAGCTGTCAAACTAGTTTACCCGTTTAAATTAAGAATGCTCGGTCCTACACACATATCACTTGCAGTGAGCTACAAACTTATCATAACCGGTATTATACCTATCATAAAACTGTGCGGTAATGTAAACAGCACTAGTACGTAATAAGCTGCATTAAGATACAAAACGGTGAAATAAATGTCACTTCACGAGCGAGTGTGTTGAATGTGTCACATAGTAAACTACAACAAATAAAGGGCCATGACTGGGACAACAATTACTAAACACAAGGCCGACCCATCATAATAGTTCTTACGTCAGGGTACCTATATCATCCCTGTTATCATCAGTATGTGGCAAGCGAAGGAAGATAAGGCCCCTTAAAAAGGAAGCTAAAGCAATATTGCTATTGGTTTCTTTTTTTTTTCGAATTTACAGTAGATCTTTAGCAATTCTTTAATTCGGTTAGTTTTAATTGCATTGTATATGTTGCCGTAAGATACCGTAAGAGCCGTGATATATTCAAATCCCTAGTAATATTATTATGTACCGGTCGATTGATATTTGAAAGCGGTTCATGAGACGAACACGATCTAGTATTATATATCTAGTATTGTCGGGGCTGGGTGCAGGGTGCTGGGCGCTTCCCGTGTCAACGTGTCATTGACCTTGCACGCTCGCACGTCGCGGGCGTCAGTTGATGTTCGGCGTTTACGACTATATAACGTTTTCCAACCGTGTATTCCCGTTCGTCCCCTCCGACTTCGTCCCCCGAGGGGGACGAACGGGAATTTACAAAAATAATATTTAATTTGTTCCCGATCGTCCCATCCTAATTCAAGAGGGGACGAATGGGAATATATTCTTCGATTAGTGCCATTCGTCCCACTAAAAAGATTTGTGCAGTTGTTTTGTGTGTGTTTATTCGTTCTTTCGTAGCCCCTGGTCTGTCCACCCGACCGAATTGGAAAAAAGCATCCTGTGCGTTATCTGTCCACCCGACCGAATCGGAAAAATACCTGTCAGTACAAGTTTTGACCGAAATACGTCACGGGAAAGGATATTCTCAAAGGATCAGGGTTTAAATCGGTACTTTAATAGACGATAGTATAATATAATATATATAATATATCAAATATATTACAAGGTAAAACTGGGTAAATCCCTATGAAATCAGATAGCTTATTTTATCACAATTCTAACAACATAACATTTATACATGGTCCCCATACAAAAGTACCGAGAAATCGGCGTTTTACTGAGACCGGGCGATCGCAAAAAATGGCCCCCGGTAACGTCATCCGACAGCGCCCCGGCGGCCGGCCAACCTGGACAGTTGACCGTGTAGTATACTTTTAAATTAGTTACTTCGTTAGATTTAATCATTATTTTAAAAAAATCTCAATTTTTTTATGAATTATAAAACGTATCCTAAGTTTATCATTGTTTCATTATGTTTACCGACACTAAGTATAACAACTCTGGCGGGAAGCGCCGGCGATGCTGGTAGTTAACAAAAGAGTGCCGATAACATTGTGTTATTTGCGTAAATCCTATTGGTTTACCCGAAATTCTCTCCCTTTCCTATCCTTAAATTAGACCGGACTGGTTAGTGTTGACAAAACAATGAAAGTGCACGGGTGTTAATGTAATAATATATACTCAACACGAGTTTTGCGGAAAACTACTGATGTAAGTACCTACATTTTTGTAAGTTACAAATATTATTAGATTGTTTATAGTTATACTATAATATTGTCTCATGTCTTATTCATTTACCTAATAATATACGGTATCAATATTTGTATTCAATTTTAGTATACACATATTATTAAATATCATTCTAAATTATATTAATAAGTGTGTAATTATTGTCTCCTGTTTTTTAGAGCTTAACAATGTCACAAGAAGCGCATCCTGGTCCCTCTGGTAGTACAGGAAGTTGTTTGCAGTATATAAAAAGAAAAGGTGGAATCGTGCTTCTGCGTGCTGGATACCAATTTTTAAGGAAAAAGCAATACAAAAGTGGAGCTGTTGTATGGGAATGTCATCTTAGAAGAAAGAATAAATGCAGTGGGACCTTAACTATAAAAGTAAGTACCTACTTTTTTGGCTTCTTTTTTCATGCAAAATAAATCAGACAGTGGGTAAATAAATTATGCACGTTTATTGCAGAATGATCAAATTTTGAAAGAAACCACACACACATCCTGTACACCGGACTTCAATAAAAACATAATAGACGTCCATATTGATGAATGCAAGAAAAATGTAACTGCTGATGATGTACCTTGCGTACCAGCCTCCTATCATTCAACAGTTTCGAAAATGTTGGACGAAGGACTTGATAAAGTAACTTTACCCAAAGATATTCCTAAGTTTGCAAACATCAAAAGCACTTTGTATCGCCATCGAAATAGCACTTATAATATGAGTAAAATCACTTTCAATGACGTTAAAACGGTTGAGGTTCCTCAAAAATTTCAATCATTTTTGTTAGCAGATTACTGTTACGGTAACACACGCTTACTCATTTTTTGTTCCCAAGAAGCTAAAGAAAAATTGATAGTTTTAAAAAATATATTTGGTGACGGTACATTTAAGAGTTGTCCACCTCCATTCCAACAGCTCTACACCGTTCATGGTGATTTAGGAAGTAATAATCAATGCACAGCTATAACGCCATTATTGTACGCTTTAATGTCAAAACGTAAAAAAGAAACATACGAGATACTTTTCAGACTTGTTAAATCTCAAATCAACGATTGGAATCCTACATCCTTTACCAGTGATTTTGAAGAAGCAGCAATGTCTGCTATGCGTACAATTTTTCCAGAGATAAGTATCCACGGCTGTTATTACCATTTTAATAATGCTATTTGGAGGAAAGGCCGTGAATTAAATCTAACAAAAAATAAAAATTTAAGACGTCAAGTAGCCCTAAGTGCGGTGCTTCCATTATTACCAGAGGAACGTATTTTTGAAGGCTGGTTTTATATCGCTAGCGAAAGCCCCGATGATAGCCAAAGTGAAAAATTTCGGCGATACATGCTATCGCAGTGGCTTCAACCGAATTTCGTAAAAGTGTGGTGCAGTTTTGGAAAACGACACCGTACTAATAACTTTGCCGAAGGGTGGCATTTTAAATTAAATAGTACCATAGGCAAAAAAAATCCAAATATTTTAAAATTGCTTACGGTGTTACATCAAGACTCTAACTTAAACAGCGTGAAAGCAAAACAAAATCCAAAACGGCGTAAGCTACATTCAATCTTGACAGACCAATATATTATGGATTGCCAAATGCAACTTCTTAATTCAGAAATAACTGTAGGACATTTTTTAGAAAAACTTAGGTATTAATCATAATAAGTACTTAGGTATTAATCATAATAAGTAAAGTGCTCGATGGTTGTGTACGTTGATTTAATCTCTAGGCTTTGTGTGCAATAATTATTACTGCCTACTGTTATGACCTCGACTACTTTCTTCAATACTTGTGATTTTTTTATTGTTGTTACCCTTTATCATGTTTTGTGTTCATGTTTTTTCACTTTGATTTTGTATTTGTTTTTTATTTTGATTTTGAAATTTGTGCTAATTTATTGACGCTATTTATGTGAAAAATTAATATGTAACCTGTTCTGATTCCTTATACAATATGTAACACAAAAATGTGAATCCGTATACCTACACATATAAGCAAATGTGACTTTTTAAAAATTAGGAAGATAAGTTTTTTTTTGTTGTTTTTACCTTGATTTTGTGATATTTTATTTAATTTTGCTTTTGACAGTGTGATAATTTACTGACCCCATTTATGTGTTAATATAATGAGTAAACTTTTCTAATCACTTACATAATATCAAACGTAAAATCTTACCACCATACATATAAGCAACTGTGACTACAAAAAATAGTGCCTTATATTTCAAAAGAAAACAGCCTGAATGGTAAAAAGTCTGTTTGTAGTGTTTAATTGTAATATAATACAGACTTTTTTATTATAAGCTCTATACACTGATTTTTTAATCATATTTTTTAGTAATAAGGAGAATTTTATTTTTAATTAAAAAAATATTATGTAAAAAATATTGCGAGTTATCGCAAAGTTGATTCTGTGATTTTTACTGTGATTTTTATTCCTTAATAAATGACTGATTTTTATTTCAAATTTGTTTTTTTACCAATTAAAACCACCAGTCTTATATTATTTGGTGGGACCAATAGCCCTAAAAAAAAAGAATTAATAAATTATTCCCGTTCGTCCCCCCAAAAAATTTAGTGGGACCATCGGGAAAATAAATAACGAATTCCCGTTCGTCCCCCTCGGGGGACGAAGTCAAGGGGACGAACGGGAATACACGTTTCCAACAACCCCAAATACGGTAGTATGGTATGTTAGGTACGTATGTTGGTATGTCAAGTATGGTAGGTACGCTGCTCCGGTATGGAGTTCCAGTGCCTACCCTCCTACTCCGTCATCAGGCCTTGAAAACCATATATGGTCAAAGTTCATCTCCCCACAAAGCCAACAACCCTAAACACGGCTAACATACGTTGCTCCGCTATGGAGTTCCAGTGCCTATCCTCCTGCTTCATCGTCAGACTCTGTATAATAAATAAATAAATGTTATTCATAAATGTTCAAAGTTCACCTCAAGACAAATTGAACAAGTCCAAATACCGCTAAAATAGTTACGTTATTCTTTCATGCAGTTCCAGGGCCTACCTTCCGGATCCATCATCAGATCAGCTCCATGGTACCAAATTATTGTACGGTCATCCAAACTACATACACAAGCAACGTTAGTTACATAAACAAGAAACTAACAAAAGCATATTAAAAATGTTGACATAAAAAGATGAAAAAAAAAACCGGCCAAGTGTGAGTCAGACTCGCGCACCGAGGGTTCCGTACAAACCTGTAGGTATATAAGTAAATGGTAGTATAGACCTGAGTATTTGATATGAATTTCCATTTGACGTATTAAAAAAAACTACTTACTAGATCTCGTTCAAACCAATTTTCGGTGGAAGTTTGCATGGTAATGTACATCATATATTTTTTTTGTTTTATCATTCTCTTATTTTAGAAGTTACAGGGGGTACACACATTTTACCACTTTGGAAGTATCTCTCGCGTAAACTATTCAGTTTAGAAAAAAAAATATTAGAAACTTCAATATCATTTTTGAAGACGTACCCATAGACACCACTCAAGTATGGGTTTTATTAAAAAAAAATTTAATTTCAGTTCTAAGTATCGGGAACCCCCAAAATTTATTGTTTTTTTTCTATTTTTATGTGAAAAACTTAATGCGGTTCACAGAACATATCTACTTACCAACTTTCAACATTATAGTTCTTATAGTTTCGGAAAAAAGTGGCTGTGACATACGGACGGAAAGACAGACAGACAGAATGACATGACGAATCTATAAGGGTTCCGTTTTTTGCCATTTGGCTACGGAACCCTAAATTATAGTTTCGGAAAAAAGTGGCTGTGACATACGGACGGACAGACAGACAGAAATGACGAATCTATAAGGGTTCCGTTTTTTGCCATTTGGCTACGGAACCCTAAAAATGAAGTAACAAGTACGTTGATCCCAGCTTGCCCGTGCATGTGTGTGCATGCGTTGCCACCTATAAATTTTGTAAACCCGTCCTTCAAACAAATATAACTATTTCACTAGACTAATCCAGTGATATAGGTAAATTACTGGATCGTGTTAGTATCGTAATTATATCCCTAGTCAGATAGTTATGAACTGCTTTCAAATAACTATAATCCGGTACATAATTAGGGATATGATTATATCACGGCATACAATTTTACTGACATATAAGTACATTCTATAGTATTAACACATTATTATAAGTTTTACAAACAAATATGGAACAAGTTTTCTGAAATAAATGAATTGAATTGAATTCAGAATATTTCAATGAATTGAATTGACTAAATGACCCCCATGATCGCACCTTCGGTGCAACAGTCACAAGTAGCCAAAACTGCAAAATTGAGTTAAGTATGCCAAATTATCTCTTAACAATAGGTACCTATATTTGGGGCAACAATAACATCCGCGAAAGTATCTCGAAATTCTATTAGATGGCGCTAGGTGCCTTTGTGGTTATTGGCGGTTTTTCCATGCGTTTTGGGCCGACAAAGTTTGATTGGACAGTAGTGCCCCCACGCCCGCGAAAGTTCAGCGTGTGTTGGAGCTACTGCCACACAAAGGTATTTATGACCATTTTTATGCTCACTTATTGGAGCGACATAAGCGTATCTATTATTAAGACCTCAATTCCTTTTATAGTTTCCAAAAAATCTGGAGCTACAAAGGCATTGGTTATGAAAGCGTTTTTGTTGATCCAATACTACTATTTTTAACTACACTAATTGGAACTACAAAGTCACTAGCTAAATAAAAAAAAAATTGCTAAACTTCATTAAAGATTCTGATACCTATTTGTACAAAACCACATTTAAAACTGAACAATGGAACAAAGCTACAATAAAAATTAGTCGTGCAGGCAAAAAAAATATCTCAGATATTAATTTGTGTGCGGCTTATAGCTCTAAATTGCCTATTGCAAACAATAAAAAACAATATTATTCTTCAATTAATTACTGCTAATATTGTTCCACAGTTTTATGAACATGTATAACAGTTTATTTGATTAATTATTTACAAAAGCTTAAATTTAATTAAATTAAAAAAATGATTTTAATTGATCCTAACTAGGATAAACTATAAAAATTTATAAATGTTCGTTTTTTTGCTGGATCTTTCAAATTTCTTTGATATATTTTTGATTATAAATCTTTCATTGTTAATAAGGTACAAAAAAACAATGTTAAATTGAATTGAAAAAACATGACAATAAATTGGAAATATTTTCAGCAAAAAGTTAAAGTCGATTATGATATAAATTTTTTGATGAAAACATTTCCAATTAATGATTATGGTTTATATTTTCAAAGAGTTTTTTAGAAAAAATATTATGAAACCATTTATAAGACCATATAAGCCTAATTATAAGATTGTACATAAGTTCCTAAGTTAATAGACTGACTAGGTTAGGTATTAGGTAAGTTTGCTTTTCCTAGAATTTGATTACAACTCAAAGTACGAAAAAAATGCCAAATTATTTTGTAGTTCATAAGAATTTAATTGTTTTGAGTTATCTTTGTGTTATTAGTTGATTTTTCGAGAAGAAAATATACGATATCATTTGTTTAATACACTATATTTCATTTAAAACCTCATCTTAAATAATATTGCATAAGTCATAAAACAAAAAAAACCTGGTGCAACAGAGTCACAATTCAGGACATTTTTTTTGTTGTCTTTTATTAGGATTTGTTTAATAATTAAAAATAAACTTTTTACGCGAAACTATAGCAAAAACAATAATCAATTAATTTTATAAAGATTTTAAACCTACCTACCTACCTACTGCAAATAGTAATCCAGTAATAAGGCAATACATGCGAAAATAATCTTTAAGGTCCTCTCCTGTAAAATTAAGAATTAAGCTGTTGTGACTTTGTTGCACCGATGGTGCGAATGACGGGTTTTTTTTTTCATGGGGTCCTTTAGTAGTGAATGAGATCGTGCGTGATATTTTACCAGTAACCCTGTATAATGAGTGTCAATTTTACCAAAAAATATTGAAATTACGCAAGATCTGCCGAGAATTCGAAAAAAAAACCGTTAGCATATTGCTTTAGTTGCGTTTTTAGCCCCCAAAGTTCGTTGTTACCAAATTCAAAATAATGAAATCAAAAGAATATCGTAGGATGTGTAAAGGCCTGTATTCAGAAGTTGCACAAAGGTAAGCACATAAAGCCCTAAAGGGAACTAACTGGCTCTCAAGTGCAGCTGCCCGATCACATCGGTCGGTAGGTGCGTGGCAACAATTTTTCTACTTGAAGAAAGTAGCCAGACAGGCGAGTAATCCAAAGTACCTACCTTCCTACAGATGTTCCACCATAGAGATGGTCAGACGACACAAGGGAAGGAGAAATTACAACCCGCCAAAATTAACTTAAGATTTCGCTATGATAAAGGAAGCGTCTAGTAACTGAAAAATAATCTGCCATTTTGAGCGTTAAATAAAAAAATGCGTGTAAGCGTCGGGAGGGGAGGGCGTAATCCGCTCGGGTCTCAACTTTGGAGGGTTGTAGTGACATTTGTTTTTCAGAATTCGAATCCGTGATGGTGGTCCTGCCAGAAAAAGCCACACCCATTGACGGGTGATTTACTTGTGTTTAATGATTGTTGTT
The DNA here is from genome assembly GCA_947623365.1 of Achlya flavicornis. Taxonomy (NCBI): domain Eukaryota; kingdom Metazoa; phylum Arthropoda; class Insecta; order Lepidoptera; family Drepanidae; genus Achlya; species Achlya flavicornis. The sequence goes on from OX392468.1 coordinate 11,298,559, forward strand.
CAAATATGCCTATGTTTTAAACATACATTTCAAAACGTTTCCATTTCCAAGCATATTTCTTGCAATTGCTACTATTATAATCAAAATAATAAAAAAAAATATCTTACATAATATTATCTATATTTCATAATAATAGTTCGATATCTGCAAAGTTGCAATATGTATAATAAAAGTAGTCTATTAAACAGCATTTTAATATTATTATTTCTGTATTGTTCCACGCTTCCTATATGCAAACCTTCTTGGCCAAATTCAAACTGCTCTGCTTTTAATTTCATTTGGCAATGTCTCTCTTTATAAGTCGTAGGCCGGTAACGCTGCCTGTTACAAACAGCAGAGGTCATTTACAAAAATGCCCCTAAGGCCTAAGGCCGTTTATAAACAAGCCTATTTTACAACTGGCCTGCGATGCGACATCACATAATGCCAGTCCAGGCAGATTGTTTGGTCCGTTCGGTGAGACCAGAGGGTGTACTCCGAAAAACAATACACGATAGACCGATCATAGTTTTGAAAAAGAATCATGGCGAGATCCATACAGTCATTTGTACAAAAAAATAAAAATATTTAGAGTTGTTTGAACCACTTCCAATGTTGAGATTACATTATCAGCATCATGTCATCATACTTATCAAACTCGAAATATTTTATAAACACCTCATAAAGATTTTGATTTGGTCGGATCGCCATACTCGCGATTCGCCGGCATTGCATAGAATTTCGCATTTTTATCCCTGGGTACCAAGGATCAATTATAACGTCATTCCGACGTCTCTAAAAATCTTTAATTTTTTGTACAAATCTCACCATGATTCTTTACCGTATAAACCACAGAGTCTTTTCCAGATTAACACGACTTGATGCCCTCAGCATTCCGTCTATGAATGAATGAACCCCTTTCATTTCTATCAGGTCCTTACTTTGCCAATATAAACAAAAGAACAGCAGAAGTCAGGAGTGACAATAATTCTTAAGCAGCTGATATAAAAGAAAAACGTTTCTTTATTTTTAGGGTTCCGTAGCCAAATGGCAAAAAACGGAACCCTTATAGATTCGTCATGTCTGTCTGTCTGTCTGTCTGTCTGTCCGTGTATGTCACAGCCATTTATTTCCGAAACTATAAGAACTATAATGTTGAAACTTGGTAAGTAGATGTATTCTGTGAACCGCATTAAGATTTGGATTTATCAAACTTAAGACAAAAAAAAAACCGGCCAAGTGCGAGTCAGACTCGCGCACTGAGGGTTCCGTACACACCTGTAGGTATATAAGTAAATGGTAGTATAGAACTGAGTATTTGATATGAATTTCAATTTATGACGTATTAAAAAAAAACTACTTACTAGATCTTCTTCAAACCAATTTTCGGTGGAAGTTTGCATCGTAATGTACATCATATATTTTTTTTAGTTTTATCATTCTCTTATTTTCGAAGTTTCAGGGGGGGGGGACACACATTTTACCACTTTGGAAGTGTCTCTCGCGCAAACTATTCAGTTTAGAAAAAAAATATATTGGAAACCTCAATATCATTTTTGACGACCTACCCACAATTATGGGTTTTATTAAAAAAAAAAATGAGTTTCAGTTCTAAGTATTGGGAACTCCCAAAATTTATTGTGTTTTCTTTCTATTTTTATGTGAAAAACTTAATGCGGTTCACAGAACATATCTACTTACCAACTTTCAACATTATAGTTCTTATAGTTTCGGAAAAAAGTGGCTGTGACATACGGACGGAAAGATAGACAGACAGACATGACGAATCTATAAGGGTTCCGTTCTTTGCCATTTGGCTACGGAACCCTAAAAACAATATTTCCATACGATTCTTGTTTTGCAACAGCTGAGAAAAGGGCATAGGCACCACTCTTATTCCTGAGCTGTATATTGAGAGCCTCCTGAAATGGGATGCTACAATCGGCGTATCCATTGCTTACTGGTTAAGTCGACACTGACTTTGGTTTCAACATAAAACACACTCCAAATAAATAAATGTCTGTAAAACAATGTTGCCGATTCTGCTGTAAATCGCACTAAACTAATTTTAGTCACATCTAATCTCTTTCTTACGAACATTATTGAAAAAGGATAGAACATATTTAAAGCTGTCAAATTAATCTTTTCCGTCGTATTTTGCGTGTATTTAGGCGTAACCGCGAGAGACGGCGACTAATTTATATTGAAAACAAGCATTGGACTAATTAGACAGGACTACATTTCTAACATCCGTACGTGTTAGAAAGAGACATAGTGAGATTAAAATTAGTTTAGTTGTAAACAACAGAATCAGGGCCAATGACTACTTTCTAGTTCACAGTCACGCGTCGGGTTCTCAAAGTACATACAGGGTGGAAATAGACGGGTCAGTAAGGGCAGCTACCTTAAGGGTTGAAGCCACGCGAATATGGTCTTAAGAGACTGTCCTTTATTTTTTTGAGTTATTGTAATCGCCATTTACAGATTTCTGAAAAAGGTACAGTCAGCGAGATAACGGCGATTTTTGAAAAATATTTTTATTAGCTTATTCGACCCTGTCTCCTGACAAGCATCAAAAGGCTCTATGGGGCCAAGTTAGGTTAGGTTAGGCTTTACCTAGGTTAGGGTACTTACCTACTAGAAATGTCAGAAATTGAAAAAAAACTTTTCGCATTCTTTTTGTTAGGAAGATATAACACAGTAATGCAAACTGCCCGACAAACACGGTACGAATTTTAAATTCGTACCGTGTACGTTACGTGTTAAGTAATTAATTCGCTGCTTCAAAATTACTACGGAGAAGTGCTATCTTTATATTAAACAAAATGGAAAAAAAAATCGAGCACTTAATATCACAATTGTTGTGTAGGTACTTCCAAACCTAGGACCTATTCCTACCTACTAACGTGCTTTTGTTCTGATTCTTTTTTTTTTAATTAAGATCGTTCTTATCTTATTAAGAAGACAATTTAAATTTAGAGTTGACATTTTATTTTGTTAACATTATACTATGCCATTACAGCATGTAAGATTAATTTCCTTACAAAATGTATGGGAAAAGATTTTTTCCATTTGTGACCTTTCCATACCTTTCTCTTTCTATGCCTTTCTAGAACCCTAACCTAACTTGGCCCCATAGAGCCTTTTGATCCTTGTCGGAGAAAGGATCGATTAAGCTAATAAAATATTTTTCAAAAGTCGCTATTTTCTCGCTGACTGTACCTTTTTTAAAAAATCTGTAAATGCCGATTGCAATAACTCAAAAAATAAAGGACAGTCACTTAAGACCATATTCGCGTGGCTTTTACCAAGACTGACTTACACCTTATTTATTAATAAGGGGGATAAAGTTTATCATATCACGCACCTGGTCTATGCACGGGCCACGAAGCCACATTCGTCCGATTCGTGATTACGAATACTTCTCACACATACCTAAGTAATTTGCAATAATTAAACAATAAAACTACTACGTCTCGCCAAAATTAATATAAACATACATTTACCTTAACCCAAATAATTTTACTTCATGTGGAATGTACACAACTATACACAATATAATAACATTTACTTAGTGTCAAAACAAAACATATTTTATGTAGTAATATGATGATTGTTAGTAATAGTGTAGTGTGTGATATTGCCGTGCGCACTGATGTGTGGTGTGGTGTGAGCGGGTAGGTGAGGTGCGGTGCGAGCCGGTAGGTGTGGTGCGAGCGGGTAGGTGCGGTGCGGTGCGGTGCGGGGCGGGGCGGGGCGGGGCGGGGCGGTTAGCAGGCGCAGTGGTCGCGCGAGGCGGGCGCGGCGGCGAGCGGGCGGCCCGGCGACGCCGGCTTGTGCTGCACGCCCGACTCCGCCGCGTTCAGGTCTAGCCTTCCGTCTTGAATGCTTTGATATATCTTCTTAGCGGTCTCCAGGAAAGCTTCTTCCACATTTTGACCACTAAAATAAAAGGTAAAATTACAGGAACATTCTTAAGTCTGCCGAATCAATGTTTACTGTTCCGCTGCCGTCGGTTTTTTTTTTTATACAACTTAGTCGGTGAACAAGCACACGACCCATCTGATGGTAAGCGGTTACCGTATCCATATGGACGCTTGCAACACAAGAAGCATCGCTCACACGTTACCGACCTTTCCCCCCTCCCCTATGAGCTCTGGCGACCTTACTGACGCGCAGGAACACAACTTTCTACAAAATAAAGTTATTTGGCTGCGGTATTCTGTAAGGTTCAGGTACTTCCTCATTCGAGCTGCTCTTTGAGCGAATAAACGCTATGCTCTACCTCTCTCAAAAGGATTAAACTAAATTAACTAAAATAATCCGGCCAAGTGAATTTCGGGCCACGCGCAGTGTAGGGTTTCGTAGTTGCCCATCACAATATACGTACATAGAAGGGGGCTATTCACTACCTGTGTTTACCCGACTACGGCGAAGCAAAAATGAGTGTTATGATTTTGACCGGTATGTTCATTTGTTCCCTCATAACTTTTTTTTTTTTTTTTTTATACCACTTAGGTGGCAAACAAGCATAGGGCCGCCTGATGGTAAGCGGTTACCGTAGCCTATGGACGCTTGCAACACCAAGGGTATCACGCGCGCGTTGCCGACCCTGCAGAAATCTCTTCACACCCCTTTTGAAGAACCCCATGCTGTACTCCATTGGGAAAACCACGGCGGGGAGCTCATTCCACTGCCTGAGCGTCCGCGGAAGGAAGCTCCTTTGAGCCCGCACAGTACGAAACAATTCAGGTTTCAATATGTGAGGATGGACTCCCCGTCGATGGCGAGAGTTGCGATGGTAGAAAGTAGCCGTGGGCATCATCTTAAACAATTCTTCAGAACACCGTCCGTTGTACAAGCGGTAGAACACACATAAGGAGGCAAAGTCTCTCCTCAGACTGAGGGGCTCTAAACCGCTTGTGAGCTCGGGATCGTCGACAATTCTGATGGCACGTCGCTGAACCGAATCCAAAGGATCAAGCTGGTATCCAGGTGCCCCCCCCCCGCCCATAGATGACAGCAGTACTCCATATGAGGCCGGACTTGCGACTTGTAAAGTTGCAGCCTTTGCCCCGATGTGAAGTACTGCCTCGCTCTGTTGAGCACTCCGAGCTTTTTGGATGCCAGCTTAACCTTGTCTTCTAAGTGACTTCGGAACAAAACGTCGCTAGAAATGTCGACGCCAAGGATCCCGATGCTTTTGCTGATGTTCAGGGACGTGTTCTGGAACTGTGGAGCCACAGCAAATTGGGTTTTCTTAGCGGTGAACGCGCAGGCTTGAGTCTTAGTGGGGTTGAAATGGACTAGGTTTAGTCTGCCCCAATCGGAGACACTAGTTAGTGTACTCTCGATTTCAGACAACAGCCGTTCGCGGCTTTCCTCCACCTCGGAACGAGGGATATTAGCACGGCCCGTGTAATAAGCGTCCCCTGTACTGTCGTTTGCATAACAATGAACGCCGGCAATAGACAGCATATCATTGATATGCAGTAGGAACAGTGTTGGGGACAGCACAGAGCCTTGCGGGACGCCGGCATTTATGTCCATGCTGTCGGAGCAGCTACCGTCAACGACGGCTCTTATGCATCTGCTGGACAGAAAGCTGGCAACCCATTTGCATAATCCCTCGGGAAGCCCGTATGCTGGTAACTTCGTTAGAAGACCCCGGTGCCAGACCCGATCGAACGCCTTCGCCACATCTAGGCTTACTGCCAATGCCTCACCTTGACTCTCGATGGCGAGTGACCAACCGTGCGTGAGATACACAAGGAGGTCACCAGCTGAGCGACTGTGGTGAAAGCCATATTGTCGGTCGCTCAACAAATCGTGATCCTCCAGGTATCTCAAAAGCTGCGTGTTGATCACTCGCTCCATGACTTTGGAGAGAAGGGAGGTGATGGCGATAGGCCTGTAATTCGTCGGGTCTGATCTGTCACCCTTTTTGGGCACTGGGTGCACATGGGCAGTCTTCCACGAAGACGGGACTTCCTTTTTGGTGTAGGAAAGCGCGAAAAGGCGCGTTAGTACTGGACACAATTCAGGAGCACACCGCTTCAGCACCACTGCCGGTATGGCGTCTGGCCCACTCGACTTATGGATGTCCAGAGAAAGCAATTACCGCCGGACCTCCCGTTGGGTAATGCTTATCTCTGGCATGGAGCTGTCACACCGCGGAATGGTAGGCGGTGTGGCGCCACCATCATCCAAAGTCGAGTTCGAGGCAAAGAGAGAGCCTAAAAGGTCAGCCTTCTCTTTAGCACTATGGGCCAAGTTCCCGTCCGGCTTACGTAGTGGTGGCAAGGACGACTGGCAAAAGTTTCCCTGAAAAGCTTTGGCAAGAGACCAGAAAGCGCGACTCCCAGAGGGAAGGCTAGTTAGTCTCTCACCAATTCTGCCGACGAAATCGAACTTTGCCCTGGCAATCATTCGCTTACTGGATCTCGAGGCAGCGTTAAATTTGCGTTTCGCATCAGAGATTTTAGGGTCCTGATTAGCTTGGGCCGTGGTCCAAGCCTCATACAAGGTCTGCTTATTATGTAAGAAACAAAGAAAGAAAAAAGATTTTATTTGTCCACCACCAATCTTATAATTACTTAACATGTAATAATACCTACAAAAAGTAATATATATATATAATTAAACAGAAAAAGTATACAAATAATATTAAAAACAAAAAATAAATAAAAAACGTTATACATATTATTAAAAAAAAAGAAAACACGAAAGGAGGACAAATAGGGCCTAACAGCTCAGCATTATGCTGCAGAACATGACTGTACCACAGCGCTGATCTTCCGCTGAGGCCAGTTTATGATGTGATGTCACGGATATCTTGGCCAGAGCAACAATATATAAAAAATAAATAAAAGAAGCTAGTTTATACTTATCCTATAAAACACATATTTAAAAGTTAATTAAATTGTAATAAAATATGCTAACAACATCAGATATTGGGGACAATATATCAGTGCAATAACCAATGATTTCAATATACCCAGTCAATCGCAAGAACTGAATAAAAGTGAGTGGGCGGAAGCTAGTAAACAATAACAAAAAAATAAAAACAGAATTATAGGTACTTTCAGTAGTAAATCAGAACACCACAGCCTCCCGAGAAGCACAGCAACCACTACTTATGTTGATCATCCAGTTGAACTTTGAGTATGTAGGCTTTAAACTTAGAATTAAATAGTTGAACTGTATTTACGATACGCAATGGTGGTGGCAAATTATTCCAACACTTTGTAGCAGCGTAGCTGAAGCTACCCCGGAAGGCGGCGGAGCCGTGGCGTGGGGTTGATAATAGGAATTCTGAAGCTCTAGTTTGATATTTATTCTGATCGCGGATCCATGATAGTTTACTAAATAGGTATTCCGGCTTACGACTCTTGATCACCCCAAATAGTAAGGTAGCAAAATGTAGGTTTCTCCTCCAAGACATTTTAAGCAACTTAGCATTATTTATAAATGGTGTTACATGAGTTCGAGGGGGGATATGAAAGCAAAATCTAGCACAAGCGTTTTGCACACGCTGAATAAGTTTCTCTGTTCTGCGTAGTAATCTGGGTCCATAAACAGTATCCGCGTAATTTAATTTAGAAAGCACAAGAGACTCACAGAGGCTGATTCGAAGATTAACATCCAGACAGTCTCTTATGCGGTACAAAACTTTTAATCTATAAAAACAATTCCTAACCGATTCTGTTATATGTTTTTCGAAGTGTAATTCGCTATCCATTAATAGACCCAAATTACGGGCCTCGTTAGTGGAATTAATTGGTTCAACTGAGATGTATATGTTAGGAGATGATAAACTAATATCATTAATTTGCTTTTTCGTACCGAAGATCAGAAATTTTGATTTACTAGGGTTCAAAACCAGAGAGTTCTTAGTTGCCTACATAGTAATACGTTTGAGATCATCGTTAATTTTCCTAACTGACTCAGTTACTTCTTTTGGATAAAATGACAGATAAAGTTGTAAATCATCTGCATATAAATGAAAACGGCAGTTAGATATATTATTCACTATGTCAGAACTGTAGAGCACAAACAACAAGGGTCCCAGGATCGAGCCCTGCGGAACGCCTCTGAATACAAGGCGATGAGAGGAAACAGATTTCGAACCACTTTTACTGATTTCGACAAATTCTAGCATCCCTGCAGGGCCGATTAAACCACGGTCGTTTCTTCACCCCTGCAGCCACTAGCGGGTTTGGGATATAACATTCCATTCCCGCCAGTATCGCCTCAGCGACGGCAGCTGCACAGGTGTCAGGATCATCTGATGCGAAGCAAAGCTGTCTCCACGGGTACGATGCGTAGTATTCACGCAATCCATCCCAGTCTGTGCTGACTTGTAGTGCCACACGCGACGACGCCCGGGTGACCGGAGCGTAACGGGCCGCGCACAAGGCACCTGCGTCCGGACGAGACAGTGGTCCGATGACCCAAGAGGCGCATCCACTGTCACTGCATAGTTGTCCGGTCGCGAAGTCAGCAGAAGGTCCAGTAAGGAACTAGTATGGCTCTCAATATCTGGGATTCTCGTAGGAGAAACAACCAGTTGTGAGAGGCCATAGGCCAGGGCAAAGTCGTGAGCAGTCCTCCCCGCGAAGTCAGTGGACCGAGAACTAAGCCACTCAACGTGGTGAGCGTTGAAGTCTCCTAATATCACTAACTCCGCGGAGGGGTACTGCTCCAGTACTTTGTCAGTCGTCAATTGCAGGTGCTCAAATAACCGTTTTGTGTCCACGTCACCGCTATGGGACCTGTAAAGGCACGCATAAACTTTGGTGTGGCCACCGTGATCTACGCGCGCCCACAAAATCGACAGGTCCCTGTCTTCCAGGCCATGGAGACGGCGACAGCAAATATCCTCCCTGACGTACATACATACCCCGGCACGGCGCACAAAGTTGTGCTCCAGCTTGTACCCGGGGTAGTGTAGATATGATGTATCATCAGGGCAGGATATTTGCGTCTCCGTGAGAAATAGCAGAGTCGGCTGTGCAGTCTCAAGGTGTTGGTGGACTGCACTGATGTTAGAGTGAAGACCCCTGATGTTGCAGAAGTCCACAGATAATGTGGACGAGGTGGCCGCTGATGATCTATTTTTCTTATTTTTCCTGGCCATTAATAAAAGGGTTTGAAGAGGTTGAGAGGAGTAACTGTGCCGGCAGCAGAAGGGACAAAGTGCAGTGCTATTCCCCGAGAGTGGTGGACAGGTGATGCGGTTTGTTGGTGTGGCAGTCGGAAGGGCCCACTCCGGTCTCCTCCTCCGGCACGAACAACTATACCATGGATTATGCGCGAGGCGGCGGGTCAGCCTCCCAGGGCGGAGATTAAGTAATCCCTGGGCTCGGGACTTCCGGGATGAAAAATCATGTACTAAAATAAAAATATGGTTTTATGATGCCGTGTTGGGAATCAAATGAAAGCACTTAATTAGCACATTTCAAAAATATACAGGATGGAAATTTTAAACGGGTCAGTAAGGGCAGCTTAAGGGTTGAAGCCACGCGAATATGGTCTGAAGTGACTGTCCTTTATTTTTTGAGTTATTGCAATCGGCATTTACAGATTTTTGAAAAAAGGTACAGTCGGCGAGAAAATAGCTAGTTACTTTTTAAAAATATTTTATTAGCTTAATCGATCCTTTCTCCGACAAGGATCAAAAGGTTCTATGGGGCCAAGTTAGGTTAGGTTAGGCTTTACCTGCATGCACCCGTTAATAATTGGGAATAATTTCAAAAATCCCGTCTCAGATGTGAGCCAAACATATTTTTCTCTCCAAATCTACCCAAAATACATATGTAATAAATACGTTTATTCATTATGGAGAAGCACTTATCAAGCGCCCTTGAATGAGTGACGTAGCCCTGGCTTAGCCGCGGAGAGACACGACAGACATACGGGCGTACATGGCGACATTTGTTCTCGGCAAAAGTAGTAAACGTGGTTTTCCAAATAGAGTACAGCATGGGGTTCTTCAAGAAGGGTGTGAAGAGATTTATTTCTTCAGGGTCGGCAACGCGCGAGTTATACCCCTGGTGTTGTAAGCGTCCATATGCTACGGTAACTGCTTACCATCAGGCGGGCTATATGCTTGTTAGCCACTTTAGTGGTATAATAAAAAAAAAAACGGGAAATGAGGAATGTTACTAGGTATGCAAAATCGCTTGAAAGTTAGTCACAGTAGAGCAATTATATATACAAATACACTAGTTTTTGTTTAATTAAAAAAAAAACAAGTAGATGATTTTAGACATTTGAAATATCGAGGCCCACTAGCTGTCACGTGACCGCAGTGTGACGTCATTTTCCAACGCTCCGCTCACTTGCGTTAGTCGCCAGCGGTCCTTGCGCTATAATATTAGGGAGTGTTTTCATCCATGTGTGTGTAGGTATTCTTAATTAAGATCAGTAGGTACAATACAAAACAACCTTTATCAAATCATGAAGGATTAAAATAGATGGACTGCCAATTAAAAATATTATTATATATTAAAATAGATGGTTGCCCATTAATTTATCGACGAATAGTGATTCCGTTGCCGCTGAAAAGCGAGCAGTAAGTAAGAATGCAAATGCCTACCTTCCTGTGTGTCTATTTGAATTTGTTTTGTTTTGCATTATTTACCTAAAATAATTAAGTAATTTTATAGCTGCAACACAAGTAGGTACTTACCAAACCTTTTAAGTTTTACGTTTTAGATAACAAATAACTAGTAATGTTTTATCTATACCTATTTATACTCTTGTTATACTCTATTTCACATAGGATGAGTCGTCAAGGTCAAGGGTTTTTACCAATATGTAGTGAAATTCCATTTGATTACTCTGAAATAGTACTCACAATATTTCATGAAAGCTCGCTCTATCATAGTATTCCTTTATTATAACGAAATCAACATTAACCATTGAGACATCTAATAAAATACCATGTGTGCCCCAAACTCATATTATTTGAAATCTACTATAGTAGGTAACCGTAGTCGTACGCGGGTTAAACATTTAACACAGTTTGTTCCGGCCTCCTAACCTCCGAAACGGCTGGACCGATTTTAAGGAGACTATCACACACAGGTAGATAGCGTATGTTATAAGAAGGAACTTAGGCTACTTTTACTTTAGAAAAATAATAATAAGGGGTTCCACGCAAAAACTTAAAACTGTACGCGCGGGTGAAACTGCAGCGGTACCAAAATAATGCACACTATAAATGAATAATGTGTACATAGCAGACTCACTATACTCGCGATCTTCAAAACAATAAGCTTTGATTTTATCTCTAAACTAACACTCCGCCCGACCGTTTTACCCCCGCCCCTTGGATACCCACTGGATAGAGGGATGGAATTTTTAAAAACCTTTCTTAGGCTACAAAAGGAACCAATGTATTCCAATTTTTGAGTTAATAGGGACATAGTAAAATTCTCCCCTTAAAACATTATTACCCCTTTTTGCCCCACTAGGGGTCGATTTTCGCGAAACCCAAAAACACGTCTTTCTTTATTATCTATACGAAGTATTAAAACCGTCTTTCAAGTTAATTGGACCACGCGGTAGTTACTTCCATACAAATTTTAATAATAATAATAATAATTCGTTTATTTCAGGCTACTAGGGCCCATAGATATATACCTCACCAGCTAACATAAATATTATAATAAAACATTTTTTGTTAATATAAACACTTAAGCCTATGTTAGTAAACACTAAAAGCACTATGTCTTAGCGCGAACGTGTGGTACTAGTCCGCGAAACCGACGGAATACCACGTCCTGCGGCCAAAAGTCCTCTTCCATGACGAGGTGCAGAATACATGTTGGAACTCGCAACACGAACGCCTTGAAGTTGACGTTGCGGCTCGATTCCAGCAGCTGCACCCTCGGCGTGTACTTGGTTTTTTGGCGTACGTACTCCACAATGTCCTCCGCCTTAGTGGTGTAGTGAAGGCGGGAGATGTACACCGGAGTGTTAGGCTTCGCGGCACGTATGATTGAGTTGGACTCCACCGGTCGCGTGCCGCAACGGTTCTTGTTGGCTGTCCGGCGCTTTCTTTGCACCTTCACGAAACCGTCATCATCAGCCGTTTCAGGCGTGGGCTTCATAGAAGGCGCTAACGCTGTAGATACAGGCAGCGCCGGCGGGTCAGCGGATCGAGTAAGTGGTGCGGCGCGGGCGCGGGCGTTGCGCAGAGGAGCCGTAGGAGCGGGAGCGGGCGCGGGGCAGCGGGGCGCGCTCGGTGCGCGCTCTGCCGACTCAGCGATCGATGGTGGCGGCGAAGACAAAACTGCTGACGCGAAGCTTGACCCCGATAAATCGAGGCCCGCTCCGCGACGCAAGTTGACGTTCGATGCATTTGATGGTGACCCAGATACCGTTACCGTCTTACGCAACTCTATTACTTCATTGCGCAAATCAGCGACGGTGATTTGGGATGCATCCAACCTCTTCTGCACATCCACTAGGCTAGCCTTAAGAAGAATGATATCCTTCAGCAGGCTCGTAACGTCGACATGGTCGAAAGTGACAGGAGGGAGCTTGTTGAGATCCTTCGCCACAAACGTAGGCACGTCGTCAGGATCGGTTTCCTTAAGCAGCGTGATGATGTCTTGCACGCTTTTCTTTGTCCCGTCACGCCGGCGGGACACCATCTTATCCGTCTTGTTCAACAGTTTGAACAAGAGCAACTTGGAAGTAGCGATATCCTCTTCGCTGAAGTTGGAAGAGCAGATCTGGATAGCGGACACCTCGTCCATCACGTCCAGCTTCTGCTGCAGGAACGCCAGTAACTCGTTCGCCACAAGTTGACTCATCGCGATAAATATTACGGGCGACGGCTTGTGCAATAGTGCTAAGTTTCAAATATATAAACCCAAGGAATGAGATTTTTCAAGAGATAATTGAACTGTTTTACAAAAAACTTTAACCGACTTCAAGGTACACTAAGAAGTAATCAAATCCTGATCTGATGACAATGGGACCAAACGGGAAGTGTACCCATCCAGACAAAAAAAGAATTTTCCAAATCGGTTCATAAATGACGGAGTTATGAGGTAACAAACATAAAAAACAACTGAATTGAGAACCTACTCCTTTTTTTGAAGTCGGTTAAAAAAGAGCGCGACGGACTGAGCGAGCGTTGCAACATGACGTCACACGTATCGAGTACCGGGCGGTTGAATCCCGCGGCGCACGCTCATTTAAAATTTCTATATCTCGGAAACTAATGGACGTATCGAAATAATTCTTTCACATGTATTTTTTATTTTCTACAGAAAATGCGATGAGCTAAAATTCAAAATTAATGAACATTTTTCACGTTTTCAATCGTTCTTAAAATTACTTATAAAATAATAAAGAGCACTAACGTTTTGGCGCTAGCTTCGACAAACATCAATCCATTTTCATCAGCAAACTGTTTCGCTTCCTCATATGTGACATCTCTCTGGCCATCTAAGTCAGATTTATTACCAATTAAAAATATCACAGTGCTGGGGTTGGTTAAATTACGAGTGTCTGTAAGCCAGCTGCTTAAATGATTGTAGGTAGACCTAAAAACAAACAAAAATGGAAATTACAAGTGGATTTTTAATTATAAATATATTTTATATAATCAGACGCATCTCTCAAAGCTAATGGTCAAGAAGCACTAACAAACACGAGTTTGCTCCGTTAATTAATTTAGCATCCCATAATATATCCCCAATGCAAGATATCTTCACAGTATACTTTACACTGAAATGCTTTTCAACGAAGACAGCAACGCATACCGCGCATACCTGATTGATGAAGGGTGAAAAATTTGGGGTCAGCCAAAATCTCATCCCCACTCGCCTAAAGTAATCCTTTAGTCAGGGCTGGGCGGTATTGGAAATACAAATACGTATTTGGTATTTTGTATTTTAATTACTACCTAAATAAAAAAATTGTAATTGGTATTTACAATACCTGACGGTGATGTATTTTTTTAATAGCTTTAAAATACATTTTAACCTAAATATTTCTAATTTCAAATTCTATCTCTAATTTATAATAATGAGAAATGAGCTGAGCTATAATTTGATAAAATTTTACTTAGAAAAAGTAAGTTTTTGTCAAATTGTAAATGAAATAACTAATATTGTCCATTACCGATTGTCATATATGAATGGTCTCAAAACTTGGATGGATCTACATCGAGGCAATTTTTTATGATTCGGATGAGGTTCTCTACTTCTACTAATCATAGCAGGTTCGTTTTCTAACTTTAATGACCGTGATCAACTTATAAGCGATATAAAAATCTCAAAATCCAAAAAATTCAAGGCGAACCATACGCATATTTTGATCACTGTGTGAGAGAAACAAAATTACTTCAAAAATAAGGTTACCTTCTCGTAATGTCATACACCATGAGTGCACCAGCAGCACCTCTGTAGTATGAACGGGTTACCGCTCTAAATCTCTCTTGGCCAGCTGTATCCCAAATCTGCAGTTTAATCTTTTGCCCAGCAACTTCAATTATGCGAGTACCAAATTCAACACCAATTGTGTGAGGGCAATCAGCCATAACTGTAAATATTATTAAAATAATAAGCAGTTTCATAAAATAGCAACGCTAATGATTCAATAAATCAAAGTGCTTTCAGAACTGCTTAAGTAAAATCGAAACTGCTATTATGAGGGCGAATCAACTTTTAAGTGACTCCTTTCGTGTCACACAAAATCTGTATTTCTGTATAAACTTCTTTTTTTTTTTACTCTATCACATACTTTAATCATTCGTCACCAAATCAGTTTAAACTTTCTTTTGATTAAATGTAAGATTCTTGAGATTGAATGAACGCATGATTTGAATTTTCTGATGATGTAGCTCCAAATTTGATATTGTGTCTTTATAATGTTTAATAATGAACATTCTATCAGAAAAGCCCTATCCAATGACATCAAGTATTTAGTTCTATTGGCGGGTACATGGTTTGCAATTTATTTTATTTCATGAGCATAATACTCCTATGTTAAAACTTACATTGCATACTAAATATAGTTATTTAAAATGTACTTACATTTTTTATCAGTGAACTGATGTAAGAGACATGATTTGCCTACTCCCATGTCACCTATGATTATGTATTTAAATATGTAGGAGTAATTGTAAGGCCCTGATGTCATCTTGATAGCTATAAACAAAATAATGAAAACATTATAATAATAATTAATATTTTGAATGAAGAATATTATTATTATTATACATAATAGGTATTTAGTCCAAACTATTATTAACTTTCCGAACGCCCTCGGAACTCTAACCAAATATCGGCTAGGGCGGGCGTTAGCAATGCTAAGGCATTTAAATGAGCTTGGAGTAGGAGTTTCTTTTCGGTTAATTATTTTCGTGGCGACTAACAAATTAAAGGGCGACTAACTTGGTTACAAAAAAAATTACTTGGCAGCGATTAAATATTTTTGCAACAAATTAAATTACTACAGCCTTACTAATAAAAAGTTACACGCGGTGTACACATCTGTTATAGGATAATTGCTACTAATAAAAACATTTTTGACACAAAGCCTGTATACACGTGTTTTAGTTACCTAGGAAATTTACACAGGGCTTACACGGGCCGGGACCCTTGTTTAGTGTTTGTATAAGAACATTATGGCGGATTTCAATAGATCAGCTGTGTCTGACAATCAAGTGTTGTGTCCATTTACTACGGACCAGGCCAACCGCGCAACAAAATGACACCAACGCGCTGGCCCTAAAAAGTCATTTTAGGGCCAACGCGACTCAGTCGACTGCGGTCATACTGCGGTCCACGGAACAGTTCATTCGTTCATTGTTTGCTTATAATTGCCATAAAAATGCCTAGTTGCGTAGTGAAAGCCTTGTGTTTTATACTGGAGTTATGGATAAAAGAAAACAAAAATTGTAAATTTATTTGATTTTGATAACTTTATGCAAAATGTTCCGGTAGGTGTATCCTTAGTTTTGAAGTCATTGGCACAGCCATTTGCTTCGTTTGTTGACGTAACATTTGTAATTTGACAATGACGTTCTTCTTTCTTCTTCTTCTTTGGTTAAATGGCTACTGTAACCATAAGCACAAGACAGTTTCGTTCAAAACCACCATTAGCTATTTGAAACTTTTTAAAAGTAATTTTATTGTTTAATTATTAAAATAAAAATAGTCTTAAGAAAAAGAAACCTGATTTTTATGATATGATTAATATTTTATATAATTATTTTTCAGTATCTTTTGGTGTTTTCACATTTTTCCCCATATTTTCTCCCGTATTTTGAAGTTAGATAGTTTTAGTTTCAAAACGTTCCTAAAAAGTTGCCAGTCGTTTTTGTTTTAACAAATAGATAACTATACAACGCTTACACACTGATTATTAGTAAAGGGAGTGTCTATATTAAAAGTTAATTAAATCGATTCAGAAAACGATTCTGAACAACCAGTTTAACGGTTTAGCATCTTAATCTGTTACACGTTGTATAGCCTTCCATCTACCGGGTGTTGTTCTGCATTTGTGCCATATTTAAGGAGGTTGATATTTACCTTGTATAGAACACTAATCAATTATAAAATCATGCTCTTCAAATTAAATATTATTTTTAAAGTTTTGTAAAAATAAAAATCCCCCCGTGTTTGACGATGTTTTATAAAGATTTATAAGATATAGGTTGGTGACCGCTGCGCAGCGGCCGGTTTCTCCCCTCGCCCCAGATCGCAGACCTATTCTGTGCAGGTATGAAGTCTTATTCTGATTTGACTTTAATCACAAATCATCAATAATTGTTTATTTATCAAGCCCAGAGCTAATTACCTATTTTATAATAACTAAATGAGTCATTTACTATTGGTTCTGTAAATATGGCACGAATGCAAAACAACACACTATACACTTTCGGGCTGCGATTTGCAAGCAGCTGTAAAAATTTAAACGGGTACTATAATTAAGAATTAGGGTTTCAGAATTTTTGTTTGTGGAATCATAATTAGTACCTGGATGACCAAATTGACCTGGCTTTTTTTTTGGTAAATCGTGTTTTTTGGAAATTATAATTAGATTCGAATTAAAAAACAAAACAGCTGGACCGGGTCCGGGGTCTTCTGGTTTCGGGACCGAGAACAGTGAACGTGGGGTGTTATTATGTACCTACATTTAAATTAAACTATTAATTTCGTTCTATCATGCATGTACACACGGCTACAGATCAAGCTATACATTTCCAGTATAAGCTGATCTCGCATTGTATAGGATTTCCGTACTATGGGAGGTCAGCTTATACTAGAAATGTATAGCTTGATCGGTAGCCGTGTGTACCTTCACATTTTTCCTCTTTATGTTGATTAAAAAAAATCTTTATGTTTTTCTTTCTTTCTTTATGTTAATTTAAATAATGATATGTATATTGTCTTCTGTCCGGTTGTATGTTTTTTGTTGCTCTATCGTGTTTACCCACTTATGTCTTCTTCATGTGAAATTAAATATTGTTACGTCATCAGGAATAAATTGCTACCAGTAACGCCATCTGTTATTGAATAACGGTAATCTCAGTAACGCCATTTGTTATTCTATAGGAGTAAACATCTAAAGCAACGCCATCTATCGCCGAATAGACACCTTGTTCTGGAATATTCTCCATGATACAGGAGGCATGTAGAATACTCGCGTAAATTGTCGTATGTTCCGGATGCCGTTTATGAAGTATAAATACGAGACAATGTAACGGAGTTTGAGTTTGATTTTGTGAAACAGTGACTAAACATCGAAGTAAAATACAGTTAAGTGCTAGCGAACTACTTAATTTGTGAGTTTTTTAATAAAAGTGTGACCAGTGTTTTGGTAAATTCGTGTACCATTATTTATCCTGAACCCCAGCTCGTAACGAAGTAGTAGGATAAATAATGCCGGTTATGCCAAAGGAACTCACTGAGGGTATCCGTACAAGGGGCCAGCGGCAGCAGGAGATGGATGAAAGGAGGTTTGGGGGTTCTCCGTCGAAGACTTCAGGTGGCCAGCAGCCGACTGGCTCTTTGCCAGTTGCCTACCCACCTGAAGTAAGAGCAGTACCTGCAACGCGCGAGTGGTAACCCTGGTGTTGCAAGCGTCCATATGGCTAGGTAGCACCACGTGAACGCAGTCGCGCCGGGCAGCTAGTTCAATATAAACTTATCACTTACATGATTTTTAGTAAGTATATGGATTTTAGTTTGTGACTTTAGCAGCTTATTCAATGAGCCTCTGGCTAAACTTCATTAAAATCTTTAGGAGATACGGTTCACACACGATGAGTCAAACAAATGGAACCTGGAAACAAAAAAATGCAAGTGTTGAAAACTGCAAATTTTACGAAGGGAAATAAAATACAATGTGGCATAAAAGTAATTCAAGAAATTAACAATAACTAGCTTCTGATCTGTCGTTTAAACCGCGTCTCGAAGCAAATATTGTTTTCCCGTGATAAAAAGTAGCCACTCTCAGGAAAAAGTACAAGGGAATAATGTCGCTTCCTATTAGTGAAAGAATTAACATAATCGATCTGTAGATCCGGAGATTACCCTTCACACATAAACAAACATACATAATCTGCTCTCTCTTTATAATACTAGTATACAGGGTTGTTGTTTAAACACTAACAATCTCTCAGGACTATATTACTAACATCATAAACAACAACTTCTGTGTTGCTTCTGTGTAAAATAAAAATATTTAAATTCAAGGCTAATGCAGCAGTTCCTCATTTTTGTTGGCCAAGGAACCCTAATTGATCATTATCTTTTTGGCGGATCCCCATTATGATAATAAAAAACGTGATACTTGTAGTGTACTTTGTAGTTCGAATATTTTCATGTTTCACTTGAAAAGAAAGAAAATAGGTATTATAAGTAACATTAATAATACACTAATAATAATTTATACGTATTATAAAATATATTTTTTTAGTTATGACTCTTTTCTATGATTGTATTATTTAACTCTAAAAATAAAATAAAAAAACGAAAAAGTCATTTATTCAGTTTGGGCCCTGGTAAGGCACTTATGAACGTTAAATTGGTACATACAGTTGAATTTACCACCGGTTCGGAATACACTTAAACTGAGAAGTCTCCGGCAAGAAACTCAGCAAGGCTTTTTTTTGTGGGAGATCTTTTCATATTACAGCTTTTTTCCAAATACTTATACAATATATATATTATTATTATTATGCTTATTCATACAATTGTCACTTAGCCAGGGGGGATGCAAGTGCAGAGAGAAGCTACTACAACCATATATTCTTGTCTTCCACGTAATGAGCCACCTTATATTAGGCTTTGTCAATTAACTAGGGCATGTATGTAATATCGGAATGTTTTTCAATTCCGATATTGATTTCCGATATTGGATCTCAATATAGGAATTCCGATATTAATATCGGAATTAGAAGTTTTTATAAAAAATTGCACATATTCCTTATAAATAGCACATATTCCTTATAAACTTCACATAATTATCTATCTATACTAATATTACAAAGGGGAAGAGTATTTTTTTTTTAAACTGGCTAATCTGTGGAACTGCCGGTCAGATTCGTTTTTTTTCCCACTTATAGGAAGCTACATTCTCCCCGAGTATTATAGGCTACTTTTGATCCCGGGCGTCTTCAGCACCACATCTCCAGTGCGTCAATTTTCCGGCGATCTTGTAGGCTTAAGGACCAAGTTTCAACTCCTTAGAGAAAGATCGGAAAGACCAGGCATCTCATAAGTCGAATCTTTGTCGAATCCATAGTGGTGGAAAGCCACTAACGACTTTTGTCTGAAATCGAGAATACACTAGCTAGTGTCTCCGATTGGGGTTGACTGAACGTAGTTCTTTTTAACCCCACTAACACATAAGTCTGCGCGTTCACCACTAAAAAAGCCCTATTTGATGTAGCTCTCAATTCCAGAACACGTCTCCGACATCACAAAAAATATTGTGATCCTTTGCGTCGATATTTGTAACGACGTTCTGTTCCGTAGTCGTCTGGTAGACAAGGTCAAACTGGCACCCAAAAAACTCGTGAGTGCTTAATAGAGCAAAGCAGTTCTTCTCATCGGGCCAAAGACTGCAACTTTATAAGCCGCAAGTCCAACCCCATATGGAGTACTTTGATACCAGCTTGGGCCTTTGGGACTCGAGTCAGCAGTGTGCCATTAGTATTGTCGACGATCCCGACCTCACAAATGATTTAGAGCCCGTTAGCCTGAGGAGAGACTTTGCCTCCTTATGTGTGTTCTATCGCTTATACAACGGATAGTTATCTAAACAATTGTTTCAACTGATGCCCACAGCTAGCTTCTACCATCGCACCTCTCGCCATCGACGGGGTCTCCATCCTCATACATTGGAACCGAAATGGTTTCGTACGTATGCGCTTTCAACGGAGCTTCCTACTGCAAACGCTCAGGTTGTGAAATGAGCTCATGCCAAGGTTTTCCCAAGAGAATTCAGCATGGGGCTCTTAGAAAAGGGTGTGAAGCGGTTTTTGCAGGGTCGGCAATGCGCGATTAATACCCCTGTGTTGCAAGCGTCCATAGGCTACGGTAACCGCTTACCATCAGACGGGCTGTATGTTTATTTGCTATCTTAGTGGTATAATAAGACATAGAACCTACTTTTTTTGAAGTCGGTTAAAATTTAGACATGATTTTAAATATTGTATAACTGGCTAAGTGAACAGATATAAAACTATGACTAACAACTTTTCAATGTACAAGTGAGTAAGTGTCTAGATAACTAATTTGGATTGAATAACTTTCCAATGAACAAGTGTATAAGTGCCTAGATGGAATTTGCAACATACTGAATCACATTGAACAAGTGTGTACCTACTAGGGAATGCAAACCGGTTTCACCGAAAACCGAAAAACCGGTTATTCGGTCCGGTTTTGAAGGTGAAGAAAAACCGGTTTTTAATAACACCAAAACCGGTATTTCGATTTTTTTCGATTATTTATCTATATGTGGCAACACTAAAAAAGGAAGACTCGCCGCCATTTTGTAAACAAATTGCAGTACAGTGAGTATTTTTGTGGTGTACTGACGTGTTATGTGTATAAAATAAGGAAAAAGTTGAGTTTCAAGGAGAGTTGTGAGGTAAGAAAACAACTTATAATAATTGAAGTAATTATTGTTTTTCATAAATTTTAAACGTGCGATTGGTGTTAATTTTTTTCAGTATTGCTAAGCTTCCGCTGTCCGTCGGTCCGTCTATCTGACAGTGAGCTCTATGTATCTCATGAACTGTAATAGGTAGACAGTTGAAATTTTCAAAGAATGTGTATTTCTATAGCCACTATAACAACAAATAATTAATTAAAATAATGCTAAAGGGGGCATACAAAAAGTCTTTACGGAACCCTTCGCGCGCGAGTCTGGCTCGCACTTGACCAGGCTTTTTAATAACTGCTACATATTAAATTTAAAAGAAAGTTTTTATTCTATTACAGAAATCGGAAAACAATCGAATGTATAATGGAGGAATTTAAAGAAAATCAACCAAAATGCCAACAAAAATCAAGTGTATGGAGTCAGTTTTTAAAATCAACTAAAAATAATTCTGCGAAATGTAAACAATGTAATAAAATTTTGATGTGTTCTGGCGGTTCAACATCTACCCTTAGAAACCATTTGAATAAAGTTCATTTGATTTCCCTCACAGTTAGTAATGAAACAAACTCTTCTCCTACGCAACCTGAACAAATGGAGCAATGCACCGATGGTAATATTAATCTATCATCAACCTCTAATAAGCCGCAGAAGCGGAAGATATCCGAATACCTTACAAGAGAAGACTCCATGGAGTTGACTATATCTAGAATGGTGACACTTGATGGTCTAGCATTTAGAGTGTTTGCCAATTCAGCAGATATCATTCGATTATTTAAAAATAATGGGTACACATTACCAAAGTCGGCAAACACAATAAAAAATATCGTGATTAAGGAAAGTGAAAATGCGAAACTAAAAATTGTGACTAACCTATCGTTATTAAAAAAAAAAAAAGGAGCAAAATTTTCCGTGTCCGCTGATGAGTGGACATCCACTAGAAATCGGCGTTATATGAATATTAATATACATTCCCCGCTGCTCGATTCTGCAAAAAAGTTCGTCAATTTGGGGTTAGCTAGGTTGGAGGGTTCCGCAACAGCTTTAAAATGTGCGCATATATTAGAAGAACGCTTAAAAAATGTCAACTTACACCTACAAGACATAACAGGTCTCACTACCGATGGAGCCAGTGTGATGATTAAAATGGGAAGAGCTTTACCTGTTTATCACCAATTATGTTACGCTCACGCTATACAACTAGCTATATTAGACGTTCTTTACAAAAAAAACGAACTGAATATCGATATAGGTATGAGTGACAGCGAATCTGGCTCTGATGATGAGGATGATTCCGATGGAATTACCTTGATAACATTTGAAAGCGGTTATCAAAAGAAGCCTACAATACTATCAACGAACTACAAGTATATAATTGATAAAGTGAGAAAAACAGTTAAGATCTTCAGAAAATCACCCACAAAGAACGACGAAATCTTACAGAAATATGTTCTAGAAGAGTTTGGCAAACATCTTTCTCTTGAACTAGATTGCAAGACCCGATGGAGTTCCTTGTGTAACATGTTGCAGAAATTTATTAAGTTGTATGGGTGCGTCCAAAAGTCATTGTTAGATTTAAAATCTAGTATTCTATTCATAGATGAAGAAATTTCGTCTCTGAAGGACATATGTGAAGTTTTAGATGTACTCAAATGCGTCGTAGAAGTGTTATGTCAAGAAGATGCTACTCTTCTTACAGCAGACGTAGCATTAAAGCACATGTTCAAGAAACTGACAAATTTTCATGGTGATTTCAGTAATGTACTGCGCAGCTCTCTGCAAAAGAGGATCGGTGGCAGATATCTTACTGTCCAAGGTGTTCTTAAATATTTGGACAACGCGAACATTTTTTTTGAGGAAGAGTTTGTAGATTAAATTTTTCAAAAACCATCGCCCGAATCAATAAGAACTGTTATTATGTCCCTAGTTACCGGTAATAATAGTGGTACAACTTGCAGTAGAGATATATGCGAACCTGAACCATCGACATCAGAAAGACCAGCACAAACGTTTGCTAGTTTCAAAGAAGAGTTGCTGCATGTGTTAAAACCAGCCACTAATACAACTAAATCTTCCACGTCATCAGCCGTAGAATCACGATTAGACACATGCCTGCCAGAGCCTGAGATGCTTATATGTGAAATGGCTTTATATGAAAATGGTGGATATCGTGGGAAATTTTTAACACAGGCTTATAACAGTCTACTAACTATTAAACCAACCAGTGTAGAATCAGAGAGAGCTTTTTCAACAGCGGGCTACTTTTGTAATAAATTGAGATCAAGGCTCAATGATTCTACACTGGATGCTTTAATGATATTGAGGTCATACTTTAAGATTAATAATTAGATTGTATTTTTTTAATGTAAATAAGTTGATTGTTTTAATATTATATAGCTTTTTGAGACTGATTTATTATTTAATGTTTAAAGATTTATTGATGTTCTTTTATAAAAATAAATATTTTTAATTGTAATTAGGATCTAATCAATATCAATACGGTAATTGATAAGATCGTACAAGTTGAGAGTGATTTTGAGACTGAGATTTTCATCAGATGAAGATTTTGTTTCTTTCTAATATTGAGGTCATACTTTAGGATGAATAATTAGATTGTTTTTTTAGATAAGTTGATTATGTTTGAATATGACCTATATAGCTTTTTGAGACTGATTTATTGTTTAATGTTTCATAGATATTTTTTACAAAAAAATATTTTAATTATAATTACGTACAAGTTGAGAGTAATTTTGAGACTGAGATTTTCATCAGATGAGGAGTACACTTAAACTTTTCTGTATAATTTACATATGGAGTAGTCCAAGTAGCATTGTTTGATGATTCCCGCAGAACTAATCTAATCGCAATTAAAAACAAAGCAAAAATGATTTTTTTATTACGACAATCGTTTAAATATAGATAATAACAACCAACTGTGTAGTCTATGCATATAAATAGTCTGTAGACAGAGTTGATTAAATCTATTATTTCCATCAATTTGATGTTTCTTTTATACCCCTTTCATTAACTTAATAATTCTTCGAAGATTGCGATTTTTAAGTCTTTGGCACGGTTATTATACGATTTATAGAATTAATGCGGTTTTTTTTCAAAAATACAAAAAAACCGGTTTTAAAACCGGTTAACCGGTTTTTTCTCAAATAACCGAAAAAAAAACCGGTTTTCATTTTGCTACGGTTTTGCATTCCCTAGTACCTACGTAGTTCCACAGTTATACGTCGACAAAACAAAAAAAAACTTCGTGTACATTTTACACATTATACACGCTTGTTCGCTGTGCGTTTTGAACCGCTAATGCAGATAAATACTTATGCGTTTGAGAAAAAAGTATGTTCTGATAGGAAAATTAAAAAAAACATGAATACGTCTTGTAGATTTGGATACGTAGAGCTCCAAAATGCAATAAAAACACTTTGGTGTAACAGGCACATACGTTGGTATACGTAGGACGTGTCGAAATAAACAATTATTGAATTTGAATAGTACAAGCTCTGCTTAGTTTGGGATCAGATGATCGTGTGTGAGGATTATCCCAGGATATTTATTTACTTATTTGAAAGCATTTTATATGAAAAGAGAATATAACGAGATTATGTAAAATTTTAACTAATTAAAATGCAAATATTACTTGGGCAAATCAAACAATAACTTAATATTTATATATTTTTTTGTAAACTATCAAAATAATTTATTCCTACTATACTTAGTGATACCACATCTAGTTTTTTTTTTATTTGCCGCGCTTTTTTCGTGTGCCAGACTATATTTCTAAATCCTCATTGCAAATACGTGAAGTTATTTGTTTAGCTTTGATACAGCTTTGTGAAGTTTCTCTGAAAAATAGCTAAGGATCTGAAAGGAGGAGGTCCTTGCAGGTTGTTAGTTATTTTACGGAGAGTGGTGGATGACGGTGGGGATATTTGTTTAGGTACCATATCAAAGCGCGAGTGGCACTTTTTTCAGTAACAAAGTATGCCTCCATTAAATCAAATCGTTCATCATTTGCTAAATCAATGTTCAAATCACACAATATAAGTTTTAAAAATCATGTTTAGACCGGGCGAGCGAAGCGTCTCCGTTTCAGCTTGGACAAAAATGCTTTCGTATGTCTGTCCCGATAACGCAGATCGCATTTCTCAACCGATTCTCCAGAAATTTTGTGAGCAGGTTCGGAGATTTACGAATGGCTTTAATCCTTTTGTCCATTAAAAGAGTTATTAATTAAGTTGTACTTTTTCTGTTGTACAGACTTAAGCCCATACAAACAATGAAGAATGTTCACTAATTTAGATTTTCAGCTCAACGTATTTTCTATAGAAAATAAAAAATATGTGTGAAAGAATTATTTCGATACGTCAATTAGTTTCCGAGATATGGAATTTTAAAATGAGCGCGCGACGCGGGATTTCACCGGTCCGTACTCGATGCGTGTGACGTCATGTTCTAACGCTCGCTCAGTCAATCGCGCTCACAGAACAAATATCCTGACGGGGTCGCGCTCTTCCGTACGTTTCCCTAGATGATTATGTTTTTTTTTGTTTTTAAATGTCCAATATAAATACTAGAAAATCATGTGTTGTGCCAAAATGTAAATATACAACTACCAGTCCACCGGAAAAGTTGATTTTACTCGTTCCAATGGATGTCCAAATGCGAGAGAAATGGATAAAAACTGTGAAGGGGTTGAATCTATTTAGAGATAAAAGCAAAGTTTATTGCTGTAAAGATCGTTTTGACGTAAGAATAGTGACAGTCTACTATGTACCTAAATATTTATACACATTTGTAGTGTGCAGTTATTTGATACCTCAGCGCAGCCGCGGTTTCACCCGCGCGTAGCGTTTTAATTATTTTGCGCGGAACCCCTTATAAATTATCTGAAGTAAAAGAAGCTTAAGTTATTCCTTATAACATCCGCTATCTACCAGTGAAAGTCTCGTCTATATCGGTCCAGCCGTTTTGGAAATCAGCCGGAACAAACTAACGTACGACGACGATTTTTTTGCGTGGAAAAATAGTTATTCTTAAATAAATGAAACGGACGTTACTACTTATAACATAAGCTTATCTGAGAATAAAAATCCAGTCAAAATCGGTTCAGCCGTTACGGAGAATAGCCGAAAAATTAATATTTTTTTTATAAGAAGGTACCTACTTTTTTTTTATTAGCGTGGGGAAATCCTCGTAGGATACCCGACCATCTTGGGGGGAGCGCGATCAGATTATGCCGAACTTTTAGCGGCTTAAACCCGAACGGGTGTCGTCAACCGTATATAGGTACATTCATGTGCATTTAATAAAAAGTTGTTATTTTGATATTACATAACAGACACTTCAATTTTATTTATTTGGATAAATAAAGTAAGGTAAGCCGTGAGTAAGGTAGCCAGAGCTCATTGGGGAGGGGGGAAAGGTCGGTAACGCGTGAGCGATGCTTCATGTGTTGCAACCGTCCAAATGGCTACGGTAACCGCTTACCGTCAGGTGGGCCGTACGTATGCTTGTGGTAAAAAACTTAGGACTTAGTAAGTACCTACATCTATTCAACTCGCTGCATTTGCAATATATCAATTTATTTAGTTAAATTTACTAAGAAGAGTATAATAATAATAATAATACATTTATTTCAGAAAATTAAATTCCACATTGTTAGTAATACAAAATCTTAAAACTATAAATAGGTATAGACAAACATTACTAATTTATTGTCTATAACATGAAACTGAAAAGGGAAATAAGTACCTACTTGCTTTGCAGCTATTAAATAATTATTTTAGGTATATTAGGCAGACAGGAGTAAGCATTTGCATTCTTTCTTCTTGTTTGTCGGCGGCAACGGAATAACTATTCGTCGATAAATAATAAAACTTGTAAAATAATTATATATGATTTGGACATCTTATTTAATTATATTACATTAACTAGCAGACCCCCCGCGGTTTCACCCGCGTACCTACGGTTTGAATTTTCTCCTTCGAAAACCAATGCACGCCACTGATTATTAGACCCAACAAATCAATCACAGATATTTTTACAATTAAAACTAAAAACCTGTATTATACCTACACAAAAAAATTGAACTCAAAGAATCTTATTTAATTATTATAACAACAAATGAGAAAGAAATTAAATTAACTACAATCAAAATATTCTAAAGAAATAGAGAAAATGAACTTTTTCTTTTTCATTGGCTTGCCAATTTCCAGTTATATTATATAAGTTCTAGTCACAATAAATCTCTTTCACATAGTCCTCATGCAGTCAGTTACCGTCCAAAACTCAAAATACACGACTTTATGAAAATAAAAATGAAAACGCAACGTCACTCTGCAAGTTCCCGCCAAAAAGTCCGAGAAAATGAACTTCCAAACAAATTTCGAATCCTAATCCGATTTAAACATTCTTTAATATTTGACATTCCAATTTTAAAGAGCATTTCAGTTTCCAGAACAAAAGGCAGATAGAGCGTGCGAAACTCGGGAGTGAGGCCAAAAAAAGCAATTAGGTACAAATTGAAAAACATATACCTGGTATTCGCTTTTGAATTTGTTAAAAAGAAAGATTTTTAAACAAAGCAAATACAAATTCAAAAGCGAATACCGGTACGTGGATTACGTAACTTTATTGCAATGAAATTCCGATTTAAATAACCTCTGAATCGGTAGAAATATTACAAAATCGGAAATGGTTCCATTTCTAATGAACCACTGTTTGTATTTATCAAAACGTAAAAAAGATATCAGAAAACCGCTATTATGAACCGATTTCAATTCGAAAATGATTGAAATTTAGTTACGTAATCGCCCCCCCCCCCCTGGTATGTGCTTTTTTGGCCTCACTCCCGTGTTCCGTTCGCTCCATCTGCCTTATTCTGTAATCTGTGAAAATCGGATTGAAATTTCAAACATGTGTCAAAATAAAAAATGTTATTTAAATCAAAACTACTAAGGAGTATTGATATCAAATTCGATGCAAATCACCCCTAAAATAACTTTCTACCCCTTTTTGACCCCGTTTGGCGATGAGTTTCAATAAATTATGAAACACGTATTCCATCAATTCTGTTTAAGAATGTTTATGCAAAATTTGAAGTAGATTGGACCAAGGAATCACGTTGTCCCATACAAACTTTGCCCCCCTTTTTCACCCCCTTAGGGGTAGAATTTCGGAAAATCCTTTCTTATCTGATGCCTACGTCATACAAAGAACACACCCTCCAAGTTTCAGGTCTCTACGATCAGCGGTTTAGGCTGTGCGTTGATTGTCAGTCAGTCATTCAGGACAAAGCATTTTATATGTATAGATTATTAGATTCAATTTAAAATAGTTTTGCATCCTATTCTGTATCGAAATGTGTAGACCTTATTTTATGATTCCACCTAAATTGTACGACATTTCTGACGAAATAATCATTTCATTTCAACCATAAGTCCATATATTTTCAAATCCATAAATCAAATCCAAAATACTTTCCACTAATAGCGCAAGATACCTACGTACCACCGCTAGCGACTAATATGAGTGAACGGAACGATGTAACATGACGTCACCTGCGGTCACGCGACCGTTAGCGGGCTTCGATATTTAGGGGAATTTTAAATGTCTGTAAAATCATAACTACTTGGTTTTTTTGAACGAAACAAAAACTAATGTATTTGTATACATAATTGCTCTACTGATACAAACTTTCAAGCGGTTTTGCATACCTATTAACATTCCTCATAGTGCAACAAGTATTGATATTCATACAATTTGCATCTCACCCATCTCTAAATCTTATTGGTCCTTGACTTAGCCAATCACAGCACATTGCTGGTGGTGGTGAATTGGCGGAATAGATTTCAAGCAAAATGTATGACATTGTGCTTCTTTGGGTTAATTGTTTGATGGTAGGGACCATTGATATCTCACTATCTTATCTCACTGATAAATGCTAAAGTTTGGATGTTTGTACTTCAATAACTCAACAGATTTGGATGAAATTTGGCGCACAGATAGAATATCTTCTGGATTGACACAGGATACTTTTTATCCTGGGAAATCAATATATCCTTCGGGAATGCGGATGAAACCGCAAGTATTTTTATAAAAAGTAAATTTTTGGTCATGCATGCATTTTATTTGACAACATAGTGTTCTTTTATGTCTACCGAACAGATAGATTACTTCTGATATGAACACTGTTTATGGAGAGAAAAAAACCTAAGTAGATTAGTTTCTTCTCATATCTCATTATGAAATGGAAATATGTTTTTATTTAGACCCAAAGCATATAATAATAAGGAGAGAATTGAGACGACATTAATACAAAAAAAATGTGTTACTGTAAACTTTCAAATGACTGAAATGTAGGCAATAGGAATATGGAACGTATGAGTCACCAAATTCATTGCAGGTTTATTGATTGATTGATCATGACTTTAACACCCACTTTATAACAACACAAAAGAGAGAAACACCGTTAGATAAATCCATGTCAAACATTCTTGTGCAAAAAAACATAATAATAAGATACAGTACAACACATACCTACACAACAAAATAATTATCGTTGATTTAGATTGCACATATGTTTTGTAGATTAAACAAGTTAAAATAAAACTAATAGGTATAGATCTTACGTTACCGATTCACTGACTGATATCAAATAAAAGATTATTAGATATATTATGTTGAATTCACATTCACAGTAATGTAATAGGAAAACAATGCTTTTCTTTCTTTTCCGTAATCCGTAATAATCGAATCCGTTCCGTTCACTCCACAGATTAGTTACTAGTTACTCCGCAAAGAGTATAAGTTCACTCACAATCCGTAAGTTCACTCACAATCACAACAGTGTTGGCTGTGGCCACATTTTTTTTTTTTTTTTTTCTTTGGCAATCGTCTGGGTAGACATTTCTGCCAGTGTCAATGTAGTTAATAAAAACCACAGACATATGAACAAACTACTAACAGACTAAACCTATTTTACGTATTATACTAGTATTAAAAAGATAAATTGAAGTCATTTTCCGTCATCTGATCTGTCATGATAATCCGTGTGACGGGTCAACAACTGTATGTTTTTATTTGGTTTTATTGCGAAATATTAATTGTTTTTGTAGAAATAGGGCGAAAATCTAGGATTAAATATGGTTAAGTGTAGTGCCTATAAGTGTGATAGTTCAAGTCATTAGGAATTACCAGGAATAACGTTTCATCGGTTAGTTTTGATTTCATTACAAATTCAATATATTTATTATGGTGTTTTTATAAAGAAATAATTACCATTCGTAGGCGATAATTTGAAAATATGATAAATAATTATGTTAAAATTACTTTCCATACGTTTTATATAAAGGAAACTGCACATAATTTAAGAAATCTAAAGATTTATATATTGTTTACATATAATGTATCGAGGGGACGGATTTGGTAAATTAAATTTATTTTGGGTAAATCTTTCGGAGACGTCACACAGGGCAGGGGTAAGAGGTGTGTGCGAGGGGTGCGGGAGGGAATTCCCTTCCCCCCGGTACCCCCCAAACTTGAAGCAAGCTCGTGGTTTCCGTTCCGAGATATACATGGTTGAAGTTTGAGGTTATTCATGAGGTTTTTTGACATATATTCACTTCTGCATCGACTCAGATGGGACACCGGGTAAGGGGGGTGTGGAGGGGGGATACCCTTCCCCCCGGTATCCCCAAACTTGAAGCAAGCTCATGGTTTCCGTGATATTCATCGTTGAGGTATGAGGATGAGGTTTTTTTGGTATAAATTCACTTCTGTATCGGCTCTGGCGCTGCGGGCAGTGCAGTCCCTTCGCCCTTGCGTAACGAAGAGCAGGCACCCATGCTTCCTCCTGCCCTCATTGTTATTTTCAACTTTCTTAAATTTTTAATCTACGTATGTACCTTCTAGGAAGCAAGTATTAGAAAGTATTTTAAAAAAAAAACGGTAGCCGTTGTCAGGTTACGCGTGACCAGAAGAAATAGGGGTTAATTTTTATATAAATAGATAAATGCATTGATATATTATGTCTGGCTAATTTTTATATTTTCTATTTAAATGATATTAAGTCTAAACTTGTCAATAGTCACAGTACTCACAGTGATTACAAATTGTGTGTTTAGTAGTTTCCCTTTAGTTTATTTTTTTATTTCTAAGGCAGACCTAAGTAAGTCATTCTCACTATTATTATTATTATTATTTGGGTTAAGTGGCTGTTTCAAGTCTTTCCAGAGCTTGTATCACTGCGACCAGACTAGATCTATTGTGATCGCCACGTTAATTAAATTTCACTGCCAAGACCTACAGCTATAATAAACTGCACAATATTCTTGGCAGGAATGGATTTGACTTCATCTGGGTGTAACAGGTGTTTCCCCAGATGAGTATTTCGTTTAGGCATAAGTGGACAGCACTCACACAAGAGATGTATTGGTGTTTCATCCGCCTCACGGCAAAATCTGCACAACCTCGAGTCGTGAACACTGATGGTGAACAGATGTTTGTTCAATCCACAGTGCCCCGTTAAGGCTCTCACAAATATGCGTAAGTTGTTTCTACTTAGAGATAAAACCTCTATTGTAGACTTTTTATTAAAGGCCTTTATAAGTGCCTTAGAATGGTTCATTCCAGGAGCGTTTTTCCAAGAATCGATGGATGAGTTTACATATAGGTTCCTCATAATAAGTTTTGCCAGGCTTTTAGGTACACCACAAATTGGCTCGGGGCCATAAGGGGTCCCATTAGCTCCAGCTTTAGCTAGTTCGTCAGCTTTTTCATTACCGACGATTCCTGTGTGTCCAGGAACCCACCGTAACACAACCCTGTTCTTTTCGCCCAGGTGGTTTAGTAGGTCCATGCAGTTTTTAACTAGTTTAGAGTTAATTGAATCGGAGGCCAGTGCTAGGAGAGCTGCCTGGCTGTCCGAGTGGATATATATTGTATGGTTGACGTAGTCTTTCTGCAGATTAGTGTCCGCACATTCAAGTATGGCGTGTACTTCTGCCTGGAATATAGAGGCGTATTTTCCAAGATTCAGCTTTTTGCTGATTTTTGGACGCTCTCCATATATTCCACAGCCTACATCAGATCCTGATTTGGATCCATCGGTATACCACTTAAGGCTACCCTCCACCCACGTGACCTTGTCATCTAGCCAGTCGTCACGGGTGGGTATTTCAATTTCGTAATGTATACGAAAATTATTCTAAGGGATCATCATGTCTGTGACCATGTTCAGAATAGGAATGTCCAGTACTGAATCCTGAAGGGAGTTTAGTGCCTGGGAGAGCCATTTCACTCCCACCTGTGCGTGAATCCTGTGCATAGTTGTCTTCGCCACCTTCTCTACATGTAGATGCAGGGGCGTCAGATCTAACATAGCATCAAGGGCCGCTCCAGGGGAGGTTGACATGGCTCCAGTTGCCATAATACAAGCGGTTCTTTGAATCCCGCCTAATAAGGCAATTGTTGTTTTTTGACTGACTTTTTTACTCCAAGCCACAGAGGCGTATGTTATCAACGGCCTCACAATGGTGGAGTATAGCCATAGCATCATTTGAGGCCTGAGTCCCCAACGTTGACCTGCCATTCTGCTACATATTCTTAAGGCGATTTTCACCTTTTGTATTATGTTAGCTACATGACTGTTCCAAGTCAGCTTCTGGTCGATGGTTACTCCCAGATACTTGACTTCCTTGGAAAATTGTACACTTTTGTTATTGAGTGTCGGCATGACTAGTTTATCTAGGGACCGTTTTCTAGTAAATGGTACCAGAACCGTCTTGTCGGCATTTACCGATAGTTGGTTTTCTTTGCACCATCTACTTACAGTATTGAGCGCTCTTTGCATAAGGTACGATATAGTACTTTGGCAGAATCCTCGAACAGTAATTACAAGGTCATCAGCGTAGCCTTGCACATCTATTCGAAGTTCCGCCATCTTATATAAGAGTTGGTCAATGGTCAGTGTCCAAAGAAGGGGAGATAGTACTCCTCCTTGTGGACAGCCTCTCACAACAGATACTTCAAGAGAAGTGCCATGCAGTGATACGGTATTAGATCTATTGGAGAGCATGGCCTTAACCCATCGAACAGTGGTGGGGTCCACATTTTTATGTTCCAGTCCCCCAACCAGACTGCTAGTAGGGGTACTGTCAAAGGCTCCCTCAATATCTAGAAAAGCGCATCTAAAGCGCTCTAACGCCTTCTCTACTCTGTCAACAAGGTTGAGCAGAGCAGTTTCAGTGGATTTTCCACTTTGATAGGCGTGTTGAGTACAATGGATAGGATTCGTGGCTAGAACCATATCCCTAATATAGCTATCTATGATTTTCTCCATAGATTTAAGCAAGAAAGAAGTAAGGCTTATAGGTCTAAAGGACTTTGGTAAAGAATAGTCCTTTTTACCAGCCTTAGGTATAAATAGTACTTTTACCCTGGTCCATGGTTCTGGAACCACCCCCAGGGCTAAACTAGCTCTAAATATTTTAATCAAGAAAGGAATAAGGATATCCAATCCCTTCTGTAGCAGAATAGGTTGGATACCATCAGCTCCACTTGATTTATAAGGTTTGAAGGAGTTTACCGCCCATCTTACCTGCCGTGGTCTAATGATTTGCGCCGCTCTGCGCCAGTCCTCGTTATGAGGCCTTCTGCAGACGGGCATTCCGGCATTTACTAGGCTCATAGCCTGAGCCCCAGGAAAATGGGCAGAAATTAACACCTCCAAGCTTTCCTTCTCGTTAGACGTGAAGGAGCCATCTGTCTTCCTGAGAAGACCTATTTGCCTAGGTTTTTCCTTGGCAAGAATTCTATGAAGCCTAGCTCCTTGAGGCGTGTGTTTGACGTCCTCGCAGAACTTTCTCCAGGAAGCTCTCTTAGCCTTCCTTATTTCCTTATTATACTCTGTTAAGGCTTTCGTGTAGACCTCCCATTCCCGCGTCTTCTTAGCCTTATTAAATAGTCTCCTAGTTTTCTCCCTTAGTTTCCTAAGTTTTGCGCTCCACCAGGGGACTTTAGTTTTTGAAGTCTTTTCTTGTAGCGGACAGCTCTTCTCGAAGGCATTTGTGATGCCTTCAGAGACAATGACCGCCGCCATCTCAAGCTCTTCAGATGTTTTGATTTTCTTCGGACAGTCCTCCAGGTTCCGCCTTAGAATGTCTCTGTAGTCAGTCCAGGCGGTCTTCTTGGGGTTCCGATAAGTGATCGACTCATAGGCTAGCAAGCCTTTGATTTCGAAGCGGATATGTCGATGATCTGACATTGAGGTTTCGCCACTAACATGCCAATCAAAAATGTGAGAGGCCAGTTTGTTTGTGGCAAAGGTAATATCTAAAACTTCTTGTCTGTTGCTTGTGACGAAGGTTGGTTCACATCCTACATTCAGCACTCCAAGACTGTTTTGAATAAGATAGTCATATAGTAACTCACCCCGATTGTTGACGTCGCTGCTGCCCCAGTCAGTGTGGTGAGCGTTCGCGTCGCAACCTACCACTAGCTCTGCGCCATGCTGCCGGGCGTAATCGACGACACGTCTCAGCTCCTCAGACGGATCGGATTTATCTCCGGGTAGATAGGCCGAGCACACAATTACTCTGGCCCCATCCCAACCCTTGAGATTAATAAACGCTGCTACCAGGTCGTCAAAACAAAGCTCTGGAACAGGTAAAAAATTAACATGTTTCGAAAACACGATGCAAGCTCTGGGCTTTACGCCACAGGTATTGTAAAGTACCTTGCCAGCAGCGTTGAGTCCCAGAATAGATTGGTTGCGCACCCAGGGTTCTTGAATGAAGGCGAGTTCTGCATGACCCTCAACAAAGCAGCGCTCCACGACCGCGGTTGCAGCTACGGCATGGTGGAGGTTAGCCTGGAGGATCCTCGCCGATTCTCCCTGGGGCGCCATTTATGGTGCAGCGGAAGGCCCGGGCTGCGCTCCGCCCCGTTGCGGACGATGACGTCCACGACCAGGCTGAGCCCTCCCAGGCCTCTTTTTCCCGCCCCGAGAGCCGCTATTCTGCCACGGGAGACTTGAGGGCCGTGTCGCCGGTAGGCGTTTGGGCACCCCGCTCCCACTGGTAGAAGCGACTGGGGCAGCGACCACTCCCGGGGGATTCGTAGGTTGTGGTAACACTACAGCCCCCGAGGATGCTTCCACTGTTTGAATCGTGGATTCAGAGCTGCCCTTGATCCTGAAGAGTACTCTCTTGAAGCCAAAGACAGCCCTGAAATCCATTTCTTTTAGGGCTTCAACGGAGGGTTCGTCCAAGGCCATGGTTACAGTATAACCGGCCTTGTCCTCCTTACTGGCTAGGATACGCCAGTGCTCCGTATAAAGCCCCACATTTTGTACCCTTATTAGGTGGAGGGCATCTTGAATGGTGCTCACCTCCCCCTTGGGTATAAAAGCTAT
The DNA here is from genome assembly GCA_947623365.1 of Achlya flavicornis. Taxonomy (NCBI): domain Eukaryota; kingdom Metazoa; phylum Arthropoda; class Insecta; order Lepidoptera; family Drepanidae; genus Achlya; species Achlya flavicornis. Next base: position 11,334,104 of record OX392468.1, read on the forward strand.
ACTAACCGTAGGCTTAGGCAGTTCACTCTCCGGAATTACGGAGAGCTTCGCCTCGGGCCACGGTAGCAGCTTTGGAACCTCCCTTTCGATCCATTGCTGGCTCTCCTGATTTTCACAGGTTACGAGAAGCCAGCCTGGTTTGTGGGAGAGTCCCAAAAATCTCGGCCCGACACCGATTTCGCCCATCTTTATGATGGCGTAGTTAATGGCTTGTCGGACCAAGCGCATCTGATCCTCACTCATGGTGTGGTGATAGTAATCAATATATAATATAAAATGTACTTTGAGTCAGTAATAAACGAACTGTCTATAGAAATGGTTGTCTGATTTATCTCTCACATTACATGGCGACCCTGCCATACGCGCATCGCGCCGACCGCGCTAAAAAGTCACGGATCAGCAGTTTGCAGCCGAGCATCGTATGTACAATCGTGAATAGACTGTGGCAAAGTCAACATTTATAAGTGTACATTTCACAAATAAAAATAAAATTATGGGAAAAGAGTGTTCAAAATGCTTATGCGAAAATAAGGAAACTATAATATCGCAACACGGCGGTAGTAACGATACACATGCCGAAACGAACAATATTTTAATATCAGCCATATTAGCTGTGTGCGGAGCAGTTATATTGGCGTTGGCGTTCGTACAATATAGGAAGTGCCATAGAAATTGGGCGAATGAAGAGGTCCGGGCAGATTTCCTGAGGAGGATGCAGGAGAGGCTATCGGGACGGCGAGTGAGAGCAGCTCGAGATCCTGACACCGCTTGAGGGCACCACGCCCTTAAATTCATGCTGTGGAAAATAAGTGCGTAGTGCAAGTGTTTTTTTTTAGTGAGTGAAAATAAAATAAAAAGGTAAAAAATAATGTATATCATATAAGCTAAAGTTTAATTTAGGTATAACAATTTCCTTAAATTTTAAAATTAAAAAAAAAAAAAATTACTTACATAATTATTTATGTAATTTTTACTTTTTATTTTTATTATATTAATATTACATAAAATATATTCATGCATAAGAATATATGGAAGGTTGTTTACAATCTATTTTTGATCAATTGGATAATATAAGATTAAATTTAAGGAAATTAGGTCCACAGAGACGTCAATTATATACTAGTAATGTAAAAGAAAAAATTGTTGAAGCAGAAGTTTTATATACGAAATATCGCAATCTTATTGATGAAAGTAATTATGTGTATCTAGGAGATACTCGTACAGAGGTTCTTTGTGAACAAATTGAAGAGGCTTATAAAAAAATATTGAGCTATAACTATAATATAACTACCATGGACAAGTTCGAAGTAAAAACGGCTACATCCTTAATTCCTTTTATGGTAAAGAAGAGACGCTAGAAAGGATAATTGATGGAATAGAAATGTACGCTAGTTGTTTAGGTGACGAGAACAGTAGAAAGTTATTAATATCTTTTGTTTTAAAAACACGTTTTAATAAATTGGCAAAATTAAAACTTAAGCAAAAATATGAGAACATTGAGCAATTAATTATTGACATTAAACGATTTTTACTTACCAAAAAATCGTCTAACTCTCTGCTATCTCAATTAAATAATGTTGCACAAAAGGACATGTCTATTCCAGAGTTTGGAAATAAAATTGAGGAATTATTTGCCGACCTTACAATCTCACAAGCGGATTCTAATGAAAAGGCTTTTGAGGTTTTAAGGCCCATTAATGAATCGCTTGCTATTAAGAAATTTGCAGATGGTTTACGCAATCGACGCCTTAGTACAATAATATCTGCACGTAATTATACCAACTTGAAGGATGCTGTACGAGCAGCTGAGGATGAAGAGTTGGAGCAGCCTTCACGTGATGTCGTTCTGAACATGAGAGGTAGGTCAAACAGAGGCTCGCGAGGATTCCAAGGAACCAGAGGCAACAATTTTCAACGGAATTATAGAGGTAATAGATATTTTTCTAATAGTATCCGTGGTAATAATATGAATTACAGTAGTAATAGGAACAATCAGAATTTTCCACGCAGACAGTTTTATCAGACATCAGAGAGGGGTACTCGTTATTATAGAGGCAATCGTGGGAATCGTAGAAATTATGCTAATTTCTATTCTACTCAACCTATACAAACAGTAGAATCAGAGCCAGTATGTCCAACGACTTCTTGTGAAAAAAGCGAAAACATGCAGTTTTTTCGTTCCTAAAGTATTAACTTATAATAATGGATTTACTTTCATTAACTTGTACTTAAATAACCAAAGTCTTTCATTTTTAGTCGATACCGGAGCTAGTTTATCTATTATTCAAAGTAACGCGATACCAAGTAACATTACATTACACAAAGACTGCACTGTAATCAAAGGTATAGGAGGACAAGTACATACGGACAGTTATGCTTACTTGAATTTACTATCTGAGAATTATGATATAAAGTTTCATCATAAGTTCTACGTATTTGAAACCTTACCGTGTGAAGCTAATGGTATTATCGGACTAGATTTCTTACAAACTTATTCAGCAAATATTAACTTACAATGTAATACTTTAACATTGAACAATGATAGTAATGAGTGTGTGGTTCCACTTCATAAGCGGAGCGATTATGAACATTATTTTTATATTCCATCAAGAAGTGAATCTATTCACTATTTACAATTAAATTCAAACTTAGACGGAGATTTGGTCGTTTGTTCAAAACAAATTTCAGATGATTTATTTTTAGCTGGAGGAATTGTTAAACCTATAAATGGGAAAATTCCTATTCAAATTTTAAACACAAGTGAAAAGTTAATTAAATTACCAACTTTTGAACCAGAAATTTATTCATTACAAGATTATACCATGTGTAATTTTAATCAAACAACGAACAATGTTGAACGCGTTCAGGAATTGTTACCATTACTAAGATTGAATCATTTAAATTTAGATGAGCGGAAATCTATTGAGGTTATTTGTGCGAAATACGCGGATGTCTTTCATTTACAAAATGATAAACTCTCTACAACTAATATTATGGAGCAAGACATTACATTAATACCAAATTCTACACCTGTTTACACTAAGCCCTATCGTTTACCTGTAACTATGAAGTCAGAAATTAAAAAACAGATTGATAAATTGATTGATGATGACATAATAGAAAAAACGAATTCTGATTGGTCAAGTCCAATTCTTTTAGTACCAAAAAAAGTTGACGCTAGTGGGAAAAAGAAGTGGCGTTTAGTAATAGATTTTCGTAAAGTTAACGAAAAAATTCAAAACGATAAATTTCCTTTACCTAACATTACGGAAATTTTAGACTCTCTTTCGAACTCAATTTACTTTACTCATCTCGATTTAAATCAGGGATTTTACCAAGTGACCTTGAAACCCGACAGTCGGAAGGTTACAGCATTCACTACAGATACGGGGCAATACCAGTTAAAACGTTTGCCCATGGGATTAAAAATTAGTCCGAATGCATTTTCAAGAATTATGTCAGTAGCGCTTTCTGGGCTCACTTATGATAGATGTTTTGTATACTGTGATGACGTCATTGTTTTCGGGCGAAATTTGGAAACGCATAATAAAAATTTAATTGATGTTTTACAACGATTTCGTGATGTTAATTTAAAATTAAATCCTGCCAAATGTGAATTTCTAAAAAAAGAAATCTTGTATTTAGGACATTTAGTAACATCTGAAGGAGTTTTACCAGATCCGGAAAAAACCCAAATTTTACGTAATTATCCTGTCCCACAAAATGCTGATGAAGTAAGACGTTTCGTAGCATTTTGTAACTACTATAGAAAATGTATACCTCACTTTGGTGAAATAACTATACCATTAAATAAATTAGGAAGAAAGAATGAACCATTTTTATGGACAGAACAATGTGAAGCATCATTTCAGTTTTTGAAGAATTCCTTATCTACCCCACCTATTTTACAATATCCAGATTTTTCAGAAAATAAAAAAATTATTTTACAAACAGACGCTTCCGGTAAAGCACTTGGAGCAGTTCTATGTAATCAAGATTTAAGGCCAATAGCTTATACTAGTCGACCGTTAAATAAAGCTGAATTAAATTATCCCACTATTGAAAAAGAATTATTAGCGATTGTATGGAGTGTAAAGTACTATAGACCTTATCTTTATGGTAAAAAATTCGTCATTATGACAGACCATAAACCGTTGGTTTATTTATTTGGAATGAAGGATCCATCAAGTAGACTTTTAAAATTTCGGTTAACACTAGAAGAATACGATTTCGAAGTAGTTTACGTTAAAGGGAAAAATAATGTAGTAGCAGACGCTTTGTCTAGAATCGTAATCAATTCCAATGAATTGAAATCGTTAAATGAAAAAGTTATTAATGTTATGACTAGAGGACAAAGGAGAAGACAAATAGAAATGACAAATACTGACAATGGACACATTTCTAGTAATATACCCATCGATGATTGGACCGATCACCCAAGAATCGTGGAGATATTGCAGAAACCTAGTGACTCTATTGAATTACGACTTATTCATGGCCATGAACTTGACAAAATAAGAATTGACAAGAAAGTCACGTACGAACAAAAATGTTTTTCATTTATTGAAAGTCAATTGACATTACTAATTAATCTCAATTATAAAATGCATTTCACGCGAGACGTATTTGCTGACGAATTGAGATGTTTTTGTGAAAAAATAAAAGTAAAAGAATTATGCGTATTGAAAGACGAAAATAATGAGTTATTTATTAAAGAATTAATAAAAGAGATAAATAGTAGAAAAGAATGGATAGGACCGAAAATACATATTTTACGTAAGATAAGAAGAGTAACTGATAACGACGAAAAAACTTTTATATTACAAGATTATCACTTACTTCCAACAAGTGGTCATTCAGGCATTCGTAGGATGATAAATAGTATTAAAAAGAAATACTATTGGTCTAGTTTAGATAATGACGTGAGAAATTTCGTCAATAAGTGTAAGAAATGTCAAATAATGAAACACTCGAAAAATGTTAAAGAACCTATTGTTAGGTTTTAATCAAATCTCTGTTTAATTTATATGATAATTATGGTTTTTTAACTGGCAACGATTTGTAATGGCTATTCTAGTATATTTTTATTTTATTATACTAGCAAAATTGCTTAAGGCATAGTAAAAATTATGAGGGTATGAAAAAGAAAAGGGGAGTTGACCGTTGGGCTAGTTGAGATTCATACGTGATATTATAAGTATTGAGAAATATAAAGTGGTTAAATCAAGTTCACCTGTGTTGTTATTCTGTTGGGATCACATTGTAATAAGTATATTCCAACAAATCAGAAGCGGGGATTTTTCAACGCCATTTCGCGTAAGTACACGCCCATCATTATCTTCTATTTATCAGCAATTAACATGCAGTAAATAGAATAACTATATAAGGGAAAACTTATAGATACACGACGTAGATGTTTCAAGCATACATCATTAATAAGAAATAATACGCTATTTAAATATCTTTAGTCCTTATTTTATCGTTGTAATATTACTAAGTAGGCTATAAAGCTATAGAAATAGCTACTGGCAACTTACTAGTTGTTTGAATTGGTTATGAACGAATGATTTTTTTTTTGTTTACCCTATTTTAATTATTTGTTTTCTTGATTGCTGCGAGTTCCAGAATGGATAACGCTGCGAATCATGGCCATCGAGATGATCGCCGCAGGCTGAAAACTCCAGAAAGAAGTTCCGCACGCCAAAGTATCGCAAGTCGTGTTCGATCTCGAAGTCCCGTTCGACTGGGGAGCCGAAGCTGCAGCCGGCACCTCCGTGATCGGGAACGAGAGCTAGACCGTGAGCGAGAACGGGTACGAACGCTTGAAAATGAAGTACGAAGGGAGCGCGACAGAGAGAGAACGCGTTCGACGATCAGTCGTCTCCATCACCACAGCCGACGTGCATCACCAGAGCCGGAAATTGCACCGCCGCCCCCACCGACGCATCGCAGCCGTAGTCGCAGTCGCAAGGGCAGTAAGCAGCGACGACTGAGAACGAGCCCCTATGACCAAAGTCGTAATGGTACCAGCCGACAGCAGCCACACCGCACCGGACAAAAATCAAGGTCAAGTAGTCCATCTTTCTCATCTAAAGATATAATGGCTATTATTAAATCTATTAGAAGTGGTTTTCCGTCTCATCCACCAACCCAAAGCACATTAAGGAATAAAATAGACTATCAAAATATTTTACCAAATTTTGATCCTTCTACTAAAAACCAACGCATTGACGTATGGTTGAAAAAAGTAAATGAATGCGCTACGGTTTATGGCTGGGACGATAAAACAACCTCACATTTTGCAATGCAGAAGCTGCAAGGATTGGCCAAAATATGGTACGAAGCCTTAAACTCAATTTTATTTACCTGGTCAGAGTGGCAGGAAAAGCTGATTAATGCATTTCCTTACGAGCAAAATTATGGCCAATCCTTGGAGGATATGCTTAAGCGGAGAAGCAAATTTAGTGAACCGATCGAATCTTATTACTATGAAAAGTTGGCTTTATTGAATCAATGCGATATACTCGGAAAACGCGCAGTCGATTGCATTATCCATGGAATTAGTGATAGAACAATGAAATCCAGTGCTTTGGCATTACGTTGCTCACATCCTGATCAACTACTGCAGTTTTTGATGAGTAATAGAGACTCTCATAGTGGTTTTGATCAAACAAATTTGAAAAACTTAAATACGTCCATAAAGAGCATCAATGGCAAGCCCAATTCATCTCAGGGAGGTCTCTGCTTTAATTGTAAAGAAAAGGGACATCATTTCCTTCAGTGTCCTAAACCTTTGATTGAATGCAACTTATGTGCCAAAATAGGTCATAAATCTGATGATTGTTATAGCAAGTCTGAAAATAACGTGAAACTTGACACACACACACACGCTACACAAAATACTGAGCGTACTTAATTTCACTTTTTCTTATCCCGATTCCTGACTTATTTACAGAATGTGTTGATACTACAGATTATTTATTTTTGTTGTTTCAGATCAGACACGAGAACTGATTGGTTCGTGTACTGACATAATTATTTCGAGACTATTGATGAGATTGAATTGGTTAATGTACCAATGTAATTATTTTGAAAGTATCAATTAGATTGAATTGGTTAATGTACCAATGCAATTAATTATTTTGAAAGTATCGATTAGATTGAATTGGTTAGTGTACCAATGCAATTATTTTGAAAGTATCGAAAAGATTTAATTGGTTAATGTACCAATGTAATTAATTATTTTGAAAGTATCGAATAGATTGAATTGGTTAATGTACCAATGTAATTATTTTGAAAGTATTGTTTGGAATGAATTGGTTAATGTACCAATATAAATATTTTGAAAACATTGATTATATTGAATTGGTTAGTGTACCAATGTAATTATTTTGCAAGAATAGATTGGATTTTATTGATAAATTTGAAGTTAAATAAAATTCATTTACATGTTTGCTGAGATCAAAATCATTAAAGTAATTATTGTTTATTTTGATATTGACACTGATAAAATCATAATGTTTTATTTTGTTCAATGTTGTAGATTTGATTTTCTTTCATCAAATTTTATTATTTGTTATTAATTTCTTTTGTTTAACTTTACTAATTGTTACCTATATTATATATTACCTATATTATTATAATTTAGTTATTTTTATGTTTGGCCAAGTGTTAGGTTATCACTTGATACGTGCATGAGGGCATACACGTTGTCAGAATGGACGAGTGTTAGGTTTTAATCAAATCTCTGTTTAATTTATATGATAATTATGGTTTTTTAACTGGCAACGATTTGTAATGGCTATTCTAGTATATTTTTATTTTATTATACTAGCAAAATTGCTTAAGGCATAGTAAAAATTATGAGGGTATGAAAAAGAAAAGGGGAGTTGACCGTTGGGCTAGTTGAGATTCATACGTGATATTATAAGTATTGAGAAATATAAAGTGGTTAAATCAAGTTCACCTGTGTTGTTATTCTGTTGGGATCACATTGTAATAAGTATATTCCAACACTATGGTCATTACAAGTACGGCTAATTCGGCTTTTGAAAAGATTTATCTCGACATTGTAGGTCCATTAGATAGAGATAGTAATGGAACGTGTACATTCTTTCTCTGCAATGCGAACTTAGTAAGTATGTCGAAGCTTATCCACTCAAGGCCAAGGACACAGTATCTGTCGCCAGAGCATTCGTAAGTAACTTTATCCTACGTTACGGACTTCCAAAGGTCGTCGCGACAGATAAAGGTACCGAGTTCATGTCAACAATATTTACAGAGGTATGTAAGCTTTTAACTATAGATAAACAAAATTCAACAGCTTATCACCATCAATCTATTGGAGCTTTAGAAAATACACATAAACACTTGCGTGCTTTTCTACGTATCCAGTGTGATGAACATCCAGACACTTGGAGCGATTGGTTGCAATTTTGGTGTTTTGCTTTCAATACCAATGTGCATTGTGAAACGAAATATACACCTTTCGAACTTGTATTTGGTAAGAATTGTAATCTTCCAAGTAATTTGATAGAAAGATTAGACCCTCTGTATAACTCAGAAAATTATGTGTTAGAATTAAAATATAGATTACAGTTAGCACATAAGGATGCACGTAAAAATTTGTTAGATAGTAAGATTAAAAGAAAAATTATGTATGATAAAAATATTAAGCCAATTACTTATGTAAAAGGAGATTTAATTTTGATAAAAAATGAAAGTGGATCAAAAATGGATAAATTGTATCATGGACCATTTGAAGTGTTAGAAGATTGTGAACCAAATGTAAAGGTTATTAAGAATGGAAAGATAGAATTAATACATAAAAATAGATCTAAAAAGTTTATTTCATAAAATGTTCTTAACTCTATAGTTTTATAAGTTTCATTTAGTTAGTAGTAGAATGTAATCGAGCCATGGTTTTTGTTTACTAGTAAGAATGTTTAATGGAACATAATTATATTTTTATATTCTTTTTTTTATAAATTTATAACATAAAAAAAAAACTTTAGATTTTAAGTTTTTTTTTCCAGCACCCCAATGGTGTGGTGGTAGTAATCAATATATAATATAAAATGTACTTTGAGTCAGTAATAAACGAACTGTCTATAGAAATGGTTGTCTGATTTATCTCTCACATTACAATGGGACTCTCATTACGGATTCCCACTCGCGAGGCACCAGCAATTTCCCTAAAAGTCGGTTTAATTCCTCCTTCTAGGGAAGTTTTTGGAGCTTTTTTAAGATGCTCCCTGGGGGACTCTTCTTCCGACCGTGTTCTTTTAACCGCCTTAGGATCAACCTTAGGCGAGCCCACGGGAGGAAGTTTATCCTTCGGAATCTCGCTCCACGGCTTTCGGCAGAGTACGAGGGCTTCGTTGACTCCCACGTTCGCCGCCTTAAGTCGTTGGAACCTCTTCCGAGCAGCACCCGACAGTTTTATCCTGTCAGGTTTTGGTACCTCGCCACTAGAGGTCGGCACCGTGATCGGTCTGGAGTCAGTTAAGCCTCCATCCCTCTCACGGCTCGGCCTCACAGTAGCGGAGGTGGATGTCGAGGGCGTTTGGGGTGCTTCGAGCACTCCCACCGACCCTTCAACAGATTTGACCTGGATGGAATCCAGGGCAGAAACAATATCTTTTAGATTTAAGTTATCTTCTTGCATATATATCCCACGAGAAGCTAGGGAACTAAAGGTCACGACTGGCAGAGCCCCGCTTGTCCAGTCGAAGGGCAAAAATACTCCCCGAGTTGCCCCGGTTTCGAGGAGACACCGTTCGCGACTGAGCTACCCCTCAGCCACGCATCCATCGGCACGGTACGATTGACACCTTGGATTGGAGACAGCAGATTTGGCCCTCGGCTAGAGAGATCTGATCCTAAAAACACCGAACACAAGTATCCAATATCTTCAGGACCAAAAGTCGCTAACCGACGCCCGGGGTACACCGGCCCGCAGCCTTCCCATCCGGAGGGAATTAGACATTCCTTCCCGATAGCAAGACTACGTTGGCACACGTGGAGGTACTGCTGTCAATTGTACCCCTAAGGCCCTATTGTGTCCCTATCTACAGGTACCCGGGTAGATGGGGCTCGCAGCTGGAACTACGGGTCCGGCTGTTTGGATCAGGGTACGCGGGGTCAGGTAGGCCACCGCCTTTATTAAGGCGGTACCTGACGTTGGTGTTAGTCTCGCGGTGGTCTATGTGGTTAGTTGCAGAGGGTGGCATGTTGTCTGTTCGGTATGTGTGACCGAGCGTCATTCCTCGCGCGCAACGAGTGTTTGTATTACTCAGACGCGGGGTTCGTGAGTAATCCTTAAGCAGATGAGCTCCTGTGAGTGAACTGCATCTCCGGCACTTTCCTGGATAGAAAGTAGAGGGCTACCCGTTGGATTAGTTTTCCGGCAACCCAGCTGTAGGCATTGGGTAGATACGTGGATTCGTATTGGGAAGTGAGCGCGCATGACAGCTCCGGTACCATTCATGGAGAAATGGAAGTCAGCTTCTCTGGCGTCCCCAGCGGGGATTGAATCCGCAAGCACCCTAGGGTGTGTTTGTGCTAGTGCTTGCGCTTGCGTAAGTACTGGCACAGACGCAGCTAGTGGGGTGCGCGTGGTGAGCGACTTTTAACAGCTCCGGTACCATTCTGGACAAATGGTAGTGAGCAATCACGGTGCGACTCACATTTTCTCAAGAGTACCAGGGGCGAGTACTCTGGCGGCGTGACCTACCGCAGAGGGTCTCTGACGCCTCGTAAGGGGTTGCCAGGAATAGTGTGCCGTCTTTTATACCTAACGGTGGGCAAGGTGGCCACTATAGAAAATCTCAGTAGATTGATAAGGGTTTGTACCCCTAAGGCCTTTGCTTGCGGCGGCGTCGTGTGACGGGTCGCTCACTTCCCTCCAATATAGCGAGGAGGGCTATGGCTGCCAAACGCGTCATACTTGTGAACTGCTGGTGTTTGTGGGGGCTAGTCTGCTTAGGTTTACTATTTATTTACTTATTAAATTCATTTAGTTTACTTTTTAGTTTTGCCGCCGCGCCGGGGCTCGCAATTGTTGTCAGTGCGATTAGAACGTAAATGTTATGTAATGAATCTAAGCTTGTTTTAAATGAGTTATTGCTGAGCTTATTGTCGGCTCTTCTCAGCAAATGTAACCTTCCGAACCGGTATTAGAGAATTAGAGTCAGACTGTTCATAAGTGCCTGCGAAGGTCTAATTGAATAAATGATTGTGAATTGAATTTTTTGAGTGAATTGATTTTCTTTCAATAAAACCTTTACTAAATTATACTTTTCTTTCATTTTAGTGCAAATATGTGCAAAACAGACTACTAGATGTCCCCCGCGGGTTGACCTTGAAACCGTCCTTCTCAATACCAGGCTATCTGTATACCAAATTTCATGATGATCGGTTGAGTAGTTGAGGCGTGAAACCGTAACAAACAAACAAACAGAGCTACTTTGGCATTTATAATATTATTATGGATTATCTCCGACCGCCGCCGCCGCCCCTCATTTATAGACGTAAATATCTTTACCGGCCTTAGTTCGGCTCTGTAACAGCTAAACTTTCTTTGTAGGTGTAATTGGCTTCAAATTTTTTTGCGAATGCTTGGAATAAGGTATCGGAGGTATCCAAACAGTCTAAAGGTTAATATCACTTAAAGACCGCACATTAACTTTCACATAGTCCGCATTGTCATTTACCGTCCGTCGTCCAGTCATGTTTTAATAAAGTGGTGGTCATTTTATTAAAAACTAATTGTAAAGTCACAATACACATAAGTCATTTCATTTCAGCGGTGCACATGGATTGATCTTTATTCGATAAAATACCACCGATAATATGCAATAAAACTCAAAATACACGAATTTATATATGTTTGTGGAATTTATGAAAATAAAAATGAAAACGCAACGTCACTCTGCAAGTTCCCGCCAAAAAGTCCTAATCTTATCTCATTCTCCAGTGTTGCCAATTCAAATTTTAAAAGAGAGCCAGAAAAAGGGCTTGATTTATTTGATAAAAAAAAAGAGACAATACATAAAATACACATTTTCAAATAAAATTAACAAAAATCATCGCTGCCGGAATTATTATTTATTAAATTAACCAATCGCACTAAGTACAATATACTTTGGTTTTGCAAATCCAAATCAATCGAATGGCAAATAATCTATGCTCACGCAAAATAGTAAAGTTCAGTATTTGTAGACGTAGGCGTAGTAAACGGGAAATTTGGATCTTTACAAGTTTTTATGGTTTTTACCTTGGTAGAACAATATGGCTAAATATTTTTATAGTACGGGCTAGTTGGAGCGGTTGGTTAAGATGCCACCTATCGCGCCGCAGGTCATGAGTTCGAATTACCACACAGGACATGCATTGTGGGTATGACCTCTGAGTCCGGCTGTAATTAATTAAGTATATATTTACCAACCAAAATGTAGTATTTCAGTTATCTGGTATATGTATATGTATATACAAGGCTTGTACTATGGAAACCAGATAACTGAAATACTACATTGTACAAGCTCTGCTTAGTTTGGGATAAGGTAATCGTGTGTGAGGAATGTCCCAGTAATTTATTTCAGCGATTCGCGTCGTTTAAAAAAAATATGGCTTTCTCTTTGTCTTTGACACATAAGTTTTCAATGTTAATATAGTAGGATAACAACATTTAAATTTTATTCATAGCATTATTTGAAGGTTTTGGGCTACTTTAGGCTACCTGCTCTGAAATGCGGCTACTTTAGGCTACGTAAGCTATGAAAAAGTGCGACATAGGCAGGCCCTGAGTCGTTGGCAACTCTGGTAAAAATAAATGAAATTTTACAAAAAATATTTTATTTTTATTCTGTCAATCGTGGTCAGTCATAAAAACGAAATTATTTATTGTTTATTACCCTTTAACTTACGAACTATTAGCCGATAAACATGAATACTTCGCTTGGACGTTTGTTTACTGTAAAACAATTCATAATTAAAGATAATCCACTAATTTTCCTTCGTGGGTTCACCAATAAAATTGATGATATTTGCACGCACACTGGCCAAGTATTATTTTTTATTCTTGGAATGTTCTTACTTTGTGGAGATTTACAGATGTAATACTACTTAACTCAGTATATATTAAAAATATATAATAGTGCAGTTTAGTGCACACCTATTTGCTCTTACATAACAATCTAGAAAGAAGAAATATTTATTTCCATTTATGTTCCCAATATTGGTAGATTTTATATTTATCTCTAAATTAGCAACAAGTTAAGCAGGAATAGAAAATGTTACTATAATTTTCAGAAATGGGATGCAGATGACTACAGGTTGGCCCGCTTCGCTAATGCTCCTAAACAAGTGAATCCTAATTGGGCAGTGGATTTAATTGCTTCTGTGCCTCCTAAAGAGGTAACTGAGAGAGTTGTGTGGTGTGATGGAGGCAGTGGCCCAGAAGGTCACCCCCGTGTTTACATCAATTTGGTAATTATGGTTTTAATAATAAAATAATAACTCCACATTTTGTTGAACATAGCAAGGAAAGAGCCTGTTTTATGGGTACAAGATTAAGTAATGAAGTTACAGCAGACATGTTATACACTTATTATTTTTATGCTTCATTATACCTACTTTTATTATGTATACTTAGGCATGTCTTGTGGTGAGCACAAAAAGCCTAAAAGGGAATGGCTAATTATTTTCGAGGCGACTAATAAATTAAAGGGCGACTAACTATTGGTTACAAACAAAATAACTTGGCAGCGATTAAATATTTTAGCAACAATTAAATTAGATATAAAATATAAATATCCTGGGACATTCCTTACACACAGTCATCTGATCCCAAACTAAGCAAAGCTTCTACTATGGACACCAGATAAATGATATAATACATATACTACTTTTTGTTTGTAAATACATACTTATTATACATAATTACACCCGGACTCAGGACATAAAGACATGTTCATGCACACAAATAAACGTCCTGTGTGGGGATCGGACCCACGCGACCCACCTGCGACGCTATAGGTTAAGACTCCACGTCTTAACCAACTGCGCCAAGTGGCCCGTCAGACCCGTAGATGGGCTACAAATTGCAAGTTATCATAAAAACTAAATAGTGGCGGCTTCTTTAAGGTGGCAAATATATTAAACAAGCACATAGAAATAATAGGGGGGGTACTATAAATAATGACTTGGCGACTAATATTAACAGTGGGATAACAAACATTGTATTATTGGTAACTATAGGCTTCCATATATACCCATAAAACTTGTATATGTTGCAAAGTAATGGAAAAAATAGTTGCCAACAATATCAGAGAATTCTTGTCTAGGGAACAGATTATAATGAATGAACAACATGGATTTGTGCCTAAAAGATCTACAGTTACTAACTTGCTATGTTGCGTAGACTACTGGACGAAGAATTGGGATAAACAATACATGAACCCACAGACATTGTTAATCTAGACTATGAGAAACCATTTGACCGTGTTCCGATAAAACGGTTGGTTGAAAAAGTTAGAACATTTTGGAATTCGGGGGAAACTTCTTCTGTGGATAGAGGACTTTCTTAGTGGAAGAGCTTTCAAAGTCAGAGTTGGAGAACAGCTGTCAAACTCCTTTAATGTTCACAGTGGTGTCCCTCAAGGTTCTGTACTAGGCCCAGTCTTGTTTGGTATTTTTTTGACAGATCTGAAGGATATAGTCCAATCAGGACTGTCTTTATTTGCGGATGATACTAAAATAATGGGGAACCCACTTATTTCTCACAACACAATTCAAACCGCATAACTCAGTGGACAAAAGACTGGTTATTAACTTTGAATTCCGGGAAATGCACTGTCTTGCATATTGGGAAAGACAATCCATATTTTGTCATATTCAATTGACTTAGAACCCCTGAAATCAGTTGAAACACAGAGAGATCTAGGAGTTATAATGACAAATAACTTGAATGGGATGTTCACATTTTGCAAATAACCAAAAGGGCTAACTCCATATCGTACATGATCAGGAAAACATTCAAATTCATTGACAAGCCATTATTT
Organism: Achlya flavicornis; assembly: GCA_947623365.1. Lineage (NCBI taxonomy): Eukaryota > Metazoa > Arthropoda > Insecta > Lepidoptera > Drepanidae > Achlya > Achlya flavicornis. The sequence goes on from OX392468.1 coordinate 11,349,166, forward strand.
TTGAAAATCTATAAGGCATATCTCCGCCCACTATTGGAATATGCTTTTCAAATTTGGAGCCCATACTTTCAAAAGGATATTAACATGTTAGAAAAAGTTCAAAGGAAGGCTACAAAAATGGTTGTTGGTTTAAAAGACAAACCATATGATCAACGTCTTAAGGAACTTAGTTTAACAACCCTGAAGGAACGAAGACAACGAGATCAACGAGACTCATAGAGACATATAAGATACTAACTGGGCACTATAATGTGCAAGAACTTGACAATTTATATACAATGATTATTCATCGTCCAATTATCGTAAAAAAAACACGGACATACGGTCGCGAGCGCGTAATCCCTTAGCTCCATAGTAATCCGAAAAGGAAAATTATTATTTCACTTGGTTCCAGTTACTATTTGCTTCCACTTTGTCGCCTACAATCACACTCACATAGTAAACTGGGAAATATAAATAGTTCTACTCGGTGTATGATAACAGTGAAGAAATAAATAAGTCAAGATCAAGATACTGTGACGGATGAGTAAGTTGATTTTGTACTACCCACTTTTGGTGTTATAAAATTGACCGATCTAAAAACTAGGGTGGAGTTAACACTTGTTGCTGTATCTCATCCGATTATATGCCGTAATTCGCCATCAAAAGTATCAATACGGTGGACGCTCGGCTAAGCGAGTGACTTACAAGAAGAAAGCACCGGGTTCGATTCCGACTAATATTGGAAATATTAAAATTTGTTTATTTTGTTTCGGTGAAGAGGTATTGATCCTTGAAGCGCGGCAGACAAGAGCCCTACTATATACGGTTTACTATAAGCTATAATCCCCAATATAGCAAATTCGCATCATGGTCCAATGTTCAGGTTGTACCTCAAACATATTGGTGACACTAAAACGCATTAAGTGCAGTAACATTCATTGTAGTCAACAATACCACCAAGAATGTGTAGATTATAATGAGTCGTCATCGCCACGCTCAAAGTGGACATGTCCTTTATGTGCCGCAGGCCGTAGAAAAGGTGACAATAGTAACACCCCAGTTGCCGCTCATGGTCGTAGCCAAAGAGACATCATCAACGTTTCTCCAAGTACATCCGTCTCTAGCGAACATGCTTTCCAGGATGCAATTATAGCGGAAATACGTAACCTCAGGAAGGACATGAATGATAGATTTGAGGAACAGCAGGTAACATTAAACAAATTCGGCGTCACGTTAACTAATGTTCAGCAAAACATTAAGGAACTTAGTTCCAAGTTTTCGGCTATGCGTGTCGAACTAGATGAGTTCACCGAATCAGTCAAATTCATGTCAAATGAACATGACGATCAGCGTAAAATAAATGTAAATAATGCAAAGAGCTTTTCTGATATCATGGCTGAAAACTCAAGTCTCAGATTACAAATGAATGAAGTGAACAACAAGGTAGGCCTTCTTGAACAGCAGGCGCGTGATGCTAACTTGGAAATCCAATGCGTCCCAGAGCATAAATCCGAAAACCTACTTACGATTATAAATCAGTTAGCCAAAACGGTTGCCTATGATCTGAGTGATAAAGAGATCACGAACTATCACAGAGTCGCTAAGTTAAGCACTGATGCAAAACGACCCCGTAACATTGTATTCAGACTGGCCAGTCCTCGTAGTCGTGACAGTTTTTTGGCAGCAGTGAAGGTTTTCAATAGAAGTAACGATAAGGAAAAGTTAAACACTTCCCACCTAGGTTTTTCTGGAGATAAACAACCCATCTATGTTGTAGAACACCTTTCTCCAGCGAATAAAAAGCTACACGCAACAACAAGAACTGTTGCTAGGGAGAAAAACTATCAGTTTGTGTGGGTACGTAACGGACATATCTTTGTGCGTAAGGACATTAACTCTAATTCTAAGTTGGTCAAGAATGTGGAATTTTTAAAATCGTTGTAGTTTATTTGGTTTGTATTTATTTTTAATTTAAGCAACATGTAATGTTCTTCACTTCTTAAAATTCGCGTTACAAATATACTATCTAAATGTAAGAGGTCTCAGAACCAAAACCAATGATATATATACTTCTACTCTGTCTTACAACTACGATATTATTATTCTTACCGAGTCATGGCTTAACAGTACGGTTTTTGATCATGAGATACTTGATAACCGCTACAACATCTTCAGACGAGATAGATCAACAACTTCTTCCTTCGGGACAAAAAAGGACGGTGGCGGAGTTTTGGTGGCAGTGCTTAAAAAGTATGATACGATAAGAAAACATCAATGGGAGTCGTCTTGTGAAGATTTGTGGCTATCTATAAATCTGGGTTGCACTTACTTTAATATATGTGCTTCATACTTCCCACCGCCTCTCAATATCAACTATATTGAAACATTTCTAAATAACATCAATCAAATTGTCCAATTCAAAGTACCTCAAAACTATCAGTTTAATAGCAGGGGACTTCAATTTCAGTCATATAGTTTGGAATAGGAGCGACAACTCAAATAATTTCATTCCACAGGTTACTATGAGCGGAATGGAAAACTTATTTCTCGATTCCCTTGATTTTATAAACATGTATCAGTGTAATGGTATTGGTAATGGCAATAAACGCATTCTTGATTTAGTGTTCACGAATGATCCATCAAATGTCACAGTTATGGAAACCAAGTCTCCATTGTTGCCATTAGATATCCACCATCCTGCCATTGAAATAATGTTTAGGCACGCTGTTGATATCACTCTTAAATCTAACCAAAGCACAACTTCATATAACTTCTTCCTTGGTGATTATGACGCTATAAATACTGAACTAGATTTAATAAATTGGAACACATCATTGCAACATACCATGAATGTCGATGAGATGGTGGATGCCTTCTATGTTAGGCTGAATATGATAGTCCAGAATCATACTCCTATTCGAAAACCACGAAATGAGACTTATCCATGTTGGTTTAACCGTTCTTTAGTAAAGGCTCTAAAAGAAAAAGCCAAATTTCACTCTCGTTATAAAAAATACGGCAACCGCCTTGATAAACTCACCTTCGATTTACTACGTTCTCGCTGTGAAAAAATGATCCGTGACTGTTATGCTACCTATAAGCAACAAGCAATTAATCAGATGCGTAATCAACCAAAGATGTTTTGGAAATTTTTCAAAGACAAGAAGAAAAGTAGTATTGGTTGTATTCCAAACGAGATGTACCTAAATGAGAAAAATGGTAAAGGTGGTCACGAAGTTTGCGAATTGTTTTCGGATTATTTTCAGGATGTATATAAGTTGGCCAGTACTTCTAATAACCCATCAATCCCATCAACCTCCATTAAGCTAGCAAATTGCAATACATGTCTTGGAAACTACTTTGTATCAGAAGAGGAGGTATTCAAATACTTGACGTCCCTCGACCAGAATAAAAGCGCTGGTCCTGATTCATTGCCTCCCATTTTATTAAAAAAATGTGCAAGACAATTATGTAAGCCATTACAAATAATTTACAATAAATCACTGTCTTCAGGCACTTTTCCAAAGCTATGGAAACTGGCACACATTACTCCAATTCATAAGTCAGGTGATTTAAATAATGTGGCTAACTATAGACCCATCTCACTCCTGTCTATTCCTGGTAAGGTTCTCGAATCATTAATACATAAACATTTATTATCTCATGTGAAAAATTACATCAACATAAATCAACACGGTTTCCTCCCTCGTAAATCAACTACAACAAATCTTATCGAGTAAGTCTGTGATGTATCCGAGGCCATTGACAAAACTCAGGAAGTTCATGCCATTTACACAGATTTTCGTAAGGCATTTGACCTGTTGAATCACGATTTGCTTCTTCTGAAAATTGAGTCTATGGGCATTCATGGTTCTTTACTTAGGTGGTGTGAATCTTATTTACGTAACCGATCCCAGCTAGTGGCAATACGTGGCTATACATCGAAGGAAGGTGCGGTTTCCTCAGGGGTCCCGCAAGGTTCCCATTTGGGCCCTCTTTTCTTTTTAATCTTCATAAACGATATTGGTGAAGTGATTCAATCCCAGTACAAACTATTCGCTGATGACCTGAAGATTTACCGCGTTATTAATAGTAGTCAAGATACGCGTGTGTTACAGTCAGATCTCAATTCTCTTAATACGTGGTGCAACCTCAATAGAATGGCATTAAACCGAGAAAAGTGTTTTTTTACAAGGCTTTCTAAGAAAAAAAAAAACTCATAATGTGACGTATTTTGTGGACAATAAGCCACTGGAAGAAGTAACTAGTGTTAGGGATTTAGGGGTGATAATCGATAGCTCGCTTTCCTTTAGGCTACACTATGATAGCATTGTGCGAAAAGCTACTAAACTCTCGGGATTTGTAACAAGGCAAATGAAAATCTTTCGGCATCCAGACGTAACAATAATTATATTTAAAACCATAGTTCGCGGTTTACTTGAATACTGCTGCTCAGTATGGAACCCTTGTTATCAAGTCCACATAGACAGGATTGAAAGAGTTCAGAAACGCTTTCTCTATAATTTATCGTATATTAGTAATCAATGCAATATCCTAAAGTCCTACAAGGACCGACTAGTACACTATCATCTTGAGCCTCTTTTTATCCGTAGAAAAGTTTCTGATATAATGTTCGCGTACAAGGCAATCCAAGATTTTATCGACTCATCTGTACTACTTCAGCGACTACCCTTCACAGTACCACGATCCAACAGTCGCCTCCAAAACCCTTTATTTTACCCCTTTGCAAATCAAATCTCGCTCAACATGCCCCTATTTATAGAATGTGTTCTTCTTGCAATAGTATTCGATCGGAAGTAGATATCTTTGCTGGTTCTACGAACTCAAATAAAATTAAGAAAAAGTTGTCAGAATACTTAATCCATCGCATTACTTTCTAGATAATTAATGTAAACCTAGTCCTAAGCAAATTTTGTTATTATTATTATTTTTTATTTTATTTTTTTGAAATGTACCCATTGTGTAATATTATTTCCTTTTTGTAAATTTTGCATGCTACGTGTCTACGCCTAGAAGGGTGCAATCGCTCGATCTAACCTTTACTAATTTTTGAAGCATGATATTGATTGTACCCAGTGTACGCGCCTAGCGTTTGAAGTTTGAATTCTTGAAAAAAAAGTATGGCTAGAAATACTAAGGAAAACTCACCGGTTTTATCCAGGAACCCAGCGTGTCCCGGGACGGGAATTTTTCTCACAATCACGCACTCTGACTTGTAGTGTGGAATAGCACAGTTTTTGGAGTTGATTTGTTAGTTTTTAACAGTTTTATATAATTATTTATTACGGAGCACGTACGCGCGATACCTCCGTTTTGGCGACAGTAACGCCACGGGTTGATGCGGCGGTGCGCGCAAACTTCCATTTTAGCGGGCTCCCGGTGATGAGGCGGGAGTTTTCAAATTCTAGCCATAGAAAACCCAACATAAACCCCCCACCGGAAATCACCCAGATTTCCAGTTACCAATCCAGGGATGGAGGTAATGTGTATAGTGGACTGTAGTGTAATTGTAATTGAGAATTGACAAAAGTGTATTGAATGTATTTGAAAAATGTAAGTTTTAAACTAAGCCAAAGTTTGAAAAAAAACAAGTTATTTGATAAATTGAAATTAAAAAATATATACTTAAAAGCTAGCTTGTACCTATTCACTATAATTAATTAGAGTCCTCGTCAGAGTCTCTAGGAAGCGGACTCAGCTTAACCACGGGGCGTGTGAGTTCACCGGTTCGGGTGCGAAGTCTAACAACGCGGACTACTCCGTCGGGCCCGGGATAAGTTTGTATAATGCGACCTAAATGCCACTGCAATGGTGGAGCATCAGAGTGAATAAGTACAAGCTCGCCCACAGTCAGATCACGACATTTGTCGAACCACTTTTGACGCTGTTGTAACGTGTGGAGGTAGTCTTTTCTCCATAAATTCCAAAATTGTTGTGACATTTGTTGGACGGACTGCCAACGGTTCAGTCTGGAACTGGGAATATCAGTTAAATTATAATCTGGAACCGATAAGAGTTCCCTACCTATGAGGAAATGAGAGGGAGTTAGAACCTCGAACTCGTTCGGATCACTGGATAAGGCGCACAGTGGCCTTGAATTAAGCACAGCTTCGACGCGAGCAAAGAGTGTCCCGAGTTCCTCAAACGTTACAGCTCTTGTACCAATGCTGCGTTTCAAGAGTAATTTGGCAGACTTGACCACGGCTTCGTAAAGTCCACCGAAGTTACTGCCTGTCGGAGGATTGTGTCTCCATATAACACCACGCGATACAAAGCCATTCGATATGTTGTCCAAATCTGAATTTAAGAATTTAGTTACCTCGATCAGCTGCTTACCGGCTGAGACAAAATTGGTGCCATTATCGGAGACGATAGAATGGCACAGACCCCTTCTTGCCGTAAAACGGTCGAAACATGCGAGAAAGCACTCAGTACTCAAAGAAGACAAGACCTCTAAGTGTACCGCTCGTGTGGCACAACACACGAATACGCACAAATAAGATTTGGATACGTGAGCGTTTCTACGAGTTGACTCCTTGGTAGGAAAAGGTCCGCCTATGTCAACACCTACAGTATGAAAGACATGAACATCTTGAGTGCGGTATCTAGGAAGTTCACCCATGATAGGTTGCCTACTTGAAGGAGATACCCTAAAGCAAGAGATGCATTTCATGGTACGTGATCGAATGGCACCACGCGCTGAAATGATCCAATATTTTTGCGTTATTAAACTTTGAAGAGTACGTGGACCTACGTGTAAATAAAGCTTGTGATAATAATCTATCAATATTTTTGTGAAATTGCATTTTTTAGGTAACAACAAAGGATGTTTCTTTTCATATGGAAGACTCGATTTGGACAGCCTACCCCCCACCCTGAGGAATCCAAGGGGATCTACGAAGGGGCTGAGTTTCTTTAGAGATTTACTACAATTGTTACCGTTCGATAATGCATCGATATCACTCGAAAAATGTTGTTTTTGAATAATCTTGATTAAGACATCATGAGCTTTGTTCACGTCGGAAACAGACGGTTGTCCTACATTTCGATTCAATTTCGACGATTTGCAATTATTGATAAATTGATAGCATCGAGCAATAATATTTTGAAGTTTTGATAAACTAGAATGCCTTTCTGTGAGGTCATAAATACAATTTGAATCGTTAGTCTGAAATGATTGAAGTAAATTAATATTTGATTGTTTGAGTTCTGGCACACTTTCCGATTTAAACTGCTCAATCGATTTAATCGGCCAATTCATCTGTGGTGTGTAAAGCCATGTCGGGCCAGACAACCACTCTGGCATGGCCAGCAGTGTGGAGGGCAGAGCGCCGCGGGAGCACACATCGGCAGGGTTACAATCACCGCTCACATGGTACCATGCGTCGCCTGGCACACTATCCAGTATTTTAGCCACGCGTGTAGCTACAAATGTTTTTAAATTGTAGCTTGGAATGTTCAGCCACGCTAAAACCACAGATGAATCGGTGAACAAAAATGTGTCATGAATAGGTATTTGAGCCAGTAAAATTGACTTGATATATTTTACCAGCTTGGCCAACAAGTGTGCAGCCATGAGCTCAAGACGCGGGATAGAAACAGTCTTCAAGGGCGCAACCTTGGATTTTGAAATAATAAGACTGACCTTAACCTCACCATCTTTGCTTAAAGACCGTAAATAAACTACGGCTGCGTACCCTAGAGTAGACGCATCACAAAATCCTAGAATTTGATAATAGGAATGTTGTTTGACAGTAGCCTGTCGCTCATGTTTAAATTTTGATAACAGTGGAAGCTCAGACACGTAGGCGTGCCACTCTTTCTCCAAATCTAGAGGAAGTCTGTCGTCCCAACCCAGATTTCGGAGCCAGAGTTGCTGCATGAAGCATTTTGCGTAAAATATACAGGGTGCTACAAATCCTAGTGGGTCAAACTGACGACCTATTTCAGACAGCACACTTCGCTTTGTAACTGTAGATGACGCTGGAGTAGTAGTAAACGAGAAAGCATCCTCCGCGGGTGACCACTGGAGACCGAGCACCTTGACTGATAAGTCTTTGTCGTCTTCGAAAGTGACAGGCGTTTCACGGTGATCAGCAGGCACACGTTCCAAAAGCTGTGGACAATTGCTGGACCACTTTCGAAGAGTGAAGCCTCCTCCGCTCAACAACCCCAACAGTTCGTCTTGAAGTTGGATACCATCGGCCAACGTTGGAACTGACCACAGGAGGTCATCGACGAAGAAACCCTTCTTGAGCACCTTTGCTGCTAGAGGAAACTTATCCTTTTCGTCATCGGCCAACTGATGAAGCACTCGAATAGACAAGTAAGGACTACTAGCGACACCGTAAGTGACGGTATTAAGTTCGTAAACTTTAATAGGTTGATCTTGAGAAAACCACAAAATGTGTTGATATTTACGTTGATTTTGATTAATTAATATCATTCTAAACATTTTGCAAATATCGCTCGACAAACAGATATCGTGTATTCGAAAATTGATTAAGATCTCGTTTATATCTGCTTGGAGTTTCGGTCCGGCATATAGCACGGAATTTAAAGAGTTGTTATTACTAGTTTTGCTTGACGCGTCAAATACCACACGCAGTTTTGTAGTGGTACTGGACGGTCGATGGATACAAAAATGAGGTATAATATAGCTTGAATCTACAGTATCAATATCACCTAAACATGTCATGTGACCCAATGACTCATATTCTGACATAAAATTGTCATACTCCTTTTTGAGAGTCGGTAAACGGCATAATTTAGTTTCTAAATTAATTAAGCGTCGAACAGCTTGTTGTGATGAATCACCGAGTTCGAAGTCGGGTTTAAATGGATATGGAACTATATAACGGCCAGTGTCGTCGCGCTGGTGTTCATTCATAAAGCATTGTTCGACATAGACGTCCTCAGGATTTTTAGGGATGTCACATGGCACGTTTTCGGTTTCCCAAAAAGAGCTAATTATTTTGTCAACCCTAGAATTAATCGATAATAAGTTACACGATTCAACCTTGGTATCACTATCGAGTGTAACTTGACCACAGATCACATAACCAAAGATTGAAAGCATCGCAGCAGGGACATCTGGTTCCTGTGGTAGAATTTTAGAACCTTCAAAAATGTAGGGAAACAGGTCACCTGCAATAAGGAAATCGACAGGCGAGGGAATATTGTAATTAGCATCCGCTAATTGTAAATTTTTGAATTTATTGATTATTTTATCGGTTAACTCCATAGTAGGCAAATTGCCGGTAATATGAGGCACAATTACGGTTTCAGTTTTTAAAATAGGGCCGGAAGAATTGATGGGTTTTAGTTTGCACGTAACAACCCCTAAATCCTGAACGGGGGTTCCGCCTAACCCAGTCGAATTGAAGGAGCATTTACTGCGTGGCAGCCCTAGTCGCTGTGCACACTTGTTAGTCATGTAGCTGGACATGGCACCGCTATCGATAACTGCACGTACAGTCGAGGACAAAAATAAGTATACACCACCAAGCCACATAAAAAGTAGCCGTTTACATTATCATAGATATGGGAACACACAGAAGTTCAAAAATAAGTATACACTGAGGGACAATTATATATGTAAACAACAAGTTCAATAATATATATCCATGTATCAAATCATAAATTTGTGAACAACCAAAATATCATAAATATGTATTCAACATTACAGTCAAAAATATGTAAACTCATTGCAGTCAAGGCCTTCATAGAATTTTATTGAAGAACGGTAGGTACCTACTTGAAAAAAGTTTTGAAAAAAATCAATAATTTTGCGTGCGTCCGTTGGTAGTTTCGCGCTCGCGATGTTGTCAGCTCATGCGCAAGCTGGCTGGCAACGTCGCCTACCGCATGAAGTGATCAAGTCGTTGAGAAAGGTAATGTTATTGTCGCTCCATTCACTATGCAATTTCAACGATACGTCGTGAAATATTTATTCATGATTACTATTTCAAATATTTTGAATTAGGTACGTAGCCGTAGCCATGTTTGGGTTTGTTGGAATTGTCGTGAGATGAACTTTGGCCATATATGGTTTTCAGGGTCTGATGATGGAGTAGGAGGGTGGAGACTGGAACTCCATAACGGAGCAACGTATCTCAGCTGTGTTTGGGGTTTTTGGAATTGTCGTGAAATGAACTTTGACCATCTATGGTTTTCAGGGTCTGATGATGGAGTAGAAGAGTGGACACTGGAACTTCATAACGAAGCAACTTATCCTAGCCGTGTTTGGGGTTGTTGGGATTGTCGTGAGATAAACTTTTACCATATATGGTTTTCAGGGTCTGATGATGGAGTAGGAGGATGGACACTGGAACTCCGTAGCGGAGCAACGTATCCTAGCCGTGTTTGGTGTTGTTGGAATTTTCGTGAGATGAACTTTGACTATTATGGTTTATAGGGTCCGAGAAGAAATGTAGGCACTGGAATCCCACATTTTTTGGTGTTCTTCGAATTGTCTTGAGATGAAATTTGACTACACAACGTGTAACGGAATGGGTATATCTTTCTAAAAGGGGTGAACGAAGACTACATCAGGTATAGACTCTCTATAAAAAGTTTCAGCTCAAAATAAATTACTCAAATATTCATAACAAAATGTTTGCTTCCAAGTTTATTGAATTAAAATCATAACCAACGTCACCGCTAATGATTATTATTTTCAACATGGCGGACACTTTTTCGACATTTTGAGAAAAGATTCTTGTTTTGTGACCCCAAGGACTCACAAATATCGATTTTGAGAGCAATCGGACCAGTACCTAAAAAGTTCAACATGGCGGACAATTTTTGACATTTTGAGAAAAGATTCTTGTTTTGTGACCCAAAGGTCTCTCAAATATCGATTTTGAGAGCAATCGGACCAGTACCTAAAAAGTTCAACATGGCGGACACTTTTTGATATTTTGAGAAAAGATTCTTGTTTTGTGACCCAAAGGTCTCTCAAATATCGATTTTGAGAGCAATCGGACCAGTATCTAAAAAGTTCAACATGGCGGACACTTTTTCGACATTTTGAGAAAAGATTCTTGTTTTGTGACCCCAAGGACTCACAAATATCGATTTTGAGAGCAATCGGACCAGTACCTAAAAAGTTCAACATGGCGGACACTTTCTTGACATTTTGAGAAAAGATTCTTGTTTAGTGACCCAAAGGACTCACAAATATCGATTTTGAGAGCAATCGGACCAGTATCTGAAAAGTTCAACATGGCGGACAGTTTTTCAACATTTTGAGAAAAGATTCTTGTTTTGTGATCCCAATGTCTCTCAAATATCCATTTTGAGAGCAATCGGAACAGTATCTGAAAAGTTCAACATGGCGGACAGTTTTTCAACATTTTGAGAAAAGATTCTTGTTTTGTGATCCCAATGTCTCTCAAATATCCATTTTGAGAGCAATCGGACCAGTATCTGAAAAGTTCAACATGGCGGACACCTTTTCAAAATTCTGAGAAAAGATTCTTGTTTTGTGACCCGAAGGACTCACAAATATCGATTTTGAGAGCAATCGGACCAGTATCTGAAAAGTTCAACATGGCGGACAGTTTTTCAACATTTTGAGAAAAGATTCTTGTTTTGTGATCCCAATGTCTCTCAAATATCAATTTTGAGAGCAATCGGAACAGTATCTGAAAAGTTTAACATGGCAAACACTTTTTAAAGATCTATATTCTATTGCTATCTAAGCTTGCCGCGTTTCGGTGTGAACTGACCCTTAATTGAATCTGCCGACTGAGATTGAAAAGTATATTCAAATTAAAAGTGAAATTTAAGAAGCAAATGACGTCATGACCTGGTCTAAAGACATCACAGAACGTAAATATTTAATCAGCGATACTACATAATATATTAATGAATGTTTGTGTCATATACAGTGTCATCATTGCTCAGATGGTTGTATACATATTTTTGGCACATTGAGTGGTAACAATTTTATGCATCTTTTATGAATACATATTTTTGTTTTAACTAATGTTTACAAATTTATGATCGTGTCGGGTACATATTTATGTTTTCTATATTGTTTACATATTTTTGAGCATTTGGATGAGTACAAATTAATGGAGCTTTTTATGATTACTTATTTTTTATAATGATAAGTGTATACATATCTTTGTCTTCGACTGTACGGCGTGGAAAGTACCCCAACTATCTGCGACGTGAACAATAGCTGTGCCCAACACTACGGTTGAATTCGAAGAACACGTGAGTGTAGCCTTTTTAACTTGACTAACATTCTCATCAATATGTAAAGTATGATGATGCATTTCCTTACACACTGCACAACGAATCTTTGACGGACAGTCTGGCAACAAATGACCGTCGCGTAAGCAGTTCTCGCACAGCTTAAGCTCGCGAACCTTAGCTAGCCGCTGTGTGGGAATGAGATCACTGAACTCGAAGCACCGATATATTGAATGAGCCTTATTACATAAGGCACAAGGTTTAAAATGGTTAGATTTATTGTTGAATTTATCCTTTGATGAACTGTTTTCAAAACTAGATGATGACAAACATGGCTTTTGTTGATTTTTACCTGAATATGACGAATTGTTATTATTATATTTTGTATTAGGAACAGATTTACTTGGATAACTATTTTGAATTGATTTTTGATAATGACCTTTATGCGCATACACATTAGGTTCAGATAGTTCCAAGACGCGAACGTGTTTTTCTACGAACGTAATAAGTTGATCGAATGTAGGTATCTTATCTTGTTCAGTAATTTTCTCAAACTCACGACGCGTATTGGAATCTAAGTTACGTAATGAAATGTAAAATAACAAAAAACTAGACAAATCGTCAATATTTAAAAGTGTCAATGCCTTGACACATTCTTGGAAGGTTTGCAAGAAAATACTTAATCCGGAGGCCGATTCTACCGTCAACGGTTTAAATTGAAATATTCGATCTAAGTAACTTGTAGCTAACGCACGTTTATTTTCGAACTTTTTGACTAATAGCTCCCACACTATCGGATAGTTATCGTGAGTAACCGGCATGCCTTTTACTAAAGTTAATGCTGAACCGCTAACTGCAGACAATAAATAATAATATTTTTCAATGTTGGAAATATCATTGTTATTATTGATAAGACTGGAAAATGTATCGAAAAACGTTTGCCAATTTTCCAACTTGCTATCGAAATGAAACAATTCCATTTTCGGTAACCTCGGTTTAACGCATCGCGAACCGTCGCCGGTGCGACCCGCCATCGCTCCGGTGCGGTGTTTCTCGTCGCGATCAACCGACGTACTTTTTTCACACATACCTTCCGCTATGCATAAAACACGATAATATAATTCATCAAAGGAAATCATATCTTGATAATTAGGCTTATATTTAGGCTTATGAATGCTACATAAAATGTTGATTTCACCAACGGAATGTTCAAAGGTCTTACGGCAATCATGGATGTCTTTTACGGCTTATTCCTAAAATCCCCCCTGAGAGAATCCCCCTCAAGGGGGAAAACTGGACTCTAATTTAAAAACTATCCAGAAATCCCCCTTTTAATTTCGACTTATTCCACTTTTCCCCCCTGAGAGAATCTCGCTCAGGGGGGAAAACTGAACCCTTATATAAAAAAGTCTAGAAATCCCCCTTTTCATTTAATTTTATTCCACTTTTCCCCCCTATTACAAACATTAATTTCTACACTCTTTATATAAATAAAAAAATGTGATTAGATTACAGATTCTATTAAATATTATAACAAAAAACGATAATATAAAAAAGGGGTTCATTTTTTCACAGAATTTTGTAATAATGAAATGTGATGAAGAGTAAAAACATCGAGGAACAATCCCTTAGAGTAGTTATACCGAGCAATCCGATTCCGAAACTAGTGAGTGATTTGTCACTGATTTTGAACAGTTAAGACCAATCACTGCATCTTGTGTTCTTGACTTGGCCAATCAGAGCGCATTGTCGATTGTGGGAAATTGGCGGAATAGATTGTAAGCCAAATGAACGTCATTGCGCTTCTTTGGCCTTGAATACCGGGAGATACTGGCACAAATTTCTTTGATCATTTGTACCAGTATGACCATCCTTTAGGGGTCTAATTACGTAATGACGAAAAGAAAATTATGGTCATATTCATAACGCTGGTACCGGCGGACCAACCGCGTGGGCGTTAATCGTACCTTTACGGTGGTATGGCGGCCATTTTGAATCGTCGGAAAAGGGGCATGGTGATTTTCATGAATGACTACTCGACGATGGATGATTAGCTATGCAAAAATTAGCCAGGTACAAATAATATAGTAATAATACTTTATTCAAACCAACTTAATAACTAGCTTAAGTTTACAACATTTAATTTTAATACGCGCAACCGCCTATTTCTTTTTAGTCGACTATCGGAAAATACAAAAATGTTGTGGAACAAATCGTTCGAAACTCGTAATTTATCCTACACGTTCTTTTAACGCCCACGTGGTTGGGCCGACGGTACCAGCGCTATGACCATCATTTTCCTTTTCGTCATTACGTAATTAGACCCCTGAAGGGTCGCCATACTGGTACAAATGACCGGGAAATTTGTGCCAGTATCTCCCGGTCTACCAGCGGAGCTCCTGTTTTGTTTTTTTTTTATACCACTTAGGTGGGAAACAAGCTTATAGCCCACCTGATTGTAAGCGGTTACCGTAGCCTATACGCTTGCAACACCAGGGGTATCACTCGCCCGACCCTAAATGCTGTGCTTCAATGGTCAATATTATTCCCAAACTCGTTCGCTCTCTCCCGCAATTAGGTTACCTTTACCTAAGTAAAATATCTGCCGGAGCCCACGGTAAATATTTTGGCAACCAGTACCGGCAACCAAATAGGCGCTGGTAGCAGAGGCACTATCTCAACTTTAATTACATCAAGGGGGATTTGTGGACATTATTTTTTTTCGATTCCAGTTTTCCCCCCTAAGGGGGATTATTAGGGGGGAATTCTGGACTTTATTTTTTTAGATTCCACTTTTCCCCCTTACGGTGGAATTTCAGGGGGGAATTGTGGAAATATATTTTTTCGAGTCCAGTTTTCCCCCCTAAGGGGGATTATCAGGGGGGAATTATAGACTTTTATTTATAGATTCCACTTTTCCCCCTTAGGGGGGATTTTCAAGGGGGATTTTAGGAATAAGCCTCTTTTACACGTAAAGTGAATTCCGTATAATTATCAGAATCTTTCGAAACAGTTTTGGACAATTCATATAGACTTTGCAACTTTTGGAAACACATTTCTTTTGTAATAAGGTGTGGTTGCAACAAACGATCGAGATCGACTTTTTCACCGACGAGCGCCATTGTGAATGACTGATTAAGACTTGAATAAAATTGAAATACACAAACTTTAGACTAGAAATAAAGCTTTGTGTCTGTAGAAAATACTAGCAATGTGTGTTTTTAATGTGGAATTTGTTGTTTAGTGTTGAAACTAGCCTTGAATTTATAACTGGCAAATCTCGGGTCGAAGTACCAAAATGTACGCGCCTAGCGTTTGAAGTTTGAATTCTTGAAAAAAAAAGTATGGCTAGAAATACTAAGGAAAACTCACCGGTTTTATCCAGGAACCCAGCGTGTCCCGGGACGGGAATTTTTCTCACAATCACGCACTCTGACTAAGTGTGGAATAGCACAGTTTTTGGAGTTGATTTGTTAGTTTTTAACAGTTTTATATAATTATTTATTACGGAGCACGTACGCGCGATACCTCCGTTTTGGCGACAGTAACGCCACGGGTTGATGCGGCGGTGCGCGCAAACTTCCATTTTAGCGGGCTCCCGGTGATGAGGCGGGAGTTTTCAAATTCTAGCCATAGAAAACCCAACACCCAGTTTTGTAGACCAAATAAAAAAAAAAAAAAAAAAAATGTACAAAAATTACAATCTCAGAGGGCACTCCCTTAAAATCACAAGATCAATTAGCAAAAGTAACCCCCGCCAACACATTATGCCTAACCGTGTCGTTTGCGAGTGGGATCAATTACCAGAGACAGTTATCACTGCAAAAACAGTGAACTCTTTATAAATAGACTCGACAAGTACTTAAAGACTAAAGTGCAGTGATATACACGAAATCAGCTTTTAGCTGCATGTATATCATAAATAAATATAAAAATACACTTTGGGGCTGCGATTTGCAAGCAGCTGTAAATTTTTTAATGGGTACTATAATAAAGAATTTGGGTTTTAGAATTTTTGTTTTTGGAATCATAATTAGTACCGGGATGTACGGAAGCAATACCAGCGAATGCTTCAATTGCCAACCTCACCTGCACGCGGTCATCCTGCTGACTAACGAACGAGGTTTTGGCGACCGGCCGATGGCGGTATAGCCCCCCTATCCTGGCACAGTTAAATCCACTGGCCTCCGTCAGCAAGCAGCGACGGGGGCGCGAAATAACTGGGCCCTGCGATCTCCAACCCGCCTGCCCAGCGTGGAGATTATGGGCATCAACCCCCCTAATGATAGACGCACAAAAGAAATGGCCCCCAGTTCCCGGTCGCCCTGCTATTCCTGGTCAAGGTAGCGGTCACGGTTACGGCAGGGCAGGGGGTGCTAGGAATCCCCGGGCTACCTCAGGCTACCTCAAACAACTGACCCTGGCAACGTATAACGGACGTACTCTGAGGCTTGAAGAGCACCTAGCACAGTTGGAAGTGGAGCTGGAGAAAATAAGGTGGCATGTTTTGGGGTTATCTGAAGTCCGACGAGAGGGGGAGGACACCGTAACCTTAAACGGAGGTCACCTGCTATACTTCCGTGAGGGTGATCAACCATCCCAGGGTGGCGTAGGATTTCTCGTAAACAAGGCTCTCTCTAATAACGTTGAAGAAATCTCCAGTGTGTCAACCAGGGTAGCGTACCTCATACTTCGGCTATCTAAGAGGTATAGCCTGAAGATTATACAGGTTTACGCACCGACCTCGACACACCTGGATGAGGTAGTTGAAGAAATGTACGAAGACATAGCAAAAGCCTTGAATAACACCACTAAGGCACACTTCAACGTTATTATGGGGGACTTTAACGCCAAAGTGGGAATCCAGAATCACAACGAATCTCAAGTGGGCCGACATGGTTTTGGTAGTAGGAATCACAGGGGGCAAATGCTCGTCAACTTTCTGGAGAAAGAGGGGTTTTTCTTGATGAATTCATTCTTTAAGAAGAAGCCCCAAAGAAAGTGGACGTGGCGAAGCCCCGACGCTGTGACCAAAAATGAGATCGACTTCATCATGGCAGACAAAAGGCGCATATTCAGAGATGTATCCGTGATCAACAGGTTTAATACCGGATCTGATCACCGGCTCGTACGAGGCTCTCTGAATATCGATCTCAAGCTGGAAAGAAGTCGCTTGATGAAGTCCACGCTCCGACCTAATCTACTCCAAATCACAGCAGGCTCTGAGAAGTTCCAGAAACTTATCGAGGAGAAATTCGATGCCTTGGAACCCACCGAGGACGTAGACGAGGCCTTACAGAACGTGGTTGGGACGCTGAGTAAAGAGGGCATCAAGTTCTGTAGAACCCAGAGTACACGTACGAAGTCCAAACTCTCGGTCGAAACTCAACGGCTCATGACAATGCGGCGGGAAGACACGCAAGCCACTCCGTCAGAGCGGTCAGGCCTGAACAAGCAGATTGCGAAGATGGTACGTCGTGACCTTCGGAGCTCCAATACGCGCCTAATTGAACAGGCAATAGAGCGAAACCGAGGGTCCAAAGTATTCACACAGCATCATGGCAATACCGCATTGTCGAAGCCGGAGATTTTCGCTGAGATTGAAGACTTCTATGGCCGGTTGTACGCTTCACATGCCCCTCAGACGCAGCGTGACATTCACGATTCTAGAGCCGCCCTGACTCGGCACTATACCGACGAACTACCGGACATCAGCCAGGACGAGATTGTGTTGGCTCTAAAACAGCTTAAAAATGGAAAAGCCCCGGGTGAAGACGGAATTACTTCAGAACTTCTGAAGGCAGCAGGAATTCCTGTACTGAAGGAACTACAGAGCCTCTTTAACTCCGTCATCAACTGCGGGAGAACTCCAAAGGCTTGGAACGGGAGTATTGTGGTTCTGTTTTTTAAGAAGGGAGATAAAACCCTTCTTAAAAACTATAGGCCCATCTCACTCCTGAGCCACGTCTACAAGCTGTTTTCTAGAGTCATCACGAACCGTCTTGCCAGAAGACTCGACGAGTTTCAGCCACCGGAGCAGGCCGGGTTTCGAGGAGGATTTGGTACCATAGACCACATCCACACAGTGAGGCAGATTATACAGAAGTCAGAGGAGTATAATCGGCCTCTGTGTCTAGCCTTTGTGGACTATGAGAAGGCCTTCGACTCCATCGAAACCTGGGCTGTTTTGGAATCCTTGCAGCGATGCCAAGTAGACTATCGTTATATCGAAGTGCTGAGATGTCTTTATGATGCCGCAACCATGAGAGTCCAAGTACAGGACCAGCAGTCTAAACCCATCCAACTACGCAGAGGAGTGAGACAGGGGGATGTCATATCCCCGAAATTGTTCACAAACGTATTGGAGGATATGTTTAAGACGCTGGACTGGAAAAGGATGGGCATAAACATAGACGGCGAATACATCTCACACTTACGATTTGCAGATGACATAGTCTTGATGGCGGAGTCGCTGCAGGAGCTACAACAGATGCTGGACGGTCTAGCATCAACCTCGCGACGTATTGGTCTCGGCATGAACTTGGATAAAACCAAAGTCATGATCAATGATCACATTGATCCGGGACTAATCGTCGTAAATGGCCACCATCACCATTTGACGGGCCAGTTGGCGCAGTTGGTTAAGGTTCACCTTACGCGCCGCAGGTCGTGGGTTCGATTCCCACACAGGACATGCATTTGTGTGCATGAACATGTCTGTATGTCCTGAGTCTGGGTGTAATTATGTATATTAAGTATGTATTTACAAACAAAAAGTATGTATATGTATTATATCAGTTATCTGGTTTCCATAGTACAAGCTCTGCTTAGTTTGGGATCAGATGACCGTGTGTGAGGAATGTCCCAGGATATTTATTTATTTATTTATTTTATCTTGAAGTTGTTCAGGAATATACCTACCTCGGGCAGATTCTGCAATTAGGTAGAAACAACTTTGAGAGGGAAGCCAAGAGAAGGATCCAGCTGGGCTGGGCAGCATTTGGGAAACTTCGTAGGGTCTTCTCGTCACACATACCACAGAGTTTGAAAACGAAGGTTTTCAACCAGTGTGTCCTACCCGTTATGACATACGGAGCCGAAACGTGGACACTCACGGTACGACTAGTCCACCAGTTTAGTGTCGCTCAGCGAGCTATGGAACGAGCTATGCTCGGAGTTTCTCTGAAGGATAAGATCCGTAACGAGGTCATCCGTCAGAGAACCAAGGTCATCGACATAGCTCATAGAATTAGCAAGCTGAAGTGGCAGTGGGCTGGTCACATATGCCGAAGAACCGATAACCGGTGGGGAAAACGTGTTCTTGAGTGGAGACCGCGTCTCGGCAAACGTAGTGTAGGGCGCCCTCCAGCGAGATGGAGTGACGATCTGCAAAAGGCTGCTGGTAGGAAATGGATGCGTCGAGCTGAAGATAGGGCGAGATGGCGCGCATTGGGTGAGGCCTATGTCCAGCAGTGGACTGCTATAGGCTGATGATGATGACCTGGATGACCAAGTTGACCTGTTTTTTTTTTGGTAAAACGTGTTTTTTGGAATTTATATTTAGATAGGAATTAAAAAATAAAACAGCTGGACTCGAACCGGGGTTTTCTGGTTTCGAGACCGAAAACAGTGAACTTTGATCATGTATGGTTCTCAAGGTGTCTGATGATGGAGTAGGAGGGTAGGCAATTTAAGTCCATAGCAGAGCATCATATCATACCTGTGTTTGAGGTTTTTGGAATTGTCATGAGATGAACTTTGACTATATATAGATTTCAGGGTCTGATGATGGAGTAGAAGGGTAGGCACTGCTACTACTGGTACTAACCTAAAATACGGGTAGGATACGATGCTCCACTATGGAGTTCCAGTGCTTACCCTCCTACTCCATCATCAGACTATGAAAACCATATTTGATCAAAGTTCATGTTAATACTCAAATTCAAATTCAAAAATTATTTATTCAATTTAGGCCCTGATAAGGCACTTAACAAATGACTCTCCTTGCCCTTAATTCCTTGTATATTCTGGTGTACCAGGTTAATATTACTTTTGTTACATTTATTATTATACAGTTTATTACTGTTTATGTCTAATGATAATGGGCAGGATACATTTATAATTTTATAGTTATTATTCTTATGACTAATGCTAGAGGTTGCCTCTATTGTCACTTGTTCTAATTTAAATTACTACTAGTATACTTGGAATAGCTTCCAATGAATCCAATCTATTTGGAATAGCTTCCAATGGTTGTAAATAGCTATGCTGCTCAATAGAACAGCCGTCCGAGTAGCCAAACAATTGGCTGAGTTAATATAATATGATAGCGATTCTGCTACTTGTCGTTTGTGGTATTTTGGAAGATAAAAATTATTTCTGTTAAATAATAATAATTCAAATTACTTAAATAACTTTTTTTTTTTTATTGTGTATAGGCCTGTGTTTGACCACAATCTCACCATGGGGAGTGATGATGTGGCCGAAGGTGGTAAGCACACAAAGCCTAGAAGAAACTGGCTCTCAAGTGCAGCTGTCGGAACACACCGATAGATGCTTGGCGACAGATTTTCAACTTGAGGGTGGTAGCCAGCCAGATGGGTACTGCAAAGTACCCTACCGTGCTATGGTTTCCTCACGATGTTTTCCTTCACCGAAAGCTCAAGCTCATTGTAGGATTCGAACCCGGGACCTTCGTCTCGGTATCCGACGTCACTACCACTGAGCATTACTTAATATCAATCAAGTGAAACTTATCACTATGACGACATGTCAAAGTGTGTAATGTCATATTTAAATTGTGTCTATAAATATTTTCAATCTGTGGCAAACTTTGAAGAAATGGGAATGAAAACAAAACTATATTTTTTACATTTAATTGTGCAAGTGTACTAAAGTATTGTATTAGACTTTGTTTGTCTACATTTCCCCTAATTCCTATAAATATTATCAATGTAGGTAGTATTATTATTAAATGTACTGCTACTAATTCTATCTAATATCTGACTATAAGAAGCACCGGGCATACACATATTAGTTAAAGACTGGCCCAAGCAGTGACTAAGTAACATTCCCATATTTTTTCCTATTTCATCAGTAAACATTACAATATTATTTAAATCCTGTTTGCATTCTGGGATGAAAGATTTTGTAGGATTTGGTGTGTTACATTTGTTTTTTATTGTGATATTTAACAAGGGAGTTGGACAATGTGACTTGGAGGAGCTCGATGGAGTTTTTAAACAATAATAATTATAATTGTTTACAAGGGAACCCAATCTATCAGAATTTCTTTTAGAAACCTCAACCAACTCATTACAATACAATTCCAACAAGCCTAAACACGGCTAGGAAACGTTGCTCAGTTATGGAGTACCAGTGCCTACCCTCCTGCTCCATCATCAGACCATGAAAACCACATGTGGTCAAAGTTCATCTTACTACAATTCCAACAATCCCAAACACGGCTAGGAAACATTGCTCCGCTATTGAGTTCCAGTGCCTACCCTCCTACTCCATCATCAGACCCTGAAAACTATGTAAGGTCAAAGTTCATCTCATGAAAATTCCAACAAACTAAAACACGGGTAGGATACGTTGCTCCGCTATGGAGTTCTATTGCCGTCCCTCATACTCGTTGGCGTAGGAGGGACGGCACTAGAACTCCATAGCGTCATGTCATGAGATGAACTTTCAGACCCTGAAAACCACATACGTGTTACGCCAGGGTATGGAATACTTCATTCCATACTCCGACGTATCCATTAGCGGCTCCATCATCAGACCCTGAAAACTATATATATGGTCAAAGTTCATCTCATGACAATTTTAACAACCTCAAACACGGGTAGGATACATTGCGCCGTTATGGAGTTCCAGTGCCAACCCTCCTACTCCATCATTAGACCCTGAAACCCATACAAGATCAAAGTTCACTGTTTTCGGTCCCGAAACCAGAAGACCCTGGTTCAAGTCCAGCTGTTTTTTAAAAAATTTGAATCTACATATAACTTCCAAAAAACACGATTTACCAAAAATGTAAAAACCAGGTTCAAATCGGTCATCCAGGTACTAATTATGATTCCACAAACAAAAATACTGAAACCCTAATTCTTAATGATTACACCGTTTAATTTTATAATATTCACCCAAATAACTACATACACTTCCGATAATAAATAACAACTAAAACTAAACTAATTAATAGATAAATAACAAAATAAAAATAAAAATATATACAAATTTTACAATTCCTATTTTCTTTTATTCTTAATTATAGTACCCGTTTAAATTTTTACAGCTGCTTGCAAATCGCAGCCCGAAAGTGTATTTTTATATGGAAGCCTGTAGATGCCAATAATACAATGTTTGTTATCCCACTGTCAATATTAGTCGCCAAGTCATTATTTATAGTATACCTATTATTTCTATGTGCCTGTTTAATATATTTGCTATCTTAAAGAAGTCGCCACTATTTAGTTTTTATGATACCTTGCAATTTGTAGCCCATCTAATTTAATAGTTGCCAAAATATTTAATCGCTGCCAAGTTATTTTTTTTGTAACCAGTAGTTAGTCGCCCTTTAATTTGTTAGTCGCCTCGAAAATAATTAGCCATTAATTTATATATGAATGGACTGATTGGAGCGCTCAGCAGTCAGCATGTCGGCTGCCACATTGACGGTGTTTGTATCAATAATATAAGTTACGCTGAAGATATGGTGCTGCTGAGAGCGTAAGTCTGTGGCCTGAGGCAGCTGGTGCAGACATGTGAGGAATATGCTTGTGGCACGGATTGTTATATAATGTAAAAAACCAGTTAGTTAGTCAGCTTATGATCTTTGAGACCGCCAGTGCAAAGTGTCCTAGGAGTATACCACCGATTAGGCTCAATGGTGTTCCTATGGAAAGGGTTAAGCAATTTAAATACCTGGGGCATATTTTGACTGTCGACCTCAAGGATCACGCAGACATGGAACGGGAGCAGAGGGCGTTGTCTGTTAGAGCAAACATGGTCGCCCGCAAGTTTGCGCGGTGCTAGGGATGGGCAGGGAAAGAAAAATATTAGGAAGAAAAGAAAAATACGGGAAAATACGGAAAAGAATGGAAAAATACGGGAAAATTCCCAAACGGCGGGAAAATACTCAAATGGCTTTATGTTCCTCAAAAAAAATATTTGTTGATGCTTTTGATTGTTATTTTAATCATACTCGCTGTTGTATGTACCTACATCACCTACGCGCGGACCTACGCGGACCTTGGAGGAAGTTATCACACATTTTTTTATACTACCTAGGTAACAAACAAGCATACGGCCCGCCTGTTGGTAAGCGGTTACCGTATCCTATGGACGCTTGCAACACCTCCCTCGGGACCCGGGCCGGGCTATATAAGCGTCGTACATGTGCACACGTGCTCTTCTGCACGAGACCGTCTGTCCGACTGTCCACCACAACCCTTACACGCCAAAACGTCGCTTTTTTTAAAAACAACGAAACATTTTTTTTTATTGTTTTTTTATTGTATGATATGAGTATGACCCTAATAGAAATCATGTTAAATGTTATTCAAACGATTTGGTAAAGGTATTTCTCGCTATATACGCAAAATCTACTAAATATGACCATTTGAGTATTTTCCCACCCAATGGGAAAATTCCCGGGTTCTTTCCCACTAAATTGGAAATTTACTCGAAGTTGGGTTTATTCCCGGGAAGAAACCCAACCCTACGCGGTGCTCAAGCGATTTAAGGGTTACGCTCTTTAGAGCGTACTGTGCATCGCTGTACTCGTGCAGCCTGTGGGTGCACTATACCCATAGAAGTTGAAGCGCCATCCGCGTACAGTTCAATAACGCGTTCAGGGTGGTGATGGGGCTGCCCCGATACTGCAGTGCCTCGGGAATGTTCGCAGAAGCGCACATAGACTGTTTTAACGCGACTATTCGTAAGCGCGCCGCGTCCTTGGTGCGCAGAGTAAGGGCTAGCTCCAACAACGTGTTGGATATCACCGTGAGCGCTGTCAAAAAGTGACGGTTAGTTATTGTGCTTTCGGCAAAAATCTAATAAGATTTTTGGTTTTCCATATGGCAAAGATACTTTTATGATTTTATGAGAGAGAAAAATAATAAAAAATGCGGATATTCTTTTTTGCGAGTCAACTAATAAAATATATAAGGAGTTCTAGCGCATTGTTAATTGAGATTTTAATTAAATTCTCAAATGTTCTGTTTTGAATACTGTGAGCGCGATATCGGGCGTTCCGAATTGTTGACAGTTCTCAGCTGTCATTATCGTGATATCTAACTCGGTACGCAAATTATTGCTGTATGCACTGTGAGCGATATTATTTAATTCGGAATGTAGCCTAAGTGAAACAGTGAGTATACATCTAATAGCCCAAGAGCCCACGACGATCTGACCGTCGTCATTTTATAAAACCTGTAAGTTTCTCTGTGTATGTCCCTAATAGAGGTAAAAACGATCCCCGAATATGAAATTTGGATCGCGGTGGCTTTGGAAGTTATCAGGTAGCAAAGGTGTCAAAAATTGCACCTCAAATTCGTTAAAGTAAAGGTCAGTTTTTATATATTTTATTTGGACTAATATTAAAAATCACGTCATCCATTGTCTGACACTTTGAACGGTGGAAACCCCCTGTCAGACACCCTTAAAGTATTAAAAAATATTATTCAACTTTCGTCATTTTATAAAAGTTGAAATTTATATATGTTACTTAACG